>CM047002.1:48161087-50661087 GCA_025698465.1 Gossypium longicalyx
GTGATGGCATGACAATTGAACCACCCCTATAACAACCCAATTTAGACCCTATTCAGAACGGTGGTTTTGGGACCACGAATCTGAGTCAGAAAAATATATTTTAAAATTGTTTTCTGTGTTTATTATGTGTGAATTTATATCTGTGAAATTTTTGTGTTTTAATTTTGTCGTTTGAGTGCCTGATTTAATAAAAGGGCTTAATCGCATAAAATGAAAAAGTTGGTAGTTAAATGTGAAAGTGCCTAATTGTTGTTGTCTTTATAATATGAAGTATTTATCTTGTAATTAAACCATAATTATAAATGATGGACGGTTGTGACCTTATTTTATAATGGTTTTATATTAATTGAAAAAGGTTAAAAATGTAAAATGGTTATTAAGTTAATATATTATAAAACATAAAATTAAAACCATGTGTTCATAGTCTTTTTGCATGACCGAATATTAAAGAAAAGAAAAAGAAATAAGGTTTCCATAGGTTCAGCCATTGTTGAAGCTTGATTAAGGTATGTAACTAGCTCAGTTTTTGATAATTTTTACGTTTTTGAGATCGTTGCAGCTTAATGTACAAAGCCCATACTTGAATTTCTGATTTTGAAGAATATTCGAAGTTATTCCATTGATGAATAATTGAGCTTTATGATGTTAGTTGATGAATTATAAAAGATCTGTTTTGGATTAATATGTTTTGTATTGGAATTTTTTATGATTTTGAATAATTAGGACTAAATTGCAAAAATAATAAATTGAGGGACTAAAATGCAAAATAAATGAAATGTATGGACTTGTATGAACATGGGCAGTATTTGGCCTAAGCATGGTCTGTGCAAATTTTGTATGTTTTGTGTTTTGTGCAATTTGGACTAAATTGTAAAAAGTGTAAAATGTAGGGGTAAAATGGTAATTTTCCCATTTAATGTGTTTTTGGACTAAATTGAATAAAATTATGTTTGAATGAGTTTAAATTTGAATATGTTTAGATTAAGAACTAAAGAAATTAGATTTGGATTGGGGGAAAACTAAAGTAGTCGATTAGTCATCCCGTTCCGATTATCGTTGTCCGAGGTAAGTTTATAAGCAAATAGATGTTGTTAATTTTAAATAATACGAGTTATATATGCTGAAATGAATTATGTGAAAATATATATGGTAGACGAATGTGTATATGCTTGAGAGCTATGTTTATGAATTCGATTCGACCGAGTTACGATGTTCGAAAGCCCCGTATGAACCTTAGGAATAGCTAGGATATATATGTCATGACATAGGATTTTCGATATGTGTTCTCGTGTGAGACCCTGTTTGGGACAGTGGCATCGATATCTGATTACATGTAAGACCACGTCTGGGACGCTGGCATTGTACGATATGTGTGATTATCCGATTATCCTATTCAATTCCAAATGGTTCAACGGGCAATAATAAGTTAAGACCGAATGAAAAATCGAGTTAAAAGGCTCAGGTATGTATTCATACTAAGATATGAAATTATGGTAAGTTGGATGTTTGAATTGATGATATAAATGTTACATGTTAATGTGAATTATATGCATACATATGTGAAAGTATACATTCAGTCTAATGATGTATTCATGATGCAAATGAAATTACATGCGTATATGAAAATCTATAATTGGCCAAATGTTAAGTATATGTGACCTTGTAATTGTAATTTATGTGCATTCATATATGAATGAATATATTTGGCCAAGGATATAGATGTGATCTTAGAAGTGAAAAATAATTACATTATTAATTACATGTGTATTCGATCTATTTAAATTTGATGCATAATTATATGTTTGATAAGTACATTTTTACAAATTGGAAAATGGATATGAATATGATAGCATGATTCGGTTTTGTTGTATTGAATTATAAATGTTATTGAGTTGTTAATTTGCTTATAACTTACTAAGCTAAGATAGCTTACTGTGTGTGTATGTTTGCCTCTGTTTTATAGATTTTGGAGTCAAGTTACGAGCTCGGGAATTGTCAGCAAAGTCTATCACACTATCGACTGTTTCAGTACTTTTATAAGTTGAACTCGAACCTATGGCATGTATAGGCTATCCTTTTTGTTAGTTTATTTTGAATGTCTATATATTTAACCATGCGAAAATGGCTTGATTATAATGCTAATGGTTGTGTAAATTCGATCATTGTTTAAACTTATATGGAAAGTAATCTCATGGTATATATGTTGTAGTGCTTGGTCATGTGTTTTGGTAATGGGGTAAATGATGGATGCTTGTTGAGTTATAGTATGTAATATATTAGTTAAGTAATATGCATGTCATATATATATATGTGGTGTGCTTGGTATATGCTTGCGGTTTAAAGTAATGATATGTATGGCTTATGACAGTTCATTATGGTAAACTTGTCACATTGATATGTTTTGTATTTGTTGATTTTTATGATTCAACTTAAACGAAGTAAACATGGTTGATGGATATATATATTTCGGTTGTGGCTTAATATTGGCTTATTTGGAATGTATGATTTATATTATGAATTAGTTCAAGTTAGTAAGCTTAATACAAAGTATATATGTTTGTGATGTTTGTTATATGATTCAGTAAAGGGGTAATGATAAGCATAATGTATATTCAGCCATCTTACTAAATTATTTAGAAGTGTGTTTATGGTATATTTTATGTGATGGAACGGTATGATTATTCTGTATACATTTGATGATTGAAATTAAGTTAATGTTTATAATCGGATAGTCATAAGTAAAATAAGTGTACATGCCAACGATATGATCATGTGTACTTGGTTATGTGAGTGCTATTTATGTATGATAATTATCATGCAAATAGAGTGTACTATGGTTTGTATTTTATGCTCAGTTAATGGTTCATAGTGATATGCTAAAATGCACATTATATATGTTGCATTAAAATTATGTTTGGCCATATGGTAATGATATTAAGGTTGCATATGTGTTTAGACAATAATTAGTGTATAATAGTTTGTTTGGTTTTTAACATGCGCACATGCAGAGTTAACAAAATGATATGTTTGATATTTGTCAAATTAAATAGATATATTGACATGTATTCGAATTATTTTTGAATGTCTTAATGTATGCACATGGAATTTTTCATGTATTAAGCTATGTTATAATTTGATTATTTGAATGTTATAAAGGAGATGTACATATGATTCGTATAATTGAGTTTATATTACCTTAAAAATGAATAGTAATGAATAACTCTCCTAAGTTGTGTATTATTCGGTAATGCCTCGTAACCCTAATCCAGCGACGGATACAGGATAAGGGTGTTACATTTTATTGGTATCAGAGCTACGGTTTAATCGATTCTAGGACTAATGTAGCGTGTGTGAGTCTAGCTATACATACCATATTTTATACTGTGATAGTGTGATGACTGATATTTGAAAATGTGTTTTCGTATAGTAAATAGATCCCGGTCAAGCCGTAGTTGATGATGTCGAGAGTATAGCACCTGCTCTTGCGCAAGGCACAATGCCGATTGATTCTTGACAGACTTCAAGTAACCAAGAGGGAGAGGCTAGACAAGCTTTTTACCAAATGATGAATGATTGGTTTACTCAGTATATCCGGACAAATCCGGCTACACAACAACCTCTACCCCCGACTAATCCTTCTCTAATACCTGTTATACCTCAAGTGACTGATCCGTTGAGATCACATAAGCCTTCTATTGATAAAATTAGAAAACACGAGGCTGAAGGATTCAGAGCCACTGATGATGATGATGCTGAGCAAGCTGAATTTTGGCTTGATAATACTATCTGCGTGTTTGATGAGCTATCTTGTACCCTTGATGAGTGTTTAAAATGTGCCATATCCTTGCTATGAGACACCGCATATCACTGGTGGAATACACTAGTATTGGTGGTTCTGAAAGAACGGGTGATCTGAGAGTTCTTTCAGACTGAGTTCCGTAAGTAATACATCAGCCAGAGATTTATTGACCAGAAACGCAAAGAATTCTTGGAATTGAAACAGGGTCGCATGACTGTGACAGAATATGAATGAAAATTCGTGAGACTCAATCGATATGCTTGAGAGTGTGTTTCAACCGAAGCTATAATGTGTAAAAGATTCATAGACGGGTTGAACGAAGATACTAAACTGCTAGTTGGCATACTTGAAATAAAAGAGTTCGTAGTACTGGTTGAGTGAGCATGCAAAGCTGAAGAGCTCAAGAAAGAGAAAACAAAAGTTGATTTTGAAGCTAGAGATTCACGTAAGAGATCATCGAGTAAGTAATTTCATTCGACATCAAAGATATTTCGAGACGATTCTAGCCATTCAAAGACTACTGTGGGTTATTTTAGACGTGATTGGGATAGACCACCTGTGAGCTCGAGAGCTACCTCAGTATCTAGTGTTGGTAACATCCGACCGAACCAATCTGAGTGCAAACATTGCAGTAAACGACATCCTGGCAATTGTAGATTGCATGATTAGGCCTGTTTTAAATGTTGATCGATGGATCATTTCGTTCATGAATGCCCTGAGTTTGCTAAATAAAACACAGTACAAAATGCGAGACCGAGTAATATGTGAGCTCGAAGTAGACCACCCAGAAATATGAGTAATGTGAGTAGCAGTCAGAGAGGAACTAAAGACACAGTAGTTCGATCTGAGGCTCGCGCACCTGCCAGAGCTTATGCCATTTGCGCTCGCGAGGAGGCTTTATCCCCAAATGTTATTACTGGTACATTCACTTTTTATGGTACTAGTGTAATTGCATTGATTGATCCTGGTTCGACTCATTCTTATGTGTGTGAGACCTTAGTATTCAGTAAGACTTTGCCTGTTGAGTCTATTGAGTTCGTGATTAGAGTATCGAACCCCTTGGGCTGGAGTGTTCTTGTTGACAAAGTGTGTAAGAATTGTCTTTTGGTAATTCGAGATTCGTGTTTTCGGTCGATTTGATGTTGTTGCCATTTGACGAGTTTGATTTAATTCTGGGTATGGACAGGTTGACTTTACACAATGGTGTCGTAAATTACAAAAGAAAGACTATTGATTTACGGTGCCAAAATGATGAGATTATTCAGATTGAATCTAATGATCTGAATGGTTTACCGGCAGTGATATCTTCAATGTTAGCTCAGAAGTATGTGAGAAAGGGTTGTGAAGCTTACTTTGTGTATTTGCTCGATAGTAAATTGACTGAAAGAAATATTGAATCAGTACCAGTTGTGTACGAGTATCCGGATGTGTTTCCTGAAGAGTTACTGGGTTTGCCACCTATCCGAGAAGTAGAGTTTGGTATTGAGTTGCTGCTGGGAACGACTCCGATATTGATAGCTCCATACAGAATGGCACCTACTGAATTAAAAGAATTGAAAGATCAGTTGTAAGATTTGACAGATAGAGGTTTCGCGCGACTGAGTTTCTCTCCCTGGGGTGCACCAGTTTTATTTGTGAAAAATAAAGACTAAACTATGAGAATGTGTATTGACTATAGACAGCTCAATAAGGTGACTATAAAGAATAAATATTCATTGCCTCATATTGATGACCTGTTCGATCAGCTGAAAGGGGCTATAGTGTTTTCAAAGATAGACTTGAGATCAGACTACTATCAGTTCCGAGATAAAGACACTATGTAACACCCCAAACCCAGCCTAAACGTTATGGCCGAATCTAGCGATGTCACCTAGAAGTGTTTTCGAAAAATGTGATATCGTTGAAAAACCCATTCTATATTTAACGTCTTTGTGTTCTTAATGAAAATTTCGGAACGAAATTTCAGAATGACTCGACCATTGTTAAAATTCAAGTCGTTTAGCAAATTGTTAACATATTAAATTTTTATTAATTTTGAAAATGTTCTTTCTTGCGGAAGCTAATAAAACATATTACGTAAACGTGGTCTTTTGAAAAAAAACCATTTATCTTTTGAAAACTCGCGTCCTACTACTAGCAAATAAAAAATCAAAATTAAAACCCAATTTAAAGGATAAAACTTTAAGAGGCCTTATTACATAAAAATACCCAAATTAAAATATGTATAAATTAAAATCTAATAACGAAGTCCATGCAATTGTGTGGCCACCTTTGAGTCCCTCGTAGCATCGACCCACCTAAGACTGGGGATTCCCTGCGCAGATAAATAGTAGGGTGAGTTTATGAAAACTCAGTGTTCAATCCCTTTTATTTTAAACAAACAATTAATCAAGAAGTAGGCAATTATAGTCTGGGCCTAAGCCCGTGATCGATGCTGATTCATTTGATTAGGGCCTTAGCCCATTCTGAGATCGATGATCGGTGTGCACCTTAGCCCAATTCAGTGACAGTAATAGTACAGAATGCAAACATAAATTCTACCCATCTAGCCTCTACACTCCACTCCGTCCAGCCCTACACTCCATGTGGGGATAAAATCAACTCACCCATCCCTACACTCCAAAATAGCACCGGTTTCGGCACTAAACAATAATTGCAGCAGAGCTGCCAATACAATACACTTCCTCCAATGATAATAACCCATCCCCATGCAACATATCAAAATATCATGCATGTATGCAACATATATAAAATGGCATGCTCAATACAATCCTACAACTCATAAGGGCATAATAGTCATTTTACCTCATAGGAGCATAATAGTTATTTATCAATTTTGGGGTATAGGTACGCATACTGGCCCAATAGTAGGTCCACAGTCTTCTCGGGTGACCCGTGCAACCTTAACAATCAAACAGTGAAAATGGGCCCAAGGCCTATAATGCAGACCCATGTATGCCCACACGCCTGTGTGGCCCACATAGCCCAGAAATGGCCACGGTCGTGTGAACTACACAGGCTGGCCCAATATTCTCCACACTTTTGTATAGTTTACCCGTCTGGGGCCCACGAGCCCATGTGGCCCACACTATCCATTTCTTGCCCAACATGGCCCAAAATGGCCTAAGCCCATGAAATCGTTCATGGTAGCCTCTACGATCAAACGCCCACGTTTATGCACTTGGATTACCACACGAGCGAGCGTACGCCCATGTATCGTTAATAGTCACATTTGCCAGCTTTTATCGATTTACGATTGGGTAGTGTTTACCCACCTTGTTCACGAATGTGCAAATAGCCCACAAGTACTCCCACCTATATTCATTCAAAAGATTCGGTTAATCGCATACTAATCGAATTATCAAAATCCCCTATCAATACAGTTATCCAAAAAGATTACCTATCACTTATTAGATCAGTCGATTATGGCTTGCCCACTTAGTCCCTTGCAAGAGACTAATCACTAGGCCTTAGGGGTTTCCTGCACTCCAACCAAACCTTATCAACAATCAAACAAATGAACATTTTGAACTAGATGAACAATCACTTACCAAAAATGCAACGTCTAGATTAGAAGGGAAGAATAATCAGCCCACACCCACACAAGAGCCGGAAATACACAAAATAATAGAGGTAAAATGGAACGATTGTACCTTTTTCAGGAAACAACAGCACAGGAAGATGTTAGATGAAACTATTAGTGCGACCAAAAGGGAGAAAGAGAGAAAGAATCACCACGTACCCACACTGGTCAAAATACAATAGTCCAGAACCTAAAGAGTAGAAGGGAAGTATTCGACTTAGCCACTTGTAACACCCCTAACTCTTATCCTTCGCCAGAATAGAGTCATAAGGCATTACCGAATAAAACATGATCCCAAACAATTAAAATATAAATATATAATTATTCATATAAACAAGTCTCGAAAGTTAAATCAAATTATTTTCATAAACTAATACAACTTTTAAATTTGGACATTTCATATCATATGTATATATAAATAGACATACCGTTCACATGAAATAGTATAAAATATAATATGCATCAACAATTTCATATATGCGGCATTAACATAGTAATCTATATGAATCTCATATGTTTTACATATTAATACCATTAAAAGCAAGTATTAAGTTATAAATCAACTCACTTCATTTCTTAGTTTAATCGGTTAATATAGGTATATCATTATACACATTCTCAACTTACACTTAATTAGTAAATTCATATAGACATATACATAGGTAAAAAGCACCCATAAATATGAACACCTTACATGCATACAACACACATAAAAACTTAATGAATATTACAAGACCAAATGTCATATACGCATGTCTTAACTTGATTCATAAATGAACACCAAAATTTGCATCATGTATATGTCTTCCTATTTACCTAATAATTTTATAATCTACATTAACTCAATTACATTCTCAATGAGCCATATGGCCAAATATATATATAAAATCATACAAATATATACAATGTGCAACTTACCCTAAAAGAAAGATTATACTTAGCATTAAATACATACTAAAACAACCAACCAAAATGATCATGCAACACATGCAATACCTACCACTTAGCAACCAAATCTATTAAACTAGCATACATTCACCCATCACTTTAATTATCACATTACATAATTCCATCAAAAACTGACTAATGTACCTAGTACATACTATCATAGCCGAACTTCATTACTTAAAATTACACACGTATACAAGACTTCCATTATCATTTTATCAACAATCAAGCTCATTAATATATTTCAATCAAAGACATGACAAATTAAGACTAAACATAGTAATCAAATTCACCTATATAATTCATATTAGTATGAAACACAACCAAGGTAGTCAAACATACTTTTGATTGATTTCTTCATGCCTCATCCAAAATCATTAGCCAACTTAAATGTACAATCACATAACACAAAAGATATTCATTCATGGCACATAGCATAATAACCAAATGGACTTAAACCACAAATATGCCAAAACCAAAATCTAGCATAGAAATTAAGCCATTTTCGCATGGCCTTATACATAACCAAAGTTCATTATTTCAAATGAAATCCAGCCTATACATCCCATAGTTCCAAAATGCAACTTTTAAAATACCAAAAGCGGTCGATAGTGTGATAGACTTTGCTGACGATCCCTGAGCTTGTAACTTGAATCCAAAATCTATAAAACAGAAACAAATATACACACAGTAAGCTATTATAGCTTAGTAAGCCATAAGCAAATAAACAATCTAGTGATATAACCAACTCATTTTAAACTAAACCTAATTATACTAGCATAAATATGCCTAGTCTCAAACTACTAATTTCATAAATGATATTTTTGTTTTTATACAAAATTTCCACATTGGACGAATGCTCATATAACCAATAAAAGTAATTCACATTTCACTTACAAAGCCAATATATCATTAGATAATCAAATATACTTATACTCATAAACACAAACTCAAGCATCATAATATATCATCATGTACACATTACCTAAATGGCCGAATACACATGGTTACATCTATACACATATCACATATCATTTAGAAGACAATCACAATATATCTATCATGATCGAACACACTTTTATAATTATACACATTCTATATTTACCTCATAAGTCATTTGTATCAAACATTAAGTACTTACTTACCTTATCACAAGTGATAATAACCTATTCCATACCTGGTCATTTGGCTTATTCAACATGTACGTTCACACCTTATCATAACCCAATGAACCATTCGAAATTGGATAGGACACTCGGATAAACACACAAGTCGAATGATGCGAACGTACCAGACGTGGTCTTACATGTAGTCACATATCAATGCACTATCCCAGACAAGGTCTTACTCGTAAACACATATCAGAATCACATATTGATGCCATGGTCTTACTCTTACACATATCACAGAATGCTATGTCATGAAATATGTATCCTAACTATTCCTAAGGTTCATACGGGGCTTTCGGACGTCGTAACTCAGTCGAAGCCAATTCAGAGATATAATAGCCAAGGTTAATCATATTCGGCCATAGCTTATATATGTTCACACATTTCATACCAGCATATAATATTAACATTTAACTATAATTAAACACGTCTATTTGCTTATAAACTTACTTCGGACGTTATAAAACGAGACAAGGCTGCTAGTCGACAACTTTCGTTTTTCCCTAGTCCAAATTCGATTTCTTTGGTTCTTGATCTAAACATATTCAAATTAAGCTCTTCAAACATATTTTCATTCAATTTATTCCAAAAACACATAAATGGGAAAATTACCATTTTACCCCTTACATTTACAGATTTTACAATTTAGTCCCTATTACACAAAATACAAAATATACAAAATTTCAAAATACCTATGTTGGGCCGAATTTTACCCATGTCTATACAAACCCATATAATTCATTTATTTCACATATTACTCCCTCAAAGTATTCCCTTAAAGTATTCTTTTTGCAATTTAGTCCTTATTACTCAAAATCATCAAAAATCCCAATACAAAACATGTTAATCTAAAACATATCTTTCATATTTCATCATCAAACAACAAAAATCACAAGCTCTCAATAATGGCATAACTCAAAATATTCACCAAAATCAAGAATTCAAGCATGGGTTTTGTAGTACACGAAGCAACGATCTCTAAAACGTAGAAATTATCAAAAACCGAGCTAAACACATGCCTCAATCAAGCTTGTTTATGGCCAAACTAGGTTTTCTTTTCTTTTTTCTTTCTTATTTTGGTTTCGGTCAAAAGAATAGAATGAACATGGCTTATTATTTTTTTATGATATATATTATATTATAACATATATTAACTTAATGTTTAATTACTTATATACCCTTAATGATATAATATAAAACCATGTAATATATGTCTTATACCATCCCACTAATGTATTAATGGGATATTTACAATATAAATGCCCAAAATTATTAATAATTTGGCCCTTATGTTTTAAACTATCAAGTTTTCAATTTACGTGATTAAGTCCTTTTATTTAATCGAATACCTAAACGACAAAATTAAATCACTAAAATTTCACAGATATAAATTCACACAAAATAAACATAGAAAATAATTTTTAAATATTTTTCTAACTCGAATTTATTGTCCTGAAACCACCGTTTCGATTAAGGTCTAAATTGGGCTGTTACGCCACTAGTTACAAAGAGGAAGGAGTTGTGATAGAGAAAGAAGACAAGGTATTCGGCCAAGGAACAACAACCGATTGGGAGAGAAAAGGAGAAGGGAATCAACCTAAACCAAGAGCTAGCAACCGAAAGAATAAAATGAGGGAAATAAGGTATTCAGCTACAATAACTAAGATGAAGAGAGGGAAAAAGAGCAAGAAGCAATCGGTCAATCAGCAAGGTGGGAGAAAAGGGAAAATTTGAGAGAGGGAGAGACAGAGAGAATTCGGCCACCGAACCAAAAAGGGAGAATAGAGTTACAAAAAGAACAGAAAGGAGATACCCGAATGGTCCTGCTATGTTTGGCCCCAAGAAGAGATGGACGAATTTACTCAAAACCAAAAATGCAGAGAGGCATCCTAACCAAAACCACAAAATAAACATAGAAAATAATTTTTAAAGATTTTTCTAACTCGAATTTATTGTCCTGAAACCACCGTTTCGATTAAGGTCTAAATTGGGCTGTTACGCCACTAGTTACAAAGAGGAAAGAGTTGTGATAGAGAAAGAAGACAAGGTATTCGGCCAAGGAACAACAACCGATTGGGAGAGAAAAGGAGAAGGGAATCAACCTAAACCAAGAGCTAGCAACCGAAAGAATAAAATGAGGGAAATAAGGTATTCAGCTACAATAACTAAGATCAAGAGAGGGAAAGAGAGCAAGAAGCAATCGGTCAATCAGCAAGGTGGGAGAAAAGGGAAAATTTGAGAGAGGGAGAGACAGAGAGAATTCGGCCACCGAACCAAAAAGGGAGAATAGAGTTACAAAAAGAACAGAAAGGAGATACCCGAATGGTCCTGCTATGTTTGGCCCTAAGAAGAGATGGACGAATTTACTCAAAACCAAAAATGTAGAGAGGCATCCTAACCAAAACCAAAAATGCAAGGAGATAGAATTAAAAATCGGCACACCCTCTTCCACTCTCTCCAAAATCTTCTAATTTTTCTCCCCATATTACTCCTAAATCCACTCACTCAAATCCCTCCATAACTTTCTCCAACATAATCTTCTCAACCATCCATTCAAACTCCATTCAAGCACCTCAATTTCGGTTAACCTAGGACACTTCCACGACACTTGTAGCAAAATAAAATGCTCCCTTTTTACATCGCCAAGTCTCGGACCTCAGACCTTAAGGAACACTCCACACGCCACTTACCCCTAGACCAATAGACCTTTTATGTCATGTTTTACCCATATTTATTTAAAAACCTACTGTCTAGAGCCAAGTTTTATTCAATTAAAATAATTTTTTTGCACAAGTCAAGGTTTGAACCCAGGACTTCTCACACTTCTCAAGACACTTAACCACTGAAGCAAACAAGTATTTATGTAACATCCTAAATTAGGGCCTAGTCGAAACAGTGGTTTTCAGACCACAAATTTGAGATGGTGATAATTATTTTATGATTATTACAAGGTCTATCATATGTCTCTATGCTTGTGTGAAAATTTCATGAGGAAATTTTATGTGAAAAGTGCTTAATTAGACTTTAAAGACTAAATCTAATAATTTGTAAAACTTATGTTCTAGAAGAAATTTGCATGAAATTGAATTATATTATTAAATAGGGGTCCTCAAATATTAATTTGACCAAGTTGTAAAGATTTAGAAAAAAATGGCCTCGGATGGGAAATTTTTGAAAGAATAGTAAAAAGAGCATTTTGGTCATTTAGGGGTAAAATGAACTAAAAGACAAAATAAAAGCCAAATTAGTGTCCATCTTCCTCCCATGGCAGTGTGAATCAATAGGGGAGCCATGGCTAGGGTTTCCAAGCTTCCAAGCTCAATAGTAAGTGATCTCGAGCCCTATTTTTAACGTTTTATACAATTTTGAAGTCCCGGTAACATGATCTATTCATTTCTACCACTATTTTGAGCTAAGGTTTATGTTTAAAAATTTAACCATGCTTGACTTGCTAGTGTTTTGATGTCTAATGGTAGAATATGAAAGATTGAAGAGTGTTTAACACCTTTTACTAAGTGATTTTTCATGAAAAAGCCTAAAAAGGACTAAATTGAAAAAGGTGTAAAATAGGTAACTAAAAATCTATTTTAATGAGAAATGTGGGCTGCCATAAGCTTGAATATGGTTTGGCTAGGCTTAGGTAATCAAGAAATTGAACACATTTCATTTTACGAGCCTAGGGACTAAATTGTAAATATGTGAAAGTTTAGGGGAAAAATTGTAAAGTTTCCAAAATATGATTTTTGGATCACATTAATGATGTGACTAATAATTAGACTAAATATGATATTATAGATCATGGAAAACGAGGATTGGACCTAGATTAGGTGAAAAATAGAAAATCGACAATTAGGTTCATTTTTGCTATTTTGGGTGTCGAGGTAAGTTCGTATGATTATAATAATGCAATATCATGCTTGAATTGTAATTCTCTATTATTATGGCATAAAGTGTATGATTTAATATATTGGAAGTTTGATGGAATATAATGTTTCATTGAAACGAGTAAGTATGTATGTAAATAACATATCGTTTTTACTTATGTTATAATATTTTGTTATTATATGAGATGTGTTTGTATATTGAATGATCACTTGATGTAAATTATGAATTGAAGTTGATTATGGATGAATTGGTAAAATGTTAAAAAGTGAGGAATTTCCCGGTTGGACCTTCGGAATAGAAAAGATACGAATGATTCGTTGTGAAAACACATGTGTAGTACTATGTGCAGGCTACTATATGTCTAAGATGGTTTTAGGTCATGTGTGTAGTACTAAGTGCAGGCTATTACGTGTACCAGATGGTTAGGTCGCATGTGTAGTACTAAGTGCAGGCTACTATGCGTGCAGATAAGCCGATCACATGTGTGGTACTAAGTGCGAGGCCACTATGTGTAAGAGAAGGTTTTGGTCACAGATGTAGTACTAAGTGCAGGCTACTATGTGCACCAAATAGCTTCAGTTATAAGGGTGGTAATATGTGCAGGCCACTGAGTATCTGTTATTAATCCAATGAGTTCAACAGGAAATTGACTAAGTGAAAATACATGTGATCATGTAAGGAATAGTGTAATTGAATATGACTTTGTGATGAATAAGTGTAGGTATATGTGTGTGAAAATATATGAGCATTGCGCTCGATAGTTGAGCGAACTTTCGGAAAGATCGAATGAAGTGAGATTATGTAAGAGTGAAATTTGTAACAAAACAGTTTTGGACAACAGCAGTTGTGTGATTTTGAAAAATCACTAAAAATGGTGGAAATCGAATTAGAAGTTGAATAAGATATGAAATAAAATCTTATTGAGTCTATTTTCACATAAAGGAAACGGTGAAAGCAAAATAATTTTGTATTCTATGATATTTGAATTTTTGTGAGATAGAGTCAGAATGATTTTAGAATTTCCTATTCTGATTTGAGAAAATCATTAAAAATTGTACAAAAATAATTAGGGGTTATAAATTATATGCTTAAAATCCTTACTTAGTGAGTATATTTCCGAAAGAAATAAATGGAAACATTATCCAAATCTTGTACGAAGAGATAATTAATTTTTAGTGCAGAGGGGTCAGAACTGTCACATAGCGAAACAAGGGTGACTTTAAAGAATAAACTGTACTTATTGGCTGGACCAAATATTCTAAAAATTTTATGGTAAGAAGATATGTGAGTCTAGTTTCAAGAAAAATTATCAATTCTCAATTTAGAGTCCTATAGCTCCAGATATAAATAATTTAGTGACTATCACTCGAGAAAATACCTTAACTAAACTTTGAATAAATAGAGAGAAATTGAAACATAACATGTTAATACATTGCTTATTATTTTTTATGCGAGTTTACTAAGTGTAAAGCTTACTCCTTCCTTTCCATTTCTTTTAGTGTTGTTAGGTCAGCTCGGGGTTGGAGATCGTCGGAGGCAGCATCACACTATCAAGCCAATACCTTTGGAATATTGTTACATATGTTAGAATTATCAAGTGAGTGGCACGTATAAGGACCTAGTTTTATAACATGTGTTATTATAATTTGGCCAAATGTATTGGCTTATATTAAGCTATTGATTATGGTTTGTAAATCTAGCTATTCATTTTATGTCTGATAATTTTGATGTGAATATGGTTTTTTGCCATGCATGGTCGATAATATGTCATATGTGTTGAATGCATGTTTTATGACCAATCGAGGTGGTTATGGCCGTGAATTAAATGTGTATGGAAATAAAATGATAATGCCTTGAACATGGACGTTTGATGGATAGTTTGGTAACCATGGTACAATGGTATAATATGAGAAATAGTAATAATGCTAAATTGAATATGGAATTGGTGTAGAATGTCTTAGTCAAGCATATTGTTTTATGCATGTGAATTGTGGATACGCTATAAAGACATAACTTGGCTAGAATATGTATGCTTAATGATAAGTTAGAATTAAAATGGCACAAAGATAACTATGGCATGACTAGTCTTGGTTTAAAGTGAGAATGTGTAACACATGCAAGTTGATAGGTAAATGATATGTTTGTGTCATAATTGAGGATGTTGAATGCCATTGGATCCATGTACATGTGTGTGCATGTAAGTGTAATAACCCGATTTAGGGCCTAGTCGGAACAGTGGTCTCGGGACCACATATTCGAAGATAGAAAAATGATTTTTATTATTTTTATGAGGTTATGGTACTATTATATTAGTGCATGAAAATTTTGGTGAGTTAATTTTAAAGTTTTCAAGCCCGATTGCGATAAAGGACTAAATCGCATAAAAGACAAAAGTTACATTTTAGTACCCAAATGTGTTATATAGCTAGAGAATCAAAATTTGGATTATTTAAAGGGCAATTAGACCCTTTTCAGAGTGCTTGGCTGGCCATGGGAGACAAATTCGTCAAAAAGTCCAAGTTTGGTTGGGTTTGGTGGCTAATTTGACTAAAATAGGAATAAAATAAAATAAAAGATGATATCACCTTCTCATCTCCTTCTCTATCACCAAAAATATCAGCCAAAATAGAGGTTTGAAAGCTCAAAAATCTGCATCAACTTAAATCACTCATAAGTAAGTGATTTTAATGAGTTTTCTTCAAGATTTTTATATTTTTGAGACCCTTGAAGCATGAGATTTCAAATAAGGGTGATATTTTACAAAATGGTCAAGAGTTTAGTATTTTTCTATAGATGTATTTGTGACATATGCCGAGTTTTTATAGAATAATATGAGTCCTAGTTGTGTTATAAACAACTTTTGTGAAAGGTGTTAGCATGAAAACACCTAAAGGGACTATTTTGCATAAGTTGCAAAATAGGTGGTAAGTGTGTGAAATAGTGAGAATTTGCGATTGCTCTAGTAGTAAAAATAGTTTAGCTAGGCTTGAAATATGAGGAAATTTGATAAAAATTGATTTTCGGGCATAGGGGTAAAATGGTCATTTTGCCAAGGCCTAGGGGCAAAATGGTCATTTTACCAAAGTTGTGAATTTATGGATGCCTAATTGTGTTTAGTGACTAAATCGTTTTTCCAAAATCTAGCCTAAACCAGGGAAAAGCCAAGCAATCCGACTAAGCTGGCTAGTCAAGTACTTTTTGTAAACCAAGGTAATTGTATGTAAATAATACAACTACACTGTTAATACTTGTATTCATATTGTCATTGAATTGATATTGTACGAGTTGTTAAGTTATAAATTTGAGTATGTCTTGTAACATTGGGATAGTAGAAATATCTCGTTGAAACATCAGGATATGAACTGGATATTTGTGCCAAGACATTGGGTGATTTGTGCGCCAGTGCAAGACATGTCTAGGACATGTTTCGGCCACATTATGAGAGCCAGTGTAAGACCATGTCTGGAACATGGCATCAGCACAGAGATGAGCGCTAGAGTAAGACATGTCTGGGACATGCATCGACCTCGATAGAGATAGCTAGTGTAAGACGCGTCTGGGACACGCATCGGCTAGGAGTTGTGCTAGTGTAAGACATGTCTAGGCCATGCATCAGCACGCATAAATGAGAGCCAGTGTAAGACCATGTCTGGGACATGGCATCAGCAATATATCCCATGTTGAAGGTTCATAGAATATCTAGTAGTATTCCAACGGTTCAATGGTGAAAGTTATAGTTCAATTTTGATAAAGAAAGGATGATCATGTTGTGAGTGTTATAGGTGCCTATATGATAAGCATGAGTAACGAGATTAATTTAGAAAATGAGACTCGAGTAGATGACAATGAGTAAGTTAAGTTATGTTTACCTTTGAGCTATAAGCATGATGGTAAATGATGAGATTGTAGTATAGTTATTTATATGGAACTTACTAAGCTTTATGCTTACTCCCTTTCCTTTCCTTTTTCTTTCAGTGTCACCAAGCTAGCCTAAGGATCCCTTAAAGTCAGAGATATCAATCACACTATCATCTGCAATACTCGGTATAGCTTTATTTATATTTTTGAAGGTGGCATGTATAGGGCTAGACTAGGATGTTGGATTAAGAGAATTATTTATGTATTTTGGCTCAAGTCAAAAGCCCTTCACTTTGTATCAAGCCTGGAATAATGGCTATTATTCATTTTGATGAATGCATATAATGTTCTTTCTATGGATGAATTGGTGTCCATTATGATGAAATTTGTATATTGAAATTATCTTGTGTAGGTTGTGCAAAATTGGGTGACAAAATGGCTTGGAAGATATCCTAGTTTGTCCACACGGTTAAGACATACGGGCGTGTGTCTAAGCCGTGTGTGACACACAGCCGCCCATGGGTGTGTGTTGTGGTCGTCGTCCCCTACACTTAAAACTTTCAAGTCATTTTAGTACACGGGCAAGCCACACAGGCGTGTGCCCAAGCCGTGCCATAAAGTCAATATGCATGCTAGTAGTATACGGGCAAGAGACACGACAATGTGTCTCGGTCGTTTGAAGGACACAGTTATAGGGCATGGATGTGTGCTTGGGCTGTGTGGTTTTCGCAGAATGCCCAGGTTTTCAGACACGGGTTCGGGATATGGGCGTGTCCCTAGCACACGGCCGTGTGTTCTATATCCACACGGGCATGTGGAGTCTTGGTGCATGAAACTTTTATAAGTTTTTCATGAGTTCTCGGTTGGGTTCTGAACCACCCCAGATTTATAATTTGGGCCTCGTAAATCCGTATATGTGATAGATTGCATGTGAAAAGAGAAGTTTTTAAATTGTTCAAAAAAAATTTTATGGCCTGGTTTTGTATAGTTGGTTGAGTCAAGAAAGGTAACACCTTGAACTCTGTCCCGGTGTCGGATACGGGTGAGGGGTGTTACAGTAAGGGTGACAAAAAGGCTTGGAAAATAGCTTAAGAGTTAACTACACAGGATGAGACACGACCGTGTGTCTCAACCGTGTGAGGGACACGGCCTGGTGACACGGGCGTGTGACTCTCCAAACATGAAAATTTTCTAAGTGTTGTAAAAATGTTCGTGAGTTCTCGGTTTAGTCCCAAACCGCTTTTAATGCATGTTTAGAGTCTTGAAGGCTCGTGTATGGGACATTTTGCATGTGACCGAATGATTCTAATATGATTGAAATTTTATGGGCCGATTTTACATGTATGTGCATGTTTAAGTCTGATAATGCCTGGTATCTTGTCCCGGTGTCAGACACGGGTAAGGGTTGTTACAATTTATGCAACACAACATACAGAATTAATCTTTTAAGATTTGGGGCATTACAACTCTACCCCATAAAAGAAAATTTCGGCCTCGAAATTTACCTGGTCAAAACAGATGAGGATATTGTTGTCGCATCGCCTCCTCGGGTTCCCACATGGCCTCCTCAGAACTGTGATTGTGCCAAAGTACTTTAACCAGTTTAACCAGTGGAATAGAATTTTTCCTCCAAACTTTAACATCCCGCTATAAAATCTAAATCGGCTCATCCTCAAAAGTTAGATCCCGCCTAACCTCAATCTCCTCAGTCGAGATAACATGCGTGGGATCAGAGCGGTAGCGCCTTAACATAGTGACGTGAAACACATCATGAATACGGTCCAACTGTGGAGGTAGCTCAAGTTGATAGGCAATCGGTCCCACACGTTTCAATACGCGGTAAGGCCCAATGAACCTTGGGTCAGCTTGCCCTTCCATCCAAACCTCATTACCTTCTTCCATGGCGAGACCTTGAGAAATAATAAGTCCCCCACAGAATACTCAATCTGCTTACGTTTTAGATACGCATACGACTTCTGTTTGTCTGATGCTGCCTTCTGTCGATCCTGAATTAATCTAGTCGATCCCAAATTAATCTAACTTTATCCTCAGTATCATAAACTAACTCAGGGCCCAGAACATGCCGCTTGCCCAACTCAGTCCAACACGAAGGAGTACCACACCTACGACCATATAATGCCTCGTAAGGTGCCATCTATATGCTAGACTGGTAGCTATTGTTATACGCAAACTCAGCTAACAACAGGTAGTCCTCCTAACTATCTTGGAAGTCAATTACACAACTCCTTATCATGTCCTCCAGTATCTGAATCACCCTCTCTGACTAACCATTTGTCTGAGGATGGAACGCAGTACTAAAGCCAACCTTATACCCAGAGCCTCATATAACTTCTTTCAAAACTGAGACGTGAAGCAAGGATCCCTATCAGATATTATAGAAACCGGTACCCCATGCAGTCTCACTATCTCTGCCACATACAGTTTAGCCAACTTCTGCAACGAGTAATTAGTACGAACTGGTATAAAATGGGCAGATTTGGTCAATCGATCCATGATGACCCATACTGAATCCTTTTTAGAAGGCATTATGGGTAGCCCACTTACAAAGTCGATAGTCACCCTTTCCTACTTCCAAAGTGGAATCTTAACTGGCTGAAGCAACCCTAGAGGCAACTGATGTTCAGACTTAAGCTGCTGACAAGTAAAGCATTTACCCACGAAGTCGGTAACTTCACGCTTAAGATCTGGCCACCAATATAACTCACGAAGGTCTCGGTACACCTTATTCCCGTGGGATGCATATCATAAGGGCTACAATGCGCCTCTCGCAGTATAAACTACCTCAAATCAGTATCCTTTAGTACACAAACTCCCCCACGGAAACACAGTACCCCTTCGCTACTCAGTCCAAAATCTGATGTTTCACCACTCTCAATCTGTCAGAATCGAGGACCCAGTGACTCATCCTCCAACTGCTTACCCTTAATCTGCTCAATCCACATTGGTTTGACTTAGAGCTCAGCGAACAAGCTACCATCATCAAATAAATTGAGGAGAGCAAACATCACCCTTAGATCAATCATAGCCCTACAGCTCAGTGCGTCGGCCACCACATTGGCCTTACCAGGATGGTATTCAATAGAATAATCATAGTTCTTAAGCAGCTCGATCCATCTATACTGCCTAAGGTTTAGCTCCTTCTGAGTGAGGAGGCCCTTGAGGCTTTTGTGATCCGTGTATATGATACAACTCTTACCCTACAAGTAATGCCTCCAGATTTTCAGTGGGAATACCACTGTAGCCAACTCCAAGTCATGCGTTGGATAATTCACCTCATGAGTCTTAAGCTGACGAGACGCATAAGCCACCACCTTACCCTCTTACATCAACACACGTCCCAAACTAACATGTGATGCATCAGTGTAGACAGTGAACTCCTTCCTAGACTTAGGCTATATTAAGACAGGGGCCTCAGTTAGAACCTTTTTAAGTTTATCAAAACTGTCTTATTGTTAATCAGTCCATTTAAATGGCACATCTTTATGCAATAGCTTAGTCAGAGTAGCAGCAATCAATAAAAACCCCTCAACAAATCGTTGATAGTACCCCGCCAGACCTAGAAAACTTCAAATCTCAGATACCATCTTAGGTAGCTTTCAATCTAGAACCGCTTCAATTTTTTGAGGATCAACCCTAATCCCTTCAGCAGATACCACATGGCCAAAAAATGTTACTTCTCGTAACCAGAACTCACACTTACTGAACTTGGCATGCAATTGTTTCTCCCTTAGAATCTGCAGAACAACTCGTAGATGTGCATCATGTTCATCTTCAGTTCTCGAATACACCAGGATGTCAACAATAAAAACCACTACGAACCGATCCAGATAGGACTGGAACACTCAGTTTCTCAGATTCATAAAAGCTGCTAGTGCATTCGTCAATCCAAACAACATCACTAGGAACTCTTAATGACCATAACGAGTCTTAAATGCTGTCTTATAAACATCAACCTCTTTAACCCTCAATTGATGGTACCCAGATCGGAGATCAATCTTAGAGAAAATCGAAGCTCTACGGAACTGGTCGAATAGAACATCAATCCTCGATAGAGGGTATTTATTCTTAATAGTCAATTATTCAGTTACTGGTAATCGATGCACATACGCATGGATCCGTCCTTCTTTTTCACAAACAGAACCGGTGCTCCCCATGGAGACACACTAGGGCGGGTGAACCCTCGATCCAGTAACTCTTGAATCTAAGCTTTAAGCTTCACAAGCTCCTTCGGTGCAATTCTATAAGAAGCGATGGACACCGGAGCTGTACCAGGCTGAGCTCGATCCCAAACTCAACTTTACGGTTTGGAGGTAACCTAGGTAGCTCATCGGGAAAAACATCCAGAAAGTCTTTAACTGTTGATATCTTTAACAGACGAAACCTCAGAATCAGAAACACTGATATAGGCTAGAAACGCCTCACAACCCTTACGAACCAATTTCTCATCCCTTAGTGTAGAAATCATATTTGACAGATAATTCCGACGCCCCCCAATTACCACTACCTCGTCACCCTCCGCAGTTTTTAGTACCATCCGTTTGGTAGCACAGGTTAAGTTCACTTGATGTTTAACTAGCCTGTCCATTTCTAGTATTAAATCAAATTCCCCAAAAGGAAGTTCCATTAAATCTGCCAAAAATATAATTCCTTGAACCTCTAAGGTACAACCCTGAACAATTTATTTACCCTCACTGACTGTCCTAATGGACTCAACATGGTAACCTCACTCACGGTACATTCAACCATTAAACACGAAGTCCCAGACACAATACATGCTATATAGGAATGCATAGATCCAACATCAATCAGTGCAGTATAAGGTACATTATGGATAAAGAACGTACCCGTGATAACATCTGTGGCGTCTTCGTCCTCTCAGTTACGTGCAGTATATACCAGAGCTGGCTGCCTCACCTCAGTATGACCAGAACCTCTGCCCGGTGCCCTCTGACCATGGTCGATACCCTTTCCACCTCTGGCCTGACCACGGCCTCTCGATAGCTTCTGATTACTCCTCAGCGACTGTACATTACCCAGACCAGTAGCTTGCATATGCTCGAGCCTCCATGGACAATCTCTGATACAATGCTCCAATAATCCATATCTTAAACAGGCCCCAATCCATTTCCAGCACTCACCCTGATGGCGTCTCCCACAATTAGTACAGGGCTGCGGTCTAGTAGCAACAACAGGGGCCCCAACTCTAACCGGCCCATCAACCCTCACCTTTTTCTTATGCCTCGAAAATGAACTTGAGGGCTTCAAATCCCTCTTTTTCCTACCCCTCTCCTTCTCACGATTTTGTCATTCTGTACGCTTCACTTCTTCAGCGATCTTCGGCTTATCTACTAAAGTAGCAAAATATTGCCCCCTCTGTGGAGTTATCAAAACCCGTAGACTATCTCTGAGGTCGTCCTCGAAACGAACACAATGCTCATATTCAGTTGCCACCATCCCACGTGCATAGCAGCTTAGTCGTAAAAATTCAGCTTCATATTCTGTAATATCCCGAATTAGGGCCTAATCAGAATACTGGTTTCGTGACCACAAATCCGAGATAGAAATAATTATTTTATAATTATTTTGATGTTTATGATATGATTGCATGATTGTGTGAAAATTTCGTGATGAAATTCTGTGCATAAAGTGCTTAAGTTGAAATTAGGGACTAAATCGAATAACTTGCAAAACTTGCATTCTAGAAGTTTTTAGTATGAAATTACTTTGGAATATTAATGAGGAGGTATTAAATAGCAATTTGACCAATTTCTAAAATTTTGGACAAAAATGGGCTTGTACATGAAAAATTTTCAAAGAAAAGTATTAAGGGTATTTTGGTCATTTCCATATTAAATGAAATAAAATGAGAAAAATAATACAAAATGGTCATCTTCTCCATATAGTTGCTGCCGAATTTTGCTCTCTCCATAGCTAGGGTTTCTTCAACTTTTAAGCCTTGATTGTAAGTGATTTCTATGCCCGTTTTTAATGTTCTTTACGCTTTTGGAATCCCGGTAGCTCGATTTAGCTTATGCTAGCAATAATTTAACCTAGGATTCATATTTGGAAAATACCCATAGGTGAAATTTGTGTATTTTTGTGTTTTATGATAGAATATAAGGTTTTAAATTATGCCAGACAACTTGTACTACTCGCTTTTAAGCGAAAACGAGTAAAAGGGTTTAATCGGTAAAAATACCTAATAGTCATAAGTACATGTTAGAGTGTGAAATTGATGCTGCCATAGAAGGGAAAAATGATCAGCATGTCATAAAACATAAGAAAATAGGATGAAATTTAATTCCCGAGCCTAGGGGCAAAAGTGTAATTATGCAAAAGTTTAGGGGCAAAAATGTAATTTTGCCAAAGTTCGTATTAAATGCTGTTTTGATGAATGTATGTATTAAATAAGATTAATTTAGCATTATAGATCAAGAGAAACGAGATTCAAGTCGCGATCGAGGGAAAAACAAAGTTTACAAAGAATAGGCTCGATTGCTAATAATTTTATACCGAGGTAAGTTCATGTGTAAATGTAGTAACATAATTGTCATTTTAAGCAATTTAATGTTATTTATGTGATATGGTGATTAATATCATGAAATATTATGCTTTATGGTTATTATTGAATAATATGTAAATTATGAATTGCTACCGAGTATCGATTTCGATGTTTCGTGGAAGACGGCAAAGATGTGTAATCGAGGAAAAAGCCCGTTTGAACCTTGGGAATAGATTAGAATACAAGTGACATGTCACTAGGATGGTTGGGCATCCGAACTCGTTGAGTAGACTCCGAGTTCAGTTATGGATGCAAATGTCTGAACTCGTTGAGTTGAGTCTGAGTTCGTGAGATGTAACTAGGCATCCGAGCTCATTGAGTTGAGTCCGAGTTCACTTATGGATGCGAACGCCCAAGCTCGTTGAGTTGAGTCCGAGTTGGCTTATGGGCGGGTTACATGGTAGCTTGGCTACATATGTGGCACTTATGTACAAACTTTCCGTGTATTCGAATTATATTCCGATGTGTTCAACGGGTGGATCTAATAAAATAAGGAGAATGCCTAAAACGAAGGTGGCATGTTGGTAAGTGTGGTAAATGAGAAAATTTGACAAGTATGTGCTTAAACCCTCGGGTTGAAAACTTGGTAAGATGAAATCGTAGAAAGATATTAAATGTAAATGATGTTTTATGTGGGATTGTGTGATTATGTTACTTGCTATTTGCATGTAAACTTACTAAGCATTTATGCTTACTCCCTCCTTTTCTTTCATTGTAGTTTTGACAAGCCGGCTTGAGAATCGAGATAGGTCGAAGACTCGTTCACACTATCCGAAGGCTTAAATCGGTAAAATGGCTTGTATATTTTGAATGTGGCATGTATGGCAAAATACTCACTTTGTGTAATTGATCTTATGATATGGCTATGGTTTGGCAAGAAAAGGGTTTGTAAATGACTAGCCATTGGAATGGCCAATCTAAGTCATATTTGATGTTATGTATGTTTAAAATCATATTTAGTCCATGAAAATCCTTAGTAAAGTGAAATTTGCCAAAAAACAGAATCTGACAGCAGCAGTGATGTAAATTTAAAAAATCACTAAAAATAGTAGAAATGGAATTAAATGATGAGTAAGTTATGAAATTAAAGCTTAAGGAGTCTATTTTCATATGGATTGAACAAAACAGGTATATGAATTATAATTTATGAGACATTTGAATTTTTGTGAAACAGGTCCAGAGTGATTTTTGGATCCCCTATTCTGACTTTGGAAATTCATCATAAATTGTATAAAAATAATTAGAAATCATAATTTATATGTACAGATTTCTTATTGATTCTAGTTTTATTAGAAACAAACTTCATAGTCATTGAAATTCTGTACAGAGAGATATCTGATTCATAATACACAGAGGTCAGAGCAGTCAAACCCTTAAATAGGGGAGACTTTAGCTAATAAACTGTACTAATTGGCCTAGAAAAAAATTCTAGAAAAAAATTAGTAAATTTATATATGAGTCTAGTTTTAGGGAAAATTTACGGAATTGGATTTTGAGTTTCGGAACTCGAGATATGAATTTTTGAGCGACTGTGATGCAGATTGCTAGCTTGACTAAAATTTTTAAAATTAAATTGTTTGAGCTATTTAATTAATGAATTAAGTCTTTTAACACATCGTGTTCGACTCCGGAAATGATCTCGGGTACGGGGCGTTACATTTGGTGGTATCAGAGTAGGTTTAGTCAGTTCTCGAACTAATGTGTTGTATGTACGGGTTTTGCTATACATGCCATATATATATTGTGATAGTGTGATGACTTCTGACCTTTTAAATGATTTTTTTATAGTAAATGAATCTCGATCCAGTTGCGGCTGATGATGTAGAGAGTAATGCACCAGCTTCGGCCGAAGGGGTGGTGTCAACTAAAAATTCTCCTCCTACTGTTGGTCAAGGAGGAGGAGAAGGGGCTGAGGAAGTCTTTCTCCAAATGATGAATGCTTGGTATACAGAGTTCGTTCGTACGAACCCGAATGCACAACCTCCCCCAGCTCCCCCGATTCCTCAACCTGTACCCCCGATGCCTCAAGGTGTGGATTTGATGAAATTTCATAGAACTCCAGTTGACAGAATCTGCAAGCAAGGGGCCGAAGAATTCAGGGAAAATATTGATGCTGATGCCGAGAAAGTAGAGTTTTGGCTCGAGAATTCTATTCGAGTATTTGATGAATTGTCGTGTACACCTGAGGAATGCTTGAAATGTGTTATATCATTGTTGAGGGATTCAGCTTATCATTGGTGGAAGACATTGACTTCGGTAGTACCGAAAGAGAAAGTAACTTGAGAGTTCTTTCAAGAAGAATTTTGGAAGAAATATATCAGTGAAAGATTTATTGATCAGAAGCGTAAAGAGTTTCTTGAATTAAAGCAGGGGAACATGACAGTTACTGAATGCAAAAGGGAGTTCGTCAGGTTGAGTAAGTATGCTAGAGAATACATTCCTACAGAAGCTAAAATGTGCAGACGATTTGAAGACGGACTCAATGAAGACATAAAAGTATTTGTTGGGATTCTTGAATTAAAAGAAATGGTAGTATTGGTTGATCGAGCTTGCAAGGCTGAAGAACTACTTAAAGAGAAGAAAAAGGCAGAGGCTGAGACTAGAAATTGGAAGAAAAGACCAACGAGCAGTTCATTCTCACAACAATCTAGAAAATCTAGAAATATGAATCCTCGTTCACAGGTTTCGGCTGGACAATCATATGGAAATGTTAAGAAGCAAAATGTGGGTCCTAAATCTTAGACTACTTCTGCGGCTAGTGTGGGAAATACGAGATTTGTTAAGCCTGAGTGCCAGCGGTGTGGCAAAAATCATTTTGGGCCATGTAGAACGAATGAATGTTTTCGGTGTGGTTCTCTGGATCATTTTATTAGAGACTGCCCAGAGAGAGCTGAGAAAGAAAAATTTTAGAATGTAAAAGCTAGTGGTCCAGACTCGAGGGGAAGATATTCGAGAAAAGCTAGAAATGAAGCAAGCAGCAAAAATGTAGCCAGAGATTCAACAGGTAAATCTGAAGTAAGAGCTCCAGCTAGAACTTATGCTATAAAGGCACGTGAAGATGCTTCATCACCCGACGTGATTACTGGTATATTTTCTCTTTATGATGTTAATGTTAGTGCTTTAATTGATCTCGGTTCTACTCATTCATATGTATGCATGAAACTGGTGTCTAGTATGAATATACCTGTTGAGAAAACATAATTTATGATTAAAGTGTCGAATCCGTTAGGCAAATGTGTGATAGTTGATAAAGTATGCAAGAAATGCCCTTTAATGATTCGGGGTCATTACTTTCTGGCTGACTTGATGTTGTTACCGTTTGATGAATTTGATGTTATTTTGGGTATGGATTGGTTGACATTGCATGATGCTATAATAAATTGCAAAGAAAAGGTTATATAATTAAAGTGTGAAAGTGGTAAAATTCTGCGGGTTGAATCAGACAAACCAAAGGCATTATCTAGTATGATTTCTTCAATGTCGGCTCAGAGATATTTGAGAAAGGGTTATGAAGCTTATTTGGCGTATGTAATTAATACAAAAGAAGTTGAAAAGAAAGTTGAATCAGTGCCGGTTGTGTGTGAATTTGCAGACGTATTTCAAGAAGAATTGCCAGGTTTGCCTCCAGTCAGGGAAGTAGAATTTGGTATTGATTTGATACCGGGAATAGCTCCAATCTCGATTGCTCCATATAGAATGGCACTAGCAGAGTTGAAAGAATTAAAGTCGCAGTTGCAAGAGTTGACTGATAAAGGCTTTGTGAGACTGAGTTTTTCACCTTGGGGTGCTCCCGTGTTATTTGTGAAAAAGAAGGATGGTTCTATGAGATTGTGTGTTGACTATCGGCAGTTAAACAAAGTGACAATCAAGAACAAGTATCCGTTGTCGAGAATTGATGATTTATTTGATCAGCTAAAAGGAGCAGCATGGTTTTCAAAGATTGACTTGAGATCTGGGTATTACCAGCTGTGAGTAAAAGAGTCGGATGTGCCTAAAACTGCTTTTAGAACAAGGTACGGTCATTATGAATTTTTAGTTATGCTATTCGGGTTGACAAATGCTCCTGCTGTGTTTATGGATTTAATGAATCGCATATTTCGGCCATACGTGGACAAATTTGTTGTGGTGTTTATAGATGATATTTTAATTTATTCAAAAGATGAGACAGAGCATGCTGAGCATTTGAGGATAGTTTTGCAAACTTTGAGAGATAAGCAGCTATATGCTAAGTTTAGTAAAAGTGAATTTTGGCTCCAGGAAGTTTGATTTTTGGGTCATATTGTTTCAGGTGATGGTATACGGGTTGATCCTAGTAAAATTTCAGCCATTGTTGATTAGAAACCACCGAAAAATGTAACCGAGGTTAGAAGTTTCTTGGGGCTAGCTAGGTATTATCGGCGGTTTGTAAATGGATTTTATATAATTGCTGCTCCTATGACTAGACTACTCCGAAAGAATGTTAAATTTGAATGGACGGAAGAATGTCAACAGAGTTTTGAAGAATTGAAAAATTTATTAACTAAAGCACCAGTGTTGGTACAACCCGAATTAGGTAAAGAATTTGTGGTGTATAGTGATGCTTCTCGAAATGGTTTAGGATGTGTACTTGTACAAGAAGGAAAAGTGGTGGCTTATGCTTCGAGGCAGTTAAAATCTCATGAAAGAAATTATCCGACCCATGATTTGGAATTAGCTGCTATAGTGTTTGCTTTGAAGATTTGGCGACATTATTTGTATGGTGAAAACTGCCGAGTATATACCGACCACAAAATTCTTAAGTACTTGATGTCACAAAAAGACTTGAATTTGAGGCAGCGAAGATGGTTGGAGTTATTGAAAGATTACGAGCTTGCTATTGATTACCATCCGGGAAAAGCGAATGTGGTTGCCAATGCTTTAAGCAGAAAATTACTATTTCCTTTGAGAGCTATGAACACTCGGTTAAAGATATCAAATGATGGTTCGATTCTAGCAGAGTTAAGAGCAAGACCGATGCTTTTACAAGAGATTTCTGAAGCTCAGAAAAGTGATAAAGATTTGCAAGCTAAGAGAAAATAGTGTGAAGCTGATACGGGGTCAGATTTCAAAATCGATTCTGATGGTTGCTTGATGTTTAAAAATTGGATTTGTGTATCGAAAAATAATGAGTTGATTCAAAAGATTTTGCATGAAGCACATAATGGTTGTTTGACGGTTCATCCGGGCAGTACGAAAATGTATAATGACTTGAAGAAAATGTACTGGTGGAGTGGAATGAAGACAGATATTTCCGAGTTTGTATCAAAGTGCTTAGTTTGTCAACAAGTGAAAGCTGAACACCAAGTACCTTCGGGATTACTCCAGCCTATCACGGTTCCTGAATGGAAATGGGATCGAATTACTATGGATTTTATATCAGGGTTGTCGTTAACTCCGAGGAAGAAAAATGCCATCTGGGTAATAGTTGACAGACTGACTAAATCAGCTCATTTTATTTCGGTACGTACGGATTATTCTCTTAATAAGTTGGCTGAATTATATATCTGTGAGATTGTTAGACTTCATGGAATACCTTTGTCAATCATTTCGGATAGAGATCCGAGATTTACTTCACGATTTTGGCAAAAGTTGCAAGAGGCATTAGGTACAAAGTTAAATTTTAGCACTGCCTTTCATTGACAAACTGATGGACAATCAGAGAGAGTAATTCAGATTCTTGAAGACATGCTCAGATGTTGCATATTGGAATTTCAAGGTAGTTGGGAAAGGTACTTACCGTTAGTAAAATTTGCTTATAATAATAGTTATCAGACGAGTTTGAAGATGGCACCTTATGAAGCATTGTATGGTCGTAAATGTCGGACACCATTATATTGGACTGAACTCAAGGAAAATTAGATTTATGGAGTTGATCTAATAAAAGAAACCGAAGAAAATGTGAAAGTGATTCGAGATTGTTTGAAAGCTGCTTCGGATAGACAGAAATCTTATGCGGATTTGAAACGAAAAGAAATCGAGTTTCAAGTTGGTGATAAGGTATTTTTGAAAGTGTCTCCATGGAAGAAAGTCCTTAGATTTGGACGGAAGGGCAAGTTAAGCCCACGTTTTATTGGACCGTATGAAATAATTGAAAAAGTTGGACCAGTAGCTTATTGGTTAGCATTGCCATCTAAATTAGAGAAGATTCATGATGTGTTCCACGTATCTATGTTACGTCGGTATCGTTCGGATCCTTCATATATAATTTCACCGACAGAAATTGAACTACGACCGGATATGACTTACGAAGAAGAACCGATTAAGATTTTAGCTCGAGAAGTCAAGCAACTAAGAAATAAAAGTGTCGCTCTCGTGAAAGTATTGTGGTAAAAGCACGGGATAGAAGAGACTACATGTGAACCTGAGGAAACTATGAGAAATCAATACCCACACTTGTTTATCGGTAAGATTTTCGAGGACGAAAATCCTTAAAGGGGGGGAGAGTTGTAATATCCCGAATTAGGGCCTAATCAGAATAGTGGTTTTGTGACCACAAATTCGAGATAGAAATAATTATTTTATAATTATTTTGATGCTTATGATATGATTGCATGATTGTGTGAAAATTTCGTGATGAAATTCTGTGCATAAAGTGCTTAAGTTGAAATTAGGGACTAAATCGAATAACTTGCAAAACTTGCATTCTAGAAGTTTTTAGTATGAAATTACTTTGGAATATTAATGAGGAGGTCTTAAATAGCAATTTGACCAATTTATAAAATTTTGGACAAAAATGGGCTTGTACATGAAAAATTTTCAAAGAAAGGTATTAAGGGTATTTTGGTCATTTGCATATTAAATGAAATAAAATGAGAAAAATAACACAAAATAGTCATCCTCTCCATATAGTTGCTGCCGAATTTTGCTCTCTCCAAAGCTAGGGTTTCTTCAACTTTTAAGCCTTGATTGTAAGTGATTTCTATGCCCGTTTTTAATGTTTTTTTACGTTTTTGGAATCCCGATAGCTCGATTTAGCTTATGCTAGCAATAATTTAACCTATGGTTCATATTTGGAAAATACCCATAGGTGAAATTTGTGTATTTTTGTGTTTTATGATAGAATATAAGGTTTTAAATTATGTCAGACAACTTGTACTACTCGGTTTTAAGCGAAAACGAGTAAAAGGGCTTAATCGGTAAAAATACCTAATAGTCATAAGTACATGTTAGAGTGTGAAATTGATGCTACCATACAAGGTAAAAATGATCAGCATGTCATAAAACATAAGAAAATAGGATGAAATTTAATTCCCGAGCCTAGGGGCAAAAGTGTAATTATGCAAAAGTTTAGGGGCAAAAATGTAATTTTGCCAAAGTTCGTATTAAATGCTGTTTTGATGAATGTATGTATTAACTAAGATTAATTTGGCATTATAGATCAAGAGAAACGAGATTGAAGTCGTGATCGAGGGAAAAACAAAGTTTACGAAGAATAGGCTCGATTGCTAATAATTTTATACTGAGGTAAGTTCATGTGTAAATGTAGTAACATAATTGTCATTTTAAGTAATTTAATGTTATTTATGTGATATGATGATTAATATCATGAAATATTATGCTTTATGGTTATTATTGAATAATATGTAAATTATGAATTGCGATCGAGTATCGGTTTCGATGTTCCGTGGAAGACGGCAAAGATGTGTAATCGAGGAAAAAGCCCGTTTGAACCTTGGGAATAGATTAGAATACAAGTGACATGTCACTAGGATGGTTGGGCATCCGAACTCGTTGAGTTGACTCCGAGTTCACTTTTGGATGCAAATGTCTGAACTCGTTAAGTTGAGTCCGAGTTCGTGAGATGTAACTAGGCATCCGAGCTCGTTGAGTTGACTCCGAGTTCACTTATGGATGCGAATGCCCGAGCTCATTGAGTTGAGTCCGAGTTGGCTTATGGGCGGGTTACATGGTAGCTTGGCTACATATGTGGCACTTATGTACAAACTTTCCGTGTATTTGAATTATATTCCGATGTGTTCAACGGGTGGATCTTAAGAAAATAAGGAGAGTGCCTAAAATCAAGGTGACATGTTGGTAAGTGTGGTAAATGAGAAAATTTGACAGGTATGTTCTTAAACCCTCGGGTTGAAAACTTGGTAAGATGAAATCGTAGAAAGATATTAAATATAAATGATGTTTTATGTGGGATTGTGTGATTATGTTACTTGCTATTTGCATGTGAACTTACTAAGCATTTATGCTTACTCCCTCCTTTTCTTTCATTGTAGTTTTGACAAGCCGGCTTGAGAATCGGGATAGGTCGAAGACTCATTCACATTATCCGAAGGCTTAAATCGGTAAAATGGCTTGTATATTTTGAATGTGGCATGTATGGCAAAATACTCACTTTGTGTAATTGATCTTATGATATGGCTATGGTTTGGCAAGAAAAGGGTTTGTAAATTATTAGCCATTGGAATGACCAATCTAAGTCATATTTGATGTTATGTATGTTTAAAATGATATTTAGTCCATGAAAATCCTTAGTAAAGTGAAATTTGCCAAAAAACAGAATCTGACAGCAGCAGTGATGTAAATTTGAAAAATCACTAAAAATAGTATAAATGAAATTATATGATGAGTAAGTTATGAAATTAAATCTGATTAAGTCTATTTTCATATGAATTGAACAAAACAGGTATATGAATTATAATTTATGAGACATTTGAATTTTTGTTAAACAGGGCCAGAGTGATTTCTAGATCCCCTGTTCTGATTTTGTAAATTCACCATAAATTGTATAAAAATAATTAGAAGTCATACTTTATATGTAAAGATTTCTTATTGAGTCTAGTTTTAATAGAAACAAATTTCATAGTCATTGAAATTCTGTACAGAGAGATATCTGATTCGTAATACACAGAGATCAGAGCAGTCGAACCCTGAAATAGGGGAGATTGTAACTAATAAACTGTATTAATTGGCCTAGCAAAAAATTCTAGAAAAAAATTAGTAAATAGATATATGAGTCTAGTTTTATGGAAAATTTACTGAATTGGATTTTGAGTTTCAGAACTCGAGATATGAATTTTTAAGCGACTGTGACGCAGATTGCTTGCTTGACTGAAAATTTTAAAATTAAATTGTTTGAGCTGTTTAAGCAATGAATTAAGTTTGTTAACACCTCGTGTTCGACTCCGGAAATGGTCTCGGGTATGGGGCGTTACATATTTCACTACTGATTTATCCCCCTGAGTCAAATTCAGAAACTCTCTCCTCCAAGCATCCACATGACTAGCGCCCACATATTTTCCTTGGAAAGTAGTTTTGGAAAATTCCCAAGTCAATCGGTCAGGCTGAGTTCCCTCTTTAAATGTAAGTCACCACTAATAGGCTTCATCTCGCAGCACTGACATTGTACCTTTTAGTTTCTGCTCAGGGGTGAAGTCGAGGTCATCCATTATCCTCTCTATAGCCTCAATGCAATATTTGGCCACATTAGGGGCAACTCTAGTGATACCCCTAAAAATCTCAGCCCCATTCTACCGGGGTCATTTCGTAACTAACCCATGGCCCACAGTACTAGTATTAGGCCAAGTGACCCTCTCCAGAATTCGTAGCATGGCCTGGGACAATACATCATCCCCAACCGCATGATCATGAGACCCAGTCTCAGTCACAGGTGAAGCCGGTGCTTCTCTAGCTTCAACATTAGGCATATGGCCTGATGATGAAGACCCAGCTCGAGCACCAACACGGCCTCCGCCGCGGCCTCTTGTACCCCTTCCACGAGTACTTCTGGTGCTCATATCGATTTACGTCTTTATCTATATTAACAATTTTATGCATCAGTTTTACAGTTCCAGTGTTTATTAACGGATATTTTATGGAAAATATTATCAGTAATTTAGAGTTTTGTTTTCACAAAACGTAGTCTTTCTACAGTTTTAGGTTACCCTAAACATAGTATTTTAGTATAGTCTATTATCTACAGTAGTCTCAATATTTCAATTTAAACAGACAGTAGTTTTAGAGGACTTACAGATTTGGCGCCAAAGACTCGGTAGACCACACATTCAGTAATAACATTTCAAAATACTTTCCAATCAGTTGAAACAATTCTTTTTGGAAATTCCACATTTTTAAAAGAAATCCACAGTCGAGTTTTACAACTTGGCTCTGATACTACTAAATGTAACACTTCAAATCCGGCCTAGACGTTATGACCGAATTTGGAGATGTCACCTAGAAGTATTTTCGCAGAATGTGATATCGTTGATAAACCCATTCTATATTTAACCTCTTTGTGTTCTTAACGAAAATTTTAGAATGACTCGACCACTGTTAAAATTCAATTCGTTTAGCAAATTGTTAACATATTAAATTGTTATTAATTTTGAAATCGTTCTTTCTTGCAGAAGCTAATAAAACATATTACATAAACTTGGTGTTTTGAAAAAAACCATTTATCTTTTAAAAACTAGCGTCCTACTACTAGCAAATAAAAAATCAAAATTAAAACCTATATTAAAGGATAAAACTTTAAGAGGCCTTATCACATAAAAAATACCCAAATTAAAATGCGTATAAATTAAAATCTAATAACAAAGTACATGTAGTTGTGTGGCCACCTTTGAGTCCCTCGCAGCACCGACCCGCCTAAGACTAGGGATTACCTATGCAGATAAACAGTAGGGTGAGTTTACGAAAACTTAGTGTGCAAACCCTTTTATTTTAAACAAAAAATTAATCAAGCAGTAGCCAATTACAGTCTGGGCCAAAGCCCGTATCAATAGTAGTTCAGTTTCAGTTAGGGCCTTAGCCCATTATAGTATCAGTATCAGTGTGGGCCTTAGCCCAACTCAATGACAGTAACAGTATAGAATGCAAACAAAAATCCTACCCATCTAGCCTCTACACTCCATTTCGTCAAGCCTTACACTCCATGTGGGGATAAAATCAGCCTACCCATCCCTACACTCTAAAATAGCACCTTTTGCGGCACTAAACAGTAATTACAGTAGAGCTACCAGTACAGCACACTTCCTTTAATGATAATAACCCATCCCCATGCAACATATCAAAATATCATACGTGTATGCATCATATATAAAATGGCATGCTCAATACAGTCATACAACTCATAAGGCATAATAGTCATTTTACCTCCTAAGGGTATAAAAGTCATTTATCAATTTTGGGTCTAGGTACGCATACCGGCCCAACAGTAGGTCCACAGTCGTCTCGAACGACCCGTGCAACTTTAACAATCAAAATGGGCCCAAGGCCCACAATGTGAGCCCATGTGGGCTCACACGCTCGTGTGGCCTACATAGCCCAAAAATGGCCTCGGTCGTGTGAACTACACAGCCTGGCTTAATATTCTCCACACTTTTGTATAGTTTACCCGTGTGGGACCCAGGAGCCTGTGAGGCCAACATGGCCCATTTCTGGCCCAACGTGGCCCAAAACGGCCTAAGCCCATAAAATCGCTCATGGTGGCCTCTACGATCAAAATCCCACGTTTATGCGTTTGAATAACCACACGAGCGAGCGTACGCCCGTGTAGCGTTAATAGTAACATTTGCCAGCTTTTGTAAATTTACGATTGGCCAGTATTTACACACCTTGTTAACGAACGTGCGAATAGCACAGGGGTACTCCCACCTATATTCATTCACAAGATTCGGTTAATTGTATACTAATTGAATTATCAAAAACCCTCATCAATGCACTTATCCAAAAAGATTACATACCACTTGTTAGATCCACTTGTTAGATCAGTCGATTGTGGCTTGCCTACTTAGTCCATTGCAAGAGACTAATCACTAGGCCTTAGGGGTTTCCTGCACTCCAACTAAACCTTGTCAACCATCAAACAAATGAACAGTTTGAACTAGATGAACAATCACTTACCAAATATGCAACGTCTAGATTAGAAAAGAAGAATAATCGGCCTACATCCACACAAGAGCCGGAGGTACACAAAATAATAGAGGTAAAATAGAACGATTGTACTTTTATCATGAAACGACAGTACAGGAAGATGTTAGATAAAACTATTAGTGTGAATTAAAGGGAGAAAGAGAGAAAGAATCACCACGTACCCACACTATTTGAAATACTGTAATATCCCGAATTAGGGCCTAATCGGAATAGTGGTTTCGTGACCACAAAATCTGAGATAGAAATAATTATTTTATGATTATTTTTAGGTCTATGATATGATTGCATGATTGTGTGAAATTTTCGTGAAGAAATTTTATGCATAAAGTGCTTAAATTGAAATTAGGGACTAAATCGAATAATTTGCAAAACTTGCATTCTAGAAGTTTCTAGTATGAAATTGTTTTGAAATATTAATTAGGAGATCTTAAATAGCAATTTTACCAATTTCTAAGTTTATGGACAAAAATTGGACATGGATGGAATTTTTGGAAAGTTTAGTAGTAAGGGCATTTTGGTCATTTAGGGGTAAAATGAATTAAAATACAAAATTAAAAGCCAATTTTGCTCATCTTCAACCCTATGGCCGAATATAGCAAGGAGAAACCATGGCTAGGGTTTTTCAAGCTTCCAAGCTCGATTGTAAGTCCATTCTAGCCCCGTTTTTCAAGTTCTTTACGTTTTTGGAGTCTAGGTAGCTCGATTTAGCTTATGCTAGCAATAATTTAACCTAGGGTTTATATTTTGGAAAATACCCATAGGTGAAATTTGTGTATTTTGGTGTTTTATGATAGAATATGAGATTTTAAATTATGTTAGACAACTTGTGCTACTCGGTTTTAAGTGAAAACGAGCAAAAGGGCTTAATCGGTAAAAAACCTAATAGTCATAAGTACATGTTAGAGTGAGAATTTGATGTTGCCATAGAAGGGAAAAATGATCAGCATGTCATAAAACATAAGAAAATAGGCTGAAGTTTAATTTACGAGCTTTGGGGCAAAAGTGTAAATATGCAAAAGTTTAGGGGCAAAATTGTAATTTTTCCAAAATATGATTTTCGTTCAATTTGAATAATGTGAGTCCTAATTAGACTATATTTTAAATGATAGAGCAAGGAAAATTGAAATTCGGGCTAAAATGGGGAAAATACCAAGTTGTGGACGAAATGGTAAAGTAGCCATTTTCGCATACTAGGTAAGTTCATATGTAAATGTTGGTAACATAGTTATTATTTTAAATGTTTTTATGTTATTTAAATGATATGATAATTATTATAAAATATTATACTCGTGATAATTGTTTGATAATATGTCAAATTATGTGATATACTTGGAAAATGTAAAATACTACCGAGTATCGGTATCGGTATTCCGTAGAAGATGGTTGAGACACTTGACTGGGAAAAACATCCCGTTGAACCTTAGGAATGGATTAGGATACAAGTGACATGTCACTGGGATATTTGGTCATCCGAACTCGTTGAGTTGAGTCCGAGTTCACTTATGGATGCGAATGTCCGAACTCGTTGAGTTGAGTCCGAGTTCGTGAAATGTAACTAGGCATCTGAGCTCGTTGAGTTGAGTTTGAGTTCACTTATGGATGCGAACGCCCGAGCTCGTTGAGTTGAGTCTGAGTTCGCTTATGGGTGGGTTACATAGTAGCTTGGCTACATATGTGGCACTTATGTGCAAACTTTCCATGTATCCGAATTATATTCCGATGTGTTCAACGGGTAAAGTTCCACTCAAATGGAGGAATACTCAAGATGAAAGGGACGTATTGGTAAGTGTTGTGAAATGGATACTTTGAACAGGTATGTACTTAACCCTCGGGTTGAAAAATCGATATAACAATAATATGGTAAGATGATAAATGAAAATATGATATGAATGTCTTGGTGATGATTATGCAAATGATGTTTTATGTTTGCTTATATGGTTATGTTACTTGCTATTTGCATGTGAACTTACTAAGCATTTATGCTTATTTCCTCCTTTTCATTCCTTGTAGTGTTGACATGCCAGCTCGAAAATCGGGAACAGTCGGAGGCACGCTCACACTATCTCAGTATACCATCTTGGCATAATGGCTTGTATATTTTGAGTATGGCATGTATAGCATTATAATCATTTTGTATATATAGTCTTATGATATGGTTATTGAGTAGTATAAAAATGCTTGATAACGATTAGCCATTGGAATGGCTAATTATGATCATATTTGGTTTTATGTATGTCAAATTGCTAGTTAATCCATGAAAACCATGAAATAGGTAAAATTTACCATAAAATAGATTCAGACAGCAGTAGTGATGTGAAATTGAAAAATCATTAAAAATAGTATAGATATAATTAGATGACTAATAAAACATGGAATTGAATAATTATGATTCTATTTTCATATGGAAGAAATGAAACAGGTATATGAGTTATATTTTATGAGATGTTTAAATTTTTGTGAAACAGGGCCAGAGCGATTTCTGGATCCCCTGTTCTGATTTTGTAAATTCACCATAAATTGTATAAAAATAATTATAAGTCATAATTTATATGTACAGATTTATTATTGAGTATAGTTTTAATAGAAACAAACTTCATAGTCATTGAAATTCTGTACAGAGAGATATCTAATTCGTAAAACACAGAGGACAGAGCAGTCGAACCCTGAAACAGGGGAGAATTTAGCTAATAAACTGTACCAATTGGCCTAGCCAAAAAATTATAGAAAAAAATTAGTAAATAGATATATGAGTATAGTTTCAGGGAAAATTTACGGATCTTGATTTTGAGTTTCAAAACTCGAGATATGAATTTTTAAGCGACTATGACGCAGTTAGCCGGCTTGTCTGGAATTTCTAAAATTAAATTGTTTGAGCTGTTTAAGCAATGAATTAAGTCTGTTAACACCTCGTGTTCGACTCCGGCAACGGTCTCGGGTACGGGGCATTACAAATACAATAGTCTAGAATCGAAAGAGTAGAAGGGAAGTATTCGGCTTAGCCACTAGTTGCAAAGAGGAAGGAGTTGTGAGAGAGAAAGAAGACAAGGTATTCAGCCAAGGAACAACAACCAATTGGGAGAGAAAAGGAGAAGGGAATCGGTCTAAACCAAGATCTAGCAACTGAAAGAATAGAAGGAGGGAATAGGGTATTCGGCTATAATAACTAAGATGAAGAGAGGGAAAGAGAGCAAGAAGCAATTGGTCAATCAGCAAGGTGACAGAAAAGGGAAGAATTGAGAGAGGAATAGAAAGAGAGCATTCGGCCACTAAACCAAAAAGGGATAATAGAGTTGCAAAAAGAACAAAAAGGAGATACCCAAATGGTCCTTCTATGTTCAGCCCCAAGAAGAGAGGGAAGAATTTACTCAAAACCGAAAATGCAGAGAGGCAACCTAACCAAAATCGAAAATGCAAGGAGACAGAATTCAAAATCAGCACACCCTCTTCCACTCTCTCCAAAATCTCCTAAATTTTCTCCCTATATTACTCCTAAAATCACTCACTCAAATCCCTCCATAACTTTCTCCAACATAATCTTCTCAACCACCCATTCAAACTCCATTCAAGCACCTCAGTTTCAGTCAACCTAAGACACTTCCACGACACTTGTAGCAAAATAAAATGCTCCCTTTTTGCATCACCAAGCCTCAAACCTCAGACCTCAAGAAGCACTCCACACGCCACTTACCCCTAAACCAACAAACCTTTTTTGTCATGTTTTACCCATATTTATTTAAAAACCTACTGTCTAGAGCCAAGGGTTTTATTCAATTAAAATAATTTTTTTTGCACAAGTCAAGGTTTGAACCCAGGACTTCTCACACTTCTTAGGACACTTAATCAATAAAGCAAGCAAGTATTTATGCAACACAACATACAAAATTAATCTCTTAAGAATTGGGGCGTTACACTCCGATGTGCTAAAGACTTCTTTCCGAACGAGGTACGGATACTATGAGTTTCTGGTTATGTCTTTAAGACTTACTAATGCACCTGCTATTTTTATGGAATTGATGAACCGGATCTTCAGACAGTATTTTGGATCGATTTGTGGTTGTGTTCATAGATGAACTTTGATCTATTCTTGTGTTGAAACCGAGCATGTTGAACATCTGAGACTTGTGTTATAGACTTTTTGAGATAAATAGTTGTATGCGAAGTTTAGTAAATGCGAGTTCAGGTTACGCAAAGTTAGTTTTTTGGGACATGTTCAGCATCGGGTATTCGGGTTGATCCGAGTAAAATTTCAGCTATACTCGATTGGAAACCTCTAAGAAATGTTTTTGATGTCTAAAGTTTTCTGGGACTTGCTGGTTACTATAGATGGTTTGTGAAAGGTTTCTCTATGATTACAACCCTAATGACGTAGTTATTACAGAAAGATGTTAAGTTTGAGCGGTCAGAAAAGTGCCAAAAAAGTTTTGATCAGTTAAAAGCCCTTTTGAATGTTTTGGGCTACGTTTTGATACAGGAAGGCAAAGTTGTCGCTTATGGCTCGAGACAGTTAAAGCCGCACGAAAAGAACTATCCGACACACGATCTATAATTGGCAGCTGTTGTGTTTGCGTTGAAGATATGGCGTCATTATCTGTTCAGTGAGAAATGTCATGTTTATTCTGATCATAAAAGCCTAAAATATTTGATGACTTAGAAAGATCTGAATTTTAGACAGTGTCGATGGCTAGAGTTGTTAATAGACTACGAGCTTGTGATTGACTACCATCCGAGAAAGGCTAAAGTTGTTGCTGATGCTTTAAGCCGAAAATCACTGTTTACTTTGCGTGCAATGAATGCTCATATGGCTATGTCTGATGATGGTTCGATAATAGCTGAATTAAAAGTAAGACTGTTATTTATTCAATAGATTTGTGATGTTCAGAAAATTGATGATGATTTATTAGCAAAGTCGGGCTAATGTGACTTGAATGATAATTCATAATTTCGAGTTGATGCTGAGGGTTGTTTGAGGTTCAGAAGCTGAATATGTGTTTTGAGAAATCTAGAGTTGATTCAGATGATTTTGAATGAAGCTTATAATAGTCGATTATCTATTCAACCGGGTAGTACGAAAATGTACAATGATCCGAAACAACTTTAGTGGTGGCATGGTATGAAACGAGACATTTCTGACTTTGTTTCAAAATGTTTAGTTTGTCAACAAGTAAAAGCTGAGCATCAGGTACCTTCTGGGTTACTTCAGCCGATCTTGATACCAGAATGGAAATGGGACAAAGTCACGATGTATTTTGTATCTGGTTTGCTGTTGACACCGAGCAAGAAAGATGCAATCTGGGTTATTGTGGATAGATTGACTAAATCAGCTTATTTTATTCTACTTCGCACAGATTACTCACTTTATAAGCTAGCTGAATTGTATTTTTCACAGATTGTGAGATTACACGGGGTACCGATTTCTATTGTTTCAGATAGAGATCTGAGGTTTACATCGCGGTTTTGGAAGAAACTGCAAGATGCACTAGGTATGAAATTACATTTCAACACTACTTTCCATCCGTAAACAGATGGTTAGCTAGAACGAATCATTCAAATACTTGAGGATATGTTGAGATGTTGCATTCTTGAGTTCGAAGGCATGTGGGAACAATGCTTACCTCTGATTGAATTTGTGTACAATAATAGCTTTCAATCGAGTATCAAAATTGCACCTTACGAGGCTTTGTACAGCCGTAAATGTCAAACACCATTATAGTGGACTGAGCTTAGTGAAAACAAGATACACGGGGTCGATTTGATTACAAAGACTGAATTTTAGTAGAGTATTCCACCAGCAAACCGATGGACAGTCAGAGAGAGTAATTCAGATCTTAGAAGATATGTTGCAGTGTTATGTTCTTGAGTTCCAAGGCTGTTGGGAAAAGTATTTACCGCTAGTTGAATTCGCCTACAACAATAGTTATCAGTCAAGTCTGAAAATGGAACCTTATAAGGCTTTGTATGGTCGTAGGTGCCGAACACCCTTGTATTGGACCGAGCTGAGAGAGAATAAGATACATGGGGTTGACTTAGTCAAAGAGACCGAGGAGAAAGTTAAGGTGATTCACGACTGTTTGAAGGCCGCTCAGATAGAAAGAAATCCTATGCGAATTTGAAACGAAAAGAGATCGAGTTTGAAGTCGGGGATAAAGTGTTTTTGAAAGTGTCCCCTTGGAAGAAGGTTCTTCGATTTGGAAGGAAAGACAAATTGAGTCCTCATTTTATAGGACCTTATGAGATTACTGAGAGAGTAAGGTTTGTTGCCTACCGATTGGCTTTTCCCTCAGAGTTGGAAAAGCTTCACGACGTGTATATAGATCGGATCCTTCGCATGTGATCACGCCAGCAGAGGTTGAGATTAGCTCAGGCATGACTTGTGGTGAAGATTCAGTTAAGATTCTAGCTCGGGAGGTCAAACAATTGAGGAATAAAAGTGTAGCACTCATGAAGGTTTTGTGGCATAAACATGGAGTTGAGGAAGCCATGTGGGAACCTGAAGAGACTATGAGAGACCAATACCCAAACTTATTCACTAGTAAGATTTTCGGGGACGAAAATCCCTAAAGGGGAAAAATTGTAACAGCCCGATTTTAGGGCTAGTTAGAACAGTGGTTACGAAAACACTATTCCAAAGCCATAAAAATTATTTTAATATTTTTTTATGTGTGATGACATGTTTATAAAGGTGCATGAAAAATTTGGTGAAGTAATTTTAACGTTTGTGAGCTTAATTGCGAAAAAGGGACTAAATCGCATAAAGTGCAATTGTCTTGAATTGATAGTTAAGGGTGTTAAATTGCTATGAAACTTAAATTGGGGGTCTATAAAGGGTAGATAAACCCTTAAATTAGAGGTGACAAGCAACAGGGGGCAAAATGAGACATGTTGACTAGGTTAGGTGGGTTTTGGTGACTAATGTGGTTAAAAATAAAATTTAATAAATAGAGAATGATATTTTATTTTCTCTCATCTTCTTCCCACTGTTCATACCAGAAAAAGAGAGATTTTTAAGCTTCAAAAATTTCAGCCACTCTCTATTCTCATAGGTAAGTGATTTTGATAGTTTTCTTGATGATTTTTGCATTTTTGGACCCCTTGTAACATGAGCTGTCAAATGAGGGAACTATTTTTGCAAAATAGTTGAAAGTCTAGGGTTTTACCATGAGAGTGTTTATGTTGTTTTCTGAAATTTTATGGAAGAAAATGAATCATGGTTGGGAAATAAACAACTTTTGTGAAAAGATTTCTCATGAAAACCCTAAAAGGGCTATTTTGCATAAGTTGTAAAATAGGTGATAAATGTGTGAAATAATGAGAATTTTAGGCTGCTTCTAGTATAAAAAGTATTGAATTAGACTTGGTTAATAAGGAAATTCGATAAAATCAATTTTTGGACCTAGGGGTAAAATGGTCATTTTATGAAAGTCTAGGGGCAAAATGGTCATTTTGCCTAATTATGAATTTTTGAGTGCCTAGATTATTGTGCTGATGAAATGAATGAATTTCTATCATTTTAGATCAAGAATTGCAAAATCTTGGCCTAGATCGGGGAAAAGCAAAGCTAATGGACTAAGTCGAACTAGCCGCCACATTTTGTAATCCGAGGTAAGTAGTATGTAAATAATACAAATACATTGTTATTATATGTGTTTGAATTGATATAGCATCAATTGCTTGTTTTTGTAAATGATTATGTATGTTGAATATTGAGATAGTAGAATTCCCGTTTGAAACTTAGGGAATAAAATCAGATATTCATGCCATGACATTTAGGTTATATGTGTGCTAGTGTAAGACATGTCTGGCACATGCATCGGCCACATTATAAGAGCCAGTGTAAGACCATGTCTGGGATATGCATCGGCTACGAGATGTGTCAGTGTAAGACCATGTCTAGGTAATGGCATCGGCACATATAGAGGTGTCAGTGTAAGACCATGTTTGGGACATGGCATCGCCATGGGTATACGAGAACTAGTGTAAGACCATGTCTAGGACATGGCGTCAGCCTCGATTTTGAAAGTCAGTGTAAGACCATATCTGGGACATGGCATCGACTTGATAGATGAGCCAGTGTAAGACCATGTCTGGGACATGGCATCGGCATTACACCTTATGTTTAAGGCTTAGTGAATATCCAATAGCTTTTCAAATGGTTCAATGGTGAGAGTTATAGTTTAAATTAAATGAGAAAAGTATAAGCATGTTGTGAGTGGTACAGGTAAACATTTGAAATGTATGAGATATGAGCTCAATATATGCTATGTGAATTGTATTGGATAGTGATGAGTAAGTTGTGCTTATGCCTACTTTTGTATTATGAGAATGATGATAAGTGGTAAAGTTATTGTTATATTCATTTGCATGCAACTTACAAAGACTTATACTTACTCTCTTTCCTTTCCATTTTCTTATATTGCCGCCTAATTTGCTCAAGGATCATTGGACGTCAAAGGCATCAATCACACTATCAACCGAAGCACTTGGTATAGTTGGTTTTGTTATTTTGAATATGGCATGTATAGGATCTTGGCTTTTGAGTTTTGTGTCATTGTTTTGGGGCCAAATGTGTTGGCTTAAACTAATACTTGACTCATTTTGGATAAGGCCATGAATATTGACTAATATTGAAAGTTGATTTATGGATGCAAGAAAATCTTTCATGAATGTGAAAATTTTTGGCATGGTCGCATATGTATGCAATGTATATTGGCCTTAGCTATGGTTGTTTGGTTGAGAAATCATATATAGTTAGGCTTTGATATGTTGGTTGGCATTAGATTGTGTTTCAGGGTGGTAAAAGGTTTGGATGATAGCCTTATTTTTGTCCACACAGGTAGACACATGGGCGTGTGTCTAGGCCGTGTGTGACACACGGTCTGCCCCTTGGGTGTGTTGATAGGCCGTGTGTCCCCTGCACGTAAATATTGCAAGTCAGTATGCATGGTAGTAACCACACGGGCAGAGACATGACCGTGTGTCTCAGCTGTGTGAGGAGCACGGCCTAGCACACCGGCGTGTGCCTTGGCTGTGTGACCCTTAAGGGTTGCTGACGTCAGAAATAGAATGTCAAGGTTTTTAGACACGGGCTAGGACACGGGCGTGTCATGGCTGTGTGAGGGACACGGGTCATAGACACGAGCGTGTGTCAGGCCATGTGAAAACCCCTGTAGGTTTGAATTTAGAATTTAATTCACACGGGCATAGGACACGGGCATGTGCCCTGTTTCTAGAGTTATTTTTCTAGAGTTATTTAAAGGACCCGAGTTAGTCTCGAATAGTTTCCAATGGATGTTTGTGGTCTCGTAGGCCCATATTAAGGAGTTTAGACAAAGTTCGAAAAAGTTTTTAATTTGACCGAGTCTTAATGGCATTGAATGATTGTATGCATGCGATTAAGTTAAGTAATGCCTCGTGCCCAGTCCCGGCCTTAGACTTAGGAAGGGGGTGTTACTAAACATGCACCATTCAGATATTGTGTCAATTAATTGCAATCTTGTTCTGATTTAATAACTAATTCAATTACATCCCCATATTTATAATACACGAATATCATGTTCATGATTTTATTTGAATGAATAAGCAACCAAGGCACATATCATTAAAAGAATTAAATAATATAAGCTACTAAATTTTGGATCATTCTAACACTGAAAAAATTATGCAACCATGATTATATTAAGAAAAAACCCAATTGCAATCATGTTCTTGTATTGAACAAAAATAAAAGATTGAAGTGTAAAGAATGCAAACTTGTTTCCGGTGGTTCGCCGAGGCACAACTCAATTTGCTCCACCATCGGTCTTCACTTCTTATTGTGAATACCAAGCTTTAATGCTGCTAATATGGCCAAATGGGACTGCTCTCAAAGCTTTGCAAAACTCTTTGAAGAATGGGAAAATATCGAGAGCGAAAAAAGATAGAAAAGAGACAAGAGATGGTGAATGAAGGATCAACTAGGACCTATTTATACATGAGGAAGTGATCTGCCACAATTTGTTGTGGCAAACTAGAGTATTTCCGACACTTAACAAGCTTATTTTCTAGTGCTTTTATATATTTTTACCCTATTTTCAGATTTTATTACTTCATGTTTATTTTATGCAAAATAAGTGTTTTTACACAATTTTTAGACATTTGATGACCTAATGGGCCTATATGGGCCGAGGGATGAACTAAGGCGCTACTTGAGTGTGCAGAACACTAATTTTAGGCTTAGAATGAAACAGACGATGCTAGCATCGTGACACCAAGCTGTGGTGTAGCAACACCATACTTTGAAGCCAAGAATTTCAGGCTCGAAAGACAGTGTCGCGACATCGAGTGACGAACAAGCTGAATTTAACCAGGGGCAAATTGGTCTGCACAATGTATTTTTATCAGATTAAGGCTGTTAATTTGACCTAATTATGTAAGAAAATTTTGGCTGTAAACATGTATTTTTAGCCTCTTTAGGAGGCTTGGCCAACTGAGCCACGTAGTTAGTTTTAGGGTTTTTATTTTTACTTTTTATTTTATTTTAATTTAGTCCTAAACAATTTTTGTTCTCGTTTAACTTGGATATGATTTCGATCCAAGCTTTCAATTAAAGAGTTTTTATTTATTTCTTTTTGCTTTTCAATTGTAATCAAAGTTATCTTCGCAATTGTTAAAGGAAATCTGTTTTTCGCGTGCGAATTGACATCAAAATAGATTTATTGTCTTATTCCTTGTTCTTATTTAGTTTACTGCTTTGTATGTTAAATATGAAATTAGGGATAGTTGCATTTAGATCCTTGACTAGCTAATTTCCTTAAAGAGACTAACGAATGAACTTGTGACTAATTAATGGATCAATTAGAGTCTAAATGTAACCTTCGAAACCCAGCTTAGACGTTATGGCTGAATCGTGAAGGCCACATTAGATACCTTAGTGTCTAACCTACTCTATCGATAGTTTAAAACCTGCAAGTACCCTCTTTTGTAAAATTGAGGTTTCTATTGTTAACTTTGGAAAATGTCCATTTACTTAGTCCAACCATGCTTAGGTCAAATTAGTGAATCGGGTGAGTTTTTATAAAACCTTATTGATAGCGTTGTCTTTGAAAAATCATTTTGTTATCTTCATAGCAACGAAAATGTATCATTACTAATAAAGTTATTAACTTAGCCATAAATCATGCATATTTCATTTCAATATATATATAAAAACAGTGTATCTATACCAAATATAAGTGTCAGCATGCATGAAAAACCTCAAATGTAACACCCTAGACCTGGCTTGGACGTTACGATCGAATTTGACGTGCCACATCAAGTGTTTCAAAATTTTGAGCTAAAGTTAAAAAGATTGTATAGTATCTATTGCCGGAGTATATTAATGAATTATAGAAAAAAATGATTCTTAGATCAACAAGTTGTTTGTTATCCAGAGTTCTTATCTTTGAATTTAACCACGGAAGCTCTTAGTTGAAAAATCTTCATGAATATAAAACGCAGGTTAGCCTTAGAAAACGTTATCGTTTGAAAACCCATTGTTCCTACTCTAGCAGTTTAAATCGCGAAATTAACCCAATAAAAGTCAAAAGCTAAAAGTTTAAAAGTTTACCAATGGCCATATTACAAAATAAAACCCCAAATAAAATTCTTTCAAATAGTTATGGCATGATTTATTATTTTGCGGGCATGTGACCACCTCTGAGTCCCTCACGCTCCAAATCATCTATAGCTAGGGATTACCTGCACAGTTAAGTAAAAGAGTGAGTTTACGAAAACTCAGTGTGTAATCCATTTACCAGTCATACAGTAAATAGTGTATACAATGTGGTCTGGGCCTGAGCCCTATACAATAGCAGTGCAGTCTGGGCCAAAGCCTTATACAGTAGTACATCACAAGTATGCAATCCATCCCATTCCATCCATCACACCTTCCGTACCAACCAACACACCATGTGGGGATTAAATCGACCCACCCATCCAGCCACCTATATCTCAGCATTGCTGCTAATAGTAACACAGCAGTGCTGCTCATAATAATAAACGTGGCGTAGCCACTAATATCAGAATACGTGGCAAGGCCACTAGAACGATAAAACGTGGTGAAGCTACTAGTACAGTACTTCCTCCAAGTCAGAACCCCAACCCCAATGCAGAATGTTATGTTATATTATTACGTGTAAGCAAGGTTTCACACTCATATACAATCATGCATAAAACATACATCCACTGTCAGCCTATATCTAAGGTATAATGGTTATTTCTATCCCCTAAGGGTAAAACGGTAATTTTACCCCTCAGGGGTATTTTGGTCATTTTACAAATCTTAGGGTCTCTGCACAAATAACGACCCTTAAGTGATCTTTAGTCGTATTGAACGACTCGGATAGCCCATATGGCCTAAACGGTCTAATGGGCCTAAAGCCCACTACTTGGCCCAAGTGGGTCCATACGCTTGTGTGGCCCAAGCAGTCCAATTCCAGTCACGACCATGTGGTCCCCATAGTCCATTCATTACTTATCACTTACCGTAAACTTTGTCTGTGTGAGGCCCACGAGCCCATTGGGTCCACTCGGCCCATCTCGACCCAACGAAGGCCATAACGGCCCTAGTCCATGAAAACACACGTGGTGACCTTTACAGTCTATCGCCCATGATATATGAGCTCGGTTTACCCCTACGAGCGACCGCACGCTCGCGAGACCTCAAATGCCGAAGTTTCAGCTCTTCGGCTTTTTGGCTTTTGCCGATTCACAACAGTGTTTGGCAGTAGCATAAGGTTGGGTGTATGATTACACACATGTTTGGAGAAGAGATCGCCACACGCCACGTGCTTAACCTAAAACCAACATAACGATCCCAAGTTAGTTCTCAATCGTTCTAGTTAATCCCCCCTTTTAGAACTCTTATTTCCCACCAATAATACTTATTGTTTACCGTAACAGAACAAGTAGAGTTAGAGCCACCCTTAACCAGCAACCTCCACCTACTGGTAACAATCTGCGCAGAAGTCCCATCCGTTTAGCAACCTTAAAAGTAATAGACCTAAACTAAGTATACTTCTTACCAAAATATAAACCAAGAGAGGAGGATAACAGCTTTCGATGAACCCCAATACCTCTTATAATTGAAGCATGTGATATTACAAACATTCCCCTGACAACAATCGATACCAAGAAGGGATTAAAGAGGGAAACCCCTATAGAAAGAAGAAAGAGGAAAAGCACCACTGTGAAACTACAAATGATGACAGCATTAGCAAGGCTCCGTAATTGTTAAAAACTCAGCAACCAAGAGGAACTCACTTACCTTGATCGAAGTAGGGAAAGATTCAGCAGAGAAAGGGAGGTATTCGGCTAGCACCAAGATAAGCCCGGATGAGATGAGAGGGAGAGGGACAAGTGGTATTCGGTCAAAGCTCCAAAGGAAGAAATGCAACAGAGAAAATGGAGAAGGAGTCAGAGAAGAAAGAAGTGAAGGAAAAGAGTTTCGGTACCGACTAGAGAGTGAAATAAACGAGTGTATTCGGCACAGAGTGAAAACAAAATGGAGAAATAGCAGGAAGGACTTTCGGCTTAATCCTAAAAGACACCAAAAGAAATCGGAACAAGAGGGAAATAGTAACAAAAGAACAAAACGCAAAACCCAAAATAGAATAAGAACAATTTGGCACCTATACTCTTCCCAATTGCCGAAAACACACTCCCCAAAACGCCTTGGCTGAATTTGCACCCGCAAGCACCCCCATTTGGCTCCAACTCCTACCAATTCAAATTCCCTCAAACAACTCCAAGATTTTCTCCCCTTATCCCTCCTTTATTTCCTCCACAACAACCTCTGTGACCCATTCAAACTCCCCATCACCAGAGTTCAACTCCAACACTAACTCTTGCCCCTCCAAGCAGCAAAATTATCATCACTTGCCTACATAGGATTCAAACCCAACCTCCACAATTGCCAAATCATGCCACAAGCCACCGAGCCACAAGGCTTCCTTGTGTCATCAAACACACACAATTATTTATAAAACCTAACTGCCAGCGTCCAGGTTCTTTGAAAAGAAAAACATAAGTTCTGCCAAAAGCCAGGGCTTGAACTCCGGACTTCCCAAACATCCCCAAACATACCTAATTCACTAAACCACAACACCAAACATGCAATTTGCACCAGACCAAGCAAACTTACAGACCTTACATTTTTTGGGGTGTTATAATTCTAACCCTTTAAAGAAATTTCGGCCTCGAAATTTACCTGGTCAGGATAGGTGAGAGTATTGATGATGTATAACCTCTTCTGGCTCCCACGTGACTTTTTTTGCACCGTGGTTACGCCACAACACCTTGACTAGTGGAACATATTTCTTCCTCAATACTAAAACATCACGCTCCAATATCGGCACTGGCTCCTCCTCGATAGTCAAATCAGGCTTGACCTTAATTTCTTCAACCAACACAACGTGTGAGGGGTCAAAACGGCACCACCTTAGCATTGAAACGTGAAACACGTCATGGATTCTAACCAGCTCTGGAGGCAACTCAAGTTGATAAGTGACCTGTCCCACACGCTTAAGTACTTGGTAAGGCCCAATAAACCTAGGGCTAAGCTTGCCCTTTCGCCCAAACCTCAAAATTTTCTTCCACTATGAGACTTTAAGAAAAACGTAATCCCCCACAGAGTACTCGATCTCCTTATGCTTTAAGTCCGCATAAGACTTCTACCTATAAGATGCTTCCTTTAACCGATCTCGAATTAGCTTAACCTTGTCCTCTGTATCAGAAATTAGCTCCGGCCCTAGCACTCGCCGCTCACGCAGTTCAGTCCAATAGGTCAGGGTTTGACACCTATGACCATATAACGCCTCGTACGGTGCCATTTGAATACTAGACTGGTATAAAATGGGCGAATTTAGTGAATCGGTCCATAATTACCCATATCGAATCTTTCTTAGTTGGCGTCAAGGGTAGCCCACTCACAAAATCCATGGTCACCCTCTCTCACTTCCAGAGTGGAATTTTAATTGGCTGGAGTAACCCAAAAGGTAATTGATGCTCAGCCTTCACCTACTGGCATGTCAAGCACTTATCCACAAACTTAGTAACCTCGTGCTTAAGCCCTGGCAACCAGTATAGCTCATGAAGATCTCAATACAACTTGTTCCCGCCAAGATGCATAGTATATGGACTACTATGTGCCTCTCGTAGAATAGATGGCCTTAGATCAGAATCCCTCGGTATACAAACTCTTCCACGGAAACGTGTTACTCCTTTCCCATTCAGCTCAAAATCAGAAGTTTCACCCTTTTTAACCTGTTGAAAACGAGGAACTAGCGACTCATCCAGCAGTTGTTTAGCCTTAATTTGATCTATCCAAGTCGGCCTCACTTGTAGCTCAGCTAACAAACTACCATCATCGAACAGACTAAGACGAGCAAACATTACTCTCAAGTCAGACATCACCCTACGGCTCAATGCATCAGCTACCACATTAGCTTTACGAGGGTGATATTCGATTGAACAATCATAATCTTTAGGCAACTCTATCCACCTTCATTGCCTAAGGTTCAACTCCTTCTGAGTAAGGAGGTACTTAGGGCTCTTATGATCCGTAAAAATAATCGTTTTTTCACCGTACAGGTAATGCCTCCAAATCTTTAGTGCAAAAACCACCGCAGCTAACTCCAAATCATGAGTAGGATAATTCACCTCGTGAGGCTTAAGTTGACGGGACGTATAAGCAACTACCTTTCCTTCTTGCATCAACACACAGCCCAACCCAATGTGTGACGCATCACTGTAGATAGTAAATTCCTTCCCAGACTCCGGCTGTATCAAAATAGGGGCTTTAGTCAAGAAATCCTTCAATTTCTCAAAACTCTCTTGTTGTTTATCAGTCCAATTGAATGGTACTCCCTTATGCAGTAACTTGGTCAAAGGTGCAGCAATCAGTGAAAACCCTTCAAAAAAACGTTTGCAATACCCAGCCAAACCCAAAAAGCTTCGAATCTCAGATACCGTTCTTGGTGGTTTCCAATCCACCACAGCTTCAATTTTCCGAGGATCCACCCTAATCCCCTCTGCCGACACAACAAGACCCAGAAAAGTCACTTCTCATAGCCAGAACTCGCACTTGCTGAACTTCGCATAAAGTTGCTTTTCCCTCAAAATTTGTAAAAAAATTCGAAGATATGCATCATTATCCTCTTCAGTTCTCGAATACACTAGAATGTCGTCTATAAACACAACTATAAACCAATCCAAATAAGGTTTGAATACCCGGTTCATTAAATTCATGAAAGTTGTTGCTGTATTCGTCAATCCAAAGGGCATCACCAGAAACTTGTAATGACCATAACGACTTCTAAACACAGTCTTATACACGTCACCCTCCCTAACCTTAAGCTGATGATACCCACACCGAAGATCTATCTTGTAGAAAACTGTGCCTCCTCGCAGTTGGTCAAACAAATCATCTATCCTCGGTAAAGGATATTTATTCTTGATGGTCAGTTTGTTTAGTTGTCGATAATTGATGCACATGTGCATAGATCTGTCCTTCTTCTTCACAAAAAATACTGGTGCTCCCCACGGAGACACACTCAGTCTAAACAGCTCCTAAATTTGAGCCTTTAACTCCACCAGCTCCCTCGGGGCCATCCTATATGGAGCGATGGACACCGGTGCTACCCCCGGTAGAAGCTCTATACCAAATTCAACCTCACGATCTAGAGGTAACCCCAGAAGCTCTTCTAAAAATACATCCAAAAAATCCTTAATAGTTCTAACATCCCCAACAGAAGGACCTTTAGTTTCAGAATTACTCACATATTCCAGGAACGCCTCACAACCCTTGCGCACCATTTTCTCGGCCCTTAATGCCAAAATCACATTAGACAGATAATCTCTTCGCTCCCCTATCATAGCCACCTCCTCCTCCTTCGAAGTCTTCAACACCAACCACTTAACAGCACAATCCAACTTTGCACGATGTTTCACTAGCCAATCCATGCCCAAAATAATATCAAACTCCCTAAACGGCAATTCAATCAAATTCGCCAAAAAGACCACGCCTTGAACCTCCAATGGCACATCTCTGAATAACTTACTCACCCTAACCGACTATCCTAGTGGGCTCAACACTGTCATTTCACTAACAATACTTCCAAACTGAACACCCAATGTCTCAGATACAGTGCATGCAACATACGAGTGCGTAGATCCAATATCAATTAAGGCAATGTATGGCAAATTATAAATCAAAAACGTACCGGTAATGATGTCAGGGGCCTCCTCATCCTCTCGGAGGCGAGCAGTATAAACCAAGGCTGGTTGTCTCGCCTCAGTGTTACCTGTACCTCTGCCTGGTGTTCCACGACCTCGTCTAAACCCATTACCACCCCTGGCCTGACCACGACCTCTTGGGGGCTATTAACCACCTCTCGCAGGTTGAACATAACCTTGTCCTGTAGCTTGCATCGGAGTAAGTCCCTGAGTACAGTTCTTAACCTGATGATCCATAGACCCGCATCTACAGCATGCCTCAATTCGCTTCTAGCACTCGTCTCGCAGTAACGACACTGCCCCTTTTAACTTTTGTTCTCCAGTACAGTTGAGGTCATCCATTATTCGCTCTGTAGCCTCTAACCAATATTTTGCCACATTCGGGGCTACATCAGAAACACCCCTAAAAATATCCACCCCATTCGATAGGAGTCGCTCAGAAATTGACCCCCGGCCCACTAATCTCGTACTCGCTCTTACAACCCTTTCCAAAACTCGTAACATTACCTAAGACAAAGCATCATCCCCCACTGCTCGATCATTAGACCCTGTCTCCATTACCGATGAAGCTGGTGCCTCCCTAGCAGGCCTGCGACCTGATGTATAAGACCTGGCCTTAGCACTTCCTCGGCCACTACCACGACCCCTTGTACCCCTTCCATGAGTAGCTCTAGTGCTCATATCGAAATACACTTAAGTTGTTTTTAGAAGTTTTATGCTATCAGTTTATAATTCCAGTAATTATTAATAGATATTTTATGATAAACAGTATTTAAAGTTTGTTTTCACAGATCGAGATCTCACTATTGTTGTCAGTCTTCTACAGTCTCAGTTTGTTCTAACTAAAGAGTTCCAACAGAGTACCACTATCCGTAATAGTTTCTCAAAAGCAGTAAATAATGGTAGAAAACTTACAGATTTGGCACCGGAGACTCGGTGTGCCACACGTCCAGCTACATTGTTTCCAACACAAATTAAATTCCATCGCAACCATCTTTTTCAAACTGAATTTTAGAGAAACTTTTCAAAATCCCCAAATTTTAGAGAAAATTTTCAGTCACCCATTCCACAGTTGAGTTTTGCAACTTGGCTCTAATACCACTAAATGTAACACCCAAGACTCAGCCTAGACGTTACGACTGAATTTGACGTGCCACACCAAGTGTTTTAAATTTTTGAGCTAGAGTTAAAAAGACTGAATAGTATCTATTGTCGGAGTATATTAATGAATTATAGAAAAAAATGAGTTTTAGACCAGCAAGTTGTTTGTTATCCAGAGTTCTTATCATTGAATTTAACCACGAAAGCTCTTAGCTGAAAAATCTTCATGAATTTAAAACGCAGGTTAGCCTTAGAAAACGTTATCATTTGAAAACTCGTTGTTCCTACTCTAGCAGTTTAAATCGCGAAATTAACCCAATAAGAGTCAAAAGTTGAAAGTTTAAAAGTTTAGCAATGGCCATATTACAAAATAAAACCCTAAATAAAATTCTTTCATATAGTTATGGCATGATTTATTATTCTGTGGGCATGTGGCCACCTCCGAGTCCCTCGCGGCTCCAAATCGTCTATAGCTAGGGATTACCTGCATAGTTAAATAAAAGGGTGAGTTTACGAAAACTCAGTGTGTAATCCCTTTACCAGTCATACAATAAACAGTGTATACAATGTGGTCTGGGCCTGAGCCCTATACAGTAGCAATACTGTCTAAGCCAAAGTTCTATACAATAGTACATCACAAGTATGCAACCCATCCCAATCCATCCATAACACCTCCCATACCAACCAACACACCATGTGGGGATTAAATCGATCCACCCAGCTAGCACACCTATATCGCAACGTAGCTGTTAATAGTAACGTAGCAGTGTTGCCCATAATAATTGTGACAGTCCTAATTTGACCCTAGTCGAAAAGTGGTTTCGCGACCACAAAACTGAGTCACAAAAATAATTGATTGTTATATTCTATGCTTATTGTATGTGTACATGCATGTGTGAAAGTTTCATGCTTTAATTTTGTCATTTGTATGTGAAATTTATAAGATAGGACCCATGTGATAAAACTTGAAAATGTCATAAGTAAATTTTAAAGTGCCAAATAATGCATGAATTGTGACATGGGGGACTTGCATGTCAAATGGACCAATTTTAGTTTAGTGGCCGGCCATAGTGATGGTTGATAGATAATTTATATTTTATTTAAGCATTTTAATAGGTAATGGCATTATCTTAAAAAATAATAATAATAATAAAATAGTAAAATAACAAAATGGTGAAAAGAACAAAGCTTGTCCATCTTTGTTCTTCATAGCCGAATGTAGGAAAACAAATTGGGGAAGGGAAGCTCATGAATGTTCGGTCACTTGGGGAAGAAAAATCCAAGGTAAATTCATGGTAGTTTCTTCTATTTTGATGTTTATGAGTTCCTTTCTTGAATCTACCTTAACCCATGAAATATATTTTGGTTTTTGGTTGTGTTGTGAGCAATTGTTTTTGATTGAAATGAAGGAAATGGTTGTTGTTTCATGTTCTTTTGATGAATAATGTTAGATAGGTGAGGTTGAGCTAAACTAATTAAGCATATATGTGTATTAGATATTAAATAGGAAATCTGCTAATATGTTGAGTGTATTATGGCTGATTGTGGACTTGGATAAAATTTAGTAATGTATATGCTTTAAAGGTGTTATGAATTATTATAACTTAAATTAATTTGAGGCTTGGTAAAATTGAATAATTGTGGCTTAATTTCTTAATGGCAATTGGCTATTATGGTAAAATGCAAATGTTAATATTTAGTTGCTAGTGTTTATATGTGTGTTAGCTGAATTTAAACTTGACTAACGATTTGAGCACAATGTGGCTTAAGTGAAATTATAGATATATATGATGAAATTGATTGGTGTTATACATGTTTAAATAATATGTATGCAAAGAATGTGTGAAAGAGTGAATTGGTAATAATCTATTTGGGACAGCAGCAGTAAAGTGATTTTAGAAAATCACCATAAGTTGTGGGAGTTGAGTTGGAAGCTAAATAAATTATGTAATTAAAGCTTAATGAGTCTAGTTTCAAATGAAATAAACAAAAACATATTTTGAATTCTGTAAAATGAGAAATTTATTTTGTAGTGAAGAGTGGTCAGATTAGTCAAACAGTAAAACAAGGGAAACGTTAGGAAAAATATGGTATTAATTGGTTAAACTAAAAATTATGAAAATTTACGGATAAAAGATAAATGCGTCTATTTTCAGGAAAAATTTACGGCAATTGATTTGGAGTTTCGTAGCTCCAATTATAAATAATTTAGTGACTGTTGCTCAGGAAGTCAGCTTATATTGGAATTGTGATTATATTGTAAACATTGATAAAAATTTGCTAATGAATTGCTTATTGATTTCTTATAAGCTTACTATAATCTGTATGTGTGAAAGTCGAAAATATATGTATTATATTCTGAAAGTAATACTTGAATAGTCGAATAATGACTAGTTTAAAATTTGTTGAATTAAAGCTCAAGAGCATAGGGGGCAATTTCGAATAAGGGAAAAGAGAAAGTAACCGAGTAGCCATTTTGCAATCGTTCAAGTATATCCGAGGTAAGTTTTGATTAGTTTCCTTTATTATATATAATTGATGATGCCTCTATACGAGTATATTGGTGAACTGCGATCTTTTGGTTTGCACTTGAATTAGGTTGTGAAATAAATAATTCATGTATATGACTTATATTATAATGGTCACTTTGGGTCTAAGCTTGAATAGTGAAATGAATATATGATATTATGTATGACTCTTGAGCCGAATGGTAAATGATGATGTGCATATTGAGCTTATATCCGAATGTATCAAATGACTACTAAAGTGATAAGTTGAATGAGATGTGTTCAATATGACTAAGTATGCATGATATTTGGAACATATCTGGACTTGAGGTCCGCAGGCTACGTGTTGGAACATATTCGGACTTGAGGTCCGCAGGCTACATGCTGGAAATATATCTGGGCCTAAAGTCTCGCAGGTTTTGTGCTAGTAACTGGACTCGGGTTTTAAAACCTAGCAGGCTTAACGCCGGTGATTCAAGTAAGATTATGAATTTGAATATTTGAAGAAACCACTAATGATTATGTATGATACATTAAGATGGCCAGGTACATATTATGTACCCATATGTAAATTGATTTTTAAAGCAAGCTATTATTATCAATACATATATGTGGATGATTACCGTATCTACGAATAAGAGAATGGCCTATTTGGTTGATGTTCATTATTATATGAAAGTATATGTCTAAATTTAATTGTATGAGCCAAGTAGTATAGTAAAAAAAATGTACTGAAAATCTCTTAAGTATTTATATATATATTCTGCCAATAAGTCTTATAACTAGTGTGTTTGTGTATAATTGGCCAAATGATTTACAATTTGAATATGAAATTTGTGATACTTAATGCTTGATTTTAATGACAAGCTTTAATTGTTTGAAATGCTTAAAACTTACTAAGCATAGAAATGCTTACTTTGTTACTTTAATTCTCTATTTTATAGATCTCGTTCGTTAGCTATGGTCTCGGGGATCTCAAATTCGAAGTTACCCACACTATCTAAGCCCATTCGGTACTCTAGTAGTTAAACTTTGATAATGGCATGTATAGGCTTGAATTTTTGTTGTTAAATATGTATCTTTTTGATGATGTATATATGTATAGCCATGCGAAAATGGCTTGTTAAATTACTATATGTATTCCACATAGTTAATGTGAATGTGTGGTTGATATTCGATTAATGTTTTCAATGTTTTGATGTGAATTGAACTTAAGAATGAATCAATATACTCATTATCTCGAGATGACTCTTTTATAGGTGTGCCAACGGAAGTTATTCAAATAAAGTAACTGGAATTTTGTGCTTGTACGGTAATACTCTTTAACCCTCCGGCGATGGGTACGGGTTAGGGGTGTTACATTTTATTGGTATTAAAGCTACGGTTTAGTCGATTCTAGGACTAATGTAGCACGTATGAGTCTAGCTATACATGCCATTAAGTGTTAATAGATACTGTGATGATTTCTGACAGTTAAAAACATGTTTTCGTATAGTAATGGATCCCGATCCCGATCGAGCAGTAACTGATGATGTTGAGAGTGTAGCGCCTGCTCCCGCGCACGGGACCACGCTTATAGACTCCCAACCTAATGCAAGCAATCAAAATGATGAGGCTAGACAAGCCTTTTATAATGTGATGAATGATTGGTTCAACCAATATATTCGGACAAATACAACTGCTCCACAACCCCCATGTAATATCCCGAATTAGGGCCTAATCAGAATAGTGGTTTTCTGACCACAAAATTTGAGATAGAAATAATTATTTTATGATTATTTTGAGGTCTATGATATGATTGCATGATTGTGTGAAATTTCGTGATAAAATTCTATGCATAAAGTGCTTAATTTGAAATTAGGGACTAAATCGAATAAGTTGCAAAACTTGCATTCTAGAAGTTTTTAGTATGAAATTGCTTTGAAATATTAATTAGGAGGCCTTAAATAGCAATTTGAACAATTTTAAGTTCATGGACAAAATTAGGACATGGAAGGAATTTTTGAAAGTTTAGCAGTAAGGGCATTTTGGTCATTTAGGGGTAAAATGAATTAAAATACAAAATTAAAAGCCAATTTTGCTCATCTTCAACCCCATGGCTGAATATAGCAAGGAGAAACCATGGCTAGGGTTTTTCAAGCTTCCAAGCTCGATTGTAAGTCCATTCTAGCCCCGTTTTTCAAGTTCTTTACGTTTTTAGAGTCCCGATAGCTCGATTTAGCTTATGCTAGCAATAATTTAACCTAGGGTTTATATTTGGAAAAATAACCATAGGTGAAATTTGTGTATTTTGGTGTTTTATGATAGAATATGAGGTTTTAAATTATGTTAGACAGCTTGTGCTACTCGGTTTTAAGTGAAAATGAGCAAAAGGGCTTAATCGGTAAAAATACCTAATAGTCTTAAGTACATGTTAGAGTGAGAATTTGATGTTGCCATAGAAGGAAAAAATGATCAGCATATCATAAAACATAAGAAAATAGGCTGAAGTTTAATTTACGAGCTTTGGGGAAAAAGTGTAAATATGCAAAAGTTTAGGGGCAAAATTGTAATTTTTCCAAAATATGATTTTGGGTCAATTTGAATAATGTGAGTCCTAATTAGACTATATTTTAAATGATAGAGCAAGGAAAACTGAAATTCGGGCTAAAATGGGGAAAATACCAAGTTGTGGACGAAATGATAAAAGTAGTCATTTTCGCATACGAGGTAAGTTCATGTGTAAATAATCTAGCATAATTGTTATTTTTAAGTTGTTGATGTCAATTATATGATATGCAGTCGAACCCTGAAACAGGGGAAACTTTAACTAATAAACTGTACTAATTGGCCTAGCAAAAAATTCTAGAAAAGAATTAGTAAATAGATATATGAGTCTAGTTTTAGGAAAATTTTACGGAATTGGATTTTGAGTTTCAGAACTCGAGATATGAATTTTTAAGCGACTGTGACGCAGTTAGCCATCTTGTCTGGAATTTCAAAATTAAATTGTTTGAGCTGTTTAAGTAATGAATTAAGTCTGTTAACACCTTGTGTTCGACTCCGGTGACGGTCTCGGGTACGGGGCGTTACACCCCATTTCCAAAAAATACACCCCCTGCACCTATGATACCTCCGGTGATTGATCACATGAGGATGAATAAGCCCCCGGTAGACAGAATTAGAAAACTTGGGGCTATTGAATTTAAAGCTACAGATAGTGATGATGCCGAGCAAGTTGAGTTTTGGTTGGACAATATTATCTGAGTATTCGATGAACTATCTTGCACACCTGATGAATGCCTAAAATGTGCCATATCTCTACTACGTGATTCTGCCTATTATTGGTGGACTACATTGGTTTTCATGCAGTTCAAGAACGGGTGACGTGGGAATTATTCCGCATCGAGTTTCAAAAAGTATATCGATCGAGGTTCATCAATCAAAACGAAAAGAATTTTTTGAGCTTAAAACAGGTTCTATGTCGATTCATCGATTATGAACGGAAGTTTGTCAGACTTAGTAGATATGCTCGGGAATGTGTATCGTCTGAGGCTATTATGTGTAAACCTTTTGAAGATGGGCTGAATGAAGATATAAAAATGTTCGTTGGCAGTCTTGAAATACGAGATTTCGTAGTACTTGTCGAGCGAGCTTGCAAAGCCGAAGAACTTAGTAAAGAGAAAAGAAAAGCTGATGTTGAAGCTGGAGAATTTCGTAAAAGATCTTCAGGAAAGTCTTTTCAGCAATCATCAAAGAAATTTCGAGATGATTCAGGCCGATCAAAGAACACTTCGGGTTTTTCCAGACGAGACCACGATCGACCCCCTATGAGTACACGAGCCACTTCAGTTGCCAGTGTTGGAAATGATCGACGAGATAGGACCGAGTGCAAGTATTGTGGAAAATGGCATTCGGGGAGCTGTAGATTTCATGACCGCTCTTGTTATAAATGCAGATCAGCCGACCATTTTATTAAAGATTGCCCGAGATTATCTGAACAAAATGTGAACCAGGGTGGGAAACCGAATACTATTACAGCACGAGGTAGACCACCTAGGAATACGGGGAATGCTAGCAGCGGTCAGAGAGGGTCTAGAGATGCTACAACCAGATCCGAGGCTCGTGCTCCTGCTAGAGCTTATGCTATACACGCACGCGAGGATGCTTCTTCGCCTGATGTTATTATCGGTACTTTCACTCTCTTTGATACTGATGTGATTGCTTTGATTGACCCTGGTTCTACTCATTCATATGTATGTGAGACTTTAGCATCCAGTGAAGACTCACCGTTGAGTTCATCGAGTTCGTGATCCGAGTGTCAAATCCATTGGGTCAATATGTGCTAGTCGATAAAGTGTGCAGGAAATGTCCCTTGATAATCTGAGGTTCCTGTTTTCCGGCTGATTTGATGCTTTTACCGTTTAATGAATTTGATGTTATTCTCGGTATGGATTGGTTGACTGTGCATGATGCAGTTGTGAATTGTAAAAGAAAGACTGTTGATTTGAGATGTGCAAATGATGAGATAATTCGAATTGAGTCTACTGATATGAACGGGTTACCAGCAGTAATATCCTCGATGTTAGCTCAAAAGTATGTAAAAAAGGGGTGTGAAGCATATCTTGCGTACGTATTTGATAGTAAAGAATCAAAAAAGAAGCTTGAATCAGTATCAATGGTTTGTGAGTATCCAGATGCTTTTCCGAAGAATTACTGGGATTACCACCTATTCGGGAGGTAGAGTTTGGTATTGAACTTGTACCTGGGACTACACCAATTTCGATAGCTCCATACCGTATGGTGCCAACGGAATTCAAGGAATTGAAAACTCAGTTGCAAGAGTTGACGGATAGAGGTTTCGCTTGACCGAGTTTTTCACCTTGGGGTGCACCAGTATTGTTTGTGAAAAAGAAAGACGGAACCATGAGAATGTGTATCGACTATCGTCAATTAAATAAAGTGACAATAAAGAACAAATATCCGTTACCGCATATTGATGATTTGTTTGATCAGTTGAAGGGAGCATCTGTGTTTTCAAAGATAGATTTGAGATCAAGTTATTATCAGTTGGGAGTTCGAGATTCAGATATAACTAAAACTGCTTTTAGAATGAGATACAGTCACTACGAGTTCTTAGTGATGCCGTTTGGGCTCACTAATGCCCCTGCGGTATTTATGGATTTGATGAACCGAACTTTGAGACAGTATTTGGACCGATTTGTAGTTGTGTTTATAGATGACATCTTGATTTATTCATGCGATGAAACTGAACACGCCGAGCACCTGAGATTAGTGTTGCAGATTTTACGGGATAAACAGTTATATGCTAAGTTCAGTAAATGTGAGTTCTGGTTGAGGGAAGTTAGCTTTTGGGGACATGTATCGGGTATTCGAGTTGATCCAAGCAAGATTTCTGCCATACTTGATCGGAAGCCTCCGAGAAATATTACTGAATTTCAGAGCTTTTTGGGACTTGCCAGTTATTACCGACGATTCGTAAAAGGTTTTTCAATGATCACGACACCTTTGACAAAATTGCTGCAAAAAGACGTCAAATTTGAGTGGTCTGAAAAGTGTCAGAAAAGTTTCGACCAGCTGAAAACACTTTTGACGGAAGCCCCAGTGTTAGTACAGCTCGAATCCGGTAAAGAGTTTGTCATTTACAGTGATGCATCCTTACATGGGCTGGGTTGTGTATTGATGCAAGAGGGTCGAGTTGTAGCTTACCCGTCGAGGCAATTGAAGCCACATGAGAAAAACTATCCGACCCATGATATCGAATTAGCTGCCATCGTATTTGCTTTGAAAATATGGCGACATTACTTGTTTGGAGAGAGATGTCATGTATATTTGGATCATAAAAGCCTCAAATATTTGATGACTCAAAGAGATTTGAATCTGCGACAAAGATGTTGGCTTGAATTGTTGAAAGATTATGAGCTGGTTATTGACTATCACCCGGGAAAGGCTAACGTGGTTGCCGATGCTTTAAGTCGCAAATCACTGTTTGCTTTGCGAGCGATGAATGTTCACTTGTCCGTTTCATCCGATAATGTGTTAGTAGCAGAATTAAAAGCCAAACCGTTATTGATTCATCAAATATGTGAAACTCAGAAAGTCAATGATAAATTGGTTGCTAAACGAATTGAATGTGTTTCGAATGTGGATTCAGAGTTTCAAATTGACGACAACGATTGTTTGAGGTTCAGAAGTCGATTGTGTGTTACAAGAAATTCAAAACTTATTTTGATAATTTTGAACGATGCTCATAATAGCCGAATGTCGGTCCATCCTGGTAGCACAAAAATGTACAACGATCTGAAACGTCAGTTTTGGTGGCCTGGTATGAAACGAGACATTTCTGACTTTGTTTCGAAGTGTTTGGTATGTCAACAAGTGAAAGTGGAACATCAAGTGCCTTCAAGATTACTTCAGCCGATCATGATACCCGAGGGATCGAGTCACGATGGATTTTGTATCCGAGTTGCCATTGTCGTCAAGCAAGAAAGATGCGATCTGGGTTGTTGTTGATAGATTGAAAAAGTCGGCTCATTTTATTCCCATACGTACGGATTATTCACTTGACAAGCTAGCCGAGTTGTATGTTTCTCAGATTGTGAGGTTACACGGGGTACCTATTTTTATTGTGTCGGATAGAGATCCGAGATTCACATCGCGATTCTGGAAGAAATTGCAAGAAGCATTGGGTACCAAGTTGCATTTTAGCACCGCTTTTCATCCCCAGACTGATGGTCAATCTGAGTGGATCATTCAAATACTCGAGGATATGTTGAGATGTTGCATCCTTGAGTTTAGTGGTTCATGGGAATGGTATTTGCCTTTGATTGAATTCGCTTACAACAATAATTTTCAATCAAGCATTAAGATGGCACCTTACGAGGCTTTGTACCGTCGTAAATGCCGTACACCATTTTTTTGGACCGAGCTTAGTGAAAGTAAAATCTTCAGGATTGATTTGATTAAAGATGCTGAGCAGAAAGTAAAAGTAATCCGTGAAAGTCTGAAAGCAGCTTCAGATCTTCAGAAGTCGTATGCGGATTTAAAACAAAAAGACATTGAATATCAGGTCGGAGACAAAGTGTTTCTTAAAGTTTCACCTTGGAAAAAGGTGGTCAGATTTGGTCGTAAGGGCAAATTGAGTCTGAGGTTTATCAGGCCGTATGAAGTATCCGAACGAGTTGGGCCGGTCGCTTACAGATTGATTTTACCACCTGAGCTTGAAAGGATTCACAACGTTTTTCATGTTTCTATGCTTCAACATTATAGATCCGATCCATCACACATAATTAATCCATCAGAGGTCGAGATTAAATCTGATTTGAGTTACGAAGAAGAACCGGTTCGTATTTTGACTCGTGTAGTAAAAGAACTATGAAATAAGAAAATCTCATTAGTAAAGGTACTGTGGCTTAAGCATGGGGTTGAAGAAGCTACTTGGGAATTGGAAGACTCTATGAAGGATCGATATCCTAACTTATTCACCAGTACGATTTTCGGGGACGAAAATTCCTTAAGTGGGGAGAGTTGTGACAGCCCTAATTTGACCCTAGTCGGAAAGTGGTTTCAGGACCACAAAACTGAGTCACAAAAATAATTGATTGTTATATTCTATGCTTATTGTATGTGTACATGCATGTGTGAAAGTTTCATGCTTTAATTTTGTCATTTGTATGTGAAATTTATAAGATAGGACCCATGTGATAAAACTTGAAAATGTCATAAGTAAATTTTAAAGTGCCAAATAATGCATGAATTGTGACATGGGGGACTTGCATGTCAAATGGACCAATTTTAGTTTAGTGGCCGGCCATAGTGATGGTTGATAGATAATTTATATTTTATTTAAGCATTTTAATAGGTAATGGCATTATCTTAAAAAATAATAATAATAATAATATAGTAAAATAACAAAATGGTGAAAAGAACAAAGCTTGTTCATCTTTGTTCTTCATAGCCGAATGTAAGAAAACAAATTGGGGAAGGGAAGCTCATGAATGTTCGGTCACTTGGGGAAGAAAAACCCAAGGTAAATTCATGGTAGTTGCTTCTATTTTGATGTTTATGAGTTCCTTTCTTGAATCTACCTTAACCCATGAAATATATTTTGGTTTTTGGTTGTGTTGTGAGCAATTGTTCTTGATTGAAATGAAGGAAATGGTTGTTGTTTCATGTTCTTTTGATGAATAATGTTAAATAGGTGAGGTTGAGCTAAACAAATTAAGCATATATGTGTGTTAGATACTAAGTAGGAAATCGGCTAATATGTTGAGTGTACCATGGCCGATTGTGGACTTGGATAAAATTTAGTAATGTATGTTCTTTAAAGGTGTTATGAATTATTATAAGTTAAATTAAGTTGAGGCTTGGTAAAATTGAATAATTGTGGCTTAATTTCTTAATGGCAATTGGCTATTATGGTGAAATGCAAATGTTAATATTTAGTTGCTAGTGTTTATATGTGTGTTAGCCGAATTTGAACTTGAATAATGATTTGAGCACAATGTGTTGTATTGATATTATGCTTAAGTGAACTTATAGATATATATGATGAAATTGATTGGTGTTATACATGTTTAAATAATATGTATGCAAAGAATGTGTGAAAGAGTGAATTGGTAATAATCTGTTTGGGACAGCAGCAGTAAAGTGATTTTGGAAAATCACCATAAATTGTGGGAGTTGAGTTAGAAGTTGAATAAATTATTTAATTAAAGCTTAATGAGTCTAGTTTCAAATGAAATAAACAAGAACATATTTTGAATTCTGTAAAATGAGAAATTTATTTTGTGGTGAAGAGTGATCAGATTAGTCAAACAGTAAAACAAGAGAAACTTTAGGAAAAATCTGGTATTAATTGGCTAAACTAAAAATTATGAAAATTTTATGGATAAAAGATAAATGAGTCTATTTTCGGGTAAAATTTATGGCAATTGATTTGGAGTTTCGTAGCTCCAGTTATAAATAATTTAGTGACTGTTGCTCAGGAAGTCAGCTTATATTGGAATTGTGATTATATTGTAAACATTGATAAAAATTTGCTAATGAATTGCTTATTGATTTCTTATAAGCTTACTATAATCTGTATGTGTGAAAGTCGAAAATATATGTATTATATTCTGAAAGTAATACTTGAATAGTCGAATAATGACTAGTTTAAAATTTGTTGAATTAAAGCTCAAGAGCATAGGGGGCAATTTCGAATAAGGGAAAAGAGAAAGTAACCGAGTAGACATTTCGCAACCGTTCAAGTATATCCGAGGTAAGTTTTGAGCAGTTTCCTTTATTATATATAATTGGTGATGCCTCTAAACGAGTATATTGGTGAACTGCGATCTTTTGGTTTGTACTTGAATTAGGTTGTGAAATAAATAATTCATGTATATGACTTATATTATAATGGTCACTTTGGGTCTAAGCTTGAATAGTGAAATGAATATATGATATTATGTATGACTCTTGAGCCGGATGGTAAATGATGACGTGCATATTGAGCTTATATCCGAATGTATCAAATGACTACTAAAGTGATAAGTTGAATGAGATGTGTTCAATATGACTAAGTATGCATGATATTTGGAACATATCCGGACTTAAGGTCCGCAGGCTACGTGCTACAACATATCTGGACTTGAGGTTCGCAAGCTACATGCTGGAAATATATCCGGGCCTAAAGTCCCGCAGGCTTTGTGCTAGTAACTGGACTCGGGTTTTAAAACCTAGCAGGCTTAACGCCGGTGATTCAAGTAAGATTATGAATTTGAATATTCGAAGAAACCACTAATGATTATGTATGATACATTAGGATGGCCAGGTACGTATTATGTACCCATATGTAAATTGATTTTTAAAGCAAGCTATTATTATCAATATATATATGTGGATGATTACCGTATCTACAAATAAGAGAATGGCCTATTCGGTTGATGTTCATTATTATATGAAAGTATATGTCTAAATTTAATTGTATGAACCAATTAGTATAGTAAAAAAAATGTACTGAAAATCTCTTGAGTATTTATATATATATATTCGGCCAATAAGTCTTATAACTAGTGTGTTTGTGTATAATTGGCCAAATGATTTACAATTTGAATATGAACTTTGTGATACTTAATGCTTGATTTTAATGACAAGCTTTAATTGTTTGAAATGCTTAAAACTTACTAAGCATAGAAATGCTTACTTTGTTACTTTAATTCTCTATTTTATAGATCTCGTTCGTTAGCTACGGTCTCGGGGATCTCAAAGTTGAAGTCACCCACACTATCTAAGCCCATTCGGTACTCTAGTAGTTAAACTTTGATAATGGCATGTATAGGCTTGACTTTTTGTGGTTAAATATGTATCTTTTTGATGATGTATATATGTATAGCCATGCGAAAATGGCTTGTTAAGTTACTATATGTATTCCACATAGTTAATGTGAATGTGTGGTTGATATTCGATAAGTGTTTTCAATGTTTTGATGTGTATTGAACTTAAGAATGAATCAATATACTCATTATCTCGAGATGACTCTTTTATAGGTGTGCCAACGGAAGTTATTCGAATAAAGTAACTGGAATTTTGTGCTTCTACGGCAATACTCTTTAACCCTCCGGCGACGGGTACGGGTTAGGGGTGTTACAATAATAAACGTGGCGTAGCCACTAATATCAGAATACGTGGTAAGGCCACTAGAGCGGTAAAACATGGCGAAGCCAGTAGTACAGTACTTCCTTCAAGTCAGAACCCCAACCCCAATGCAGAATTTATGCCATATTATTACGTGTAAGCAAGGTTTCACACTAAGATACAATCATGCATAAAACATACATCCACTATTAGCCTACCCCTAGGGTATAATCGTTATTTCCATCCCCTAAGGGTAAAACGGTAATTTTACACCTCGGGGGTATTTTGGTCATTTTAAAAATCTTGGGGTCTCCGCACAAATAACGACCCTTAAGTGATCTGTAGTCCTCTCGAATGACTCAGATAGCCCATATGGCCTAAATGGTGGCCCAAGCAGTCTAATTCCAGTCACGACCATGTGGTCCCCATAGTCCATTTCATTACTTATCACTTACCGTAAACTTTGTCTGTGTGGGGCCCACGAGCCTATTGTTGCCGCTCTGCCCATCTCGACCCAACGAAGCCCATAACGGCCCCAGTCCACGAAAACACACGTAGTGACCTTTACAGTCTATTGCCCATGATATGTGGGCTTGGTTTACCCCTACGAGTGATCGTACGCTCACGAGACCTGAAATACCGAAGTTTCGGCTCTTCGGCTTTTTGGCTTTTGTCGATTCACAACAACGTTTGGCAGTAGCATAAGGTTGGGTGTATGATTACACACCTGTTTGAAGAAGGGATCGCCACACGCCACGTGCTTAATCTAAAACCAACATAACGATCCCAAGTTAGTTCTCAATCGTTCGAGTTAATCCCCTCTTTTAGAACTCTTATTTCCCCCAACTATACTTATTGCTTACCTTGACAGAACAAGTAGACTTCGAACCACCCTTAACCAGCAACCTCCACCTACTGGCAACAATCTGCACAGAAGTCCCATTCGTTTAGCAACCTTAAAATTAATATACCTAAACTAAGTGTACTTCTTACCAAAATGTAAACCAAGAGAGGAGGATAAAAGCTTTCGGCCAACCCCAATACCTCCTATAATCGAAGCATGCGATGTTACGAACGTTCCCCTGAAAATAATTGATACCAAGAAGGGATTAAAGAGGGAAAACCCTATAGAAAGAAGAAAGAGGAGCGACACCACTATGAAACAACACATGACGACAGCATTAGCAAGGCTCCACAATTATTAAAAACTCGGCAACCAAGAGGAACTCACTTACCTTGATCGAAGTAGGGAAAGATTCAGCAGAGAAAGGGAAGCATTCGACTAGAACCAAGATAAGCCTGAATGAGATGAGGGGGAGAGGGGCAAGTGGTATTCGGTCAAAGATCCAAAGGAAGAAATGCAATAGAGAAAATAGAGAAGGGGTCATATAGAAAAAGAGAAGGAAGAAAGTTTCGGCACTGACTAGAGAGTGAACTAAAGGAGTGTATTTGGCACAGAGGGAGAAATAGCAGGAAGAACTTTCGGCTTAATACTGAAAGACACCAAAATAAATTGGCACAAGAGGGAAATAGTAACAAAAGAACAAAACGCAAAACTTGAAATAGAATAAGAAAAATTTGGCGCCTATACCCTTCCCAATTACCGAAAACACACTCCCCAAAACCCCTTGGTCGAATTTGCATCCACAAGCACCCCCATTCGGCTCTAACTCCTTCCAATTCAAATTCCCTCAAACAACTCCAAGATTTTCTCCCATTATCCTTTCTTGATTTCCTCCACAACAACCTCTGTGACCCATTCAAACTCCCCATCACCAGAGTTCAACTCCAACACTAACTCTTGTCGCTCCAAGTAGCAAAATTATCATCCCTTGCCTACCATGGGATTCAAACCCTAACCTCCATAGTTGCCAAATCACGCCACAAGCCATAAAGCAACAAGGCTTCCTTGTGTCATCAAACACATAGAATTATTTATAAAACCTAAGTGCTAGCATCTAGGTTTTTTTAAAAGAAAAACATAAGTTCTGCCAAAAGCCAGAGCTTGAATCTTGGACTTCCCAGACATCCCCAAACACACCCAATTCACTAAACCACAACACCAAACATGCAATTTGCGCCAAACCAAGCAAACTTACAAAGCCTACATTTTTGGGGTGTTACATCAAAAGTCTCAAATAGTCCCAAACCATATAGTCCCAAACCATAGTTTAAAGAAATTTTACAATTCAGAACCAAATAATAATAAAATAACTTAAAAATATAAGTAAATTAAAATAAAATGACAAAGTGAAGGCTAAAGTCCGCCATACGTCCGCATGCCAATTCTGATCCTATGTTTGATCATTTCTTGAGAAGTTGAGGTAATGGGGCGAGTTTAAGAGACTCACTGTGAGACTAAACAAGAAAGTATTAAGCATTCATAGAAGCAATTTCATAGAGATACCAATAGCACAATCAAACATTACCAATAGTAATTTCAAATGCACATGATCGTGACAAATACACATGTGAGATCCTACCCATACCAGCCGCTACACACCACGAGTTCCCCAAAACCTGTCTTCCAAACTCCAACATATATGAGCAGAGTTCGATGTGGTATAACCACCAATAATCAACAATGCAGTAAAACTGCTGAATAAAAAATAAATGCGTTATAATCACTAGTCCCCTAGCTACTCCAAATGCAATGCACTGACTACGAATATATGCGAACTTAATATGCCACCGGTACTCCACGGAACTCCTCTGTCAACCACAAAATATCCCAAAAGTGGGTACTTGCATGTTTTAAACTCCTCTATCATATTTATTTGACATGTTCAACATGTCCTCAATAATCACATACTTTCGGTAAAAGGAAACAATGTTCAAACTTTTAGATTACTATTAAGATGGTATCTATCAATATCATTTTATTTCACATACTTTACGAATTTCATTGTGCGTACATAGCAACCTCATGAATAAATATTTCATGCATTTAAATCACGAATAAACCTAATATCTCAGTAATTCATACTATTCAATTAAACATTCTCATTTCACATAATATAATTATGCATAACAATCTCAATCACACATTCATACTGTCAAACTAGCAATTTTGCAAAAACATCGATTTGTTAAGGCTCGAAACGTACTTGGTTTGGCCACTCCCAAAACTAATATTTTGGCTATTAAGTTAATCCAATCAGCAAGCTAATTTATCAATTATAACATGACATTTTTCATTATAAAAAAAAAATTACTAGTTTAGGATCTACACCTAATTTCTCGCTTCCTCGCAGCACACTAGCGAATCTTCCAATTTTTTGATACAAACCTAAACCAAAATTCAGTATAAATTCAATAAATTTACCTTTAAAACAGCCCAAAAATATTAAATTATGGCTTTAAACCAATCATCAAAATTATAACTATTTTACAAATCCAAACTAGTTAGATTTCTTACACTGTTTTGATGTGAATCGTATGTGCGATCATTCTTTGACATTACGGTTGATTTGGTATGTTTGGGTCAGCACCTAATTCAATAATATACTGGAAAATAAGTAACTAATAATGATTAAATTCCTTCATCCAATCAAGCCATAACCCTTACCCAACAACTATGTCAAAACAACAAACTAGTTTACACTTAATTGCACTTATGCTTCCAAATTTGTGAGTTCTGAATGGCCAATCGATCAAGAATGTTTTTCTCTAATTGACGCGGGTGTAAAGGCTGACTAGAAGGATTCAATAACTTAAATTAAGGCTGAAATTAAATGGGAAAAATTCAAGAAACAAAACAGACCCCTTTTCCCATACCTAGGGGCACGCACCACCACCCATGGTGGCTAGAATTAGGGTTGAATTTTAAAACGATTTGAGATCTAATTAAAAGCTAGAAAAATAACTTTAAAAAAATTCAAATCCCGAAAATTCCAAAACTGGAAATTTATGTTTTTAATTTGTAAGATTAATCAATAAATTTAAGAAAGAAGACATCTTACCCAAGGTAGTTGAGAGAAACGACAATGGCACTTTCTTGGCAATGTTTAGGATCGATCTTCGAGTTCAAGATTTCATATTTGGGGATGATTTAGTTTAGTAAAAATGAAAAAAAAAATATAGTAAAGGAGATTGTACAGAATATTGATGCAAAAACAATAGGAAAGAGATGGTAAAAGGAAAGGTGTAGGCGACGACAACAATGGAGGAAAGGAAAGAAAATTAAAATCCAAGAGAGTGAGAGGAAGAGAGGAACAACTAGGGAAATGAGGCGGAGGATTAAAGTCTGATTAGTTGTGAAAAATTAATACTTATACCTAGGTTTACTAGGCTTGGATGGTGACTAATTAAAAACAAGGGAATTTTGCAAAAATTTATTTATTTTGCAAGAGATTGGACTTAAACTTGGGACCTCCAACTAACTTTCATGCTTCCACATGTAATAACCAACCATTGGGCCAATTCCTTATTTTTTTTATGTATTTCTACATTTTTATTGAGCTAAATTTAGGGATGTTACAGCTCTACCCCCTTAAAGAAATTTCATCCTCAAAATTGCCTGATTCGAAAAGGTGAGGATACTGAAGCCGAATTGAGTCCTCCGGCTCTCAAGTAGCCTCTTCGATGTCATGATTTCTCCACAGTACTTTAACTAATAGAATTTACTTTCATCTTAAGAATTTGATCTCACGTTCTAATATTAAAACTGGTTCCACCTCAAATGATAAATTGAGTCTAACCTCAATCTCCTCGACTGGAATAATATGCGTGGGATCGGATTGATATCTTCTCAAAATCAAGACATGAAATACATCGTGAATACGATCTATCCAAGGAGGTAATTCAAGTTGATAAGCCATAAGACCAACCCTCTTAAGCACTCGATAAGGACCAATAAACCTAGGGCTTAACTTATCCTTTCGACCAAACCTCAAAACTTTCTTCCATGGAGAGACTTTTAGGAAAACAAAATCCCCCACATTAAACTCAATGTCCTTGTGCTTCAAATCGACATACGACTTTTGCCTATCAAAAGCTACCTTCAGTCTTTCTTGAATTAATAAAATATTATCTTCGATTTCAGTGACCAATTTTGGGCCAATCAACTTCCTTTCACCCACTTTAATCCAACATAAAGGCGAGCCACACTTACAACCATAAAGAGCTTTGTAAAGTGCCATTTGGATACTTGACTGATAACTGTTATTATAGGCTAACTCTGCCATAGGTAAATGCTCCTTCCAACTACCTTGGAACCAATTACACAACTCCTCAATGTATCCTCTAATATTTGAATGACCCTTTTCGACTGACCTTCGGATTGTGGATGAAAAGTTGTACTGAAATCCAACCAAGTACCTAAACCTCGTGTAATTTCTTCCAAAATAGAGGTGTGAATTTAGGATCCTGATCTAAAATAATTGACACTGGCACACCATGCAATCTCACTATCACCATGCAATCTCACTATCTCAGAAACATAAAGCTTAGCTAATTTCTGGAGAGAATAATCAGTGCAAACAGGAACAAAATGAGGGGACTTAGTCAATTTGTCCACTACAACCCAAATTAAATCTTTCTTGGTAGGTATCAAAGGCAACCCACTAACAAAATCCATTGTCACTCACTTCCACTTCCACTGTGGTATTCGAATCAGTTGGAGCAGCCCTAATAGATATTGATGCTTTGCTTTAACTTGTTGGCAAGTCAAACATTTATATACAAATTCGGTCACTTCATGTTTAAGACCCGACCACCAATACACTTCTCTCAAGCCTCGATACATCTTAGTACTACCAGGATGCATGGCATAAGGACTGCTATGTGCTTTATGAAGTATAGGTTGTCTCAAAGTCTGATCATTAGGCTCACAATATATCTCTCTAAAGTACAAAATTCAATCAGAGTTAATCCCAAAGTTCTCAGTCGATCCATCTTCAACTTGTTTGAACTAAGGTGTTAGAGTTCCATCCAAACTCTGCTTATCCATAAATTCCTAAACCCAAGCAGGCTTTACTTGTAATTTTTCCAAAATACCACCATCATCAAAGAAACTAAAGCCAGCAAACATAGCCCTCAAGTTAGACATTACCTTTATGCTTAAGGCATCGACCACAATATTAGCCTTCCTAAGATAATACACGATCGTACAATCATAGTCTTTTAACAACTCAATCCATATCCGTGGCCTCAAATTAAGTTCCTTCTGGGTGAGGAGAGATTTGAGACTCTTGTGATCAGTGTAAATAATACACTTCTCACCATACATGTAGTGTCTCTAAATTTTAAGAGCAGACACAACAACTGCCAATTCCAAATCATGAGTGGCGTAATTACCTTCATGTGACCTAAGCTGTCTCGAAGCATAGGTTACCACTTTACCATCCTACACCAAGATGCAACCAAGTCCAACATGTGAAGCATCGCTATACACAATATATTTATTACTGAATTCTAGTTGAAATAAAACGGAAGCTTCTGTCAACATGGATTTCAACTTATTGAAAATGCTCTGCTATTCATCTCCCCCACTTAAAGGGAGCATTCTTCCTCAATAGTTTAGTCAATGTAGTTGCTCTCAAGAAAAAACCCTAAAAAAAACTTCAATAATACCCAAAAAGACCCAGGAAACTCTGAATTTCTAATACATTCTTCAGTTGCCTCCAATCTAGGATAGCTTCAACCATTTTGGGATCTATGTGAAAACCCTCAGTTGATACCACATGACCCAAAAGCATAATTTCCTTAAAAAAATTCACACATACTAATTTTATCAAAAAGTTTCTTTTTCAGGAAGTATATGTAAAACCACTATCAAATGCTTATCATGCTTGGTCTCTATCATAGAGTACATAAGAATGTAGTCAATGAAAACCACAATGAGCAGATTTAGGAAAAGCTGAAAGGCACAATCCGTAAGGCCCGTGAAAGTCGTTGGCACATTAATCAACTGAAAAGGTATGACATGGAACTCGTAATGTTCATAACGAGTCCTAAAAGAAGTTTTGGGGATATTGGATTCTTTCACTTTGAGTTGGTAATACCCAATTCTTAAGTCAATTTCGGAAAAGAAATTTGCACCTCTGAATTGATCGAATAGGTTATCAATCCTTGGTAAGGGGTACTTATTCTTGAGAGTTAATTTATTAAATTGCTAGTAATCAATGCACAATCGTAAGGTTCCATCTTTCTTTTTTACAAATAAAACTGGTGCGCTCCATGGTGAAACACTAGGTCTAGTAAAATCCCTATCCAACGGTTCTTGGAACTGCACCTTCAACTTTTTAAGCTCTTTCAGTGCCACGTGGTAAAGAATGATGGATACCAACTTGCACTATCACGTGATGGAGAGTGTGCATGGATTATTGCAAACTCAGCAAGGCAACTCAAAAAGACCATTTCACCTTACCTTTTATGGCCAAATGTTGGATAGATTAGCTGGGAAAGCCTTCTACTATTTCTTGGATGGATATTCAGGGTATAATCAGATGGCTATAGCTCCCAATGACCAATAGGAGACAACTTTCACTTATCCATATGGTACTTTTACATTTAGATGAATGCCATTTGCCCCGACAACATTTCATTGCGTATGATGAAAATATTCTCTAACATGGTGGAAAATTTTCTCAAAATCTTTACGGATGGTTTCTCTCTCTTTGGGAATAACTTTGAAGGCTGTTTAAAAATCTGAAATTGGCTCTTCACCACTGTGAAGACACTAGTCTTGTCTTGAATTGGGAAAAATGCCATTTCATGGTTCGTGAAGGCATTGTTCTAGGGCATAAGGTATCGTAACAAGGGATTGAAGTCTACAAAGAAAAAATTGAGGTAATAGAAAAATTGTCGCCTCCTAGCAGTGTCAAGGGTATTCAAAGTTTTTTAGGCCATGCAAGTTTTTATAGAAGATTCATTAAGGATTTCTCAAAGATATCTAAACATTGTGCACGTTGCTGGAGCAGAATAAACCTTTCATTTTTTATTAACCTTGTTTACTAGCTTTTGAGGAGTGAAAAAAATGACTGGTAGTAGCATTTATTGTAATAGCTCCTGAGTGAAAAATACCATTCGAACTAATATGTGATGCTAGCGATTATGCTGTGGGAGCAGTATTGGGGCAGAGGAAATACAAGGTATTTCATGCAATCTCTTATGTAAGCAGGACCCTGACGAATGCGCAGCTTAACTACACCACCACCGAAAAGGAATTATTGGTTGTGGTATTCAGTTTCGATAAGTTCCAATCTTATTTAGTTGGCACCAAGGTCACGGTCTGCATAGATCACTTTGTCATTAAGTATTTGGTGACCAAAAAAGATGCCAAGCCAAGATTAATTCGGTGGATACTCTTACTACGAAAACTTGATTTGAAAAATAGAGATAGAAAGGGGACTAAAAATCAAGCGACTGATTACCTATCAAGATTAGAAGCTGGAAATGAATATGGCAATATCAACCATATTAAGGAAGATTTCCCAAATGAACAATTGTTGATTGCCGTTACATTGCCTTGATATACTGATATTCCCAACTTCTTAGTCAGTAGACAGTTGCCACCTAATTGGACAAGCCAGGGCAAACGAAAAATCCTGCATGATGCCAAATTTTACTACTGGAATAAGCCTTATTTATATAAGCCATGTACTAATCCAACCTGTAACCGCCTGATTTTGGGCCTAGTTAGAACAATGGTTTCGGGACCACAAATCTGATGTAGAAAAATTTATTTTTCTTATATTTTTATAGTCTACAAATTTATGGGATGATTCTGTGAAAATTTCGTTCGAAAATTTTGACGTTTGAGCACTCAATTTAGCAAAAAAGGACTAAATTGCAAAAAGTGCAAAACTTGAGTTCTAGAAGTTAGAGGTCTCTAATTGCTATGGAATTTTAAATTGAAGGTTCTCAGATGATAATTAGACCATTTTTTAAGTTAATGGACAAAAATGGATATGAAGTAAGAGAAATTTTAGTGTTTTAAGAAAATGGCATTTTGGTCATTTAGTAATTAAATGAAGTAATAAGCAAATTGAAAGCCAATTTTTGCTCATCTTCTACCCCTTGGCCAGAATTTACAAGAGGAAGACATAGCTAGGGTTTTTCAAGCTTCCGACCTTGATTGTAAGTTCGTTCCAACCCCGTTTTTAATGCTCTTTACATTTTTGAAGTCCTTGTAACTCGATCTACCTATTTCTAGCACTAATTAGAGGTATTATTAAGGTCTAGAGTTTGATGGTTAATGGTAGAAAATGCATGTTTGATGTTAGGAAAATAACTTTTGCTAAGTGATTTTCGGTAAAAATGTAAGAAAATGACCTATTTCTAAAAGTTATAAAATAAGTAGTAAAGGTGTGATTAAGTGGAAAATGTGGGCTGGTATAAGTATGAAAATGGTTCAACTAGGCTTGGGTTTTGAAGAAATTGAATACATTTCAATTTATGAGCCTAGGGACTAAATTGTAAAAATGTGAAACACTAGGGGCAAAAATGTAATTTTCCATAATATGATTTTTGGACTGAATTTAACAATCTGTGTTTTAAATAAGTTAAATTTTTTTATTATAGATCAAGATAAACGAGGTTTGAACCTAGATCGGGGGAAAAATAAGGTGTTTGATGATTAGGCCAAATTCTACTATTTTTGTACCAAAGTAAGTTCATATGTAAATAATGCATCGTTAGATTTATGTTTTAAATGCTTTAATATTGTATGAATTGTGATTGACTCTTTGGACATATTCAAAAAAGGTTCGACAAGCGAGAATTTCTGGTTGAGCCTTAATAATATAATAGGATACGAGTGATATGTCACTAGGAACCTTTGTGTTTATGTGATCCGGGTGCTGGTCTTGTACATCTAACCAGTGGCTGAGTAGTCTAGCATGAGTTATGGATACCTAACAGCTTGTGTGAGCAGCACTGTGTAGCTACGTCCTGACTGATATCTTGTGTGAGCAGGCCAGTGAGTAGCTCGAAAATGAGCCTATATGTATTATGAGATGTGAGGTAGCTTTGGCTATAAGTATGGCACTTATGTGCAAGATTTCCGATTATTCGTTAAAATTTTGAATGTTCAACGGGAATTTCAAAGTTGTGAAAGGCTATGGTATGTTACGAGTTAGTACAGGTATGTACGTAAAACTCATACGTAATGAGCTTAATAAGTGATGAACCCTTGGTAATGTTATGAGTAAGTTATGACTATAGATTTTGATATCATTCATGTTAATTTTTATCATGCTAATTGTATGTTAGATGTGTGGTTATGATGCTTATTATTTGCATAGGAACTTATTAAGCTATAAAGCTTACTCCCCTTTCCTTTCCCTTGTCTTATAGTGTCACCAAGCTAGCTCAGGATTCAGAGATAGTCGGAGATCCACTCACACTATCAACAACTATTTTGGTACCAATGGTTTCAACATTTTGAGTTATGGCATGTATAGGGGACTTGGTCATTTTGTTATGTGTCATAATTGATTTAGCCAAACGTGTTGGCTTATATTGGTTGAAAGTTCATTTCTTATAAGGCCATTTGAAATTGGCTACTATTGGTATAAGCAATTTATATGATGATGCCTTTCATGGATGTGGAAATTTACATGACTTGGGTTGATGAGTATGTGATATTTGTGTATGAAAGATGGTAGCATGTGAATGATGTTTTGATGTCTTAATTTTGGCTAATTTGGTTGCATGTAAATGCTTGAATTAGAGCTATGTTGTGTTGTGTAGTGTGGGCATAAAAGGGTGGCAAAATGGCTTGGTAAATAGCCTTATTTTTGTCCATACGGGTAGACACATGGGCGTGTGTCTAGGCCATGTGTGAAACACGATTTGCCCCATGGGCATGTGTTAGGCCATGTGTCCCCTGCACCCTAATTTTTGTAAAATAGAATACTCAGAATTGAGCACACGGATAGAGACACAGGCATGTGTGTCAGCCGTGTGGATGACACGGCCTTAGTCACTGGCGTGTGTCTCAGCTGTGTGGATAACACAGCCTCAGTCACCGGTGTGTGTCCTAGGCGTGTGGAGTTTGCAAGCAGATAGTTACACGGGTTTGGGATATGAGCGTGTGTGACTACACGGCCTGCTCACACGGGCGTGTCCCAAATCCCTACGGGCGTGTGACTCCTGTTTAGAGCAAAAATTTTCTCTGTTTTATGAATTTATCTAAAGTTCTCAGTTGAGTCTTGAACCACTTCCAAAGCATATTTTGGGCCCCGTAGGCTCGTATTAGGGACTTTATGATTAAATGCAAAAAGTATTAATTTGGACGAAAATTTACGGCTCGAAAATTTGTTTGATTGTGTTTAAATTTGGTAATCCCTCGTTCCTTGTTCCGGCATCGAATACGGGTAAAGGGTGTTACACAACCATTCGAAGATGTATTCCTAATGAGGAGATGAACAATGTATTGCAACATTGGCACTCGGCTCCTTATGGAGGGCATTTTGAAGGAGTCAGAACCGTAGCCAAGGTACTACAATCTGGTTTTTATTGGCTGAATTTGTTCAAGGATGCCCATGAATTTTATAAGTCATGCGATCGTTGTCAGAGGACATGCAATCTATCTAGGCGATACAAAATGTCGATGCAAAATATTTTGGAGATTAAATTGTTTGATGTGTGAGGGATAGACTTTATGGGTCCAATTCCACCCTCGTTCGGTAGTTTATACATATTGGTGGAAATCGATTATGTCTCCAAATAGATAGAAGCCACAACTTTACCTACTAATGATGCCAAGTTTGTGCTGAAGTTTCTGCATAAAAACATCTTTACAAAATTTGGTACACCTTGAGCCATTATCAGTTATAAGGGATCTCATTTTGATTGCAAGGTAGTTGCTAATGCTTTACAATGGTATGGTGTAAAACAAAAGATTGCCACGGCATATCATCTACAAACGAATAGGCAAGTTGAAATTTCCAACAAAGAAATTAAGTAGATTTTAGATAAGGTTGTTAACCTTAATCGTAAGGATTGGTCCTTAAGATTGGACGAAGCCTTATAGGCCTATCACACTACTTATAAAACTCCGTTAGGACTGTCAGCATTCAAGCTTGTCTATGGAAAACCTTACCATTTTCTAGTTGAGTTAGAGTATAGGGCATATTGGGTTGTGAAACAATATAACATGGATTTGAAAGTTGTTGGCAATAGAAGATTACTAAAGTTGAATGAAATGGAAGAATTTAGGGCACAAGCATATGAGAATGCTAAATTATAGAAGGAGAAGGCCAATCATTGGCATGATAAGAGGATTACGCCACGACAATTTGAACTAGGACAATAGGTGTTGTTGTTCAACTCGAGGTTAAAGTTGTTTCCTAGTAAACTAAAATCTCGAAGGTCAAGTCCCTTCGAAGTAACTCAAGTATACCTTTATGGAGTTGTTGATGTAAAGAATATGAAATTGGAGGTCACATTTAAAGTTAATGGCAAGCACTTGAAGCACTACTGGGGTGCTCATATGTATCGGGACAAACAGTCCATTAACCTCTAAGATGTTTAACTTCAGCATCTCGATAATTTTATTTATTTTTGTCGTTTCTAAATTTCTCCTAGCTCTCTCATTTAATTTGTTTAATAAATTTTCTTTACTTTTTAGTGCAGGTATGTATTTTTGTTTCCTTGACGGCAGTAGAGTGGTTGGGCTCTCTACATACGAAGTTGGCCTAATAGAAATTGTTCCTTAAGCATTAGGCTTTCATTCTTTTTCAATTTCCCTCCAATTCCCATCACACCCATCAGGCCATAATTACCACCTATCCTATCACCCACATCACACCCCAATTACCAATTACATTACCATTGTTACTTCTACCTTTACCGTAATCCCATATTTTTTCCATACAGTTACCCTAAATATTTTATCTCTCAAAACTACTTGTGCCTCTTCAACAACTACAATTTTTTCCCTATCTCTTCTAAATCAATGTTGTCCCTAACCCGTAACAATGGCTAGATGAATTAGCCCCCAAATATTTATTGTACCACAAAAAATGTTCTTCAATGCTGTAGCGGAAGAGAAGTATAAGAACAATATATATAAGAGACCATTTTGTCTCGAAAAAGGCTTTCTTTTCAAAAATGAACCTTTTATAGGGTATGACGTCTCCATCTCGTCTGTGGTAGAAAAACATGGTTGGCAAATCTTTTGCTTGCATCCTGAGGATGTTTTGATTAAGCTTTTTTGTGAGTTTTATGCTCAAATCGCTTCAGCCAATAACGCTTTCATTTATGTTCTAAGAGCGTTAATTTTGTTTGATGAGGACAACATCAATGCTCAATAGGGTCTCTTCAATGTACAAGACGAGCATTCTCAATTTGCTGCAACCATCACCTCTGATGGGTTGAACCAGGTCCTACAAGACCTATGTTGAGGGAACTCAGTGGATGATATCTAGGCAAGATTGTTACACAGTTGAAAGGGTGTCCTTAAAGCCCACTTGCAGAGTTTAGTATCATTTCTTAAAGACGCAATTAATCCCTTCTACCCATAACTCTACAATTTCTAAAGAGTGGATGTTGTTGCTCCACTCCATAATGATGGGTAAAAGGATTAATGTAGGAAAATTAATCTCCAATGTCCACCGTTGTGCTTCGAAAAATGTCAGGAGTCTCAACTTCTAGCATGTCAATCGCAAGGGGGCAATCATTACACTTTGTTAGTGTGTCAATGTCCAAGTCCAACACAGCGAGGATGTCACCCCAAATAAGGTGGCAATCACAAGAGTTATTTTTGCCAAGATATCTGGAGAGGCCTTACTACAACAACAACCACCTGGCTCAACTTCTACATCTTCCACACCAGCCTTTGCCACAACAACCACTTTTACTTCCAACAGTCTATTTGAGTAGCAAGTGCTCAGCTCATTTGAGAGGTTGCAGAAATAGCTACATCTCTTCGAGACTTAGCAACTTTGAATTGCTACAGACTTGGAAAAGGCGTAAGAAAGAATGGCCATTTTTTGGGCCTTTGTGGAGAAGAGAGATGCTGCTCTAAAGAGCCCCTTTCAGAAGAACTTCACCAAGCCCATGCCTACATTCCCTGAGTTTCCTAAGAAATTGTAGGAATCTGTCGAATAACAGATGGCCAAAGCAGAGCGAGCAAAAGTAGAGCCTAGAACCACCAACCCTGCTGCTAAAGAGACAAAAACCAAATCACTTGACAAAGATACATAAAAGACTAAATTAGTCCACATAGAGAGTGATGACGAGGGGACTGAAGAAGCAACCCCTACACTATGTAACACCCCTGACCTGACTCCATTATTAGATTAGGGTTAAGGAGTATTACCAAACAATTCCAAATAGTTTATATCAAAATATATCATTAATGTCATTCAATAGTAATTAATGAAAACTCATTAAAAACTTATCAAAAATATACAATTGGGCTTTAAATCGTACCTTCAAGGCCCTAAAAATAGTTGAGAAACAATCAAGACTAATATGGAAAAAAATAGAAGTTTTAAGAAAAAGTTACAAAAATGTGAAAATAAGGGTCACATGGCCGTATGGCCCCCATATGGCAAAACGCAGGCCATGTAACAATTGAATAATGGGCATACAGCCATGTCGTAGCCCGTGTCCTCACCCATGTAACTCACGGAGTAGGCTCACACGGCCATGTCGTAGGCCATGTAGCTCACTAACTTAACACACTAAGAATTTACAAATGACACATAGCCATGTCACCAAGCCGTGTGCACGAAATTTGACCCAAAAATCATGCCATTTTAATAATTACATCAAATTTATAAAAGTAGCATATGGCGTTACAACATAAAACTATGTCAAAAATAGAGTTTTCATGGTGTAGAGTACTAAGCGTAATATTCCTAAGGTGTCCCCTCCATGCATAATATCGTAAATCGAATTGCAACCCTAGCGTATTCATGGCTTGGTCCCTTTAGGCGTACCAACTCTTTAACCAAAATCGACATTATTAATAGATGCTTGTAAGTTCAAACGAACTTAATGAATGTTAATGCAAGTTACCTTTGAACATTTATTGTTGAATTCCTCAACATAAAGATTCTGGTTTTCTTTTCAGTCTTTGGTGGATACTTTACTAATATCGGGTGCATACTTATACGCTAATTCCCTTACTTGACCATCATATACACAATTCACTCATTAGGCATATTGTAACATCCCAAATTAGGGCCTAGTCAGAACAGTGGTTTCGAGACCACAAATTTGAAATGTAAATAAATATTTTATGATTATTATGAGGTCAATGATATGATTCCATGCTTGTGTGAAAATTTCATGAAGAAATTTTATGAGTAAAGTGTCTAATTTTACTTTAGGAACTAAATTGAATAAGTCATAGAAATTATGCTCTAGAAGCTTCAAGCATGAACTTGCATTGGATCATTAATTAGAGGTCCTTAAATAGCAATTTGACCAAGTTCTAAAATTTTGGACAAAAATGGGCATGCATGGATAAAATTTGAAAGTTTTGTGAAAATGGAATTTTGGTCATTTGGTTAATAAAATAATAAAAAGGGAAAAATCAAGCAAAATTTGCTCACCTTCTCCATGCCATAGCTGCAATTCTCAAGCTCTCCGTAGCTAGGGTTTTTCAACTTTTCAAGCTTGATTGTAAGTATTCCCTAGCCCTATTTTTGATGTTCTTTGCATTTTTGAAGTCCTTGAAGCTTGATCTATCCATTTCTAGCCATATTTTGAGCTAGGGTTCATGTTCAAAAACTTACCCATGTATGACATGTTTGTATTTTGATGTTTAATGGAAGAATATAAAAGTTTGATGTGTGTTTAACATCTTTTACTAAGTGATTTGTTTGTAAAAAGGTGCAAAAATTAGTAGTAAAATGTGAAATAAAGGAAATGTGAGCTGATATGAGCATGGAATAGATTCGACTAGTCTTGGGTAACAAATAAAATTAGCACATTTCATATTACAAGCCTAAGGACTAATTTGTAAATATGTAAGAGTTCAGGGGCAAAATCATAATTTTTCCTAAATATAGTTTTTGGACTTGTTTGAATAATGTGATGATTAAACGAGCTAAATTTGCTATTATAGATCAAGAAAAATGGAGGACCTAGGCCGGGGAAAGAACAAGATTTTGGGCTAAATCGAATTAATTGTCCATATTTTGTACTGAGGTAAGCTCATGTGTAAATAATGCAATAATATATCGTGTTTTAATGCTTTATTAATGTCTAAATTTCTATGTTTAATTGTTATGATGAGTGTATGAATGACATAATGGTCAATGAAAACGACTTTGTGAACAAGTTCGACAAAGATGAGATGTCGAGAAAATCTCGTTTAAACCTTAGGAATAATTTAGGATACAAGTGACATGTCACTAGGAATTATGTGATTATGAGCTCATTAGAATATGTGTATATGTGAATATGTGAATCCAGGTGTTGGTCTTGTACATTCTGCCGGTGGCTGGGTAGCCCGGCATGTGTTGCGGGTACCTGTCAGCTTGTGTGAGCAGCCCGTGTAGTTACGTCCTGACTGTCAGCTTGTGTGAGTAGGCCCGTGATTAGCTCGAGAGCGAGCAATGTGTGATATGTGATATGAGGTAGCAAGTGGCTACGTATGAGGCACTGTGTGCAAGATTTCTGTGTATCTGATAGTATTCCAAGTGTTCAACGAGTAAATCAATGAATTATGTGACAAGTGAGTCAATGATGAGGAAATATGACAATATGTTACAAGTTGGTACAGGTATGTATGAAAAACTTATATAAATGAGCTCCGTATATGATGAACTTTTGGTAAGATTGAAATTGTGTAAGTTAAGCCTATGAATTAATGATAACACATAAGCAAACTATGTTATGTCATAGGTATATATATAATTATATTGCTATTTATTTGCATGTGAACTTACTAAGCTTTGTGCTTACTCCTCTCTCTTTTCCATTTTCTTATAGTATCGCCAAGCAAGCTCGGGGATCGAAGGATGTCGGAGGCTCGATTACACTATCAACTGGATATTTGGGTATAGTTAGTCTCAACATTTTGATTATAGCATGTATAGGAACTTGGTCTTTTGTTATGTGTCATATTGATTAACCAATTGTGTTGGCTCATGAAAATATTACAATTATTTTGTATATGGTCATGAAAGGTGGCTCATATTGATTATTGGGTTGTAACCCTAATTATTGGTGCATTCATACAAATGTGCTTAGGCTTTATTGTGGTTATGGTTGCTTATTGTAACACCCCTCACCCGTACCCAACGTCGGGACAGGGTTCAAGGCGTTACCGGTAATTCACCATTACAAACTTACTAAATTGGGTCACCAAATTTTGCCCAAATTTAAAACCTTTCAAACATGTACACTTTGTCCCTTACACAGGCCTTCGAGGACTAAAACACACCTAGGGGCAGTACGGGACACAGCCGAAAACATTCGATAAACTTTGGGCACTTTAGAAATTTTTTCCTTACATTGAAGTATGACATGCCCGTGTAATGGGGCCATGTGGTCACACACGCCCGTGTGGCTTGGGACACACCCGTGTCCTCTGCCCGTGTGCAACACTGACTTCAACCTCAACATTTTGTTCAAAACACACGGCCAAGACACACACCCATGTGCTTATCTCGTGTTCTACACTGACTTAAAGATTTAGGTGCAGGGGACACACGGCTATACCACACACCCATGGGGGTGAGTCGTGTGTCACACACGACCTAGACACACGCCCGTGTGTCTACCTATGTTGACCTTATGAGGCTATTTTCCAAGCCTTTAATCACCCTCTATCAATCAAATATTCTTATGAGCTACTTAAATGCATGTTAGGACCAAATTATACACGTATGTATATATATAAAACTTTGATTAACCTTATTGCATGTAAACCTCATGTCATTGGTTTCATACATGCTAAGTTAATTCTCATCTTGCATTTAAGGATTTCCATGTTTACTTGACATATTTAAGATTGACTCGTTTTTATAACTCATTGCCAATTATAATCAAGCCATCATATGTGAACATAAACATGCATAGGTTTGTAAGGAATAGCCTATTTCAAACAAGCCAACTTCCATGGCCACATACAAAAAGATAAGTATAATTTTACATGCCTTCATCTTGGCAAATAAAATGACACATATAACCAATTATCAAAAGTTGTATACACGCCATTGAACAAAATATAAGTGTCTATATACCAAAGCTGAATTAGTTGATAGTGTGTAGACTCTTCAACCGTCTTCTAATCTTTACGAGTCCTCAAGCTCTGTAAGACAGGGAAAAGAGAGGGTTAAGCATTTACATGCTTATTAAGCTTGAATAACTAGAAAGTAAACTTACCGACTATTTAGCATGCATCCTTATTAGATAATGAAACCAACAAATATGAAAGTGGTTTCCCTATCACATGCACTCAATCAATGAGTTAGTCATATGACAAAACATCATGTAATACATATATTGGATGAGCTCATCATTCAACATGTCATTTATGCATATACCACATGTTAGTCCCATTGAGTTTTCAGGAAAGCTCGGTGGATTATCCAATCACCGTCAATTCATACGAATGATCATTTAAGTATGCACTCTCACGAACCTCACATCTTACGGCAGGATTACCAGTCCAGGCTAAATCCCCCGTAATATAAACCCATAAGGTGATGTCGGGATTACCAGTCCAGGCTAAATCCCTTATAACGACAAACACCCTGATGAGCTCGGATTTGAATTATCGGTCCAGGCTAAATTCAGACCCTAATCGGATCACCCGTCCGGGCTAAATCCATAATGTACACATATCCTTTGGGAGGCTCGATCACTCAAGGAACACCCGTCCAGGCTAGATCCTTTTCATCCTTGACATCATCGGATTACCTGTCCGGGCTAAATCCTTTGTACAACACATGCAGGATCTCAAGTCACATATAATTCATGGTTATCCATCGAATTCCCTTTTTAACCTCAACCGAGACATTATCCATTGAATCATTATCAAAGATGCATTCCATGCATTTTCATGCCATCAATAATGCAATTATCATGCATTCATATATCATACAATTATGGATATTATGAGTTTACTTTAAGTTATCCGAACTTACCTGGTACTCGTTTTGGTATTGTGTTTCAGTTATTTCGAAACCTTTTGTTTTCCTCGGTCGACCTCTGGAATTTGTTCCTCGGGGTATATAATAATAAAATTAAATAATTAACATATTACATTGCACTTCTCATATCTAAATTCCACCCCTGGTCCAAATGACCATTTTGCCCCTAACCTTTCACATTTTTATTATTTAGTCTCTTGGCTCGTATAATGAAACACATGCAATTTCTATCTTACCCAAGCCTAGATGAACACTTTTCCCTCTTATGGCAGCCCACATTTTCCATTATTTTCACATTCCTACCACGTATTTAACAACTTTTGCAAAAAGGTCACTTTAGGGGTTTTTCATGAAAATCACCTAGGAAAAGATGTTTAACACATCTCCAACTTTCATATCCCTCCATAAATCATCAAAATACAAGGAACTCACGAATGGGAAAATTTTTAAACATGAACCCTAGCATGAAATATGGGTAGAAATGGAGAGAGTAAGCTACCGGGATTTCAAAAATACAAAGAACATTAAAAACGGGGCTTGGGAGCACTTACTATTGAGATTGAAAAGCTTGGAAACCCTAGCTATGGAGACTCTTCAATGTTCGGCTGAATGAGGGAGATGAAGGGTTGATTTTTGCCTTCTTTTTCCCATTTTATTTCATTAAAATGCCAAATGACCAAAATGCCCTTAAGCCCTTTCTTTAAAATTTCATCCTTGCAAGCCCATCTTTGTCCAAAAACTTAGAAATTGGGAAAATTTCTCTCTAAAACCTTCTAATTTATAATCTAAAGCAATTTCATAAAATTTCTTCTAGAATCCAGGTTTTGCAATTTATTCAATTTAGTCCCTAATTTCCAATTGGACACCTTACTCAAAGAATTTCTTCATGAAATCTTAACACATACATATTCTCATATTCTATACCTGATAATAATCATAAAATAAATATTTTGATGTCGGATTTGTGGTCCCGAAACCACTATTCCAACTAGGCCCTATTTCGGGATGTTACATTTCTTCCCCCCTTAGGGACTTTCATCCTCAAAAGTCTTACCAGTAAACAGGTTCGGATATTGGTTTCTCATGGCTGTTTCTGGCTCTCATGTAGCCTCTTCCACACCATGTCGATGCCATAAAACTTTTACTAAAGCCACATTTTTATTTCTCAACTGTTTAACCTCACGAGCCAAAATCTTGACCGGTTCCTCTCCATAGGTCATGTCTAGTCTAATCTCAATCTCTGTTGGTGAAATCACAGGAGAGGGTCTGATCGACATCGCCTTAACATGGATACATGGAACACGTCGTGAATCTTTTCCAATTCGGGTGGCAATGCCAAACGATAGGCTAATGGTCCAACTCTTTCAGTGATCTCGTACGGTCCGATAAATCATGGACTCAATTTGTCTTTACGACCAAATCTCAACACCTTTTTCCATGGAGACACTTTCAAGAATACTCTATCTCCAACTTGGAATTCGATCTCTTTTCTTTTCAGGTAAGCATATGACTTTTTCCTATCCGATACCGCTTTTAAACAGTCTCGTATCACTTTAAATTTTTCTTTAGGTTCCTTAATCAGGTCAACCCCATGAATTTGACTTTCCTTAAGTTCTATCCAATAAAATGGAGTTCGGCACTTTCTGCCATACAAGGCCTTATAAGGTGCCATCTTCAAACTCGTTTGAAAACTGTTGTTGTAGGCAAATTCTACCAATGGCAAGTACTTATCCCAGCTACCTTGAAATTCGAGGATGCAACATCGCAACATATCCTCAAGAATTTGAATCATCCGCTCAGACTGACCATCGGTCTGTGGGTGAAAAGTCGTACTGAAACTCAATTTTGTACCCAGGGCTTCTTGTAACTTTTTCCAGAATCTCGAAGTGAACCTCGGGTCTCTGTCAGAAATAATCGACAACGGTACGCCGTGTAATCTTACAATCTCAGATATGTACAAGTCGGCCAATCTATCAAGATAGTAGTCAGTTCTTACTAGAATGAAATGAGTCGACTTTGTCAACTTATCCACCACAACCCATATAGCATCTTTCCTTTTCGGAGTCAATGGCAATTCTGTCACAAAGTCCATGGTAACTTTGTCTCACTTCCATTCGGGGACCATATATAGGTTGTAACAAATCTGAAGGTACTTGATGTTCAGCTTTAACTTGTTGACATATCAGACATTTCGATACAAGTTTAGAAATGTCTCTTTTCCTGCCGTTCCACCAGTACATTTTTTTCAAATCGTTGTACATCTTGGTACTTCCCGGGTGAATAGAAAAATAGCTGTTATGCGCCTCTTGCAAGATTTTCTGAATAAGTTCATTATCTTTGGGTACACAAACTCTACCCTGAACATCAAACATCCATCAGGACCAATCCAAAAATCTGATTCAATGCTTGACTCACATTGAGTACTTTTTGCCTACAGGTCTCTATCATTAATTTGAGCATCATAGATTTCCTGAAGAAATGTCGGCCTAGCCTCTAGCTCTGCCAAGACCGAACCATCTTCAAGCAATGCTAACTGAGCGTCCATGGCTTCAGTGCAAACAAAGATTTTCTGCTTAACGTGTCTGGGACCATATTCGCCTTTCCCGGGTGATAGTCAATGATCAGCTCATAATCGTTTATTAATTCCAACCACCTCTATTGTCTCAAGTTCAACTCTTTTTGAGTCATAAAATATTTCAAACTCTTGTGATCAGTAAATACACTACAAGTGTCACCATATAAGTAATGCCTCTAAATTTTTAAGGCAAAGACAATGGTAGCGAGCTCTAAGTCATGTGTCGGATAGTTCTTCTCGTGTGGTTTCAACAGCTGTGAAGCGTAGGCTATCACCTTGCCGTCTTGCATAAGTACACAACCTAGTCCATTCAAGGATGCATCACTGTAGACCACAAACTCTTTTCCTGACTCAAGTAATACTAAAATAGGAGCTTCAGTTAGCAATGTCTTTAACTTCTCGAAACTACGCTGACACTTCTCTGTCCCCTCAAACTTAACGTCTTTTTGTAGCAACCTCATCATTGCAGTTGCTATCATGGAGAATCCTTTCACAAATCTTCGTTAGTAACCGGCTAAGCCCAAGAAGCTTCTAATCTCAGTCACATTTTTAGGCGATTTCCATTCAACAATGGCGGAGATTTTACTTAGATAAACTCGGACGCCTTTACCCGAAACAACATGACCCAAAAATCCAAATTTTTGGAGCCAAAATTCACTCTTGCTAAACTTAGCATACAATTGTTTTTCCCGTAAGCTCTGTAACACAATTCTCAGTTGCTTCGCATGCTCTACCTCATCTTTAGAATAAATCAAGATGTCGTCAATAAACACAACGACAAACTTATCCAAGTATGGTCGAAAGATTCTATTCATTAGGTCCATGAATATGGCTGGTGCATTTGTCAATCCAAATGGCATAACAAGAAATTCATAATGGTCGTATCTTGTTCTAAAAGCTGTGTTAGGCACATCCGATTCCTTAACACGTAACTGATAGTAGCCAGACCTCAAGTCTATCTTAGAGAATACCGTGGCTCCTCTCAACTGGTCGAATAGATCATCGATCCTTAGCAAAGGATACTTATTCTTGATAGTTACCTTGTTCAGTTGCCGATAATCTATACATAATCTTATTGAACCATCTTTCTTCTTGACAAACAATACGGGGGCACCCCAAGGTGAAAAACTCAGCCTAGCAAAACCTTTATCCGTCAGCTCTTGCAACTTTGCTTTTAATTTTTTCAGCTCGGTTGGCGCCATCCTGTATGGGGCAATAGAGATGGGAGTTTTCCCTGGCACCAATTCAATACCAAACTCTATCTCTCTCTCGAGAGGTAATCCAGGTAATTCTTCCGGAAATACGTTTGGATATTCACATACTATAGGCACAGTCTCAATCTTCAACTCTGTTTCCCTCGTGTTCAACACAAAAGCAAGGTAGGCTTCATACCCTTTTCTCATATATTTTTAGGCAACCATTGTCGTGATTACAGTTGGCGACGTGCCCAAATCTCTTGAATTAAACCGTAGAATCTTGCCATTTGGGCATTTCAATTTAATATACTTACTACCGCAATTTACAATTACATCATGCAAGGCTAACCAATCCATACTGAGTATTACATCAAACTCATCAAAAGGTAACAACATAAGGTTAGCCAGAAAACATTGACCATGAATCGTCAAAGGATAATTCTTACAAACTTTATCAACCAGAATTGATTTCCCTAGTGGGTTCGACACTTTAACAACAAGTTTCGTAGGTTCAATGGGTAAGTTCATACTATACACCAATCTCATGCAAATGTATGAATGCGTCGACCCCAGGTCAATTAAGGCAATAACACATGTATTGAAAAGAGAAAAAGTACCCATCATAACGTCAGGAGCAGAGGCTTCCTCTTGAGCGCGTATTGCATACGTCCTTGCTAGAGCTCGAGCCTCTGATTTTGTAGCATCTTTGCCCGTAACTCGACTGCCACTAGCACTACCAAGGTATCTCGGAGGTCTACCTCGTGCTATGGGAGCACTCGACTTCGGGGTTACTTCCACATCTTTTTTGATTCGTTCTGGGCAGTCTCTGAGAACGTGGTCAAGAGAACCACATCTGAAACATGCACCACTCTTTATTCGCACTCTCTGAAGTGAAATTTGGTTCAACTCTTACACTTCGGCTTTTGGTCATCTACACTCCTCACACTAGTCACCATCGGGGAGGAAGACTTTTGATTTTATCGTTTAGAGCCTCTCGTTCTACCTGAATATCCTACAGATGAAGTGGAGTGTTCATGTTGGCTCCTTGATTTCTTTGTGAAAAATGGGAGCGTCTTACCGCTAGATCTCTTGCTCGCAACTTGAGTCTCTCTCTTTGCTTGCTTTCTTTCATTATTAAGTTCCTCGGCCTTCTTCGCCCGAATAGCTAATGCGGTGAACTCCCGTATTGTAACACCCCTAACCCGTATCCGTTGTTAGACTAGGGTTACGAGGCATTACTGAACAAAAAATAAAATTTCAAACATTTACATATTCATACAATTCATACTCATCAATATATATAGTACATGGCTAATTAAATATTAAACATTCTTTATTTATCATATTACAATTACGAATCATACCTCAAAATTTAACTGAAATTATGCCTTTCAAATAATCACATTTTCATTAACAAATATAAAAATACTCATATACTTTCATTATATACCAAACCATCATTCGAACTAACAATCAAAGTACATGTATATACGTACACATAATTATTAATTTTGCAAAAATGCATATAATATTCATGGTGTACTATTACATAAAATCATTATTCAAATGGTCATTTATCAATGTCTCACTTACAAGCATTATTAAACAATAAAATCTCAATAATTCACCATTAATAAACTTATAACTAATTATAGTACTTATACATTTTTGCATACAAACCATACTAAACTAATCTTTGCATATTCGAATATAGGCATGCCTCATATCATGCATTTCTAGTATACATTAAACATGCTAACACCTGAGCTCACGTTTATAAATGAATAAACATACATCAAAATCAAATCATCAACCCATATTTATTTATAATTAAACATATCAAAACCAAGTGACCAACCACAACAATTTCCACTTATCATTTCAAGCTATTACCAACACATATAATTCCATCCACATTTACTTTTTATTCACTTCATATATCATAATAATCAAAATGAGATAAACCATTGCCAAACATAACCCTATCCAAACTTTAAAGATAAGTCATATTCGCATGGCTCAATATATATACATATTCAAAGTTGAACAAAATACATATTAGCCTATACATGCCATAAGTTCAAAAATATATTTTTAATAGTATCAAAAGTTGACGATAGTGTGGATGACTTTGATAACAATCCCCGAGCTCGTGACTTACAACCAAAATCTATAAAACAAAGTAACAAAACACATAGAGAAAGCTAACTTAGCTTAGTAAGCTTTAAGCACAGTAAACAACTCAATGAATAATCAAAACATTCAACTAACCGAATTATATCAATAATATTACACATTAACACATTAAAATACCTTGGCCGAATGTTCAAAATCAAATATATGTCACCATATATATATATTTTTTCCTATGTAGCCGATTATACAAAAACAAATATATTTTCACATTGGCACTTACATGTATGGCCGAATACACAAAATTCTTTATGGATTCACATGTGGCCGAATATATAAAAGTTAAATAAAACATAATATGTAACCTATAATTCAAATTAAATAAAACATCACATATAGCCGAATATGCAGATTCAAAATAACTTCATACATGACCGAATACACAAATTCAATATAAACTCACATGTAATCGAATATTCAAGTTCAATATAAGCTCACATATACTTACTTATGTGGCCGAATATATATAATGTCATTCAACTCAATTTCACTTGCTCAATATCCATAGTAACTTGAACTCTTATAATTATAGACTTGAAAACAAATCACCGGTATAAAACCTACCAGGCATAAGCTTGAATTACACGCCGGTACAAGGCCTGCTAGACTCAAGGTTTAATATTTATTCACCGGCACTAAGCCTCCTAGACACAAAGCCCGATCAAAGTTACCAGCCCAAGGCTTGCTAGGCTCAAAGCCTGAATATCACAAACATAAAATCATTCCACAATGCATTTCATATATCGAATCGTATAATACTCCATGTAACACATACGCACTTTCAGAGGGTTTGATATCATTCAAATACAACTCAATCACATTAATTCATTGATATTTCTCATTCGGCTAACATAATAATACATTATAAAATATGAATTATCATAGTAAATCATTCTATGTTCAAAATAAACCATGTTTAATTGCTTAAAAACTTACCTCGGATATCGACAGACGTTACGAATCAGCTATTCGACTAATTCTGTTTTTCCCCGATCCAAGTCTGATTTCCTTTGTTCTTGATCTATATAATTTAAAATTAACCTCATTTAAATACAATTTCATTCAATTTAATCCAACAACACTTAGATGGGAAAATTACCATTTTACCCCTGATATTTCATACTTTTTCAATTTAGTCGAAGTTGCACAAAACATAAAATACACCAAATCTCACGAAAACATAGTTGAGCCGAATTTTCAACATACTCATACTAGTCCATAGATTTCATTTATTTCACATTTTAGTCCCTCAATTTATTATTTTTGTAATTTAATCCTAATAACTCAAAATCATCAAAAACTCCAATACAAAACATGTTAATCTAAAACATATTTTTGATATTTCATCATCAAACATCACAGAACACAAATATTCATCAATGGCATAACACAAAATATTCACCAAAATAAAAAAATTCAAGCATGGATCGGGTAGTATTCGAAGCAACGATCTTAAAAAGCAAAAATTATCAAAAACTGAAACAAAACATACCTTAAAATTGAATCAACAATGGCCGAATTCCTTGGCTCTTTTTCTTTTCTTACTTCTTTTATTTTCGGCAAATACAAAGTATGAATGCTTGGCTTTCTTATTTTTTTATTATGTTTTAATATATTATATGTTAACTTTTATCATGTTTTACTTATTTAACCTTATAAATATAATAACATAAACATATATTTTATGGTTATATTCGGCCATCACTAAATTAATGGATTATTTGCAACATAAGTACTCCATATTAAAAAGCCACTATCAAATCAACCTTTATGATTTAAACTATCACGTTTTCAACTTACGCGATTAAGTCCTTTTATCAAATTAATCACACAAACACTCAAATTTTCTTACAAAATTTTCACACATACAAATTTACATATAATAAACACGAATAATAATATTTAAATATTTTTCCAACTCAGATTCGTGGTCCCAAAACCACCATTCCGATTAGGGTCTAAATCAGACTGTTACACGTATTTCAAGGATCCCAATCAACAACTTGATTTCCTCATTCAAACCTTTCTCAAAGTGTTTACACATTTCAGACTCGGTTTGAACCCATTCAGTTACATACTGGCTTAACCTTACAAACTCCCTTTCGTATTCTGCCACTGTCTTATTCCCTTGTTTGAGTTCCAAGAACTCCTTTCACTTCGAGTCTAAAAACCTTTGACTGATATACTTCTTCCTAAACTCTGCTTGGAAGAATTCCCAAGTGATATTTTCCTTTGGTACCACCAAAGATACGGTCTTCCACCAGTGGTACGCAGTGTCCTTCAAGAGAGATACGACACACTTTAAGCGCTCTTCAGGTGTACACGACAACTCATCCAAGACCCTTGTGGTATTCTCAAGCCAGAACTCGACTCTCTCAGCATTATCCTCGATTTTAGCTCTAAATTCCTCAACCCCATACTTTTTAAGCTTATCTATATGGGCTTTACTAATTCTTACCGGTACCATTCCTTGTGGCAAATCCTCATCAGGTTAGTTAGGGGACGGGGGTGGTCTTGGTATGTTGGGGCGATTCCTCAGATAATCCCCAAACTACTCATCCATCATATTAAAGAAAGCAGCTCGGGCCTCTTCCCAGCCTTTAGACATAACCCTTCTACTACTGCTAGATACAGCTCGTTGTACGAAAGTTGAAGCATGGCTCTCGGCTCCCTTGGGCTCATCTTCTGCATGATTGGAAGACATTTTCTATATTCAAAAACAACTTTAAATAGTTAGAAGATATCACACTATCAACATTCGTATAATGTCATGTATAGCGAACCTCTATTCCCTCTACGGTAGTCCTAAAACTGACTAAACTGTAGCTCTGATACCACTAAATGTAACAACCCTCACCAGTACCCGACGCCGAGACAAGGTTCGAGGCGTTACCGATAATTCACCTCTACAAACTCACTAAATCGGGTCACCAAATTTCACCCAAACTTAAAACCTTTCAAACATGTACACTTTGACCCTTACACAGGCCTTCGAGGCCTAAAACACAACTAGGGGCAGTACGGGACACAACCGAAAACATTCGATAAACATTGGGCACTTTAGAAAAAATTTTCTTACTTTAAAGTATGACACGCTCGTGTGATAGGGCCATGTGGTCACACACGCCCATGTGGCTTGGGGCATGCCCGTGTCCTCCGCCCGTGTGCAAACTGACTTTAATCTTAACATTCTATTAAAAACACACGGTCAAGATACACATCCGTGTACTTATCGCGTGTTCTATACTGACTTAAAAATTTAGGTGTAGGGGACACACGGCTATACCACACACCCATGAGGGTGAGCCGTGTGTCACACACGGCCTAGGCACACGCCCGTGTGTCTACCCATGTGGACCTTATGAGGCTATTCTCCAAGCCTTTGATCACCCTCTATCAATCAAATATTCTTATGAGTTACTTAAATGCATGTTAGGACCAAATTATACACTTATGTATATATATAAAACTTTGATTAACCTCATTGCATGTAAACCTCATGTCATTGGTTTCATACATGCTAAGTTAATTCTCATCTTGCATTTCAAGATTTTCATGTCTACTTGACATATTTAAGATTGGCTCATTTTTATAACTCATTGCCAATTATAATCAAGCCATCATATGTGAACATAAACATGCATAGGTTTGTAGGTCATAGCCTACTTCAAACAAGCCAACTTCCATGGCCACATACAAAAGGATAAGTATAATTTTACATGCCTTCATCTTGGCAAATAAAATGACACATATAACCAATTATCAAAAGTTGTATACATGCCATTGAACAAAACATAAGTGTCTATATACCAAAGCTGAATTAGTTGATAGTGTGTAGACTCTCCAACCGTCTTCCAACCTTTACGAGTCCTCGAGCTCTGTAAGATAGGGGAAAGAGAGGGGTAAGCATTTACATGCTTAGTAAGCTCGAATAACTTGAAAGTAAACTTACCGATTATTTAGCATACATCCTTATTAGATAATGAAACCAACAAATATGAAAGTGGTTTCCCTATCACATGCACTTAATTAATGAGTTAGTCATATAACAAAACATCATGTAATACATATATTAGATGAGCTCATCATTCAACATGTCATTTGTGCATATATCACGTGCTACTCCCGTTGAGTTTTCAGGAAATCTCGATGGATTATCCAATCACTGTCAATTCATACGAATGACCATTTCAGTATGCACTCCCGCGAACCTCACATCTTACGGCGGGATTACCAGTCCAGGCTAAATCCCCCACAATATAAACCCATAAGGTGATGTCGGGATAACCAGTCCAGGCTAAATCCCTTATAACGACAAATACCCTTAATGAGCTCGGATCTGAATTACCAGTCCAGGCTAAATTCAGACCCTAATCGGATCCGCCGTTCGGGCTAAATCCATAATGCACACATATTCTTCGGAAGGCTCGATCACTCAAGGAACACCCATTCGGTCTAGATCCTCTTCATCCTTGAGATCATCAAATTACCTGTCCGAGCTAAATCCTTTCTGCAATACATGCAGGATCTCAAGTAACATATCATTTATGGTTTATCCATTGAATTCCCTTTTTAACCTCAATCGAGACATTATCCATCGAATCATTATCAAAGATGCATTTCATGCATTTTCATGCCATCAACAATGCAATTATCATGCATTCATACATCATACAATTATGCATATCATGAGTTTGGTTTAAGTTATCTAAACTTACCTGGTATTCGTTTTGGTATTGTGTTTCGGTTATTCCGAAACCTTTTGTTTTCCTCTGTCAACCTCCGAAAGTTGTTCCTCGGGGTCTATAATAATAAAATTAAATCATTAACACATCACATTTCACTTTTTAGGTCTAAATTCCACCCCTAGTCAAAATGACCAGTTTGCCCCTAACCTTTCACATTTTTATTATTTAGTCCCTAAGCTCGTATAATGAAACACATGCAATTTCTATCTTACCCAAGCCTAGCCGAACACTTTTCCCTCTTATGGAAGCCCACATTTTCCATTATTTTCACATTTCTACCACATATTTAACAACTTTTGCAAAAAGGTCCCTTTAGCTGTTTTTCATGAAAATCACCTAGGAAAAGATGTTTAACACATCTCCAACTTTCATATCCCTCCATAAATCATCAAAATACAAGTAACTCATGCATGGGTAAATTTTTAAACATGAACCCTAGCATGAAATATGGGTAGAAATGGAGAGAGTAAGCTACCGGGATTTTAAAAACACAAAGAACATTAAAAACGGGGCTTGAGAGCACTTACTATTGAGCTTGAAAAGCTTGGAAATCCTAGCTATAAAGACTCCTCAATTTTTGGCTGAATGAGGGAGATAAATGGCTGAGTTTTTCCTTCTTTTTCCCATTTTATTTCATTAAAATGCCAAATGACCAAAATGCCCTTAAGCCCTTTTTTTAAAATTTCATCCATGCAAGCCTATCTTTGTCCAAAAACTTAGAAATTGGGAAAAATGCTCTTTAAGACCTTCTAATTTATAATCTAAAGCAATATCATATAAATTACTTCTAGAATCCAAGTTTTGCAATTTATTCAATTTAGTCCCTAATTTCCAATTGGACACCTTACTCAAAGAATTTCTTCATGAAATCTTAACACATACTTATTTTCATATTCTAGACCTGATAATAATCATTAGATAAATATTTTGATGTCAGATTTGTGGTTCCAAAACCACTATTTTGACTAGGCCCTATTTCGGGATGTTACACTTATGACTATTGAGTGTGTGATGGATGGCATGTAAGATTGGTGTATGAATTATAAGTTAATGAGCATGACAATAAAGGTGATGTAAGTGTGTAACTTGGAAATAGGTTAGTTAAGATGATAGACAAATATGAAATTGGTGTGGAATGCCATATGATGGCATGATAGCTTGAATAGGTGATGTGTGGACATTACCAAGTCATAATTTAACCATGAATATGGATGCTTGAGTATTATAATGTGCCATGTTGCATTCCATAAAGTGATTGTAAGTATGTGAGTGTTTAAAGGTGGCAAATGGCTTGGAAAATAGCCTAGAAATTGTTCACACGGTTAGACACACTAGCATGTGTCTAGGCCGTGTGTGACACATGATCCACCCCATGGGCGTGTGATCCGGCCGTGTATCCCCTGCACCCTAATTAATGCAAACAAAATGCCAAGTAGTAAACACATGGGCAAAGACACAGTCGTATGTCTCAGCCGTGTGGAGGACACGACCTCAGGACATGGGCGTGTGCCCAGGTCGTATGAAGTCTGCACTTAATTTTGAGAATTTAATTCGCCACACGGCCTAAGCACACGAGCGTGTGACTTAGCCATGTGACCTTATTTTTTTGATGACGTCATAGTTAGAGAGTTACACGAGGCTTAGGACACGAGCGTTTCCTAAGCCACACGGGCCTGTGTGGCCACACGGCCTACCCACACGGGCGTGTGACTCTCCAAAGTATGAAAATTTTTTAAGTATAATAGAAGTTTTGAGAGTTTTTGGTTTAGTCCTGAACCACCCCCAACGTATGTTTTGGGCCTCGTAGGCCTTTGTATGGGACAATTTGTATGTGATTGAAAAGTTTTAAATTTGGAGGAAATTTTATGGCTCGGCATTGTATGATAGTTTACGTTCAAGCTCAATAATACCTCGAACCCTATCCCAGTGTCAGATACGGGTAAGGGTGTTACATTTAGTGGTATTAGAGCTACGGTTTAGTTGATTCTCAAACTAACGTAGCATGTGTACGAGTCCAACTATACATGCCATACATGCGTTATGATAGTGTGACGACTCTTAACAATTTTGAAATATGTTATCATATAGTAAATGGATCCCGGCAGAGCAGTGGTGGATGATGTTCAAAGTAACGCATCTGCACCCGCTGAAGGGGCAGCGCCATCTGCTAGTAGACCCCTTACAGTTAGTTGAGGAGAAAGAGGTAGGGAAGCCTTTCTCCACATGATGGATACCTACTACACAGAGTTCATTCGAATGAACCTGAAAGCTCAACCCCCTCCACCCCCACCTATTCCTCAACCTATCCTCGTAACACCCCAAGGTATGGACTTTGTGAGACTGGGTAGACCTCCAGTTTATAAGATTTTGAAACAAGGAGCCGAAGAGTTCCGAGCTAGTAAATATGATAACCCTAAGAGGGTAGAGTTTTGGCTCGAGAATACTATCAGGGTGTTTGATGAGTTATCATGCATACCTAAGGAATGCATAAAGTGTATTGTGTCCCTCCTGAGAGACTCAACTTATCAGTGGTGGAACACTCTTGTGTCGGTGGTACCAAGGGAAAGAGTTAATTGGGAATTCTTCCAAGAAGAATTCTATAAGAAGTATATTAGCCAGAGATTTATTAATCAGAAAAAGAAGGAATTCCTCGAGTTAAAATAGGGCTGAATGACGGTAACAGAGTATGAGCGTAAATTCGTGAGACTGAGCAAATACACTGAGAATGTGTATCGAATGAGGCCATCATGTGCAAAAGATTTGAAGATAGATTAAACGAAGACATCCGATTGTTGGTGGGTGTCCTTGAATTAAGAGAATTTGTTGTACTCATAGAGAGAGCTTGTAAAGTCGAGGAATTGGCTAAAGACAAGAGAAAATCTAAGTTAGAGTCTCGAGATTCGAAGAAGAGACAGATGGGTAAATCATTTTAGTCCTCAACTAAGAAATCGAGAGAGTTTAATACTCGACCGAGTGTTTTAGCTGGGTTTTCGAACAGGAACCATGGGAAACAATATTCAGGTCATAAGGCTCAAACTACTTCGATAGCGAGTGTGGGTTACACTCGACCTAATAGACCTGAATGTCAACATTGTGGTAGACGTCACCCCAGTGAATGCTGGATGAAAAGCTGGGCATGTTTCAAGTGTGGTTCACATGACCATTTTATCAAGGATTGTCCTGAGACGGTTGAAAAGGAAAAGTTTTAGAGTGCAAGATTGGGCAATGCTGCTTCTAGAGGGAGACCATAGAAGAATCCAGGAAATGGAGCAATTAGTAAGAGTGCACCTAGGGATCTAGCTGGGAGACCCAAGGGTAGAACACCTACAAGGACCTACGCCATTCGCGCTTGCGAAGAGGCTTCATCCCCTGATGTGATTACGGGTACTTTTTCTCTCTATAATACTTTTATTGTTGCTTTGATTGATCCAGGATCTACCCATTCATATGTAAGTGTGAAATTGGTGTCTAGCATGAATATGCCCATTGAGTCTACAGAATTTGTGATAAAAGTGTCAAACCCCCTAGACAAGTATGTGATAGTTGACAAAGTATGTAAGAATTTCTCTTTAATGACTAGAGGTCATTATTTTCCGGCTAATCTCATGCTTTTTTCGTTTGATGAATTCGATATAATACTTGGTATGGATTGGTTGTCCAGGCATGATGTAGTAGTAAACTGTGGAAGGAAAATTATTGAATTGAAGTATGAAAGTGGTGATATTTTTCGGGTTGAATTAGATGAATCAGATAGCTTGCCTGTAGTGATTTCTTCGATGACTACTCAGAGATGTCTGAGAAAGGGTTATGAAGCTTATCTTGCCTTGTTGTTGAACACGAAGGAGTTCTAGTTGAAAATTGATTCAGTGTTGGTAGTATGCAAATATCCAGATGTGTTTCCAGAAGAGTTGTCCGGATTGCCTCCAATTAGAGAAGTTAAGTTTGGCATTGAATTAGTTTCGAGTACTGTACCTATTTCAATTACTCCATATAGGATGGCTCCGACGAGGTTAAAGGAGTTAAAAGTCTAGTTACAGGAGTTAATGGATAAAGGTTTCACAAAACCCAGTTATTCTTCGTGGGGTGCACCAGTGCTATTTGTGAAAAAGAAAGATGGTTTAATGAGATTGTGCATTGACTACCGATAGCATAATAAGGCAACCATAAAGAACAAGTACCCCTTACCAAGAATCGGTGACTTGTTTGACAAATTGATGGGAGCCACAGTATTTTCTAAGACTGACTTGAGGTCTGGTTACTACCAATTAAGAGTTAAAGACTCTGACATACCGAAGACTGCATTTCGGACGAGGTATGGTCACTACGAATTTTTGGTTATGCTTTTTGGTGTAACGAATGCTCCCGCAATATTTATGGATCTAATAAACTATATTTTTCGACCATATTTAGATAAATTTGTGGTTATTTTTATTGACAATATACTAATTTATTCCCGTAACGAAGCTAAGCATGCCGAGCACTTGAGAATGGTTTTGCAAACCTTGAGAGACAAGCAGTTGTATGCTAAGTTTAGAAAAAGTGAATTTTGGCTTAGAGAAGTCGGATTCTTAGGGCACATTGTTTCGGGTGATGGCATTCAAGTAGATCTGAGTAAGATTTCAGCTATTGTTGAATGGAAACAGTCGAGGAATGTGTCAGAAGTTAGAAGCTTCCTAGGCTTAGCCTGTTATTATCAACAGTTTGTTAAAGGATTTTCCATGATTGCTACTTCGATGACGAGATTGTTACAAAAAGATGTTAAGTTTGAATGGACGAAAAAGTGCCAACAAATTTTTGAGAAACTGAAGGCATTGTTGACTGAGGCTCCAATTTTAGTACAATCTAAACTGGGAAAAGAATTTGTGGTTTATAGTGATGCATCCTTGAATGGATTGGGCTGTGTACTTATGCAAGAAGGCAAGGTGATAGCTTATGCCTCGAGGTAGTTGAAACTGCATGAAAAGAATTATCTGACATATAATTTGGAATTGGCTGCCATCGTGTTTGCGTTGAAGATTTGGAGACATCGTCTGTATGGCGAGAAATGTCATGTGTATACTGACCATAAAAATCTAAATTACTTGGTGACTCAAAAGGACTTGAACCTACGACAACGAAGATGGTTAGAATTGATAAAAGATTATAAGTTAGTTATTGATTATCACCTGGGATAGGCGAATGTGGTTGCCGATGCTTTAAGTAGGAAATATTTGTTTGCATTGAGGGCTATGAAAACTCAGTTGGCCTTATCAGATGATGGTTCAATTCTAGTCGAGTTAAAAGCTAGACCAATGTTCCTCCAAGAGATTTATGAAGCCCAACAAAGTCACGGTGATTTGAAAGCCAAAAAAATTCAGTGTGAATTGAGTATGGAATTAGATTTTTGGATTAGTTCTGATGGTTGCTTAATATTCTGAGATAGGATTTGTATTCCTAAGAATACTGAGTTGATTCAGAAAATCTTGCTTGAGGCTTATAGTGGTCGTTTGTCTATGCATCCGGGCAATACGAAAATGTAACAGCCCGATTTAGACCCGAATTGGAATGGTGGTTTCTGGACCACGAATCCAAGTTAGAAAAATATTTTAAAATTATTTTCTGTGTTTATTTTATGTGAATTTATATCTGTGAAATTTTCGTGATTTAATTTTGTCGTTTAGGTATCCGATTAAATAAAAAGACTTAATCGCGTAAATTGAAAACTTGATAGTTTAAAGCATAAGGACCAAATTGTTAGTGGCTTTCTAAGTTGGGGCATTTATGTTGTAAATATCCCATTAATACATAAGCGGGACGGTAGAAGACATATGTTACATGGTTTTTATATTATATCATTAAGGGTATATAAGTAAATTAAACATTAAGTTATTATATGTTATAATATAACATAAAACATAAAAAAAAAGTCATTTTGGTGTTCATATTCTTCATAGCTGAAACTTAATAAAAGAAAAATAAAAGAAAGGAAGCTAGGGTTCGGGTGGTTTTAAGCTCAATCAAGATCAAGAACCAAAGAAATCATATTTGGATTGGGGGAAAACGAAAATTGTCGACTAGTCAATCCGTACCGATTTTTCATTGTCCGAGGTAAGTTTATAAGCAAATAGATGTACTTAATTTTAATTAAATGTAAAGTATATATGTTGATATGAGATATGTGAATTAATATGTGCTAATGCTGAATGTGTAAGTATGGTAACTATGTTCAAGCAATCATTACGATCGAGTTATGACGTTTAAAAGCCCCGTATGAACCTTAGGAATAGTTAGGATACATATGTCATGACATAGGATCCCGATATATGTGAGCAAGTAAGACCATGGTATTGATATGTGATTCGATATGTGTTTATGAGTAAGACCCTATTTGGGACAGTGGCATCGATATGTGGTTACATGTAAGACTACGTCTGGGACATTGGCATTGTATGATTTATGTGATTATCCGAGTGTCCTACTTGATTCCGAATGGTTCATCGAGAAAGGTAAATTGTGAACGAATCTGTAAAATGAGCTAAATGATCAGGTACGAGTTAGCTTGTTATTTACTTGAAATAAGGTAAATAAGTAACCTGATATTGGTCACTAATTATGTGTGATACAATGAAGATTTCATGTGAATTTAGTATATGTGAATTCGACCTTCAAAATAAATGGTATGAATATTGTAGTATTGATTCTTGGATATATGTATGTATGTGATCATGTACATTCGGCCATATAAGTGGTATGTGTATATGATGTTAATTACGGTTCTTGAACTTATATAATTGTGCATGTGTATGCGTGATTATTATTAAGAAATTTTGGCTTTTGAAAATTTAACAATGATTTGATAACTTAACCTTGTGAATATTCGGCCAAGGTAATGGATATAAGTGTTTAGGTATATTATTATTGAATATGTAAGTTGAGAATAAGCTTAATAATGATATTGTAATTTGGTTGGTAAAATTAAGTTGATTATATTATCGGTTTGTTTATTTGCTTATGACTTACTAAGCTTAAATAGCTTATTGTGTGTATATTTGTCTTTGTTTTATAGATTTAGAGTCAAGCTACAAGCTCGGGGACTGTCAGCCAAGTTCATCACACTATCTACTATTTTGGTACCTTATATGCTAAAATTAAATTATGGCATGTATAGGCTGGCTTTGGGGTTAGTTATTTTGAAAATGAATGTATATTAGCCATGCGAAAATGGCTTAATTACCTTGCTTGATTTTGGTTTCGGTTTAGTTATGGTTTAAGTCTATTTTGGTCAAGATGCCAATTGCTATGAATACTTAAAAATTGTGTTATGTGATTGTATATTAAGGTTGGTTATGACCTCGTATGTGACATAGTAAAATCGGTCATAAGTATGTTTGAGTTCTTTGGATGTTTTTCTTATTATTACGCGGTATATATGTGAATTTGTTTACTATGTTTAGTCTCGAATTACAGGTCTTTGGTTAAAGCATCTTTATGAGTTTGATTGTGAGTAAAATGATAATAGATGCTTTGTATATATGTATGTAATCCTTGGTAATAGGGTTTGACTATGATAGAATAATAGCATAATATATATACTTGGTATATTAGTTAGTTATTGATGGAAATGTGTAATGTGATAAATAAAGTGATGGTTGAATGTATGCTAGCTTAAATTATTTAGTTGTTAAATAGTAGGTGTTGCATGTATTGCATAATCATTTTGGTCGGTTGCTTAGTATGTAATTAATGCTAAGTGTAGTCTTTATTTTCAGGGTAAAATGTGCACCATGTATATATGCATTAACAGCATATTCGGCCAAGTTATAATGTATTAGATATGTATGTGTGATTGCATATTAAATTATGTAAAATGTTACAATTGGTTTATTATAAGCTTAAACAGGTGTAGTTATACATGCTTAAATGTCAGATTGAAAATATAGAGAATTTCACATGTTTTGGTATTGAGTTGTCATTGTGTCTGAAAATTAGTTAAGTTGAGTTGGTGAAACATGTTGCATTTGTTATATGCTGGTTATTTATTAAACCATTAATAAATTACATATTTTTGAATGGACGTAAATAAATATATATAAAGTTCTAATATTCGGTTAATGATGTGACATATGTTATGTATATGCATAAAGTGTAATTTCGATCTATAAAGTGAAATGCTTATTTGTTTGAGTTGTAATATGATCGATAGCACCGTATAATCCCATTCCAGCAACGGATACGGGTAAGAGGTGTTACATGAACGATATGAATTTTTATGATTCAACATTTGATAATGTCATGAGCATTGATGTGTTTTTAAATAATAAAAAATGCAATGCATATTAGTATGAATTGTGATATGATTGGTAATGTCTCATAGCCTAATCCAGTGACGGATATGAGCTAGGGGTGTTACAGAAAATGTACCATGACTTGAAGAAATTGTATTGATGGCCAAGTATGAAAAGAGATATTTCTGAGTTTGTTTCAAGATGCATGATTTGTCAACGGGTGAAAGCTAAATACCTAGTACCTTCAGGCTTACTTCAGCCTGTGATGGTTCCCAAATGGAAATGGGACTGTATTACTATGGATTTCATGATGGGTTTGCCTTTGACGCCGAGAAAGAAAGATATTGTATGAGTTATTGTTGATTGATTAATGAAGTCGGCTCATTTTATCCCAGTACCCATTGACTATTCACTTGATAAACTAGCCGAGTTGTATGTTTCTGAAATAATGAGGTTGCACGGAGTGCCTTTATCGATTATATCAGATAGAGATCTGAGGTTCACCTCGCGATTTTGGAAGAAGTTGCAGGAGGCTTTAGGTATAAAGTTGAATTTTAGTACAGCTTTCCATCCGCAGACCGACGGTCAGTCTGAACGAGTAATTCAAATTCTTGAAGATATGTTGCCGTATTGTATTATTAAGCTCCAAGGTAATTGGGAAAAGTAGTTACCGTTGGTAGAATTTGCCTTCAACAATAGATTTCAGTCGAGTTTGAAAATGGCGCCTTATGTGGCATTATATGGGCGTAAGTGCCAAATGCCATTGTATTGGACCGAACTCAGAGAGAGTAAAGATAATACGTGATTGCTTGAAAGTCGTTTCGAATGGATAAAAATCCTACGCAGATTTGAAATGGAAAGAGATTGAGTTTGAGGTCGATGATAAGGTGTTTTTGAAAGTGTCTCCATGGAAAAAGGTTTTGAGATTTGGTAGGAAAGGAAAATTAAGTCCACGCGTTATTGGACCGTATGAGATCACCGAACGGGTAGGTCTAATTGCCTATCAGTTAGCCTTACCAGCCGAATTGTAAAAGATTCATGATGTGTTCCATGTGTCTATGTTGCACTGATATCAATCTGATCCTTCCCACGTGATTTCACCGATAGAGGTCGAGATTCAACTAGATATGACTTATGGCAAAGAACTGATTAAGATTTTGGCTCGGGAAGACAAGCAATTGAGAAACAAAAGTATTGCCCTTGTGAAAGTTTTATGGCAAAGACATGGGGTTGAAGAGGCTATATGGGAGACCGAGGAAAACATGAGAAACCAATATCCAAACCTTTTTACTAGTAAGATTTTCGGGGACAAAAATCCCTAATAGGGGAGAATTGTAACATCCCGAATTAGGGCCTAGTCAAAAAAGTGGTTTTGAGACCACAAATTTGAAATAGAAATAAATATTTTATGATTATTATGAGGTCTATGATATGATTCCATGCTTGTGTGAAAATTTCATGAAGAAATTTTATGAGTAAAGTGTCCAATTTGACTTCAAGGACTAAATTGAATAAGTTGTAAAACTTGGGTTCTAGAAGCTTCAAGCATGAAATTGCATTGGATCATTGGATCATTTCATCTTCAGAAAGTAGATGCATTACTGTAACAGCTCGTTTTTTGTCAGATCAGAATAGTGGTTTTGAGACCACAAATCCTATACCAAAATAATTATTTTATTATTATTTTAATGTTTACAGCATGAAAATATTATTGTGTGAAAGTTTCGTTTAAAAAATTTATCGTTTGATTGGTCAATTTGATAAAAAGGACTAAATCACGTAAAGTGCAAAAGTATTGTTCTTTTAGTTAAAGGTATTCAATAGCTATAGAACCATAAAGTTAAGGTCCTTATGTTGTAATTGGACCATTATTAAAGTAAGTGGACATTAATGGACATAAAATGGATGATATAAATGTTTTATCATTAAGGTTAGTTTAGTAATTTGTCAACTAAGGTTAATTAAATAAAAAAACAAAAATTATTCTTATTATGGCTTGAAATTTTCAGTTACTTTGATACTCAATTGTAAGTCCGTTTTTGTTTCGTTTTTAAAGATTTCTACTTTTTTGAGATCGTTGCAACTAGGTCTAGCTAGCCCAGGGACTATTTTGCAAAAATTTTAAAGATTTTGAATGATTCCATTGATGAATACATGTGTGCTTTGATATTTGATGATAGATTATGAATATTTGTTATGAATTACACAAGTTTTGTTAAGTGATTTTTAGTGAAAATGCAAAATAGGGATTAAATTGAGAAATGTTGAAACTCTGTGGTTAAAATGTGAAATAAATGAAATATATGGGCTGCTAGAGGCATAATAGTAATTCGGTTAGCATGGGTTTAATTTGAATTTCATTAATTTGTGATTTTATGAAATAAGGAATAAATTGTGAAAAATGTGAAATATTAGGGGAAAAGAATAAATGTGCTTTAAAGTGTGTTTTGGACTAAATTGAATAGAGAGAGTATTAAATGAGTTAATTTTGAATATATTTAGATCAAGAAAAGTGAAATATGGATCTAGATCGAGGAAAAGATAAAGTACTTGATTAATCAACCAATTTCATCGTCTTTGAACCAAGGTAAGTTTGTATGTAGTAAATTTCATTATAACTGTATTTGAAATGGTTTGATATTGTATAAGTTGTGAATATGAGACTTCAGATAAGTTCGACATTGAGTCGATGGAAATTCAACATTTGGAATCCTGGTTGAACATTAGGAATAGTTTAGGATACTAGTGACATGTCATTAGGAGCTTCATTGATTTGGCTTCAGGCCATGATATTAGCACTTCGAATGCGAGTTATACTGATTTGGCTTCAGGCCATGAATATTGACTGATTTGGCTTCGGGCCATGATATTAGAAATTCGGATATAAGTTACATTGATTTGGCTTCGGGCCATGGTATAGGTACTTAGTGTATGAGATTCTTTAGTATCCGACTTATATTTCAAATGGTTCAATGGGTAAATGAAAGAAGAGAAAGTGTATGAGATTGATACGAGATGGTATAGGTATGTGCATAAAACATATTAGCGTTGAATTGAAGAAATGATGATGAAAGTGTATAGTTTTGTGAATGAGTAACTGAAAGGTTTGTTAGTTGATGTGAATTCATATATCCATAATCACTTGTTAAATTATGTGTATACGATTATATCGAGTTTATTTCATACGAGCTTACTAAGCTTTAAAGCTTACATCATTTGTTTTCTATTTTTTTATACTGAATTCAAAACATGCTTAGATTCGGGGATCGTCGGAGATCACTTCACACTATCCACCTATCATTTGGTACCTATGAACTTTGGTATCTTAAGTATATGGCATGTATAGGGACTTTGAGTCATGTTGATTAAGTATATGGCATGTATAGGGACTTTGAGTCATGTTGATTATGTTATGGTAATGATTTTGGCCAATTGAATTGGCTTGTAAATGTACATGTTTTGGTTTGTATATATAGCCTTGAGTAATGGCTTATTTGGGTTATTTTGGTATGGTTGAATCATGTATTGATATATGTGTTTATGCTTTGTGATATAAATTGTATGATGGTTGGGTGATGCTTGATGGCTATAGGTATTATAAGTGTTCAAATGGTGGAATTGTGGACATTGGTATGCTTGTGAAATTAGGCCAAATAATGCATATTTGAGTTTGGTCACTTTGATGTTTGAAGTAATTGGTATTTGGTATATTTGGAACGAGTAAAACATGAGTTTATAAGTATGTTGGTTGTTAGTATTGGAAATGGTATGATTTAGCCTTGATTGAGGTTAAAATATATGTTCATTTAGGCTATGAATTTGTACCATTTGAGTTGTGTAGGTACATACAATTTTGGGTGGTAAATTGGCTTGGTAGATAGCCTCTTTTTGTCCACATAGACGTGTGTTCAGCCATGTGTGACACACGGTTATGTTGCACGGCCATATGTCCCCTGGTGTATTTTAAAAATATAGTCAGTATGCTCTACACAGCCTCACACACGGGCATGTGACTTGTCGTGTGGCATAAGTTAGTATACCCTACAAGTTTCGCATGGCCTAACGCACGGCCTAGAACACGGACGTGTGTGGCCACTTCGAAGGGCATACAGGCTAGAAACACAGGCGTGTGGTTGGTCGTGTGACCCAAGTCAGTAAGCTCACTTGTTTCGACACGAGGCAGGACACGGGCTGGGACACGGCCATGAGCTCCCATTTCGAATGTTAGCACGGCCTATGACACGGGAATGTCTGGCGGCCGTGTGAGACATACGGCCTAGCCACATGGATGTGTGTCCCCTGTTTTGAGAAAAATTTTCAAGGTTTCATAAAAGTTTCATAAGTTTTTGGTTTAAAGTTTCATAAGTTTTTGGTTTAGTCCTGAACCACCCTTAAAACATATTTAGGGCCTTGTAGGCTCGTATTAGGAACAAATTGATTGAGATTGAATGATGAATGTTTGAATTTATTAAATGTGTGTGATAGGAATGTTCAAATGTGTTGTAAGCCTGGAAATGCTCTATAACCCTATTTTGGCGTTGAATACGAGTGAGGGGTGTTACATTTATTGGTATCAGAGTTACGGTTTAGTCGATTCTAGGACTATCGTAGTGAATGTGAGAGTCTAGCTATACTTGCCATATATAAACTGTGATAGTGTGATGACTCCTGACATTTTAAAATGTGTTTTCGTATAGTAAATGAATCCTAATCCAGCTATAGCTGATGAGGTTGAAAGTAATGCGCCAGCTCCCGCTCAAGGGACAGCGCCTTTTTAATCTAGACCTGTAGCGGGCAGTCAGTGAGGAGAGGCTAAAGAAGCCTTCTTCCAAATGATGAACGAGTGGTTCACACAATATATCCGAACGAACCCAGCTGCTCAACAACCTCCAACCCCTCCTAATCCCTAACCGATTCTTGTAACTCCTCAAGGTATAAAACTTTTAAGATTAAATAAGCCTCCAGTTGATAAGATCCGTAAACACGGGGCTAAGGAGTTCAAAGCTAATGTTCAAGATGATCCTGAGAAAGCTGAGTTTTGGCTTGAAAACACTATCAGAGTATTTGATGAGCTTTCTTTCACACCAGCGGAGTGCTTAAAATGCGTTATATCACTTCTGAGGGACACCGCATACCAGTGCTGGAATACGTTAGTATCAGTGGTGCCGAGAAGAGAGTCACCTGCGAGTTATTTTAGAACGAGTTCTGGAAGAAATACATAAGCCAACAGTTTTTGAATCAAAAGTACAAAGAATTTTTAGAATTGAAATACGGTCGTATGACCGTAACTAAGTATGAGAGAAAATTTGTCCGGTTGAGTAATTATGCTCGAGAGTATGTTTCTACTGAAGAGATCATGTGCAAACGGTTTGTTAATGGTTTGAATGAAGACATTAAACTTCTGGTAGGGATTTTAGATCTAAAAGAATTTGTGGTATTAGTTGATCGGGCTTATAAAGCTAAAGATTTTAGCCAAGAAAAGAGGAAAGATGATTCAGAGGCTAGAGATTCAAGAAAAAGACCGATGAATAAACTTTATCATTCTTCATCAAAGAGATCCCGAGATTCGTATAGTCGATCAAATGCATCAGTTGGATACCAGAATAGAGATCGTGGAAATCAATATGTGAGTCCTAAAGCTCAAGCAACTTCCGTCTTGAGTGTTGGTAGTGGAAGGAAACATTTTGAAGACTATTGGAATAAGAGTAGTAAAGCTTGTTTTAAATGTGGTTCGCCAGATCATTTTATTCGAGATTGCCCAGAGTTATCCGATAAAGATAAATTTCAGAATGCAAGACTGAGCAATACAACTATGAGAGGGAAACCACTGAGAAATACGATGAATGTGTCTAGTGGCAGAGGTGTGACTAGGGATTCAACTGTGAGATTCGAAACTAGAGGACCAGCCAGAGCTTATGCTATTCACACTTGCGAAGAAGCGTCATCACCAGATATTATCATCGGAACATTCTCTCTTTACGACACTAATGTGATTGCTTTAATTGATCCTGGATTGACACATTTGAATGTTTGTGAAATTTTAGTGTTTAGTAAGAAACTACCTGTTGAAATGACTGAGTTTATGATTAAAGTTTAGAACCCCTTAGGCAAGTATGTTCTAGTTTACAAAATTTGCAAGAAGTGTCCTTTAATGACTCGAGGATACTATTTTTCGGTTGACTTGATGCTTTTACCATTTGATGAGTTCGATGTGATTCTGGGTATGGATTGGTTGACTCTGTATGATGCTATTGTGAACTGTAAACGAAAGACTATTGAATTGAAATGCCAGAATAATAAAATTCTTCAGATTAAATCTGATAAATCTGATGGATTTCCTATAGTGATTTCGTCAATGTCGGCTCAGAGATATATGAGAAAAAGGTTGTGATGCGTACCTAGCATATGTTTTAGATACCAAAGTGCCTGAAAAGAAGATTAAATCTGTGCCTGTATTTTGTGAATATTCGGATGTATTTCTAGAAGAATTGCATGGGTTGCCACCAGTCAGAAAAGTTGAGCTTGCTATTAAGTTAGTACCAGGAACTTCACCGATATCTCTAGCTCCGTATAGAATGGCTCTGACAGAGTTGAAAGACTTGAAAGCTCAGTTGCAAGAATTAATTGATAGAGGTTTTGCACGATCGAGTTTTTCGCCCTGGGGTGTGCCAGTATTGTTTGTAAAGAAGAAAGATGGAACAATGAGAATGTGTATTAACTATCGCTAGCTCAACAAGGTTATGATAAAGAATAAATTTCCATTGTCGAGAATAGACAATTTGTTTGATCAGTTGAAAGGTGCAACAGTGTTTTCAAAGATTGATTTAAAATTTGGTTATTATCAGTTACGAGTTAAAGATTCAGATGTGTCGAAAACTACGTTTAAAATGAGGTATGGACATTATGAATTTCTTGTTATGCCTTTTGGACTAACTAATGCTCCTGCCATTTTTATGGATTTGATTATTCGAATTTTTCGACCGTATTTAAACAGATTTGTTGTTCTGTTCATTAATGACCTTCTGATCTATTCTTGAGATGAATCTGAACATGCTGAGCATTTGAGGATTGTGTTGCAAATCTTGAGAGGTAAGCAACTGTATGCTAAATTCAGAAAATATGAGTTTTGGCTCAGAGAAGTCAAATTTTTGGGGCGCATTGTTTCAGCGGAAGGTATAAGAGTTGATTCGAGTAAGATTTTAGCAGTTGTTGACTGGAAACCACCTAGAAATGTATCCGAGGTCAGAAACTTTCTGGGATTAGCTAGTTATTACTAACGTTTCGTTAAAGGGTTCTCGATGATTGATACACCGATGACTAGACTGCTGCAGAAAGATGGAATGTTTGAATGGTCTAAGAAATGTCAACACAGTTTTGATCAATTAAAAACATTGTTAACTAAGGCACCAGTGTTGGTTCAACCTGAGTCGGGTAAAGAATTTGTGATTTACAGCGACGCATCATTGAACAGTTTGGGTTGCATATTGATGTAAGAGGGAAAAGTGATAGCTTATGCTTCCAAATAGTTGAAACCGCATGAAAAGAACTATCTGACGTACGATTTAGAGTTGGTCGCTATAGTTTTTGCATTGAAAATTTGGCATCATCATTTGTATGGTGAAAAATGTCACATCTTTACCGATCATAAAATCTTAAAGTATTTAATGACTCAAAAGGATTTAAATTTACGACAACAGAGATGGCTCGAGCTATTGAAAGATTACAAGTTAGTGATTGATTATCACCTGGGGAAAGCAAATATAGTTGTGGATGCTTTGAGTAGAAAATCATTGTTTGCCTTGAGAGCAATGAATACACAGTTGACATTATCTAATGATGGTTCGATTTTAGTTGTTAAAACCTAAACCAATATTTCTTTAGCAAATTTACAGAGCTCAAAAATGTGATAGTGAATTGCAAGCTAAAGAGTGCAATGCAAGTTGACTAGTGATTTAGAGTACCAAATCGGATCTGATGATTGCTTAATGTTCTGAGATAAAATATGCAGACCAAAAAATCCAAAGTTATAGAATCTGCGTACCAAAAAATCCAAAGTTGATTTAGAAAATTCTATATGAGGCACATTGTGATTGTTTATCCATTCATCCTGGAAGTACTACGATGTACAATAATTTGAAACAATCGTATTGGTCGTCGGGTATGAAACAAGATATTTTGGAATTTGTATAGAAGTGTTTGATTTGTCAACAAGTCAAAGTTGAACACCAAGTACCTTCGAGATTGTTACAACCTGTGATGATACCAGAGTGGAAATGGGACAGAGTTACGATGGATTTCGTATCTGGGTTGCCTTTGTCTCTGAAAAAGAAATATGCTATTTGGCTTGTCATTGATCGATTAACGAAATCAACACATTTCATTCTGGTACGTACTGACTTCTCACTTGATAAGTTGGCTAAGTTGTACAATTTTGAGATCGTTAGATTGCACAGGGTGCTAGTTTTGATTATTTCAGATAGAGACTCGAGGTTTACGTCGCGATTTTGGAAGAAATTGCAAGAAGCTCTGGGTACAAAGTTGAATTTTAGTACAACTTTTCATCTGCAAACTGACGGACAGTCTGAACGAGTAATTCAGATCCTCGAAGATATGCTTCGATGTTGTGTTTTAGAGTTCAAAGGCAACTGGGAGAAATATTTGTCGCTGGTTGAATTTGCATATAATAATAGTTTTCAATCAAGCATAAAGATGGCACCGCATGAAGCATTGTATGGTCGCAAATGCCAAACTCTATTGTACTGGATCGAGCTTAGCGAGAAATAAGTTCACGGGGTTGATTTGGTTAGAGAAACCCAAGAGAAAGTAAAAGTAATTCTTGACTGTTTGAAAGCAGCTTCAGATCGTCATAAATCGTACGTGGATTTGAAACGAAAAGACATTGAATTTCAGATCAGTGACAAAGTGTTCTTAAAAGTATCTCAATGGAAGAAAATACTTTGTTTCAGTTGCAAAGGCAAATTGAGTCCTTGATTCATCGGTCTGTATGAGATTATTGAGTGAATAGGACCAGTGGCATATCGACTAGCGTTACGGATTGAGCAAGAGAAAATCTGTAATGTGTTTCATGTATCGATGTTGCGCTATTACCGATCAGATCCATCACATGTAATTTCTCCGTCGGAGATTGAAATTCAACCCAATATGACATACCACGAAGACCCAATTAGAATTTTGGCTCGAGAGATTAAAGAGCTGAGAAATAAACGCACAGCTTTAGTGAAAGTTGTAACACCCCTAACCCGTCTGCGTCGTCAAAATAGGGTTTCAGAGTATTACCAAAACATTCAAAAAAAATTTCAATTAATCTACGTAAATTACTATTCATTTACTGAGATCATCCATAACATCCCTTTACCTGGCCCTCGAGGCCCACTACGAGGATTGGAATCGGATCGGGACTTAATCAGGACCTCTAAGAATTTTTCGTAAAATTACAAAATTTTTTCAAGGTACAAGGCTCACACGCTCGTGTCGTCAAAGGGACACGCCTGTGTGACCCTAGGACACGCCCTTGTTGGAGGCCGTTTTTAACCCCGTGTAACTCTTTGACTTGCACACACAGCCGTGCCACACGCTCGTGTGCTAGGCCATGTGGTTAATTAATTCAATTCAAAATTAGGTGCAAGTTTCACACGGCCAAGACACACGCCCGTGTTCTGGACCATGTGGCATACACACCCGTGTTTCTACCCGTGTGCTCAATTCTGAGCATTCTGTTTCTCAAAATTAAGGTGCAGGGACACACGGCCTAACCACATGCCCATGTTATCAAGCCGTGTGTCACACACTATCTAGACACACACCCGTGTGTCTGCCTTTGTGGACAAAATGAAGCCATTTCTAGCTTCATTTCTCACCCAAAATTTCACCCAAGACCTGCACTTGAAACACACAACCAATACCAACCATTCCTAGCATTCAAAATAGGTAATTTCATCATTTAACATGACATATCATTGCAAGCACAAGTGTTTATAAGCTTACCTTGATTTAACTTAGGCAATAACAACATTTGATCACATGTACTCAACTTAACAAATGTTTATATATATATATATCATAATAGCCTACTTAAAAATATCAAAATGAGCCATTACTAGCCATTCCAATGGCTTGGTTACAAAAATAACATTTCAAGCCACAATTGGCCAAGTTGTTTTATACATGCCATTATACCAAAATAATGAGTATACCCAAAATGCTAGTTGATAGTGTGACAATGCTCCAATGAGCTTCCAACCTTTACGAGCTTCCAAGCATTATAAAACAGGGGAAAATAAAATGGGGTAAGTATTACATGCTCAGTAAGTTCGTCTAACGAAAACTAAACTTACCAATCTTGTTTATTAAAATCTAGGCATACAAAGTTATGTTTCCATCCATTTGGCTAAATTGCCTAATCACATACATTCAATCAAACATGTTAGTCACCAAAATATCCATATCAATCAAGTAACATAGATGAGCTCATCAAGTAATATTCTTTCAAGTCATTATCATATCATATCAAGATTCTTATACCATGTCAAGAGTTCAATGTCCGCTGAATCATTGAAATTCCGATGAAGGCTCAAGTAGTACACTCAAGGTGTACGATTCATTATTTTGTCAATTCTTATCGAGGTCACCCCTCAGGGCACTTAACCAAGAAAAACTCTCTCAAGCCACATATCGTATAACGGGATTACCAGTCCATGCTAAATCTTTTTTATAACGTATGTTCAGAGCAGCTCGATTAGGATTACCAGTCTAGGATAAACCCTAATCATAACATATACTCGAGAGATATTATATCGGGATTACCCATCCAGGATAAATCCTTTCTATAACAAGGTCATTGGGATTACTCATCTGAGCTAAATCCCGTCCGTAACAACTGTAGGACCCTAATTGTTTCGGGAAAGCACATAAAATCATCAGAATTCAACAGTCAATCAAGACTAAACCCTTTATCACCATTTCAAGCATGTATTAAGTTTCTCATTATAACATTTAAGTAATTTAAATCACTGTAAATCACATTCCATACAACATAATACTCTATTAAACATATTTACATGCCGGATTAAGTTATACGAACTTACCTCGACACTTGTTTGCGTAAAAGTCTACTAATCTGAAACCTTTTCTTTTCCTCGATCTAAACTTGAATTAGTTTTTCTGGATCTATATAAATGAATTTAACCACCAATTTCACACATTTCATATTTGAATGGACTCAATTTACGTCTTAGGCAAAATTACCATTTTGCTCCTAACTTTTCCATAAAATCTGATTTTATCCCTAGGCCCGGAAAATAAAACTTGTGCAAATTCCTCCCTATTCCATGCGTAATCAAAGCCCCATTACAAATTTTCCATCACATGTATTCATAAAATTTCAAAATTTTTCATCAAATTTTACAACTTTTCATTTTAGTCTCTAAATCATGTTTTCATCAAAATTCACTTTGTAAAAGTTGTTTATCTATCAATAATCTTTCATTTTCTACCATAAATTTCTAATTTTCAACATAATACATCCATGACCCATTTTTACACCTTGATAACTTTTCAAATTAATCCCTCAAATAGAGTGATTAAGCAATCTCGGTTTCAAAAATACCAAAATTACTAAAAACGGGACAAGAGAACTTACCCAATTAGGCCTTGAAAGTTTCCCCTCTCTCTCTTAGGGATTCCATAAAATTTTAGGTTGAAGATACAATAATATGATGATATTTTCTTTTATCATCTTTTAATTAATTAAGTATATTGGTATTTCCAATTTATTCCTTGCCCTCTTTCTATAATTACATGGATGAGTCACCAAGAAAAATCTACATTCTTTTTAATGGTCTAATTACCATATAAGGACCTTAGCTTTTGAATTCCATAGCTATTTGATCCTTATAGCTACTAGAATTCAACTTTCGCATTTTATGTGATTTAGTCCTTCTCGTAATTAAGCACTAAATTGATAAAATTTCTATGTCAGAATTTTCACATGGCACGCCTATTATATTACGGACCATATAAGGAAATAAAAATAAATCATATTTTTGGGTCAGATTTGTGGTCCCGAAACCACTGTTCCGATTTCACTGAAAATGGGTTATTACAAAAGTCTTGTGGCAACGTCACGGTGTTGAAAAGGCTACGTGGGAGCCCAAGGAAGCTATGAGAAAATAGTACTCTAACCTATTCACTGGTAAGATTTTTGGGGATGAAAATCCCTAAGGAGGAGAGTTGTAATAGCCTTTTTTTGGTCAAATCAAAACAGTGGTTTCGAGACCACAAATCTTATATCAAAATAATTATTTTATTATTTTAATGATGATAGATGAAAATATTATTGTGTGAAAGTTTCGTTTAAAAAATTTATCGTTTGATTGGTCAATTTGATAAAAAGGACTAAATTGCATATAGTGCAAAAGTATTTTTCTTTTGGTTAAAGGTATTCAATAGCTATAGAACCATAAATTTAAGGCCATTATGTTGTAATTAGACCATTATTAAAGTAAGTGGACATTAATGGACATGAAATGGATGATATAAATGTTTTATCATTAAGGTTTGTTTAGCAATTTCTTAAATAAGGTTAATTAAACAAAACAAAACAAAAATTACTCTTATTATCATCTACCTTGGCTGAATGAAGCATGGTGAAAAGCCATTTTAGGGATTGAAATTTTCAGTTACTTTGATATTCAATTGTAAGTTTGTCTTTATTTTGTTTTTAATGATTTCTACGTTTTTTAGATTGTTGCAACTAGGTCTAGCTAGCCCAGGGACTATTTTGTAAAATTGTTAAAGATTTTGAATGTTTCCATTGATGAATACATGTGTGTTTTGATGTTGGATGATAGATTATGAATATTTGTTATGAATTATACAAGTTTTGTTAAGTGATTTTTAGTGAAAATGCAAAATAGGGATTAAATTGAGAAATGTTGAAACCTTGTGGTTAAAATGTGAAATAAATGAAAAATATGGGCTACTAGGGGAATAATAGTAATTCGGCTATCATGGGTTTAATTTGAATTTCAATAATTTGTGATTTTATGAAATAAGGACTAAATTGTAAAAAATGTGAAATATTAGGGGAAAAGTATAATTAGGCTTTAAAGTGTGTTTTGGACTAAATTGAATAGAGAGATTATTAAATGAGTTAGTTTTGAATATATTTAGATCAAGAAAAGTGAAATTCAAATATACATCGGGGAAAAGACAAAGTACTCAATTAATCGACCAATTTCATCATTTTTGAACCGAGGTAAGTTTGTATGTAATAAATTTCATTATAAGTGTATTTTAAATGTTTTGATATTGTATAAGTTGTGAATACGAGACTTCCGATAAGTTTGACATTGATTAATTCTGGTTGAACCTTAGAAATAGTTTAGGATACTTGTGACATGTCATTAGGAGTTTCATTGATTTGGCTTCGGGCCATGATATTAGCACTTCGAGTGTGAGTTATACCGATTTGGCTTCAAGCCATTAATATCGACTGCTTTAGGTTCGGCCATGATATCAGAAATTCGGATATAAGTTACATTGATTTGGCTTCGGACCATGGTATAGGTACTTAGTGTATGAGATTCTTCAGTATCCGACTTATATTCCGAATGGTTCAAGGGGTAAATGAAAGAAGAGAATGTGTATGAGATTGATATGAGATGGTGCAGGTATGTGCATAAAACATATTAGCGTTGAATCGAAGAAATGATGATGAAAGTATATAGTTTTGTGAATGAGTAACTGAAAGGTTTGTTAGTTGATGTAAATTCATGTATCCATAATCACTTGTTGAATTATGTGTATAAGATTATATCGAGTTTATTTCATACGAGCATACTAAGCTTTAAAGCTTACATCATTTGTTTTTTCTATTTTTTTAAAGTGAATTCAAAACTTGCTCAGATTCGAGGATCGTCGGTGATCGTTTCACACTATCCACCTATCATTTGGTACCTATGAACTTTGGTATCTTAAGTATATGGCATGTATAGGGACTTTGAGTCATGTTGATTATGTTATGGTAATGATTTTGGCCAATTGAATTGGCTTGTAAATGTACATGTTTTGGTTTGTATATATAGCCTTGAGTAATGGCTTATTTGGGTTATTTTGGTATGGTTGAATCATGTATTGATATATGTGTTTATGCTTTGTGATATAAATTGTATGATGGTTGGGTGATGCTTGATGGCTATAGGTATTATAAGTGTTCAAATGGTGGACTTATGGACATTGGTATGCTTGTGAAATTTGGCCAAATAATGCATATTTGAGTTTGGTCACTTTGATGTTTAAAGTAATTGGTATTTGGTATATTTTGAACGAGTAAAACATGAGTTTATAAGTATGTTGGTTGTTAGTATTGGAAATGGTATGATTTAGCCTTGATTGAGGTTAAAATAGATGTTCATTTATGCTATGAATTTGTACTATTTGGGTTGTGTAGGTACATACAATTTTGGTTGGTAAATTGGCTTGGTAAATAGCCTTTTTTTGTCCACATGGGCGTATGTCTCAGCCATGTGTGACACACGGTTATGTTGCACGGTCGTGTGTCCATTGGTGTGAAAATCAAGTCAATATGCTCCACACGGCCTCACACATGGGCATGTGACTTGGCCGTGTGGCATAAGTCATTATACCCTACAGGTTTTGTAACAGCCCAGTTTCGGTGAAAGCAAGACAGTGGTCTCGAGACCACAAATCCGAGCTGAAAAATAAAATTTATTTTTATTTTATTATATGGTTCATATTATGATAGACATGTCATGTGAAAATTTTGATAAGAAAGTATTATCGATTAAGTGTTTAAATACGGGAAGGACCAAATCGCATAAAATGCTAAAGTTGGATTCTAGTAGCTAGAAGGATCAAATAGCTATGGAATTCAAAACTTAAGGTCCTTATATGGTAATTAGACCATTAAAGAAAGTATATAGATATTTTGGTATGACTCATCCACAGAAAAATAAAAAAAGGCTAAGGACTAAATTGGAAAGATGAAAAGTTATTAAATGACAATTTAATTAAATGAAAAAGAAAACAATTTCATATCATCTTCCCCAAATATTTCTATGGAAACCCTAGGAGAGAGGAAGAGGACTTATCAAGCTTATTTGGGTAAGTAATCAAGCCTCGTTTTTAGTAATTTTTATATTTTTGAAACTGAGATAGTCTAATCTATCTATTTAGGGGATTAATTTGAAAAGTTATCAAAGTATGAAATTTGGGTCATGGATGAATATGCTGGAAATATGAAATTTATGGTAGAAAATGAAAGGTTGTTGATAGATAAACAACTTTTACAAAGCAATTTTTTATGGAAACTTGATTTAGGGACTAAAATGAAAAAGTGATAAAACCAATGGAAAATTTTGAAATTTGAGAAATGTATGTGCTGTAAATGTAGTATATAAATTTTGGTTAGGCTTGGAATAGGGATTAAATTGCATAAATTTTATTTTCCGAGTGTAGGGATGAAATGGGAATTTATGGAAAAGTTAGGGGCAAAATGGTAATTTTGCCTAGGATAAAAATTGAGTCCACTTAAATATAAAGTATGATAAATTGATGTCAAATTTACTCATACAGATTCAAATAGGCCAAATTCAAAGCTAGAATGAGGAAAAGATGAAACAAAGTCGGATTAGTTGATTTTTCGTACAAGAACAATTTTCGAGGTAAGTTAGTGTAACTAAATTTTATATGTTTTTATGCTTGAATTAAGTGTTATGTTTGTGAATTGTATAAATATCATATACGTGTAACTAAATGAATGAGGTCTTGCATTTGTTGCTGATAGGATTTAGCTCGAACGAGTAATCCTATTGACCTCATTTATGAAAGGGTTTAGCCCGGACGGGTAATCTTGATATAAATCCTCTCGAGCATATGTTATGAATTGGATTTAGCTCGGATAGGTAATCCAGATCAAGCTCTGTAGAGCATATGTCATAAAAAGGATTTAGCCTGAACTGGTAATCCTGTTGTATACATGAGTGGCTCGAGAGTGTACTCTCCGATATAGTACCCCATGGGTACCATTGGACATGAATTGATGGATTCTGATTCGTACACCTCGAGTGTACTACCTGTGTAACCATTGATATTTCAAATAAATTCAACGGCTAAAAATATTGATATGAAAAGATACAGATAAAAAATGAGTTATTACACGTATCTGGCTGAAATACAAGTAAATGATGATACATGACATATGATATATGAAAACATGAGATGATGATATTTGTACATAGACTTTATTTGATAAAAATATGTTCATTATTATTATAAACTTATACATCTTGAGTGTACCAATCGTGACCTTGATGTTCTGAGTAATATGAGTAAAGTTCTTATTTGAAATGATCTAAACTTGAAAAATCATACTTGAAATAATGAGATAAATTATGCATGTTGAATGAATACATGTTGTGGAAAGCATATGTGCTTAGAAACTTGTTGTTGTTGAGCCCATATATGTTTTGATGTTAATATGGAATACAAGACTAACAAGGGCAATGAGAATGTGTGTAGGGCTTGAGATCAAACGGATTGATTATGCCTTACATAGTTACCTCAAAATAGAATGAATGGTAAGTTAAGTACCATGTTATACGAACTTACTAAGCATTTTATGCTTACTTAGTTTTACGAACTTACTAAGCATTTTATGCTTACTTAGTTTTATGAACTTACTAAGCATTTTATGCTTACTTAGTTTTATTCCCCTGTTTTAGAGTAAATCAGAAGCTCAGCAGAGATCACTCACACTATCCATCGGCCCATGTCGGTTCAATATGGTAAATTAATTATGGTTGTAATGGCATGTATAGGATATATTGGCCATATTGGCATGTAAATATAAATGATGCTTGTAATCTAGCCATTAGAATGGCTAGTAATGGTTTGTTTAAAAATACTTGTAATGTCAAACTATGGTAGCTACATATATGTTAAGTAGTTAACCAAATCATGTTTAATACATAGATTGAACTAAGGTATGATTTGAGACATGTATGCATGAAATGATATGCTATGATGAGTGATGGAATTTGCTAAATTTGAATGCTTTAATTGGTTGGTTTATGGATGTGAGTTTAAGTGCAAGTCATTGGTGTGAATTTGGGTGAGAAATGAAGCTAGAAATGGCTTTATTTTGTCCACACGGGCGTGTGTCTAGACCGTGTGTGACACACGCCTGGGTACATGGGAGTGTAGTTAGGCCGTGTGTCCCTTGTACCTTAATTTCGAGAAAATAGAATGCTCAGAATTGAGCACACGGGTAGAGACACGGGTGTGTGTCTTAGCCGTTTGTGCTACACGGCCTAGAACATAGGTATGTGTCTTGGCCGTGTGAAACCTACACCTAAATTTGAAACAAATTAATTAACCACATGGCCTAGCACACGGGCGTGTGTCTTTCATACTGGACCTTTTAAATACGTTATCTATGTACGTACTTTGGCTTAGTCCTATGGGTCGTCTTTATCTATCTCTATTGATTTTGACTTCTAATATATATGTAGCCTCGCCCAAGTCCTTCATTGAAAAACAACTTCCTAACCAAGTCTTAACAGACTGTATGGTAGGTATGTCATTTCCTATGATAAATATGTCATCTACATACAATACCAAGAATACAATAGTGCTCCCACTAGTTTTCTTGTAAACACAAGGCTCGTCTTCATTTTTGATAAAACCAAACTCTTTAATTGCATCATTAAAATGAGGATTCTAACTTCGGGAAGCTTGCTTTAATCCATAAATGGATCTTTGTAGCTTGCATGTCATACTAGCATCTTTTGGATCGACAAAACCTTTAGGTTGTGTCATGTACACATCCTCTTCCAGTTTCCCATTAAGGAAAGATATTTTGATGTCCATCTACCAAATTTCATAATCATGGAATGCAGCTATTGCAAGTAAGATCCGAATGGATTTAAACATAACAAAATTAGAAAAGGTTTCCTCATAGTTAATACCATGAACTTGGTGAAAACATTTAGCTACTAATTGCACATTGTATTTTTGCACATTACCATCCATGTCGGTTTCCTTTTTGAAAACCCACTTGCACCCTATGGGTTTAAACCCTTTTAGGTGGGTCAACCAAGATCCATACTTGGTTTTCTAACATGGAACCCATCTCAGACCTCATTGCCTCAAGCCATTTCTCAGAATCTAGGCTCGCCTCTTCCTCTTGATAAGTCCTAGGCTCATCTTGATCTGTAAGTAGAATATCACCATTTGTTGTAATGCTAAATCCATATCTCTCAAGTACATGGCATTCTCTTAAAGATCTTCATGGTAGTTGTGTTTTCAAAAATAGTTTATTGTTCCGCAACAACTTGTGGAACTTGTTGTTGTTCAATCTCTGGTTCAGTGATCTATTTTTGCTTTTGAATTTCTCCAAGTTCTATTCTTTTATCACTTCCTTTTTTATAGACAAACTCTCTTTCAAGGAAGACTCTTGTCCGAACAACAAACAGTTTGTTCTTGGTAGGATTGAAGAAATAATATCATTAGTTTCCTTAAGATATCCCACAAAGATGCGACTTTTGAGATTTGAGTTCGAGCTTAGTAGATGTCTGACGTTTAACATAACCTTTACAACCCCAAATCTTCATGAAAGACATACTGGGATACTTCCTAGTCCATATCTCATATGTTGTCTTTTGAACCAATTTCGATGGAACAGGATTTAGTGTGAAAGCATTTGTTTCAAGTGCAAGTCCCCAAAAAGAAGTAGGAAGGTCAACATGACTCATCTTGATCAAATAATGTCTAATAGTGTTCGATTTCTCCTTTCAGAAACTTCATTCAATTGCGGAGTACCAAGAGGTGTAAGTTGTGAGACAATCCCACATTCCTTCAAAAACTCATCAAACTCTAAGCTTAAGCATTCTCTTCCTCGATCTAATTGAAATACCTTAATTCTTTTACCTAGTTGGTTTAGTACTTCATTTTTAAATTCCTTGAACTTTTCAAGGGCTTTAGATTTATGGCGCATAAGATAAATATACCCATATCTACTGAAGTCATCAGTGAAAGTAATAAAGTATTGAAAACCTCCTTTGGTTTGTGTGTTCAGTAGTGCATATAAATCACTATGTATTAAGCCCAATAAATCACTAGCTCGCTCATTTTTACTATTAAAAGGAATTTTATTCATTTTACCCAACGAGTAAGACTCACATATATCCAACTGTTCAAAAACAAAAGAATCCAAAATCCCATCTTTATGGAGCCTTGATATGCACTTCTCACTTATATGGCCCAAATGACAATACCAAAGATAAGTTTGATTAGAGTCATTTATTTTTTATTTTTTAGTATTTATGTTATAAATGGGTCCATCTTGATCTAAATTGTAGAGGTCATTTACTGATTGTGTCGAGTCATAGAAAACAATATTGAGATAAAATGAACAACAATTATTCCTAATAATTATCTCAAAACCAGTTTTTTCTAAACAAGAAATTAAAATAATGTTTCTAGTCAAACTGGACACAAAATAACAATCCTCCAAAATTAAATCAAGTCCACTTGGTAATGATAAAATATGTGTTCCTATAGCTAATGCAGCAACTCCTGCTCCATTCTTAACTCGTGAGTCCACATCTCATTTAGCCAGATTCCTACTCCTTTGCAGTCCAAGTACAAAGGTACAAATAAGATAACCATATCCGGCATCTAATACCCAAGAAGTAGATGTTGACAAATTAATATCAATAACATAAATACCTGAAGCGGGAGTTTCGTTTTCCTTTTCCTTATTGACCTATTCAAGATAGGTAGGGCAGTTCCTCTTCCAGTGTTTGGTCTTACCACAATGGAAACATTTTTCTTCCTTAGCAAACCCTCCTTTGGGTTTTAATGCAGCTTTTCCTTAGTTGAGTTTGGCCTTGCCATTGTCCCTAGGCTTTGCCTTAGCCTTAGCCTTTCCTTTGCCCTTGTCCTTGCAGACCATTAGAATGGGCTTCGGCCCTGCCTTTTTCATGTTACTTTCAGCAGTCCATAACATGCTGAGCAATCGTAGAAAAGTCTTATTAATCCTATTTGTGTTGAAATTAAGGAAAAATTGGCTAAAACTATCCAGCGACGATTACATGATGACAATGGTTGCCAACTTCTCACCTAGAGAGAATCCTAGTTTTTCAAGGCTTTCAATATAGCCTATCATCTTGAGAATGTGAGTTCCCAGAAGAGTTCCCTCTACTATTTTGCATCAAAACATAGCTTTATAGGTCTCATACCTCTTTTGATGTGCTTGCCCCTCATATAATTCCTTAAGGTGTTGAATTATATCATAGGCAACCATATCCTCATGTTGCTTTTCAAGCTCAGAAGTCATGATGGCAAGCATTAAACATCCTATGTCTAACATGTCATTAAGATGTTTTTCATAAGCAACCTTGTCTTGTAACACCCTTATCCCGTCTCTGTCATTGAATTAGGGTTACGAAGTATTACTAAATAATTAAAACATTTAAATTTTAAATCATTAAATATTATAACACATAATAAACATTTCATACACATGTATGTTTTCCCATGGCTGTGTAGTCGGGTCGTATGCCTTACACAGCTAAGACACACACTAATGACTCAAGCCGTGAAACAATCAAACTAGGGACACACGGCCTTGTCTCTACCCGTGTTACTCTCTACGTAGGGTCACACCCCCGTGTGCTAGGTCGTGTCACACGCCCGTGTGTTAGGCCATGTAACTCTCTGAGTTGCCCCACATGCCTGTGTGTTAGGTCATGTAACTCACTGACTTGCACCCTAAAGAAATCATTAAATGACACACGGCCGTGTCACTAGGCTGTGTAGACCCAAAATGAACCTTAAACAACAAGTTTACCATTTCAAGCTTACTTGGACTCTAAGTAATCTATTTACCAACTAAAAGATCTATTCAAAGTGACATTAAATAATCTAAAAACATGCTAAATCAACCATCCTAAGTGCTTAGCCAATGTATCCTCATTGATACCACAAGTATATTCAAATTCACAACAAAAAAAAAACTTTCATTTAAAGTATGTTAAATCACACCATCTAAAATTGAACCAATATGCCTAACATAAGCACCTCAATCACAACATTCCATTAACACTTATCATATATTTGCACTAAAACATATTCTTTAGTTCACCTATCATATTAGGTTAACTACTTGCCCTTAAGATCATACTATAACATTTACAAATCAAAACCATGGTAATGACATAAAAGCCTATTACATGCCATATAATCCAAAAATAATGTTCCAAAAACTACCAAAAATGAGTGGATAGTGTGACTTGAGTGCTGATCCGGCTATCCAACTTTCAAAGTATCTACAAGAATAGAAAATAACACAAGTAAGCTCATTGAAGCTTAATAAGTTCATCATACTAAAATGATAAATCTTATCGAAGTAAGTACAACAAATTATACAATAATAGTACAACCGTATTTGTTCCCTGTCATTCACAATCTCAACTAGGTGAATTGCAAAATTCAATTCAAAACTCAATACATGTCATACCCATCAAAGTCACAAAACAAGTTACATTATAGAGATTTACAATCTGAAGAATGACTTACGGATATGAGTACATTGTTATTCCAACTAAAACACATCAGATGCTCATAAGAGCCAAATCACTCGATAACACACCAATGGCTCCGAAGAGCTAGTCGAACCGAAAACACACCAAAATAGGGAGTACAACACGAGAGTTCACAACAAATGTTGAACCTCGGTCTACCCGAGAAACATATATATATCACTCCACAACAATCTCCACTCTGAACTCCTATAAAACACAATATCTTGATTATATTCTATCTCGCGTTCAATCCAATCCAAGTATTGACTTTAAAAAAATTTTCTCAAATAAATTTACATCATTTATAATCAAATATATCAATTATATCACATTATATCATCAAACATTTCATATAGATGTTAAATTATAAACTGTACAAACTTACCTGGATTGAATAGTAGTAGTTGCAAAAGTTCAGGAACTAATCTGTAATTTCTCCTTTTCCACATATATCAACAGGGTCTTAATCTAGAATTTAAAATTTCTCAATTATTAGCTTACTTTTCACCTTCCAATTCACTTTACATTTATCCCTAACTTTTATAACTTTTGCAATTTAGTCCCTTAACCTAAAAATAATCAAATTAACCATTTTTCTCAAGTTAAAATTTTAGCTGAATATACTAGGCCCTTAAACAATCCCTACTAAGCATCAAATTTACTATCAAACCTTGAAATTTTGACATTTTTCCAGTTTAATCCCTAAATCAAAATCTAATAAAAATCACTTCACAAAATCACCAAATAACACAATCAAAGCTTCAAATACATAATTATCATAAAAAAAATTCAAGTTTCATCAATGGAAACTTTTAAAACTTTTAACAGATTTAAAAACAAAGGTACAGGCTAGTTGGACCTATTGCAACGATTTCAAAAACATAAAAATTACAAGAAATGAGTAACGAAATCACTCACGTCCAAAGAATTGAGTTTGGTTCATTCTCCCAAGATATAAATCCATGGATATTTGATTATGCAGGAAGAAAAAAATGAAGAAGAAAGCTTATTCTTATCATTTATTTTATTTTATTTTATTTCAATTTAATTACCATTTTCCATTAAATGCTTAATATTTTTTATCATTTTAAAACTAGTTCCGACCAATGCCAACTAATACGGACTAATTGCTACATTGATCCCTCCTCATTTAGTTATTAAGTTATTTAATCATCTAAATGTAATAATTACTAAATTTTTCACCTTTTTCAATTGAGTCCTTTTTCTTTAATTAACTATTTAAATATTAATATTTATTAACCAAATTTTAATATGACCCTAATGACTCCATAAATATTCTATAAATAATATTTATGGGTCAACGTGACAGAAATTTATGGTCCCGAAACTATTGTTCCGTCGCCACTGAAAAATAGTCTGTTACACGTCAGCTCTAGAGGCATTACCTGCTGGTTCATTGGGAATGGGTTCTTCAATGAAATATAATTTTTATTCTTGTTTCAGGACAACCCTCAAACTATGAAACCAATGAAGTAAGTTCAAGCCATTCAACTTGTCCTTCTCAAGGACTGATCACAATGATAAAGAACTTGTCTTGTTTGCCATAACTAATCTATAATTATAAAATATGTTCATGAGTACATTTACCAAGTTTGTTATAATCATTAAAAGGACTTTATTAAATGATACTCCCACTATTTTATTCAAAATTAATAACCCTCATATTTTAATTTCAGAAAGACTTTCTCTAAAGTTTTCTAGTGGGTAAGGATCCATATTTCACCTCTTCTTAAGTCAGTTTTGGCTTCACTCTTAAGATTAAGGTTACATCAAATGTAACTCCTCTATTTGGTGACAACTCTTATTCCAATCATCTCATGATTTATCCAAATATCTTACCTCTAGGTTTCTAATCCTATTAGAGTAACCTAGTTAAGTTATTAACCAATATCATAATTGACAAATATCATTTGCTTATTTTATGCATTTGGCCAAGATAAATACATGGACTTTGCTTTAGCAGAACCTACATTGTATTGATCAAGGCTTTAACGAGGGTAAATATTGGAAGGCAATCTTAACTTAATATTTTATTGACGGGGTTTTAAATTAAAGTAATCTCACCATTAATGGTCAACATTTGTCCATTTAATCCTTTAATTGATCTTATAAATACCCTATAACATGCATGCTAACATATCATCAATTTTATAATATATAAGAAAAATATAAAGCAGTAAACAAATGCAATGGTTATAGCTCATAAAACTAAGGTGGTTCCTCCCAAGCAAATGTGTAATAACCCGTTTTCAGTGAAATCAAAACAGTGATTTTGGGACCACAAATCAATGAGTAAGTAATTATTGTATTATTATAATGTATACGGTATGTTAGTAACATCGTCTAACATTTTCGTTAAGAAATTTTAATGTTTGCATGCTTAAATAAACAAAAAGGACTAAATCGTAAAAGGTGTAAAAGTGGAGTTCTATTAGCTAAAGGCGTTAAATTACTATGAATTTTTAATATGAGTGACTTAAATGGTAATTAGACCATTCATAGAGTTAATGGGCATATATGGGAATAACTTAAGTGATTTTTGAAGTTAAAAACGAAGGTTGATTAAGTAAATGAATAAATGCAACATAAATCAATTAAAAGAAAAATAAGTGTCCATCTTCTTCAAGCTTTTTCTTCACCGAAAATTAGAAAAAGGAGAAGCCATTTTAGGGTTCTTTCATTCAGCCATGATATATCCTTGCATGTAAGTGTAATTTCATCACGTTTTTAATGATTTTTATGTTTTTGAAATCGTTGTAGCTTAATCTAGCTAGCATAGGGATTAATTTGCAAAATTGTTAAAGAATTAAGGTTTTACCATGAATGCTATTGTATGATTTATGAATTTTGATGTAAGATTATGAGTCCTTGTTGTTAAATAAACAACTTTTGTAAAGTGATTTTTGATAAAATAATAATTTACGGACTTATTTGTAAAAATAGTAAAATGTCATGGTGAAATTATGAGATAATGATTTGGTTGGGTTGATATGAGTCCCTAGGTAAATTAGCTAGCATGTTATATGGATGAAATTGCATGAATGTGAATTTACAAGCTTAAGGACTAAATTGTAAAGAAGTTAAAACAATAGAGGCAAAAGTGTAATTTTGTAAGAGTATGAATTTTAGACTGAATTGAATAGAATGCATATTAAATGGATTGAATTTGCTTATTTATATCAAGTTAAGCCTCGTACGTATTTAGATTGAGGGAAAGATAAAGTCTTGGATTAGTTTATTCTATTTTGACATGTTTAAAATCGAGGTAAGTTCGTATGTTTAAATAATGTTTTAATATTATTTGATTTATATGCTATTATGCTATTTATCATATCATGTTACGACAAAAATCCAATGATGTTACAATGACTATTAAGTCTCGTTTGATCCTTAGGAATATATAAGATACAAATGACATGTCATTAGGGTTACCATGTTTCGGGTGCTAGTCCTGAATGTCCTACCGATGGCTGAGTTCTGGCATTTGTTCCGGATACTCATCAACTTGTGTAAGCAGCATCGTGTAGCTACATTTCGACCGTTAGCTTGTGTGAACAGACCCATTTATGGCTCGAGTGAGCATTGATGTAAAGGAAAAGGAAAAAGGAATGGTTTCAACTATATGTTAGCACACTTTGTGTGAGCCTCCCACGTATCTCACATTATTCTAAGTGGTTCAATGGGCATGTAAAGGGAAGAAACAATAAGTGTTTTGATCGAATTTTAATGAACTTATAGAAAGGTAAGAATTGATGTTGATCAAAGTATGTATAACCATGTTTATCGAAAGTATGAATTCAAATGTGCTATATTCATGAAATCTATCTTACCATGTGATGATTTTGGTTAAGTCATATGTTTAAGCACTAACTTGTGTTGTTGATGACGCTTAAGCTTGTGTCAAGCTATGTTGGATTCATTCATGTCTATTTTATAAGATTTTGTATTGAAGTGGTAAGTTATATTCATGATTTCCGAACTTGCTAAGCATTATATTCTTATGTTGTTTTCTTTCCTATGTTTTATAGATTATTGGGAGATCGATCAGTTTGGAAGCTCTTCAGAGATCTATCACACTATCCAGAGATTATATCGGCAGATTTTGATGTTTTAGTCATGGTTATAACGGCTTGTATAGGTGGACTTGTGCTTAATGATCTAGTTGTTATGTTTTGTATGTATATATGGTATTATGGTTGGTGTGCTTTTGGCTCTTTGATTCTTTGATGGTTGGTGTTGATATGGCTAAGTGGATGTATGTTTTGAATGACCAATTTGGTAAGTTAAGATGTGATTTGCTATATGGTCAATTGTGTTCTATTTTGGCATGGAAATAAGTAGTTGTGTATGGGTGATGAATGGCCACATATGCACATGTTTAGATAGGTTGATGATTTGTGATTGAGGTTCCTTTTGACATATTGGTTGTATGGATATTTGGTATGGTGATTTGGTCATTTTATGCATGGTTTGGACATGATTTAGGGTCTTGGTTATATGTGCAAATGAATTGTAAGTTCATGCTTGAATTGGGTGAAAGAAATGGCTTGATTTGGGCCAATTTCTTATCCACACGGCCTAAGACACGGGCGTGTGTCTCAGCCATGTGACACGGTCGTATGTCTCTTGTAGGTTTTAAAGGTTGCAAGTTAAGTAGTTACACGGCCTACCACACGCGTAACGAATCAGGTTGAATTAAGGTTGAAAGTATACCTTCTTTACTGAAAATGTTGGAAGGATGTTGTTGATTCGATGTCGATTCCAAGCCACTACGAAAATGTCCTGGCCTCTACGTAGTCAATCCTGTAAAAAACGAATACCCACTTTCTCTTGAACTTTTCAAAGAGAATTAAAACGGTCGCTAGACCATTTAATTTATTGAGTTGGTAATATTAACACAATAAGGGATAACCAGATTATTCACTTATTAAGAGAGAAGGCGAATGGAAAGTTAAAAAAATGAATTATATTTTTTTCCAAAAGAATATAGGATTATTCCATTATTAATAGAGAAGGCAAATGGAAAGTTAGAAAACGGAATTATATTCTTTCCAAAAGGAATTATATTCTTTCCAAAAGGATATTAAATTCCATGTCTTTTATATTTTGACCAAAATTAATGAATATAACTGTTTATATAAATAAATTCTGTAAAATATATACAATTAATATTTTGTATGAATCAAATTCATATATTAATTATATTTTTTTCCAAAAGAATATTAATTTCTATGTCTTTTATATTTTAACCAAAATTAATTAATATAACTGTTTATATTAATAAATTTGGTAAAATATATACAATTAATATTTTATATGAATCAAATTCATATATTAATTATATTTTTTTCCAAAAGAATATTAATTATCATATCTTTTATATTTTGATCGAAATTAATTAATATAACTATTTATATTAATAAATCGGTAAAATATATACAATTAATATTTTGTATGAATCAAGTTCATATATCGATTATATTTTTTCCAAAAGAATATTATTTTTCGTATTTTTTATATTTTGATCAAAATTAATTAATATAATTGTTTATATTAATAAATTCAATAAAGTATATACAATTGATATATTGTAGGAATCAAATTCATTTATTAATTATATTCTTTCCAAAAGAATATTAATTTCTATGTCTTTTATATTTTGACTGAAATTAATTAATATAATTGTTTATATTAATAAATTCGATAAAATATATACAATTAATATTTTGTGTGAACCAAATTCATACATTAATTATATTCTTTCCAAAAGAATATTAATTTTCATGTCTTTTATATTTTGACTAAAATTAATTAATACAACTATTTATATTAATAAATTGGGTAAAATATATACAATTAATATTTTGTATGAATAAAATTCATATATTAATTATATTCTTTCTAAAAGAATATTAATTTCCATTTCTTTTATATTTTGACAAAAATTAATTAATATAATTGTTTATACTAATAAATTCGGTCAAATATATACCATTAATATTTTGTATGAATCAAATTCATATATTAATTTTATTTATGTTCTCTATTTGTGTACAACAAGTTTGTACATATAATGTTTTAAATATTTTTCTATCAAATTAATTTAATTCAACATTAATTTAATTCATGTGACTACTAAATACAATACCAAATGTATTTTGATTCTGTTCGTTTCAACTCTAGGGTGTGACCCAACGTTGGTAGTAATACTATAATGTTTCTAACATTACTAGCAATAAGTGGCATCTAGCAAAGCATCACTGCCACAAAAGTTAGAAGAAGTCGTGATTTGACATAACCTTTCTATGATAGCCTTTTCATGTATTATATCCTTTTATCCTTAATATATAGATTGGACACAAATCATGGAATAGTCACACTTGTATAGTCCAATATCATATTTCTTGATTTTTTGAGTAGACTATAATAAACAAATAAGTGTGATATCTCATATAAACTTATTCGAGCTTGGCCATGCATTTCTAGTCTCACTCCATCAAGAGGCCTAAGATATTGCTCCCATTATATAGGAAGGATAAATCTTATCTTGATCGACCACATCCCACTACATGGATTGGGGTATATCCAACATTAGTCTTTATAGTACAACCTGTTATGGTAGACGTTTTCATTGTATCAAAATATATGACACACGATGTTGGGACAAAGATGATCTCAAGTCTAAGGATCATATACATAATTATCACTATGAGTAATATTGTGACTATTACATAATAATCAAGAAACATACTCATAGCGGGTCAGTTCAATATATTGTTCTCTAACACATACTCATGTACTGATTTTGACATCCCTATGTCAATAGCAGCTCTTTGTCATCAATCAACTACATATTAATTTCAATGCATTATTATTGTCCAATCGCACAAAAATACTTGACTAATGACCTTTTTAAGGATAATCATATTTTCTTGGGACTTTATTACAATTCAGTTATTTATATACAAAAAAAAAAAGAAACTGAAATAATAATGGTAATGTCTTATATTAATAAACAAGGTAAAATCGGTATGTGATTACAATCATCTCATGATTGGTCTTTGGGCATACTCTAGCAGTCTCAACAGGTGTAACAGCCTCTCCTGTCATACCTTTCTTCAAATTCTCAGTTATCTCCACTTTTGATTCTAGAAAGGTCCTCCCAAGCCTTAGCGGTATAATATGGGCTTATGAGTTGGGCCCTTCAAAAACAATGTAAGCAAAGCAATGCTAAAGTGGTGCACTTAGAAGAAGTTGTAAAATCTAGCGAACAATCTTTAACTCAATTATGCTAGACTCAACAAGGAGTTGTGAGCCAAATCGAGGACCTCAATTCTTATGGCTTAGCTTGGAATACCAAGTATAAGGATACACAAGTCAAGTGTACACAGGTGGAGGAGCAGAATAGTTGGCTGAAGGCTAAAGAGTTCACTTTGGAGGAGAAATTCAAAGCTTTAGAACAGTGCCACTTAGCAGAGCTGGAAGGTCTACACCAATCCAATGAAGAACCTCTGAGAAAGTACCAAGAGGACACAAGGAAAAATCTAACAGAGTCTTTGTCCAAACTAAGGTCTAATATGGTTCTCCATGCCCAAGTTGCTATGGGGCCTCTAAATCTAAGCCAAGTAAACTTTAACTATCTTTAGAAGGTCTCCATAGAATCTCTGAACTTCAACATCTATAACCCTTGAGGGCGAGGAATGGGAAACATTCTATAGGGAATGGAACCAATTAGCCAACATCTTGATTCCTAATAAGCCAAAAGTAGAGGAGAAGGAGGACCTAGAAGGCTTGATAGATCTGAAGGAAGGCACTAAAGAGCACCCCCCAAATAGAAAAAGCCCCTACCAAACTAACTGACTAGCCAACTGAGGGAGGAAATTCAGAATTTGTTTTTGCTTTTCTTGTACTTACTCTTTTTGTTCCTCTTGTAATATTTTATTTATCTTCTTATCAATGAATTTATCATTTCCCTTCCCGACTATTTTTCTTACCACCATATTAACAATATACCATAGTATTCACCACACACAAAAGTCTTTAACTTACTTGAGGGTTAACAGCCCATTTTTCAGTGAAATTAGAACAGGGGTTTCGGGACCACAAATTTGACCCAAAAATAAAATTTATTTTTATTTTATTATATGATCCATATTATGATAGACATGTCATGTGAAAAATTTAATACGAAAATTTTATCGATTAAGTGTTTAATTACTAAAAGGACTAAATCGCATAAAATGCAAAAGTTGAATTCTAGTAGCTATAAGGATTAAATAGCTATGGAATTCAAATCTAGAGGTCCTTATATGGTACTTAGACCATTAAAGAAAAGTATGTAGATTTTTTATGACTCATCCATGGAAAAATTAGAAAATAGTAGGGACTAAATTGGAAATTGAAATAATTAATTAATTAAAAGATGATAAAAAGAAAATATCATCTTATTTTGTCATCTTCAACCCCAAAATTATATGGAATCCCTAGGAGAAAGATAAGAAACTTTCAAGGGTTAATTGGGTAGTTTCATTGTCTCGATTTTAGTAATTTTGATATTTTTAAAACCGGAATAGCTTAAACTATTTATTTGGGGCGTTAATTTGAAAAGCAATCAAAGTATGGAATATGGGTCATGGATGTATATGCTGAAAATTAGAAGTTTATGGTACAAAATGAAAGGTTGTTGATAGATAAACAACTATTACAAAGTGATTTTTGATGAAAACATGATTTAGGGACTAAAATGTAAACTTGTGAAATTGAAGAAAAGTTCTGAATTTTTATGAATACATGTGCTATAAATTTTGTAATAGGATTTTGGTTAGGCTTGGAATAGGGATTAAATCCAACAAGTTTCATCTTTCGAGCCTAAAGACGAAAATGGAATTTATGGAAAAGTAAGGGGCAAAATGGTAATTTTGCCTATAAAGTAAATTGAGTCCAAATAAATATGAAATATGTGAAATTGAGGATTAAAGCTATTTATATGGATTCAGACAACACAAATTTGCGGTTAAACCGAGGAAAAGAAAAGGTTTTAGATTAGTAGATTTTATAAGCGAACAGGTGTCAAGGTAAGTTCGTGTAACTTAATCGGGCATGTAAATATGTTTGATTGAATGTTGTGTTGTATGGAATGTGACTTATATTGATGCACATTACTTGAATGCTATAATGAAAAATATAATACATGCTTGAAATAGTGAAAAAGAGATAAGTCCCGATTGAATATTAGATTCCGATGATTATATGCGCTTTCCCGAAACTAATAAGGTCCTGCATTTGTTGCGGATGGGATTTAGCTCCAATGAGTAATCCTATTAACCTTGTTATAGAAAGGATTTAAGCCAGACGGGTAATCCTGATATAATACCTCTCGAGTATACGTTACGATTAGGGTTTAGCCTAGACTGGTAATCCTAATTGAGTTCTTCTGAGCATATGTTATATAAAGGATTTAGCCTGGACTGGTAATCCTGTTATACGATATGTGGCTCGAGAGTATGTTCCTTGAGTAAGTGCCCTAATGGGTACCCTCGAATAAGAATTGATGGATTATGGAACCGTACACCTCGAGTGTACTACTTGAGCATCCATCAGAATTTCAATGATTCAACAGATATAAAACTCTTGACATGGTATGAGAATCATGAGATGAAATGATAATGACTTGAAAGAAAATTGCATGATAAGCTTATCTATGTTTACTTGATTGTTATGAAGATTTTGGTGACTAACATGTTTGGTTGAATGCATTTGTTTAAGCAATGTTGCTAATGGATGGTAACATGATATTGTATACTTAGATTTAATAACGAGATTGGTAAGTTTAGTTTCCATTATATGAACTTACTAAGCATGTAATGCTTACTCTATTTTATTTTCCCTATCTTATAGTGCTCAGAAGCTCACGAAGGTTGGAGGATCATTGGAGCATCGTCACACTATCAACTAGTTATTTTGGGTATACATAGTAAAATTATTTTGGTATAATTACATGTATAGGACAACTTGGCCATTAGTGGCACGTTAATGATGCTTGTAATCTAGCCATTGGAATGGCTAGCAATGGTTATTTTGGTATGATTAAGTAGGTTATTATGACATAATCATATGTGATCTAATGACATTAATGCCTAAGTTAATCCAAGGTAAGTTTATAAACACATCTGCATGCAATGGTATACCAGGATGATTGATGGAATTGTTTAATTCGAATGCTTGGATTGGTTGGTATTGGATGTCTGTTTCAAGTGCAAGTCTTAGGTGAAATTTTGGGTGAGAAATGAAGCTAGAAATGGCTTCATTTTGTCCAGACGGGCGTGTGTCTAGACCGTGTGTGACATACGGCATGGTAACATGGGCATGTCGTTAGGGCGTGTGTCCCTTGCACCTTAATTTTGAGAAATAGAATGCTCAGAATTGAGCACACGGGCAGAGACACGGGCATGTGTCTCAGCCATGTGTGCTACACGGCCTAGAACATGGGCTTGTGTCTTGGCTGTGTAAAACCTGCACCTAATTTTGAATTAAATTAATTAACCACATGGCCTATCACACGGGCGTGTGGCATGGCCATGTGCATAAGTCAAAGAGTTACAAGAGGTCAAACACGGCCTCTAGCACGGGCGTGTCCTAGGGTCACACGGGCGTGTCCCTTGGACCACATGGGCCTATGAGCCCTGCACCTTGGAAAAATTTTAAAAAGTCACGAAAAATTCTTAGAGTTCCTGGTTAAGTCGCGATTCAAATCTAATGCTCGTATTGGGCCTCGAGGGTCCAATCAATGGATGTTTTGAATGTTCTCGGCTAATGAATACTAATTTACATAATTTTTTTGAAAAATGTTCTGAGAGTTTCGATAATGCTTCAAAACCTTGTTCCGACGATGGATACGAGTTAGGGGTGTTACAAAGGGACTGAGCCAAGTCTGACGTATTATGCATACAGGGTTGAATTTCATTTAACTTTTAGAGGATCGACTAAATCGAAATCCCTGATACCAATTAACATGTAACACACTATACCCAACCCAAATTACCAGATTCAGATATCGACTGTTGCAAAATTTAAACACTTAACAAAAATTTTACTACAGGTGTAAAGCCATTCTAAAACATGCATCTTATTCTTTTATTTTTACTATTTTTAAAATAATAGATTAATGAAAGGGAATGTTTAATAATTACATCAAATTTTCAAAAGCAACATATGACGTTACAACTTATAACTTTGTTAAAAACAGACTTTCCATGGCGTAGAGTACTAAGCGCCAGATTCCTAAGGTGTCACCTGTATGCATAATATTGCAACTCTAACTGCCATCCTGGTGCATTCCTGGCTTGGTCCTTCCAGGCGTATCAACTCTTTAATCAGAATTTTCATAAGAAACAAAAGCTTGTCAGTTAAAACGAACTTAGCGATTTTTAATCAAGGTTAGCTTTGAACGTTTATTCTTGAATTCCTCAACTTGAAGATTTTGGTTTTCTTTTCAATCTTTGGAGGATACTTTTATAATATCGGACACATACTTATATGTAAATTTCCATATACTTATATGTAAATTTCCATACTTGACAACTTTATACACAATTAACTCATTAGGAAGATTACAAATTTCACTACTAATGCGGATCTCATTTCCCCTTCAAAAAATGGATGCATTACTTCAGAAAGATATTCATACAGAATCTACCTTTGGTGGATTCTCACATAGATATATGTTGAACATTTCACCCAGGATGGTGTACTCACAGATATTATCCTTGGAGGATACTTATAGTAACTGATCTTTTAAGATGAACTTCATAGGAATCCTACCTTTGGCGGAGTCTCATACTAAATTTGGTAGCATCAGGATACCAATTAGATCATATCTTAAATCATACCAAAACATATTGATGGATGAAACATTCCCAACCATCTCAGGGAATCCTAGACAACCATGTTATATATCATGAGAACACCCAGGTTTGGCAAATAACTTAGACTCTAGATAACCCCTATACATAGAGTGAAAATATTTAGATTTGGCAGATGCCATAGTATTTAGATAACCTCCCTTCATAGCATAAACAAACTCAGGTTTGACGAACACTTAAACCACCCATAATTATGAATACGCCAAGTTCTCTGTACTGACAAGCTACTAGGGCAGATTCACTCTTCAAAAACACCAGTGAGGACTCTTTTAAGAAATACTCGAAGGGAAAATTCAAATTTCACTACAAGGCTATCCAAACAAAGATATCATCAAACTTATCCAGATATCTGTCATAAAGTCAACTAACGGAGAAGTGTCAAAGTCAACTAGCGGAAAGTGTCAAAGTTTACCTGATAACCTTTCATGTATTCAATTACAAAGATAAAAAATGTCGAGTTCTAAACTCGATCATTAATGTATTACTCCTGTGATTTTTCTTGCAAACTCTCTGCATAAGCCCAAAATTTTTATTTTATTTTATTTCGAGTACTTGTAACCACATTTTTCCCTTCTCAAGGATCAGGCAATAACCGACTTAAGTCATTTGCACAATCTCACACTCAATTCCCTTTATGACAGTAGATACATTAGCCATCCCATTTCTTTATTAACTTAGAACACATCACAATTTATTCAATAACACATTATTGAATTTCAAGAAGTTTTTGTTCAGCACATACCCCATCAGTTCAAAGACTTTGGTCAATAATGTTCTCGTTCATTCAAAGCTTTAATAAAATGTAATAGACCATTCAACTTTCACAAGACGAAAACTTTATCATTCAGAATAGCTTTAAATCGTATCAAGATCTTCTAAAATATATACACTTTTCATTTAGACTATCTATCTTTTACCCAGAGAGAGGTAAAATCTTGTTCCTAGACACGAATACCTTATTTAATCTTTCAAATAATAATCAAGACCACTTGAACCACTGAGTCGGTATTAATTATCAATAAATGACATTTTAAGAGATCCTCTTTTTAAGTTGATAGGACAGTTCGACATAAAACCATTCAAAACTCACTTATCATACTAACCAAAGTCCATTTCAATTGCATTAGCTCAAGATAACAAAAATGCCTCAATTGAATGCATTAAATTTGATTAACTTACTTGAGGAAAGGAATCCACCATACAAACTAAAACTGCAATTTCATCATTTATGCCTTTATTGATATCAGTTTTTTACGCGAAGATTTAGAGAAATCCAGATATAGGGGTCATCACGTTACTATAATCAAGCCATAAGCACGTTCATAATCGACATAGTCATCATAAGTTGAAGAACACACCTTGGATACAAGTGACCATTGGTAATCTACGAGATGAAGATAACAAGAAAACCAGAATAAAGAAATCCAAGACAGAGGAATCCAAGATAAAGATATCCAAGGTACAGAAATCCAAGATACCATATCATAATGAAAGACCCAGAAAAATGTTCATAAGAAAAATATGAAGGATCTTGATAATTCTTCAAAGAAAAGAAGTCTAGAAGAATACATCAATCCAACCCACTGGGATTAAATGCAATAAGGATAATATACCTTCCCATATATGTATATTGAATAGAGCATCAATTAGGAGAAACAAATTCATATCATCATGCGTATTATTTCATAAAGTCCCATGAAATGGAATGTAATGGAATACCAGAGAGACATTGAGCAATAGAAATTATGTATCAGTTGGGCTATCAATACTTTCGTCTATACATTATGATTAGAAAGCACTTCCATAAAACAAGGATTTTATCAGTAGGGTAGTAACCATAAAAAAAATATTTCTAAGAACAGTTAAACATACAAAATACCTTGGAAAAGACTGCAATAATTTGGTATCTTACCTTTCAACATTATTCCTTCAATTATTTCTGCCATCGTAAATCTCACATTATGCTTTTCATTAAAGAAGTTCAGATTTGAAGAAATTTCTAGTTAATACATTTCCCAACATCTTACCTTACTAGTCCTGTCGTTACTTGTCAATCCAATTTAATCTCTGACCATGTTCATAATCATTCTATAGCTGAACCCTTTGGTATCATACTTGTGAACTTATTCAATACGAATCTCGTGAAATTCCTTCACAAAACACCACTCTAGTAAGGGGTGGGGTTGTAAGATCCCTAACTCATTTCTCATACTCATATACATATATCACTAGCTCATTATCAAAGTAACATTTTCATAAGCATATCATTTACTTCAGGCAAGCTTTTATTCACATTCACATGACAAGAACTTTTCAGTTATCTTATTTAAACAAGTATATTCATGTATGCATTCTATGGATTTTGGACAGCTTATTAATCTCATTCATTCAATCAAACAAATCAGGCATATAACTTTTTATAAAGGCCAAACAAACATGGACAAATACATCACAGTTTAAACTTTCATCTCATATGTTATCTTGTACATATCATAAAATTTTATTCATACTTTTCAAATTTTAAGCTCATCATAACTGTACTTTACTCGAATGCCTTAGCTTCTCATCGAACATGGTCGGTATAACTCAGTTGGAGGGCACTATTGTCCAAACTAAATGGCTCTCATGCGCGTCGGAAGACATCACACTATCACAGATCGGTGGCATGTATAGCTGAACTCTTATACATATGCTAGGTTAGTTTGAGAATCGACAAAACCATAGCTCTGATACCACTAAATGTAACACCCCTCATCCTATCCAACTTCGGGACAGGGTTTGAGGCGTTACCAAACTAAAACATTCACGAACATACAAAACCGGGTCACCAAATTTTGCCCAAAATTAAAACTTTTTAAACACATGCATATCATCCCTTATACAGGCTTTTGAAGCCTATAACATACATCAGGGCGGTTCGGGACAAAATCGAAAACATTCGATAAACTTTGGGAAACTTAATAATTATCTAGCTTTGGAGAGTCACACGCCCGTGTGGTCACACACGCCCATGTGGCTTGGGACATGCCCGTGTCCTCATCCTGTGTAACTCTCTATTTATGACGACAGCAATTGTTTAAGGGCACACGACCAAGGCACACGCTCGTGGCCAAAGACCGTGTCCTCCATACGGCTGAGACACACGGTCGTGTCTCTACCCGTGTGGTCAAGACTTAGGCTAACTTCCAAGCCTAAGTCATTCATCATTAGCTCGTTGTTATGCATTAGTTCCACCTACTCATGATAAACTAGTCTAGTTACATCACAAGACATTAACACATATCATGGATAAATAGGCTTACAAGTCAAAATCATTATAAGCCACATCTCATGGCTATAAACAACAAATCAATATAAGTCAATACCTTTGGCTAATCACAACAATAGTCATCATAGAAAAACTAAGTCCCTATACATTCCACTCACATGAAAACATTTAACATGCACATGCCAATACTCCAACGGTAATGAAAACCTTAGTAAGCTCGCATGAAAATAATAAACAATGCGATGACATGCTATTTTCATATTCTTTCTATCTATTCAAATTGTAGCTAAGTTGTTTTCCCAAGTCACTGTCATTAAATCATTTATATATGGAGATACAAGACTCCAAATTAAGATCTATTAATTTTCCCAGAAACTAGACTCATATTCCTTCTTACCATAAAATTTTCAGAATTTTTGGTCTATCCAATAAGTACAGTTTATTATTCAAAGTTTCCCCTGTTCTGCTGTTTGACAGCTTCGACCTTTCTTCACTAAAATTTAATTATCTCATATTACAAGATTCGGATAATATTCCTGTATCTTTCTCCTAAAAGTAGACTCATTAAGGATTTCATTCATATGATTCCTAACTCATAATTATTATTTTATAATTTCTAGTGATTTTTCGAAGTTAAGACAGGGGAGTCTAGAATCACTCCAACTCTGTCTCACAAGAATTCAAATATCTCATAATACAAAATTCGTTTGCTTACACCGTTTCCTTTATGTGAAACTAGACTCATTAAGCTTTAATTTAATATAATATTCAGCCTCTAACTCAATTCTCACTATTGTTAGTGGATTTTCAAATTCGGATCAATGCTACTGACCAAATTTGTTTTGGTACAATATAATGATCACTATCATAGGATCATTTCCAACTATCATGAACTTACCATTTCATGGATCCCTTTGAACCTACCATTTCATGGATCCCTTACTCAATTTTCATAATGGAGCACAATATAAAAGTCATTATTTCTCATTTGCTCACTTAATCGTACATTCCAAGTATAGGATAATTCCTTATCACATGCACTCAATCATCAAATTAGTCTCATGATAATGCACCATGTAAATTTGTCTTAGATGAGCCCATTATTCATCATTTCATCTACATACATCATATTAATCCCGTTGAGTTTCTAGGAAATCTCGATGGATTATCTATTTACCGTCAATTCATAAGAATGATCATTTCAGGTGTGCACTCCCGCGAACCTCACATTTTACGGTGGGATTACTAGTCAAGGCTATGTAACACCCCTAACCCGTATCTGTCGTCGAAACAGGGTTTCAGAGCATTACTAGAATTTATGGATCACCTAAAAAAATTTTCAATTAAATGCTTACCGATTCAATGCACCATATAAATAAATATATTACCATTCAATCAATAGTTTGGCACTTGTATAAGCATCAAATAGCAACATTGTTAGTATACCAGTACATATTTCATATAAATTCAACATTAATATACTTATTTTCTCGACATGTCACACTTGAGTTTAATAATTGTCTTTACTTATATAATTTCCTTGTATCAACATATCAAAGATAATCATATATGTATATGTCACGAGACATATTATTCTCTTACTGTTTCTTCATAAGCATATATTGTAACACCCCAAACCCAGCCCAGACGTTATGGTCGGATCTGACGTGTCACATTGAAGTTTTTAAGAAATCCCATGCCTCTTTCAGCGTTCTTCTTAGTGTTTTAAAAGATAGTCTTTGCTAAGTTAATAAAGTGAATGGAAGCTATGCACCAAGTAGGGATCCGAAACAGAGGAGGTGAGCCATGAAGGCTGCTTAAGTACCAAGCTCTTAACTGGATCCAATGCTATACATGCCCACAACCATTGCCACACTTTGGTGCGAGGTTAGGTTTTGGAAAGAAAAAAAAATGAGTTGGAATTCATTTAAGTAGATATTTTTGATAAACCGATTAATTGTATCGTTGCTCTATTTTAAAAACAAGTATCATTTTGAAAACGCGCCCTAAGTCTAACCCATTTTGGATTATTATCAGTAAAATATAAAGTATAAAATAAAATCATCCCAGAAAGATAATTAAAAAGGCCTTATTACAACCCAAAACCAAATAATAATAATAATTTAAAAAAAACCAGTTACTTATTGCAAAGTTCGAAAGCGATCACCACGGCCACTCTGAATCCCCTCCGGCTCCAAGTCTCCACATCAAGGCTCACCTGCAAGGTTAAGGAAATGGGTGAGTTTGGAAACTCAGTGTGCAACAAGCCCCTTTCAGAGCCCAAACTAATATCAGCATACTGGGCCTAAGCCCTAATTCAGTCTCGACATATAGTAGGCCGAAGCCTTTCGTTTAACGATTACTGGGCCGAAGCCTTTTCATAAATCATATCACTGGGCCGAAGACTTTACTGTAAACGGTATGACCCATAGGCTCATTTCAATATCACATGTAATACCAATGAATGTATGCAAACCCATTTGGGGAGACTACTCAACCCACCATCCGCTACTCTCCACCCGTACCAACCAAGCTCTCCATGTGGAGAATAACTCAACCCACCCAACCAAACTATCCACTGGCAGCATAGCTGCTTTATCATATAACTGGAGGTCTAGCCTCTTTTAATAACTGGGGCAAAGCCCTTTAAGCACTTCCTCCATTTATATAAAACCCAACCCATGTATATAATGAGTATATCATAGCATATCATGTGCATTTCATAACATATCATGTGCATATCATGTCATATCATGTATAACAATACCTCATGCATCATATTTATAATTAAACCCTAGGGGGTATAATGGTCATTTTTACCTAGGGCAAAATAGTCATTTTTCATATTATAAGGGTAATTTCGTAATTTTACCAAATATCAGGGTTTTCCATGTTCATTAACAATTATCAATATTTTTGAGTGTTTAAACAATGATCTTTAATCTACTTTATCAAATTCGGGCTTTTGGGCCCAAAAGCCCTAATGGGCCTTACGAATGCCCATTTAGCCCACTAAGCCCACTTAACCCAAATTTTACAACAATACTAACTGTGTTAACATGCAACTTTTCCAAATTTCATTTTCTATCGATTTTACCCAAATGGGCCCGAAAGCCCATTGGGGCCCAACTTACCATCGTGCACAAAATTGCGCTCTTACCTGTTTCATCGATCCAAACACTGATCTTATCCTATTTATCGCATCTATAACCAAATGTAAAATCACAAGTTCCTGAAATGCCGGAATTTTAGCATTTCGGCTTTTCAACGAATATTAATCTGAGCTACTACGAGGGTTATTACACACCTGTTTTGTGACATTTGCTAACAAAGTCTCCCACGACAACCTACAATTAATCACCATCATTTTTAGTTTACAACTCATGCTTATCAAACCCAAAATCCACCTTACCATAGTCGGCCAAAGAACCCCTAATAGCCATAGATCACTTACCTTCACAGGGTTCGATGATTCAATCCAAGTTTATCCAAACCGATACTCCAAGCCTTGCTGCTCCTCCAAAGTTGTCTATTTCACTACACAAACCATAAAAGTCGAATGAAAAGGCCCAGTGAGGCCTATACCTCAAATCGATAACCTCCCTAAACTATAGGGGGTTTCGATTTTTCTTAACTTTTACACTACTGAATCGATTTGGAAAACAAGTACTTACCACAGTCTTCCCTTCTGCACTATTTAAACCCAAAGTAGACTTCGCCCTCAACCACTTAGCAGCCTTCGAATCCTAGAGGTCTACAGGTTCAGCTATGCCCCTAGAACTAAGGTATTTCAGCTTTTAGGACCAAGAAAAAGAAATGGTGTGGTGGCTTTGTATTGGTGTTGCCGTCGGGGACTTTTAGAGTTTAGTGGATGAAGGAATCAATCACAACAAATGAAGAGAAAAGAAGGATGCTGGTCTAAATGAAATCGGCACAACCAACTTCAGAAGTTTTGGCTCTTGTGGCTATTCGGCAAGGGTGATGAAAGGAAAGAAAGTAGTTGTTTGGTTTTGGCAAAAGAAGAGAAAGAAAAATGGATGAAAGGAGTGGTGATTTTGGCTAGAGAAGAAAAGGAAGAAAAGAAATAACCCTGTGATGTTTAAATAAAAGAAAACGGCACAACTAAAGCCCCTAATGCCGAAATACTAACCTAAAACCCCTAAGCCAATTTCTCCTCCCTAAATTCCCACTATTCGGCCAACACTAAGCCTCCATTCAAATCCCCAAAATCTCTCCCCTTATCACTCCTAAACTTATGCATTTGACTGATTCAAACTCTCTCCAACAGAGTTCCATTCGACTTCAAACTCCTGCATGCTCAAGATATAAAAATTGCCAGCTTAGTGAATCGAACCTTGGCCTTCCTCCATCCACTTACACGCCACTTTTTAGCTCCTTAGTGGCGTCACTTAACCACTTTGTCCGGGGCTATCTTGTGTTACATTTTACCCACATCTTTTAATAAGGCCACCTATCCAATGCCCCTAACTCCTTAAGTCCAAAATTCAAAAAGTTCTATCGGGTTTTGGCCAACACATGGGCCTTCCATAGGCCCATTTACACACTCCAATTATGAATTTCACAACCAAATACCAAATTAAAAAAATTTACCAAATTCTCGAAAATTACGAAAATCCCGAAAATCAGGGTGTTACAACTCTACCCTCCTTAATGAAATTTTGGCCTCCAAATTTTACCTGATCCAAATAGTTGAGGGTATTGTTGACGCATCGCCTCTTCTGACTCCCAAGTAGCTTCTTCTTTGCCATGGTTTCTCCAAAGTGCCTTCACCAATGGGACTGACTTTCTTCTCAACACCTTGACGTCACGATCAAGTATCTGCACAAGTTCTTCTTCGAAGGTCAAATCCGACTGTACCTCAATTTCTGCAACTGGCATGATATGAGTAGGGTCAGAACGATATCGCCTTAACATGGACACATGAAAGATATCGTGAATACGATCGACTACGGAGGTAACTCTAGGCGATAAGCCACCGCCCTATCCGCTTAAGGATCTGATAAGGCCCAATGAACCGTGGACTCAACTTGCCCTTCTTACCAAACCTCAATATCTTTTTCTAAGGCGAAACCTTCAAAAAGACCATGTCCCCTACAGAATACTCAATATCCTTACGCTTCAGATCTGCATAAGACTTTTGTCGCTCCGCTGCCTCCTTTAATTGATTCCTAATCACCTTAACTCTGTCTTCAGTATCCGCTACTAACTCCGGTCCAAGTACTTGCCTTTCCCCTAACTCTGCCCAACAAGTAAGCGAACGACACCTTCACCCATACAGTGTCTCGTAAGGAGCCATCTGAATACTTGCTTGGTAACTGTTGTTATACGCGAACTCTGCCAACAGTAAGTAATCCTCCCAACTGCCCCTAAAGTCGATAACACAACCCCTCAACATATCTTCTAGAATCTGAATGACCCTCTCTGACTGCCCATCCGACTGAGGGTGAAAAGCCGTACTAAAATCCAATCGCGTTCCCAACGCCTCATGCAACTTCTGCCAAAACCGAGATGTACACTTTGGGTCTCGGTCAAAAATTATCGATACTGATACCCCATGCAACCTCACTATCTCTGCAACATACAACTTGGCCAACCTCTGAAGTGCGTAATCGGTTCGGACAGGTATGAAATGGGCAGATTTCGTCAGCCTATCCACAATTACCCAAACTGAGTCCTTCTTGGAAGGTGTCAATGGCAGACCACTCAAAAAATCCATGGTTACCCTTTCCCACTTCCAAAGTGGTATCTTCATTGGCTGTAACAATCCTGAAGGCAGTTGATGCTCGGCCTTTACTTGTTGACACGTCAAACATTTTCCCACAAATTCGGTCACTTCTTGCTTAAGCCCAGGCCACTAATATAGCTCTTGCAAGTCTCAATACAACTTACTCCCTCTTGGATGCATATCACAGGGTCAACCATGAGCCTCTCTCAAAATCATCAATCTCAAATCAGAGTCCTTCGGCATACAAATTCTTCCTCGAAAACAAAGAACCCTATCACCATTTAATCCAAAGTCTGAACTCTCCCCCTTCTTAGCTTGCTGAAACCGAGAAACCAACGACTCATCCACCAACTGCTGCTTCTTAATCTGCTCCACCCAAGTCGGTCTCACTTGTAACTCTGCCAATAAGCTTCCATCGTCATACAAGCTTAAACGAGCAAACATTGCCTTCAATTCTGCTACAGTCCTTCGACTCAACGCATCAACCACAACATTTGCCTTACCTGGATGGTACTCAATCGAACAGTCATAGTCCTTTAACAACTCTATCCACCTTCGTTGTCTAAGATTCAGCTCCTTTTGAGTCACCAAGTACTTAAGACTCTTATGATCCGTATAGATAATGCATCTCTCCCCATACAAGTAGTGCCTCCATATCTTAAGCGCAAAAATCACTGCTGCCAACTCCAGGTCATGAGTAGGATAGTTTACCTCATGAGGCTTAAGCTGTCGTGAAGCATAAGCGACCACTTTACCCTCTTGCATCAACACATAGCCCAAACCTACATGTGACGCGTCACTATACACAGTGAAATCCTTACCAGACTCTGGCTGAATCAACACTGGCGCCTCAGTCAGAACCTTCTTTAACTTCTCAAAAGCCTCTTGCTGCTTATTTGTCCAAACAAACGGTGCTCCCTTCTTTATAAATTTCATTAACGGTGCTACCAACACAGAAAATCCTTCCACAAATCTTCGATAATAACCTGCCAACCCCAGAAAACATCGAATTTCTGTTACTGACCTCGGTGGCTTCCACTCCATAATCACCTCAATCTTTCGAGGGTCTACCTTGATCCCCTCAGCAGACACAACATGCCCCAAGAAAGTTACTTCACTCAGCCAAAACTCGCACTTACTGAACTTTGCATAGAGTTACTTTTCCCTTAGCACTTGTAGCACAATACGAAGATGCTCATCATGCTTCTTTTCCGTTTCCGAGTACACCATGATATCATCGATAGAAACGACTATGAATTGATCCAAGTACGGCTGAAATACCCGATTCATCAAATCCATGAATGCTGCCGGTGCATTAGTCAAACCAAAGGGCATAACTAGAAACTCATAATGACCATATCGAGTTCTGAATGCCGTCTAATGAATATCCTTTTCTTTGACTCTCAACTGATGATATCCTGACCGAAGGTCGATCTTAGAAAATACTGAAGCTCCTCTCAGTTGGTCGAACAGATCATCGATTCTTGGCAAAGGATACTTGTTCTTGATCGTCAGTTTGTTCAACTGGCGATAATTAATACACATCCGTATAGTTCCATCTTTCTTCTTTACGAACAACACTGGTGCGCCCCACGGAGAAATACTTGGTCTTATAAACCCTCTATCCAATAGTTCTTGAATCTGAGCTTTCAATTCCACCAACTCCTTTGGTGCCATCCGGTAAGGTGCAATGGACACTGGAGCTGTTCCAGGTAACAAGTCGATTCTGAATTCGACTTCTCTGTTCAGAGGTAGTCCAGGAAGCTCCTCAGGAAAAACATCTTGAAATTCTTTGATGGTCCTGACTGACTCCACAGTCATCCCCTCAGGTTCAGCTTGACTCACAAATGCTAAAAATGCCTCACAACCTTTCCGAATCAACTTTTCAGCCCTTAAAGCTGAGACAACATTGGATAAATAGTTCCTTCGCTCCCCTATGATCATTATCTCCTTATCCTCGGCAGTTCTTAGCACCATTCTCTTAATAGAACAATCCAACGCCGCCCTATGCTTAGTTAGCCAGTCCATTCCCAAAATAAGATCAAATTTCCCAAATGGCAGCTCCATCAAATCTCCTACAAATATCCTATCTTGTGTCTCTAAAGACACCTCCCTAAAGAGTTTATCTACCTTAACCGAGTGTCCCAAAGGACTTATCACTGATACCCCACTCACAGTCTCCTCAGGAAGCACACCCAATGCCCCAGATACATTACAAGCAACATACGAATAAGTGGAACCAACATCAATCAAAGCAGTGTAAGGCGTGCTATAAATGAAGAACGTACCGGTTATAACATCAGGAGCATCACCCTCCTCACGACGCCGTACAGCATAAACCAACACCGGCTGTCGAGCTTCAGCATGTCAAGCACCCCTACCAGGTGCCCCACGTCCTCGTCCATTACCATTACCACCTTTACCTTGCCCATGGCCTCTCTGTGGTGGTGGTCCTCCTCGTAGTAGTTGGACACCTCTTTGCTCTGCAACTTGATCCTGAGCTGCTCTCCGATGACACTCTCTGAACTTATGTTCCTTTGACCCACATCGAAAATGTGCTCCAGTTCGTTTCCAGCGCTCCCCCATATGCACTCTGCCACAGTCCCTGCAAACCTACAGTCTAAGGGTATTCACCAAAACTGCTCAAACTGGTTCCTCCGTTCTAGCTCTTTTAACATTTTTATATGTAGCACCCGAGGGTCCAGAATCCCTCCTAAATCTGGGTCGATCCCTCTCATGATTCTGCGGTTCAGTTCATTTTACTTCCTTGGCTATCTTAGCCTTCTCTACCAACGCAGCGAAATCACGCTCCCTCTGTGGAGCTATCAGCACCCTAAGCTCATTGCGGAGGCCATCCTCGAATCGAACACTGCGCTCATATTCGGTCGCAACTATCCTGCCAGCATATCGACTCAACCTCAAGAATTCTGCCTCATACTCCGCAACAGTCTTATTACCCTTAGCCAGATTCAAAAATTCCTTTCGACGGGCATCCGCATAACTAGCTCCAACATACCTTTCCTTAAAAGAAGTCTTGAATAGTTCCCAAGTTACTCGTTCGATCGGGGTACTCTCCCTTACAATGGTCCACCACTAGTATGCTTCATCTCGTAGCAACGACACGGCCCCCTTCAGCTTTTGCTCCACAGAGCAATCTAGGTCGTCCATAATCCGCTCTGTTGCCTCTAGCCAATATTCAGCCACGTTTGGGGCTACTCCAGATACGCCCCTAAAAACCTCTACTCCGTTAGCCCGGAGTCACTCAGAGATGGATCCCCTATTCATTGTCCCAGTGCTAGCTCCAGCAACCCTTTCCAAAACCCTTAACATTGCTTGGGACAAAGCATCATCCCCCGCAGCCTGATCATGTAACCCAGTCTCAGTTGCCTATGGCACGGATGCCTCCTCAGCTCGCCTATGCCCTGAGGATAAAAATTTAGCTTGCACCCTCTCGCGACCACGTTCGTGGCCTCGTCCACGAGTTCCTCTTGTACTCATATCGAATTATCTGATTACAAATTTTATGACATTAGTTTAATATTTCAGTTGTTTATTACGAGATGTCTTATGGAAATATAGCAGTTCAGGGATTGTTTTCGCAATGTCGTAGCTTCTAGCTACAGATCTCAATCCTCTATTGTTTCTGACTCTACCCTATCTAAAGTATCATAGTAGGGTCTCAGTTCTATCTATAGCATCATATCAATATCACACGGTGTAAAAGAAAGTACACTTACAGACTTGGTGTCGGGGATTCAGTGTGCCACTTCTTTCTCCAAACCATTTAAAACTTAAAAACATGTATTTGGTCACAGAAAATGAGTCAAAAGAGGGTTTCTTTTAGAAACTCTTAAAAATTGATTAAAAATACATTTGTTTTGGAATTTTTGATTTAAAACCCGTTTAAAACCCACAGCCGAGTTATTGCAACCTGGCTCTGATACCACTAAATGTAACCCCCAAACCCAGCCCAGACGTTATGGCCGGATCCGACGCGTCAAATTGAAGTTTTTAAGAAATCTCATGCTTCTTTCAGCGTCCTTCTTAGTGTTTTAAAAGATAGTCTTTGCTAAGTTAATAAAGTGAATGGAAGCTGTGCACCAGGTAGGGATCCGAAACAGAGGATGTGAGCCATGAAGGCTGTTTAAGTACCAAGCTCTTGACTGGATCCAATCTTAGACATGCCCACAACCATTGCCACACTTTGGTGCGAGGTTAGGTTTTGGAAAGAAAAAAAAATGAGTTGGAATTCATTTATGTAGATATTTTTGATAAACCCATTAATTATATCGTTGCTCTATTTTGAAAACAAGTATCATTTTGAAAACGCGCCCTAAGTCTAACCCATTTTGGATTATTATCAGTAAAATATAGAGTATAAAAAAAATCATCCCGGAAAGATAATTAAAAAGGCCTTATTAAAACCCAAAACCAAATAATAATAATTTAAAAAAAACCAGTTACTTATTGCAAAGTTTGAAAGCGATCACCACGGCCACTCTGAATCCCCTCCGGCTCCAAATCTCCACATCAAGGCTCACCTGCAAGGTTAAGGAAATGGGTGAGTTTGGAAACTCAGTGTGCAACAAACCCCTTTCAGAGCCCAAACTAGTATCAGCATACTAGGCCTAAGCACTAATTCAGTCTCGACATATAGTAGGCCGAAGCCTTTCGTTTAATGATTACTGGGCCGAAGCCTTTTCATAAATCATATCACTGGGTCGAAGACTTTACTGTAAACGGTATGGCCCATAGGCCCATTTCAATATCACATGTAATACCAATGAATGTATGCAAACCCATTTGGGGAGACTACTCAACCAACCATCCGCTACTCTCCACCCGTACCAACCAAGCTCTCCATGTGGGGAATAACTCAACCCACCCAACCAAACTCTCCACTGGCAGCATAGCTGCTTTATCATATAACTGGAGGTCTAGCCTATTTTAATAACTGGGGCAAAGCCCTTTTTGATAAGCTGGGGCAAAGCCCTTTAAGCACTTCCTCCATTTATATAAACCCAACCCATGCATATAATGAGTATATCATAGCATATCATGTGCATTTCATAACATATCATGTGCATATCATGTCATATCATGTATAACAATACCTCATGCATCATATTTATAATTAAACCCTAGGGGGTATAATGGTCATTTTTACCTAGGGCAAAATAGTCATTTTTCATATTATAAGGGTAATTTCGTAATTTTACCAAATATCAGGGTTTTCCATGTTCATTAACAATTATCAATATTTTCGAGTGTTTAAACAATGATCTTTAATCCACTTTATCAAATTCCAAAAGCCCTAATGGGCGCCACGAATGCCCATTTAGCCCACTAAGCCCACTTAACCCAAATTTTACAACAATACTAACTGTGTTAACATGCAACTTTTCCAAATTTCATTTTCTATCAATTTTACCCAAATGGGCCCGAAAGCCCATTGGAGCCCAACTTACCATCATGCACAAAATTGCGCTCTTACCTGTTCCATCGACCCAAACACTGATCTTATCGTATTTACCGCATCTATAACCAAACGCAAAATCACAAGTTCCCGAAAGACCAAAATTTTTGCATTTCGGCTTTTCAGTGAATATTAATCTAAGCTACTACGAGGGTTGTTACACACCTGTTTTCTGATGTTTGCTAACAAAGTCTCCCACGAAAACCTACAATTAATCACCACCATTCTTAGTTTACAACTCATGCTTATCAAACCGAAAATCCACCTGACCATAGTCGGCCAAAGAACCCCTAATAGCCATAGATCACTTACCTTCACAGGGCCCGATGATTCAATCCAGGTTTATCCAAACAGATACTCCAAGCCTTGCTGCTCCTCCAAAGTTGTCTATTTCACTACACAAACCATAAAAGTCGAATGAAAAGGCCCAGTGAGGCCTATACCTCAAATCAATAACCTCCCTAAACTATAGGGGGTTTCGACTTTTCTTAACATTTACACTACTGAATCGATTTGGAAAATGAGTACTTACTACAGTCTTCCCTTTTGCACTGTTTAGACCCAAAGTAGACTTTGCCCTCAACCACTTAGCAGCCTTCGAATCCTAGAGGTCTACAGGTTCGGCTATGCCCCTAGAACTAAGGTATTTCAGCTTTTAGGACCAAGAAAAAGAAATGGTGTGGTGGCTTTGTATTGGTGTTGCCATCGGGGACTTTTAGAGTTTAGTGGATAAAGGAATCGATCACAACAAATGAAGAGAAAAGAAGGATGCTGGTCTAAATGAAATCGGCACAACAAACTTCAAAAGTTTCAGCTCTTGTGGCTATTCGGCAAGGGTGATGAAAGGAAAGAAAGTAGTTGTTTGGTTTTGGCAAAAGAAGAGAAAGAAAAATGGATGAAAGGAGTAATGATTTCGGCTAGAGAAGAAAAAGAAGAAAAGAAATAACCCTATGATGTTTAAACAAAAGAAAACGGCACAACTAAAGCCCCTAATGCCGAAATACTAACCTAAAACCCCTAAGCTGATTTTTCCTCCCTAAATTCCCACTATTCGGCCAACACTAAGCCTCCATTCAAATCCCCAAAATCTCTCCCTTTATCACTCCTAAACTCATGCATTTGACTGATTCAAACTCTCTCCAACAGAGCTCCATTCGACTTCAAACTCCTGCATGCTCAAGACATAAAAATTGCCAGCTTAGTGAATCGAACCTTGGCATGCCCCCAACCACTTACACGCCACTTTTTAGCTCATTACTGGCGTCACTTAACCAGTTTGCCAGGGGATCACTTGTGTTACATTTTGCCCACATCTTTTAATAAGGCCACCTATCCAATGCCCCTAACTCCTTAAGTCCAAAATTTAAAAAAATTCTACCGGGTTTTGGCCAACACATGGGCCTTCCATAGGCCCATTTACACACTCCAATTATGAATTTCACAACCAAATACCAAATTTAAAAAAAAATTACCAAATTCTTGAAAATTAAGAAAATCCCGAAAATCAGGGTGCTACATATATCATTCATCATCTGATACATATTACCTGAATATCAATTATTCAACTGATGTCATAACATCTCCCATCCACGGTCTTATTTATCTTTGACATGATGCCATAGTGTCTTTCAACTATGGTCTTACTCATTTTCTATCAGGTTTCCATGGTATCTTTCAACCATGGTCTTGTTCATTTCATGTTACATTGCCATGGTATCTTTCAACCATGGTCTTATTCATTCTCGTCATGTTGCCATGGTATCTTTCAACCATGGTCTTATTCTTTTCATGTCACGTTGCCATGGTATCTTTCAACCATGGTCTTACACATTTTATATCCTGTTGCCATGGTATCTTTCAACCATGGTCTTACACATTTCATATCATGTTGCCATGGTGTCTTTCAACCATGGTCTTACACATTTCATTTCAGAAAGCACACTCCCACGAACCTCATCCTTACAGCGGGATTACCAGTCCAGGCTAAATCCCCTGTAATATAAACTCATAGAGTATTGTCGGGATTACCAGTCCAGGCTAAATCCCCTACAACAACAATTACTCTAATGAGCTTGGATCTGAATTACCAGCCCAGGCTAAATTTAGACCCTAATTCGGATTACCCATCCGGGCTAAATCCATTTTCCACATATTCTTCGAGAAGGCTATATCAAGATAGGATCACCCGTCCGGGCTAGATCCTTTTTACCGATCAATTCCTTTCGAGAGATCCATCGAATTTTCCTTTCATTCAACAGGATTTCTTCCCTTTCATCAAATATGTCAATGTTTCATAAATTTTCATATAATGAACATTCAAATCATATTCATATCAAAAACATACATTTCATGCATTTAAGAATATAATTCAAGTTACACAAACTTACCTCATTGCTTGTTTGTATTTATAATTTCATTAATCCGATATCTTTTTTTTTACACGATCAAGTCTCTTATTTGAGTCGTCTGGATCTCTATAAATAAATTTGATCATCATTTTCATTCATTTCATATTCTAATGTATTTAATTAATGCTCTAGGTAAAATTACTATTTTGCCCCTAAACTTTTATTTAATGACGATTTCATCCTTAGGGTCAGGAAAATAAATTCTTGCAATTTAATCCTTATTTCCAGCTATTATTCTCATACATATTGATAACAGCCCATGAATTCTATAAAATATCAGAATTTTCCATAATTTCAACACTTTTCAATTTAATCCCTAAAACATGTTTTTCCTCGATCTTGAACTAAATTAATAATTTCATTAAATTTTGTAATTTAAATAATGAAATAATCCATTTCATGCAATTTGGTCATTTCTGACATATTTATAAAATTACCCATAAAGTTTTACTTTTATTCAATTTAGTCCCTGAGCCTAAAACATGCAAATTAGCCATGCTAGATGAATATTCATACATATTTTCCTCCTCCTCCTCTCCATTCCACATCCTTAAATTTATATAATATGCTTATAAGTAACATTATCAATAATTTCACTATTTACTTATATGTATATTTAAAGTTGTCCATTTGAGTTATAGTAACTAAATTATTTATATCTTGAGCTACAGAACTCCAAATTAAGATCCGTTAATTTTTTTATGAAACTAGATTCATACATATTCTTACCATAAAATTTTTAGAATTTTTTGTTTAGCCAATTAGTACAGTTTATTCATTAAAATCACCCCTATTCTGCTGTCTGACAGTTCCGACCCTTCTTCACTAAAAATTAATTATCTCCTTGTACAGAATTCAAATAATGTTCTTGTTTATTTATATTAAAAATATACCCATTCAAAATTCTAATCATATAAGTTTAATTCCATAATTGTTTTTCTCCAAATTTTTATGATTTTCCAAAGTCAGAATAGGGGAACCCGAATTCATTCTGACCTTGTCTCACAAAATTCATTATATCTCATAATTTACAAATCCATTGTTTACACCATTTCTTCTATGAGAAACTAGACTCGATAAGCTTTAATTTCATATATTTTTTATCTTGTAATTCAATTTCTAAAATTTATGGTGATTTTTCAAAATTAGTCCACTGCTGTTGTCTAATATTGTTTTAGTGCAAGCTGTTTGTTACCATTTTCCCCTAAGCTTTTAATAAATAACAATTTCGTCCCTACTCAATTAGCCTCTCAATTGAGATGATTTTTCTCAATTAACACTTTATTCTATCACTTTAAACTACTTTACAACTTTTGGAAATCATAATTTAAGCACTAGAATTTAATTTCAAACATTTTCACAATTAGGTCCTAAAATTAATTTCCATCAATTTTACTTGATAAAATTATCATATATCAAAATTAAAGCTTCAATTATATGTTTATTCATCATATTCTTCCAGAACTCATCCATAATATCTTTAAAAATTAGCCATGAAATCAAAAACTAATGAAATAGTAGGTTGGACCCAATTGTAAAAGTCTAAAAACATAGAAATTTCAAGGAGAAAGCAAGAATTAAACTTACATGTAGCTAGAGAATAAAAATTAGCTTGAACCCTCTTCCATGGCTATTTCTCAGCTGATGAAAATAAAGAAAAATGAAGAGAATTCTAGATATTCCAATTTCGTCCCATTTTTATTTAGTTTATTTTGGCAATTTTCCAATTTTGCCCTCATTTCACCCTTTTCCTGATTTTTCTCAGCTATTGCCGCCCAAAATATCTCCTTTGGGCTTATTTGCACTTTAGGTCCTTCCTCATTTGACAATTGATTTATTTAATCCTTTTAGAAACTTTTACACATTTTTCAATTTAGTCCTTTTTATTTAATTAACCACCCAAACGTTAAAATTTTCTGACGAAATTTTAATACTACCTTATTGATCTCCATAAATATTTATAAAAATATTTACGGCTCGATTTATAAAATTGAGATCTCGATAACTGTTTTCTTCAATTTCTTGACTTAATAAATCTTTATAAAACACAAATTACTAATTTAAAAATCTCTCAAAAATCACATTTGGCTCATAATTATTAAATAAATAAATTACGAGCTTATTTTTTTGAATTTAGTGGTCTCGAACCACTATTCCGGACATCATTGAAAGTTGACTATTACAGGCTAAATCTCCCGTATCGTAGACTCATATGGTGATGTCGAGATTACCAATCCAAGCTAAATCCCTTTTGGCGACAAGCACCCTTACTGAGTTTGAATCTAAATTGCCAGTCTAGGCTAAATTCAGACCGTAATCGGATTACCCGTCCGGGCTAAATCCATAATGTACAAATATTCTTCGGGAGGCTAGATCACTCAAGGAACACCCGTCCAGGCTAGATCCTTTCTATATTTGAGATCAACGAATTACCCGTTCGGGCTAAATCCTTTATACAACACATGCAGGATCTGAAAATCACATGCAACATGGTTCATCCATCGAACTTCCTTTCCAACCTCAACTGGGACATTTTTCAACATGTCATTATTAAGAATGCATTTCATGTATTTTCATGCCACCATCAAATGCAATTATCATACATTCTTAAACCATGCATTTAGGCATATTAGGAGTTTACTTTAAGTTATTCAAACTTACTTGTCCAAATCTCGTCAAGTACAACCGTGTAGCAACTGATACAACCTATGTAATATTAATTTAACATTCAATTCATGTAACAATAATTTGCCATTCAATTTCACATGACATAACAAACATCACATTTTCCATATCATACACACCATCCATCAACTTCTACTAAACATATTAAATCATACAATTCATGCCATATCAATAGAGAATTACAATTCAAGCATGGTATTGCATTATTATTAACACACGAACTTACCTCGATCCAGAAACGGCAATTTACCATTTTAGTCCATAACCTTGTATTTTCTCGATTTAAGCCCAAATCTCGATTTCCTTGATCTATAATATCACATTTAGTCTACTAATTAGTCACACTATTCATATGGGTCTAAAAATAATATTTTACAAATTTGCATTTTGACCCCTAAACTTTTACATATTTGCACTTTTGCCCCAATGCTCGTAAAATGATTTTTATTTAATTTCCTTGCATTTCAAGCCTAGCCTAATCATTTTCATAAATATTACAGCCCCCAATTTCCATTAAATCACCCTTTTATGACTCGTTTATAACTTTTACGATTTAGTCCTTTTTAAGCATTTTTACCGAAAATCACTTAGCAAAAGTCATTTATTACACACCGAGCCTTAATATTCTACCATTAAACATCAAAATACATGAATATCATTCATGGGTAAATTTTTAAACATAAACCCTAGCTCAAAATAATGGTAGAAATAGCTAGAACATGTTACCGGGATTTAAAAAATGTAAAGAACATCAAAAATAGGGCTCGGGATCACTTACAAATGAGTTTGGAAGCTTGAACCAAACCCTAGCCATGGATTCCATGAGGGTTTCAGCTGGTACATGGAGAAGATGACCAAATTTTGGCTATTTTGGCTTTTTAATTCTTTTAATTATTAGTTTACCAAAATACCCCTAACTTAAAAATATTTTATTACACCCATTTCATGTCTATTTTTTTCCAACAATTAGATAATGGTCTAATTACCATTTAAAGGCCTCCAATTTAAAATTTCATAACAATTTGACACCTCTAACATGTAGAACTCAACTTTTGTACTTTTTACAATTTAGTCCTTTTGACCAAATTGAGTGCCCAAACATCGAAATTTTCGAACGAAATTTTCATGAAATCATTCCGTGAAATTGTAGACCATAAAAATATAATAAAAATAAATTTTCTTACGTCAATTTTGTGGTCTTGAAACCACTATTTCGACTAGGCCCTAATCCAAAATGTTACATATAAGTTCTTACCATATTATCATCTAATTCATGTCACAAAATATACCAATTCATGATCATCAAAATGTACCAATTCATCATCCCTATACCATACCAAACATGCCAAAACACAAGGCTATATATATATACATCATATATCACTTATAAATCTTATGAATTAAGAGAACTTAAATGGCTAAATACTTACCAACATTTACATCATATACAAGCCAAATTCACATTCAACATTACCAAACACATTTCCACATAACTCAAGCCTATACATGCCATATAGCCAAGTCACAAGTGTATAAATAACGAAATCAAAAACCGGATAGTGTGATGCGATCTTCGCCGACTTCCAACCTGAGTGAACGTCTGAATCACTATAAAACATAGAAAAATAACACAAAGTAAGCTATAAAGCTTAGTAAGCTCATATATTAAGCATATATTAAGCATTTACATATACTATAATATAGATTCATTTGATTTCATCTTTATACCATAATCCCATTCACATACTTAACAAAGCTTCACAAGTTTATTTCTTTCTTTGCTCATGTGAATCAATTCCATTCTCATCCAATCATTCACATTTACATGTACATAAGCAAATATATATATAACTTTATTCAATCCAATATCAATCACATTTTTATTTAGTAAAGATGAATCATGTGAAATATCATCAAATAACAGTATTTCGCACACTATATGCCATATGTATATTTAGTTAAAACATCTATAACTCATATCTCACACATCATTCAATTCATATCTTATTATAGCCAAAAAAACCATATTTTTGGCATGAAACATACTTATACATAAATCTTTCTCATTTCATACATATGATACACTAAGAACTCACCAAATTACCTTCATTCGATTCTCATATAGGTTTTGTACATACCTGTTACACTTAATACAATTGTACTTTCATTCTCATCTTGACTATGCTCGTTGAACCATTCAGGATCACTAAGGATACTTGGGAATCACACATAGGTTGTACAATGTCATATCCTAGATATGGTCTTACATGTAATCTCATATCGATGTTAGTGTCCCAGACATGGTCTTACATGAAAATCATATAACGATGCCAATGTCTCAGGCATGGTCTTACATGTAATCACATCTCGGTCATCCTAATGTCATGGCATTTGTATCCTATATTATTCCTAAGGTTTGTACGGGACTTTCAAACGTCGTAACTCTGTCGATTTCAGCTCGTAATCATGACCATTCAACATTCAATTCAATTAAACAATAATGATAATTTTATAGCACAATTTAGCAACATTTATTAACATACGAACTTACCTTCTTCATTGTAGCGACAAATTAGGTTAACTAATCTAATACTTTATTTTCCCCTGTTCTAGATCTGAATCTCATTTTTCTCAATCTATATAATAACAAAATTTACTTATATAATCATTAATTCATTCAATTTAACACAATTTACACATTTTGGCAAAATTACATTTTTGCCCCTATTATTTCACATTTTTGCAATTAAGTCCTTATCACATAAAAATACAAATTCATACAATTCAATACTAGCCATGCTAGCCAACTTTTCCTTATATTCATATCTGCCCATTTTTCTCATTAATTCACACATTTACCCATGGATTTTAAAAATTTCTCAATTAAATCCATAATTGACATTTTTGTCAAAAAAATCACTTTATACAACTTGTTAATCTAGTTTCAAACTTTAATAATCTATCATAAAACATCTAAACAACCAAGCATTCAACAATGGCATCATTCAAAATCTGTAACAGTTTCAGAACGGAGATACGAGCTAGCTAGATTAAGCTGCAACGAGCTCAAAAACATAGAAATCATTGAAAATCGAGTAAAAATCGTACCTTGATTAAGCTTCCAAGGACCGAATGTTTAAGCTTCTTTAATGGCTTTCTCAAGCATTGATTTTCGGTGGAAGGAAGATGACAACTAATGAATTCTTACGTTTTATTTTATTTATTAAATATTATTTCATAATTACTATTATAACCTTGTTAATTAACCTTATAATTCTCATGATATAAGCCCATATTTGTCCACTAATTCTATTAATGGTATATTTACCATGCAAGTTGTAACACCCCTTACCCGTATCTGAGACCAGGATAGGGTACGAGGCATTACCGGACTTAAAGATTCACGAACGTGCAAAACTAGGCCATAAAATTTCGTTAGAATTTAAAACTTCTCAATTTCTATCTTAAAGTCCATTATATGGGCCTACGAGGCCTTAAACATGCTTTGAAAGTAGTTAGGGACTAAATCAGGAACTTTGGAAAATTCAGGAAAATTTATAAATTTTTTCCATGAAGTAGAGTTACACGCCTGTGTGCCCTCACACGCCCGTGTCCTCAGGCTGTGTAACTCTCTGACTATGACATCATCATACAAAATGAATCGCACGGACAAGCCACACACCCGTGTGCTAGGCTGTGTCTTTGCCCGTATAGGCAACACTTAGGCTATTTTCCAAGCCGTTTGTTGTTCTTAATTCTCTCCCATGCTTAAACACATCATAGGCACAATTATAGCATTAATTTAATGGTTAATTATCCTTTAGTAAAATTCAATTAAAGAATTTGCATGTTGTCATACAAGTGTTTATCACAAATACTCATGTTACACCAAGTTGGGCATACCAACCCACACTCAATAGTCTTATCATATTGATGACCATTTTTACCAATTAACCATAATATTTTATCCAACACTTAATCTCTACTTATTCAACAATGTTCATGTTCAATCATTATCAACTTATTACCATGCCACTCATTTATTCCATGGCCATGACCACCTCTAATAGTCCTAGGGCATTCAGCATCTACATATGCCTTATACTACCCAATCATAGTAATAAGCGTAGCCACAACACAAGGTATTAACACACAGCATGGATAAATATACTTACAAGCCATAACCATTATAAGTCACATCTCATGGTTATATATAGTAAACTAATATATATATACCAATACCTCTAGCTAATCATACTAACTTCTATCACAAAAACTAAGTCCCTATACATGTCACTCACTTGAAATCGCTAGCATATATATTAATATTCCAAAAATGATGTCTCAATAGTGTGATGCTGTCTCCGACGATCTCCAGCCCCGAGCAGACCTAAAACCACTAAGGAAATGGAAACGAGGCAGTAAGCTTTACGCTTGGCAAGCTCGCATGAAAAATAATAAGCAATGTGATAACTTGCTATTTTTAAATTCTTTCTATTTATTCAAAGTCCAGTCAAGCTATTTTCCTGAGTCACGGTCACTAAATTATTAATATCTAGAGTTACGAGACTCCAACTCAAGATCCGTAAAATTTCCTAGAAGCTAGACTCATATATCTTCTTACCATAAAATTTTAAAAATTTTTGGTCCATTCAATAAGTACAGTTTATTCTTTAAAATTATCCTTATTTCGTTGTATGATAGTTCCGACCTCTCTTCACTATGAATTAATTATCTCATAGCTTGGAACTCGGATTATTCTCCCTCCTATTTCTCTTGAAAATAGACTCATCAAGGATTTTAGGCATATAAATTATAACTCATAATCATTTTTGTAAAATTTTTAATGATTTTCCATATTTAAAATAGGGGAGTCCGAGATCACTCTGTCCCTATTTCACAAAAATTCCAATATCTCATAATATGAGATTCCTTTCCTTACACCATTTCTTTTATCTGAAGCTAGACTCGACAAGCTTCAACAGCCTTTAAATCGACTTCCACAATTTTCAGTGGATTTTTGAAGTCAGACCACTACTATTTTACCAATTTGTCTTAATGCAACATGATGATAACCATCACAAATTTGTCATAGAAATTATTCTCATAAATATCATTCATTTATTTGCACTACCATCACAGGTCCATTTCATTCCACATGTCAAACACGTGCTCATGGGTTTCAAGTATGTACTTGTGCTATCTCTTAGCACAACCACTCATCTAAACATGACAATCATATGTATCATACTAGTATCACCTAAGCATAGATGAGTTTATCATTTCAAGTACTTCCATCCCATTTCTCATATATATTCCCATTGAATTTCTCTGAATCTTGATGGATATTCCATTTACCGTTAATTTATACAAGTGATCATTTCAAGTACGCACTTTCACGAACCTCGGTCTTTATGGCAGGATTACCAATCTAGGATAAATCCCCCGTATCATAAACTCACAGAGTGTTGTTGGGATTACCAGTTCAGGCTAAATCCCTTACATTGACATACACTCTCATAAGCTCGGATCTGTATTACAAGTCCAAGCTAAATTCAGTCCATAATCGGATTACCCATTCGGGCTAAATCCTTTCTATACTGAGATCGATGGATTAACCATCAGGGCTAAATCCTTTCTGCAACACATGCAGGATCTCATTTCTCATTTCAGCACACATATTATTCCCATAAGGAACACTCGTCCGGGCTAGATCCTTTTTACCATCAATACATTTCCGGGAAATCCATCAGTTATTCCTTTTTATTCAATCAGGATTTTCTCTTTCCATCAAGTATATCAACATGCATAGGTGATCATGCAATGTACATTCCAATCAACTCATTTTCATGTTTATTAGAGCATAAATTCATACAATCAAAATAACATGTCACTTTGTTTCTATACAAACATACTCATTTCATTTAAAATATCACATTCCATCAAATTTTCATACAATCATAGCAAGATATATTTCATGTATAACCGTAACAACATTAGTAATACACTTATTAAATCACGCGAACTTACCTCGAATACGGAAACAGCAAGATTACCATTTTACTCCAAAACTTGTATTTTCCCGATTGAAGCCCGAATCTCAATTTTCTTGATCTATCATTTCAAATATAGCCTATTTAGGATTCACATTATTCAAATTGACCCAAAATTATATTTTTTCAAAATTACACTTTTGCCCCTATGCTCGTAAAGTGATTTTTATTCAATTTTCTCATTCTATAAGCCTAGCCGAACCATTTTCATAACTATAGAAAACTAAAATTCTCATCTTAAGACCCTTTTATACCATTTTTACAACTTTTACAAAACGGTCCTTTCGGACGTTTTCATCGAAAAACGCTCAGTAAAAGTCATTTATTTAACATCAACCACTCATTTTCTACTGTTAGACATCAAAATGCATGCATGTCACACATGTTCCAATTTTTAAACATGGACCCTAGCTTAAAATATGGGTAGAAATGAGTAGATCATGTTACCGGGACTTTAAAAATGCAAAGAACATTAAAAATGGGGCTCGGGATCACTTACTATGGAGCTTGGAAGCTTGAAAACCCTAACCATGGCTTCCTCCTTGCTACATTCGGCCAAACAAGAAGATAGACAAGGGTTTTTGGCTTTTATTTTGTTTTTTAGTCCATTTAATTACCAATTTACCAAAATGCCACTTTTACTCATCTTTGAAATTTTACCTTTCCATGTCCATTTTTGTCCAACAAATTATCCAATGGTCTAATTACCATTTAAGGACCTCCAATTTAAAATTTCATAACAATTAGACACTTCTAACATGTAGAACTCAACTTTTTCACTTTTTACAATTTAGTCCTTTTGACTAAATTGAGTGCCTAAACGTCAAAATTTTCAAACGAGGTTTTCATGAAATCATTTCGTGAAATTGTAGACCAAAATAAACTTTCTTATGTTAAATTTGTGGTTCCGAAATCACTACTCCGACTAGGCCCTAATTCGGGATGTTACAATTCTCCCCCCTTTAGGGATTTTCGTCCCAGAAAATCTTACCATAAGAGTGGTTTAACTTTCACATAGACTCTTCTATCCCATCTTTCATAAGGAACTTTCACTCATGATGTATTTTTCATACTATCTCTTAGTCTTTCATACTGGGATTATGAGTGATTCTTCACTATACGGCACATTAACCAAATCTTGACTTCAATCAGGGAATTCATGTACGCAAGGGTCAAACCCATACCGTTAAAGAATATATATGCATATCATACTTGTATCCTCTTGGATTCAAATGGGGTAGCCAGCCCAATTATCATATCCTTAAGTTTTCTATCATTTAATATAGCCCGACAGTTTACCAATTCAACCTCTGTCGTCATTAAAATTTAGAGCTTCATTTAGCTTTTTCAATAGTTCACAATACAATTCCCGGACCTCAATCTTATTAACAAAAACTAACTTTCCAAGATATCTGACAATCTCAGATATACGTGATTCCATTAACCTGTTAGCCAAGAATTTAACATAAACAAAAACGATTTGTAGATTTCACCAAATACTTATACAAGCCACATAATATTTTTCCTTTTTCAGAAACAGGGATAATCCTAATATGAAATATATAGTGACTCTTTCTCATTTCCATTCTAGTGTCAACACTAGCGAGAATAGTTCTGATAACACTTGATATTCAACTTTAACCTTGTTAAAATTCAGTAATTCATACGCAAGGACCAAAAATGTCGAGTTCCAAACTCGATCACTGATACACTATTCCTGTGAGTTTTCTTGCAAAAATTCTCTATATAAGCTTTGGATATCCTACCCAAGCACTTGTAACTGTACTTTGCTCCGCTTAGAGATCCTATAATAGTTATCTCATAATCTTTTATAACTCAAGTCACCTGGCCATCACAATTTAGATCGATCTTTAACATCAGCTACTTTAGCTATCACATTGCTTTATAGTCTCTTATCACATCACAAGTCATTTATCAACACATCACCGAAGGTCAAGGAATTCTTGCCCAATGCTAACTAAACCAGTTTCAAGAGCTTTAGTTAACAATATTCTCATCATACCAAGTCTTTCTAACAAGTAGTAGGCTTTTCAACTTTCGTAAGACGGAAATTCTATCATTCCAAGCAACTTTAAATCATATCATAGTCTTCTCAGAAATATATGCTTTTCATTCAGATTATCCGTCTTTTACTCATAAGGAAATGGTTTCTTACTAACGAAATGGATTCTTACTCCCAGATGTAAATGTCTTACTTATTCTTTCACACAATAACCAATTCTAATTGAACAATCAAGTCAGTCTTAATCATCTATAACGACATTTCAAGAGATCTTCTCTTCTAGTCGATAGAATGACTCAACATATAATCATTCAAAATTCATTTATCATGCTAATCAAAAGACCACTTCCAATACATTAACATAAAATAATAAGAATATCCCTACTAAAAGTATTTAACTTGATTAACTTAATTGAGAATAGAAATCCATATATTGGAATCATCATGTTGCTATAATCAAACCAGAAACATAATTATAATTGACATAGTCTTCATAAGCTAAAGAATACACTTTAGGGACGAGCCATGATTAATAATTTATGGAATAAATATGGCAAGAAAATCCAATAAGGAAGTCCAAGATAAAGAAATTTCAAGATTCAGAAATTCAAGATACCATACCATATCGATAGATCGTGAACAAAACTCATAAGAAAACATGAATGGTCCTGATAATTCCTCAGAGAAAAGAAGTCCAGAAGAACACATCATTCAGACCCACTTGTAATAAATACGACAAGAACAACATACTTCCCATATATATATATATCAGGTAAAGCAATAATTAGAAGAAACAGAATCATATTGTCATGTGCATTATCTTATAAAATTCCAACAAACGGATTATAACAAAATACCCAAAAGAAATAGAACAACACTGATTATAAACCAATTAGGTTATCAATGCTTTCAGCAAACATCATGTTTAGAAAACATCCTCATATAATAACAATTTACAGAAGATAGATGGTCACAATAACACCTTCAAGGACAAATAAATTCTTAGGGTACCTCAAGAGAAACAGTCATAATCCACTCACTGTAAGCTGTTACACTCGAATGTCATACATTTCAAATATTATTCCTTCAGTCAATTATGTCATCTCTAGTCTCGTATTATTTCTTTCACTGAAGAGAATAAGCTTAAAAGGAATTCTGATTACTACCTTCTTTCGACATTGTGTCTAAATCAATCGATTTTCCAAAGTTAATTTCTCCTCTTATTACGATATTTTGTAAACCAAACAATCTTTAAATCAACTTGATACCTTTCTAGTTCTGTCTTTACTTCTCAATTTATTCTCAAACTCTAACTATATTTATAATCGTTCCACAGCTGAACTCTTTGGTTTCACACTTGGGAGCTTATCCCACAGATCTTGTAAAATCCTTTATAAACACCACTTTGGTAAGGGGGTGGGGTCGTAAGATCCCTGACTTGTCTCTCATACACATATACATATAACACTATTTCATCATTATAATAACACATTCGCAAACATAGACGAGTGTACTACAAACTAAGCTCTCATCCATCACATCATCATATACATATCATTATAGTCATATAACTCGATTCAATCAATTTAGCACATTTATTTAAGCTATGTGAGTTTGCCAATCATACTTGTTCAAACAAGCATAGGTACTCATCGTAACATGAACTTTCATATCACATGTTATCACATATATCGTGAACTTTTATTCATCATTTTTTGAATCTAGGCTTATCATGACTATACTTTACCCGAATACCTTAGCATTGCATTTAACATGGTTGGTGTAGCTCGGTTGGAGAGTACCTCTGTCCAAACATGATGGTTCTCATTCGCGCCGAGAGACATCACACTATCACAGATCGATGGCATGTATAGCTAGACTCTCATTCATGCTAGGTTAGTCTGAGAACCAACTAAACTATAGCTCTAATACCACTAAATGTAACACCCCTTATCTGTATTCGAGGCCAGGATAGGGTACAAGGCATTACCGGACTTAAAGATTCACGAACGATCAAAACCAGGCCATAAAATTTTGTTCAAATTTAAAACTTTTCAATTTCTATCTTAAAGTCCCTTATATTGGCCTACGAGGCCTTAAACGTGCTTTGAAAGTAGTTAGGGACTAAATCAGGAACTTTGGAAAGTTCAGAAGAATTTATAAAAATTTTCCATGAAGTAGAGTCACACGCCCGTGTGCCCTCACACGCCCGTGTCCTTAGACCGTGTAACTCTCTAACTATGATGTCATCATACAAAATGAACCGCACGGGCAAGCCACACGCCCGTGTGCTAGGCCATGTCCTTCACAGGGCTGAGACACATGGTCGTGTCTCTGCCTGTGTAGCCAACACTTAGGCTATTTTCCAAGCCTTTTGTTGTCCTTAATTCTCTCCCATACTTAAACACATCATAGGCACAATTATAACATCAATTTAATGGTTAATCATCCTTTAGTAAAATTCAATTAAAGCATTTGCATGTTGTCATACAAGTGTTTATCACATATACTCATGTTACACCAAGTTGAGCTTACCAACCCACACTCAATAGTCTTATCATATTGATGACCATTTTTACCAATTAACCATAATATTTTACCCAACACTTAATCTCTACTTATTCAACAATGTTCATGTTCAATCATTATCAACTTATTACCATGCCACACATTTATTCCATGGCCATGACCACCTCTAATAGTCCTAGGGCATTCATCATGTACATATGCCTTATACTACCCATTCATAGTAATAAGCATAGCCACAACACAAGGTATTAACACATAGCATGGATAAATATACTTACAAGCCATAACCATTATAAGTCACATCTTATGGCTATATACAGTAAACTAATATATATATACCAATACCTCTAGCTAATCATAATAACTTCTATCATAAAAACTAAGTCCCTATACATGCCACTCACTTGAAATCGCTTGCATATATATTAATATTCCAAAAATAATGTCTCGATAGTGTGATGCTGTCTCTGACGATCTCCAACCCCGAGCAAACCTAAAACCATTAAAGCAATGGAAACGAGGTAGTAAGCTTTACGCTTATCAAGCTCGCATGAAAAATAATAAGCAATGTGATAACTTGCTATTTTTAAATTCGTTCTATTTATTCAATGTCCAGTCAAGCTGTTTTCCTGAGTCATGGTCACTAAATTATTAATATCCAGAGTTACGAGACTCCAAATCAAGATCCGTAAATTTTCCCAGAAGTTAGACTCATATATACTCTTACCATAAAATTTTAAAAAATTTTGGTCCATTCAATAAGTACAGTTTATTCATTAAAATTATCCTTATTTCGCTGTATGACAATTCCAAACTCTCTTCACTATGAATTAATTATCTCATAGCACGAAACTCGGATTATTCTCCCTCATATTGCTCTTGAAAATAGACTCATCAAGGATTTTAGGCATATAAATTATAACTCATAATCATTTTTGTAAAATTTTTAATGATTTTCCATATTTAAAATAGGGGAGTCCGAAAGCACTCTGTCCCTATTTCACAAATCACTCTGTCCCTATTCCACAAAAATTCCAATATCTCATAATATGAGATTCTTTTCCCTACACCGTCTCTTTTATCTGAAGCTAGACTTGATAAGCTTCAATTTCATGTTTTATTTAGCATTTAATTTGACTTCCACAATTTTTAGTGGATTTTCAAAGTTGGACCACTGCTATTTTACCAATCTATCTTAGTGCAACATAATGATAACCATTACAAATTTGTCATTGAAATTATTCTCATAAATATCATTCATTCATTTGCACTATCATTACAAGTCCATTTCATTTCACATGTCAAACACGTGCTCATTGGTTTCGAGTATGTACCTGTGCTATCTCTTAGCACAACCACTCATCTAAACCTGACAATCGTATGTATCATACTAGTATCACCTAAGCATAGATGAGTTTATCATTTCAAGTACTTCCATCCCATTTCTCATATAAATTCCCGTTGAATTTCTCAGAATCTCGATGGATATCCTATTTACCGTTAATTTATACAAGTGATCATTTCAAGTACGTACTCCCGCAAACCTCGGTCCTTACGGCAGGATTTCCAGTCCAGGCTAAATCCCCCGTATCATAAACTCACAGAGTGTTGTCGGGATTACCAGTCCAGGCTAAATCCCTTACATTGACATACACTCTCATAAGCTCGGATCTGAATTACCAGTCCAGGCTAAATTCAGTCCTTAATTGAATTACCTGTTTAGGCTAAATCCTTTCTATACTGAGATCGATGGATTACTCGTTAGGGCTAAATCCTTTTTGCAACAGATGCAGAATCTCATTTCTCATTTCAGCACACGTATTCTTCGGGAGGCTCGATCACTTAAGGAACACTCGTCCGAGCTAGATCCTTTTTACCATCAATACATTTCCGGGAAATCCATTAGTTATTCCTTTTTATTCAACTGGGATTTTCTCTTTCCATCAAGTATATCAACATGCACAGGTGATCATGCAATGTACATTCCAATCAACTCATTTTCATGTTTACTAGAGCATAAATTCATACAATCAAAATAACATGTCACATTGTTTCTATACAAACACACTCATTTCATTTAAAATATCACTTTCCATCAAATTTTCATACAATCATAGCAAGATATATTTCATGTATAACCGTAATAACATTAGTAATACGCTTATTAAATTACGCGAACTTACCTCAAATATGGAAACGGCAAGATTACCATTTTAGTCCAAAACTTGTATTTTTCCTATTTAAGCCCGAATCTCGATTTTCTTGATCTATTATTTAAAACATAGCCTATTTAGGACTCACATTATTCAAATTGACCCAAAATTATATTTTGTCAAAATTACACTTTTTCCCCTAAACTTTGTTAAAATTACACTTTTGCCCCTATGCTCGTAAAGTGATTTTTATTCAATTTTCCCATTCTATAGGACTAGCCGAACCATTTTCATAACTATATAAATCTACAATTCTCATTTTAACACCCTTTTATACCATTTTTACAACTTTTACAAAACGGTCCTTTCGGACGTTTTCATTGAAAAACGCTTAGTAAAAGTCATTTATTTAACATTCAACACTCATTTTCTACTGTTAGACATCAAAATGCATGCATTTCGCACATGTGTCAATTTTTAAACATGAACCCTAGCTTAAATTATGGGTAGAAATGAGTAGATCATGTTACCGGGACTTCAAAAATGCAAAGAACATTAAAAACGGGGCTCGGGATCACTTATTATGGAGCTTGGAAGCTTGAAAAACCCTAACCATGGCTTCCTCCTTGCTACATTCGGCCAAAGAAGAAGATGGACAAGGGTTTTTGGCTTTTATTTTTTCTTTTAGTTCATTTAATTACCAATTTACCAAAATGCCTTTTTTACTCATCTTTGAAATTTTACCTTTCCACGTCCATTTTTGTCCAAAAAATTTTCAAATGGTCTAATTACCATTTAAGGACCTCCAATTTAAAATTTCATAACAATTAGACACTTCTAACATGTAGAACTCCACTTTTGCACTTTTTACAATTTAGTCCTTTTGACTAAATTGAGTGCCCAAACGTCAAAATTTTAGAACGAGGTTTTCACGAAATCATTTCGTAAAATTGTAGACCATAAAAATAAAATAAAAATAAACTTTCTTAAGTTGGATTTGTGGTCTCGAAACCACTATTTCTACTAGGCCCTAATTCGAGATGTTACACAAGTGCTTATTCTTTTCATTTCTATAGTCATTTGGTTCATTTCACTTAGAGAACTCATATTTTACACCTTATGTGATTTAGTTCTTTTTTTACCGAATTAAGCATTTAAATGGTAAAATTTCTTAATGAAAATTTTATACTATCATTCTACAATGTTGTAAAACTTATTAAAATAATAAAATAAATATTTTGACTTCGGATTAGTGGTCACGAAACCACTGTTCCAGTTTGACTCAAAAATGGGCTGTTACAGATTTTATCGATACTGACACCCTAAACCTGACTAGAATCCAAAGCGGCACATTAGCCATCGAAGTGACTTTCTAGCATAAAACCACCCCAAAACACGCCCGAACCTTATAACACCTCAATTCTAGCTAATAATTGTCTAATCTTATTAGGAAACAATTTCTGAACCTTTTTAAAACTATTTTTAAGGACTTAACCCTAAGGGTATTTTAGTTATTTTACCATTTAAAAATAAACGATCCTGATTTTAATTCTAAATGATTACCAACTTCCTTTAAATCAATTTGGGGAAACCTCTAAAATTCATTTTAATTAACCATTTTTCCTTAATCCATTTACTAATTAAGGATATATTAGCTAAGTTTTATTACTTTAATCATATATATACAATTTTAATTAATCTAATTATAACTAATAAACAACATGTATTCGTAATTTAAATATTCAAAATCAGGTTTAACAAACAACAATTAAATCATACAATGGAATTACCTTAGCCACAAAGCTATCCACTCCTTGACAAGCTACAATTAAAATGTATTAGTGAAAAATTCATGCTTCAATCATCATGTTTTCAATGACCATGATATCACTTAGCAACATACCATAATCCACAAAACATTTAACCATAAAATCAATCATTTAAAAAACAAGCATAACATTTCAAAATTAAAATCCAAATAAAAGACTCAAATGTCCATTACATATAACACCCCAACTTGGCCCAGAAGTTAGACCCGAATCTGGTATGTCACATTGAAGTGTTTTTCGAAAACCATGTTTTCATTAGAAACCCTTCTTATTTAAAATGTAGTATATTGAAAACTTCTTAATTTTATTTCCAAAACTCCTTTTTACTTTGCGGAAGCTAATTCTAAAAGTAACCGATTTACAAAAACGTGATGTTTTAAAAGTTAAGTCGCGAAAAGTAGTTTTTTGAAAACAGTTTTTATTTTGGAAAACCATGTCCTTCTTCTAACAGATATTAGACATACTAAAGAAACTTTCCAAATAAAATGTTAAGGAAATAAAGATGCCTTATTACAACCCAAATCAAAACCAAAGTGCTTAACTAAATAAATGAAATAGAAAAACATGTACAGTTGTGTGGTTGTCTTCGAGTCCTTCTGCGACACCGATCCACCTAACGCTGGGGATTACCTGCACAGTTAATAAACGGGGTGAGTTTATGAAAACTCAGTGTGTAATCCCCTTACTAGAGTAACAGTCTGGGCTAGAGCCCGTTAACAGTAATAGTACAGTCCAGTTTAGAACATACATGGCCCAAAGGCTATTACAATGTAATTTGGGTCACAACCCATAACAGAATCAATTGGGCCCAACCCAAACCAATAACAGAACAGAATGTGTGAATGCATGGATGCAGGCTATCCCATCCCAATAATCCAACTGTTACACATTAACTTCGTCCCCCGGTACACATTATGTGAGGATATAAATATCGACCCACCCATCCGATACACATCAATGGTAGCCCGGTTCCGGTACTACCTTCATTACAGCAAAGCTGCTAATCATATATTGGGCTTAAAAAGTCTTCAGTAGCGATATTATAATTGGCACAAAGCCATCGGTAATTGTATTATGTTTGGCACATAGCCATCAGCGGCGGTAATATAATTGGCACACAACATTGGGTAGATATGATCCACACAGAGTCATCCATAAGTATGTTAGGCACATAGCCACAGGTAAATACGTTTGGCACAAAGCCATAGTCAAGGTGGCACAGAGCCATTTTCAGGTTGGCATAAAGCCACAATCAGAATAATTGGCTTTAAGCCATCGGTAGTTGTTTCATGTTAGGCACATAACCATCAGCGACGGTAATACAGTCAGTACATAGCCTCGGGTAAATGTGATCAACACAGAGTTGTCAATAATCATATATTGGGCTTAAAAGCCACTGGTGGATCCACGGTCGTCAAGCAACCATGTGATCCTTAATCGGTGGATCCACGATGGTCAAGCAACCATGCGATCCTAAATCAGTGGATCCACGGTCGTCAAGCAACCATGCGATCCTCAATTTCTTCCTTCGTTTCACAATTCCAACCCCATGCAATATGTCGTGTATGTCATGCTCAATGATCACACGTGTATGCAAAATGACCATGCTCAGTAACAATCATTTAAACATATACTAAAAACATATCAGTTTTACAACTAAAGTCAAGTCAGTTAAAACACAATCATACAATCACAGTCAATCGGTCAAATCCATAGTCCAAGTCAGTCATTTACCCACAAGGGCAAAATAGTCATTTTACCCTACAAGGGTATTTCAGTAATTTTGTAATATCCCAAATTAGGGCCTAATCGGAATAGTGGTTTCGTGACCACAAATCTGAGATAGAAATAATTATTTTATAATTATTTTGAGGTTTATGATATGATTGCATGATTGTGTGAAAATTTTGTGAAGAAATTCCATGCATAAAATGCTTAATTTGAAGTCAGGGGCTAAATCGAATAAGTTGCAAAACTTGCATTCTAGAAGTTTTTAGTATGAAATTGCTTTGAAATATTAATTAGGAGGTCTTAAATAGCAATTTGACCAATTTCTAAAATTTTGGACAAAAATGGGCTTGTACATGAAAATTTTCAAAGAAAGGCATTAAGGGCATTTTGGTCATTTGGATAATTAATGAAATAAAATGGGAAAAATGACACAAAATAGTCATCTTCCCCATTAGTTGCTGCCGAATGCTCCATGTCTCCATTGCTAGGGTTTCTTCAACTTTCAAGCTTCATAGTAAGTGATTCCAAGCCCCGTTTTTAATGATTTTTATGTTTTTGAGATCCCGATAACTCGATAAAGCTTATGTTAGCAATAATTTAACCTAGGGTTTATATTTGGAAAAATACCCATAGGTGAAATTTGTGTATTTTGATGTTTTATGATAGAATATGATGTTTTAAATTATGTTAGACAACTTATACTACTCGATTTTAAGCAAAAACGAGTAAAAGGGCTTAATCAGTAAAAATACCTAATAGTCACAAGTACATGTTAGAGTGAGAATTTGATGTTGCCATAGAATGGAAAAGTGATCAGCATGTTGTAAAACATAAGAATAAGGAATAAAGTTTAATCCCGAGCCTAGGGGCAAAAATGTAAATATGCAAAGTTTAGGGGTAAAATTGTAATTTTGCCAAAATTTGAATTAAGGATTAATTTGATAATGTGAGTATTAAATAAGCTAAATGTGTTATTTTAGATCAAGAAAGACGTGGAAACGACCCCAATCGAGGAAAAGAAAAGATTGTGGATTAAATTGCAAAACCTTTGTATTTTGGTACCAAGGTAAGTTCATGTGTAAATAATGTAGCATAATTGTTATTTTAAGTCATTGATGTCAATTATGTGATATGCTGATTTTTTTTTTATTATGAAATAAATGCTTTGTGGTTATTTTCGAATAAAATATAAATTGTTACCGAAAATCATCGTTACGGCATTTTACGGAAGACGTCAAGGATATGTGTTCAAGGAAAATCCCGTTTGAACCTTAGGAATAGATTAGGATACAAGTGACATGTCACTAGGATGGTTGAGCATCCGAGCTCGTTGAGTTGAGTCCGAGTTCACTTATGGATGCGAATGTTCGAACTCGTTGAGTTGAGTCCGAGTTCGTGAGATGTAACTAGGCATCCGAGCTCGTTGAGTTGAGTCCGGGTTCATTATGGATGCGAACGCCCGAGCTCATTGAGTTGAGTCTGAGTTCGCTTATGGGCGGGTTACATGGTAGCTTGGCTACATATGTGGCACTTATGTGCAAACTTCCTCACGTATCCGAATTATATTAGATGAGTTCAACGGGTAAAGTTCTACTCAAATGAAGGAATACTTGAGATGAAAAGAGACGTATTGGTAAGTGATGTGAAATGGATACTTGGACAGGTATGTACTTAACCCTCGGGTTGAGTATTGATACAATAACGATAAGGTAGTAAAATGATGAAAGATGATTAGAAATGAGATTTATGTTTTGGTGATACCATGCTAATGTTGTTTGGTATGATTGCTTTGTTATGTTACTTATTATTTGCATATGAACTTACTAAGCATTTATGCTTACTCCTCTTTCTTACTCATTGTAGTTTTGGACAAGCCAGCTCGGAAGTCGGGATTGGTCGGAGGATCACCACACTATCCAGGAAGAACTTTTCGGTAAAATGGCTTGTAAATTTAAGTATGGCATGTATAGCAAAATACTTATTTTGTGTAAATGATCTTATGGTATGGTGATGAAATGGTTGAGGAAGTGCTTGATAATGATAAATTATGGAAATGGTTAGTTTAGAATATGTTTGATGTTATGGAAAGTTAATAAGTTACCTAGTTCATGAAAATTCATAAAAAGGATGAAATTTGCCATAAACAGAATATTACAGCAACACTGATGTGAGTTTGAAAATTTACTAAAAATCATAGAAAATTGAATTTGGTGATGAATTAAATATCAAATTGAAGCTTATTATGTCTAGTTTCACATGAAACAAACTAAACTGGTAAAAGAATTATATGTTAGAAGATATTTGAATTTTAGTGAAACAGGGTCAGAGCAGTTTCTAAATCCCCTGTTCCAACTTTATAAATTCACCATAAATTGTACAGATATAATTAGGTGTCTTATTTTATATCCTCAGAATACTTATTGAGTCTAGTTTCAGGAGAAATAAATCTCATATTCATATGAATTTTATACAGAGAGGAAAGTGGTTCGTAGTAAACAGAGGTTAGACTAGTCAAGCCCTGAAACAGGGGTAACTTTAACTAATAAACTGTACTAATTGGACCAACCAAAAATTCTAGAAAAAAAAATTAGTAGATAGGCATATGAGTCTAGATTCAGGGAAAATTTACGGATCTTGATTTCGAGTTTCGTAACTCGAGATATGATTTTTCTTGTGACTGTAACGCAAGTAGCTAAAAAGCTGTGAATGTAGAAACAAATAATCTAAAGTTCTTAAAATGTTAAATTAAGTTTAGTAACACCTCATACTCGACTCCGGTGACGGTCTCGGGCGTGGGGGCGTTACATTTAGTGGTATCAGAGCAGGTTTAGTTGGTTCTCGGACTACGTGTTGTATGTACGGATTTTGCTATACATGCCATATGTATAAATTGTGATAGTGTGACGACTTCTGACCTTTTTAAATGATTTTTTTTATAGTAAATGGATCCCGATCCAGCTGTGGTAGATGAAGTAGAGAGTAATGCGCCAACTCCGGCTGAAGGAGCAGCGCCGACTGAAAATCCACCTCCTACTATTGGTCAGGGAGGAGGAGAAAGGGGTCGGGAAGCCTTTCTCCAAATGATGAGTGCATGGTACACTGAGTTCGTTCGCACGAACCCAAATGTACAACCTCCCCACCTCCCCAATTCCTCAACCTGTACCCGGATGCTTCAAGGTATGGATCGATGAAAATTCATAGAAATCCAGTTGATGAATCCATAAGCAAGGGGTCAAGAATTTAAAGCAAATATTGATGATGATGCCGAGAAAGCGAGTTTTGGCTTGAAAATTCTATTCGGGTATTTGATGAATTATCTTGTACACTGAAGAATGTTTGAAATGCGCTATATCTTTGTTGAGGGATTCAGCTTACAATTGGTGGAAGACTTTGATTTGGTGGTATTAAAGAGAGAGTAACATGGGAATTCTTTCAAGAAGAGTTTGGAAGAAATATATTGGTGAAAGATTTATGGATCAAAAGCGTAAAGAATTTCTTGAACTGAAGCAAGGTAATATGACGATTACAGAATATGAAAGAGAGTTTGTTCGATTAAGTAAATATGCCAGAGAATATGTTCCTACAGAGGCCAAGATGTGCCGACGATTTGAAGACGGGCTCAATGAAGACATCAAAGTATTTGTTGGAATTCTTGAATTAAAAGAAATGGTAGTATTGGTTGATCGAGCTTGTAAGGTGAAGAATTACTTAAAGAGAAGAAAAGGCAGTAGATCGAGACTAGAAAGTGGAAGAAAAGACCGATGAGCGGTTCATTCTCACAAAGAACTGGAAAGTCAAGAAATATGAATCCTCGTTCTCAAACTTCAGGTGGGCAATCATATGGAAACTATAAAAAGCAAAATGTGGGTCCTAAGTCCCGGACTACTTCAAAGAAGCTTGATGTAGGGAATCCGAGATTTGTTAAACCGAGTGCAGTGGTGTGGTAGAAATCATTTTGGTCCGTGCAGAGCAAATGAATGTTTTCGATGTGGTTTTTAGGATCATTTTATTAGAGATCGCCTGAGAGAGAGAGTGAAAAAGAAAAATTTTAGAATACAAAAACAAGTGGGGCGGATTCGAGAGGAAGATATCTAAGAAAAGTTGGGGAGCGAAGCAAGCGGTAAGAATGTAGCCAGAGATGCACCAGTTAGACTGAAGGAAGGGCTCGGCTAGAACTTATGCTATTAAAGCACGCGAAGATGCTTCCTCTTTGATGTGATTATTCGGTACATTTTCTCTCTATAATGTTAATGTTATTGCTTTGATTGATCCCGATTCTACTCATTCATATGTGTGCATGAAATTGGTGTCTAGTATGAATATACCGTTGAGAAACACGTAATTATATGATTAGAGTGTCGAATCCGTTAGGCAAATGTGTGATTGTTGATAAAGTATGTTAGAAATGTCCTTTAATGATTCGGGATCATTACTTTCGCCGACTTGATGTTGTTGCCGTTTGATGAGTTTGATGTTATTTTGGGCATGGATTGGTTGACACCGCATGATGCTAAAATAAATTGCAAAGAAAAAGTTATAGAATTAAAGTGTGAAAATGGTGAAACATCTGCGGGTTGAATCAGATAAATCGAGGCATTGCCTAGTGTGATTTCTTCAATGTCGGCTCAAAGATATTTAAGAAAGGGTTATGAAGCTTATTTGGCGTATGTAATTAATATAAAAGAAGTTGAAAAGAAAGTTGAATCAGTGCTGGTCATGTGTGTGTGAATTTGCGAGACGTATTTTGTAAGAATTGCCGGGTTTGCCTCGGTTAGGGAAGTAGAATTTGGTATTGATTTGATACCGGGAACAACTCCGATTTTGATTGCTCCATACAGAATGGCACCAGCAGAGTTGAAGGAATTAAAGTCGCAGTTGCAAGAGTTGACTGATAAAGGCTTTGTGAGACCGAGTTTTTCACCTTGGGGTGCTCCGTGTTATTTGTGAAAAGAAGGATGGTTCTATGAGATTGTGTGTTGATTATCGGCAGTTAAACAAGGTGACAATAAAAACAAGTATCCATTGCCAAGAATTGATGATTTGTTTGATCAGCTAAAAGGAGCGACATGGTTTTCAAAGATTGATTTGAGATCTGGATATTATCAATTGCGGGTAAAAGAGTCGGATGTGCCTAAAACTGCTTTTAGAACAAGGTACGATCATTATGAATTTTTAGTTATGCCATTTGGGTTGACAAATGCTCCTGCTGTGTTTATGGATTTAATGAATTGCATATTCCGACCATACTTGGACAAATTTGTTGTGGTGTTTATAGATGATATTTTAATTTATTCAAAAGATGAGACAGAAACATCTTTGAGCATTTGAAGATAGTTTTGCAAACTTTGAGAGATAAACAATTTTGTATGCTAAGTTTAGTAAAAGTGAATTTTGGCTCGGGAAGTTGGATTTTTGGGTCATATTATTTCAGGTGATGGTATACGGGTTGATCCTAGTAAAATTTTAGCCATTGTTGATTGGAAACCACCAAAAAATGTGGCTCAAGTTAGAAGTTTCTTGGGGCTAGCGGGTATTATCAACGGTTTGTAAATGGATTTTCTATAATTGCTTTGCTCCTATAACTAGACTACTCAGAAAGGATGTTAAATTTGAATGGACGGAAGAATGTCACAGAGTTTTGAAGAATTAAAAAGTTATTAACAGAGGCACCAAGTGTTAGTACAATTTCAATCAGGTAAAGAATTTGTGGTGTATAGTGATGCTTCTCTAAATGGTTTGGGGTGTGTGCTTATGCAAGAAGGAAAAGTGGTGGCTTATGCTTCGAGGCGCTTAAAACCTCATGAGAAGAATTATCCTACTCACGATTTAGAATTGGTCTGCGGTGGTGTTTGCTTTGAAAATTTGGCGACATTATTTGTATGGTGAAAAGTGCGGGTATATACCGACCATAAAAGTCTTAAGTATTTGATGTCACAAAAAGACTTGAATTTAAGACAAAGCAAAGATGGTTGGAGTTCTTGAAAGATTACGAGCTTGTTATTGATTATCATCCGGAAAAGCGAATGTAGTAGCTGATGCTTTGAGCGAGAAAGTTGTTGTTTGCATTGAGAGTTATGAACACTCGGTTGAAAATGTCGGATGATGGTTCGATTCTAGCAGAGTTAAGAGCAAAACCGATGTTTTTACAAGAGATCTCTCAAGCTCGAGAAAGATGATCAAGATTTGCAAGCCAAAAGAAAGCAAAGGTGTGAAGTTGATCTGAGTCGATTTGAGAATCGGTTCGATGGGTGCTTAATGTTTAAAGATCGGATTTGTGTACCAAAGAATGAGGAATTGATTCAAAAGATCCTACAGAAGCACATAGTGGTTGTTTCTCGATTCATCCGGTAGTACGAAAATGTATAATGACTTGAAGAAAATGTATTGGTGGAATGGAATGAAAAAGGATATATCGAGTTTGTGTCCAAATGCTTGATTTGTCAACAGTGAAAAGTGAACACCAAGTGCCTTGGATTACTTCAGCCTATTATGGTTCTGAATGGAAATGGGATCGGATTACTATGGATTTTGTTTCAGATTGCCATTAACTCCGGGAAAGAAAGATGCCATCCGGGTAATAGTTGATGAGACTAACTAAGTCGGCTCATTTTATCCCGAGACGTCACGGATTATTCTCTTAACAAGTTGGCTGAATTGTATGTTAGAGAAATTGTTAGACTACATGGAATACCATTGTCGATCATTTCAGATAGAGATCCAAGGTTTACCTCGCAGATTTTGGCAAAAATTGCAAGACGCGTTAGGTACAAAGTTAAATTTCGATCTTGCTTTTCATCCATGGATGATGGACAATCGAGAGAGTAATTTGATTCTTGAAGATATGCTCAGATGTTGTGTGTGGAATTTCAAGGAAGTTGGGAAAAATACTTACCGTTGGTAGAATTTGCTTACAATAATAGTTATCGACGAGCTTGAAAATGGCACCTTATGAAGCATTGTATGGTCGTAAGTGTCGAACGCCTCTGTATTTGGTGAACTCAAGGAAAATAAGATTTATGGAGTTGATCTAATAAAAGAAACCGAAGAAAAAGTAAAGGTAATTCGAAATTGTTTGAAAGTCGCCGGATAGACAAAAATCTTATGCGATTTAAACGAAAGGACATTGAATTTCAAGTTGGTGATAAAGTATTTTTAAAGGTGTCTCCGTGGAAAAAGGTTCTCGATTTGGACGGAAGGGCAAATTAAGTCCACGTTTTATTGGGCGTATGAGGTAATTGAAAAAGTTGGACCGGTAGCATATCGGCTAGCTTTACCACCGAATTAGAGAAGATTCATGATGTGTTCCACGTATCTATGTTACGTCGGTATCGTTCGGATCCTTCACATGTGTTTTCACCGACGTAAATTGAACTACAACCGTGAGATATGACCTATGAAGAAGAACCGATTAAGATTTTAGCTCGAGAGGTCAAACAACTAAGGAATAAAAATATTGCACTTGTGAAGGTGTTGTGGCAAAAGCATGGAGTAGAAGAAGCTACATGGGAATCAGAAGAAACTATGAGAAATCAATACCCACATCTCATTATCTTGGTAAGATTTTCGAGGACGAAAATCCTTAAAGGGGAGAGTTGTAATATCCCGAATTAGGGCCTAATCGGAATAGTGGTTTCGTGACCACAAATTCGAGATAGAAATAATTATTTTATAATTATTTTGAGGTTTATGATATGATTGCATGATTGTGTGAAAATTTTGTGAAGAAATTCCATGCATAAAATGCTTAATTTGAAGTTAGGGGCTAAATCGAATAAGTTGCAAAACTTGCATTCTAGAAGTTTTTAGTATGAAATTGCTTTGAAATATTAATTAGGAGGTCTTAAATAGCAATTTGACCAATTTCTAAAATTTTGGACAAAAATGGGCTTGTACATGAAAATTTTCAAAGAAAGGCATTAAGGGCATTTTGGTCATTTGGATAATTAATGAAAGAAAATGGGAAAAATGACACAAAATAGTCATCTTCCCCATTAGTTGCTGCCGAATGCTTCATGTCTCCATAGCTAGGGTTTCTTCAACTTTCAAGCTTCATAGTAAGTGATTCCAAGCCCCGTTTTTAATGATTTTTATGTTTTTGAGATCCCAATAACTTGATAAAGCTTATGTTAGCAATAATTTAACCTAGGGTTTATATTTGGAAAAATACCCATAGGTGAAATTTGTGTATTTTGATGTTTTATGATAGAATATGATGTTTTAAATTATGTTAGACAACTTATACTACTCGATTTTAAGCAAAAACGAGTAAAAGGGCTTAATCGGTAAAAATACCTAATAGTCACAAGTACATGTTAGAGTGAGAATTTGATGTTGCCATAGAAGAGAAAAGTGATCAGCATGTTGTAAAACATAAGAATAAGGAATAAAGTTTAATCCCGAGCCTAGGGGCAAAAATGTAAATATGCAAAGTTTAGGGGTAAAATTGTAATTTTGCCAAAATTTGAATTAAGGATTAATTTGATAATGTGAGTATTAAATAAGCTAAATGTGTTATTTTAGATCAAGAAAGACGTGGAAACGACCCCAATCGAGGAAAAGAAAAGATTGTGGATTAAATTGCAAAACCTTTATATTTTGGTACCAAGGTAAGTTCATGTGTAAATAATGTAGCATAATTGTTATTTTAAGTCATTGATGTCAATTATGTGATATGCTGATTTTTTTTATTATGAAATAAATGCTTTGTGGTTATTTTCGAATAAAATATAAATTGCTACCGAGTATTGGTTACGGCATTTTACGGAAGACGTCAAGGATATGTGTTCAAGGAAAATCCCGTTTGAACCTTAGGAATAGATTAGGATACAAGTGACATGTCACTAGGATGGTTGAGCATCCGAGCTCGTTGAGTTGAGTCCGAGTTCACTTATGGATGCGAATGTTCGAACTCGTTGAGTCCGAGTTCGTGAGATGTAACTAGGCATCCGAGCTCGTTGAGTTGAGTTCGAGTTCATTATGGATGCGAACGCCCGAGCTCGTTGAGTTGAGTCTGAGTTCGCTTATGGGCGGGTTACATGGTAGCTTGGCTACATATGTGGCACTTATGTGCAAACTTCCTACGTATCCGAATTATATTCCGATGAGTTCAACGGGTAAAGTTCTACTCAAATGAAGGAATACTTGAGATAAAAAGAGACGTATTGGTAAGTGATGTGAAATGGATACTTCGGACAGGTATGTACTTAACCCTCGGGTTGAGTATTGATACAATAACGATAAGGTAGTAAAATGATGAAAGATGATTAGAAATGAGATTTATGTTTTGGTGATACCATGCTAATGTTGTTTGGTATGATTGCTTTGTTATGTTACTTATTATTTGCATATGAACTTACTAAGCATTTATGCTTACTCCTCTTTCTTACTCATTGTAGTTTTGGACAAGCCCATTTAAGTCGGGATTGGTCGGAGGATCGATCACACTATCCAGGAAGAACTTTTCGGTAAAATGGCTTGTAAATTTAAGTATGGCATGTATAGCAAAATACTTATTTTGTGTAAATGATCTTATGGTATGGTGATGAAATGGTTGAGGAAGTGCTTGATAATGATAAATTATGGAAATGGTTAGTTTAGAATATGTTTGATGTTATGGAAAGTTAATAAGTTACCTAGTTCATGAAAATTCATAAAAAGGATGAAATTTGCCATAAGCAGAATATTACAAAGAACATCGACGTGAGTTTGAAAATTTACTAAAAATCATATAAAATTGAATTTGGTGATGGATTAAATATCAAATTGAAGCTTATTATGTATAGTTTCTAAATCCCCTGTTCCAACTTTATAAATTCACCATAAATTGTACAGATATAATTAGGTGGCTTATTTTATATCCTCAGAATCCTTATTGAGTCTAGTTTCAGGAGAAATAAACCTCATATTGATATGAATTTTATACAGAGAGAAAAGTGGTTCGTAGTAAACAGAGGGCAGACCAGTCAAGCCCTGAAATAGGGGTAACTTTAACTAATAAACTGTACTAATTGGCCCAACCAAAAATTCTAGAAAAAAAATTAGTAGATAGGCATATGAGTCTAGATTCAGGGAAAATTTACGGATCTTGATTTTTAGTTTCGTAACTCGAGATATGGATTTTCTTGTGACTGTAACGCAAGTAGCTAAAAAGCTGTGAATGTAGAAACAAATAATCTAAAGTTCTTAAAATGTTAAATTAAGTTTAGTAACACCTCATACTCGACTCCGGTGACGGTCTCGGGCGTGGTGGCGTTACAAATTTTACACTACAAGGGTAATCTGATAATTTTATAAATCAGGGGTATTTCAGTAATTTTACAAACCAATGGTATTTTGGTAATTTTACAAACTGGGGGTATTTCGATAATTTTATGTATCGGGGGTATTTCAAGAATTTTACAAATCGGGGGTATTTCGATAATTTTACAAACTGGGGGTATTTCAATAATTTTACAAACTGGGGGTATTTTAGTAATTTTACAAATTGAGGGCATTTCGATAATTTTACAAATCGGGGTATTTTGATAATTTTACAAAATGGGGGTATTTCGCTAATTTTACAAATCGGGGGTATTTTGGTAATTTTACAAATTAGAGGTGTTTTGGTAATTTTACAAATCGGGGGTATTTCGATAATTTTACAAACAGGGGGTATTTCGATAATTTTACGAATCAGGGGTATTTCGGTAACTTTACAAATTAAGGGTATTTCGGTAATTTTACAAATCGAGGGTATTTTGGTAATTTTATGAATTGGGGGTGTTTCGGTAATTTTACTAATCAGGGGTATTTCAATAATTTTACAAATCAGGGGTATTTCGATAATTTTCCAAATCAGAGGTATTTCGGTAATTCTACAAATCGGGGGTGTTTTGGTAATTTTACAAATTGGGGGTGTTTCGGTAATTTTACAAATCGGGGGTCTTAACGACCCAACAGAAGGTCCACCTTCGCCTCAAGCAACTTAAGTAACCTAAATAGACCTAACGGTGCAAATGGGCCTAAGGTCGATTACTCAGCCCAAGTGGGCCCACACGCTCGTGTGGCCTATTTAGCCCAAATTCAGTTACAGCTATGTGTCCTACAAATCCCAGTCCAACATTTATCACTTATCGTGGATTTAATCTGTGCGGAGCCCACACGGCCCTTAACGGCCTATGCCATACACACGACATGATAAGCCCAACTACTTTCCACCTAACAGTTAGATTTACAAAAGCAGGCCCACGGGCCCATCGAGGCCCAGAACAACCCCAGCACACGAGAACGCTCATGGCGGCCTCTACAGCCTATTACCCATGTTTTGTGGGCTCGAATTACCACATGATCGATCGCAGCTCGTGAAGCCTCAAATGCCGAAGTTTCGGCTTTTCAGTTTCTGCCGACTTCTAACAAAGAAGGGTGCGAATACACATCTATTTATGAGAACGCGCCGAAGTCCACGATCACCAGCCTTGGCACATCCTGCATTGAGTCTTCCTCCCAACTCATCTGGTTCGCTCTATTTAAAGCCAGCTTCTCACCAATTCTCATGTTTGCTTCCCGATGTGAGATTGCTTTCAACTATTAGGAAAAATTCTCATTCTTATGACCACTTCAACCACAGAGTTCCAGTTCAACTCCACCTCCTACACAGCTCAAACAGTAAAATAAATACTCCATTGCACATCCCAAGACTTGAACCTCAAACCTCACAGTTACACAACACGCCACCTTGCCACTCCACCACAAGCTCTTTCTATGATAAAAATGTCCATAATTAACTTTAAGACATATGTGTCAGCGTCCAGATTCACTTAAGAGACCAAGACTTGAACCTAGGCTCCCTTGCAACCTTAATGACGCTACAACCACTAGACTACATGCTTCCTTGTGTCATTTATTTAACACAATAATTTAAAAGGCCATCATCCAAGCATCCAGGGTTTTATTCACTTAATACCAAAATTTTTGTTAAAGCCCAGGTTTGAACCCAAGATTTCTCCAACACTTCTTAGGGCCATTAACCACGAAAGTAGACATTTATTTGTGTCATTTCCTTGCACAATTAAATACTTATATAAAACCTCCTTACGGACCCATACTCAAGGCCCAATACTTCTAGGCCCAAATTTAGGGTGTTACATTACAAGTATATCAAATTATCCCAATTGAGTGCCACAATGCCCTCTAATATTTCTATAGAAGGGTCCTTAATTTATACTACCAAACAGCCTTAAACCTTGACCACCCTTGCCCTTGCTCTTTAACTCCCCAAAGTAAAAAAAAAAACTTTGCACAAAGCTGTGAGGGTGTGAGCTAAAAAACTTCAGTGAGTGGCCATAAATTCAATAAGTAAATCACACCAAAACATACTTAAACCAAGGCAAATCATGTATCAAATTTTGAGTATATGAATCATAGTTTCAATTATATTTTCATGCTTAATTATAGAATTCAATTGACTAAAATTTCCAGCAACAATGCAACATCATAACATCATAATTCCATATGTTATTCCACGAGTAAAAATCACATTTATTACGGCATATGGAAATTAAAAATCACATTTATTACAACATATGGAAACATAATTTAATTAACAAACAAACACTTATATTGGCAAATGACATCCATAGCAAAATATAAACATGTGATCATGCATTAGATAAATGGATCTCTGATCTCCGAAATATCGAATGCAATACTCCAGTTGAGTGGGGCGCAGCCACACACTCCCCTATATCGCCTCGAAATTGCCAATAAATCAAGTGGAGAAAAAGGCTCAACACTACCTTATCCACTCCAACAAAATCAATACTCTTGGAGTCATATGCTCACAAATAACACATATAGTGGTGAGTACTCACTAATCCTATGGCATGCCATCTATATCCAATAGATCCACCATGCAATGTTGCCAATATAACCAATCATATAGGGCATAAAAATTGATATTTAAGCACTTAATTCATGATAAAAAAATTCAATTAAAATCATGTCACTTAGTAATTTTAGCACCAACACAGATAAGCACAATAAGTGTCTTTGTCTATGGGTCTAAAACCAATCATAAAACCATCATCAACTGCTCTAATATAAGATGATATCTAATCTTTGATATGTCGACTTCGAAAATGAAAATTAAAAATGAGAGAAAACTCTTAAAAATTGGGTGAAATTTGTGTGTGAAGTGAGGGGGTTGCAATGTTTTTGAGCTAAAGAACCCCCACCTGATTTTCAAAAATTAGGGTAACATTAGGTCACTCCCACAATTCCCTTGTTTTACAAATTAATACTTTCCCTCAAAAATTCTGAAAATATGGGTAATTTGTCATAAAACCATTCAAACTTTCCATTGTTTTGAAAAATGGTCTTATGTAATTAATATTTTAAATTCTCTCAATTAAACCCTATTTTAATTTATTTTTCAATTCTAATTTAACCTAAAATATTTAATTTTCCCAAAAATTATTTAAAACTATAAAATTAATTTTTTCGAAAAATATTTTTATTTTTCAGAATATTATTTCTCGATTTTTTAAATGAAATTAAGCTAACTAAACTACTAGAAAAATTACTAATAACCCCAATTAACTCCTAATTTTTCACTCAAAACCCAATAAACTTACCCGAAACTACTAGACCTATTTTTAAGGCCTTACAGATACCATATAAAAGGTATTGATTACAAATTGATACTTAATTGAATTTTTTAAAAACAGAATGTCACCTTGGTACTGTTTTTCCAAGGGGTATCGATATTTTTAAAATATTAATACTTGGCCAAAAAATGTATCAATACTTTTTGGCCTAGAGCTGTTCTATCTTGTTTGACAAATAGTTTGACTTCTTAAAAGAATTTTTACTTGGTTAAAATCATTTTAGCTTCATTTTAAATTTGATTCCAAAATTTTCTAATAGTTCAAAATAAAGATTCAAAATTTTATCTCTTAGACTTCAATTTGAAAAATCATTTTGTCAAATTTTAATTTTTATTAGAAAACACTTAGATTTGTTATATATTTGAATCTTTATTTTGAAAATGGTCACATAAAATTTTGACATACATTTTTACTTTGAAGAAAATGGTCACATAATTTACATTATATCAATCAATCAATTTACATTTCCTTTCTTCCCTTTTTTTTTTTTGTCATATCAAAAAAGAAAAGAAAAGAAAAAGCTTGAGGAGAAAAAGATGGTTAGTTCAAGGTGATATATAAACAAATAAGTTAACAATGAACTAACATAAAAAATTACCAAAGTATCTTATAATACTAATAAAAGCATTATGGTTAAAAAAATATAAACAGATCAAATGAGAAAAAGTAATAGTGCAAATGTGGTGAACAATGATATCAAAATGCAAACTTAAAAATCTACTCTAATAGTCACCATGAGGAGAGAAAGAAGGTGTCGAAGGAAAATGAGAGAGGAGAGATGCCATTTGCATCTATAACATCGACAACTGAGAGTTAAACTCATCTCTATGAGATCTAGCCTTATCTCTATGAGATTGAATCTAATCTTTAAGTCCTCGAACATCGCTACTCAAGGAATGTAGAGCGTCGAGGATGGCAATGTTAACATCAGAAAAAAGTTGGGAAACTTGAGAGGAAGTAGCCGAAAGAGGAACATGTCCGGGTGAAAGAACATGCTCGGTTTTTAGAATGTCTTCTAAAGTGCTTTTGACGTCTTTATCTTCATTTTCAATTGGATGACAATTTTTGATCCACGCACCAAAGTTGGCATCATAATATAGTCGGCAGGATGAATTTACGTGCAAATAATAGGTTGGTTAAAAGAAATAGGGGTGTTTCCAAGTGTGATACTCCTCAAGATATATGAAAAATAAGTGCCATAAGGAAAAGTGATGTTTGTACTCATTGCCCTCCCGATAACCGTAGTTATGTCATTGAATATGATAATGACTGGGTTGGGACGCCTATCGGAATGGAAAGAATTGAGCCACCAATAATCGTTGTTACGAAGCTTAGCATGTTTCTTAATAGGACGTAAGTTCTAAGTAATGATCAAATGGAAAACATGATCATGAATGTTAAGTTTGGATGCTAATCCAAACTGAATGAAAAGAGCAGGATTGAATGGTCGTTTTTCTTTAGAGTTACCTACGGAAGGCAAATGAAGTAAATTTTTGAACTTTTATAAAGTTAAACGAATAGGGGTGTTCATTACAAATAAAGTGATAGATATAACGGTGTCGCCTGACTCATCGTGTTCGAGTTTGGCATTGGAGAAAAAGGCTCAAACAAGATTGTAGAAAGTCAGCGAGGAAATTTTAAGAAAATCCATCCAACTCCAATTTTGAAAAATAGAAAGATAGGCAAAATTTATTCCTTCTAACATGGCTACATCAAATTTCCTAGACTCCCATACTCTTTTGGACGTAAAGTTCCAATCAAAACGTTCATGATACGTATCGGAAGAAAAACATACGTCAAAAGATAATCTAGGACCATTAGGAGATTTTGAAAATGATGCACTGGTTCTAGGTCATTTATTAGGGGCCATATTTAGAGAATTAAGCACTGAAGATCCACATAAAAACTAAAAAATTCATTTAGGAATTTTGACAAACATTTGGTGTGCAAGGGTTTTAGGCAAAAAAGTTCAAGAAAATGTCTAGAAATAGGATACCCTCTATAACAAAACACAATGCATATAGTCCAAATCAACCCAGTAGTTCATCAAAAGATAATAATTCAACTCACATTTCATAAAATCAAAAGATAGAAAAATTTAGGTTTCTACCATAAACGTGTTGAAATATTGAAAACCTCCTAGCAATGTTGAACAAATCTTGATACAATAGTGTTTGAGAGTGTTGCAAAGACAAGATTTGATGAAAAATTCAAGAATTTTGAAGAAAATTTGGAGAGGAGATGAAGGGTTTTCGAATGAAGAGGAGAGAAAGATTTAGGGCTTTTGAAAAATTATTTTTGAAACCAGGGTGTAGGTGCCTCTAAAAACCCAATAGTATCGATATTTTTCATGAGTAACATTTTTTTTTATAAAAGTATTGATATTTTTTAAACGATATCGATACCAAAATGTAGTTCTAATTTTCAAGTGCAGAAAAATTGCAAAAACAAAATTTTTAGGTCCTAAGGGGTTCTAAGGGTCATAAAATGACGCTAAGATCATTCATAATGGTTTTATATGCATGAAAATTCACAATGTAAGCATGATGCATATGATTAATTAAGAAAAATTAGATTAAAAAATGACTAAGTTAACAAGATTAAGTACATTCTAGCAAGCTCAAGATTATATAAAAAAATTCATGATAGACAAATAAGGTCAAAATAGATCAAATAACCACATAAAACTCCCCTTATATTTTTGCATACAAGAACCATGAATACCATACTATCATGTTTTTTTGCAATACAAACACAATATAAAAATTTAAAAACCAATCAATGTGCATGGAAAAATCCAACACAAAGTCAATGCAATGTCTAAAGGTTTTGTAAAAATGTTAGCTAATTGTTTCAAAGTGTCTACATCCTCTAAAACTATTTCTCCTTTTTTGACATGATATCTGATGAAATGATGTCTTATTTCAATGTTTTTAGTCCTAGAATGTTGGATGAGATTTTTAGTGAGACAAATAGCACTAGTATTGTCACACTTGATAGAATGGTATATATATTGATTTCATAGTCCTTAAGTTGTTGTTTTATCCATAAAAATTGAGCACAACAACTACCAGTTCGGTGGTGAAAAATGCTTGAAATCAACATGATTGAAATTTAAATATTCTCTTAAGGGCTTGTAAATGTGATTCTTTAGGACATGAATGAAATCTAGCACACAAGCAAACACTAAACATAATATTGAGTTTACTTGCGGTAGGATATAGCAAAAAGCCAATCATAGACCTGTATAGCTTTAAATCGACACATTTACCTTCCTCATCTTTGTTAAGCTTTGTAGAAGGGCTCATCAGTGTAGCTTGTGGTTTGAGATTGTCCATCCAAAACTTCTTGATCATTCCCCTTGTGTACCTAGCTTGATTGATGCAGATGTCATCTTTCCATTGCTTGATTTGGAGTCCTAAGAACAAGTTTAGCTCTCCCATCATGCTTATCTCAAATTCACTTTGTATTAGCTTAAAAAATTCTTAACAAAGAAGATCATTAGTAGAACAAAAAATAATATCAGCAACATACATTTGAACTACTAATAAATTGTATAACCTATTAATAAAAAGTGTTTGTAAACCTTCCCTTTACTAAAACATTTTTCAACAAGAAAGTTTGATAATCTTTCATACCAAGCCCTAGGAGCTTGTTTCTAACCATATAAAGCTTTTGAAAGTTTCAAAACATGGTTTGGAAAATTTGGATCTTCAAAATTAGGTGGTTGTTCAACATACACTTCTTCATTTATAAAACCATTTAAAAAAACACTTTTTACATCCACTTGATATAATTTAAAACTATTGGAACATTCAAAAGCTAAAAGCATTATAATGTTTTCCATCCTAGCTACGAGAGCATAAGTTTCATCATAATTTATTCCTTCCTCTTGAGTGTAACCTTGTGCAACAAGTCTAGCCTTGTTATTAACAATGTTACCACTCTCATCTAGTTTATTCCTATAAACCTACTTAGTATCTGTAGTAGATTTTTCACTAGATCGTTCAACTAGGGTCCATACTTCACTTCTCTCAAATTGATTTAACACTTCTTGCATTGTCAATATTCAATATTCATCCTTTAATGCTTCTTTGATATTTTTAGGCTCAATGCATGACATAAATGCAACATAATTACAAGTATTTCTAAGAGAAGATCTAATAGTTACCCTTTTGGATGGATCTCCTAAAATCTTACCATCCTTCACATAGTTGAAATCTCTTTGATCAGTGATTTCCCTCTCCTCTATTATAAGCTCCTTTAGAGTATCTTGTGTTTGTTCTTGTTCCCTTTCACTTGATGTTGATCCACTTTATCATTATATTAAAAAATTTTGCATCATTATCATCAATAAAAGAATCTTTTCCGGAAGGAAGGTTAGAGTCATTAAAACAACATATATAGGCTCTTCTACTACTAAAGTTCTTTTTTAAAGCACTCTAAAAGCTTTAGAATTTAAAGAATAACTAAGTAAAATTCATTCATCACTTTTTACATCAAATTTACTAAGATTATCTTTGTTATTATTTAAGACAAAAAACTTGCATCCAAAAGGATGAAAATAGCTAATGTTAGGCTTTTATTTTTGAAAAGTTTATATGAAGTTTTCGTTAAAATAGATCTAATCATTACTCTCTTAACAATATAGCAAGCGGTGTTTGTGGCTTCTGCCCAAAAATATTTTGGTAAATTATTTCACAAAGCATGGTTCTAGTAATTTCTTCTAAAGTTTTATTTTTCCTCTCAACAACTCCATTTTGTTGAGGGGTTCTAGGTGCAGAAAAATTATGGCTAATTCTTTTTTAGTGGCAAAAAATTTCAAAACCAAGATTTTGAAATTTGGTTCCATGGTCACTTCTAACACTAGTGATAGTAACCTTTTTCATTTTCATTCATTTTTTAAAACGTGATGATTTTTATTCTAAAGCCTCATCTTTAGTACTTAAGAAAAGAATCAAAGTAAACTTAAAATAGTCATCAACAAGCACAAAAGTATATTGTTTTCAACCCAAGCTAGTTGTCCTAATAAGACAAATAAGTCTATGTGAATTAGTTGAAGAAATCTACTAGTTGATACATCATTAATAAGTTTAAATGAGACTCTTCTATATTTACCTTTAACACATGTATCACAAACTTTACCTAAGTCAAAATCAATTTTAGGCAATCCTCTTACTAAGTCATTTTTATCTAGTTTATGCAATATGCTCATGTTAGCATGTCCTAGTTTTTTATGTCATAATAAAGAATTTTTTTCATTTTTAGCAATAAGGCATATGAGTGAATAATGCAAATCATCTAAATGCACCATATATATTCATTATCCTATATCCTACAAGCATAATGTTATTAGACACAATGTCAACTATTTTATATCCATTAGACTTAAAAATGAAATTGAGACCACTATCACACAATTAGCTAATACTAAGTAGATTATACTTAAGACTGTTGACATAGAAAACATTTTTTTATAGGAATTGAAGAGTGTTTACCAATAAAGTCGATTCTTTCTACTTGCCTTTTAGAGTAGTCATCAAATGTAACTGCTCCTGCATTTTTTGGCTTCAAATTGATAAAATGGCTCTTGTCACCAATCATGTTCTTTGAGCATCCACTATCAAGGTACCATGAGTTTTTGAATGAATCCCTCACCTTGAAGCAATGCTCCTCTTACTACAAACATAGATTTAAACTTTGATTTTTGGTACCTAAATTCTTTTGGGTCCATAAGCATTAGTTCCTATAATTTTAGTCCCTTTTGGTATCCATTTTGAAATGATGTCTTAAACTTGTGTATTTATGAGTCCTTTAGGGATCCATACACTTTTAAAAATCTTTCCTTTGTAAAAACTTGAGGGACCTCTATATTTATAGAAATTAAAGCTAGTTTTGACGAAATTTTGTTTTGAGCTTTTTCCTTGTAACACCCCTAACCCGTACCCTTCGTCAGAATAGGGCTTTACAGTATTACCGAAACATTTAGAACATTTTACAGATAATTCTTAAAAATTACTATTACTTTATTGAGATCATTCAAAACGTCCCTTAATTGGACCCTCGAGGTCCAATACGAGCATTAGAATCAAGTCGGGACTTAATTGGAAACTCATAAAATTTTTTGCAACATTTAAAAAATTTTCCAAAAAATTTTGATTTTTGTCCCTAGGCTCGGAAAATGAAATTCATGAAATTTAACCCTCTTTCCAAGCCTAGCCAATATATATATATATTACAATTACAGCACATACATTTCACAAATTTTAGAATTTTTCATGGGTTTTACCACTTTTTCATTTTAGTGCCTAAATCAAGTTTTCATCAAGAATTGCTTTGTAAAAGTTGTTTATCTATGAATAACTTTTCATTTTCTACCATAAATTTCTAATTTTCAGCATATTCAACCATGACCCAAATTTCATACCTTGATAACTTTTCAAATAAATCCCCTAAATAGAGAGATTAGGCTATCCCAATTCCAAAAATATAGAAATTACTAAAAACGGGACTTGACTTCATACCTTATTAAGCTTGAAAAGTTTTCTTCCTCTCTCCTAAGGTTTCCATAGAATAATTGGGGAAGCTGATATGAAATTAGATGATTTTTTTTCTTTTTAATTAATTATCATCTATTAATTTTATTGGTCTCCAATTTAGTCCCTACCCTTTTCTAATTTTTCCATGGATGAGTCATTAAAATCTACTAACTACTCTTCAATGGTCTAATTACCATATAAGGATCTTAAGTTTCGAATTCCATAGCTATTTGATACCTATAGCTACTAGAACCCAACTTTTGCATTTTATGCAATTTAGTCCTTTCCCTAATTGAACACACAATCGGTAAAATTTTCGTACCAAAATTTTCATGTGACTTCCTATCATGATGCCAACCATAAAATAAAATAAAATAAAATAAAATTTTAATTTTGGCTCAGATTTGTGGTCTCGAAACCACTGTTCTGATTTCACCGAAAATTGTTGTTACACTTCCAATAGGAATAATTAGCACCATTGAAGTAAGGAGGTTTAGAAATAGATTGAGACTCACCAAGAAAAATGGATCCGGAAGTAGATGTCATCTTGTGTGGTTTGAATTGACGAATGTTGAGCTACCTTGAGGATCTTTTCTTGGTTGTTATACCATCTTTTAGAGACTAATTCTGATACCAATTGTTAGCTCAAAAGATCAAACCGAAATTGCCAAGAGGGGGTGAATTGGGTTTTACAAATTTTGTGAAAGCTAAAGAAAAATGATAGAAAAGTGAATACAAGAATTTAGAGTGGTTTAATCCCAAATTCCTACTCCACTACCTTAGCTTTCCACAACTAAAGATTTTCTCATATTCACTAATTTGATCAACCTTTAAGGATAAGGTTTAACCTTACAACTCCTTTAAGATTTCTACTCAAATTTTAAGACACTAACCCTCTCAAAGATATTACAAAGAACCAAACAAAGAAATAATCCTTACAAGATCTGAGTGTTTGCAAATGAAGCTCAATTACAATGAAAAACACTTGAGCAAAAGAATGGAAATAAAGCTTACAAGTGTATGAATGAAAATTATGGAAGTATTTGGCATAAAGGTAGTTTGGTTGATGATTTACTTGAATATACTTTCTTGTTGTTGTAGGATCTTTGGAAGTTGATATTTATACCCCTGATTTGAATTCCAACCATTGTGGTTGTTGGAGTTATGAATAGAGCAGTTAGGGATGTGGAAACTAAAGCATTTAATTCACCTGCAACAGTGAGTATCGACACCAGATAAAAAGGTATCGATATTTTTTTGCAATAAAGGCTAAATTTAGTGATCGTTGGAGCTAAAATATTGATACCAAACAGATTTTATTGATACCATATAAAAGGCATCAATACCGGATCAATACTTAGCTGAATTATTGAAAAATAGAATGTCACCTTGGTACCGTTTTTCCAAGGGGTATCTATATTTTGAAAACATTGATACTTGGCCAAAAAATGTATCAATACTTTTTAGCCTGGAGCTGTTCTAACAAGTTTGAAAAATAATTTGACTTGTTAAAAGAATTTTTACTTGGTTAAAATCATTTTAGCTTGATTTTAAAGTAGATTCAAAAATTTTCTAAGAGTTCGAAATAAAGATTCAAAATTTTATCTCTTAGACTTCAATATGAAAAATCATTTTGTCAATTTTGTTCAATCTTTAAATTTTATTCAAAAACACATTAATTCGATATATCAAAACATATTGTCAAATAAAGCTTAGTTTAACAACTTCACATACACATACATTCACCGAAAAGACATCAATATATGAATAAGCAATGTAAATTAATAAACATGAGTCAGGATAAAGACTCACCTGAAATGCAAATTTACTTCAGCTCGAAGTTCATGTTCTGATTGTTCTAGCCGAACTAGCAGTAGCAACTATTTAAAAGATCATGGAACTCATATTAAAACTCCATTTACAGATAGTTTGTAACACCCTTCGCCCATATCCGTCACTGGAATAGGGTTGCGGAGCATTATCGGACTTATTACACCATTAAACACACAATTCTCATGCATTTTTCAATTATAAACTAATCACAATAATACATCAAGTCCCTCATATGAGCCTACGAGGCCCAAAACATGCTTTAGAGTGGTTCAGGACTAAACCGATATCTTAGGAAATTTTCAAAAAGCTTAGAAATTTTTTCAAAATACAAGGGACACACGCTCATGTGGCCCCAGTCGTGTGTCTTACATGGCTACAGACATGCCCGTGTCACAGGCCGTGTGGACTTTCGAAATAGGATCACATGGTCATATCCCAGCTCATGACCAACCCCATGTAACTCTCTAACCTGGGTTACACAGCCAGCCACACACCCGTATGGCCAGCCCGTGTGCCCTTCAAAATTGCCTCACACGCCCGTGTGGCAGGTCCTGTGCTAGGCCTTGCCAAACCTGTAGGGTATACTGACTTATGCCACACGGCCAAGTCACACACCCGTCTGTTGGGCCGTGTGGAGCATACTGACTTGATTTCCAATTAAACACCAAGGGACATATGGCCGTGTCATCAGACCGTGTGTCACACACGACTGAGACACACGCCCATGTCTCTACCTGTGTAGACAAAAATAGGCTATTTGCCAAGCCATTTTTCTCACCCAAACATTCAATCACCTACATAACCAAATGACACAAAACATGGCATAAATAGGTATTCCAACCAATCTCAATCAAGTCTATTTCATTCTATTTCCATACCAAAAACTATAATGCTCATAACATCATAAATTGCCTATGCAAAACTTGCCAATCACAATCACAATTTTTACCTAAATGATTAACTTTCTACATACATTATCTTGCCATAAAACCATAAGCATATCAACTTCTAATTTAAACCATTTGGTTTCCAAAATGCCAATTCACAAACAACCATTCAACACAAGTATTTACATAGCAATTACCAAGAGCATAACAAAGGCTAATTTGCACATATATGTACATCACCAAAAATACCAGAATAAGGCAACTCTCATGGCTATACACAAAACCAAACACTTAACATTTTCAAGCCAATTCAAATGGCTAAATCCATTACCAAAATATATACTAAAATGACCATAGCTTCTATACATGCCATATAACCAAATACATAAGCTCAAAAGTACCAAAGTAGAAACTCGATAGTGTGATGCAATCTTCGACGACTCCCAATCCTAGTTTGCTTCGGAACTCACTATAAAACATGGAAAAGTAAACAAAGTAAGCTATAAAGTTTAGTAAGCTCATTTGCTAAGTAAATAAAGCTTACCAACTAGCAATTCAATTACATATACATTATATAATACAATTCAAATTTGAAGCATAATTTAACACATGTATTCAATTCAAAGATTAAACACAATTTCCATCTTTTTCTTCAATTTGATGATTGTATAGTTCCCGTACATACCTGTACAAGCTCATATCAATCTCATACTTATCCATATCCTTGATATACCCATTGAACCATTTGGAATACTATTGGATACTCGAGAATCTCACACCATAAGTGCCAATACATAGTCGAAGCTATCTCAATCTCATTTCACATATAATGCTCACTCTCGAGCTATCAACGGGTCTGCTCACACAAGCTGACGGTCATGACGTAGCTACACGGTGCTGCTCACACAAGCTAATGAGAATCCACAACACATGCTGGATAACTATGCCACCGGTAGGATGTACGGACCAACACCCAAATCACATAACCCCTAATGACAAGTCATTTGTATCCTAATCTATTCCTAATGTTCAATCGGGATTTCACTTTTGCTGAATCATCGTTGAACATACCTGTAAGGTCGTATTTACAAATAATTCAATAATAAAACATTTAAAACACAATTATATTAACACTTATTAACATATGAACTTACCTCGAATGCAAAAACGATGAAATGAGTCAATTAGTCCAACACTTTGTTTTTCCTCCAGTCTAAATCCAAACTTTACTTTTCTTGATCTATATATAATCAAATTTAGCTTATTTAATTATCATTCTATTCAATTTAGCCCAAAATGCATATTGTGGCAACTTTACACTTTTGCCCCTAATATTTCAACATTTTTACAATTTAGTCATTATCTCATAAAAACACAAATTCATGCAATTAGGTCCCTACCAATGCTAGCCAAATTTCATATCAACCCATAGCAGCCCATATTTTTCATTTATTTCACAATTTAACCACAAAATTTACACAATTCACAATTTAATTCCTAATTGGCAATTTTATCAAAAATCACTTTATAAATATTATTTATTTAACAACAACCATACATTTTCTATAATCAAACATCAAAATACACCTATATTCATCAATGGAAAAACCCTAAACCTTTAAAATTTTTGCAAATTAGTCCCTAGGCTAGTTAGATTAAGCTGCAACTATCTCAAAAATATAGAAATCATTAAAAACGGGACGAAATCACACTTACATGCGTAGATGATAGTTGGCCAAACCTTGAATTTATTTTAATGGTGATTTCCTAGCTTAAAATTTGGTGGATGAACACATTAAGGAAAATAACTCATTTTTTTTCTATATTTTACTTAGTTCATTTAATAATTTACTATTTTAACCTTGGTTACAAAACATTAAAATCACCTAATGCATGCCTATCTTTGTCTACTCATATTAACCATGGTTTAGTTACAACATAAAAACCTCTAATTTAAAATTCCATAGCGATTAGATACATTTGGCTAATAGAACTCCACTTTAACACTTTACGCGATTTAGTCCTTTTTATCAAATTAAACACTCAAACGATAAAATTTCTTAACGAAATTTTCACACAATCATACTATCATGCTGTAGAAATTAAAATAATAATAAAATAAATATTTCAACCTCAGATTTTTTGTCTCAAAACCACTGTTCTGATTTGACTAAAAACAAACAAAACAACGAAGCATATCTTCAAGAATCTGAATTACTCTTTCAGACTGACCGTTGGTTTGCGGATCAAAAACAGTACTAAAGTGCAACCGCATACCCACAGTTTCTTGCAACTTCTTCTAAAATCGTGACGTAAACGTCAAATCTCTATCCGAAATAAAAGAAACTGGCACCCCATGCAATTTAACGATCTCAGAAATGTTCAACTCAACTAATTTATTAAGCGAATAGTCTGTACGTATCAGAATGAAATGTGCCGACTTTGCCAGTCGATCAACAACAACCTAAATGGCACTTCTCACCAAATAAATGATGTCGCCATATTTTCAACGCGAACACAATAGTGACCAACTCTAAATCGTGTGCCGGATAATTCTTTTCATATAGTTTCAATTGTCTGGAAGCATAAGCTATCACTTTGCCCTCTTACATCAAAACACATCCCAAACCGTTCAATGACGCGTCGCTGAATATTACAAACTCTTTACTCGATTCAGGCTAAACTAAAACTAGTGTTTCAGTTAACAATGCTTTCAACTGTTCAAAACTTTGTTTACATTTCTCAGACCATTCAAACTTCACATTTTTCTATAAAAATTGAGTCATTGGTGTAGCAATCATCGAGAACCCTTTTACAAAACGCCGATAGTAGCCAGCTAATCCTAGAAAGCTTCTGACTTCAAACACATTTCTTGGTGGTTTCCAGTCAACAACTGCTGAAATCTTGCTCGGATCAACTCGTATACCCTCTCCTGAAACAATATGCCCCAAAAATCCAACCTCTCATAGCCAAAACTCACATTTACTAAATTTAGCAAATAGTTGTTTATCTCTCAATGTTTGTAATATAGTCCTTAACTGTTCAACATACTCAGACTCATCTCGGGAATAGATTAGAATGTTGTCAATGAATACAACAACAAATCTGTTTAAATACAGTCTAAAGATCCTATTCATCAAATCCATAAAAACTGTAGGAGCATTAGTTAATTTGAAAGGCATAACAAGAAATTCATAGTACTCGTACCTTGTTTTGAATGCAACCTTTGGTACATCCAAATCTTTAACACGCAACTAATAATATCTAGATCTCAGATCAATGTTCAAAAATATAGTTGCTCCTTTCAACTGATCGAACAAATCATCAATTTTCAGCAAAGGATACTTATTTTTAATTGTAACATTGTTGAGTTGATAATAATCGATACACAATCTCATCGATCCATCTTTCTTCTTTACGAACAACAATAGTGCACCCCAAGGAAAAAAACTAGGTCGTGCAAAACCTCTATTTGTTGACTCTTGTAACTGAGATTTCAACTCTTTCAATTCTATTGGAGCCATTCTGTACGGAACTATCGGTATTGGTGTTGCTCCCGAAACTAATTCAATAGCAAACTCAACTTCTCTAATTGGTGGCAACCCAAGCAATTCTTCCGGAAACACATCTGGATATTCACAAACTACTGTACTGATTCTGCAACATCCCGAATTAGGGCCTAGTCAGAACAGTGGTTTCGGGACCACAAATTTGACGTAATAAAATTTATTTTATTATAGTTTTATGGTCTAAAATTTCATAGAATGATTTTGTGAAAATTTCGTTTGAAAATTTCGACGTTTGGGCACTCAATTTGGTCAAAAGGACTAAATTGTAAAAAGTGCAAAAGTTGAGTTCTACATGTTAGAGGTGTCTAATTGTTATGAATTTTAAATGGGAGGTCCTTAAATGGTAATTATACCATTGTATAACTTGTTGGACAAAAATGGCCTTCGTTGGGTAAAATTTGAAAGAATAGTAAAAAGGGCATTTTGGTCATTTAGGTGTAAAATGATTTAAAAGACAAATTTTAAAACCCAAATGTGTCCCTTTCTTCTTGATTTAGTCGAATGTACCAAGATCAGCCATGATTAGGGTTTGGCCAAGCTTCCAATCTCAATAGTAAGTGAGTCCGAGCTCCATTTTTAACGTTCTATGCATTTTTGAAGTTCCTGTAATATGTTTTAGCTATTTCTACCATTTATTTGAGCTAGGTTTTGTGTTTAAAAATTTACCCATGAATGATATGCATGTGTTTTGATGTTTAATGGCATAATATAAAGGCTCGGTGTGTAATAAACAACTTTTACTAAGCGGTTTTTGATGAAAACATTCGAAAGGACCGTTTTGTAAAAATTATAAAATTGGTCATAAAAGGGTGATTTAGTGGAAATTAGGGGCTGCCATAGTTATGAAAATGATTTGGATAGGCTTGAAATGCAATCAAATTGAATAAAAATCATTTTACGAGCATTGGGGCAAAACTACAAATATGTGAAAGTTTAGAGGTCAAAATGCAAATTTGTAAAAATATGATTTTTGGACCCATATGAATAATTTGACTAATTATTAGGCTAAATGTGATATTATAAATCAAGGAAAACAAGATTCGGGCTTAGAACGAGGTTGAACAAGGTTAAGCACAAACTCGAAATAAATAGTCATACTCGAAATCGAGATAAGTTCATATGTTAATGGTAATGCAATGATATTATTCTTGTTCATACTTAAACTTAAATTAATGTGTTAATATTGTGTGGTGGATATTTATTTAGTTGATATGAAGATTATATATTGTAACAAATGCCTAAATATAATTATATGCAATACCATGTTTATTTTATGAACTAATGTCTAAATAAACATGGAAATGTGTTGAATTGGATGCACATTGCATGATCAGCTATGCATAATGAGATACTTGATGAAAAGATAAAAATCTCGGTTGAATAAAAAAAGGAAATTTGATGGATAAATCATGGCTTACATGACTTGAGATCCTGCATGTGTTGTAGAAAAGGATTTAGCCTGGACAGGTAATCCGTTGATCTCAAATAGAAAGGATCTAGCCCGAACGGGTGTTCCTTAAGTGATCGAGCCTCTCAAAGAATATGTGTGCATTGTGAATTTAGCCCGGACGGGTAATCCGATTAGGGTCTAAATTTAGCCTGGACTGGCAATTTAGATCCGAGCTCATTGAGAGTGCTTGTCGTTACAAGGGATTTAGTCGGGGCTGGTAATCCCGCCGTAAGATGTGAGGTTTGTGGAAGTGCGTATTTGAGGTGATCACTTGTATGACTTGACAGTAAATGGATTATCCATTGAGATTTTTGAGAAATTCAACGGGTATTATAATGAATAATACGATGAAAGTCCCGAGATGGGCATAGTGATAAAGGAAAAGTTAATCAATATGCTATGGATATGTACATGTACGTACATCATACTCATAAGTGCTGCCTTATTGAAAGGTGATAAATGATGAGTAAGCGAATTCATGCATATGTATGTGTATACATGATGAACCAGTGAAAAGATTTGAATGATGAACCATCCTTATGCTTATTATTATGAATTGTGTTGCAATATCATGTTAACTTACATTGTGTAATTGAATATGGGATTTATGAAATAATTAGTCCATGATCAATGTGACAATGAAATTATGATAGCTATTGTGATTTTGCACCGAAACAGTGTTGAACAGCAGTAGTAACTAGACTTTAAAAAATCACCATAAATGGTGGAAGTTGAATTAGAGATTGAATAATATATAAAATTAAAGCTTAATGAGTCTAGTTTCACGTAAAAGAAATAATGTAAGTAAAAGAATTATATATTATGAGATATTTGAATTCTTGTGAGACAGAGTCAGAGTGATTCTAGACTCCCCTACCTTAAATTTGGAAAATCACTAGAAATTTTAAAAAAATAATTATGAGTTAAGATTAATATGAATGAAATACTTAATGATATATTTTCAATAGAAAGAGACAGGAATATTATTCTAGTCTCGTACTATGAGATACTTGATTTTTAGTAGATAGAGGTCAAAGTTGTCAGACAGCGAAATAGGGGAGAGTTTAAAGAATAAACTATACTTATTGGCTAGACCAAAAATTCTAGAAATTTTATGGTAAGAAGATATATGAGTCTAATTTCAGGGAAAATTAACGTATTTTAATTTATCATCCTGTATCTCAAGTTATAAATGATTTATCGACTGTGACTTGAGTAGATAGCTTGACCAGAACATAAGTAAAAGTGTAATTATGGTTGTTTTACCTAAGGAAACATGTTATTATAATGCTTAATATTTTCATATGGACTGACTAAGCATAAAGCTTACTCCCCCTTCCATTTCTTCTAGTGTCCTCAGGTCGGCTCGAGTTTGGAGATCGTCGAAGGCAACCTCACACTATCAAGCTACCATCTTTGGAGTATTGTTGAAACTTAATTTCTTCAAGTAAGTGGCATGTATAGGGGACTTAATTATTGACATGTGTTTTTTAAGTTTTGGCCAAGATGTTGGCTTATATTTGATTCATTGTATATAGCCATGAGATATGGCTTATAATGATTTTGACTTGTAAGCCTATTTATCCATGGTATGTGTTAAGGTCTTGTAATGTGGTTATGTGATTATGCTTGTTCACCATGTATATGAAGTATATGGCACATGTACGTGATGAATGCCATAGGACCATTCGAGATGGTCATAGCCATAGAGTGAATATGTGGTATGGTAGTAAGATGATAATGATTAAACATGGACAATTGTAGAATGTGTAGAGATTAAATGTTGGGTAATAAACACATGTATAACACATGCAAATTATTTAATTGAATTTCGCTAAAGGTTGATTAAACATTAAATTGATGTTATAATTTGTTCCTATGATGTGTAAATGTATGGGGGGAAATAAGGTCAAATAAGGCTTGGAAAATAGCCTAACTGTTAGCTACACGGGCAGAGACACGGCCATGTGTCTCAACTGTGTGGAAGACACGGCTTAGTACACGGGCGTGTGGCCTGGCTGTGCGGTATAATTTTTTTTGCTGACATCATAAACACAGAGTTTCATGGGCTGAGGACAGGGGCGTGTATGACCACACGGCCCCACCCACACGGGCGTGTGACTCTCTAAAGCTAGAAAATTTTTAAGTTGCCCAAAGTTTATCGAATGTTTTTGGTTTTGTCCTGAACCGCCCCATTGTATGTTTTAGGCCTCGAAGGCCTGTATAAGGGACGATATGCATGTGTTTGAAAAGTTTTAATTTTGGGTGAAATTTGGTGACCCGTTTTGTATGTTTGTGAACGTTTAAGTCTAGTAACACCTTGAGCCCTGTCTCGGCATTGGATACGGGTGAGGGGTGCTACAAATTCAATCCTCGATTCAGACACTTTTGTATCCTATACATACGCAAGGTAAGCATCACAACCTTTTCTTACATATTTTTGAGCTAACAGCGACGATATCACAACAGGCAATCCACTCGACTCATCAGATTCAATTTGAAGGATTTCATTACTTTGACATTTCGATTCAATAGTCTTTCGTCTACAATTCACAACAGTAGCATGTAGAGTCAACCAATCCATACCCAAAATTACATCAAATTCATCAAATGATAAAAGTATCAAATTTTCAAGAAAATAGTAACCCCGAGTCATCAAAGGACAATTCTTGCAAACTTTATCAACTAGGACATACTTGCCTAAGGGGTTCGATACTTTAATCACAAATTCGGTAGACTCAATAGGCAAATTCTTACTAGAGCCTAAATTCATACAGACATATAAATAAATAGATCCAGGATCAATCAAGGCAATTAAATTAGTGTTATAAAGAGAAAATGTGTCTGTGATAACATCTGGTGACGACGCGCCTTCGCGAGCGCGAATAGTGTAAGTTCTGATAGGTGCTCTAGCCTTGGATCTCACAACAGAGTCCTTTGTCGTTCCTTTGCTTCTAGTCACATTTCCCGTATTTCTAGGAGGTCTACCTCTAACAGTTGTGTTACTAGATCTTTCATTCTGATATCTATCTTTCTTGGGTAACTCAAGACAATCCCGAATGATGTGATCTTGCGAGCCACATTTGAAACAACCTTTATTATTCATCCAGCAATCTCCAAAATGTCGCCTTCCACACTATTGACACTCGAATTTATTGTTTCTAACACTACCTACACTCGATACTGAAGTAGCTTGAGCTTTAGGACTTGTATATTGCTTCTCACGATCTATATTAGAATATCCCACTAAAGCATTCAGATGACTATATGAATCCCGTGATTTCTTCGATGAAGAGTGATATGGTTTACTTATCGGCCTCTTTCTCAAGTCTCTAGCCTTGAAATCAACTATTTCTCTTTTCTTTGCCAAGTTCCTCAGCTTTACAAGCTCTGTCAACTAACACAACAATTTCCTTCTATTCCAGAATCCCAACTAACAGTCTGATGTCTTCATTTAACCCATCTTCAAATCGTTTACACATAATTGCCTCAGTGGAGACACATTCTCGAGCATATTTACTGAGTCTCACAAACTCACTCTCATACTCGGTTATAGTCATTCTACCCTGTTTCAACTCTAGAAACTCTTTTTACTTTTAATCAATAAACCGCTGACTAATGTATTTCTTTCTAAACTCAGTCTGGAAGAATTCTCATGTGACTCTTTCTCTCAGTACCACAGATATCAAAGTATTTCACCGCTGATATGCAGTGTCTCTCAGAAATGATACAACGCATTTTACACATTTAGCTGGTGTGCAAGATAGTTCATCAAATACTCTGATCGTATTCTTAAGCCAAAACTCGACTCTCTCAGGATCGTCATCAACGGTCGCTTTAAACTCTTCAGCCCCATACATTCAAATTTTATCAACTAGAGGCTTACTCAATCCTAAAGGTTCCAAACCTTGAGGAGCTACGGGGACCGGTTAGGGAATAGATGGGTGTGGAGGTTGCTAAGCAGCCAGATTAGTTCGAACAAACTTAGTGAGCCATTCGTTCATCATTTGGAAGAAGGCTTTATTTGCCTTTCCTCCCTGACTACTTGATACAGGTTTCGACTCAGATTGCACTTCTCCGTGAATGGAGGCTAGCGTATTACTCTCAACATCATCAGCCACTGCTCTATTGGGATCCATTTACTATAAGAAAACACGTTTTAAACTATCAGGAGATATCACACTATCACAGGTTATATATGGCATGTATAGCTAGACTCACACACACACTATGTTAGTCCTAGAATCGACTAAACCATAGCTTTGATACCAATAAATGTAACACCCGTCACCCGTATCCATCGCCGAAATAAGGTCACAGAGTATTACCGAACTTATTACACCATTAAGCATAATATTCTCATACATTTTTCAATTATAAACTAATCACAATCATACATCAAGTCCCTAATACTAGCCTACGAGACCTAAAACATGCTTTAGAAGTGGTCCAGGACAAAACCGATATCTTAGGAATTTTTTAAAAAACTAAGAAATTTTTTCAAACAATAGGGGACACACGCTCGTGTGGACCAGCCAAGTGTCTCACACAGCCACAAACATGCCTGTCTTACAGGTCGTATGGACATTTGAAATGGGATCACATGGTCATGTCCCAGCCCGTGTCTAACCCTGTGTAACTCTCTGACTTAGGTCACACGGCTGACCACACGCCAGCGTGACCAGCCCGTGTGCCCTTCGAAATTGCCTCACACTCCCGTGTGCCAGGCCGTGTGCAAGGCAGTGCCAAACTTGTAAGGTATACTAACTTATGCCACACGGACAAGTCAAACACCTGTGTGTTGGGCTGTGTAGAGCATATTAACTTAATTTCTAATTAAACACCAGGGGACACACGGCTGTGTCATCAGACCGTGTGTCACAAACGGTTGAGACACATGTCCGTGTCTCTACCCATGTAGATAAAAATAGGCTATTTGTCAAGCCATTTTTCTCACCCAAACATTCAATCACCTACATAACCAAATGGCACAAAACATGGCATAAATAGGCATTCCAACTAATCTCAATCAAGTCTATTACATGCTATTTCCATACCAAAAACTATAATGCTCATAATATCATAAATTGCCTAAGCAAAACTTGCCAATCACAATCACAATTTTTACCTAAATGATTAACTTCCTACTTACATTGTCTTGCCATAAAACCTAAGCATATGAACTTCTAATTTCAACCATTTGGTTTCCAAAATGCCAATTCACAAACAACAATTCAACATAAGCATTTACATAGCAATTACCAAGACCATAACGAAGGTCAGTTTGCACATATATGTGCATCACCAAAAATACCAAAATAAGGCAACTCTCATGGCTATACACAAAACTAAACACTTAACATTTACAAGCCAATTCAAATGGCTAAATCTGTTACCAAACTATATACCAATGTAACAGCCTGGTTTAGACCCTAGTCGGAATAGTAGTTTCGGGACCACAAATCTGAGTTAGAAAAATATTTTTATATTATTTTTTGTATTTACAGTATGTGATTATATATGTTTGAAAGTTTCGTGTGATAATTTTATCGTTTAAGTGGTTAATTTGACTAAAAGGACTTAATCGCGTATAATGCAAAAGTGACTTGCTATTTGTTAAATGTGCCTATTTGTTATGGCTTATTAATTGTGAGGTCCTTATAATGATATTAGACCATAACTAAGGTATGTGGACAATTATGACCATATTTTAAGTGATTTTGAAGTTATAATTTAAAGGTTAAATTTGTAACTAAGTATGTTAATATATATTAAATAAAAACAAAATAAAAATAAGCTCATAATATCATCACTATCACCGAAATTAAAAGAGAAAGAACAAAAATAAGAATTTTTAGGGTTTAGCTATGTTGAAGATCAATTGAAGGTTCGTTTTTGTTCTATTTTCGATGATTTTTATGTTTTTGTTATCGCTGCTTCGTGTTCTAGCTAGCCCATGCCTCAATTTATGAAAGTGTTGATGATTTTGAAGGATTCCATCAATGATTTCATGTGTTTTATGATGCTCGATGATGAATTATAAAAGTTTGGTGCTTGGTATACATGTTTAATAAAGTAATTTTTAGTGAAATTGCCATTTAAGGGTTAAATTGTGAAATGATAAAAATGTGGGGTTAAAAGTGTAAATAAGTGAAATTTTGGGCTAGTAGACGTCCCTATGAAATTTGGCCATGCTTGGGTTTATTGAAATTATGAGTATTTTGTGTTGTGTTGAAATAAGGACTAAATTGTGAAAATATGAAATATAAGGGCTAATATGTAAAAAGGCCTAATTATGTGTTTGTGGATTGAATTGAATGAAATATGTGATTAAATAAGTTAATTTATATTAATTTAGATTAAGAAAAGAGGAAATCGAATTTGGATAGGGAAAAATCAAGAGTTGTCGAATAGCCATTCCGGCCCGTTCGTCTCCATACGAGGTAAGTTCATAAGTAAATAATTGCTGTTAAATTCATATGAAAATGTATTTAATTGCGCCGAATTGAATTTTAGTAACTATATATGTGTATGCTGAATTGATATAAGTATGGGAGAAGCAACTACGAGCTTGAAATGATTAATTACAACGTCTGAAAGTCCGATACGAACTATAGGAATAGTTAGGATATATATGTCATGACATAGGATTCCAATATATGATTTCATTAAGACTATATCTGGGACGATGGCATCGATTTGAGATTTACGTGTAAGACCATGTCTGGGACATTGGCATCATATATGATTTCGCGTAAGACCCTGTCTGGGACAGTGGCATCAATATTTGATTACATGTAAGACCTCGTCTGGGACGTTGGCGTTGTATGAGCTTTTCGAGCTATTTGAGTATCCTTATTGATTCTGAATGGTTCAACGGGCAATGTTGAGTTAAGATCGAATTCGAAATCGAGCTAAAGGGTTCAGGTACGTACGAAGTTAAATGTTCATGAAAACAAGGTAAGTATAGTATTTGAGATGATGATATGAACTATGCATGTTAAAGGTATGATCATTATGTACATGAGATTGTTCATATTCGGCCATGTTGAAATAATCATGCTAATGTTCATTTGATAATTTATTTGCTTATGACTTACTAAGTTTTTAAAGCTTACTTTGTGTGTTCTTTCCATGTTTTTAGATCATCGAAGCTAACTCGGACTCTGGGATCATCAAGAAATGTCATCGCACTATCGATCATCTCATTGGTATTTTGGAAGCTTTGTATATATGGTATATGACATGTATAGGCTAGTTTCATCTTGATATGTTTTGAGTTGTGGCTTTAGCCATGTGATTTGGCTTGTAAATGTTGATGTGAATTTGACCATTTAATTTGGCTTAAGTTATGTGTTTGCTAAGTTAACTATATGATGTATATAATGCCTTATATGTTGGCTTATTTGGTGTGATGATGTGTTGGTTAGTTTGATTAGTTGTTAATTGATGTGCTATGCTTGGAAGTTAGCATATTGTGGTTTGATTTGAGATGACTATATGGTATATGTTGAATTATAAAATAGGTAATAAGTTGATGGATAAATATATTTAGTAGTTATGTATGTTTGATGTTTTTGGTATAATGATATGGTATGTTTTGGTTGTGGAATTGAGTAATTGAAATGGTTAATATTAGATGGTATAATATGTGGTTAATTGGCATGTTTTGACTGCATATATATGTTTAGAAATGATGCAATTTGATGTGGTTTAGGTATGCTTGAGGAGGGTGAGAAATGTGACTTAAACCAAGTCTATTTTCACTCCACACAGCTGAGCACACAGGCGTGTGGCTCGACCGTGTGTGATACATGGCCTTGGTACACGGCCGTGTGTCTTTTGGTGTACCCTACGATTTAAAGTCAGTATACCCTATAGTTTTGACGTGGCCTAAACACACGGGCTTGTCTATTGGTCGTGTGGGGCACACGGGCTGGCACATGGGCGTGTGGTCAGCCATGTGACCCAAGTCAGTAACCTCCCTAATTTTTCCACGGCCATGGCCCACGGGCGTGTCCTCGGCCATGTGGTGCAAGTCAATATGTATGCTCTGTTTTCACACGGGCGTGTCTGGTAGCCGTGTGAGGCATATGGCCTGTTTCACACGGGGGTGTGACCCTTATATCTTTGAAAATTTTCTATGTGTCCCAAAGTTTTTGAATGTTATCGGTTTAGTCCTGAACCCCTTCTAAGCATGTTTTAAGGTCTCGTAGAGCCTTATAAGGGACATTGTGAACATTTTGAATGAATTTCGATTATGAGTACTTAAGTGTATGTGAATGAAGTGTGTTATCTAGTAATGCCTCGTAACCTTATTCTGGCGATGGATATGGGTTAGGGGTGTTATATTTAACTGGTATCAGAGCTACGGTTTAGTCGATTCTAGGACTAACGTAGCGTGTGAGAGTCTAGCTATACATGCCATATTTATAAAATACGATAGTGTGATGATTCTTGACAGTTAAAATGTGTTTATCATTATAACACCCCTTACTTGTGTCTGACGCCGGGACAGGATACGAGGCATTACCGAACTTAAACATGCACATACATGTAAAACCGGGCCATAAAATTTCAATCATATCAGAATCATTCGATCACATGCAAAATATCCCATACACGAGCCTTTGAGGCTCTAAACATGCATTAAAAGCGGTTTGGGACTAAATCGAGAACTCACGAACATTTTTACAACACTTAGAAAATTTTCATGCTTGGAGAGTCACACGCCCGTGTGGGTAGGCCGAGTGGTCTCACACGCCTGTATCCTCAGCCCGTGTAACTCTCTGTTTATGACGTCAGCAAACATTTGGGATCACACAGCCAAGTCACACACCCGTGTGCTAAGGCCGTGTCCTCCACACGGCTGAGACACACGGTCGTGTCTCTGCCTGTGTGGTCAACACTTAGGCTATTTTCCAAGCCTTTTTGTCACCCTTTACATGCACACACACAAACATGGATCCAAAAGCATTCAACATCCTCAATTATGATGCAAACATTTCATTTACCTATCAACATACATGTTTTATACATTCCCACATTAAATCAAGTCTAGACACACCATATCTTATTCATTTGGCTTTGCCAAATACCTTACCACTTATACTTTTATACCATACTTATCTTTGTGTCCATTTAATTCTAACTTATCATCAAGCATACACCATCTAGCCAAGTCATATCTTTATAGAGTGTCCACATTTCACATGCATAAAACAATATGCTTGACTAAGACATTCTACACCAATTCCATATTCAGTTTAACATTATTACTATTTCTCACTTTATACCATTGTACCATGGTTACCCAACTAGTTCAAGGCATTATCATTTTATTTCCATATTACATATTTAATTCATGGTCATGACCACGTCAATTGGTCATAAAACATGCATTCAACACACATGACATATTACCAACCATGCATGACAAACAACCATATTCACATCACAGTTATTAGACATAACATGAATAGCTAGATTTACAAGCCATAATCAATAGCTCATATAGGCCAATACATTTGGCCAAATTATAAGAACACATGTTATAAAACTAGGTCCCTATACATGCCACTCACTTGATATTTCTAACTTATGTATCAATACTCCAAAGGTATTGGCTTGATAGTGTGGTGCTGCCTCTGATGATCTCCAACCCCGAGCCAACCTGAGAACACTAAGGAAATGGAAAGTAGTAAGCTTTACGCTTAGTAAGCTCGTATGAAAATAATAAGCAATGTATTAACATGCTATGTTTCAATTTCTCTCTATTTATACAAAGTCTAATTAAGTTGTTTTCTTGAGTCAAAGTCACTAAATTATTTATATCCAGAGCTAAGGAACTACAAATTTAGATCCACTAATTTTCCAAAAAACTATACTCACATATCTTCTTATCATAAAATTTTCATAATTTTTGGTTTATACAATAAATACAGTTTATTATTTAAAGTCACCCCTATTTTGCTATCTGACAGTTCTGACTCCTCTTCACTAAAAATTAATTATCTATTTTTACAAGATTCAGATAGTGTTCTTGTTTGTTTCTTTCAAAAATAGACTAATTATGGATTTTAAGCATATAAATTATAACCCATAATTATATTTGTAAAATTTTTAATGATTTTTATAAGTCAGAACAGGGGATTCCAAAATCATTCTGACTCTATGTCACAAAAATTCAAATATCTCATGATATGAAATTCTTTTTCTCTCACCGTTTCTTTTATGTGAAAATAGACTCAATAAGATTTTATTTCTACCATTTTTGGTGATTTTTCAAAGTCACACAACTGCTGCTATCTAAAACTATTTTATTACAAATTTCACTCTTACATAATCTCACTTACTTAATTCAATCTTACCGAAAGTTCGCTCAACTATCGAGCACGTTGCTCATAAATTTTCACACACATATACCTGCACTTATTCATCACATAGTCATATTCAATTACACTAGTCATTACATGATCACATGTATTTTCACTTAGTTAATTTCCCGTTGAACTCATCGGAATAATAACAGATACACGGTGGCCTGCACATATTACCACCCTTGTAACCGAAGCTATTTGGTACACATAGTAGCCTACACTTAGTACTACATCTGTGACCAAAACCGTCTCTTACACATAGTGGCCTACACTTAGTACCACACATGTGATCGATGCTATCGGGTACGCATAGTAGCCTGCACTTAGTACTACACATGCGACCTAACCTTCTGGTACACGTAGTAACCTACACTTAGTACTACACGTGTGACCTAAAACCATCTTCAACACATAGTAGCCTACACATAGTACTACACATGTGTTCTCACAACGGATCATTCGTATCTTTTCTATTCCGAAGGTCCAACTGGGAAATTCCTCACTTTTCAACATTTTACCAATTCATCCATAATCAACTTCAATTTATAATTTACATCAAGTGATCATTCAATATACGACCACATCTCATATAATAACAAAATATTATAACATAATGAAAAAAGATATATTATTTACATACAAACTTACTCGTTTCAAAGAAATATCATGTTCCATCAAATTTCTATTGTCTTCAGTCATCCTATTACATGTTATTGACATTTGAGCTTCCGATTACTTCATGGGTACATCACGTTCCCATACACAATATCATTAACATATAAATCAATAAAACCATAGAAAAATAGATGTCAAGTGTAACAACAATAACATGAATATCATACTTATTTAATCACATGAACTTACCTCGAATACGAAAACGACAAATTTATCAATATAGTCCACAACCTTGTATTTTTTCGATTTAAGCCCAAATCTCGATTTCCTTGATCTAAAATTTCAAATATAGCTCATTTATTATTCACATTATTCAAAATGACCCAAAATCATACTTTTACAAATTTACATTTTTACCCCTAACTTTATCATATTTACACTTTTGCCCCTAGGCTCGTAAAATGATTTTTATTCAATATCTTTGCACTTTAACCTAGATGAATCATTTTCATAACTATAGCAGCCCACAATTTCCACTAAATCACACTCTTATGACAAATTTTATAACTTTTACAATTTAGTCCTTTTTTAGCGTTTTCACCGAAAACTACTTAGTAAAAGTCATTTTTCCAACCATAAACATGTATAATCTACCATTAAACATCAAAATTCACAAATTTATAACATGGGTGAAACCCTAAACCTTCATCATAACTTAAATAAATGGTAGAAATAGGTAAATCTTGTTACAAGGATTTCAAAAACGTAAAAATCATTAAAAATGAGGCGAGAACGGACTTACAATCGAGCTTGGAACTTTGAAAAACCCTAGATATGTCTTCTCCATGGAATTTTCGACCGTGGGGTTGAAGATGGACAAAAATTGGCTTTTAATTTTGCTTTTAATTCATTTTAATTACTAAATGACCAAAATTCCCCTAACTTAAAAATATTCTATTTCACCCATTTCATGTCCATTTTTGTCCAAAAAATTAATCAATGGTATAATTACCATTTAAGGACCTCCAATTTAAAATTTCATAACAATTGGACACCTCTAGCATGTAGAACTCAACTTTTGCACTTTTTACGATTTAGCCCTTTTGACTAAATTGAGTGCCCAAACGTCAAAATTTTCGGACGTAATTTTCACAAAACAATTCCATAGAATTTTAGACCATAAAAATATAATAAAAATGAATTTTCTTACCTCAGATTCGTGGTCTCGAAACCACTGTTCTGACTAGGCCTTAATTCAGAATGTTACAATCATATAGTAAATAGATCCCGATCGAGCCATAGTTAATGATGTGAAAAGTAATGCGCCCGCTCCTACTCAAGGGGCAGCACCGGCTGATTCTAGGCTGATTACGAGTAGCCATGAGGGAGAGGCTAAGTAATCCTTCTTCCAAATGATGAATGAGTGGTTCACTCAATATATTAGAACTAATCTGGATGCTCCACAACCTTCACCCCCACCTTCCTTCCCAGAAACCTGTGATCCCTTAAGTTATTGATCCGATGAGATTAAATAAGTTGTCGGTTAATAAAATCAGAAAATATGGGGCTGAAGAGTTCAGAGCTACTACTGATGATGATGTTGAGAGAGCTGAGTTTTGGCTTGAAAATACAATACGAGTGTTTGATGAAATGTCAGGTACTCCTGACAAACAACTTTTAAATACATAATCATCAAATATTCAATTTCATCACTTAACATCTCCATATGATTCATGAATTCAATACCATCTTACCCGAACATATAAATTAGTATTAAAAGAGCTTTCATAACCATACCTTGACAATTGTTACAAATGTCATTTAATGTTAGTATCGAAGCATTCAATAGAATAATTCATGTACCACAATAGTTTGAAACTAACAATTCATACTTATATATATATACATAAAATTCAATGGTGATTAAATTTTGCCTCGTTTACAAATTAGTTTTTTAATTAATTAACTATTTAAACATTAAAATTTCAAAATCGAACTCTCACATACCTAACTCGTAACTCTGTAAATATTTAATAAAATATTTACGAGCTCAGTTTATAGAAACGAGGTCCTGATATCTCATTTTTCGAAACCACTTGACTTTTGGGACAACCACTTAACTATTTATTCAATTAACTAAATTTTCTCCAATCAAAATTCAATTTAAATTTTTAGTAAACTCATATAATTTAAATGATAATTAATACGGACTTACTTGTTAGATTTGTGGTCCCGAAATCACTGTTTTTGACACCACTAAAAACTGGCAGTTACAGATCCATCGATGTTAGGGTATGACAATTACTCATTGAGCTAGGCTCTACTAACATAGGGAAATCGAACTATGTAATCAAGTCTTTGTGTTCTTTCTATTTTGTTTACACAGTTTTTTTTTTCGGTGGCAATCCGTAGTGGCCACTATAATCTGGAACCTCTATTACAATTTTGCATTTTAACAAATAAACAACTTAAGATAACAATAGATATCAACCTAGTGAATGAATCCACTATACAAACTTCTCAATAATAACTTAATCTACCCAAATTGATTAAGGATAATTGCAAACTCAAAGTTCTACACTTTGTATGCACTGACTCTTCAATCACAAACCTTTTTTTTTTTTTTTTTGTCTTATAAAAAGCTAGAATCGCACTTACAAAATGGTTGAAATAAAACAGTAAAATACATTCTTCGATTTGATATCCTGAACGAAGCAATCCCCCTTATAAGTCGTGCGGAACCAATTATCATATCTCAATGAATATTTCAATTAAATGCTAAGATTTAAAGCATATCTGAGTCCGTTAATCAACTCCCTTTATCCATAATTAACAAATCATGATAAACATACTTATAGAATGTGTATATCCCATGGTACTTTGACTCTAGTAGAATATTTAGTGTCTTTGTGCATTGGTTCAATAGTAGAGGATAGACTTTAAGATTTTTTACGTCTCAATGCAAAATATGTAAATTCTTTTAATTTATTTATTAATTAATTATAAAGGATTAAAAAAAAGAACCAAACCATTAAACATACAAATCAACATTATCTTCATAAGTTAATGTTTTAATCTGATACACGCAATGTCATAAGACATATTGCAATACTAGTTCTGATAATAATAACAAAATTACCCATGTTCTGCTAGACACAACATTAAAATTAGAATATTTAAAGTTCAAAACAATTAAAAAAATTAAAAAGGAATTATAGATCTTTTTAGATATTTTATCAAAAAGAATAAATATGATAAAAATATTAATGTTAAAAATTAATGTTGATAATCGATGGCTAAAATTGTAAATAATAAAAAACTTAAACATAGTATAATAGAAAAACACAAATTGCTAAATTTATTCTTCATATTTTAAGAAATTAATTCCATCCTCAACTTTATTTGTCCTTTCTGTTAATGGCTTGCAATTAAGGTTCGAATTTTGAAACAAATGGGAAGGCACAAAGTGTTGGGACTTAATGATCAGCTTTATCAATTCTAAATATCCAATCAACTTTCTGAAAATGAGAATCACCATCTGTGGCACGTTGACCATGACCTGTGCATTTTTACGACATCAAGCGCTTACTCCTACTATTCTTGCACGTGCCAAGATGAAAGAAAATTTAAAAAAAAAATCCTCCATTATTAGGAAAGCGATAGCTAGTGGGAATTCCTGAATCTTAATCATGATAAAGGTTCCATATGCTAAATATGGTTTCCTTATCCTTCATCCTTGGTATTTTTGATGGAGCCTTCTACAACAGTGTAGGGAATGAAAACCTCCTTTCATTCTCCTATAAATAGGGTGAAATATAGTTGGTTTCAGGTCGTGAAATCAAGAAATCAATTAAAAAGCTCAATGAAGCAAATCTATATTATAATACTGGAGGAGTAGACATGGCGTGATATTGCTTCGGCTCATCTTCTTTCTCAGTAATCCCTCTGAAAGTTTCAAGGCGAGCCGAATCAATATCACTCTTGTATGCTTCTTTCTCATGCATGCTTGGTGTTTGATGAAGATAGAGGAAAAGAAAGGTTTTTCTGTTATTTTGGGTACATTTGATTACTGAGGATCGGATAAGATGATGGTGCTTGAACCCAAACTCTGGTGAAGATATTGGGGAAGTAAGTACTGTGCTGCAAATTCACTGTAATTAACTATGTAAGTTTTCTTCCATAAATAAATTTTCACCTTCTGTTCACCATTTTCTTAACCTGTTTTATGAACATCATGTTCCAAATTAGCGAGCAGAAACTCACATAAATCCAGCACTAGCACTCAGCCCTTTCAATCTTTGGGATCTTTACTCTATGTGCGTTCATTATATGATTCGATTCATATATATGATCTAGCATTCTAGATAGTTTTCAACTCTATATCTGATGGGTATTTTCTTAACTGGCCGCCCATTTGTATGTTTTATGTCTTTTTTTTAAAAAGGATTTAAAAATTATCCCAAGGACCTCATGAATCTAAATTAAATGGCACACTTGCCACTATATTTATTCATTTCCGACTAGTATAATGTATTTGAAGATGGAACACATCCAAAATCTAAATCTAACATCAAGATCCTTTGCTTTTTTAAGGTACCTATGTGTGCATATAAAGCTAATTTTCTACATGACAGACATTTACTTCTTTGCTCGGTTTTTTTTATTGGCATTTTTATCAGATTAGTCTAGTTTCGTGGGATCTACTAGGGAGGAATAATATGTTTCTCTTGTCATCTATATTAGGATATATGAGTTGTTTATTTGTTTTCAAAATTTTCATATATTTAAACCATCTTATACTTATTATTATATACAAACTTCAGATATATGCATTAAAAAATGAAGCGACAAATATTAAATTAAATGAATTGAGAAACTGTAAAACATTATCATTATATGTATAATGTATAATGAAAATTAAATTACCACATACAAGAAGATTTTCTCAAGAGTAGTATTTTAGTAGCAGACAGAAATTAAGAATGCAATTTGCCGCCTTGGGCATCTGCTTTGGCCGTCCAAGCTATGGGTTTTTGGCACTCGGCGGTCCCTGGTATGTTTTAATTAATTAATTGCATTTCACTCTTCTTAATTTTAACCAAAATGACAATGATATGTCCTTATATATTAAAAGATATTCATTGCTTAATTAATAAACTTTTAAAAGCTTTTTCAATGTACTACCATGAATTGTTTTCAGTATCTCTCACCTTTGATGTTTCATATATAAGAACAGCTAGATCAGATAGCAAGTCCCGTCGCAGTTATGGCACTACGGTTTCATGGTCTCTTGAGGATTGTTTTTTAAAATAAGGGATAGAAGAAGAGGTTATCCAAGTATAAACACCAGCCTGATGTGAATAATAATATTAACTGTTTGTCATTATACCAGTAATTAATTGAAATCTCTTCATGCATATTAACAAAAAAGTACTTTTATTTTCAGATTCAATGGAATTGTTTATGTTTTATTTGATAACTTGTTGAAATAATCCAATTCATTAAAAATTAATATTCTCAGCGGTTTAACTTTTTAAAACTATTTGATAATAAATAAAGAATCCATTTGATTAAGAGTAAACATTTAATCAAATCTAGTCACGCTTTTAGTTGGTCTTAAAGAAATTATATTTTGTCAGATTAATTTGATTTGAGTTTTTCTTCTTTTATCGAGTCAAGTCAAGTCCAATAAATTTCTTTAAGTCAAATTTAAAAATTAAACTATTCATATTGAAGTTTTATTGATAATATAACTAAATTTAAATTTAAACAACATAAACACCATACATAACTTTTTAAAACTCTTTCAAAAAATAAAAAAGAAAGAAAAAAGTAATTTGTATGATAAAATTGATTTGATAATTTACTTATTTAATTGCTCAAATTTATCATCTTGAAATTTTTTTAAAAAAAATTATAAATTTTAGATTTTTAATAATTTTTAAGTTTTCAATTTATATATAATTTTATAAAATTTTGGAATAAATTTATTTTATAAATATTTTGAATTTTAGAAGATCTTTTTGATCTTTTTAAAATTTTGAGAGGGATCAATTTGCATATTTTGATAATTTTTAGGGGCTAAAGAGGTATTTAGATCAGTTTATTATTCGAGTTGTAAAGTTCAACACAAATCGAACTCTAAAAATTGAAATACTTATTCCAATTGATTAAAAAATAATAACTCACTCTGATTAGCTCGAAATTTAGAAAAAATAATAATTTCGAATTTTTCGAATTAAATCGACTTTTGCTCACCCTTACGTTTGATATAATTTTTAATGAATATTTATTGAAAAAATTAGATAAGAGGTAACTTACCACTTAATTAAAAAATACATTCAATCAATTTACATTGTTAACTTTTAAATTGCGAATCAATCCACAAGAAATTAGATTAATTATTTTTATTATTAATTAGTTTTATGATATTTTCTATTTAATACTTTAACTTTTACTAGATATTTTTTATATTTAAATTAAAATTAATGGTAAAAATATAAAATGAAAATTTTCAAATTTAACATTTACATTCATCAAACCATATATTTATACTCAGCAACAATTTTCATAATTGAAGTTCATTACTTATTAAATTCAATATTAAAATCTTAATATTTAATTTTTCAGTTTATCAAACAATACCTTAATCAATGGTTAATACGATAATTTACGTTAACTATTCTTAAGATGTGGTAATATCTAAACAAAATCGAAGCTTGAATCTCAATTTGGGGTGATAATTTAGATTGTAGATTCGTATATTTATAAACGTTTCATCCAAATTTTGTGACATTCAAATATTGTGGATTCAGATATCTGACTTCAAAATCCGACTTCACATTACTATGCAAATCTGGATAAGAATATTCAACTCTAAATTCGCACCATGGATTACAAAATGTTTACATTTTGCGTATCGTCATTTGGAAGAAGACCATAGTTTAACCATCAAAGCTAGAGTCTACATTTGGTTATACTTTACACAAAACTTTAAATAACTTATAAAACATAAATTTTTTTTAAAAAAAATTAAGTTTTAATAAGTAATAATTAATTGTTTTCTCAAATATACATTTTAATATTTTATTCAATCATCCTCTTAAATCTAGTGTATCTTCTCTTAAATCTTATTCTTTTATATTCATAAACTTAATTGAGAAAATTAGAATTTCTAGATTTTTTAATATCCCTTTTCATATCAATTCAATTAGTTAAATTATTTTAAATAAAAAATTAATTAATATTTATATATTTAAAATAAATATTATAAAAATAGAATACATAACATACATGTTTAAGGACATATAATATATTAATTATTGTATAAGTAAATTATGAATTTATAATTCTTATACCATTATGATATTATAATTTGCATTCTTTTATTAATGATATGTTGTAGCACCCCTCACCCATGTAACGGTTCAATTTTCAATGGTACCTAAGAACGCAATTTTGGAATTCCATTTTCGTAAATCGAGTTTATAAATATATAATAAGAATACTTACGAAGCTAGTATAAAAATATATTGAAGAATGGTCAAGTAATTTAGCCAATAAATTAGTTAATTAAAGCTTAGGGACTAAATTGTAAAAGTTCAATCAGTATTGAGTTATAATTAACAAAAGGCTTGGGAAATTGAATAGAAATTAACCATAGATTCAAAATGGTAATTATACCATTTTTAAATAAGAGTTAGTGGATGATGATGACATTTCCACTAAGTATGATTAATGAATAGTTTAAGTAAATTAAACCATAATTTGATTAATTAAGTTACATTAATTATGCTTTAAACATAGTATAAATGCTAAATTGGTGGATGGAAGTGTCATCTTCCTCCTCCATTTTTACTTCATGTTCATTGATGAAAGAAAACCTAAAATTTTAGCTTAAACATACGATCATTAATAAGGTGAGAAAACTATGCCCAATTTTTGTAATTTTTATAGATTTAAGATTATGGGAGCTTAGTTTAGCTAGTTCATGTATTAATTTGATCAATTATTAAAGTTTTATCAAGTTTTCATTGTTGATAAATTGATTAATTGGGCTTGGAATTGTTACATATTGAGCTTAGATTATGAAAAGGGCTAAATTTTTAAGTTAGTTAGGCTTATTTGTTAACTTTGTAATATTAGAGACTAAATTGAGTAAATGTAAAACCTTTCATGGAATTATGTTAGAAATAGAAAGTATAATTTGAAATTGTATTTTAACCCGAAGCTAGGAATCAATAGATATGCTTATCCCGAGTCCAGTGACTAAATTGAATAAAATCTAAAATTCTTGAGAAATAAAAAAGGGGTTTTTTAGGATCATGCATCTCAAGACATTGTATGATAATATATGGTATTGATTTTATATATAAAATATTTGTATAAACCAAGAATTAGACCAAAGTGGAGCTAATAAGGGAAAATTAAAAATTGTGGATTAGTCCTTGAAGAATCTTCCTATTTTGGGTTTTGAAAGAATATAATCTCATTTGTTTCTCTAATAATAAGAGAATAATCCTATTTTTTCTGATATATGATATCAAAAAGAAAATAAAAGGAAGATATCTCATACTGTGTTAGGGTTACCAAGAAAAAAAATAAGGTCTAGCAGCCGTCTTCGAATTCTCTCTGAAATTGTTAAAAGATTTTTTATGTTCATGGTTAACTGGGTGGACTATGTAGAGGCCACGAAGTTTTTCGTTGTGGCTTGGAATCGACATCGAATCAGTAACATTCATTCATCATTTTTCAATTAAGAAGGTATATCTTCAACCCTATTTCAACCTATTTCGTTCCTCGTACATGGATCTATGGTTGTGAATCGTTGGAATAATTTTTCGTTGTGCCACGTGGCATACCGGTAGTCCCAACAGTGGTATCAGAGCTACTTGTACAATACAGATTCAAGATTAAATTTATTGGTTGATATAATTGTATGAGATACATGTTGTATGATTTGTTTTAATCAATTTTTTTTATGTATATATGATACATGAAATCTTTTTAATAAACCTATGTGATTATATGTTCGTCCTAATCAATGATTAAGTGTTAATCATTGATTTTAATGTCAATTGGATCTTATATTTTTGTTAAGTGTTAACAGATCTGTCCTAGGGCGATAAGGTTTTCGTTATTCAAAGTTAATAGTTAACTTTCTAGTAATATTCAAAAATAATGAACAAGAGTTGTTCCAGTAAGAAAGCACATGGATCGAAATTTTGAGAAATATTTTGTTTTTAATATAAATGTACAGTTGGTGATGTTTTTCAGAAAGAGATATGATTGCAATTTTTTTATTTGCTCCAGGGTATGCTGTTGACCGGCCAACGGTACCACCACAAGGGGCACTACCCCCTTGACCTATTTGCATAGGCAACATTAAATGGTTGGGAAAACTTTTGCAATTCACATTAATAACCTATTAAATAAATGCATATTATATGTTTACTAAAAATGGGTACAATCCACTTTTATAAATAGTTTGTGTTGTAATTTTATAAATTTGGCCTGTGTATTGTAACGCCCCAAATATTTAGGGATTAAATTGTATGTTGTGTTACTTGATTGGCTTGCTTGCTTTGATGGTTAAGGGTCCTGAGAAGTGTGAGGAGTCCTGGGTTCAAACCTGGACTTTAGCAAAATTTTTGGTTTTAATGAATAAAATCTTTGCTGCTAGATGTTGGGTTCTTAATTAATTGAGGGGAAATTATGTCATAAAAAAGGCCTGTTAGTTCAAGGGATTGTGGCATGTTACTAATGGTAGGGGACCTGAGTTTGAGTCTTCCTGCACGCAAGGGGTGTCTTTTTACTGTTGTGCCACGCAGGAGGTTGTTTGCTAGTAGGATTCTGTTACTCATGGACGGTGGGAGAGTTTGAGGGAGAGTGGGGAGTGTGAAGTCGAATTCAAGGAGGATTATGGGGAGAAAATTGCGGAGTGGATCAAGGAGTAGAGGGTGTTAGTAGTTGGCCGAATGTGGGACTCCCCATTGTGCAAATTCAGTCATTAGACCTCTTTTCCCGTAGTGCCGAAATTGTACTCTATTTGCTCTCTATTTCGATAACTTTTACCCTTTTTGTTATCTTCTTCCTTTTGAACATTTTTGTTTGGTGGCCGAATAGTACTTTTCGGTGTTGACCTATTTTGGTTTTGCTTTGCGACAGTGTGATTGGTTGGTCGACTTTCTTCTCCTTCTCAACTCTTTCTCTTCTTTTTTTGTCTAGGCTGAATACCCCCTTACCTCTATAGCCGAACTTTGCTTTGATTCCATTGATCTTTTTCCTCCTTTTGCCGACCCTCATCTCTCTCTCGATTCTATCCTCATTCCCTTTCATTCAATCAGTTTTCGTTGACAAAATATCGGTTGGTAAGTCTCTGCGTCTCTGTTTTGTTCGACTTTGCTCTTTTTCTCTAATGCTGATTCTTATCTTCTTCTTTTCTTGATTATGGTGTTCCTTCGGGTTTAAGTAACCCTCGAGGAGTAAAGGAGTTCTTTAGCGCTGCAGATATGATTGGAACCTTTTTGCTTGTTCTTGATCGAAGCTAATACCATTCGTTGTGATTGATCCGAACTAGATTATGTTGGCTTGGGTTGGTATTGGCCGAATGCCTTTTTCTCACTTTGGGATTTGTGTTTTCTATAGGCTAATATATGTGGATTCAAACTACAAGTTTAAGCAACATGAGTAATGAATCCGTTTAATGTGCAGATACCCATCAAGAAGGTTGTTAGCAATCTTTATCAGCATTTTGGATGGGCTGAAACCACACTCATTTAATCATGGCGAGTATCCGTGTGTCTTTGTGATGAGTGTTTAAGAAGGTGTTTAATCTTGTTGATTATAGGACTAATCGAGGGTCTTGTTTAAATATAGGTTGGTGGTCATGGACTTCGATGCGTGCTCATAAGCAGGTGTGTGAAACACTGCCATTGGATGTGAAACTGTAAAGGCTGAAAAGCCGAAAAGTCGAAAGGCTGAAAAGCCGAAAAACTGAAGAGTGCATCGTCGACTCCATACGGGCATGTGATCGCCGTGTGGCAGGCTGAGTGGTAAAATGAGGCCGTGTTGTCGACGAGTGGGCCATGAGCAATTTTATGAGCTGAAACAGTATTGGACCATTTTGGGCCGAACCGGGCCGTGTAGACCTAATGGACCCGTGGGCCCCACACGAAAATATCACACAAAGTGTGGTAAATTGAGGGCTAGGATCTATAAACTGCACAGCTAAGGCCATTTTTGGGCTATGTGAGCCATACGAGAGTATGGACCTTCATGGGCCCAGAATATGGGTTGTAGGCCCATTAACACTGATTGACTGTTAAGGTTGCATGGGTCGTCTAAGACGACTGTGGACCTACTATTGGGTCGGTAGGTATACTTAGACCCCATACTGATGAAATGACCATTATACCCCTGTGGGGTAAAATTGACTAAAATACCCCTATATTAGGTATGATTGTTTCTGAGCATGATATTTCCGCATATACGTATGTTATTATGTTGCATTACATGTGGAGAGATATATGGTTTTCGAGGAAGTGTACTGAAAGGCTATAAGCCTATTACTGGCAGCTCTGCTGTAAATACTGCTTTAGTACCGAACTCGGTATGTTTTCGTGTGTAGGGTTGGGTGAGTCAATTTTATCCCCACATGGTGTGTAAGGCTGGTACGGAATTGGTGTGTAGCGGATAGATTGGGTAGGAATCTTTGTTTGCATATTGCATCTTGAATGGGCTAAGGCCTCAGGCATCCTTTATTCATCGAAATGGGCTAAGGCCTAGATCTGCACTCTTTATTCTTGATAAATGGGCTAAGGCCCCTAACTGAAATTGAAAGGGATTAGGCCCAGATTGCGCTTACTCTGGTTGTTTGCTATTATGGGATTTCACACATTGAGTTTTCGTAAACTCACCTATCTGTTATCTGTGCAGGAAATCCCAGGCTTATACAGATCGAGGCAACGGAGGACTCAGTGGTGGCTACTCATCGTAGTTATTTCTTTTTATACTATAATTAAGGTTTTATTTTGGGTTTTTATTATGTAATAAGGCCGTTTTAATCTTTATTTAAATTGGGGATTTATTTACTTGAATTTTTACCTGTTAGTTATAGATCTCGGGTTTTAAAATTAAAAAGTTATAAACCAATGTTTTTCTAAAAACACCACATTTACACAATGCATTATGAGAGTTTCCGAAACAACTATTGTTTAAAGAGTTAATGACAACCTAATATGATTTCCTAAAATAACTTAAGTTTTCCTTACGAAAAGACATCCTAAGTTTTAATCAACCCAAAGGAACTTTTAAAAAAGAACAGATTTTCATCAAACTTGTGTTTTGGAAAAACACTCCATTGTGACATCACAGATTCGACCATAATGTCTAGGCCGGGTTTGGAGTGTTACACTTAGTGGTATCAGAGCTAGGTTTCAAAACTCGTCTGTGGATTTGGGTTTTCAAAAACATGGAAATTTTGACAAAAATTGGTTCAAATGATTGTTTGGAAATGTTTTACTGAAGGAGTAGTACAGTACTCTCCGCGCCGATCCGTTAAGTCTTCTGATTGTTTATACTAAAATAAGAATATAGAAATGTTATTACTGAAACTACTTACGTAGTAAAATTGTATTGAAACTCTTTAGTTAGAGTGAACTACGAATTGTAGTAAGACTGCGAACTGCGAAAACAAAACTCTGAGATAATATTACTTATAAGATATCTGTAATAAACACTGAAATAATAAACTGACTGGAATAAAATTTTTAATACAGATAAAAGCGCAATTGGATAATGAGCACTAAGGGTATTCGTAGTAGAGGCCGCACAGGCCGCAGAAGTGCTCGGGCTAGGTCTTCGTCTTCTAGACACCAGCCTAATGAGGAGGCTAGTGTAACACCTCTCGCCCGAGTCCAATGCCGAGATAGGGTTTGAGGTGCTACCGAATTTAAACTCAAGCAATATTAGAAAATCGGGCCATAAAATTTTGATCAATTTAAAACTTTTTATTTCATAGGCAATATGTCCCTCAATTGGGCTTACGAGGCCCAAAACATACATTTGAGGTGGTTCGGGACCAAACCGAGGGCTCAAGAAAACTTAGAAAATTTCATGCTTAAAGGCCCCACATGCTTGTGTAGGTATATGGCACATGCCCGTGTGCTAGGGACACGCCCATGTCTTACACCCCTGTGACTAATTTGATTTTTACAATTTTTCATAAAACAAGTGCAGACTTCACACAACCTGGACACACGCCCGTGTCCTTTCACACGGCCACGACACGCCTATGGCGCAGCTTGTGTGCAAAAACCTAGGTATTTTGTTTCTGACGTCAGCATTACAAGGCCATGGCACACGCACGTGTACTAGGTCGTGCCCTCCACACAGTTGAGACACACGGTCGTGTCTCTGCCCATGTGATAAATACTATGCATTCTGACTTGAAATTTCTAGGTGCAGGGGACACACGGCTTTCCCACACGCCTATGGGGCTGTCCGTGTGTCACACACAGCCTAGACACATGCCCGTGTATCTACCTGTGTGGACAATATGAGGCTATTTACCAAGCCTCATTGCCACCTTAGTATGTCTATTTTCATGTCGACACCAACCAAAACCAAATCAAGCATGATAGACATTCATTTAACCATGAAGATGCATTTATTATAGAGTCAAAATGAATGTTACCCTCATTCAAGGCTTAATGTAAAATGAGGAAACTATTTCAAGCCAACACATTTGGCCAATTCTCAAAGACACAAAATAATAAGGTCTAGCCCTATACATGCCATAATAAAAAATATAAATCCAACTATACTAAGATTACGGGTGATAGTGTGATCGATATCTCTGACTTCAAGGGATCCTTGAGCTAATTAAGCAACACTGAAAGAAAAGGGAAAGGAAAGAGAGTAAGCACAAAGCTTAGTAAGTTGCATATAAATAAATATAAACAACAATTTCTCCTCTAGTCATCTTACTCATAGCACAAAGATAGGCATAAGCTTGACTTACTCATTACCGTCTACTCTAGTCATATTTTCTATTTTGTGCTCATTACTCATGCATACCGAATAGGCACCTGTACCACTCACAATATTATTATACTTTCCTTACTAGCTCGCTTTCATAACCTTTAAAGTTGAGCCTTTCGGAACACTACTGGATATTCTATAAGCCTCTAACATGGGTTAAGTTGCCGATGCCATGTCCCAGACATGGTCTTACACTGGCTATCATCATCGAGGCTGATGCCATGTCCTAGACATGGTCTTACACTAGCTCTTGTACTTACATGCTGATGCATGTCCCAGACATGTCTTATACTAGCACAACTCTTAGTCGATGCATATCCTAGACATGTCTTATACTAGCTATCATCGTCGTCCCAAACATGTCTTATACTGACACTCATCTCTACGCTGATGCCATGTCCCTAACATGGTCTTACAATGGATCTCATAATGTGGCCGATGGATGTCCCAGACATGTCTTACACTGGCACACAAGTAACCCGAATGTTAAGGCACAAATGTCCGGTTTGTTTCATAGGGTTCCAATGGGATCTTTCTACTATCTCAATTATTACTATGCATTCTCAATTTACAATCTAGAAATTCATGCTATATCAATTCAATGACAATTCGAATACATGTATTAACAATGTAGTTATATTATTTACATACAACTTACCTCGGTTTACAAAATTTATTTAACTAGTCGGTTTAGTTGATTTGCTTGGCTTTCCCCGGGTCTAGGTTCGAATTCAGTAAATCTTGATCTATAATAGCAAAATGCACTCATTTAGTCATTAAACACAATTAGGCAATCTAAAATTTACATTTTTGGGTAAAACGACCATTTTGCCCCTAGACCTTGGCAAAATGACCATTTTTCCCCTATGATCAAAATTTAATTTTTATCAAATTTCTTCGTATCTCAAGCCTATCCAAACTCTTTTTACTCTTATAGCCCCAAAATCTCACTATTTCACACACTTAACACTTATCTTGCAACTTTTGCAAAATAGCCCTTTTTGGTGTTTTCATGCTAACACCTTTTACAAAAGTTGTTTATAACATAGCTAAGACTCATACTCTTCCAAAAAAACTCAGAAAACACTATAATTTTGTTCATGGAAAAACCCTAAACTCTTAACCGTTTTGCAAAATAGACCCCTCATTTGAAAGCTCATGCTTCAAGGGTCTCAAAAATGCAAAAATTATTAACTAGGGACATGGAAATCACTTATTTGTTGAGGTAATAAGTTGCTGAAATTTCAAAGCTTCAAAAACCCCTATTTTGCTGATATTTTCAGTGGGGAGAAGGCATGGAGAAGAAAGAAATTGATAGCTAAGCTCATAGGTATTATTTTATCATAAGATTATGTCATCAAGTCACCTAACATTGACTTTTTGACTAAATTTGCTTCTTATGGCCGGCCACCTTATTTCTAGGGGTCAAATTACTCTTTAAAAGCCCCTAATTTTAGTTCCTTAGCTATTCAACACATCTTGGTACTAAAATGTAACTTTTTCCTTTTATGCAATTTAGTCCTTTTTTCGCAATTAGTTCACAAACATTAAAATTGGCTCACCCAATTTTTCATACGCTAATATAATCATGTCATAAATTCATAATAATAATAAAATATATTTTCTAACTCCAAATTTGTGGTCTCGAGACCACTGTTCCGACTAGGCCCTAAATCGGGCTGTTACAGCTAGAGAGGTTCCAACTTCACCTATGGCTGAGACAGGGTCTCAAAATCGAGAAGCTGGAGATGACGCACTGTCCCAAGCAATGTTAAGGATTCTGGAAAGGGTCGCTGGGCCTAGTATTGGTACTGTGGGCCGTTGGTCGATTACAGAACGACTCAAGTCTAATGGGGCAGAAATATTCAGGGGTATTACTGGAGTTGCCCCTAATGTGGCTGAATATTGGGTTGAGGCTGCCGAAAGGATCATGGATGACCTTGAATACACCCCTGAGCAGAAGCTAAAAGGTGCAGTATCTTTACTGAGAGACGAGGCTTACCAGTGGTGGCTTACTGTCAAAGAGGGCACTCAAGCCGATCGATTGGCCTGGGAGTTTTTCAAGACTACGTTCCAGGCTAAGTATGTGGGTGCCAGCTATGCTGATGTCCGTAGGAGGGAATTTCTGAACTTAACTCAGGGAGAAAAGACAGTGGCTAAATATGATGTTAAATTTTTATGACTGAGCCGCTATGCACGTGGGATGGTGGCAATGGAATAAGAGCAGTGTGTTTGATTTGAGGATGGCCTCAGGGAAAGCCTGAGGGTTTTGATAGCTTCTCAGAGGGAGCAAGATTTCGCAGCACTGGTTGACAAGGCAAAAATCCCCAAGGATGTGACGCGCACTGAGCGCCAAAACAGAGAGAGAGGCAGAGGTAAGAGGGATGCTGAGCCCTCAAATACTTTTTAGAGGCTTAGGAAAAAGCCCAAAACTGATGGGCTAATCAGCGTGAGGGCCCCTGCTACTGCTACTGCGGGACTACAATTTTGTGCTGATTGTGGGAAACGCCATCAGGGAGAATGTTGGAGAAATTTGGGTGCATGTCTGAGATGTGGGTCATTAGAGCACCGGGTTAAGGATTGTCCATGGAGGCCTAATTAGATGCAAGCTACTGGTATTAGTACTGGCCAGCCACCGAGAGGTGTTCAGCAGCCACCGAGAGGCCGAGGTCAGGCCAGGGTGGAAATGGTATGGGCCGCAATCATGGAGCATCGAGCAGAGGTGCTGGTCATACTAAGGCAAGGCAGCCAGCACTAGTTTATGCTGCACGTCACTGTAAGGATGGAGATGCTCCAAATTTTATAACAGGTACGTTCTTTATCCATAATGTACCTTATACTGCATTGATTGATGTTGGGTCTACACATTCATACATAGCATGCTCTGTGTCTGAAACATTGGGTATTATGGCTGAAAACACTATGACTGAGATCACTGTTCTAAGTCCGTTAAGGCAGTCCATCTGGATAAATAAGGTGTTTAGAGATGTTCCCTTGGAGATACAATGAGTTGTTTTTCTAGCCGATCTCATGGAGCTACCTTTCGGAGAATTCGACCTAATACTGGGCATGGATTGGTTAGTTAAACATCGGGTAAACTTGGATTCTACCACTAAATGGGCTATTCTGATAACTGAAGAGGGTGAGGAAGTAGTGGTAATTGGGGAACAACGGAACTATTTGAGTAATGTAATTTTTTCACTAAGAGTCGAGAAGCTAGTTCACAAGGGTTGCGAGGCGTTCTTGGCCAACGTTAGTATTTCTGATGTTGGGGACTCTTCGGTAAAGGATATCAGGACTGTTAAGGATTTTCCAAACGTCTTTTCGAAAGAGCTACTAGGGTTACCTCTAGAACGTGAAGTGGTGTTTGGGATTGAGCTCCTTCCTGGTACAGCTCCGGTGTCCATTGACCCTTACAGAATGACTCCGAAAGAGCTAGTGGAGCTTATGGCCCAGATTAAGGAGTTGTTGGACCGTGGGTTCATCCGACCTAGAGTGTTTTAGTGGGAGCACCAGTCTTGTTTATGAAAAAGGAGGATGGATCCATGAGTATGTGAATCGACTACAGGCAATTAAATAAGTTGACCATTAAGAACAAATACCCTCTGCCAAGGATTGATGATCTATTCGATCAACTACAAGGAGCGTCGGTGTTCTCTAAAATAGATCTTCAGTCGGGGTATCATCAACTGAGAGTTAAAGAGGCTGATATGCACAAGATGATGTTTAGGACTCGTTATGGTTATTACGGGTTCTTGGTAATGCCTTTTCGACTGACAAATGCACCGACAACTTTTATGGATATGATGAATAGAGTATTTCAACCCTATCTGGATCGATTTGTTGTTGTATTTATCAATGACATATTGGTGTACTCAAGGACTGATGCGGAACATGATGAACATCTCCAAGTAGTTCTGCAAATTTTGAGGGAGAAACAACTGTACGTTAAGTTCAGCAAGTGTGAATTCTAGTTAAGAGAGGTAACATTCCTTGGTCATGTGGTATCTGCTGAAGGGATTAGCATTGATCCTAGGAAAATTGAGGCTATCCTGGATTGGAAGTAGCCTAGGACTGTAACAAAAATTCGTAGTTTTTTGGGACTGGTTGGGTACTATTGCAGATTTGTAGAGGGATTCTCACTAATTATTGTGCCCTTAACTAAGCTGCTACGAAAGGACGTGCCCTTTAGCTGGACTGATGAGCAGTAAGAGAGCTTTGAGAAGCACAAGAAAGTTTTCACTGAGGCCCCTGTCTTGATTCAGCTAGAGTTTGGGAAAGAATTTACTGTTTATAGTGATGCATCACACATTGGTTTAGGTTGTGTGTTGATGCAAGAGGGTAAGGAGGTAGCATATGCGTCACACCAACTTAAGACTCATGAGATGAATAACCCAATGCATGACTTGGAGTTGGCCGTAGTGGTATTCGCCTTGAAAATTTGGAGGCATTACCTGTACGGTGAGAAATGTATCATTTACACAGACTACAAGTGCCTTAAGTATCTCTTTACTCAAAAGGAGTTAAATCTTAGGCAGGGTAGATGGATTTTGCTGCTTAAGGATTATGACTGTTCGATTGAATACCATCCTGGTAAAGCCAATGTGGTGGCCGATGCACTGAGCCGTAGGGCTATGACTGATCTGATAGCAATGTTTGCTCGTCTTAGCTTATTTGATGATGGTAGCTTATTGGCTGAGCTCCAAGTTAAACCAGCATGGGTTGAGCAGATTAAGAGTAAACAGTTGGAAGATGAGGCATTGGGTCTTTGGTTCTGTCAGATTGGGAATGGTAATATTGTGAATTTTGGGCTGAATAGTGAAGGGTTACTCTGTTTCTGAGGCAGAATTTGTGTACCTAAGGATACTGATTTGAGGCAGGCTATACTACGAGAGGAGCATAGTAGCCCTTATGCTATACATCTAGGTGGAAATAAGATGTACAAAGATCTTCTTGAGGTATATTGGTGGCCTGGCCTTAAGCGTGAGATTATCAATTTTGTGAGGAAATGTCTTACTTGCCAACAAGTTAAAGCAGAACATTAGTTGGCTTCTGGGTTGCTTCAGCCGGTTAAAATTTCGATATGGAAGTGGGAAAGAGTAACTATAGACTTTGTGAGTGGGCTACCTCTAATGCCTTCTAAGAAAGATTCTGTGTGGGTCATCGTAGACCAATTGACCAAGACTGCCCACTTCATATCGGTTCGCAAAGAGTATTCGTTACAGAAACTAGCTAAGTTGTATGTGTCTGAGATAGTGAGACTGCATGGGGTACCAGTTTCCATAATATCCAATAGAGATCCTCGCTTCACGTCTCGGTTCTGGAAGAAGTTACATGAAGCATTGGGCGCACGGTTGGACTTCAGTACTGCATTCCATCCTTAGACAGATGGTTAGTTAGAGAGGGTGATTCAGATACTGGACGACATGTTAAGGAGTTGGGAGGATTACTTGCCATTGGCAGAATTTGCATATAATAATAGCTACTAGTCCAACATACAAATGGCACCTTACAAGGCATTGTATGGTTGTAAGTATGGCACTCCGATATGTTGGACTAAGTTGGGTGAGTAGCGAGTTTTGGGTCCTGAATTAATTTTTGACATCAAGGATAAAGTTCGTTTGATTCGAGATCATCTAAAGGCAGCATCCGACAGATAGAAGTCATATGCAGATCTAAAGTGTAAGGAAATTGAGTATTCCGTGGGAGATTTTATCTTTTTGAAGGTCTCGCCGTGGAAAAAGATACTGAGATTTAGGTGTAAGGGCAAGTTGAGCCCAAGGTTTATTAAAGCGTATATTAAAGCGTGTGGGACCGGTTGCCTATCAACTTGAGTTACCACCAGAGTTAGACCGGATTCATGATGTTTTCCATGTCTCTATGTTGTGGCGATATCGCTCTGACCCTGAGCACATCATCTCGAATAAGGAGATTGAGGTTAGAATAGATCTGACTTTTGAAGAGGAGCCGGTTCAAATTTTAGATCGTGATGTGAAGGTTGTGAGAAGGAAGTTTGTCCCACTGGTTCAAGTACTATGGTGTAATCACAGTTCTGAAGAAACCACATGGGAACATGAGGAGGCAATGCGACGACAGTACCCTAATCTATTTTGACGGGTAAATTTCGAGGCTAAAATTTTCTTTTAGGGGGTAAAGTTGCAACACCCCAAATCTTTAGAGATTAAATTGTGTGTTGTGTTCCTTGATTGGCTTGCTTGCTTTGATGGTTAAGGGTTCTGGGAAGTGTGAGGAGTCTTGGGTTCATACCTAGACTTTAGCGAAATTTTTGGTTTTAATGAATAAAATCTTTACTGCTAGATGTTGGGTTCTTAATTAATTGAGGGGAAATTATGTCATAAAAAAAGGCCTATTAGTTCAAGGGATTGTGGCATGTTACTAATGGTAGGGGACCTGAGTTCGAGTCTTCCTGCACGCAAGGAGTGTCTTTTTGCTGTTGTGCCGTGCAAGAGGTTGTTTGCTAGTAGGATTCCGTTACTCAAGGACAGTGGGAGATTTTGAGGGAGAGTGGGGAGTGTGAAGCTGAATTCAAGGAGAATTATGGAGAGAAAATTGAGGAGTGGATCAAGGAGTAGAGGGTGTTAATAGTTGGCCGAATGTGGGACACCTATTGTGCAAATTTGGTCTTAGGACCTCTTTTCCCATAGTGTTGAAATTGTACTCTAGTTGCTCTCCATTTCGATAACTTTTACCCTTTTTGTTCTCTTCTTCCTTTTGAACATTTTTGTTTGGTAGCCGAATAGTAATTTTTAGGGTTGACCTATTTTGGTTTTGCTTTGCGACAGTGTGATTGGTTGGGCGACTTTCTTCTCCTTTCAATTCTTTCTCCTCTTCTTTTGTCTAAGCCGAATACCCCCTTACCTCTGTAGCTGAACTTTGCTTTGATTCCATTGATCTCTTTCCTCCTTCATTTGCCGACCTTCATCTCTCTCTTGATTCTATCCTCATTCCCTTTCATTCAATCGGTTTTTGTTGACTAAATATCGGTTGGTAAGTCTCTGCGTCTCTATTTTGTTCGGCTTTGCTCCTCTTTTTCTCTAATGCCGATTTTTATCTTCTTCTTTTCTTGATTATGGTGTTCTTTCAGGTTTAAGTAACCCTCGAGGAGTAAAGGAGTTTTCTAGCGCTGCAGATATGATTGGAACCTTTTTGCATGTTCTTGATCGAAGGTAATACCATTCGTCGTGATTGATCCAAACTAGATTATGTTGGCTTGGGTTGGTATTGGCTGAATGCCTTTTTCTCACTTTGGGATTTGCGTTTTCTATAGGCTAATATATGTGGATTCAAACTACAAGTTTAAGCAACATGAGTAATGAATCCATTTAATGTGCAGATACCCATCAAGAAGGTTGTTAGCCATTTTTATCAGTGTTTTGGGTGGGCTGAAACCACACTCATTCAGTCAAGGCAAGCATCCGTGTATCTTTGTGATGAGTGTTTAAGAAGGTGTTTAATCTTGTTGATTATAGAACTAATCGAGGGTATTTTTTGAATATTGGTTGCTGGTCGTGGACTTCAACGCGTGCTCGTAAGCAGGTGTGTGAAACACTACCTTTGGATGTGAAACTGTAACGGCTGAAAAGTCGAAAAGTCGAAAGGCTAAAAAGCCGAAAAATCAAAGAGTGCATCGTCGACTCCATACGGGCATGTGACCGCTCGTGTGGCAGACTGAGTGGTAAAACGAGACCGTGTTGTCGACGAGAGGGCCATGAGCGGTTTCATGAGCCGAAACAGTATTAGGCCATTTTGGGCCAAATTGGGCCGTGTAGGCCAATGAGACATGGGCCACAGATCAAAATATCACACAAAGTGTGGTAAATAGGGGGCTAGGCTATGTAAACTACATGGCTAAGGCCATTTTTTGGCTATGTGAGCCATACGAGAGTATGGGCCCACATGGGCCTGCAATATGGGCTGTAGGCCCATTAACACTGATTGACTGTTAAGGTTGCACTGGTCGTCTAAGACGACTATGGACCTACTGTTGGGTCAGTAGGTATACTTAGACCCCATACTGATGAAATGACCATTATACCCCTGTGAGGTAAAATTGACTGAAATACCCCTGTATTATGTATGATTGTTTATGAGAATGATATTTCTGCATATACGTATTTTATTATGTTGCATTACATGGTGTGGGATATATAGTTTTGGAGGAAGTGCATTGAAAGGCTATAAGCCTATTACTGGTAGCTCTGCTGCAAATACTCCTTTAGTACCGAACTCGGTATGTTTTGGTGTGTAGGGTTGGGTGGGTCGATTTTATCCCCACATAGTGTGTAGGGCTGGTAAGGAGTTGGTGTGTAGCGGATGGATTGGATAGGACTCTTTGTTTGCATAGTGTACTGGAATGGGCTAATACCTAAACTGTCACTGTTACTGAAACGGGCTAAGGTCTAGACTACTACTGTTATTGCTAAAGGGGCTAAGGCCCCTAACTGAAACTGAAAAGGCTTAGGCCCAGATTTCGCTTACTCTAGTTGTTTGCTATTATGGGATTTCACACACTGAGTTTTCATAAACTCACCCATCTGTTATTTGCGCAAGAAATCCCCAGGCTTAAACGGATCGAGGAGACGGAGGACTCAGTGGTGGGCACTCATTGTAGTTATTTCTTTTTATACTATAATTAAGGTTTTATTTTGGGTTTTTATTATGTAATAAGGCTGCTTTAATCTTTATTTAAATTGGGGATTTATTTACTTGAATTTTTACCTGTTAGTTATAGGTATTGGGTTTTAAAATTAAAAAGTTATAAACCAATGTTTTTCTAAAGACATCACGTTTACGCAACGCATTATGAGAGTTTCCGAAACAACTATTATTTAAAGAGTTAATGGCAACCTAATACGATTTCCTAAAATAACTTGAATTTTCCTTACGAAAGACATCCTAAGTTTTAATAAACCCAAAGGAACTTTTAAAGAAGAATGGATTTTCATCAAACTTGTGTTTTGGAAAAACAGTCCAATGTGACATCACAGATTTGGCCATAACATCTAGGCCGGGTTTGGGGTGTTACAGTGTCATGCCTTTCTATTTTTCCTTTGTATTTCTCTTCTCATCCCACTTCCTCATATGTGAAACGAGTTTCTATAATTATAAACCATACGAGCTATTGCAAACTAGAAGAGATGATGGATGGGCTACTTAAAGGAGAGAAAGAAGCCTGTGTTGTGACTTAAACCCTTAGGATTCCTTTCGTCTATCCCATTGGCTTAGGAGAAACCACCTTAGTTTTATGGGCTATAACTATTACATTTATTTACTGCTTTATATTATTCATGTTAGTGATGCAATAGATGATATGTTAGCATGTATGATATAATATATTAATATGATCAACTTTAATAAATAAATAAAATGATTTAAAGTTAAACATTAATGGTGAGATGAAATTATTAAAAATCTTCTCAATAAAATTTTAAGTTAAGGTTGCCTTTTAATATTTACCCTCCTTAAAGCCTTGATCGATACAACATGGGTTCTGCTAAAATGAAGTACTTGTATCTATCTTGGTTAAACGTGAAGAATAAGCAAGTGATATATTTCGGTTATAATATTGGTTAATAAATTAACTAGGTTACTCTAATAGGATTAGAAACCTAGAGGCAAGAATTTGGATGATCATGATATGATTGGAATAAGATTTGTTTGCCAAATAAAGGGTTACATAGGATGTAATTAGCAAGTGTTTCCTACCCAAATAACCATAATCTTGAGAGAATGGATTTTCTGAAATTAATATATGAGGGTTATTAATTTTGAATAAAATAGTGGGAGTGTATTTTAATAAAGTCCTTTTAAATGTTCATAATAAACTCGATATATTTACTCATAAGCATGTTTTATTATTGTAGATTTATTATGGCAAACAACACGAACTCTTTATCATTGTGATCTGTCCTTGAGAAGGACAATGAAGGACAATTTGAATGGCTTGAACTTCCTTGACTGGCTCTGTAACTTAAGAATTGTCCTCAAGCAATAATGGAAATTATATGTCATTGAAGAACCCATTCCTTATGAACCAGTAGCTAACGCCTCAAAAGCTGAAAAGGATGCTTATAAGAAGCATCCTGATGACATGTTATACATAGGATATCTAATGCTATCCTTCATGGCTCCTGAGATTCAAAAGCAACATGAGGATATTGTTGCCTATGATATGATCCAACACCTTGACCGCCTCCGAACATACTAACATCCAGTATTTGCAAGTATACGGTCAAGTTGTAATATAAATTTACAACGAAGTAGGTGAGTAGTCCGAGGATCGTACCCAAGGTAGGTAAATGCTAGATCAATTCTAACCTAAACACTAAAAGATATAATTAGTACTTTTAATAAATTATTATACGAGAAAATAAAAGAATTTTTTTAAACTTTTTAGATTAATAAAATAAAATAACATAAAATAATTAAAATTCAAGAGATAGAAGAGTAGAGTAAATCAAATCTCAATTATGGATGATTAACTCGCTTCGATAATTCGTATCAACTGTTGCTTTGGGTTCCTTGTCAATCAACTAGTCGCTACCCTAACAGGATCTTCTGATATTCCACTAACATAACGAGTCAACAATAACCACTAATCTTTTAACATCATAGTCCAGAATGGCTTGGGGAAAGGTGTTCACGAATAGGCAATACCAATTTTTGGTTAATTCCCACCTTGATGACTTCCCGAGGTTGTCAGGCTCAGGGTTTATTTCACATTTTTCCTTTCCTAAATAGTTTATCTATTGAGTGACCCTACAAAATAATTAACAGATCATACCTCCACTCGCTAATCCCCCATAGAGGGATTAGTTCCTCATGGTTTTCATAAACAACATGGAATAGATAGAAGAATTAATCATAACGAATGAATTGAAGTGAATAGTTTAAGAAAAACCTTATTGATATTGATAATAAATGTGAATCCACAGAGGTTGATTTCCTTCAAAATTCTGATCTCTTGAAATAAAACAAAGATAAATAAACTAAACTATAAAAAACCTAAGAAAGTAAGAAAACAAAACTAAATCTATAAAAAGCATCTAGGCTAATGGAATAGTGTCCATAATATGTGCCAAATAAGCCTTTTATAGCCTTCAAGTGGTTTTTCTCCTTAACCCTAAGTCAGCTGAAATTCTTAAGCTTTAAGTTCGATTGTGTGGACCAAAATGCCTCTGTTTTGTGTTTAATTTCCATCCTTGATTTGATGTCAGGACACACCAAGAACTATGTCATGACATAGAAGTCAGTATGCTCCTCCTTGGGATGTCTTCAGGGGTATGTCACGACACCCTCAATTTGTGTCGCGACATTGGAGGCAGTTTTGTACTTTCTCCATTTAGCTCTACATGTTGCAGCATCAGACCTCCCGTGTTATGCCATAGCATCCAGTATCGGCTTAAAATGCCTTCTAATAGTCTCCTGCACACTCACGAAGTACGTTAGCTCTCCCTTAGGCTTCATTCAGCCTTTAAAGTCAATAAAAAACTCAATTTGCAAATTTTATTAAATATAAGTAAAAATAAATAAACTTAACTAAATATATAATAGAAATTCTTGTATTCTAAGTGCAAAAACTAGTTTAATCTGCTACACCGAATTATGGCAAATCAAACTCCTTCACACTAAATTTATTGCTTGTCCTCAAGCAACATAAACAAATGCAATAAAATGATGACCCTTGAGCAAATATGATACAACTATTGCCTTCAGAGCATATGACTTAGGCATTTCATACTTCTAAACAATATTAACATGATGAGTAGTTGACTTACCACTTTTGACAACAAACATCTAAGTTTAGTATGTTACAAAGTATACTAGTATCAAGGGTCTTACATTTAGGAATCCATCACCAGATCATACAAGTACTTTGATTATCTGAGCAAAATACAAATAGTCATTTATGCATATGTTTAGTATGATGTCCATTCCTATATAAGGGTATTTTAGGTCACACAGGACTTTTCGGCTTGTAACGTTCTGAGGCTTAGGATAGGTATTAAATTCAAAAATAGTAAGCATAAAAAATGGTTACAAACACAAAAATAGTTTGGCAGATCATATTCATCCCTATTATTCCCCCTTTAGTGACCTTTACCCACTCACCACCTTATTTCTCCTTCTCTCACCTTCTTTGTCTCTACATATATATAGGAACCCATAGCATGACATACAAACTACAGGCAGCCTTACAAGCTTTTGTGCACTAATGAACGGGTTTTTCTTTCTTTTGTGACTTTGTGACTTTTCTCTTTTTCAATGCATCTCATTCATGAATTCTTTTTCTCTAGTTTAAGACTTTTTCTACTTGTACTAATTCCTTTTTTGGGTTTTTCTTTTTTTTTTCCGCACATTAGGCTAACTTATAGTTCCTATATCACACCAATCTTTCCTATTTCACTTTATTTTTACAAACTCCGTTGTGATGTATTTACTTAACCCTCAATATGTATGGCCAAACGTCTATAATCATGCAGTGCAAGACTAAAGAAAAAGGGTAGATACAAATTAACTTTTCAAGCTCAAGGCTTGTAATAAGGTTCATCAAGAAGTGTCAACATGTTCAAAAATTGGTACTAAAGTGAAATATAAATATGACTACTTTTTAGCTCTAGATATGTTCTAAACAATGCCTTAGGTCATCCTTAAATATCTCAACATGCACAAATTTAATCAACCAAAAAAATACAAATTCAACCATCTATTATTCGTACTAGCATGATCATTTCCTTGTATTTTCTATATCACTTGGTAAGTTCATTGCTTAATGCCTATTTACAGTGTAACATATAGAATTTAGTAGTCTAATACTAAAAAATTTAAAATCACCTATCATCATGCCAAATTTATTCGTAAACACAAGCAACATATGTACATGCTCCTAACCAATCATTTGTATTGCACACAAAAGACAAGAAAAATAAAAGAAAATGTAAAATTTTGAAGCAAATTTTCTATGTTACCCCTCAACTTTAGTTGACACATTGTCCTCAATGTGTAGCCCATAAAAATATAATGAGAGAAGTTACCTGATTGATCGTGATTGATCTAGCTCCTATTGGTGAATGTTTCCTCCTTTGATAGTGCAAAGCTCGAATTATTTGTGTCTCCTTCGTGTTGGATTCCAACATAGAAAACTTAAACAAAATACAACACACTAAAAATCTACTTATTAATCTTAGTCCTACAAAGTCTTAATTAAAATTATCCAAAAATTAATACAAGTTTTCAAAAATAAAAAAATGTTCAATCATCCTCTTCAAAGTCCATCTCCTCGCTTCCATCATCTTCCTCATCCTCTTCACTATTATGCATTTCTTCTTCTTGCTCCATATTTGCTAGCCCGAACATGTCAAGTGTATAGTTGGGGACCCAGATGTTGTTTTGCCTCACAAATTCTTTGAAAATTGGTCTCAAATCTTCCATCCACTATACCATCCAATCAAGCTATGGATTACTATTCTCACTGATGTCTTGTTAAGCTCGTGTCAACCTTTGTGACGAAGTCAGTATAGTAGTCGTGTCTTGTTGTCTCTTGCTCCAATCCTTTATTTGTTTGGCTTACAGCTTTACATACTATTGGAACAAGGTATCACCGATAATACTTTGGAAAGGTTTCATTGACTACTCAATGGATGTCATAGGTACACCCACCTTTTTGCATAAAGTAGTCACTAGATGAGGAAAGAAAATGCCTACCTTCTAGCCACTAATGCACCTCTTCATATTCTGGTGGTTCCATTTGCCAATGCAAACCAGCTTTTTCTACAAAATAGCATAGAGTAAAATTGCTCTAAAAGTATTAACATTATAAAAATTTAAAGTAGGTACTATTCGTGTGTACACAAATTGAATCCACATCTTAGCCTCAAGAAACTGTAACAACCTGATTTTGGGGCTAGTCGGACCAGTGGTTTCGAAACCACTAATCCGAGGCCAGAGAAATTATTTTTAATATTATTTTATGTGTTATAGCATGATTATATAAGTGTATGAAAATTTTGGTGAAATAATTTTAGTGATTTTATGCTTAATTTTGAAAAGAGACTAAATCGCATAAAAGGTGAAAGTTGTGTTCTATTAATTAGAAGTATCATATTGCTAGAGAAGCTTGAATTAGAGGTCCTTAGTTTGCAAATAGGCCTTTAAAAGAGTGATGGCCAGCCATAGAGACAAGGAAATGAAATTGTCAAAGGTTAGGTAAGGTTTTGGTGACAAATTTGACTAGAAATAAAATAAAATAAAGAGAAAAAGATATAAGCTTTCCATCTTCCTCCTCTCCACCAAAAATATCAGCAAAACTAATGGTTTTGGAAGCTTGAAATTTCAACAACTCTTCACCCTTGCAAGTAAGTGATTTTAATGGTCATTCTTGATAATTTTTGTACTTTTGGGACCATTGTAGCATAAGCTAACTAAAGGGGGAGACTATTTTGCATAATGGTTGATAGTCTAGAGATTTACCATGAGAGGATTTGTGATGTTTGCTGAGTATTTATGGAAGAAAATGAATCTTGGTTGTTAAATAAACAACTTTTGTGAAAGGGATTTTCATGAAAACACCTAAAAGGACCATTTTGTGAAGTTTATAAAATAGGTTGTAAATGTGTGAAATAATTCAAAACTGTGAGTTGCTATAAGATTAATAAAAGCTCAGCTAGGTTTGTTAAAGGAGGAAATTTGATTAAAATCATTTTATGAGCTTAGGGATAAAATCATAATTATGTGAAAGTCTAGGGGCAAAATGGTAATTTTTCCCAAGTATGAATTATAGATTGTATTGATTAATGTAGTGATTAAATAAGTGAATTTGTCATTATAGATCAAGAAAAATAGAGTTCGGACCCAGACCGGGGGAAGACCAAGCTAGTAGACTAATTAAATCTAGTCGCCCACATTTTGTATACCGAGGTAAGTTTGTGTCTGGTTGTTTTCTTATGCATTTAGCATTTAATGTTATATGAATTGTATAATTGTCTCATGAATATTACTGATGTTGTTCGATAAAGATTTGAGGTACAAATATTATGACTTTGGGTTGATAAGATCCCGTATAAGACCATATCTAGGATATGGAATCGGCATTAATATGAGTTATCATGTAAGACCATATCTATGATATGGCGTTGATATGAGATTTCGTGTAAGACCACGTCTGGGACATGGCATCAAAATGAGAATTCGTATAAGACCATACCTGGGATATGACATCAATGTGAGATTCCATGTAAGACCATGTCTGGGACATGGCGTTGGCATCTTATTGTGTGTATGATAATCCCGAGTATCCTTAGTATTCCAAGTGGTTCAACGTGTAGCCGAGGATATGTCAAAGAAATGACGATGTATAATCATGTTGAAAGGGTACAGGTATGTACACCAAGCTTGTAGTTATTGAGATTATGAAATGATAAGGTTGCGGTAAGATGAGAATGAAGGCATTACGATCTTGATGTTCTATTGAACCTTATGTAACTTGAATGAGATAAGAGATGACTACTATGATTGTTGAATAAAAAGATGATTTAAGTTTGTTATGTATGTGTATGAAAATACATATTTTTATTGCTTATTAATTACATGCAAGCTTACTAAGCTTTGCTTACCCTCTCTCTTTTTCCATTTCCTTTTAGTATCGCCAAGCTAGCTCGAGGATCAAAGGATACCGGAGGCTCATTCACACTATCGACTGGATCTTTTGGGTATAGTTAGTCTCAATATTTTAAGTATGACATGTATAGGGACATGATCTTTTTGTTATATGTTATATTGGTCTAGCCAAATGTGTTGGCTTATAATGATATTTGAACAATTTTGTGTATGGCCATGATATATGGCTCATGATGATTGTTGAGTTGTAAACCTATTCATCTATCTATGTATGTGATGATTTCATTAGGATATGGATTATGGTTATGGATGATTGAATGTTGATAAATGATATGTGAGTGTATGATATGTTATGGGAATGCATGCATGCAAGTTTAAGAGATATTGTTTATTTCTATATATATGGGTTTGTATAAATAAGGGTGGCAATTGGCTTGGAAAATAGCCTTAAAGTTGTCCACACGGGTAGACGCACGGGTGTGTGTCTAGACTGTGTGTGACACACGGCTTGCCCCACGGGCGTGTGGTCCGGCTGTGTGTCCCCTGTACTCTAGTTAATGCCAAATAGAATGCCTAATAGTAAACACACAGGTAGAGACACGGCCGTGTGAGAGGCATGGCCTTAGTACATGGGCATGTGCTTAAGCCATGTGAAGTCTGCACCTGATTTTGGAATTTAATTTGCCACACGGCCTAAGGACACAAGCGTGTGCCTTGGCCGTGTGACTTTATTTGGTTGATGACGTCATAGTTAGAGAGTTACACGATCTGAGGACACGGGCGTGTCCCAAGCCACACGGGCATGTGTGACCACACGGTCTACCCACACAGGCGTGTGACTCTCCAACACATAAAAATTTTCTAAGTGTTGTAAAACTTCTGAAAGTTTTCGGTTTAGTCCTAAATCCTTTCCAATGCATGTCTTGGGCCTTGTAGGCCCGTATAAGGGATGTTGTGTATATGTTTGAATGACCTTAATTGGAAAGAAATTTTATGGTCCGGTTTTGGATGTTTGATTTCATTTACATCTAGTAACGCCTTATACCATATTTCGGTGCCGAATACGGGTAAGAAGTGTTACAGAAACGTAATCGCTTGATCTAAAGATACTAGGATACGTCTCGAAAATATTCTAGATCAGTTTCATCAATGAAATCATTCTCGCAGTATGTAGCATTATAAAAGTCACAAATAATTTAAGGGGTACTCGCACTTCCTTCCCCCGCACAAGTACTATATCCCACATACAACCTTTAATATTTCTAGATTGTTGGTCCCAAAAAGATGCATAAAACTACTGAATAATAGGGACCATGTGACACCCCTATCCCGTACCCGTCACCGGAGTAGGGTTATGAGGTATTACCGATCAATACACATCATTTAACATACATAACTCATACATTTATGAATTCATACTCAAATACCATTTAATCACAAACACAATGTCCCTTATAAGGGCTTACGAGGCCTAAAACATGCTTTAGAAGCGATTCAGAACTAAATTGATAACATATGAGAATTTTGGAAACCTAGTAATATTTCAACCATACAGGGGCCACACGCCCGTATGAACAGGCTGTGTGCCTCACACGGCTCCAGACACGCCTGTGTCATAGGCCGTGTGGAAACAAGGCATAGATACTGACTTGTATCACACGGTCGAGGACATGCTCGTGTGCCAGGTCGTGTGAAAACTGGAGGGTATACTGACTTGGAAACATGGCCGACCACACACCCGTGTGTCTAGGCCATGTAACTCACTGACTTAATTTTTAAGCATCATCAGGGGACACACGGTCGTATACCATAACCGTGTGTCGCATACGACTGAGACACACACCTGTGTCTCTGCCCGTGTGGACAAAAATAGGCCATTTGCAAGGCCAATTTGCCACCCCAACTTCAATGTACCTATACAAGGTAAAATGAACAAATTCCATACACAAAGGGCAGCCAAAATCAATCCCAATTCATGCACAATCTATGCTATACAAATACAACCATTTCACTTACATAAATATATACCAAAACAAACCATCTCACAAGGCATTATAAATATCTTACAAAAGTCATTAACAACCATTTCTAATAGCCAAACACATATAAATATTAACATCATTTACAAGCCAAATCTCATGGCTATAATCACAACCAAAATACCACAACTAGCTTATACATGGCATATACCATAAGTGTACATCAAAAGTACCAACTTAGATGTTTGATAGTGCGATGATGTTCCCAACGACTCTTGGATCCGAGCTAGCCTTGATTCACTATAACACATAGAAAAATAACGTGAAGTAAGCTTCATAGCTTAGTAAGCTCATATGTGAATAACTTAATTCATCAAATAAATGCAAATCAACCAATTACACATGACAAAACCATATACACATTAACTACAAACCTTTCTCATGTCTCAAAGAATGGTCAACTACAAACTCATCGATCTTTCACTATTTAATACTCGGATAGGTTCTCTACGTACCTATATCGCTTCATACTATCCTCTTTCTCAACAACATAATTCATTTACCTGTTGAACCATTCAGAATAGAAATCGAATACTCAGGAGTCTTATGCGATAAGTACCTATACCGTGGCCCGTAGCCAAATCAAGGTAACTTATCCGAAGAACTATTATCATGGCCCGAAGCCAAATCGGTAAAATATGCACCTGAAGTGCTAATATCATGTCCCGAAGCCAACTCAACGTATCACTTAGTGACATGTCAATAGTATCCAAAACTATTCTTAAGGTTCAACCGGGCTTTCACACTTTTTGTTTCTATCATCGAATGCATTCGTAGAGTCGTTTTCACAATTCATACATTAACCATAATCCTGTTTTAACAATTTATGCAATATTAAAGCAATTTAACACACATTTATAATATAACCATCACATACGAACTTACCTCGTATTTAGAATTGACGGATCGGGTCGACTACTCGATAACCTTGCTTTTCCCCCTATCTATATCCGAATTCTTTCTTTTGTGATCTATATGAATTCAAAATTAACTTATTTATTCATCTACTCATTCAATTAATCCAAAATACACATTTGGGCATTTTTACACATTAGCCCCTAAACTTTCGCATTTAATCAATTTAGTCCCTATTTCACAAATACACAAAATTCAACAAAACCCATGCTTGGTCGAATTATATATAGGTTCTAGCTGCCCAAAACTTTCATTTATTTCACACTTCAACCACACAATTTGCACACTTCACAATTTAATCCCTATTATGCATTTTTATCAAAAATTATTTAACAAAACATGTAAAACTATCATCAAGCTTTCATATTTCAACATTAAACATCAAAGAACACATAAATTCAACAATGACAACTCCCAAAATCTTTAACAGTTTCAAAATCTAAGGTACAGGCTAGCTAGAATACGAAGCAACGATCTCAAAAATGTAAAAATCATCAAAAATCAAGCAAAAATGTACTTTCAATCAAAGAATGTATTGGCCGAACCCTAGAAAGCTCCCATGGCTTTTCAAGCTTTGTATTTTTAGCAATGGCAAAAAGATGAAGCAATTTTGGGTTTGTTTTGTTTTATTAACCATTATTTATTAATTACTAATTTAACCTTAGTATTATAACTTAAAAATCATTTAACGGTTGTCCAAAATTGTCCACTCACCTTTCAAATGGTTTAATTACCATTTAAGGCCACCATATTTAAAAACCAAAGCTATTTGACGCCTTAAAATAGTAGAACATGCATTTTACACTTTACGTGATTTAGTCCTTTTTATCAAATTAAGCATATTCAAACGATAAAATTTCTTCACGGAACTTTCACACATATCAAATAACATGCTGTAAATACTAAAAATAATATTAAAATAATTTTTTGACATCAGATTTGTGGTTCCAAAACCACTGTTCCAATTTAGCTAAAATCGGGTTGTTACAACTCTCCCCCCTTTAGGGATTTTCGTCCCCGAAAATCTTACCAGTGAATAGGTTCAGGTATTGCTTTCTTATAGCATCCTTGGGTTCCCACATAGCTTTTTCAACCCCGTGTCGATGCCACAATACTTTCACTAAAGCTACTCTTTTATTTCTCAGCTCTTTTATCTCGCGAACTAAAATTTGAGTTAGTTCTTCATTATATGATAAATCTGACTGTATCTCAACTTCAGTTGGAGAAATAATGTGCGAAGGTTATGTTCAATATCTTCGTAACATTGATACATGAAACACATTATGTATCTTTTCTAACTTAGATGGTAAGGACAGCCGATATGCCACTGGCCCAACTCGCTCAATAATCTCATACGGTCCGATGAATCGCGGGCTCAATTTCACTTTTCGACCAAACTGCAATATCTTTTTCCACGGTGACACTTTCAAAAACACTTTATCCCTGATCTGGAACTCAATATCTTTCAGTTTCAAGTTAGCGTACGATTTCTATCGATCCAAAGCTACTTTCAAACTATCGCAAATTACTTTCACTTTTTCTTTAGTCTCTCTGATCAGATCAACGCCGTGAATCTTATTTTCGCTGAGCTCACTCCAGTACAATGGTGTTTGACATTTAAGACTATATAGAGCTTGTACGGTGCCATCTTTATACTCAATTGAAATATATTATTGTAAGCAAATTCAATCAGCCGTAGATATTTCTCCCAGCTACCTTCAAACTCAAGAGTGCAACAACGCAACATATCCTCAAGTATCTGAATAACTCGTTCGGATTAACCATCCATTTGCGGGTGAAATGCAGTGCTAAAATGCAGTGCTAAAATGCAGCTTTGAACCTAAAGCTTCTTGCAATTTCTTCCAAAATCGTGGAGTAAATCTTGGATCTCTATCTGAAACAATAGATAGGGGAACACCATGCAATCTCACAATTTCAAAAATATACAACTCAGCTAATTTTTCAAGCGAGAAATCTGTACGTACCGGAATGAAATGAGCTGATTTTGTTAATCTTTCAACAACAACCCTGATCACATTTTTCTTTTTCGGAGATAAAGGTAAACCTGAAACGAAATTCATTGTTACTCTATCCCACTACCACTCAGGAATCATAATAGGCTGTAATAAACCTAACGGCACTTGATGCTCAGCTTTGACTTGCTAACAAATCAAACAATTGGAAACAAATTCCAAGATATCTCGTTTCATGCCATGTCACCAATAAAGTTGTTTCAAATAATTGCTTTGCGAATGTACTGATAAACAACTACTATATGCTTCATTTAGAATCTTCCGAATGAGCTCAGAATTTCTTGGTACACATATTCTATCACGAAACATCAAATAGTCATCAGGCCCTATTCGAAACTCTGAATCAGAAGTCGACTCATATTGAGCTCGTTTTGCTTGCAATTCATTATCAAATTTTTGAGCCTCACAAATATGCTGTAGAAATAACGGCCTCGCTTTCAACTCGGCTACTATCAAATTATCGTCAGACGAAGCTAATTGTGTGTTCAAAGCACGTAAAGTGAATAAGGAATTTCGACTCAAAGCATCAACAACTACATTCACTTTCCCCGGATGATAGTCAATCACTAATTTATAGTTTTTTAGCAATTATAACCATCTCCGTTGTCGCAAATTCAAATCTTTCTGAGTCATCAGATATTTCAAGCTTTTGTGGTCGGTATAAATATGGCATTTCTTACCAAACAAGTAATGATGTCAAATTTTCAATGCGAACACTATCGCGGCTAACTCTAGATCGTGCGTCGGATAATTCTTTTCGTGCAGCTTCAACTGTCTCGAGGCATAAGCTACAACTTTGCCTTTCTGCATGAAAACACAACCCAGGCCATTTAACGATGCATCACTGAAAACTACGAATTCTTTACCCGACTCAGGCTTAACTAACATTGGTGCCTCTGTCAATAATACTTTCAACTGCTCAAAGCTCTACTGGCACTTTTCTGACCACTCAAATTTAAGATCTTTTTGAAGCAATTGTGTCATCGAGTCACAATCATCGAGAAGCCTTTCACAAATCTTCTATAATAACTGGCTAGTCCCAGAAAACTATGGACTTCAGATACATTTCTCGGAGGCTTCCAATCTATAATCGCAGAAATTTTGCTTTGGTCAACTCGGATACCCGCGGCTGAAACTATATGTCCCAAAAAACCAACCTCTTGTAACCAAAGTTCACATTTACTGAACTTTGCAAATAACTATTTATCTCTCAAAGTTTGTAACACGATTCTCAAATGCTCAGCATGCTCAGATTCATCATGAGAGTAAATCAAAATGTCATGAATAAATACAACTACTAATCAGTCTAAATATGGCCTGAAAATCTGGTTCATCAAGTCTATAAAAACATCAGGTGCATTTGTTAGTTTGAAAGGCATAACAAGAAATTCATAGTGTCTGTACCTTGTTCTAAATGCAGTCTTTGGCACATCTGAGTCTTTAACTCGCAACTAATAATAACCCAATCTCAAATCAATTTTCAAAAACACTATTGCCCCATTTAACTGATCAAACAAATCATCTATTTATGGCAAAAGGTATTTATTCTTGATTGTCACTTTGTTGAGCTATTGATAGTCTATACACATTCTCATCGTGCCATCTTTCTTTTTCACAAATAACACCGGTGCACCCTAGGGAGAGAAATTCGGTCTAGCAAAACCTTTATCTGTCAACTCTTACAACTGAGCTTTCAATTATTTTAACTCTATCAAAGTCATTCTATATGGAGCTATCAATACCAGCGTTGTTCCCGGAACTAATTCAATACTATACTCAACCTCTCTGATAGGTGGTAAACCCGATAACTCTTCGGGAAATACATCTAGATACTCATACACAATTGGTACTAGTTCAATCTTTGTTTCTATTACTTTCGTATCAAGTACATAAGTAAGATAAGCTTCACACCCCTTTCTCACAAATCTCTGAGCTAACATAGACGAGATCACAACTGGAAAACTATTCAGATCGTTAGATTCAATTATAATAGACTCATTATTCTGACATTTCAGTTCAATTGTCTTTCGTCTACAATTCATTATATCATCATGCATTGTTAGTCAATCCATACCCAAAATCACATCAAATTTATCGAATGGCAACAACATCAGATTAGCCAAAAAATAAAAATCCCAATTCATTAACGGACAATTCTTGCAGACTTTGTCAACAAAAACACATTTGCCTAAGGGATTCGATACTCTAATCACAAATTCAGTAGACTCTATAGGCAAAGTCTTACTAGATACTAAATTCATACATATATAAGAATGAGTTGATCAAGGATCTATCAATGCAATCACATTAGTATCATAGAGAGTGAAAGTACCGGTGATAACATCTGGAGATAACACTTTTTCACAAGTGCGAATAGCGTAGGCTCTAGCAGGTGCTCTAGCATCGAATCTCACAACTGAATCCTTTGTCGCCCCTCTTCTACCACTTACATTTCTAGAAATTCTAGGTGGTCTACCTCTATTCGACGTGTTACTTGGTCTCACATTCTGAACTTTATCTTTTTCATCCAGCTCAGGGCAATTTTAGATTAAGTGATCTAACGAACCACATTTGTAAGAAGCTTTATTATTTTTATTCCAGCATTTTTCAAAATTTCGTCTCTCAAACTGCTGACACTCGGGTTTATTGTCTTTTACAGTGCCAACACTTGATACTGATGTAGTTTGAGCTTTAGAACCTGAGTATTGTTTTCTACGATCTCTGTTTGAATATTCATTTGAAGCACTTGGGCAAGCGTACAGGGGTTACACACTAGTGTGAACAGGCCGTGTGCCTCACACGACTCTAGACACGCCCGTACCTCAGGTCGTGTGAAAATTGGAGGGTATACTGACTTGGCCACACGGCCGACCACACGCCCATGTCTCAGGCCATCTGGAAACGGGGCATACATTCTGACTTGTAGCACACGGCCGAGGACACGCCCGTGTCCCAGATCGTGTGAAAACTAGAGGGTATACTGACTTGGCCACACGGCCGACCACACGCCCGTGTGTCTAAGCCGTGTAACTCACTGACTTGATTTCTAAACATCATTAGGGGACACACGGCCATATACCATAACCGTGTGCCACACATAGTTGAGACACACGCCCGTGTATCTGCCCGTGTAGACAAAAATAGGCCATTTGCAAGGCCATTTTGCCACCCCAACTTTAATGTACCTACACAAAGAAAAATGTACAATTTCCATACAGAAAGGGCAGCCAAAATCAATCTCAATTCATGCACAGTCCATGCTATACAAATACAACCATTTCACTTACTCAAATATATACCAGACAAACCATCTCACAAGGCATTATAAACATCTTACAAAAGTCATTAACAACCATTTCTAATAGCCGAACACATATCAATATTAACATCATTTACAAGACAAATCTCATGGCTATAATCACAACCAAAATACCACAACTAGCCTATACATGGCATATACCATAAATTTATAATTCAAAAGTACCAACTTAGATGCTTGATAGTGCGATGATGTTCTAAACGACTCCCAGATTTGAGCTAGCCTTGATCCACTATAACACATAGAAAAATAACACGAAGTAAGCTTCATAGCTTAGTAAGATCGTATGTGAATAACTTAATTCATCGAATAAATGCAAATCAACCAATTACACATGACAAAACCATATACACACCATATTCATTCATATTATTCCCCCTTTAGTGACCTTTACCCACTCACCACCTTATTTCTCCTTCTCTCACATTCCTTGTCTCTTCATATATATAGGAAACCATAGCATGACATAAAAACTAAGGACAACTTTACGAGTTTTTGTGCACTAATGAACGAGTTTTTTTGTTCTTTTGTGACTTTGTAACTTTTCTCTTTTTCAAGGCATCTCATTTATGAATGCTTTTTCTCTAGTTTAAGACTTTTTCTACTGGTACTAATTCCTTTTTTTTTGGTTTTTCTTTTTGTTTCGCACATTAGGCTAACTTATAGTTCCTATATCACACCAGTCTTTCCTATTTCGCTTTATTTTTACTAACTCTACTGTAATGTATTTACTTAACCCTCAATATGTATGGCTAGATGTCTATAATCATGCAGTGCAAGACTAAAGAAAAAGGGCAGATACAAATTAACATTTTCAGGTTCAAGGCTTGTAATGAGATTCATCAAGAAGTATCAACAGGTTCAAAAATTGGTACTAAAGGTGAAATATAAATAGGACAGCTTTTTAGCTCTAGATATGTTCAAAATAATGCCTTAGGTCATCCTTAAATATCTCAACATGCACAAATTTAATCAACCAAACAAATACAAATTCAACCATTTATTATTCGTATTAGCATGCTCATTTCCTTGTATTTTCTATGGCACTTGATATAGTTGATTGCTTAATGCCTATTTACAGTGTAACATATAGAACTTAGTAGTCTAATACTAAAAAAATTAAAATCACCTATGATCATGCCAAATTTATTCGTAAACACAAGCAACATATGTACATGCTCCTAACCAATCACTTGTATTGCACACAAAAGACAAGAAAAATAAAAGAAAAAGTAAAAATTTGAAGCAAATTTTCTATGGTACCCCCCACACTTTAGTTAACACATTGTTTTTAATCATCCTATTGGTGATTGCTCGATTGATCATGATTTCTCTAGCTCCTATTAGTGGGTGCTTCCTCCTTTGATAGTGCAAAGCTCGAATTATTTGTGCCTCCTTCGTGTTGGGTTCCAACATAGAAAACTTAAACAAATACAACACAGTAAAAATCTACTTATTAATCCTACTCCTATAAAGTCTTAATTAAAATTATCCAAAAATTAATACAAGTTTTCAAAAATAAAAAAATGTTCAATCATCCTTTTCAAAGTCCATCTCCTCGCCTCCATCATCTTCCTCATCCTCTTCACTATTATGCACTTCTTCTTCTTGCTCCATATTTGCTAGCCCGAACATGTCAAGTGTATAGTTGGGGACTCAGATGTTGTTTTACCTCACAAATTCTTTAAAATCACAAATTCTTTAAAAATTGGTCTCGACTCTTGCATCCACTGTATCATCCAATCAAGCTTTGGATGACTATTCTCACCGATGTATTGTTGAGCTCATGTCAACCTTTGTGACGAAGTCGGTGTAGCAGTCGTGTCTTGTTGTCTCTTGCTCCAATCCTTTATTTGTTTGCCTTACAGATGTAACAGTTCGGTTTTGACCCTAGTCAGAACAGTGGGTTTAGGACCACAAATTCGAGTCTAGAAAATATTTTAATATTATTTTCTGTGTCAGTGATATGTGAATATATAACTATGAAGTTTCTGTGATTTAATTTGTCTATTTCTGTGCTTAATTATGACAAAGGACTAAATCGCGTAAAATGCAAAAGTTGCATGCTATATGTTAATGGGGTTAATTGGCCTTGGCTTTTAAAATAAAGGTGCTTGCATGTCAAATTTTCCATTTATGTTAATGGTGGACAATGTTGGACATGTAGTAGTTAAAATTTCATGATATATGTTATGGATAAAATAGTAAATTAATTAATAATGTATATTAAATAAAGAAAACATGAAAGTGGCCATATTATCATGCATATAAACAAAAATCAAAGAAAATAAAAAAGGAAGAAAGCCATCCAAGGTTTCAGCTAGTTTGATCCTTGATTAAGGTATGAATTTTCGTCTGTTTTTGATAATTTCTATATTTCTGTGATCTTTGCTTCGTGTTCTTCAAAACCCATGTCTGAATTTCTATTTCTGTTAAAGATTATGAAATGTGCCATTGAAGATTCTATGAGCTTTGTAATGTTTTTATATGGATTATGAAAGATATATGTGAGATTATCATGCTTTGTTCTTGAATTTTGATGGAATAGAGCTATTTGGGCTAATTTGTGAAAATGAGATTTTGAAGGACTAAATTATGAATTAAATATGTTATTTGGACTTGTATGAAAGCTATGTATATTTCGCCAAGCTATAGTCTTGGAGAATTTTGCATATTTGTGATTTTGTGAAAAATGGACTAAATTGTCAAAGTGTGAAAATGTAAGGGCTAAAATGCAAAGTGCCCTAAATATGTGTTCATGGATTATTTTGAATGAAATGAATGATTTAATGGTTGAATTTGAATTGTATTAGATCAAAAACAAAGAAAATCGGACTTAGATCGAGGGAAGTCCAAATAGTTGAATAGTCGACTCATTTTCGTCCGAAATCCGTACGAGGTAAGTCAAATTACAATTACGTGTTAAATTGACTAAATTCTGCGCATATATATATATGTAATCTGTATTGGACGACCTTGAGCTTCGATGAATAAATTTCGAGTAAACTCCGATAATATGCTAGTATCTCGAAAAGCTCAGATGCGTTTACGAAAGAATATTGATATTGATGCGGGATATCGTGTAAGACATTGTCTGGGACACAGGCCTCGATTTGAGATTAATGTGTAAGACCATGTCTGGGACATCGGCATCATATCTGATTTCGTATAAGATCCTGTCTGAGACAGAGGTATCGATACTGAATTACATGTAAAACCACGTCTAGGACGTAGGTATTGTACCCATTTATGAGTATCTGTATCTTTTCTGAATCGTCTAATGATAAAGTACAAGATATGGTAATGAATAGATGAAATGTATAATCTATACAGATACGTTTGTATCGTACTAAACTTCTAAATATGAAAGACTCTGCTTCTATGAAATAATGAATACAAAGTATGTATGAAATCATGGAAATGAAACATGACATGTATACAAGAAAATGAGCATGGTTAGGCTCATGAAATACTTTGTGAAATAGTTATGAATTCTTGCTATTGACTTTTATTTTCTATGCTTTAATGGTTTGACCAATTGTATTCGGCTTACTAAGCTCCTTATAGCTTACTCTGTGTAGTTTCTATCTGTTTTACAGTTTTTGTAGCTACTAAAGGCTCGGGGATAGTCGAGGATCGTCACCACACTATCGAACCCATTTTGGTACTTTTGAAAGTGTATTTTTTTATGAAGTATGGCATTTATAGGCTAGAATGTCTATGTAAGTAAGATTTGATATGTATATATGTTATGCCATGAGAGTTGGCTAGCAAATGATATGTTTGTGCATAGTTTTGGTATTTGGTTGGTGATGCTAAAAGGTGTATGTTGAAATGTTTTATGATCAAATATGATTTGGTCATTTTAAGCATGGAATTGGCAGAAAATGTTGGTATAAATGTTGTCTAATATTGCTTAGGAATGACCCAAAAAGGGGTGGCAAGTTGGCTTAAACCAAGCCTGCATTGTGCCACACGGTCAGGGACCACGGGCGTGCCTTGTGGCCATGTAGGTAAAGCAGTAACCTCTTAAGACCACATGGTTAAGACACATGGACATGTCATTTGGCTGTGGGCTCAAGCTAGTAGCTAGCTAAGAATCACATGGCCATAGCACACGAGCGTGTCTGTTGGCCGTAGGTTAAAGTCAGTATGTATGCCTAATTTTTTTGGCACGGTTGGTTCACATGGGTGTGTCTAGTGCCCATGTGAGGCACAAGGCCTGGTCGCACAAGTGTGTGACCTCAACAGAATTGAAATATTTTTTGAGTTCTGAAATTGATGAATGTGTTCGGTTTAGTCTCGATTTTTTCTAAAAGTATGTTTTAGGTCTCGTAGACCATCATAAGGGACAAATTGTTGATGATTGCTTATGTATTAATATTATTTGACATCTATGATTCTAAATCAGACTGAAATGTTCTGTCTGTCTGGTAATGCCTCTTACCTATTCTGGTGACGGTTACGGGATAGGGGTGTTACAACAACTTTACGTACTATTGGAATAAGGTATCACCGATAATATTTTAGAAAGGTTTCATCGACTGCTCAATCAATGTCATAGGTAGACTCACCTTTTTGCATAAAGTCGTCATTAGATGAGGAAAGAATGCCCACCTTCTAGCCACTAATGTACCTCTTCATATTCTGGTGGTTTCATTTGCCAATGCAGACTAGCTTTTTCTACAAAATAGCATAGAGTAAAACTGCTCTAAAAGTATTAACGTTATAAACATTTAAATCAGGTACTATTCGTGTGCACACAAATTGAATCCACATCTTAGCCTCAGGAAACATAATCGCTTGATGAAAGGATACTAGGATATTGGTACCTGCGCGATATTTTCATTCACCCCTCCCTTTAGTCAAAAAGTTTATAATACTATCCATATCTATGTCTCAAAAATATTCTAGATCAGTTTCATCAATGAAATCATTCTCTTAGTATGGAGCATTATAAAAGTCACAAATAATTTAAGGGGTACTGAACTTGCTTCCCCCTGTACAAGTACCATATCCCACATACGACCTTCAATATTTCTAGATTCTTGGTCCCGTAAAGACGTATAAAACTCTTAAATAATAGGGACCACGTAACACCCCTAACCCATATCCGTTGCTAGAGTAGGGTTACGAGGTATTACATATCAATACACATCATTTAACATACATAACTCATACATTTATGCATTCATACTGAAATACCATTTAATCACAAACACAATGTCCCTTATAAGGGCCTATGAGGCCTAAAATAAGCTTTAGAAACGATTCGAGATTAAACCGATAACATATGAAAATTTTGAAAACTTAGTGAAATTTCAACCATACAGGGGTCACACGCTCGTGTGAACAGGCCATGTGCCTCACACGGCTCTAGACATGCCCGTGTCCCAGGTCGTGTCGAAACAGGGTATACATATTAACTTGTATCACATGGTCGAGGACACGCTTGTGTGCCAAGCCGTGTAAAAATTAAAGGGTATACTAACTTGGCCACACGGCTGACCACACGCCCATGTGTCTAGGTCGTGTAACTCACTAGCTTGATTTCCAAGCATCATCAGGGGACACACGGCCGTATACCATAACCGTGTGTCGCACACAGCTGAGACACACACTCGTGTCTCTGCCCATGTGGACAAAAATAGGCCATTTGCAAGGCCAATTTGCCACCCCAACTTAAATGTACCTACACAAGGAAAAATGAACAAATTCCATACACAAAGGGTAGCCAAAATCAGTCCCAATTCATGCACAATCCACGCTATACAAATACAACCATTTCACTTACTCAAATATATACCAAAATAAACCATCTCACAAGGCATTATAAATATCTTACAAAAGTCATTAACAACAATTTCTAATAGCCAAACACATATCAATATTAACATCATTTAGAAGCCAAATCTCATGGCTATAATCACAATCAAAATACCACAACTAGCCTATACATGTCATATAGCATAAATGTATAACTCAAAAGTACCAACTTAGATGTTTGATAGTGCGATGATGTTCCTAACTACTCTCAGATCCGAACTAGCCTTGATTCACTATAACACATAGAAAAATAACATGAAGTAAGCTTCATAACTTAGTAAGCTCGTATGTGAATAACTGAATTCATTGAATAAATACAAATCAACCAATTACACATGACAAAACCATATACACATTTCCTACAAACCTTTCTCATGTCTCAAAACATGATCAACTACTAACTCATCAAACTTTCACTATTTAATACTCGAATAGGTTCTGTACATACCTGTATCGCTTCGTACTAACCTCTTTCTCAACAATATCATTCGTTTATCCGTTGAACCATTCAGAATAGAAATCAGGTACTCAGGAGTCTGGTACGATAAGTACCTATACCATGGCCCGTAGCCAAATCAAGGTAACTTATTTGAAGAACTATTATCATGGCCCGAAGCCAAATCGGTAAAATACTCACCTGAAGTGCTAATATCATGGCCTAAATCCAACTCAACGTATCACTTACTATCATGTCAATAGTATCCAAAACTATTCTTAAGGTTCAACTAGGCTTCCACACTTTTTGTTTCTATCATCGAATGCATTTTTAGATTTATTTTCGCAATTCATACATTAACAATAATCCTGTTTTAACAATTTATGCAACATTAAAGCAATTTATCATACATTTATAATATAACCATCACATACGAACTTACCTTGTATTCGAAATTAAGGGATTGGGTCGACTACTCGGTAATCTTGCTTTTCCTTCGATCTAAATTCGAATTCTTTCTTTCTTGATCTATATGAATTCAAAATTAACTTATTTATTCATCTACTCATTCAATTAATCCAAAATACATATTTAGGCATTTTTACACATTAGCCCCTAAACTTTTGCATTCAATCAATTTTGTCCCTATTTCACAAATACACAAAATTCACACAATTCAACAAAACCCATGCTTGGCCGAATTTTATATAGGTCCCTAGCAGCCCAAAACTTTCATTTATTTCACATTTTAACCACACAATTTGCACATTTCACAATTTAATCCCTATTATGCATTTTTATCAAAATTATTTAACAAAACATGTAAAACTATCATTAAGCTTTCATATTTCAACATTAAACATCAAAGAACACATAGATTCAACAATGACAACTCCCAAAATCTTTAACAGTTTCAAAATCCAAGGTACGGGCTAGCTAGAATACGAAGCAACGATCTCAAAAACGTAAAAATCACCAAAAACCTAGCAAAAATAGACTTACAATCAAAGAATGTATTGGCCGAACCCTAGAAAGCTCCCATGGCTTCTCAAGCTTTGTATCTTTGGCAATGGCAAAAAGATGAAGCAATTTTGGCTTTGTTTTGTTTTATTAACCATTATTTATTAATTACTAATTTAACCTTAGTATTATAACTTAAAAATAATTTAATGGTTGTCCAAAATTGTCCACTCACCTTTCAAATGGTTTAATTACCATTTAAGGCCATCATATTTAAAAACCAAAGCTATTTGACACCTTAAACTAATAGAACATGCATTTTACACTTTACGCGATTTAGTCATTTTTATCAAATTAAGCATTCAAACGATAAAATTTCTTCCCGAAACTTTCACACATATCAAATAACATGCTGTAAATATCGAAAATAATATTAAAATAATTTTCTAACATGGAATTTGTGGTTCCAAAACCACTGTTCTGATTTAGCTAAAATCAAGCTGTTACAGGCCACAACATTGTCTTTAGGGATCGTCGAAAAACATTCCCACCTATGATATCTGACTAAAGGCCATATTTCCTTACGCAAAACCATTAATAGATTAAATCCCCCTCTTGGATAAAGGTTTTTTCTTGAAGTTAAGTAAAATATTTTTCAATAACTGAGTTTGCGAAATTAGGGGGCTTGGACCCGTCGATGGTTTCGTTTCCATAGTTCGCCTAACTTTCCTAGGAGACATGATATTTCAATCTCAATGAAGTATTTAAATAAACAATTCAATGGAACAATAAAAATTTGAGTTTAGGAACCCTTAACCTCAGATTTATAACCAGAGTTCGTTTAGATTCCTTGCTTTTGCACGATTTTCCCATTCCTTATTTCTTTGAGGATGATTGCAGAGTTTGTGAAGAAGCAAAAGAATATTTAAGAGATTTGGAAGTTTAGGGTTTAAGGTTTTAAGAAAGATTTTTCAAGATATGAAAGTAAAAGATGTTAGACTCAGTTTAGTAAAAGAGTTAATACGTTTTTATGTTAGAAAATAGGTTTTTTGAAGGGCTAAAATCAAGTAAATTAAGGATTAAATCATTGGGTTGCACGAACGGGCAGGGTTAACCCTATAGAAATTACAGTGATGTCACGACACTAGGGTTCCATGTCGCGACATCCCTGACAGTTTACCTTTGTTGCGACACAGAGGTTCTGTGCTGTGACACATCCGTCAGTTTGGAGATCTTGACAAACCTATCTGCTTTGCTGTGACACACTGAGTCCATGTCACGACAGTAACTCTGTTTCGCCCCAGAATTCTATCTTAAGGATGTTTCGTTCTAGAGATAAACATGCATCAAAGAAAAGTTAGATATGTGATTAGTTAAACATATAGTTATTTACAAATATAATGTAGCAATTCAAATATATTTTAAGTTTTACTACCATATTCATCCAGCAGTGTTGTCAGTTCACAGATGGGCACTCATCTCGTTCTATTAGTATTAGTCCATCGTCTGTCGTGCCATTCCATCTTTGCCTGCTTATCCCATTCTTTGAACCTGTTTATCCTTTCTGCATGCATAAAAGGAAGTGTATCCTTTGATCTGGGAACATTAGAAACAAATAATTTTTTACACTACTCTCCTAGCTCCCTTCTGTCGTCCTTTTTACTTAATTGATGACCACATTTAAACGTTTCCATCTCACCATTAATTTTCATAGTTAACTCATTCTTTTCTGAGTCAATGGTGGACCTAGAAGTAGCCAGAAAGGATCTTCCTAATAGGACCGGTATCTCACAATCTTGCTCAAAATAAAGCACCATAAAATTCGTGAGGATAATGAAACTTTGCACCTTGACCAACACATCTTCTAATACCTCTTTCAGATGTACTAAAGACCTATTAGCCAACTGTAGCATTATCTTAGTACCTTTAAGATCCCTTAACCTGAGTTTTTCAAAAATTGATAAATGCATTAAATTAATACAAGCTCCTAAATCACATAAAGCTTTATTAAAGTAAATGTTCCCTATCTCTATGGGAATAGTAAAATTCTCGAGTCTTTCAGTTTTTGAGACACCTGTCTTGAAATAATTACACTATAAGAAACATTTAAGGTAACTTCTTCTCTTACCTTAATTTTCTTAAGCCTCGCCATCATTTCCCTTAAAATCTTGGCGTACTTAGGAACCTTCTCAATTAACTCAAGTAAAGGTATATTAACATTTAATGTTTAAATTGGTTCAAGAAGCTTACAAATCTGTCCTCACCCCTCTTTTTTTTCTTCAAGTCATGCAAGGAATGGGATTCTTGGGATTTTGGCATCTTTTGGTTTTTCTTTTTCTGATTCAGCCGATGGTGACATTGCCTCTTCTGGCCTTGGTTCTTCTTTAGTTTCTAAGAATTCCTCTCAAGTATCATCAATATTCTCCATAACTCCCTTCAGAGTAGGGTAATTTGGGCTAATTAGTACTTTTTCCCATAGAAGTGTTATCGCCTTTACATGCTCCTTACCTTCCCTTCGTGGATTGTCTTATGTATTGCTAGGAATACCTGTGCCAAATTTTCTTTTCATGTCACTGTAAACTGAAAAATATATAGGATTTTTCCTATGGAATTTGTCACATTTTTACTTAAATTCATTTTTAAAGCTAAGTAATTGTTTAATAAATTAATGAAATAAATGAAAAATATGAAAGACATAGAAATTATTAAAATGTGATTTTATGCTTTATTATATAGTTTTCATGCATAAAATGACTTATTTTATACTTACTTGAACATATTATATTTTTAAGACATAAAATGGGTCATGCATGATTAAATTAAATAATAAAATATAAAATTATATTTAATAAATCATTTTAAATATTTCATTAATAATTTGGGTTGTAATTAATTATTTAAATTGGATAAATTTTATTCTTTGTTCCTTTAACTTATTGATTTATTTTGGATAGGTTTGATAGCTTTTTTGGATTACAAAACCGTCCAAATTGAAGACCAAATCAACCCAAAGGCGGCTACACTTGGCTGTCCACTTAAACCACTTTTTGGTTTAATTACACAAGGTCCTTCCCCTGTTGAAGAAATTAGAGATTTGCCCAAAGATTTACATTTGACCGAGTCTCAGTCCTGAGTTATTATGGCAATTAAATTGTAACACCCCTTACTCGTTTCCATCGCTGGACTAAGGTTAAGAGGCATTACCGGACATATTGAAACATTACAAAATCATAATCATACATCATCATATCATAGCAATTCATACACAAATAGTCCCTTTAGAAGGTTTACAAAACCTTAAACATGCTTTGGAGAAGGTTCGGGACCAAACTGAACACATACAAAATTTTTCGAAACTTATATAAATTTTCTAAGTTACAGAGGTCACACCCCCATGTGAACAGGCCGTGTGCCTCACACGGCATTAGATATGCCCGTGTGTCTAGACCATACCAAATCAGGGTATTTATACTAACTTAATAACACAGCCACAAGACATGCCCGTGTGCTTTGGTCGTGGTCGAAACTAACTTCGGTCACACGGCTAGCCACACGCCCGTGCTCAAGACTGACTTAAAATTGTAGGGTACCCCAGGGGACAAACGGCCGTCCAATATGACCGTGTGTCGCACACAGCTGAGACACACGCCCGTGAGGACAAAAATAGGCCATTTGAAAAGCCAATTTGCCACTTAATTTTGGTCAAACCTATAAGCATCAAACCAAGCACATTTACATTATAATTTCAGCCAATTTCAATACCAAAACTTATATCATTCATGCTATATTATTATCAACCAAATTCAAGCTTATAATCTATACTCAATCATATCAAATCATAAGCTGAAGTCATATTAAAACATATGTTACCAACATCTGAATTTCTTATCCATCTTCATGCCAAACTTATACCAAATTTAACAAGCACATACCAAATTGACCATTTCATTTAATCATTCATATGCATCAAATCATACCATTTTCTTATCACATAAACTATAACAAAACCAAAGCATATTCATATCTATTATCAAGCCATATTACTTGGCAAAACATATATTTACATCTCAAAACATAATCACATACTTATAGCCTATACATGCCACATAACCAAATCTCAAAACATTATTTACCAAAATGATAATTGGATAGTGTGATGACATCTCCATCGACTTCCAACCCGAGCAAGTCTTTGAAAATCTATAAACATAGGAAAAAGACACAGAATAAGCTTCGAGAGCTTAGTAAGCGATAAGTAAATAAATCTTCACAAGATCATGTATATAATTCAACTTGAATAAGCCAAATTTAGTTAACTTCATACAAATATACAATCACTTATCTTTTATAATCTAACGTCACCACATTAAGTAACTTCATTAGGCTTATTTATCGGTGAACATATAAACCATTCTTTTAATTTCAAATAACGACCATTAGATCATTCATATAAATTAAGCATGCACAATTTCATATCATAACCAACTGAAACATGGTCATTTATTACATTAAATACATAAAAATATATCAATTTCTTTTTATGCATTTCAAATCCCGAATAATCATAACAAATCACACGTCCAAATCATGTTCCATTTTTCCATAATTCTCATGTCTGAAACATAGAACCACAATTTCGTATAACGAGCATATATAACATATCGTTCATTATCATATATTTCACATATCGTCATTTAAATCATGCTCACATTTCATATCTGAATTTCATATACAAATCACATGTACCTGAATCATATATGGCAAAACACAATTACAATACCATATTTTTCATATAATTCATTTAATCATAGTTCACTAGCCTGTATCCACATCTCATTTTCACATACATCATATATCAACTGATCATAATCACACTCATTTTCATTGCTTAATTTCATATACATCGCAACATACCTGATTCAGATGCACATACATATACTCATTCATTTCTCGAAATGCCTGTTGAACCATTCAAAATCAATAAGGATACTTGGATAGCCCATAAGCTCGTACAACGTCAACATCCCAGACGTCGTCTTACATGTAATCAAATATCGAAGCCACTGTTCCAGACATGGTCTTACACAAAATCATATACAATGCTAATGTCCCAGACATGGTCTTACACGTAAATCACAAATCGATCCCAACGTCCCAGACGTAGTCTTACTCGAAATCACATATTGGAATCCTATGTCATGACATATGTATCCTAACTATTCCTAAGGTTCGTACGGGACTTTCGGACGTCGTAACTCGATCGATTCAAGCTCAAAAATATTGCTCCCTTTCTTAATTCAATTTGACATATACATATACACAAGTAATAATTCAATTTGACACTATTAATATATATACAATCAAATTTAATGACATTTATTTACTTATGAACTTACCTCGTGCTAACACGAATGGACTGGAACGATTATTCAATAATTTTTTACTTTCCCCAATCCAAATCCAATTTTCTCATTTCATGATATAATTCAATACAAATTCAACTTATTTAATCATATATTCAATCAAATTCATCTAAAAACACATAAATGGGCTAATTACACTTTTGCCCCTAACATTTCATAATTTTCGCAATTTAGTCCATATTTCACAAAATCACAAAATATGCATAATTCAATTCAATCAATGCTTGGCCAAATATTCCTCCACTTCACATAAGCCCATATATTTCATTTATTTCACATTTTAGTCCCTCAAAATATCATTTTCATAATTTATCCCAAATTACTCAATTTCATCAAAAATTTAAAGACAAAACTTAATAATCTAACACATATCTTTCATTTACTAACATCAAACATAATAAAGCTCATAATTTCATCAATGGAATAATTCAAAATCATCATCAAATTCAAAAATTGAGACATGGGCTTGATAGAATACAAAGCAACGATCATAAAAACGTAGAAATTATCAAAAATCGAGCAAAACACATACCCGAATTAAGCTTCCATATTGTCGAAACCCTAAATGGCCATGAACCCTTTTCATTCTTCTTATTTCAACAAGTATGAAGAAATAGTGAACAAATTTTTGGCTTTGGTTTTATTATATTATCATTAATTCACATTTTACCTTTTTACCCTTAATGAAATAATATACTAACTTAATAATGGTTGCCCATTTTTGTCCATGCATATTTCCAAAGGTCAAATTACATCTTAAGGACTCCACTTTATAAAAACAATATCAATGTAGCACTTTAACAAATAGCAAACCACTTTTTCAATTTACGCGATTAAGTCCTTTTTCACAAATCAGCACTCAAACGATAAAATTTTCATATGAAAATTTCACACATATCAATTCACATACTTTAAGCACAAAAAAAATATTAAAATATTTTTTTAACTCGAATTTGTGGTCCCAAAACCACTATTCTGACTAGGTTCTAAACTGGGCTATTACATAAATTGCTTAAAAATCAAGCAAAAATTAGCTCAAATTCCACTCATTGTGGCCGGCCACTCATGGAAGAAGTTTGAAGAGACTAAACACAACTATTTTTAGCAAACTACCCACCTCTCTTCACCTATAAATAAGACCCCTTCATTCCCTCATTCATCTTCCCTCATCCTTCATCATTCTCTCTTCTCTCTCAATTCTCTTAGCATTTTCCATTCCCCATGCCTAGCATCATCTCTTCATAGAGATTTTAGCAATTAAATCCTCTTAAAGAGCCCTTGGTTAGCCACCTTGGAGAGCCATCAGCAAAGGAGCAAAGTGAAAAAGCGAAGGAGCCTCATCAGTAAGAGTCTTTGGTGACAGCCACTTTGATTTGGATTTAATCTTTTTTTTCTTTAATTTAATCTAAAAATGTTTGCTATGTGTTTTTTGTTCTTGTTTACAATAATGTTAGCTTAATTTTATTTAAGCAAGGATGATTGCTTTGATTAAATAATATTTATTTGATTCATGCTTATAATGTTTGTGCCTCAATCGATCGTGTTTTCAATTAAAATCAAGTTTGTATTTCGTTCATACGTGATTGAAATACACCTAAATTAGTTGAGCGATCCTAACCAGACGATGGCTAGTGGACACATAATTGAAATGTCCATCCTCAATTTAGATCCTCACCCGATTAAATTGCTGGTTGCATAACAACTTTAACCAAGCTCTGTTATCTGCATAGTTTTTAGATTTGTGTGATTAAACTATTTCAAACCTAACACGTCCCTGTTACCTCACACGAATGCTAAGAAACCCTCAGTAAATAAGGATCAGTAAAATATGTATTTACTAAGTAAAGGATTCCGAAAGGACCTAATGTGGTTTCCAAACTCATGAAAGATCGAGTTGCCATTGAATGTTTTCCGAATGTTATTAAGCATGTTGATAATAAAATGAGTTTAATTAAAGTAATTTTCCTAGTTTGCTTGTGTTATAATTGTTGCAAACTATGTTTAATTTTGCTAAAATCTATTTCATTCATATAGTTTGCATATTTAGGATAATTTGCATTAGGGATCATTGGATTTAGTTAATATATTTAATTTTAATCATCACTTCTCAACCATATTGTGTTTTTATTTACCAAGTTGTTAGTATAATTTTACAATTAAGTGATTTAACAGAAATACAATCCCAGTGGAGACGATAACTCGATACTTACTTATTACTTGATAGTGACTGTTTACACTTGCACAAACCTACGCGTTACAAGTTTTTGGTACTGTTTCCGGGGATTATTAGCTGTTGCCGTAGTCTTTTTTTTTTTTGTAAAATTATTTACTTCCAATTTGGTTTATTTCTAGCATTACTAAATTATTCTTTTTAATTTTTTGATTTTCTTTTTAGGTGTTTATGAGCATAGATCGGATTATCAATTTACTCCCTGTAGACCCTGAAATTGAGTGAACTTTCAGATAAAAAAAGACGTGAACGAACAGATCAAAGATAAGTCGAGATGGACCTTGGAAATCAAAATCAAGACCAAGGTAATGAAGTCGATCTTGTACGAAATCCCATCCTCATTGTCGATGATAGGGATCGATGCATCAGACAATATGCTGTGCCATTTTTCAGTGAGTTAAATTCAGGAATTATAAGGCTATATATTGAGGCAACCCAATTTGAATTGAAACCAGTGATGTTTTAAATGCTCCAAACGGTGGGCCAATTCAATGGTATGCCCACGAAAGATCGACATCTCTACCTTCGATTGTTTATGGAGGTGAGTGATTCATTTAAGATAGCTGGTGTAACTGAAGATGCACTGAGGTTGAAGTTGTTTTCATACTCATTACAAGATCGAGCACGAGCATGGCTCAATTCATTGCCACCAAGTTCCATATCTACATGGCAAGAATTAGCAGAGTGATTTTTGGTTAAGTATTTCTCACCTAGCAAAAACGTTAAGTTGAGGAACGAGATCACAACTTTTGCAAAAATTAGATGACAAGTCTTTGTATGAGGCTTGAGAGCGATTCAAGGCGTTACTTTGTAGGTGTCCTCATCATGGGATTCCTCATTGTATCCAGTTGGAGACATTCTATAATGGTCTCAATGCATATACAAGATTGATGGTAGATGCTTCTGCGAATGGTGCAATTTTATCCAAGTCTTATAATGAGGCTTATAAGATCATTGAGAGGATCGCGAGTAATAACTATCAATGGCCAACAAATCAAACAGCTTCAGAAAGACGTGTAGCCAGAGTTCATGAAGTTGACACCCTCACTTCATTATCAGCTCAGGTATCTTCTATTTCTTCTATGTTAAAATAATGTACTACTAATAGTGCTAATAATTTTACAGCTCAACCACCAAGTCTGTTTGAAGTAGTTTCCTGTGTGTATTGTGGGGAAGGTCATTCTTTTGAGAATTGTCCATCAAATCCCGAGTCAGTGTACTATGTGGGGAACCAACATCAAAATAGGAGTGGACAAGGACCCTAGTCCAACTTCTGCAATCCTTCATGGCGTAATCATCTTAACTTTTCTTGGAGCAACCAAGGAATAGACTGAACAGTAATCTATTGTAGCATAGACCCAACCAATTTCAAGGGTTTAATCAGCAAGCTCCAAAATCACATCAAGCTGAGGCGTCAAATAGTTTGGAGAACTTATTGAAAGCGTACATGGCAAAGAATGATGCTTGATCCAATGCCAAGCAGCAACATTGAAAAATTTGGAAAACCAAATGGGTCAGTTAGCTATAGAGCTTTGTAATAGACCGCAAGGAAACTTGCCGAGCGATACTGAGAATCTAAGAAATTTGGGTAAAAAACATATCAAGGTAGTGGCATTTCGAAGTGGTAAAATTCTGGAACCCCAATTGATTGATGTCGAAGATAAGCCCATTGAGAAGAATCAATCAGTTGTTGAAATTCCTACACCAAAAGAGTCAGAATTTGGAAAGACTGACAAGGTAAATCCTAACTTAGTGAATTTAGATACTTTAACATCTTCTTCGGATACAGATTTACCTCCTCAGAAGAGTTATCTAGTTCAACCAAAAGTTCCATCACCTCCATATTCGCAAAGATTGCAGCAACATAAGTAAAAAAATGAGGTGAAATTCAAAAAGTTTTTGGATGTTTTGAAGTAGTTACACATCAATATTCCGTTGGTAGAGGCTTTAGAACAAATTCCAAATTATGTGAAGTTTATGAAGGATATACTATCCAAGAAGAAACGAATGAGTGAGTATGAGACTATTGCCTTGACAAAGGAGTGCAGTGCATTCCAGTAGAACAAATTGCCATCGAAATTGAAAGACCCAGGAAGCTTTACTATACCCTGTAACATTGGTGAATCTTATTGTGGTAAAGCTTTGTGTGATTTAGGAGCAAGTATCAACTTGATACCTAAGTCTATTTTTAAGATGCTAGGGATAGGTGAAGTAAGACCTACAACTGTGACGCTTCAATTAGAGGATCGATCTTTAGCATATCCAGAAGGAAAGATCGAGGATGTTTTGGCAAGAGTCGATAAACTTTTTTTTCCTGCTGATTTCATTGCCTTAGATTTTGAAGCAGATACGGAAGTGCCAATCATCCTTGGGAGACCTTTCTTAGCCATAGGAAGAATGTTAGTTGATGTGCGAAAAGGTGAACTCACCATGCGAGTTCAAGACGATTAGGTAACCTTTAACATTCTTAAAGCAATAAAATTTCCTGATCCGATAGAAGAGTGTTCAGTTATGGAAGAGATAGAAACCTTGGTTCCTATGGAAAGAAATTTTGAAGAAGATCCATTAGAGAAAGCCTCAGATCTTGACCCTTTGGAGGATGAAGAAGGTGAAGAAAACATGGCTTTGATGAAAGTCAATCCGAGAAATTTTATTCAATCCACACAGTTTTAACCATTGGAGTTAGAAGTCAGAGAATTTGTGCAACCCAAGTTGTCAATTGAAGAGCCACCTAAACTTGAACTAAAGGTACTTCCTTTCTATTTGAAAAACTTTTATCTAGGTGACTGTTCCACTTTGCCTGTGATTATTTCAGCGGAACTGACGAAACATCAAGAGGAGCAACTAATTGTTGTTCTAAAAAAATTTAAGAAAGCAATTGGTTGGACCATAGCTGATATTCTAGGTATAAGCCCTTCTTTTTGCATGCATAAAATTATTTTAGAAGAAGGTGAAAGAGCTCAAATTAATGGGCAAAGGAGGCTCAATCCTATTATGGAAAAAGTTATGAGAAAGGAAGTGATCAAATGGTTAGATGTAGGAATCATCTATCCTATTTCAGATAGTTCGTGGGTAAGTCCGGTGCAGTGTATGCCAAAGAAAGGTGGAATCACGATTGTTGAAATGAGCATAACGAGTTGATTCCAACGAGAACTGTTACTGGTTGGAGAATTTGTATTGATTACAGAAAATTGAATAAAGCCACTCGGAAGGACCATTTTTTGTTGCCTTTTATGGATTAGATGTTAGATCGACTAGCAGGTAATAATTTCTATTATTTTTTAGATGGATATTCGGGATATAACCCAATAGTTTTAGCTCCGGAGGACCAACATAAAACAACATTATCCATATGGTATGTTTGCTTTTAGGCGAATGCCTTTTAGTTTATGCAATGCACCTGCAACATTTCAACGATGCATGATGGCAATATTCACTAATATGGTTGAAAATTTTGTTGAGGTTTTCATGGATGATTTTTATGTTTTTGGTAACACTTATGATATTTGTTTGAGTAATTTGGCTAAGGTACTAAAGAGATGTGAAGAGACGAATCTTGTCCTTAATTGGGAAAAATGCCATTTTATGGTTAAGGAAGGGATTGTCTTAGGGCATAAAATCTCAAAGAGAGGAATTTAAGTTGATAAAGCAAAGGTAGACGTAATTGAAAGATTATCTGCCCCAACTAATATAAAAGGAGTCAGAAGTTCTTTAGGCCATGCCGATTTTTATTGAAGTTTTATCAAAGAGTTCTCGAAAATTTTTAAACTATTGTGTTTGTTGTTAGAGAAAGATTCAGTGTTTGATTTCAACAAAACATGTTTGGAAGCTTTTGAAGATCTGAAAAAATGGTTAATCTCAGCCCCAATAATCGTTACACCTGATTGGAGCTCACCTTTTGAGTTGATGTACGATGCAAGTGATTATGTCGTTGGAACTGTGATAGGTCAAAGAAGAAACAAAGTGTTTCACCCTATTTACTATGCAACTAGAACTTTGACGGGAGCCTAACTTAATTATACGGTAACTGAAAAAAAAAACTCTTTGTTATAGTTTTTTCTTTTGACAAATTCTGCTCATATCTGATAGGTACCAAAGTTACAGTATTTACTGACCATGCAGCCATTAAATACTTGCTTACAAAGAAAGATGCGAAACCAAGGTTAATTCGTTGGATATTGTTACTCCAAGAATTTGACCTTGAGATCCAAGACAGAAAAGGTGTCGAAAATCAAATAGCTAATCATCTGTCGAGGTTGGAGCAAGATAAGGTAACTCGATCATGTGTGCCTATAAATGAGAATTTCCTAGATGAACACTTATTTGAGGTAAGTCAAATTCATGAAATACCTTGGTTTGCTAATTTTGCCAATTATCTTGAATGCGGAATAATTCCTTGAGAAATGACATACCAACAAAGGAAAAAATTCCTTCATGATAGTCGGTATTATTTTTGGGAGGATTCATTTTTGTTTAAACAGTATGTAGATAACACAATCTGAAAGTGTGTAGCTAAAAGTGAGATTGCTGAGATCTTGTATCATTGCCATTCATCTCCAAGTGGGGGACACTTTGGTGGTTCACGTATTGCAGCAAAGATTTTGCAAGAAGGTTTCTTTTGGCCTACACTATTTAAAGATGATTATGCTTATGTGAAGAACTGTAATAAATGCCAAAGGACTGGAAATATATCAAGGAGAAATGAGATGCCCTTGATAAACATTTTAGAGATTGAATTATTTGACGTATAAGGCATTGACTTCTTAGGCCCGTTTCCTTCTTCGTATGGGAACAAATACATCTTAGTTGTTGTGGACTATGTATCTAAGTGGGTTAAAGCTAAAGCATGCCCTACAAATGATGCTAAGGTAGTCATGCGATTCCTACATAAGCATGTGTTTACATGATTTGGGACACCAAGAGCTATTATTAGTGATGAAGGTTCTCATTTTGTGAACAAATGGCCTAAGTGGTTGCTTGAAAAATATTATGTGAAGCACAAGATTGCTACTGCCTATCATCCCCAGTCTAATGGGCAAGCTGAAAGAGTGAGCTGTGAAATCAAAAGTATCGTTGAAAGAGTAGTACACCCTAGCAGAAAAGATTGGTCTCGAAGGCTTGATGATGCATTATGGGCCTATCGAACAACATTTAAGACACCGTTAGGAATGACTCCTTATCGGTTAGTCTTTGGAAAGGCATGTCATTTGCCATTAGAGTTGGAAAATAGAGCTCACTGGGCTTTGAAGCACTTAAAATTTGATCTTAAGTAAGCCGGTGAGAGAAGGATGTTACAACTTGATGAGTTGGAATAGCTGAGGTTGTTTTCCTATGAGAATGCCAAAATGTGTAAAGAAAGATCAAAGAGATGGCATGATAGTCATATATAACCTAACGAGTTTAAAGAAGGTTAGAAGGTTTTGTTGTTTAATTTAAGGTTGAAGTTATTTCCTGAGAAGTTTAAATCCCGATGGAAAGGACCCTATACCATCTACCGACTTTATCCTTATGGAGCATTTGAATTATACGACAATTGCAGAGGTATGTTTAAAGTTAATGGTCAATGTCTCAAACACTACTGGGATGGTGAAGTTGAACAAGTTGAATCCTCATTCAAATTAACAGACCCTTGCTTTTTCATGACTCATTTTGTAAATAAATAAATAACTAGAACTTGTTTTCTTAACTTATTACATTTAATTAATTTTGTCTAAGGAGATTGGAACTTAAGCGGGACCACTATGACCCCTCCAACCTTTTCTAGGAATTAATTTAATGTAATTTGTTAAGAAGAAATTTTATAATTAAGATTTAAAATTTTTAAGTTTTATTTGTTTTGTTTAGATTTTAAATTTTTATGTTAATAAAGGGTGTCAAATTTGGACAAGTACTAATCATTTTTTTTCTTGAGTAAGTTTGTAAATACAGTTTGAGTTTGAGGCCCAAGATAGCAAAAAAGAGGAAAAAATCCACTCTTTGCTGCCACTCCCATTACTTGCCGCCTAAGCAACTTTAATGTAGGTAAATTTTCGCTACATGTTGCCCTAATTCTTCCTATAACAGCCCATTTTTGAGTCAAATCAGAACAGTGGTTTCGGGACCACAAATCCAAAGTAGAAATATTTGTTTTACTATTTCTTGAAGGTCTACAACATGATAGAATAATTGTGTACAAATTTCGTTAAGAAATTTTATTGATTGAGTGCCCAATTTGACTAGAAGGACTAGATTGCAATAAGTGAAAAACTTGAATTCTATAAGTTAAAGATGTCTAATTGTTATGAACTTTTAAATTGAAAGTCCTCAAATGGTAATTAGACCATTATACCTTAGGATGGACAAAAAATAGACATGGCTAGGTAAAAATTTTAAGTTATGCATTAAGGGTATTTTAGTAAATTAGTTTATTAAATGGACTAATAAGTAAAGAAAGGAAAAAATTTTTCCATCTTCTTTCTCCATAGCCGAAATTTAAGAGAAGCCATAGCTAGGGTTTTTGGCAAAGCTTCCTAGCTCGACTATAAGTCCGTTCTTGTCCCGTTTTTAATGATTTTTACATTTTTGATATCATTGTAACTTGATTTAGCTATTTCAAGGACTAATTTGGAAATAAATTTATGTCCAAAATTTTACCCATGTTGAATATGCTTTTATTTTGATGTTTGATGATAGAAAATGCATGTTTGTTGTTTGTTAAACGACTTTTATAAAGTGATTTTCAGTAAAAAGGTCAAATAGGGACTTATTTGTAAAAGTCTATAAAATGTGTAGAAAAGTGTGAATAAATACAAAATGTGGGCTGTTATGAGTACAAACAACAATCGTCTAAGCTTGGATTGTGAAGAAATTGAATGAAATTCATTTTACGAGCCTAGGGACTAAATTGTAAAATGTTGAAAAGTAAGGGTCAAAAATGTAAATTTTGCCTTAATGTGTTTTTGGGCTGAATTGAACAATGTGATGATTAAATAAGTTAATTATGGTATTATAGATTAAGAAAAATGAAGTTCGAGTCTAGATCGGGGGAAACATAAAGTCATTGACGGATAGATCCTCTTGGCCGTTTTTGTAAACGAGGTAAGTTCGCATTGTAACAGCTCGATTTAGATCCTATTCGGAACGGTGGTTTCAAGATCACTAATCCGAGTCAAAAAAATATTCTAATATTATTTTATGTGTTTATTATGTGTAAATTTATATCTGTGAAATTTTCATGCTTTAATTTTATCGTTTGAGTGCCCGATTTAATAAAAGGGCTTAATCACGTAAAATGAAAATTTGATGGCTAATTGTAAAAGGGTCGAATTGTTGCTGTATTTTTAAATTGAGGCATTTATGTTACAATTATGCCATTGATTATATGAATGGACGGTAATGGCATGTAATATATAGTTTTGTTATTAAATCATTAAGGTTAAATATGTAAATTTATTAACATGTTAATATATCATAAAACATAAAATAATCATAATGCATTCATCTTTTGTTTTTGGTGACCGAAACACTAAAAGAAAAGAAAGAAACAAAGCCTAGGGTATTCAATCTTTGTTAAGCTCAATCAAGATATGTAATTAGCTTAGTTTTTGATAATTTTTACGTTTTTGAGATCGTTGCAGTGTAATGTACAAAGACCATGCTTGAATTTTTGAATTTGATGAATATTTTGAGTTATTCCATTGATAAATATTTGAGTTTTGTGATGTTAGTTGATGAATTATGAAAGATATGTTTTGGATTGATATGTTTTGTATTGGAATTTTTGATGATTTTGAGTAATTAGGGCTAAATTACAAAAATAATAAATTGAGGGACTAAAATATGAAATAAATGAAATGTATGGACTTGTATGAACATGGGTAGTCTTCGGCCTAAGCATGGTATGTGCAAATTTTGCATGTTTTGTGTTTTGTGAAATTTGGACTAAATTGTAAAAAGTGTAAAATGTCAGGGATAAAATGGTAATTTGCCCATTTATATGTTTTTGGACTAAATTGAATGAAATTATGTTTGAATAAGTTTAATTTGAATATGTTTAGATCAAGAACCAAAGAAATCAGATTTGGATCGGGGGAAAACCAAAGTTGTCAATTAGTCGTCCCGTTCCGATTATCGTTGTCCGAGGTAATATAAGCAAATAGATATTGTTAATTTTAATTATATACGAGTTTATATGCTGAAATTAAATTATGTGAAATTATATATGTGAACGTCTAATGTACATATGCTTGGGAACTAAGTTTACGAGTTCGATTCACCGAATTACAACGTCCGAAAGCCCCGTACGATCCTTACGAATAGCCACAATACATATGTCATGACATAGGACTTCCTATATGTGTTCTCGTGTCAGACCATGTCTGGGACGTTGGCATCTATATGTGATTACATGTAAGACCATGTTTGGGACATTGGCATCGTATTTAATTCGTGTAAGACCCTATCTCAGACAGTGGCATCAATACGTGATAGCATGTAAGACCACGTTTGGGACGTTGGCATTGTACTATATATGTGATTATTCGAGTATCCTATTTAATTCTGAATGGTTCAACGGGCAATGATAGGTTGTGATTGAATGTGTAAAATGAGTAAAGGTGATCAGGTATGTAATAACCTATTCCTTATTTGAAATAAGGCACGTTGGTTACTTGATTTGTGTTACAAATCAATTATGATGTAAATGAAAAATTAAATGTATATATGAAATGTATATTCGGCCAAAGGATTTGTATAGTGATATTATAATGGTGATTTATATGCAAATTTATATGAATGATTATATTCGGTCTTATTAATGTATGTATATGATTTTATGTATATTAGGTTATACAATGGTATCATGGTTTTGAAATTTAATGTTACTTTGATAATAGATACATGTATATTTGGCTCAGGTAAATTTGTATATGGAAGTATATGTTATTTATGAAATTGTGAACATGAAAATAAAAGTGATCATGATAGTATAAATTAGTTTGGTTAAATTGAGTTGAAATTGATATTGAATTATTTAATTGCTTATGACTTACTAAGCTATGATAGCTTACTGTATGTGTTTGTTTGCATTGTTTTGTAGATTTTGGAATCAAGTTACGAGCTCAGGGATTATCGTCAAAGTCTATCTCACTATCGGCTATCTTCGGTATTTTATAAGCTGAAATTTTGAACTTATGGCATGTATAGGCTGGATTTTATTTTAAAATGTTGGATTTTGGTTTATGTATATATATAAGCAATGCGAAAATGGCTTGTTTATTTTGTTAGAATCGGTTTCAAGGTTTGAACAACTTATGAGTATGTTTGGTTGTGGTTTTGATGTTCCAGCCAATATATATATATGTGTGAATCATGGTTGATACATGTACTAATGGTATATTTGGTTTGAAGTGAAATTGTGGTTGTATATTTTGTTGAGCAATTTACATGATTTATAAGTGGGAAATATTAGGTAAATGATTATGATTTGAAGTGTTGATATTCGGTTGTGGAATGAAATAGATATAGATAATAGTTTATTGCCTTTAATCATTGAATATAAATGAGATGTTAAGCATATTGAATAGCTTGTGAAATGACCATGTTTAGATTTGGAAAACAAGGTGAATTAGCTTTCGATGGATGTTAGATAATTGGAGTAACATGTATTTGTGATTAAAATTGGATTGTTTTGAATATATATGTTTATATATGTATTTAGCTGAATATGGCAATAATGAATTAGTTTTGAATATGACTTTTGTTACTTTGTGTAATAAGTAATAATAGCATGTTAAAAAAAATTGGTTTTGGTATGCTAGAATGTTGGACAAATAGTTATTAAGTATTATATATATATATTTGATGTGTTGATGTGAAAAGTAAATAATAAGCTTGATTATTGGTTTAATTCTTTGAAAAGTTTCATGCTTGTTAAGTGATATAGCATAATGGAAGTTGACATTAAATAGGTATATGTATTTAGCATGTTATATATGTTCGGCTAAAGCTTTAGTAAATGACTTTATGAATGGTAACTTAAGTTATTTTTAAACAAGATGATTTGATACAAGTTGATATGTGGCTTTGTTATTGTATTTTAATTATTAAGTAAATCTTATATGAAAATTATAATTGACCATTTGTAGATGTTTGATAATGTCTCTTATATGGATTATTAATAAGTTGTATAAAATGGTTTGTTTTTTATTTGATATGCGATACATAAGCTTAGTACTAAGCATGCAAAATAGGTGTACTTTTCATTGATATATGTGTTTTTTTCGGTAATGCCTCATAACCCCATTTTACCGACAGATACGGGTTAGGGGTGTTACATTTAATTGGTATTAGAGCTACGATTTAGTCGATTCTAGGACTAACGTAATGCGTGTGACTCTAGCTATACATGCCATATTATATACTGTGAAAGTGTGATGACTTTTGACATTTGAAAATGTGTTTTCGTATAGTAAATGGATCTTGATAGAGCCGTAGCTAATGATGTCGAGAGTCTAGCGCCTGCTTCCGCGCAAGGGACAGTGCCCGTTGATTCTCAACCGACCTCAAGTAATCAAGAGGGAGAGGCTAAGCAAGTCTTTTATCAAATGATGAATTACTAGTTTACTCAGTATAACCGGACGAATCCGGCTGTACAATAACTTCCACCCCCAACTAATCCTTCTTTGATACCTGCAATACCTCAAGTAATTGATCCTTTGAGATTACAGAAGCCTCTTGTTGATAAAATCAAAAAACACGGGCTGAAGAATTTAGAGCTACTGATGATGATGATGTTGAGCGAGCTGAATTCTAGCTTGATAATACTATTCGTGTGTTTGATGAGTTATCTTGTACCCCGGATGAGTGTTTAAAATGGGCCATATCTTTGCTATGAGACACCGCATATCACTGGTAGAATACACTAGTATTGGTGGTTCCTAAAAAATGGGTGACTTGGGACTTCTTTCAGACTGAGTTCTGTAAGAAATATATCAGCCAGAGATTTATCAACCAGAAGCAAAAAGAATTTCTGGAGTTGAAACAGGGTCGGATGACCGTGACAGAATATGAATGAAAATTTGTTAGACTTAGCAGATATGCCCGTGAGTGTGTTTCGACTGAAGCTATCATGTGTAAAAGATTCGAAGACGGGTTGAACGAAGACATTAAATTGCTAGTTGTCATACTTTAAATAAAAGAGTTCGTAGTACTGGTTGAGCGAGCTTGCAAAGCCAAGGAGCTCGGGAAAGAGAAAAGAAAAGCTGATTTTGAAGCTAGAGATTTACGTAAGAGATCATCGAGTAAGTCATTTTAGTCAGCATCAAAGAAGTTCTGAGATGATTTTAGTCATCCTAAGGCTACTTCGGGTTATTCTAGACAGGATCGGGAAAGACCACCTTTGAACTCGAGAGCTACCTCAGTAGCTAGTGTTGGTAATGTTAGATTGAATCAACCTGAGTGTGAACATTATGGTAAATGACATCTTGGTAGTTATAGATTGCATGATCGGGCCTGTTTTAAATGTGGATCAACGGATCACTTCGTTTGTGAATGCCCTGAACTAGTAGAACAAAACACCGTACAAAATATGAGATCGGGTAATACTGCATCTCGAGGTAGACCACCCAAAAATACGGGTACCATGAGTAGCAGCCAGAGAGGGGCTAAAGATACAGTAGTTAGATCCGAGGTTCGTGCACTTGCCATAGCCTATGCCATACGCACTCGCGAGGAGGCTCCATCCTTAGATGTTATTACTGGTACATTCACTCTCTATGATACTAGTGTAATTGCATTGATTGATCCTTGTTCGACTCATTCTTATGTGTGTGAGACATTAGTATTCAGTAAGACTTTGCCTGTTGAGTCTACTAAGTTTGTGACTAGAGTATCGAACCCCTTGGGTCGGTGTGTTCTAGTTGACAAAGTGTGTAAGAATTGTCCCTTGATGATTCGAGATTTGTATTTTTCGGCTGATTTGATGTTGTTGCCATTTGACGAGTTCGATATAATCCTGGGTATGGACTGGTTGACTTTGCATAATGCTATTGTAAATTGCAAAATAAAGACTATTGACTTACTGTGTCAGAAGGATGTGATTATTCAGATTGAATCTAATGATCTAAATTCTTTACCGGTAGTAATATCTTCAATGTTAGCTCAGAAGTATGTAAGAAAGGGTTGTGAAGCTTACTTTGTGTATGTGCTCGATAGTAAAATGGCTAAAAGAAAGATCGAATCAGTACCAGTTGTGTGCGAGTATCCGGATGTATTTCCTGAAGAATTATCGGGTTTGCCACCTATTTGAAAAGTAGAGTTTGGTATTGAGTTAGTACTGGGGACGGCTCTGATATCGTTAGTTCTGTACAAAATGGCACCTATTGAATTAAAATAATTGAAAGCTCAGTTGCAAGAGTTGACAGATAGAGGTTTCACGCGACCGAGTTTTTTTCCCTGGGGTGCACCAGTTTTATTTGTGAAAAAGAAAGATGAAATTATGAGAATGTATATCAACTATAGATAACTCAATAAGGTGACTATCAAGAATAAATATCCGTTGCCACAGATTGATGATCTATTTGATCAATTAAAAGGGGCTACAGTGTTTTCGAAGATAGATTTGAGATCAGACTATTATCAGTTGAGAGTTAAAGACTCCGATGTGCCAAAGACTGCTTTCCGAACGAGGTACGGACATTAAGAGTTTCTGGTTATGCCTTTCTGACTCACTAATGCACCTGTTGTTTTCATGGATTTAATGAACCGGATCTTTAGACAGTATCTAGATCGATTTGTTGTTGTGTTCATTGATGACATTTTGATCTATTCTCGTGATGAAACCGAACATGCTGAACAACTAAGACTTGTGTATAAACTTTGCGAGATAAACAATTGTATGCGAAGTTTAGTAAATGTGAGTTCTGGTTACGTGAAGTCAATTTTCTGGGACATGTTGTATCAGTATCAGGTATTCGGATTGATTCGAGTAAAATTTCGGCTATACTTGATTGGAAACCTCCAAGAAATGTTTCTGAAGTCTAAAGTTTTCTAGGACTTGCTGGTTACTATAAACGGTTCTGAAAGGTTTCTCTATGATTGCAACCCTGATGACGAAGTTACTACAGAAAGATGTTAAGTTCGAGTGGTCAGAAAAGTGCCAAAAAAGTTTTGATCAATTGAAAGCCCTTTTGATCGAAGCTCCAGTGCTAGTTCAGCCAGAATCGGGTAAAGAATTCGTTATAGTGATGCATCTTTAAATGGTTTGGGTTGTGTTTTGCAGGAAGACAAAGTCATAGCTTATGCCTTGAGACAGTTAAAGTCCCATGAAAAGAATTATCCGACACACGATCTAGAATTGGTAGCTATTGTGGTTGCATTAAAGATTTGACATCACTATCTATTCGGTGAGAAATGTCATGTTTATTTTGATCACAGAAGCCTGAAATATTTGATGACTCAGAAAGATCTTAATTTGAGACAACGACGATGGTTAGAGTTGCTAAAAGACTATGAGCTTGTGATTGATTATCATTCGGGGAAGGCTAATGTTGTTGCTGATGCTCTAAGCTGAAAATCACTATTTGCTTTGTATGCAATGAATGCATATATGGCTATGTCTGATAATGGTTTGAAAATAGCTGAATTAAAAGCAAGATTTTTATTTGTTCGACAAATTTGTGATGCTTAGAAAGTTGATGATTTGTTAGCAAAACGAGCTCAATGCGACTCGAATATTGATTCAAAGTTCAGAGTTGATGCTGAGGGTTGTTTAAGGTTCAAAAATCGAACATGTGTCTCGAGAAATTCAGAGTTGATTCAGATGATTTTGATCGAAGCTCACAGTAGTAGGTTATCTGTTCACCCGGGTTGTACAAAGATGTATAATGATCTAAAACAACTTTACTGGTGGCATGATATGAAATGAGACATTTATAACTTTGTTTCGAAATGTTTAGTCTATCAGCAAGTAAAAGCCGAGCACCAGGTACCTTCTGGGTTGCTTCAATCGATCATGATACCTCAGTTGAAATGGGACAGAGTCACGATGGATTTTGTATCAGGTTTACCGTTGACACCGAGCAAGAAATATGCAATCTGGGTTATTATGGATAGATTGACTAAATCTGCTCATTTTGTTCTGGTTCGTACAGATTACTCGCTTGACAAGTTGCTAAGTTATATGTTTCTCAGATTGTGAGATTACGCGGGGTGCCTATTTCTATTATTTTGGATAGAGACCCGAGATTTACATCGCGGTTTTGGAAGAAACTGTAAGATGCTTTAGGTACGAAATTACATTTCAGCACTGCTTTCCATCCGCAAATAGATGGTCAGTCTGAACGAATCATTCAGACACTTGAGGATTTGTTGAGATGTTGCATTCTCAAGTTCAAAGGTACGTGGGAACGATACTTACCTCTGATCAAATTTACATACAATAATAGCTTTCAATCAAGTATCAAAATGGCACCTTATAAGGATTTGTACTATCGTAAATGTCCTACACCATTGTATTGGGTCGAGCTTAGTCGATTTGATCAGAGAGACTGAACAAAAAGTAAAAGTAATCCGTGAAAGTCTGAAAACAGTGTCAGATCGTCAGAAATCATATGCGGACTTGAAACGAAAAGATATAGAGTTTCAAATTGGGGACAAAGTATTTTTGAAAGTCTCACCGTGGAAGAAAATACTCAGATTCAATCACAAAGGTAAATTGAGTCCAAGATTTATTGGGCCATATGAGATTATAGAGCGTATCGGGTCGGTTGCTTGTAGACTGTTGTTGCCACCTGAGTTAGAAAATATCCATAATGTATTCCATGTTTCGATGCTTCGTAGATATCGATCTGATCCCTCACATGTGATTAATCCGTCAGAGATTGAGATTAAGTCTGATATGACATATGAGGAAGAACCGATTTGTATACTCGCTCGCGAAGTTAAAGAATTGCGAAATAAGAAAGTTCCATTAGTGAAAGTACTGTGGAATAAACACGGAGTTGAGGAAGTAACGTGGGATCCAGAGGATGCAATGAAGTAACATTATCCAAACCTATTCACCAATAAGATTTTCGAGGACGAAAATCCCTAAGGGGGAGAGTTGTAAAAGCCCAGTTAAGATCCTATTCAAAATGGCAGTTTTGAGACCACGAATCCGAGTCATAAAAATATTTTAATATTGTTTTCTATGTTTATTATTTGTGAATTTATATCTGTGAAATTTTCGTGCTTTAATTTTATTGTTTGACTGCCCGATTTAATAAAAGGGCTTAATCGCGTAAAATGAAAATTTGATGGCTAAATGGAAAACGGCCGAATTGTTGTTGTCTTTTTAAATTGAGGCATTTATGTTGTAATTAGGCCATTGATTATATGAATGGACGGTAATGGCATGTGATATATAGTTTTACAATTAAATCATTAAGGTTAAATATGTAAATTTATTAATATGTTAATATATCATAAAACATAAAATAATCTTAATGCATTCATCTTTTATTTTCGGTGACCGAAACACTAAAAGAAAAGAAAGAAAGAAAGTCTAAGGTATTCGACCTTTGTTAAGCTCAATCAAGGTATGTAATTAGCTCGGTCTTTTATAATATTTTACGTTTTTGAGATCATTGCAGAGTAATGTACAAAGCCCATGCTTGAATTTTTGATTTTTATGAATACTTTGAGTTATGCCATTGATGAATATTTGAGTTTTGTGATGAATTCTGAAAGATATGTTTTGTATTGGAATTTTTGATGATTTTGAGTAATTAGGGCTAAATTGCAAAAATAATAAATTGAGAGACTAAAATGTGAAAAAAATGAAATGTATGGACTTGTATGAACATGGGTAGTATTCGACCTAAGCATGGTATGTGCAAATTTTGCATGTTTTGTGTTTTGTGCAATTTGGACTAAATTGTAAAAAGTGTAAAATGTTAGGGGTAAAATGGTAATTTGACCATTTATGTGTTTTTGGACTAAATTGAATGAAATTATGTTTGAATGAGTTTAATTTGAATATATTTAGATCAAGAACCAAAGAAATCAAATTTGGATCGGGGGAAAACCAAAGTTGTCGATTAGTCGTCTCGTTTCGATTATCATTGTCCGAGGTAAGATTATAAACAAATTTATATTGCTAATTTTAATTATATACGAGTTTATATGCTGAAATTAAATTATGTGAAATTATATATGTGGAAGCTGAATGTACATATGCTTGGGAACTAAGGTTACGAGTTCGATTCGACCGAATTACAACGTCCGAAAGCCCCATGCGAACATTAGGAATAGCTATGATACATATATCATGACATAGGACTTCCTATATGTGTTTTCGTGTAAGACCACATCTAGGACGTTGGCATCGATATGTGATTACGTGTAAGACCACATCTAGGACGTTGGCATCGATATGTGATTACGTGTAAGTCCATGTCTGGGACATCGGCATCGTATTTAATTCGTGTAAGACCCTATTCGGGACAGTGGCATCGATACGTGATAGCATGTAAGACCACATCTGGGACGTTGGCGTTGTACTAAATATATGATTATCTGAGTATCCTATTCAATTCCGAATAGTTCAGTCGGCAATGATAGGTTGTGATTGAATGTGTAAAACGAGTAAAGGTGATCAGGTATGTAATAACCTATTCCTTATTTGAAATAAGGTAAGTTGGTTACTTGATTTGTGTTGCAAATCAATTATGATGTAAATGAAAAATTAAATGTATATATGAAATGCATATTCGGCCAAAGGATTTTTATAGTGATATTATAATGGTGATTTATATGCAAATCTATATGAATGATTATATTTGGTCTTATTAATGTATGTATACTATTTTATGTATATTAGGTTATACAATGGTATCATGGTTTTGAGATTTAATGTTACTTTGATAATAGATACATGTATATTTGGCCAAGGCAAATTTGTATATAGAAGTATATGTTATTTATGAAATTGCGAACATGAAAATAAAAGTGATCATGATAATATAAATTAGTTTGGTTAAATTGAGTTGAAATTGATATTGAATTACCATAGCATGAGGAAATACTTCAACAACTTCGAAAGGTCCAGACCAACGAGAGCGCAATTTAACCGAGTAAAGTTTCAGTCTAGAATTGAATAATAAAACTTGTTAACCTGCGATAAATTGTCGCTGCAAAATAATTCTATCATGCCATCGTTTGGTCTTTTCCTTGTAAATTGCAGCGTTTTCATAAGCATTTCGCCTAATCTCCTCTAGTTTAGTGATATCCAACAGCCTTTTCTTTCCACCAGCTTCATAGTCCATGTTCACTTGTTTAATTTCCTACATTGCTTTGTGCTCCAATTCCACTAGCAAGTGACATGCCTTCCCAAAAACCAATTGATACGGCGACATCCCTAATGGAGTTTTGCTTGCTGTCCGTAAAGCCTATAAAATGTCATCTAGTCTGGAAGACCAATCTTTCCTCGAAGGGTTCACAACCTTCTCAAGAATGTTTTTAAGTTGTCGATTCGACACTTAGGCTAGTCCATTAGTTTGCGGGTGATAAGTAGTAGCCATTCTATGATTGACTCCATATATTTCAGTGCGGCTGCCACTTGGTTGCAATGAAAATGTGTACCCTGATAACTAATCAATGCCTTTGGTGTGCCAAAGCGAGTGAGTATATGTTTGTGAAAAAATTTAAGTACTGTCTTTGCATCATCCTTTGGGACTACAACAGCTTCAACCCACTTCGAGATGTAGTCAACAACTACTAATATATAAAGATCTCCAAATGAACTTAGAAATAATCCTATAAAATCTGTAACAACCCGTTTTTGAGTAAAATCAAAATAGTGGTTTTGGGACCACAAATCTGAAGTTAAAATATTTATTTTATTATTTTATTAAATTTTACAGAATGATAGAATTACTATGTGAAAGTTTCGTAAAGAAGTTTTACAGTTTGAGTGCTCACTTTTATGAAAAAGGACTAAATCGCGTAAAATGCAAAAGTGTTGTTCCATTAGCTAAATGTGTCAAATAGCTATGGTTTATTAAAGTTAAGGTCCTTGAGTAGTAATTAGACCAATATTACGATAGTGGATGATAATGGCATGGCATAAATGAAATTTTAAATTAATTTTAAGGTTAATTTTGGTATTTGGTTATTAAAGGTTAATTTAACTAAAACAAAACATAAAAAAAATAAGGCATTCATCTTTTATTGCCAACTTTGAAAGAGGAAGAGAGCCATTTCTTTAGGTTTCATTCGACCATGGTATTTTTCTTCAATTAGGTATGATTTTTGTCCCGTTTTTTATGATTTCTATGTTTTTGATATTGTTGCAACTAGGTCTAGCTAACCCAGGCACTATTTTACAAAATTGTTAAAGATTTTGAATGATACATTGTTGAATACATGTGCATTTTGAATTTTCTTGATAGATTATGAATGGTTGTTGATAGTTAAGCAAGTTTTGTGAAGTGATTTTTAGTGAAAATGCAAAATAGGGATTAAATTGAGAAATGTGTAAAGTTAGTGGTTAAAAGTTTGAATAAATGAAAATTATGGGCTTCTAGGAGCATTATGGTAATTCAGTCTTCAATTTCATTAATTTGTGATTTTGTGAAATAAGGACTAAATTGTAAAAAATGTGAAATTTGTGGGACAAAACTTTAAATGTGTTTTAAAGTGTATTTTGGACTGAATTGAATGAATAAATGATTTAATAAGTTAATTTTTAATATAATTAGATCAGGAAAAGTGGAATACGGATTTGGGTCGGGGAAAAGATAAAGTTATTGACTAATCGACTCGATTAACTGTTTTAGCATTCGAGGTAAGTTTGTATGTATTAAGCACTATAATAATTATGTTTTTAGTGTTTTGATATTGAATAAATTGTATATATAGGACTACAGTTATGTTCGACATCAAATCGGCTATTTGTGTCACTTAGTTTGCAATTTGATATTGCTTCGGCTATATATGGCACTTAGTGTGCAATTTGAGATAGCTTCGGCTATGTACGACACTTAGTGTGTGAGATATCGAGTGTGGCACTTAGTGTGCAAGATACCGAGTGTGGCACTTAATGTGCGAGATATTGAGCATTGAGTATTCAACGACTTGTCGTGTATGTATGAACTTGTTATGGATTGGTACAAGTATGTACATGTATAATATGAGCTTAAAATCGAAGAAGTTATAAAGTTTGTATATAAGCTTATGAATAAGTAGGTGAAAGGTTTGTTAGTTTGTTAGTAATCATAAGTCCATGATAATATGTTTACATTGAAGAATGTTGTATTTGTGATTAGTTAAGTTTATATCATACGAGCTTACTAAGCTTATTAGCTTACTTTGTGTATTTTCCTGTGTTTTATAGGGATATTGAAGCTAGCTCAAGTTTGGGGATTGTTAGAGACTTCATTGCACTATCGAACATCTATTTTGGTACTTTTGAAGTTATGTATTTATGGTATATGGCATGTACAGGCTTGAGTCATTTTGAGTATGTTTGATGAACATGTGTTTTAGGCCATTTGAGTTGGCTTGTGATAATGAATTTGTTAATGTATTAAGTTGTGTAAATGGCTCTGTTTTGAATTAGGTAATTGACCTATATTGAGTGAATGAAGTTGAATTGATAATGCAAGTTGGAATGGTTTAACCATATGAACTATATAGACTGATATTGTTTTGCCATGTATTTGGTTAAGTACATGGTAGTGATTTGAGATTTGGAATAGATGAAATTATAATGACATGAATTGTGCATTTGGTTGATGATTTTGGCTACCTAATTGTATAATGAAATGGTACCATTTTGGTTGTTTAGGTGACCATGAATAAGGGCGGCAAATTGGCCTTGCAAATGGCCTTTTTTTTTCTACACGTGCAGAGACACAGGCGTCTGTCTCAGCCGTGTGTGACATACGGTCATGTTACACGGCCGTGTCTCCCCTAGTGTTGAAATAAAATTAAAGTCAGTATGCTCCACATGATATCACACACGGGCGTGTGACTGGCCGTGTGGCACAAGTCAGTATACTCCCTAATTGGCACATGACCTAGCACACGGGCATGTGACTTGGCCGTGTTGCATAAGCCAGTACACCCTATAGTTTTGGCAGCCTAGCACATGACCTGGCACACGGGCTTATGTGGCCACTTCGAACGGCACACGGGCTAGACACACGGACGTGTTGTTGGCCGTGTGACCCAAGTCAGTATGTATGCCCTGTTTCCACATGGCCTAAGACACGGGCGTGTTTGGAGCCGTGTGAGGCACACGGCCTATTCACACAGGCGTGTGACCTCTATAAGCTTGAAAATTTTTCTGAGTTTCCAGAATTTTTATATGTTATCGGTTTAGTTTCGAACCACTTCTGAAGCATGTTTAAGGCCTCATGGGCCCTTATAAGAGACAATGTGATTGTGTTGAATGATGTATGTGAAGGAATGTTTTATGCTTGATAAATGTATGCTATATGTTGTGAATTGATTGGTAATACCTCGTAACCCTACTCCAGTGACAGATACGGGTTAGGGGTGTTACAAAATCCATACCCTAAACATCGAACAATTTAACCTCCATAATTGGCTGCTGCAACATTTCATTGCGTCGAGATATAGAACCAGTGCATTGACGCCTATCGCATTGGTTCACAAAATTGTGGTTGTCTTTGACTAATGAAGCCCAATAAAATTCTGATTGGAGAACCTTAGTAATAGTTCACATGCCACCGAAATGGCCTTCATAAGGAGCATCATGATAGTGCTTCAAGATTGAAAGCATCTCCTCTTTCAGAACAAAACACTGAATAATGTTGTCATTTTCATACCTTGAATAAATGAGGTTTGTTCCAATGATACTTCACTACTTCACGAAGAAATCTTTCTTTTTTATGGCCGGTGACACCCAATGGGAGTTTTCCACACACTAGATAATTAACAAGATTTGCATACTAAGGGGTTGCATCTATAGTAAATAACTTCTCATCTAGGAATGCATCAACAATTTGGAGTTTGTTTCTATCTTTGCTATCGATTTCCAAATGAAACAAATGGTCTGCAACTTGATTTTCTAAACCCTTATGGTCTTTTATCTCGATGTCAAATTCTTGCAATAGTAAGATCTAGCATATCAATCTTGGGTTTGCATCCTTCTTCGCAAAAAGATATCTCAACACTGAGTTATCAGTAAATATAGTAACATTTACACCGACAAGATAAGAATGAAACTTGTCGAAAGCAAAGCTGCTACCAACAATTCTTTCTCTGTAGTGGTATAGTTGAATTGAGCCTCTGTAAGAGTTTTTCTAGCATGATAGGTGGCATGAAATATTTTTCCCTTACATTGTCCTAGAACAGCACCCACAACAAAGTCGCTTCAAAAGGTTGAGACTAATCAGGTGCAATGACAATGGGTGCATTTACTAGTTGCATCTTCAATTGAATGAATTCTTCCAGACATGAATCGTCAAAGAAGAATTTTTGATTATGTTATAGTGATAAGTATAAGGCTTTTGCAATTTTCGAGAAATATCTAATAAATCTTTGAAAGAACCCCACATGCCTAAGAAAACTGTGAATACCTTTCACATTTGTCGGTGGAGGTATTTTTTCAATAATTTCCACTTTATATTTGTCGACTTCAATTCCTTGACGAGAGATACGATGGCCTAACACAATGCCCTCTGTTGCCATGAAATGGCATTTTTCCCCAGTTAGAACAAGATGTGTGTCTTCACATCACTGCAATATTTTATCCAAATTGTTAGCGCAATGATCAAAATTATTCCCAAAGACTGAGAAATCATCCATAAACACCCCTAAAGAGTCTTCAATCATATATGAGAATATTGTAACATCCCGAAATAGGGCCTAAACAGAACAATGGTTACAAAACTACAAATTCGAGGTAGAAAAATTTATTTTATTATTATTTTGAGGTTCATGATATGATTACATGATTGTGCGAAAATTTCGTGATGAAATTCTATGCATAAAGTGCTTAAGTTGAGGTTAGGGATTAAATCGAATAATTTGCAAACTTGCATTCTAGAAGTTTTTAGTATGAAATTGTTTTGGAATATTAATGAGGAGGTCTTAAATAGAAATTTAACCAATTTTAAGTTCATGGACAAAAATTAGGACATGGAAGGAATTTTTGAAAGTTTAGTAAGGAGGAGCATTTTGGTCATTTGTATATTAAATGAAATAAAATGGGAAAAATAACACAAAATGGTCATCTTTCTCATATGGTTGCTGTTGAATTTTGCTCTCTCCATAGCTAGGGTTTCTTCAATTTTCAAGCTCCATAGTAAGTGAGTCCAAGCCCCGTTTTTAATGTTCTTTACGTTTTGAGTCCCTGAGAGTTCGATAAAGCTTATGCTAGCAATAATTTAAGTTAGGGTTCATATTTGGAAAAATACCCATAGGTGAAAAGTGTTTATTTTGATGTTTTATGATAGAATATGAGGTCTTAGATTATGTTAGACAACTTGTGCTACTCGGTTTTAGGTAAAAACGAGAAAAATGGCTTAATCGGTAAAATACCTAATAGTCATAAGTGCATGTTAGAGTATGAACTTGATGCTGCCATAGAAGGGAAAAATGATCAGCATGTCAGAAAACGTAAGAAAATAGGTTGAAGTTTAATTTACGAGATTTGGGGTAAAAGTGTAAATATGCAAAAGTTTAGGGGTAAAAATATAATTTTTTCAAAGTTTGAGTAAAGGACTGTTTTGATAAATGTGAATATTAAATAAGTTAAATTTGCTATTATAGATCAAGAAGAACAAAATTCAGGAGTAGATCGGGGAAAAGAAAAAGTAAAGGACTAAATTGTAAAGTTTAGTCACATTTTGTATCGAGGTAAGTTTGCAGTAAATAAATGCAATATTCTTATATTTTACATTATTATTGTTAATTTCCAGCATTTATATACTTATTTTTTTTTGAGAATATTTAAAGTCAAATTAAAGGCGTAGTAGCAGAGAAAAAGCATTAGGAAGCCCCGTTTGAACCTTAGGAATATTAGGATATTGGGGTTGACAGGAAGGATAGAAATGAGCCATGTAAGTCCATATCAGATATATGGCTTTGGAGATAGGAATGAGCCATGTAAGCCCATATTATATATATAAATATGGCATTGGAGATAGGAATAATTCATGTAAGTCCATGTCGAAGACATGGCATTGGCAGGATATTGATAGACAGGAACGACCCTAGTATCCTTAGTATTCGGAGTGGTTCAACGGGTCATTGTATATGTTAAATCATAGTGAATTCTCAGCAAAAAGGGAAGGTAGATTATATTTATTAATAGTGAAAGGTCAGGTAAGAAAGAAGGTAAGTGAGTAAAGAAGAAGGTAGAAAATGAGAAGTAAAGAAAGTTTATGAGGCTAGGTGACTTGATGTATATTTATTCATTATGTTGAATGTTGTAATTTATTTGCTTGTAAGCTTACTAAGCCTAGTGCTTACTCTCTTATTTTCTTTTTCTTATAGTTTTTATCAAGCCACTCGGGGATCGAAGGAAACGTCGGAGACCCGATCACACTATCGAAGAAATTACATTGGTATAGTTAGACGTTTCGTTTTGTGTATGGCATGTATAGGAACTTGGTTTCTTTTGATATGATATGATTAATGAATGATGTGTAAATATTTGCTAGTGATTAGCTAATAGAATGACTGATGATATACATGTTTAATAGTATGTATGATTAAGTAGTAACTATCACATGAAAATTATAAAAAAAAAATGTGAAAGTAACTTAAAAACGGATTCAAGTATCAGAAATAACGTGATTTTGAAAAATCACAAAAATTTGTAGAGACATGGTTTGATAGTGAATAATATATGAAATTAAATATCATTGTGTCTATTTTCATATGGAATAAGCAAAGCAGGTAAAGGTTTTGTATTTTATAAGATATCCGAGTTTTAGTAAAATAGGGCCAGAGTAATTTTTGGATCCCCTGTTTCAACTTTAGAAATTCATCATAAATTTTATAAAAATAATTAGGTGGTGTACTTTATATGGTTAGAATCCTTATTGAATCTAGTTTTAATAAAAGCAAACGGTATTTTCATATGAATTTTTTTACAGGGAGAAAAGTGGTTCGTAGTAACTAGAGGTCAGTGCAGTCGAATTCTGAAACAGGAGTAACTTTAACTAATAAACTGTACTAATTGGCTCAACCAAAAATTCTAGAAAAAAATTAGTATATATATATATATGAGTATATTTTCAGGGAAAATTTATGGAATTGGATTTCGAGTTTCGTAACTCGAGATATGAATTTTTAAGCAACCATGACGTAGAAAAATAGTTTTTTTCGAAAATTAATATAAGTAGTTAGAATTGTTTAAAAAGGTAAAATAAGATTAGTAACACCTCAAGCTTAACTCCGATGACGGTTTCGGGCGTGGGGGTGTTACAAATATTTCCCCCATGCACCTTTCAAATGTGGCTAGTGCGTTGCAAAGACTGAAAAGCATTCGGTGAAAAGTGAAAGCACCAAAGGGACAGGTAAAGGTAATTTTTTCTTGATCCTCCGATGCAATAGCAATCTAATTGAATCCAGAATAGCCGTCTAAGAAGTAGTTATAGGTTTTTCCAACAAGCCTATCCAACATTTGGTCAATGAAACAAAGTGGGAAGTGGTCTTTCCTTGTGGCCATATTAAGTTTGTGATAATCCATACAGACTCGCCATCCCGTAGGAATACATGTAGGAATTAATTCATCTTTGTCGTCGCTAACCACAGTGATACCGCTCTTATTAGGAACGCATTGCACTGGACTTACCCAAGTGCTATCAGCAATAGGGTAAATAATTCCAGCATCAAGCCATTTTATAATTTCTTTCTTAACAACTTCCTTCATCTTCTCGTTTAATCTTATTTGTTGCTCGATCGATTGCTTGCCTTCATCTTCCAACTTGATCTTGTGCATGCAAAAAGATGGACTAATGCCTCGAATATCGACAATACTCCAAGAAATAACTCGTTTATGCTGCTTAAGAATATGGACCAATTTCTATTCTTGAGCTATATCCAGTGATGTGGAGACAATAACTGGGAGAGTATTGTTATCACCAAGAAAGACGTATTTAAGGCGAGTAGGTAATGATTTCAATTCTGGAGTAGGAGCTTCATCAATAGATGGGTTGAAAGCTAGAGCTGTTCTATTGGCCAAGTCAAAGGATTCAATTTGCCATCCATGCCTGAGTTCAATATTATTAGCTTCAATCATGTTGTCACAATCATCTACAAATTCATCGTTAGATGTCACTGCAAACTCCTCAAAAAGTATTGTATGTTGGTTATTGAATTCTGCCTCAATTAGATCATCTAGCACATTGATAGTATGGCATTCTTCTTTGTCCTTATATTGAATAGATTCAAAAACGCTGAAGGTAACATGCTCATCATTAAGTCGCATGGTTAGTTCACCTTTGTGATCATCAATAAAAGTTCGTCCGGTGGCTAAAAATGGTCATCCCAAGATAATGGGAGCCTCATTGTCTGTGTCACAGTCAAGTATGATAAAATCAACCAGAAAAATGAATTTATTCACACAAACTAAGATATCTTTAATTTTCCCTTCAGGTTGAGCCAAAGATTGATCAGCTAATTGCAATGTCACTACAGTAGGTTGCATTCTAAGTATTCATTGATCAGCTAATTTGCCCTTCAGGTTGTCGATGTTCTTGACCATGTTGATTTGGTATTGAAGAATGTTGTGGTTGCGTCTGATTCTGGTATGGATGCTTCTGGCTTTGTTATGGATGCATTTGAGTGTGCTGATTGTAGTTCTGCTACTGTTGATTGTAATTCCCTTGTTTTGAATTATAATTACCTTGACTAGATATATTCCCATATTAGAATGTCATAGCATTTTGTCCAGCATTCTGAGTTCCCCAAGATTGTTGATTGCCTATAGAATTATTATAAGAGGTGCCATAAGAATTATTGCGGATGTTACTGACATAAAAGGCATTCTCTACATGTTGTGGACACTCTTCATAGCTATGATTGTCATTGGAAATCTCATAACAAAAAGTAGGAACATCAACTTGTTGAGTGACTTGTATAGGTGCAATGTCACTAGTTCCTTGTATTTTTTTATCATATTAGCAAGAGAAGAAACTTGAGCACTAAGTGCAGATATTCCGTCAAATTCAATAACTCCCAAAGTAGCTTTTTCTTGTGCAACTCTAGAGATAAGATATTGATAATCATTCTAAGAAATTCTTTCCAAAATTCCAATAGCATCTTTATAAGTACAATCCAGCACTTATAGAAAATCTCAATTTGTGTTTCCTGTTGAATGTCGTGCATGGGACAACGTTGAAGAAAATATTCTTATTTTCGAGACAAGCATTCATTGTCGGTGGGTTAAATTGTAAAAAAATTGTGTTGCTAGTGCATTCCAAGAAGTAATTGGTCTGGCAGGTAGCCCAAAGGAACCAAGTACGAGCTCTTCCCTGTAAGGAAAAAAGAAATAATTGCATCTTCAAAGCGTCATCAGGAACGCCTTGTTGACTAAAGGAAGCACAAATCAATAAAAATAATTTAAGATGTTCTTGTGCATCTTCATGTGGTAGTCCAGTATATTGCCTATTAGAATTCAACATTTGAAATATTACTGGCTTGAGTGCAAAATTTCCAGCTTGGATTACTGGCCTAGCAACTCCCAATTGTAAGTCATCCAAAACAGGTACTATAAAATCTCGTATAGTCCTATTTTGTATTTGATCGTCTTGCTGCAATGGCGGATCATTAGCATTTTGGTTCTGCATCAAGGGTATAATTGCATTGTTTCTTGGCAAAGCCATATTCAATTGTTCTCGAAGTCTCCTCGAAATCGTTCTTTCAATTTTTGAATCAAAATCGGCAATAAACTGTGAATTGTTTTAGGGCATACAACAACTAAAAAAATGCAAAAATAATGAAAAAGAAAACAAGTTAGTAGCAACTAAATATTATGAAATAAAAACAAACAAAGATAAACATCAAACAAACGCCATTGTAACAGCCCAGTTTAGACCCTAGTAGGAATAGTAGTTTTGGGACCACAAATCTAAATCAGAAAAATATTTTAATATTATTTGCCATGCTTGTTATATGTGAATTAGTATGTGTAAAAATTCCGTATGAAAATTTGATTGTTTGTGTGCTTAATTTGATAAAAGGACCTAATCGCATAATATGTAAAAGTGGCTTTTTATATTTTAAAGGTGTCCCATGACTTTCTAAAGAAAAGGTCCTTATGTTCTTATTAACCCATTGAAAAGGTTAATGAACATAAATGGCATAATGTTAATGTTTTAATAATGTTTTCATTAAGGGTAAAATTGGTATTTAGTTAATAATTATTAATTAAAGTAAAACAAAAGCATGAAAATTAAGCCATTAGTTTTTATATTGCCGAAAATAAAAAAGAATAAAAGAAAGAAAACTTAAGCTAGGGTTTGACTATTGATATTGGTGATTAAGGTATGGTTTTTGATCCGTTTTTGATAACTTTTACGTTTTTGTGATTGTTGCTTTTTGTTTTACTAAGCCCATGCCTCAATTTATGAATTTGATTATGATTTTAAGATATACCATTAATGAAACTATGAGTTTTATGAAGTTTGATGATAGTATATGGAAGCTTAATGATGGGATAACATGTTTTGTCTTTCAATTTTTGATGAATTTGAGTAATTTGGGCTAAATTGTGAAAATGAGAAATTGAGGGACTAAAATGTGAAATAAATGAAATATGTGGGCTTATATGAACACTATGAATATTCGGCCAAGTATGTGAGAAAAGGAAATTTTGTGTATTTTGTGAATTAGGGACTTAACTGTTAAAATGTGAAAATGTGAGGGCTAATTTTTAAAATGCCCTAAATATGTGTTTATGGATTGATTTGAATAAATGTGAGATTCAATAAGTCAAATTTGAATTTATATAGATTTAGAACCAAAGAAAACATAATTAAATCGAGGAAAGTCGAAAGTCGTCGAATAGTCGATTCCGTTCGTTCAATTCTGTACAAGGTAAGTCGATATACAAATAAATGCATTTGAATAAATTTATTTATGATTATATGCTATTGAAAGGTAATAAATGACTTTGGAAGATGAATATGTGGAATTGTGAAAGCATCAACAGTGTTTCGACATCCGAAAAGCCGCGTATGAACCATAGGAATAGTTAGGATACATATGTCATGACATAGGATCCAATATGTGATTTCGTGTAAGACCACGTCTTCGACGTTGGCATCAACTTATGATTTACGTGTAAGGCCATGTCTGCGATATCGGCATCGTATTTGATTTCATGTAAGACCCTGTCTGGGACAGTGACATCGATATTTGATTACATGTAAGACCACATCTGGGACGTTGGCATTGTATGAGCTTTTTGAGCTATCCGAGTATCCTTATTGATTCCAAATGGTTCAACAGGCATTCCGAGAAAATGGATGAATATCTAAATGCATATACAATTCAAGTACGTTTGAATTGTATACCATGTTTGAGAATGAAAGGTAAGTACATGTACTTTTGTGAACATATGATATAAGTATCAGTTGCTGTAAGAATGAGATATGATATATATATGTTAATCATGATCATATGAACTATAAGAGACATATGGCTATGTGAATGTATTTTTCATGAGTTATATGAATGAATTGATCTAGATTGATGTTATGTGTTAAGTTTATCTGTATATGGCTTACTAAGCTTTTGAAAGCTTACTTTATGTGTGTTTTCAACTGTTTTATAGATATCGAAGCTACCTGAAGCTCGGGGATCATCGAGGATCATCACCACACTATCGAACTCTATTTTGGTACCTTTTGAAAATGTGAATATTGAAGTATGGCATGTATAGGCTAGAAGTATTTGAATATGTTTTGTAATGTGTATGTCTAGCCATGTTATATGGCTTGGCTATGGATGAGATTATGAATGAATTTTGGTATATGTTTTGTGTTCAAAAATGGTATGTTTTAATGCACTCTTGGATGACCAAATGAAATGGTCAATTTTGGTATGTTGTGGTATGTGCATATTTTGGAATTGGTAATATTTTGACATGAGAATGAATGAAGTAGATTAAGATTATGAATTACATATTTTGGTATGATTTTTGGCTTAGGATTTGGCATGATTTGGTATGGATTACAAGTATGAAATTTGTTGATAATGATTTGTCATGAATGGTGTATGTTTTGGTTGTGAATTTGTTGAAAGTTTGGTATAAAATGTTTTGGTTTTGATGCTTGTAGGGATGACCCAAAATGGGTGGCAATTTTGCTTTGTAAGTAGCCTATTTTTGTCCATACGGGTAGAGACACGGGCGTGTGTCTCAGCCGTGTGCGACACACGGTTATGTTACACGGCCGTGTGTCTCTTGGGGTACCCTACGATTTAAAGTTAGTATACCCTAAAGTTTTGACACGACCTAGACACACGAGCGTATCTATCGGTCGTATGTGGCACACAGGCGTGTCTTGTGGCCGTGTGGACAAGTCAGTATGTATGACCTGTTTTACCACAGCCTAGACACACGGGTGTTTCTAATGCCGTGTGAGGCACACGGCATGCTCACACGGGCGTGTGACCTTTATAACTTTGAAAAATGTTTAAGTTTTGAAAAATTTTGTATGTGCTCAATTTAGTCCCGACCCTTTTCTAAAGCATGTTTAAGGTCTCGTTTACCTATATAAGGGACTCTGTAATGATGTGTGACTATGATACTATAATGATTGTGGAATGTGTGTGAAATATTTTGATATGTCCGGTAATGCCTCTTAACCCTAGCACAGCGATGGATACGGGTTAGGGATGTTACATTTGGTTGGTATTAGAGCTACGGTTTAGTCGATTCTAGGACTAATGTAGTATATGTGAGTCTAGTTCTACATGCAATATTTATGAACCGCGGTAGTGTGATGAATTGTGACAATGAAAATGTGCTTTTATATAGTAAATGATTCCCGAACGAGCTGTAGCTGACGATGTTGAGAGTAATGCACCTGCTCCCCCTCAGGAGATAGCGCCATCTGATTCTAAATCTACTACGAGTAGTCACGAGGGAGAGGCTAAGCAAGCCTTTTACTAAATGATGAACGATTGGTTCACACAATATATGAGAACTAATCTCGCTGTGTCACAACCTTCACCCTCGCTCAATCCTCCGCAATTCCCTGTCATGCCACAAGTTAATCTGATTCAGTTAAGTAAGCCTCCTGTCGATAAAATTAGAAAATATGGGGCCGAAGAGTTCCATGCTACTACTAATGATGATGCTGAGAGAGCTAAATTCTGGCTTGAAAATACGATAAGAATGTTTGATAAATTGCCATTGACTCTGGATGAATGCCTTAAGTGTGTCGTTTCGCTTTTGAGAGATATGGCGTATCATTAGTGAAAGAAACTGATATCTATGGTTCCAAGAGAACGAGTCACCTAGGATTTCTTTCAAGCTAAATTCTAGAAGAAATACATCAGTCAGAGATTTATCGATCAGAAACACAAAGATTTTCTTGAATTAAAACAGGGTCGTATGTCTGTTACAGAATATGAGTGAGAATTTGTAAGATTGAGCCAGTATGCATGAGAATGTGTCTCGACTGAAGCAATTATGTGCAAGAGATTCGACGATGGCTTGAATGAGGACATCAAATTGTTAGTTGGGATTCTGGAAATAAAAGAGTTTGTTGTACTTGTTGAACGAGAGTGTAAAGCTGAAGAGCTCGGGAAAGAGAAAAGAGAAGTTGATTCAGAAGCTAGAGATGTGAGAAAGAGGTCCACAAGTAAATCATTTCAGTCTACGTCAAAGAAGTTCCAAGATGATTTTAGCCATTCAAAGACTAATGTGGGTCATTCGAGTAGAGATCGTGCAAGATCACATTCGAGCTTTAGAGCTCTAGCTACTTCTGTTGCAAGTGTTGGAAATGTCCGATCCGATCAACCCGAGTGTAAACACTGTGGTAAAAGACATCCCGGCAATTATAGATTGTATGATCGAGCTTGTTTCAAATGTGTATCTTTAGATCACTTTATCCGTGATTGTCCTAAGTCTGTTGAGCAAGAGATTGTGCAAAATCCAAGACAAAGTAACACCTCAGCTTGAGGTAGACCTCTTAGAAATATGGGAAATGTGAGTGGTAGTCAAAGAGCAACTAAAGATACCATAGTACGACCCGAGGCTAGAGCACCTGCCAAAGCCTATACCATTTGAGATCGTGAGGAAACTTTGTCTCCCGATGTTATAACTTGTACTTTTACTCTTTATGATACTTCTGTGATTGCATTGATAGATCTAGGATCAGCGCATTCATATATATACATAAATTTAGTATTCAGTAAGACTTTGCCTGTAGAGTCTTCTGAATTCGTGATTAGAGTATTGAACCCCTTAGGTAAAAGTGTCTTAGTTGAAAAAGTGTGCAAGAATTGTCCATTAATGTTTCGAGACATTTGCTTTCCGGCTGATCTAATGTTGTTACCCTTCGATGAGTTTGATATAATTTTGGGTATGGATTGGTTAACTTTGCATGATGCTATTGTGAATTACAAATGAAAAACTATTGATTTGAGATGCAAGAATGATGAAATAGTCCGAATTGAATCTAGTGATTTAAATGGGTTGCCAGTTGTGATATCTTTGATGAAAGCTCTGAGTATTATGAGAAAGGGTTGTGAAGCTTATTTTGCCTATGTGATTGATTAAAAAGTAACAAAAAAGAAAGTTGAATCAGTGCCTGTTGTCTGTGAATTCCCTAATGTATTTCCTGAAGAACTTTCGGGATTACCTTCGATCCGAAAAGTTGAATTTGGCATAGAGTTAGTACCGGAAACTACTCTGATTTCAATAGCTCTGTATAGAATGGCTCCAACTGAGTTAAAAGAATTAAAGTCTCATTTGCAAGAGTTGACAGATAGAGGATTCGCAAGACTAAGTTTCTCTCCTTGGGGTTCTCCTGTCCTGTTTGTGAAAAAGAAAGATGGCACGATGAGAATGTGCACTGATTATCGTCAGTTGAAGAAAGTGACTATCAAGAATAAATATCCTCTGCCTCGAATTGATGATTTGTTTGATCAGTTGAAAGGAGCTACTGTGTTTTCAAAGATAGATTTAAGGTCGGGCTATTATCAGTTGAGAATAAAAGATTCAGATATTCTGAAAACTGCTTTTCAAATGAGGTACAGCCACTATGAGTTTTTAGTTATGCCTTTCAAATTAATGAATGCACCTGTTATTTTTATGGATTTGATGAACAAAATTTTTAGACTGTGTTTAGATCAATTTATTATCAGATTCATTGATGACATTTTGAATTATTCGTGTGATGAAAATGAGTATGCCGAACATCTAAGAGTAGTGCTACAGACTTTGTGAGATAAGCAGTTGTATGCAAAGTTTCGCAAATGTGAGTTCTGGTTACACGAAGTTTGATTTTTGGGATATTTTGTGTTAGCATTAGGTATCTAAGTTGATTCGATCAAGATTTCGGCTATTCTTGATTGGAAGCCTCTGAGAAATGTTTCTGAAGTCCATAGTTTTCTAGGACTTGCTGGTTATTACTGAATATCTGTAAAAGGCTTTTCTATGATTGCAACTCCGTTGACGAAACTACTTCAGAAAGATGTAAAATTTGAATGGTCTGAAAAATGTCAGAAAAGCTTTGATCAGTTGAAAGTCCTATTGACTGAAGCTCCGGTGTTAGTACAACCTGAATCGGGTAAGATGCTTCATTGAATGGTCTGGGCTGTGTTTTGATGCAGGAATGCAAAGTCATAACCTATGCTTCAAGACGTTAAAGCCGTATGAAAAGAACTATCCGACACACGATCTTGAATTAGCAGATGTTGTATTCGCTTTGAAAATCTGGCGACATTATCTGTTTGGTGAGAAATGTGACGTATATTCTAATCACAAAAGCTTGAAATATTTTATAACTCAGAATGATTTGAATCTACGATAGAGAAAATGGCTAGAGTTGTTGAAAGACTACGAGCTTATTATTGATTATCATCCGGGAAAGGCCAATGTTGTTGCTGATGCTTTGAGTCAGAAATCATTATTTGTATTGCGTGCGATGAATGCTCATTTGGTTCTGTCTGATGAAGGTTCGGTTTTAGCAGAATTGAAAGTGAGACCGTTGTTTTTACAACAAATTATTGATACTTAGAAAGTTGATAATGAGATAAGAGTGAAACAAGTTCAGTGTGAAATGAATTCTAATTTAGAATTTAAAATTGATTCTGATGATTGTTTGAGATTCAGAAGCCGAATTTGTGTTCTAAGAAATTCAAAATTGATTCAGATGATTTTGAATGAAGCACATTGTAGTCGGTTATCTGTACATCCAAGTAGTATGAAAATGTATAATGATTTGAAATAGAATTACTGGTGGCCTAGAATGAAAAGAGATATTTCTGAATTTGTTTCGAAATGTTTGATTTGTCAGCAAGTTAAAGCCATTAGGTGCCATCTGGTTTGTTACAACCAATTATGATTCCCAAATAGAAGTGGGATAGAGTGACGATGGATTTTGTTTCGGGTTTTCCTTTATCTCCGAGAAAGAAAGATGTGATTTGGGTTATGGTTGACAGATTGACAAAATCAGCTCATTTTATTCCAGTACAATCCGGTTACTCGCTTGATAAGTTAGCTGAGTTATACATATATGATATTGTGAGATTGCATGGGATGCCATTGTCTATTATGTTAGATAGAGATCCGAAATTTACTTTGAGGTTTTGGAAAAAATTACAAGAGGCTTTAGGTAGAAAATTGCACTTCAGTACTGCTTTTCACCCGTAGACGGATGGTCAATCTGAACGAATTTTTTAGATTCTTAAAGATATGTTGAGATGTTGCATTCTTGAGTTTGAACTTACATGGGAACAGTATTTTTCATTGATTGAGTTTGCTTATAATAATAGTTTTCAATCGAGCATTAAAATGGCACTGTACGAATCCTTATATGGTCGCAAATGCCATACACCTTTGTATTAGACTAAACTTAGTGAGAATAAGTGTAACGCCCCAAAAATATAGGGTCTGTAATGTTACATGATTTGGCATAAAAATTCATGTTTGCTTTGGTGGTCAAGTAATTTGGGTATGTTTGGGGGTTTTTAGGAAGCCTGGGTTCATGTCTAGGCCTTGGCAAAATTTTTAGTTTTGGTTCTTAAGTGAAATTGGCTGTTAGCAGTTAGGACTTATGTTTAGGTGTGTGTAAATTTATGTCACAAAAGGAGCTTGTGGTCTAGTGGCAAGGTGGCGTGTTGCATAAGGGTCTTGAGTTTGAGCCCTCTTATGCGCAAAGGTGTTCCATTTTGCTGCTCTTGCAAGGTAGGAAGTTGAGTTTGACCGAAACTCTGATGTTGGAGTGGTTGAGTGGGGATGAATAGCCGAATTTCAGGAGATTTTGGTGGGAGTGGATTAGGGAAGTTATTGGTTGAGAGATATGGAGAGGTTTTGGAGGAGGAAAATTAGGAATTTTGGAAGTGTGGGAGTGTAGTGCCGAATGAGGACTCTCCTCAACCTTTTGGTTTGAGTTGTGCACCTAGTCATTAGGTCATACTCTTAGTGCCGAAAGTGTAACCTTGTGCTGTCCATCTAGATAATCATCATTTTTCTCTGTCTAATTTTCATGCCTTTTTCTCTTTCGGTTATTGTTTTGCTTTATAGTCGATTATACTAGTGAGCATTCAGGCACTCGGATTTCAAGTTTGTGCTTTGGTAATTGACCTTCTTCTTTTTTCTCTCTTAATCTTCTTCACCACTTGCCGAATCTTCATTCTCTCCCTCCCAATTGGTCAACTCTTTTGGACTTTAGCCAAATACTTTTTTCTTATTCTTATTCTTTTTTCTACCTCGTTAACCCTTGCCGAATCTTGGTCAGCTTTTCTTCTTTTGGTTCTGAGCTGACACTATTCTCTCTTGAAGTCGAACCCCTCTGCATCTCTCTCAACTCCTATCGTGTTTCAGCTTTTGAAGTGGGTTCTTGAGCAATCAATTAGGGGTCAAGGCAAGGTTCTTTCTCTTCTTTTCTCTTTGGTTTTGGCCGGAACAATCTTGTTTAATAACTCTCCTTTTGTTTGACGTTTCCTTCTAGGGAGCAAGGTTGTTGCATCCCGTTTCTCGAAATTAATGTGTACCTTGGGGTCTTGGCTGAATACTGTTACCCTATGCTCTTAGTCTACGAGTTTGGTAAGTTCTTTGCACTTGGTATAATGGATTGAGTGAAGTAATAGTTTACAAGGGATGTATGGTTACAGGTAGTCTCTAAGGATCGAAGAAAAAATGGTTGCTTGCAATGGTTTGTGGTTCTGTCAAAACAAGGGATAGGTAAGAATATGGAAAAGTGTTTCGTTTAGGGTTTCTTTAATTCAATTTTAGCCTATTAACTGAACCTTCTACATGAAACAGATTGGAGTTTTCGTGGGCCAGTTGGGCAATTTCGCAATCAGGTGTGTGTGCTCACACCTCCTTGGTTAATTGTGAATCGACAAAAGCTGAAAAGCTGATAAGCTGAAACTTCGAAATTTGAGGCCCCAAGAGCGTGCAAATGCTCATGTGGTAAATAGAGCCCACTAGGTATGGGTGACAAACTGTAGAGGCTGCCATGAGTGCTCTCGTGGGCTTAGGCCGTTATGGGCCGAGTTGGGCTATGTGGGCCTAATGGGCTTGTGGGCCCCACACGGATAAGATACATGGTAAGTGACAGATTATACACTGGGCTATGGACATCACATAGCCGTGGCTGGATTTGAGCTAAATGGGCCATACGAGAGTGTGGACCCACTTGGGCCGACAATGGGCTTTAGGCCCATCTACACTGTTCGGCCATATAAGTTTTCTGAGTCGCTCGAGGCAACAGCAGACCCCCTAAAAGGTTGTAATCTACACCAAGACACCAAAAGTAATAAAAGGACCAAATACCCCTAAGAGGTAAAATTACCCTTTTACCCCTAACGGACGAAAACAATCATTATAACCCTTGAGGTAGGTTGATTGATGACTGTATGATATTGGTATGACTGTACTGAGTGTGTCCTTGCATACACGTATTATTTATGACATGACATACTGCATGGGGTTGGGATTTTGATATGGAGGAAGTACTATATTGGTGACTATGTCACGTTTACTATTACTGGTGGCTTGCACACTACTGTTATTGGCAACTATGCTGCATTATTATTACTGCAACTTTGCTGCGATATTGGTGTGTTGGTTGGGTGGGTCGATTTATATCCCCACATGGTGTGTTGGTTGGTACGAGTGGTGTGCTAAATGGATTTGGGATGGGTTGCATATTTACATTGTACTGATACTGTATTGGGCGTAGGCCCACACTGTTATTGTATAGGGCTAAGGCCCAGACTATTACCGCATGCACTATTACTATCCAACTGATAAGGGGTTACACACTGAGTTTTCGTAAACTCACCCTTTTTTTTAACTATGCAGGTAATCCCCAGCCTTAGGTGATTTGGAGCCACGAGGGACTCGGAGGTGGCCACACAGTTGCGGTTGATCTGCAGCTTGACTTTATTTATTTTAAATTTCCTATTGGGATTTGATTATGTAATAACTCCATTCATGGGTTTTAAGTTTTAAATGGGATTTTGGTTTCTTAAATTAAAATGCTAGACTAGGAAAACAAGAGTTTTTAAAATATCCATGGTTTTCAAAAGAACAAGAGCGGTAAACATCAAAGTTTTCAAAATGCTTCTGCAGTTTAAATTGAGTTAAGATATCAAAGGCGCATAGTTTGGCATACAGTGGCAAGGAGATAATTTGGTAATAATATTATAAGGGTCTTTGGTTTAAAATTAGATTTAAAACGATAAGTCTTGTAGTTAAACAAACACTTTGATGTGACACGCCGGATTCAGTCGTAATGTCTAGGCCGGGTTTGGGGTGTTACATTTAGTGGTATCGGAGCCAGGTTACAAAACCCGACTGTGGAAAGGGTTTTTGAAATTTTTTCTCAAAATTAGGGTTTTGAAAAGTTTTTCTAAAATTTGATTTTGGAAAAGATGATTTTAAAAGAATTTGGATTGTTTTGAAACTATGTTACTGGAAGCGTGGCACACCGAGTCTCTGGTGCCAAATCTGTAAGTTCTCTGCCATTATTTACTGTTATGGGTTGAAATGTTATACTACTGTAGGTAGTAGGTCTACACTGAAACTCTTTAGTTAGACTAAACTGAGACTATAGAAGACTAAAAACTGCAGTAAGATTTTGTTTGGCAGAAATAAACCTTAATTACTGTCATTCATAACACATTGTTTATAATTACTGAAATTATAAACTGATACATAAGACTTTTAAACAGATAATTCACTATCGAAATAAGCAAAAGATGTATTCGTGGAAGGGGTACACGAGGCCGCGGCAGAGGCCGAGGAAGTCTTAGAGCTGGGTCTTCAGCATCAGGTCACATACCTACTAGGAAGGCACCAGCCTCACCAGTAACTGAGATAGGGTCTCATGACTGAGCAGCTGGGCATGATGCTCTATCCGAAGCGATGCTCCACGTCCTAGAGAGGGTTGTTGGAGCGAGTACTAGAATGGTGGGCCGAGCGTCAATTTTTAAGTGACTCCGGGCTAATGGAGCGAAAATCTTTAGCGGTGTTTTTGGTGTAGCCCCAAATGTGGCAGAGTTTTGGTTGGAGGCTATCGAACGAATAATGGACAACCAGTGGTGGCTCACCTTGAGAGAGGGTACACAGGCCGACCGTTTGACATGGGATTTCTTCAAAGTGGCCTTTTCAGGGAAGTATGTGGGCGCACGTTATGTGGACGCCAGAAGGAAGGAATTTTTGAACTTGACTCAGGGGAATAAGACTATGGCAAAATATGAGGCAGAATTTCTGTGGTTGAGTCGTTATGCTCGTGGGCTAGTAGCGACTGAGTATGAACATTGTGTGTATTTTGTGAACGACCTTCAAGATGAGTTGAGAGTTTTGATAGCTCTGTAGAGGGAGCGAGATTTTGCTGCCCTTGTGGAAAAGGTGAAAATTGCCGAGGACGTGAAACGCTCTGAGTGCCAAAACAACGAGAAAGATAGGGGCAGATATAATAGGGATTTTGGGCCCTCAGGGTCTTCTGGAAGGTCAGGTTTGATGGGCCGGTTCGAGTTGGAGTTCCTTTGCTACAGCTAGACTGCAGCCTTGCGTTGATTGTGGGAGATCTCATCTGGGTGAGTGCTGGAAAAAGATTAGGGCATGCTTCAGATGTGGGTCCATGGACCATCAGGTTAAGAGTTGTCCTCAGAGGCCTACTCAGATGCAAGCTGCAAGACATGTTCATGTTCAGCCAGTGAGAGGTGGTCAGCCACTGAGAGGCCGTGGTCAGGCCAAAGGTGGGAACAGTATTGGACGTGGTCGCAAAACACCAGGCAGAGGTGTTGGTAACATTGTGGTGAGGCAGCCTGCATTGGTCTATGCTGCTCGTCATCGAGAGGATGGTGACGCTCCTAACGTCATAATTGCTACATTTCTAATTTATAATGTACCGTACGCTGTCTTAATTGATATTGGGTCCACACACTTGTATGTTACATACACTGTGTCTGAGACGTTGAGTATTTAGTTTGAAAGTACTGTTAGTAAGATGACTGTGTTAAGTCCACTGGGATAGTCGTTAGGGTAAATAAGTTATTTAGAGATATGCCCCTAGAGGTTTAAGGAGTAGCCTTTCTGGCGGATTTGATGGAATTATCGTTTGGTGAATTCGACCTTATATTGGGTATGGATTGGCTAGTGAAACACCATGCGAGTTTGGATTGTGCTGCTAAGTGTATGGTGTTGAAGACTACTAGGGGTGATGAGGTGGTCGTGATAGGGGAGCGATGGGATTATCTGTCTAGCGTAATCTCAAAATTAATGGCCGAGAAACTGGTTGGCAAGGGTTGCAAGCCCGTTTTAGCTTACGTCATCATTTTTTATTCTAAAGGTTCTTCTGTTGAAGATGTCAAAACTGTTAAGGAGTTTTTGGATGTATTTGTTGAAGAGCTTCTGGGGTTGCCTCCAAACTGTGAGGTCAAATTTGGTATTCAGCTCCTACCTAGAACAGTTTCAGTGTCCATCGCCCCTTATAGGATGGCACCGAAGGAGCTGGTGGAGTTAAAGGCTCAAATTCAAGAGCTGCTAGATCGAGGGTTCATCCGACTGAGTTTGTCTCCATAGGGAGCACCAGTGTTATTCGTGAAGAAGAAGGATGGATCTATGCGCATGTGCATCGATTATTGTCAACAGAACAAAATGACTATCAAGAATAAGTACCCTTTGTCGAGGATATATGATCTGTTTGATCAATTACGATGAGCTTCGATTTTCTCCAAGATAGATCTTCGATAGGGATACCATCAACTAAAGGTTAAGGAAGCTGATCTGTATAAGACTATATTTAGTTATGGTCATATGAGTTCCTAGTGATGTCGTTTGTCTTGATGAATGCACCAGCTGCTATCATGGATATGATGAATCGAGTGTTTCAAACCTATCTGGATCGGTTCGTAGTAGTGTTTATAGACGATATTCTAGTGTATTTGAGAACCGAGGAGGATCATGATGCACATCTTTGAATTATTCTACAAATTCTGAGGTTGAAGCAGTTGTACGCGAAATTTAGAAAGTGTGAGTTTTGGCTGCGAGAGGTGACATTTTTGGGTCACATAGTGTCTGCCGAGGGGATTAGGGTTGATCCTCGAAAAATGGAAGCCGTGTTGGATTGGAAACCACCAAAGACTGTATCTAAGATTCGAAGCTTTCTGGGTCTGGCTGGGTATTATAGACATTTTGTTGAGGGGTTTTCTTTAATTACAGCACCTTTGACTAAGTTACTGCGTAAAGGGGTACCATTTAATTTGATTGATAAGCAACCAGAGAGTTTTGAGAAACTGAAGAACGTTCTGACTGAGGCCCCTATTTTGATACAGCTAGAGTCTGGGAAGGAATTTACTGTCTACAGTGATATGTCGCACATTGGATTGGGTTGTGTGTTGATGCAAGAGGGTAAGGTGGTTGCCTACGCGTCCCGTCAGCTTAAGCCTCACGAGGCGAATTACCCTACTCATGACTTGGAGTTAGTTGCGGTGGTATTTGCACTAAAGATTTGGAGGCATTACTTATATAGTGAGAAGTCTATTATTTACACAGATCATAAGAGCCTCAAGTATCTCCTTACTCAGAAGGAGCTGAATCTTAGGTAGCGAAGATGGATAGAGTTGCTTAAGGATTATGACTACTCGATTGAGTATCACCCTGGTAAAGCTAACATAGTGGCTAATGCACATAGGGCTGTATCTGATTTAAGAGCAATGCTTTCCTGTCTCAGCCTATTCGATGATGGTAGCTTATTAGCTGAACTGCAAGTGAGACCGACTTGGACTGATCAAATTAAGGAGAAACAATCATTGGATGAGTCACTAGTTCCTCGTTTCCGGCAAGTCAAGAATGGTAAGACTACGAATTTTGGGCTAAATAGTCAAAGAGTACTATGTTTCCAAGGGAGAGTTTGTATACTGAGAGATTCTGATTTGAGGCAATCTATACTGTAAGAAGTTAACTAGCGAAAATAAGTTATACCGAGATCTTCGTGAGCTGTACTGGTAGCCAAGGTTGAAACGCGAAGTTACTGATTATGTGAGTAAGTGCCTGACATGCCAGCAAGTTAAGGTTGAGCATCAACTACCTTCTGGGTTATTGCAGCCAGCTAAAATTCAACTCTAGAAGTGGGAGAGGGTAACCATGGATTTTGTGAGTGGGCTACCCTTGACGCCTACTAAGAAGGATTCGGTATGGGTGATTGTAGACCTATTGACTAAATTTGCCCACTTCATTCCGATCTGCACTGATTATTCTTTGCAGAAGTTGGCTAAGTTGTATGTAGCCTAGATTGAAAGACTGCATGGGGTACCAGTTTCTATCATATCTGACAGAGATCCTAGATTCACATCTCTATTCTGGAAAAACGAGGCTTTGGGTACAAGACTGGATTTCAGCACTGCGTTCCACCCTCAGACAGATAAGCAGTTACAGAGGGTGACTCGGATACTGGAAGACATGTTAAGAAGTTGTGTAATTGATTTCAGAGGCAACTGGGAGGACTATTTGCTGTTGGCATAATTTGCTTATAACAATAGCTACCAGTCCAGTATACAAATTGCACCGTACGAGGCGTTATATGGTCGTAGGTATCATACTCCGACCTGTTGGAATGAGTTAGGTGAGCGATGAATTCTGGGACCAGAATTAATTTCTAATACTGAAGGTAAGGTAAAACTGATTCGAGACCGGTTAAAGAAAGCATCTGGTAGGCAAAAGTCTTATGCAGACTTAATGCGTAAAGAGATCGAGTACTCTGTGGGGGATTATGTCTTTCTTAAGGTCTTACCATGGAAGAAAATTCTAAGATTTGGACGGAAAGGCAAACTGAGCCCTAGATTCATCGGACCTTATCGAGTATTAAAGCGTGTAGGATCGGCTGCCTATCAACTCGAATTACCTCCTGGGTTAGACAGAATTCATGATGTGTTTTACGTCTCCATGTTGAGGTGATACCGCTCTGATCCTTCTCACATAGTGCCAGTTGAGAAAATCGAGGTTAGGCCTGATTTAACTATCGAGGAAGAACCGGTGCAGATATTGGGTTATGACATTAAGGTGCTGAGAAAGAAATATGTTTCACTGGTCAAAGTGCTTTGGTGTAACCATGGGTCAGATGAAGCTACATGGGAACCAGAAGAGGCAATGTGACATCAATACCCTCACTTATTCTGACCAGGTAAATTTCAAGGCTGAAATTTCTCTATGGGGTAGAGTTATAACACCCCAAAAGTATAGAGTCTGTAATGTTGCATGATTTGGAATAAAAATTCATGTTTGCTTTGGTGGTCAAGTAATTTGGGTATGTTTGGGAGCTTTTAAGAAGCCTGGGTTTGAGTCTGGGCCTTGGCAAAATTTTTAGTTTTGGTTCTTAAGTGAAATTGGCTGTTAGCAGTTAGGACTTATGTTTAGGTGTGTGTAAATTTATGTCACAAAATGAGCTTGTGGTCTAGTGGAAAGGTGGCGTGTTAGGCTACTTAAGGGTCTTGAGTTCGATTCCTCTTATGCGCAAAGGTGTTCTATTTTGCTGCTCTTGCAAGGTAGGAAGTTGAGGTTGACCGAAGCTCTGATGTTGGAGTGGTTGAGTGGGATGAATAGCGGAATTTGAGGAGAGTTTGGTGGGACTAGATTAGGGGAGTTATCAGTTGAGAGATATAGGGAGGTTTTGGAGGAGGAAAATTAAGAAATTGGGAAGTGTGAGAGTGTGGGAGTGTAGTGCCGAATAAGGACTCTCCTCAATCTTTTGGTTTGAGTTGTGCACCTAGTCATTCGATCATACTCTTAATGCCGAAAGTGTAACCTTGTGCTCTCCTTATGGATAATAATCATTTTTCTCTATCTACTTTTCATTCCTTTTTCTCTTTCGGTTATTATTTTGCTTGATAGCCGATTATACTGGTGACCATTCGGGCACTCGAATTTCAAGTTTGTGCTTGGGTAATTGACCTTTTTCTTTTTCCTCTTTTAATCTTCTTCACCACTTGCCGAATTTTCATTCTTTCCCTCCCAATCAGTCATCTCTTTTGGTCTTTAGCCGAATACTTTCTTCTTCTTCTTATTTTTTTCTGCCTCCTTAACCGTTGCCGAATCTCGGTTAGCTTTTCTTCTTTTGGTTCTGAGCCGACACTATTCTCTCTTGAAGCTGAACCTCTCTACATCTCTTTCAACTCCTATCGTGTTTCAACTTTTGATGTGGGTTCTTGAGCAATCGATTAGGGGTCAGGGCAAGGTTCTTTCTCTTCTTTTCTCTTTTCTTTTGGCCGAAACAATCTTGTTTAATAACTCTCATTTTGTTTTACATTTACCTCTAAGGAGCGAGGCTATTGCATCCCGTGCATTGGAATTAAGGTGTACTTTGGGGTGTTGGCCGAATACTGTTGTCCCTCACTCTTAGTCTATGAGTTTGGTAAGTTCTTTACACTTGGTATAATGGATTGAGTGAGGTAATAGTTTACAAGGGATGTATGATTACAGGTAGTCTCTAAGGATTGGAAAAAAAAGGGGTTGCTTGCAACGGTTTGTGGTTTTGTCAAAACAAGGGATAGGTAAGAATATGGAAAAGTGTTTCATTTAGGGTTGCTTTAATTCGATTTTAGCCGATTAACTGAACCTTCTACTTGAAACAGATTGGAGTTCTTGTGGGCCAGTTGGGCGATTTCGCAATCAGGTATGTGTACTCACGCCCCCTTGGTTAATTGTGAATCAACAAAAGCTGAAAAGCCGGAACTTCGGCATTTGAGGCCTCACGAGCATGCAAACACTCGTGTGGTAAATCGAGCCCACTAGGTATGGGCGATAGACTTTAGAGGCTACCACGAGTGCTCTCGTGGGCTTAGGCCATTATGGGCTGAGTTGGGCTGTGTGGGCCCAGTGGGCTTGTGGGCCCCACATAGATAAGATACATGCTAAGTGACAGATTATAGACTGGGCTATGGACATCACATAACAGTGGTTAGATTTGGGCTAAATGGGCCATACGAGCGTTTAGGCCCACTTAGGCCGACGATGGGCTTTGGGCCCATCTAGACTGTTGGCCATATAAGTTTTCTGAGTTGCTCGAGGCGACGGCAGACCCCCTAAGAGGTTTTAATCTGCACCAAGACATCAAAAGTAGTAAAAGGACCAAAATACCCCTAAGAGGTAAATTTACCCTTTTACCCCTAACGAACGAAAACGACCGTTATAACCCTTAAGGTAGGTTGATTGATGACTGTATGATATTGGTATGACTGTACTGAGTGTGTCATTGCATACACATATTATTGACATGACATACTGCATGGGGTGGGATTTTGGTATAGAGGAAGTACTATACTGGTGGCTTGCCACACTACTATTATTAGCAGCTATGCTACATTATTATTACTGGTAGCTTTGTTGCGATATTGGTGCGCTGGTTGGGTGGGTTGATTTATATCCCCACATGGTGTGTTGGTTGGTACAGGTGGTGTGCTGGATGGATTCGGGATGGGTTGCATATTTGCACTGTACTGATATTGTATTGGGCTTAGGCCCACACTGTTACTGTATAGGACTAAGGGCTAGACTGTTACTGCATCCATTGCTACTGTCCGACTGATAAGAGGTTAGACACTGAGTTTTCGTAAACTTACCCTTTCTTTTAACTACGCAGGTAATCCCTAACCTTAGGTGATTTGGAGCCGCGAGGGACTCGGAGGTGGCCACACGGTTGCGGTTGATCTGCATCTTGACTTTATTTATTTTAAATTTCCTATTGGGATTTGATTATGTAATAAGGCCATTCGTGGGTTTAAGTTTTAAATGGGTTTTTGGTTTCTTATATTAAAATGCTAGACAAGGAAAACACGAGTTTTCAAAATATCTATGGTTTTCAAAAGAACACGAGCGGTAAACATCAAAGTTTTCAAAATGCTTTTCCTGTTTAAGTTGAGTTAGGATATCAAAGGCACATAGTTTGGCATACAGTGGCAACGAGATAATTTGGTAACAATATTATAAGGGTCTTTGGTTTAAAATTAGATTTAAAACGATAAGTCTTGTAGTTAGAAAAACACTTCGATATGACACGCTAGATTCGGTATTAACGTCTAGGTCAGGTTTGGGGTGTTACAATAAGATTCACGGGGTCAATTTGATAAAATAAACTGAGCAAAAGGTAAAAGTGATTCATGAAAGCTTGAAAGTGGCATCCGATCGACAGAAATCATACGCAGATTTAAAAAGAAAAGACATTGAATTCCAAATCAGTGATAAAGTATCTTTGAAAGTATCTTCGTGGAAGACAGTACTCTGATTTGGCAGAAAAGGCAAATTGAGTCTGAGGTTCATCGGGCCGTATGAGATTGTCAAGCGTATCGGGCCAGTTGCATATAGATTGTTGTTGCCACCTGAGTTAGATGTGTTTCATGTATCAATGCTTTGACGATACAGATCTGATCCCTTGCATGTGATTTCTCCGTTTGAGATTGAAATTCAGTCTGATAAGACATATGAAGAAAAACTGAACCGTAACTTCACACGCGAGGTTACAAAATTACGAAATAAGAAAATTTGATTAGTTAAAGTGACGTGGAATCGACAAGGTGTTAAAGAGGCTACGTGGGAGCCCGAAGATGCTATGAGACAACAATATTCGAATCTGTTCAACGATAAGATTTTCGGGGAAGAAAATCCCTAAGAGGGGAGAGTTGTAACAGCTTAGTTTAGACCCTAGTCAGAATAGTGGTTTCGGGACCACAAATCTGAATCAAAAAAATATTTTAATATTATTTTCCATGCTTATTATATATGAATTAGTGTTTGTGAAAATTCCATATGAAAATTTGATCGTTTGTGTGCTTAATTTGATAAAAGGACCAAATCGCGTAATATGTAAATATGGTTTTCTATATTGTAAAGGTGTCTACTTGCCATGGCTTTCTAAAGCAAAGGTCCTTATGTTGTTATTAACCCATTAAAAAGGTTAATGGACATAAATGGCCTAATGTTAATGTTTTGATAATGTTTTCATTAAGGGTAAAATTGGTATTTAGTGAATAATTATTAATTAAAGTAAAACAAAAGCATGAAAATTAAGCCATTAGTGTTCATATTGACAAAAATCTAAAAGAATAAAAGAAAGAAAACTTAAGCTAGGGTTCAGCTATTGATATTGGTGATTAAGGTATGGTTTTTGATCCGTTTTCGATAATTTCTACGTTTTTTCTGATCGTTGCTTTGTGTTTCACTAAGCCCATGCCTCAATTTCTGAATTTGATTTTTATTTTAAGATATACCATAAATGAAACTATGAGTTTTAGGAAGTTTGATGATAGTATATGGAAGCTTGATGTTGGGTTAACATGTTTTGTCTTTGAATTTTTTATGAATTTGAGTAATTTGGGCTAAATTGTGAAAATAAGAAATTGAGGGATTAAAATGTGAAATAAATGAAATATGTGGGCTTATATGAACACTATGAATAATCGGCCAAGTATGTGAGAAAGGAAATTTCTTGTATTTTATGATTTTCTGAATTAGGGACTAAAGTGCTAAAATGTGAAAATGTGAGGATGAATTTGTAAAATGCCCTAAATATGTGTTTATAGATTGATTTGAATGAATGTGAGATTGAATAAGTCAAATTTGAATTTATAATGATCAAGAACCAAAGAAAACAGAATTAGATCGAGGAAAGTCGAAAGTCGTCGAATAGTCGATTCCGTTCGTTCTATTACGTACGAGGTAAGTCGATATACAAATAAATGCTTTTGAATAGATTTATTTATGATTATATGCTATTTAAAGGTAATGAATGACTTTGGAAGATGAATATGTGAAATTGTGAAAGCATCAACAGTGTTTCCACTTCCAAAAAGCCCTGTACGAACCATAGGAATAGTTAGGATAAATATGTCATGACATAGGATCCGATATGTGATTTCGTGTAAGACCACGTCTGAGACATTGGCATCAACTTATGATTTATGTGTAAGACCATGTTTGGGACATCAACATCGTATTTGATATCATGTAAGACCCTGTCTGGGACAGTGGCATCGATATTTGATTACATGTAAGACCACGTCTGGGACGTTGGCATTGTATGAGCTTTTTGAGCTACCAGAGTATCCTTATTGATTCCCAACGGTTCAATGGGCAATCCGAGAAAATGGATGAATATGTGAATGTGTATCCGATTCAGGTGCATTTGAATTGTATACCATGTTTGAGAATGAAAGGTAAGTACATGTACTTTTGTGAACATATGATCTAAGTATCAGTTGCTATAAGAATGAGATATGATATATATATGTGAACCATGATCATATGAACTATAAGAGACATATGGCTATGTGAATGTATTTTGTCTTGAGTTATATGAATGAATTGATCTAGATTGATGTTATGTGTTAAGTTTATTTGTATATGACTTACTAAGCTTTTGAAAGCTTACTTTGTGTGTGTTTTAAACTGTTTTATAGATATCGAAGCTACCGGAAGCTCGAAAATCATCGAGGATCATCACCACACTATCGTACTCTATTTTGGTACCTTTTGAAAATGTGAATATTGAAGTATGGAATGTATAGGCTAGAAGTATTCGAATATGTTTTGTAATGTGTATGTCTAGCCATGTGATATGGCTTGGCTATGGATGAGATTATGAATAGATTTTGGTATATGTTTTGTGTTCAAAAATGGTATGTTTTGATGCACTCTTTAATGACCAAATGAAATGGTCAATTTTGGTAAGTTGTGGTATCTGCATATTTTGGAATTGGTAATATTTTGACATGAGAATGAATGAAGTAGATTGAGATTATGAATCATATATTTTGGTATGGTTTTTGGCTTAGGATTTGGCATGATTTGGTTGGATTACAAGTATGAAATTTGTTGATAATGATATGTCATGAATGGTGCATGATTTGGTTGTGAATTGGTTGAAAATTTGGTATAAAATGTTTTGGTTTTGATTCTTGTAGGGATGGCCCAAAATGGGTAGCAATTTGGCTTTGGAAGTAGCATATTTTTGTCCACACGGGCAAAGACAGGGGCGTGTGTCTCAACCGAATGCAACACACGGTTATGTTACACAACCATGTGTCCCTTGGGGTACCCTATGATTTAAAGTAAGTATACCTTACAGTTTTGACACGGCCTAGACACACGGGCATGTCTATCGGTCATGTGTGGCACACGGGCTGGCACATGGGCGTGTGGTCGGCCGTGTGACCCAAGTCATTAACCTCCCTAATTTCCACACGACCTAGCACACAGGCGTGTCTTGTGGCCGTGTGGACAAGTCAGTATGTATGCCTTGTTTTGCCATGGCCTAGACACACGGGCGTGTCTAATGCTTTGTGAGGCACACGGCCTGCTCACACGGACGTGGGACCTTTATAACTTTGAAAAATGTTTAAGTTTTGAAAAATTTTGTATGTGCCCGGTTTAGTCTCGACCCTTTTCTAAAGCATGTTTAAGGTCTCGTTGACCTATATAACTGACTCTGTACTGATGTGTGACATGATACTATAATGATTGTGGAATGTATGCAAAATATTCTGATATGTCTGGTAATGCCTCTTAACCCTATTCCGGCAATGGATACAGGTTAGAGGTGTTACAGCCATCCATGGCAATGGCGCCAAAACTTGATCGATTGTTTGACGTCGTAGCAATAATTTGCAAGCGTACACTATCAATGCAAGTATAGTAGACAACTATGACTCTTGGATATCGATGCCACAAGGATGGTTGTCTTTTGTTTATCAATGTCAATGCAATAAATGGATGGAAATGAGATAAATTGTGAGAGTAGTTATCGAAGCCATAATCTGAAAACAAAAAGATAAAATATGATAATGATAAACTGGGATCCCCAACGTGAATGTTCAACAGAATACTAAGTGCTCACAAGGTACAAAAGGATAGGTGATTGTTGATGCCTTAAATTGCAATGAATATCTTACCAAGCTTAACTTCTATATTTAATCTAAGACTTAAACATGCACATTAACCCACCTTCCGATGTTGGCAATGGAACACTATTAAGAACAAGTGGATTAAATTCCTTTAATCCTTAAGCAACTTCTATTGTCATGCTTGTTAGCTTCAATTGTAACTACACCTTCTAGTGTTAGTGACTGCAATAACACTTCCGTTCTAAAAACATTCAAACCCAAAGATTAAATAATAGAACCAAGATTGAACAAAATAAAATTTAACCCACAAATCATCTGTACTTCCATACTAACATAAAATAGAAACTCATCACCAGCATTTAGAAAACAAAAATAAAAGAAACAAGTGGAGAATACTATTCCTAGACAACTCGACTTGAATCTCTCTATTCCCTCTTGTGTCACACTCAAGGCTCCTCGTCAAGAGCAGGTCTGCATCTCTTTCGCATCGTTCACCTTTAGGAGACTTAAGTCACCATAGCTGAAAGCTTCAAAGGATAGGTTGAAGAATCTGATAATCCAAAAGCTCTCCTTTTTTTATGTGAATATTTATATTTTTTCCTAAATAGCCCAGATGTCCTTTCATCAAAATCATGCTGCCTCTGTACATACAAGTTAGTTGTACCAGACTAGACAGCTCACGCATTTTTGTACCTATCCGGACAGCTATCATGTGCTGCAATAATTTTGGGCACAATCTGAAAATACTCATACAGCGAAATTAGTACTAAAACATGACAAAATTAAGGATAACCATGTTAAGATCCACTGAGTTATAAAATGTAAATTACTAAACTGAAAATGCTAAAATATGTGCTAAAGATAACTAAATAGGGACAAATTAACCAATAAGTAGGGAGAAAACATATGTTCTTTCTAGTACTATCAATAGATTCGGCCAATAAAATCTTAACTGAAGTACTTTGACAATAGTTCTCATTCCTCCAAAGTGTCCTCCGTAAGAAGCTGAATGACAATGGTGCAGTATGCTATATATTTTGTCATCAGGGACACATTTCCTAATTATCTGATCAACATAATGCTTAAATAGGAAGGGTTCCTCCCAATAATAATGCTTGGCATCATGAAAGAATTTCTGCCTTCTTTAGCTGTTGAGGTTAGGTGGCATCAAATAACTTACTAAGAAGTTCACTACATCGACATACCAAGGTATTGCCATGGCAACTAACAAATGCTCATCTGGAAAGTCTTCTTTAATAAATTTGTCATTGCAATCTTCATTTCCACATTGTAACCATGACAAGTGATCAGCCACTTGATTTTTAGTCCCCATTCGATCTCTAATTTCCAAGTCGAACTCTTGCAATAAGAGTATCCACCTAACCAATCATGGCTTGGCATTTTTCTTGCTCACCAAATACTTAATAGTAGAGTGATCCATGCAAATTGTGACCTTGGTACCAACTAGATAAGAGCGTAATTTATGGAATGCGAACACCAAAACTAATAACTCATTTTCCGTAGTGTTAGAGTTAAGATGCGCATCCGTTAGGGTTCTACTTGCATAATATATTGCACATAGTACTTTGTCTTTCCTTTACCCCAACACTACTCCCACAGCATAATCGCTGGCATCACAGAAGAGTTCAAAAGGCAGTGTCCATTCTAGAGGTATTACAGTTGGTGCTACTACCAGTCGTTTCTTCAATTCCTCGGAAACTACCAAGCAATGTTCATCAAAATTGAAAGGTCTATTTTGCTCCAGCAAGGTGCACAAGGGTTTAGATATCTTCAAGAAATTCTTAATGAATCTTCTATAAAAACCCACATGGCCTAAGAAACTCTAAATACCTTTGACAGCAGTAGGAGGCGTCAATTTTTCTATTACCTTAACTTTTTCTTTATCAACTTAAATCCCTTATTGCGATACTTTATGCCTCAGGACAATGCCTTCACAGATCATGAGATGACATTTTTCCCAATTCAAGACAAGATTTTTTCCTTTACAATAACACAGAACCAATTCTAGATTTTTCAAATAGCCATCAAAGTTATTACCAAGGATAGAGAAATCATCCATAAGGACTTTAAGGAAGTTTTCCACCATGGCAGAGAATATTACCATCATACAATGCTGAAATGTTGTCAGGGCATTATATAGCCCAAATGGCATTCGTCTAAATGCAAAAGTACCATATGGACAAGTGAAAGTTATCTTCTCTTGGTCACTAGGAGCTATAGTAATCTGAATATACCCTGAATATCCATCCAAGAAATAGTAGAATGCCTTCCCAGCTAACCTGTTCAATATTTGATCAATAAACGGTAAGAGAAAGTCATCATTCCTAGTTGCCTTGTTGAGTTTACGATAATCCATGCAAACTCTCCATCTTGTGACAGTGCGAGTTGGTATGAGCTCATTGTTATCATTGCTGACCACTATAGCACCTCCTTTCTTCGGCACACATTGTACAAGACTCACCCGAGAACTGTCAGAGATAGGATAGATAATACCAATATCTAGCCACTTGATAATCTTCTTCTTAACAACTTTCTTCATGATGGGATTCAACCTCGTCAGTTGTTTAATAGAATTGCTATGACAATCCTCCACTAAAATTTTATGCATGCATAGAGCAAGGTTGATTCCCTTAATGTCGCTAAGTGTCCATCCTAATGCCTTCTTGGATCACTGGAGAACTTCCAAAAACCTAGCCTCTTAATTGGATATTAACTCCATAGAAATAACTACTGGCAACGTGTTGTTGTCCCCCAAGTAAGCATATTTTAATGGCAGCAGCAAAGGTTTCAAATCTATTGTAAGAGGCTCCTCTATTGATGGTTTAAGAGGATTTAAAGTGTAAGCTGATAAATCTAATGACTAAAACTCTCTCCATAGTCAGCCTACAATCTGTTGTGCCTCCATGAGTTCACTAAATTCCTCAAAAGTCTCTATTTCATGTAGCTCACGTGAATTTGTATCACTATCAGAATTATTGTCGTAACGCGTAGGTTTGTGCAAGTGTACACAGTCATTATCAAGTAATAAGTAAGTATCGAGTTATCATCTCCACAAGGATTGTATTTGTGTTAAATCACTTAATTGTGAAATTATATTAACAACTTGGTAAATAAAGACACAATATGATTTAGAAGTGAAGATTAAAAATAAATATATTAAACTAAATGCAAAGATCCCCAATGCAAATTATCCTAAATATGCAAACTATAAGAATGAAATAGATTTTAGCAAAATTAAACACAATTGCAACAATTATAACATAAATAAATTAGGACAATCACTTCAATTAAACTCAATTTTTTAATCAACATGCTTATTAACATTCAAAAAAACATTCCATGGCAACTCGATCTTTCATGAGTGTGGAAACCACATTAGGTCCTTTTGGAATCCTTTACTTAGAAAATATGCATTTTACTGATCCTTATTTACTAAGGGTTTCTTAGCATTCGTACGAGGTAACAGGGATGTGTTAGGTTTGAAACAGTTTAATCACACAAATCTAACAACTATGCAGATAACAGAGCTTGGTTAGAGTTGTTATGCAACCTGCAATTTAATTAGGTTAGGATCTAAATTGAGCATGCACATTTCAATCATGTGCCCACTAGCCGTCGTCTAGTTAGGATCGCTCAGCTAATTCAGGTGCATCTCAATCACGTATGAACGAAATAAAGACTTGATTTTAATTGAAAACATGATCTTTGAAGGCACAAACATTATAAGCATGAATCAAATAAATATTATTTAATCAAAGCAATCATCCTAGCTTAAATAAAATTAAGCTAACATTGTTGTAACAAGAACAAAAAATACATAGCAATCATTTTTAGATTAAATCAAAGAAAAGAAAGATTAAACCCAAATCAAAGTGGCTGTCACCCAAGACTCTAATCGACGAGGCTCCTTCGCTCCTTCGCTTTGTCCTTTGCTGATGGCTTTCCAAGGTGGATAACCAAGGGCTCTTTAAGAGGCTTAATTGCTAAAATCTCTATGAAAATATGATGCTCAGCGTGGGGAATGGAAAATGCTAAAGAGAGTTGAGAGGAAAGAGGGAATGATGAGGGATGAAGGATGATTAGGAATGGTGAAATGAAGTCTTATTTATAGGTGAAGAGAGAAGAGTAGTTTGCTAAAAATAGAGATGTTTAGTCTCTTCAAGATTCTTCAATGAGTGGCCTGCCATGATTAGTGGATTTTGAGTTGAATTTTTCCTGACTTTTAAGTAATTTAAATGCCATAACAACTCAGGACTGAGACTCGGTCAAATGTAAATCTTCGGGCAAATCTCTAATTTCTTCAACATTGCAAGGACCCTGTGTAATTAAACCAATAAGTGGTTTATGTGGACAGCCATGTGTAGCCAAAATTGGGTTGACTTGGTCTTCAATTTTGATTTTTTTTAATCCAACAAAGCTATCAGACTTGTCCAAAATAAATTAATAAATTAAAGGGCCAAAGAATAAAATAATTAATTAATTAAAACCCAAATTATTAATGAAATATTTTAAAATGAATTATTAAATATAATTTTTTATTTTATTATTTAATTTAATCAAGCATGGCCCATTTTATGTCTTAAAAATATAATATGTTCAAATGAATATAAAATAAGTCATTTTATGCATGAAAACTATATAATAAAGCACAAAATCACATTTTACTAATTTCTCTGTCCTAATTTCATATTTTCACATATTTCATTAATTTATTAAACAATTACTTAGTTTTAAAAAAATTATGTAAAAAGGTGATAAATTGTATAGGAAAAATCCTATATATTTTTCAGTTTATAGACCTCCAAATTTAAATCATTGCTCGTCCCAAGTAATTTTTATGCACAGCAAAAGGTCTTGCTAAGACAAAATTGCTAACTGTGTAAGCAGCATCAATCTTTGTCCCATAATCATGCATTAATAACTTCATGTTCATAGATCTCCTTTATTAACAAGTAATTCACATGCAAACATTTTTAGAATTTTATACTAAGTTTCAAAATATGCTAACATGAACCATAGTTTGTATGTATGTCATAGCCACAAATAACATTCTTTATTCAACATAATTTCTTATCAATGAAGCAAACAATCATAAGGCTTATTTATGATCTTCATATGTTGAACTTAATACTTCCTCTCCACTAAGTAGGTGTCATAATCATCAAATCAATAGGTTTTTTATAAGGTTGTAATAGGGCTCGGTTAAAGGTAGGAATTTAAAGAGATGAGTCATTTCGATTTCAAAATCTTAACCTTTAACTTTGTCTTGGATTCCTCGAAATACAACCTTTTTCTTTAAGTAAACCTTTGGAACACCCCCAAACTTATTTTGAAATTATGCTCCTACATTTTTCTTTTTGGAGACTGAGCAAACTTTTCTTCCCTCTTTCTTCATCTCTTTTTTTTTTAGGCATGAGCATATACATCCTTTAGAAAATTTCCTCAAATGTTGATTACCAAGACAACTTTAGTTAAGATGGGTGAAAAAAATTAAGTTAACATAAAAAGATGGTAATGTGGCTTATAAAGTAGATTCATTGCAATAAACAGGCCTTTAAGCTCAAAATTATAGTGTAAAGGGTCTAATATCATAAGGTTGGCTTGAAAAGACTCAAACGATCCAAAGAAATAATGCCTATATCATTTTAGATTTTTATGTCTCCTAGGATTTTGCCTCAAGAAAGTTACTAAGTCAATTCTAAAGATATAAACCTTCATACATGTCTAATCTCAAGAGAAACTAAGTTTTCATGGCAAACATTACTAAGACTAAGATCATACAAGCATTCCATTCTTCATGATAACATACGTTCACTCAGATAGAATCATCATTCATACTTGCATACAAACTATCTCATTAACAAAAAAAAAATGTCTCTAAGCATTCATTTATTATAACATACTTATGATAGAAATGATTGAAACATACTTGAAAATTTTAAAAATTTGAGCAATTTATTTGCCTTACCCCCTTTAAAAAGAAGCAATGTCCTCGTTGCAAAAACAAAGTAATGAATGAAAACTAAACACCAGGTAGGGTTGTAAAGAAAGAGAGGTGAGTCATTAAGACTACTTAAACACCAAGTCTTTCTTAATAACCCAATCCTAGACATGCTCATTCCGTTACCACATTACTTAGTCTTTTTCTTTCTAAAGAAGTGTTAAGTTTATTCATGCTTATTATGTTTTATTCTGTAGAAATTAAATCCTAATTATAAAAGAAATAAATTCCTAAAGACCTAAAAATAATTAAATAAATAACAAGACAAGAATCCCCCTTTTTATTTTTCTGACTCATTCCCCTTGTCTTCTTCAGCTCCATCTCCGCTTGCATAGTCAGTATCTTCCGTCCATGTCTCGAGAATAGCATTTGGGAATTCAGGAACAAAAGTATTAGAGATATTCTTAAAAGTATTTTGAATTGAGTCATCTCTAATTTTTCCATATTTCCAGTAAGTTTGTTATTGATTGTGCATGAACTTGCACATATCCATCATAATTGATATCTCCAATTTCTTTGAAGTACTTGCAGAAGTCAGCATTGGAGTTGTAGATTCAGGTTTAACACTTAGCTTGACTATTTCTTCTTCTAGCTCATCCTTTGATTTAGGGTTTGCACATCCTTCAACTGGTTTAGGACTATTCAGTTCCTTGTCAGATTCTTTTTTAGTGTCTGTAACTAAATTAGCTTCAGTTCCAGTCTCATTTGTTGACTCCTCGGTATCTGGCTCAGTTGGCTCTTCTTGCTCGCCTTGATTTAGCTCATGCACATCTCTACTAACCTTTCAAGATCATGATTTGTAATGCACCCTTGAACATATTGCCCCTTCAAATTTGCTTGTTTTTTAACATGGGCCCTTAAGCAAAGTGAAGTGATTAATGATGGGAAATAAGCACTTCCTGTCTTCTTTTTAGCACAGTCATGAATCTCTTTGAGAATAATTTTCCCAACATTAATGGAATTTTCTGTCAAAATTGCATATAACAAAAGCATCCTTTCTATCGAGATGGTGGAACTATGTGAGATAGGCATAAAACTATAGCGAACGAAATAAAACCATACCTTTGCTATTGGTTTTAGGTATTCCCTTCAGCAAGAATGGCTCCCAAACTTTTTTATAATCCACTGGGGTCCCAGATTTGTCACAACATCAATCACTTGTTGAAGAAAACCCTAATTGATATTGTTCATCATAGGGTAGTACTCATCTTTTTCAACATCAGAGAAGTTAAACAAATCAATGATGGACTTAGAAGTAAGAGGTACCTTTTTCTTTCTAACGATGACCTTAGTAGCATCTTGCATAGTCAAACTAGCATAGAATTCTTGAACTAGGTCATCATTGGGAAGTGAACGAGCATCTTGAGAGCATTGATTTTCTTTCTGATCGGTATAGGAACAACCATCAAATCATTACTCTTCAAGTTAAAACCTTTTTCTGGCATCATAGGTTGATGCTTAAAGATTGAATCAAATCTCTTTTTCACTTCTTCATCGATCGAAATCGAGTTTTTAGGAGTAGTCTTTGAAGATTGAGTTCTTTTGCGAGACATGGTATCTTTTCTTGACAATATGGCAAAGTTTCTACACAAGGGGGAAAAGATAAATCATCAAGGCGGGTAAAGACTTGCTACAACGAAAATCTTGCGACGGCAAGGATGGTGCGACAGCAACGACAACGTGCGATTGCAATGTTGGTGCTTCAGCAATCTTCTTGTGGTGGAAATAGGTGATTTTGGCAAAAAAGGGAAGAGAAAATAGGGTTTCTTTCAGGATTTGAGGCTAGCAGCACAAGAAGAATATTTAGGGATTTTTAGGGTTAAGCAATTTGCTTTATGGGATATGAAAAATAGTAGAATGAAGAGAAGTTTATATAGGGAAGAATTAGGGCAACATTTAGTGAAAATTTAACTGCATTAGGGTTACTTGGGTAGCAAGTAATGGGAGTGGCGGCAAAGTATGGATTTTCCCTCCTTTTTGCTATCTTGGGCCTCAAACTCCGATTGAATTTACTAACTTACTCAAGAAAAAAATTGATTAGTACTTGGGCCAAATTTGACCCCCTTTATTAAAATAAAAATTTAAAATTTAAACAAAATAAATGAAACTTAAAAATTTTAAATCTTAATTAGAAAATTTCTTCTTAATAAATTACACTAAATTATTTCCCAAGAAAGGTTGGAGGGGTCACAGCTGTCCTGCTTAAGTTCCAATTTCCTTATACAAAACTAATTAAATGTAATAAGTTAAGAAAATAAGTTCTAATTATTTATTTATTTACAAAACGAGTTCATGAAAAATCAAGGTTCAGTTAATTTGAACGAGGATTCAATTCACTCAACTTCACCATCCCCGTAGTGTTTGAGACGTTGCCCATTAACTTTAAAAGTACCTCTGTAATTGTCGTATAATTCAATAGATCCATAATGATAAACTTGATAGGTGGTATAGGGTCTTTTACATTGGGATTTAAGCTTCCCAAGATATAACATCAACCTTGAATTAAACAACAAAACCTTCTGACCTTCTTTAAAATCGCGAGGTTGTATATGACTATCATGCCATCTCTTTAATCTTTCTCTACACATTTTGGCATTCTCATAGACAAACAACCTCAGCTCTTCCAACTCATCAAGTTGTAACATCCTTCTCTCATCGGCTTACTTAAGATCAAAGTTTAACTGCTTCAAAGCCCAGTGAACTCTATTCTCCAACTCTAATGGCAAATGACTTGCCTTTCCTATAACAACCCGTTTTTGGTCAAATCAGAATAGTGGTTTCGAAACCACAAATCCAAAATCAAAAAATTATTTGAATATTATTTTTAAGTATTTAAATCATGTTAGAATGTATGTGTGAAAGTTTCGTGAAGTAATTTTATCGTTTGAATCCTTAATTCGGTATAAAGGACTAAATCGCGTAAAGTACAAAAGTGATGTTCTATTAGCTAAAGGTGTTTAATAGCTATAGGACCTTAAAGTAAAGGTCCTTAAGTGGTAATTAACCCATTTGAGAGTTAGTGGATGATAGTGGCATGGCAATTGGTGTAATTATTAAATGTTTTAAAGGTTAAATAAGTAAATTAGTTAATAAAGGTTAATTAAAACAAAAAAAATTCATAATTTTTGTCCATATTCATGCTAATAGCCGAATATAACAAAGGCTAAAGCCATTCTTAGGGCTTGAAGCATTCGACCAACTCCTAGCTTAATTGTAAGTCCGTTTTTGCTCGGTTTTTAATGGTTTCTATGTTTTTGAGATTGTTGCTTCGTATTTTAGCTAGCCCTTACCCTAGATTTTGAAACTGTTAAAGATTTATCATGTTTCAATTTTTGAATGCTTGAGTAATTTGATGATTTCTGATAGATTTGGAAGGTTTAATGTTAGATTAATAGCTTTTGTAAAGTGATTTCTGACAAAAATGTCAAAAAAGGGATTAAATTGAGAAAATGTAAAATGTGGTGGTTAAAAGTGTGAATAAATTGAAAAATTGGGCTGCTAGTAACATGTACTAAATTCGACTAAGCATGGGTTTGTACTAAATTGCATGAATTTTCAATTTTATGTGATAAAGACTCAATTGTGAAAATGTGAAACATTAGGGGCAAATGTGTAAATTTGCCAAATTGTAAATTATAGGCTAAATTGAATAGACCAAATGTTGAATGTGCTAAATTTGATAATATATAGATCAACATAAGCCGAGATCGGGATTAGATTGGGGAAAAGGAAAAGTGGACGAATAGTCGATAATTTCCATCCGAACAACTCGAGGTAAGTTCGTATAATTAGAATTGAATTTTTAAATACTTGTAAATTATTTGAAATGAAGGTATAACTGGGTAAATGGTATTATTGAGTTCGAATTCCTAATTGATGAGAATTATTGAATACCGATTCTCGTTTGAACCGTAGAAAGTCGTAGGATACGAGTGAGATGTCAATAGTGTTATTGTTTTCGTCGAGATCCTGCATGTGTTGCAGACTCACCACAGCTCATATGAGGTTACTGATATATCAACTCGTAAGAGCTTACTATTTTCAGCTCGTCAGATCTTATCGTTTCAGCTCAATAGAGCTTACTGTCCATAAGCTATGGAGGAGCTTACTGATCATAGCTCGAAAAAGCAGAAATGATAATGGATGATTACATACACTTACGTGACTAACTTGTTGATGAATGCTTTTGTGTAGGCATTTGGTAATTGAATTGAGTATACCTTATTTATTTTCTTGATTATGTATAAATGGTAAGTTTAATTCTGAATTATATGGGCTTGCTAAGCTATAAAGCTTACTATGTTTCTTTTCCGTGTTTTATAGAGGTTCGATAGCTCGCTCAATTCAGATAAAGTTAGAGATACACAACACACTATCCAGTTGCCGATTGGTACTTTTGAACTTATGGATATATGTAAATATGGCATGTATAGGCTAGTTAAGAAAATGATAGTTACGGTTACTTAAGCTAGTGATTTTGGTACATGTTGTGGTTTAAGATAAAGCCATGTGATTTGGATTAACTTGGTATAATGCTTTGGTTGCATATAAGTATTCAATATGGTATGTTTTGGCAAGTAGTAATTGGAATAGAAATAGGCAAATCTTGTCTTGATATGTGATAGGCATATGAATGGAAAATGCTTGATTATAATTTAGTTATTTGAATACCTTGTTTAGTTGGTTATATTGTTTGAATATTGAATTTAGAAATGATTGTAGTTGGATTTGTATAATGTGTGTATGAAATGTTATGGATTCGCTACCTATTAAGTTATAAAATGTTGCAAATTATGCTTATATAGGTATGTAAAATTAGAGTGGCAAATTGGCTTAGTAAATAGCTTATTTTTGTCCACACCGGCAGATACACAGGCTTATGTCTCAGTCGTATTTGACACATGGTTATGTTACACGACCGTGTGTCCCCTGGGGTTGAAATTAAATCAAGTCAGTATGCTCCACATGGCCTCACACACGAGCGTGTGAATTGGCTGTGTGGCATAAGTCAGTATACCTTATAGGTTTGACATGGCCTGGCATATGGGCATCTATTGCCATTTTTAGGGCACACGAGCTAGCCACATGGGCGTGTGTGTTGGCCGTGTGACCCAAGTTAGAGAGTTAAATTAATTAGATTAGGCTATTTCAAAATGAATTATGAATGTTCTTGTGTTGATTTATTTATTTATGGCTTACTAAGCTATCCAAACTTACATTGTGTGTCTATTCGTTGTTTTATAGATATATAAAGCTAGCTCAAGCTCGAGGATCATCAAGGATCATCATCACACTATCAATCTCTATTTTGGTACTTGAAGCTTGTAAATATGTTCTATGGCATGTATAGGCTAGTAATCAAATGGTATGTTTTGAATTGTGTTAATAGCCATGTGAATTGGCTTATGAATGATGTAGTTAATAGAAGAGTAATTAACTTATGATATGTGTTTATAATTGCCATGGTATGAGTAAGCTATGCCTTTGAATTTGGCTTGTCAGTTGGTTTAAAATTGGTGTTTAGGTTGGTGTGTATTCAGCCTTGTTACTTAACTTATTTTGGAAAATATGTTACATGGTTTATGATGTGGTTATAATGTTTTATGATTTGGAATGTTTGAATGAATAATTTTAGCAAATGGTTGATTGTGTATTTGGAAAATTGTTTGTAATAAAACTTCTTCGGTGATTTGTGAGATAAAATATGGTATAAGATGTGTACTTACATTCGGCTAATGCCAGGTAGAATGTATATATGTTTTGTGATGTCGTATGTATTTAGCCAAATTAATATGGTTGTCTTGTTGATTAGGTGAGGTATAATATTGGGAGATATTTTTGTAAAGTATGAAATGCGCATGAATTAGTATGTTTTTGGTTGATATTTATGTGTTAGTTGATGCCTTGTATATTTGTACTGTCCAATTTTGATAAATTGGTTTTAGTCAAAAATGCATTTAGAAATGTTTGCATTATTATGGTTCGAATTGGGCATAGTTTGGATTTGTTTTAGTTGTTCACTTGAATGAGATAAATACTAATGAAATGTGTTGTTAAACTAACATGTTTGATATTTAGCTAATAAAATAAATAGTTATAAACAAAAAAATTTGGTGATATATGAGGTATATGAAGTAAGGAAATATGCTTGTTTTTAATTTAGGTATTCGAATACCAAGTATTTGATGCCCTTTTAGTTAGAATATTATATTTTTAAAATGCATGCAATATGGTTTTTTTACATATTAGATAGTTCGAATATGTGAGTAAAAATGATATTGATATGATTGACATTTTGCAGCATGGTTCGTATATGTATTATAAGTAATAAAGCATGATTGATTTTATTTGGTTAAGTGCTTCTTATGTGTGAAATTGATTTATATGAATGAATAGATGATTGCTATTCGATTGAAGATTATTGTGAAAAAATTTGATATGTTTTTGAAAATGAAATGATTTATATGAGCATGCTAAACTGTGTTATGTCAAGTAATGCCTCATAACACTAATCCGACGACGGATACTGTAACACCCCTAACCGGTATCCGTCGCCAGACTAGGGTTACGAGGCATTACTGAACGAAAAACATAATTCCAAACACTCACATATTCATACAAGTCATATTTATATATATATATATATAATAAGCACATGGCTAATTAAATATTAAACATTCATTATTAATCATATTGCATTTACGAATCATACCTCAAAATTTAACCGAACACATACCATTCAAATAACCACATTTTCATTAACAAATAACCCAAACCATTATGGCAAGCATCATTCGAACACACAATCATGTACATGTATATATATACATATAATTAACATCTTGCTAAAATTCATATAATTTCCACATTGTATTATTACACAAATCACTATTCATTTGGTCAATTTTCATCTCATTAACCGAATAGGCACATACCTATCATCATTTTCCTTTCAACTTTATTTCATCACAAAAAAATATACAACCACACATGGAAACATGTATAAACATCCTATAATTTACATTTTCTAAACACATGATTCAAATATATTTTACCTAACCAAAAACCTTAACCGAAACAATTAATTATGCCATGAAATTTTAATATATATACGATGATCATTACATCAACCACTTCCAAATTTACTAACATCATTAAACCATTTTCAAACATACAACATTTATCACATACATCATTCATGTATAATATATAACATATCAACTAAAAGTGAGCTCAAACCATAACCAAAGTGTGAACGAAATTATCATGGAAATTAAGCCATTTTCGCATGGCTAAAGTTATACATATTCAAGCTCGAACAAAATACGTATTAGCCTATACATGCCATAAGTTCAAAAATAGACTTTTAAAAGTACCGAAAGTTGACGATAGTGTGGATGACTTCAATAACGATCCCCGAGCTCGTAACTTACAACCAAAATCTATAAAATAGAGTAACAAAAATACACAGAATAAGCTAACTTAGCTTAGTAAGCCTTAAGCAAATTAAACAACTCAATGAATAATCAACACATTCAAACAAACCGAATTATATCTATAATGTTATACTTTAACACAATGAGTTACCTTGGCCGAATGTTCAATATCAAATATATATCACCACATAAACACTTACATGTATGGTCGAATACACAAGGTTCATTATATCATCACATGTGGCCGATTATAAAAGTTGAATAAAACATCACATGTAACCTTAAGTTCAAATCCAATAGAACATCACATATGGCCGAATATGCACATTCAAGATAACTTCACATATAACCGAATATACAAGTTTAATATAAGCTTACATGTAATCGAATACTCGAGTTTAATATGACCTCACATGCAGCCGAATATAAAAATTCAATATAAGCTCACATGTACTTACTTATGTGACCGAATATAGAGTCATTTAAATGAACTTACTTGCTCAATTCCCTCGTCGATGTAAAGTCTTATAGACATAGACTTGAAAAAAATCACCGGCATAAACCTACTAGGCATAAGCCTGAATCACACACCGACACAAGGCCTGCTAGATCCAAGGTTTCATATTTACTCACCGGCACTAAGCCTACTAGGCACAAAGCCCTATCAAAGTCACCAGCATAATGCTTGCTAGGCTCAAAGCTCGAATATCACAATTTTAGAATCATTCCATAACATTTGATATATCAAATCGTACATTATTCCATATAACACATATACACTTTCAGAGATTTTAAATCAGTCGAATAAAACTCAACCACAATGATTCAATGATACATCACATTCGGCTATTATACTAATAGATTATAAAATTCGAATCATCACAGTAAAATATTCTATGTTCAAAATAAACCATGTTTAATTACTTAAAATCTTACCTCAAATATCGACGGACGTTACAGATCGGCTATTCGACTATTTTTGTTTTCCCCCGATCCAAGTCTGTTTCCTTTGTTCTTGATCTTGAATTAGGCCTCCAAAGTGCTGAAATTTCAAAAACTTTTAACTTCTGTTCTTTTCTTAAGGTTCGGCCAAAAACATGTATAAAATGCATGTCTTTTAAATTTTGTTTTATTATAATTCATAATATTTCATAATTTACTTTAATAACCTTTATAATAAAATAATAAACCATAGTTTAATAAGGCTACAACCGTCCAATGCATATTATCATGGGAAATTTGCAACATAAACACCCCATATTAAAAAGCCACTAACAAATCAGTCTTTATGAATTAAACTATCAAGTTTTTATTTTACGCGATTAAGCCCTTTTTATTTAATTAAGCACACAAATAATTAAATTTTCATACAAAAATTTCACACATGCAAATTCATATATAAGACACATGAAAAATAATATTTAAATATTTTTCTGACTCAAATTCGTGGTCCCAAAATCACCGTTCTATTTAGGGTCTAAATCGGACTGTTACAACTCTCCCCCTAAGGGATTTTCATCCCCGAAAATCTTACCGGTGAATAGGTTCAGATAACGCTTTTTCAATGTATCCTCTGGCTCCCACGTTGCTTTCTCAAGTCTATGTTTATGCCACAATACTTTAACCAATGAAATTTTCTTTTTTCGCAACTCTTTAATCTCGCGAGCCAGAATACGAATTGATTCTTCCTCGTACGACATATCGGGTTTAATTTCAACTTCGGTCAGACTAATTACGTGTGAAGGATCAAATCGATATCTACGAAGCATCGAGAGATGGAATACATTGTGAATCTTTTCTAGCTCAGGTGGCAACAGCAGTCTATATGCAACCGGCCCAATCCTCTCTATACATCCGGCCCAATCCTCTCTATAATCTCATACGATCCAATAAATCTCGGACTCAATTTACCTTTACGACCGAATCTGAGTATTTTCTTCCACAGTGAGACTTTCAAAAACACTCTATCCCTGGTCTAAAACTCTGTGTCTTTACGTTTCAAGTCTGCATACGATTTCTGACGATCTGATGTTGTTTTCAAACTTTCACGGATCACATTCACTTTCTGTTCTATTTCTGTGATCAAATCGACCCCGTGTATCTTACTTTCACTCAGTTTAGTCCAATATAATAGTGTACAACATTTACGACTATACAAAGCCTCGTAAGGTGCCATTTTGATACTCAATTAAAAGCTATCATTGTATACAAATTCAATCAGAGGTAGGTATTGTTCCCACGTACCTTCGAACTCGAGAATGCAACATCTCAACATATCCTCAAGTATCTGAATAATTCCCTCGAATTTGAACGTGCATGCGGGGATGAAAAGATGCTAAAATGCAGTTTAGTACCTAATGCATCTTGCAGTTTCTTCCAAAACTGCGATGTAAACCTCGGATCTCTATCTGAAACAATAGATATTGGCACACCATGTAACCTCACGATTTGACAAACATACAATTCAGCCAGTTTATCAAGTGAGTAATCTGTATGAACCGGAACAAAGTGAGCAGATTTGGTCAATCTATCAACAATAATCCAAATTGCATCTTCCTCGTTTGGTGTCAATAGTAAACCGGATACAAAATCCATTGTAACTCTGTTCCATTTCCATTCATGTATCATGATCGGCTGAAGTAATCCAGAAGGTACCTGATGCTCGGCTTTTACTTGCTGACAGACTAAACATTTCGATACAAAGTCAGAAATGTCTCATTTCATACCTTGCCACCAATAGTGTTGTTTCAGATCATTATACATCTTCATACTACCCGGATGAATAGATAGTCGACTGTTGTGAGCTTCATTCAAGATCATCTGAATCAACTCTGTATTTCTCGGAACACATATTCGGTTTCTGAATCTCAAACAGTCATCAACATCAATTCAAAAATCTGAATCAACATTTGAATCACACTGAGCTTATTTTACTATCAACTCGTTATCAAACTTCTGGGCATCACAAATTTGCTGAATAAATAACGACCTTGCTTTTCACTCAGCTATTATCGTACCATCATCAGACATAGCCATATGCGCATTCATTGCACGTAAAGTAAACAGTGATTTTCAGCTTAAAGCATCAGCAACAACATTAGCCTTTCTCAGGTGATAGTTAATGACAAGTTCGTAGTCTTTTAGTAATTCTAACCATGGACGTTGTCTCAAATTCAGATCTTTCTGAGTTATCAAGTACTTCAAACTTTTATGATCGGAATAAACATGACATTTCTCACTGAACAAACAATGGCACCAAATTTTTAATGCAAACACAATAGCTGCCAACTCTAGATCGTGCGTCGAATAGTACTTTTCATGCGACTTTAACTGTCTCGAGGCATAAGATATGACTTTGCCTTCCTGCATCAAAATACAGCCCAAACCATTTAAAGATGCATCACTAAAGATAACAAATTCTTTACCCGATTTTGGCTGAACTAACATTGGAGCTTCGGTCAAAAGGGCTTTCAACTGATCAAAACTTTTCTTGCACTTTTCTGACCACTCGAATTTAACATCTTTCTATAGCAGCTTTGTCACTGGAGTTGTAATCATAGAAAAACCTTTCACAAACCGTCTAAAGTAACCAGCAAGTCCCAGAAAACTTCTTACTTCAGAAATGTTTCTCGGAGGTTTCCAATCAAGTATTGCTGAAATTTTACTCGGATCAACCCGAATACCTGATGCTGAAACAACATGTCCCAGAAAGCTAACTTCATGTAATCAAAACTCATATTTACTAAACTTCACATACAACTATTTTTCTCGCAAAGTCTGTAACACAAGTCTCAAATGATCGACATGTTCGGTTTTGTTACGGGAGTAGATCAGTATATCATCAATAAACACGACCACAAACTGATCTAAATACTGCCTGAAGATCCGATTCATCAAATCCATAAAAATAGCAAGTGCATTAGTAAGTCCGAACGACATAACTAGAAACTTATAATGTTTGTACCTCGTTCAAAAAGGAGTTTTTGGCACATCGGAGTCTCTAACTCGCAACTGATAATAACCTGATCTCAAATCTATCTTCAAAAACACTGAAGCCCCTTTCAACTGATCAAACAAATCGTCAATCTGTGGCAATGGGTATTTATTCTTTATATTCACCTTATTTAACTAGCGATAATCAATACACATTCTCATAGTTCCGTCTTTCTTTTTCACAAATAAAACTGGCGCACCCCAGGGAGAAAAACTCGGTCGTGCAAAACCTTTATCTGTTGACTCTTGCAACTGTGCTTTCAACTCTTTTAATTCAGAAGGTGCCATCTGATACAAAGCTACCGAAATCGGAGTCATCCCCGATACTAACTCAATACCAAATTCTACCTCTCGAATAGGTGGAAAACTCGATAATTCTTCAAGAAACACATCCGGATACTCGCACACAACTGGTACAGATTCAATTTGCTTTTCAGTCACTTTACTATCAAGCACATAAGCAAATTAAGCTTTACAACCTTTTCTCACATAATTTCAAGGCAACATCAAAGATATTACTGCTGGTAAACCATTCAGATAATTAGATTCAATCCGAATAATCTCGTTGTTCGGACATCTCAAATCGATGGTCTTTCTTTTACAATTAACAATAGCATCATGCATGGTCAACCAATCCATACCCAAAATTATATCAAACTCGTCGAAAGGTAGCAACATCAAATCGGCCAGAAAGCATGAATCTCGAGTCATCAACGGGCAATTTTTACACACTTTGTCAACCAGAACACACCGGCCTAGGGGGTTTGATACTCGAATTACAAACTCAGTAGACTCAGCAGGCAAAGTCTTACTGGATACTAATGTTTCACACACATATGAATGAGTCGAACCAGGATCAATCAATGCAATAACACTAGTATCATAAAGAGTGAAAGTACCAGTAATAACATCTGGGGAAGAAGCCTCTTCGCAAGCTTGTATAGCATATGCTTTGGCAGGTGCACGAGCCTCAGATCAAATAACTGTATCTTTCATCCCTCTCTGACTACCACTCACATTACCTGAATGTCTGGGTGGTCTGCCTCGTGCTGACATGTTACTCGGTTTCGTGTTCTGAACAGTGTTTTGCTCGGCTAACATCGGACGATCTCGGATAAAATGATCCATTGATCCACATTTAAAACATGATCAATCATGCAATCTACAACTTCCATAATGCCATTTACCACAATACTTTACGCTCGAGTCTGTTCTGCCGATCATTGCCAATACTAGCAATCGAAGTGGCTTGTGAACTCATAGGATGTCGGTCTCGGTCTCATCTAGAAATGTCTGAAGTAGCTTTAAATCGACTAGGATCTTCTCTAAACTTCTTCGATGCTGAGTGAAAAGTCTTGCTCGGTGATCTTTTAAGGGAATCTTTGGCTTCAAAATCAGTTTTTCTTTTCTCTTTTTCGAGCACTTCGGCTTTGCAAGATCGACCAAAAAGTGTCACGAACTCTTTAATTTCAAGTATACCAACCAGCAATTTAATGTCTTCATTCAAACTGTCTTCAAATCTTTTACACATGATAGCTTCGGTTGAGACAAATTCACGAGCATATCGACTAAGTCTCACAAATTTTCGTTCCTTACATTTCTAATCGATAAATCTCTGACTGATGTATTTCTTATGGAAGTCGGCTTGAAAGAATTCCCAGGTCACTATCTCTTTCAGAACCACAAATACTAGTGTATTCCACCAGTGATATGCAGTGTCTCGTAATAAAGATATGACACACTTTAAACATTCATCCGGAGTACATGATAACTCGTCGAACACATGGATAGTATTATCGAGCCACAACTCAGCCCACTCAGCATCATCATCATCATTAGCTTTAAACTCTTCGGCCCCTTGTTTTCTTATTTTATCAACAGGAGGCTTGTAAAATCTCATTGGATCAATCATCTGGGGTACCACTGGTATCGGAGATGGATTATTCGGGGGTGGAAGTTGTTGTACAGTCGGATTAGTCCGGATATACTGAGTAAACCAATTGTTCATCATTTGATAGAAAGCTTGCCTAGCCTCCCCCTCATGGCTACTCGAGACAGGTCTAGATTCAGCTGGCGCTATCCCTTGCGCGGGAGCAGGCGCTACACTCTCGACATCATCGGCTCCGGCTCTATCAGGATCCATTTACTATATGAAAGCACATTTTCAAATGTCAGAAGTCATCACACTATCGTAGTATAAATTATAGCATGTATAACTAAACTCACATATGCTACGTTAGTCATAGAATTGACTAAATCGTAGCTCTGATACCAATAAAATGTAACACCCCTAACCCGTATCCGTCGCCAGACTAGGGTTACGAGGCATTACTAAACGAAAAACATAATTCCAAACACTCACTTATTCATACAAGTCATATTTATATATATAATAAGCACATGGCTAATTAAATATTAAACATACATTATTAATCATATTGCATTTACAAATCATACCTCAAATTTAACCGAACACATACCATTCAAATAATCACATTTTCATTAACAAATATAATCATACGCATATACTTTCATTATAAACCAAACCATTATGGGAAGCATGATTCGAACACACAATCATGTACATGTATATATATACATATAATTAACATCTTGCTAAAATTCATATAATTCCCATATTGTATTACTACACAAATCACTATTCATTTGGTCAATTTTCATCTCATTAACTAAATAGCCACATACCTATCATCATTTTCCTTTCAACTTTATTTCATCATAAACAAATATACAACCACACATGGAAACATGTATAAACATCCTATAATTTACATTTTCTAAACACATAATTCAAATATATTTTACCTAAGCAAAAACCTTAACCGAAACAATTAATTATGCCATGAAATTTTAATATATATATGATGATCATTACATCAACCACTTCCAAATTTACTAACATCATTAAATCATTTTCAAACATACAACATTTATCACATATATCATTCATGTATAATATATAACATATCAACTAAAAGTGAGCTCAAACCATAACCAAAGTATGAACGAAATTATCATGGAAATTAAGCCATTTTCGCATGGCTAAAGTTATACATATTCAAGGTCAAACAAAATACGTATTAGCCTATACATGCCATAAGTTCGAAAATAGACTTTTAAAAGTACCGAATGTAATATCCTGAATTAGGGCCTAATCGGAATAGTGGTTTTGTGACCACAAATCCGAGATAGAAATAATTATTTTATAATTATTTTGAGGTTTATGATATGATTGCATAATTGTGTGAAGATTTCGTGAAGAAATTTTTGGCATAACGAGTTTAATTTAAAGTTAGGGACTAAATCGAATAAGTTGCAAAACTTGCATTCTAGAAGTTTTTAGTATGAAATTGCTTTGAAATATTAATTAGGAGGTCTTAAATAGCAATTTGGCCAATTTTAAGTTCATGGAAAAAATTAGGACATGGAAGGAATTTTTGAAAGTTTAGTAAGGAGGGGCATTTTGGTCATTTGGATATTAAATGAAATAAAATGGGAAAAATAACACAAAATGGTCATCTTCTTCATATGGTTGCTGCCGAATTTTACTCTCTCCATAGCTAGGGTTTCTTCAACTTTCAAGCTTCATATTAAGTGATTCCAAGCCCCGTTTTTAATGATTTTTACGATTTTGAGATCCCGGTAGCTCGATTTAGCTTATGCTAGCAATAATTTAACCTAGGGTTCATATTTGGAAAAATACCCATAGGTGAAATTTGTGTATTTTTATGTTTAATGATAGAATATGAGGTTTTAAATTATGTTAGACAACTTGTGCTACTCGGTTTTGAGTGAAAACGAGTAAAAGGACTTAATCTGCAAAAATACCTAATAGTCACATGTTAGAGTGAGAATTTGATGTTGCCATAGAAGAGAAAAGTAATCAGCATGTTATAAAACATAAGAATAAGGAATAAAGTTTAATCCCGAGCCTAGGGGCAAAAGTGTAAATATGCAAAAGTTTAGGGGTAAAATTGTAATTTTGCTAAAATTTGAATTAAGAATTAATTTGATAATGTGAGTATTAAATAAGCTAAATGTGTTATTTTAGATCAATAAAGACGTGGAATCGACCCCAATCGAGGAAAAGAAAAGATTGTGGACTAAATTGCAAAATCTTTATATTTTGGTACCAAGGTAAGTTCATATGTAAATGTTGGTAACATAGTTATTATTTTAAATGTTTTTATGTTATTTAAATGATATGATAATTATTATGAAATATTATACTCGTGATAATTGTTTGATAATATGTCAAATTATGTGAAATACTTGGAAAATGTGAAATACTACCGAGTATCGGTATTCCGTAGAAGATGGTTGAGACACATGATTGGGAAAAAGGTCTCGTTGAACCTCAGGAATGGATTAGGATACAAGTGACATGTCACTAGGATGGTTGAGCATCCGAACTCGTTGAGTTGAGTCCGAGTTCACTTACGAATGCAAATGTCCGAACTCGTTGAGTTGAGTCCGAGTTCGTGAGATGTAACTAGGCATCCGAACTCGTTGAGTTGAGTCCGAGTTCACTTATGGATGCGAACACCAGAGCTCGTTGAGTTGAGTCCGAGTTTCACTTAGGGGCGGGTTACATGATTGCTTGATTGCATATGTGGCACTTATGTACAAATTATCCATGTATCCGAATTATATTCCGATGTGTTCAACGGGTAAAGTTCTACTCAAATGGAGGAATACTTGAGATGAAAAGAGACGTATTGGTAAGTTTTGTGAAATGGATACTTTGGACAGGTATGTACTTAAACCTCGGGTTGAGTATTGATACAACAACGATAAGGTAATAAGATGATGAAAAATGATTAGAAATGTGATATATGTTTTGGTGATACCATGCTAATGTTGTTTGGTATGATTGCTTTGTTATATTACTTATTATTTGCATATGAACTTACTAAGCATTTATGCTTACTCCCTCCTTCTTATTCATCGTAGTTTTGGACAAGCCAGCTCAGGAATCGGGATAGGTCAAAGGCTCGATCACACTATCTGGAGGACTTTTTGGTAAATGGCTTGTAAAATTTAAGTATGGCATGTATAGCAATATACCTATTTTGTGTAAATGATCTTATGATATGGTGATGGAATGGTTGAGAAAATGTTTGATAATGATAAGTTATGGAAATGGGTAGTTTAGATTATGTTTGATGTCATGGAAGGTTAATAGGATACCTAGTTCATGAAAACTTATAAAAGGGATGAAATTTGTCATAAACAGAACATTGCAGCAACACTTATGTGAGTTTCAAAATTTACTAAAAATCATAGAAATTGAATTAGGTGATGGATTAAATATTAAATTGAAGCTTATTATGTCTAGTTTCACATAAAACAAACTAAACAGGTAAAGGAATTATATGTTAGAAGATATTTGAATTTTAGTGAAACATGGCCAAAGCAATTTCTGTATCCCCTGTTACAACTTTAGAAATTCACCATAAACTGTACAGATATAATTAGGTGTTTTATTTTATATTCTCAGAATCCTTATTGAGTCTAGTTTCAGGAGAAACAAACCTAATAGTCATATGAATTTTTTACAGAGAGAAATGTGGTTCGTAGTAAACAGAGGTCAGTCCAGTCAAGTCCTGAAACAGGGGTAACTTTAACTAATAAATTGTACTAATTGGCCCAACCAAAAATTCTATAAAAAAATTGGTAAATAGGTATATGAGTCTAGATTCAGGGAAAATTTATGGATCTTGATTTCGAGTTTCATAACTCGAGATATGATTTTTCTTGTAACTATGACGCAAGTAGCTAGAAAGCAGTGAATGTAGAAACAAATGATCTAAAGTTCTTAAAATGTTAAATTAAGTCTAGTAACTCCTCATACTCGACTCCGGCGACGGTCTCGGGTAAGGGGGCGTTACACTGATAGTTGACGATAGTGTGGATGACTTCAATAACGATTCCCGAGCTCTTAACTTACAACCAAAATCTATAAAATAGAGTAACAAAAATACACAGAATAAGCTAACTTAGCTTAGTAAGCCTTAAGCAAATTAAACAACTCAATGAATAATCAAAACATTCAAACAAACCGAATTATATCTATAATGTTATACTTTAACACAATGAGTTACCTTGGTCGAATGTTCAATATCAAATATATATCACCACATAAACACTTACATGTATGGCCGATTACACAAGGTTCACTATATCATCACATGTGGCCGATTATAAAAGTTAAATAAAACATCACATTTAACCTTAAGTTCAAATTCTATAGAACATCACATATGGTTGAATATGCACATTCAAGATAACTTCACATATAACCGAATATACAAGTTCAATATAAGCTTACATGTAATCGAATACTCAAGTTTAATATGACCTCACATGCAGCCGAATATACAAATTCAATATAAGCTCACATGTACTTACCCATGTGACCGAATATACAAGTCATTTAAATCAACTTACTTGCTCAATTCCCACATCAATGTAAAGTCTTATAGACATAGACTTGAAAAAAATCACCGGCATAAACCTGTTAGGCATAAGCCTGAATCACACATCGGCACAAGGCCTGCTAGACCCAAGGTCTGATATTTACTCACCGGAACTAAGCCTGCTAGGCACAAAGCCCGATCAAAGTCACCAGTATAATGCTTGCTAGGCTCAAAGCCCGAATATCACAATTTTAGAACAATTCCACAACATTTCATATATCGAATCGTACATTATTCCATATAACACATATACACTTTCAGAGGTTTTAAATCAGTCGAATAAAACTCAACCACAATGATTCAATGATACATCACATTCGACTATTATACTAATAGATTATAAAATTCGAATCATCACAGTAAAATATTCTATGTTCAAAATAAACCATGTTTAATTACTTAAGGATTTACCTCAGATATCGACGGACGTTACGAATTGGCTATTCGACTATTTTTGTTTTCCCCCGATCCAAGTCCGATTTCCTTTGTTCTTGATCTTGAATTAGGGCTCCAAAGTGCCGAAATTTCAAAATCTTTTAACTTCTTTTCTTTTCTTAAGGTTCGGCCAAAAACATGTATATAATGCATGTCTTTTAAATTTTTTATTATTATAATTCATAATATTTCATAATTTACTTTAACAACCTTTATAATAAAATAATAAACCATAGTTTAATAAGCCTACAATCGTCCAATGCAGATTATCATGGGAAATTTGCAACATAAACATCCTATATTAAAAAGCCACTAACAAATCAGCCTTTATGAATTAAACTATCAAGTTTTTATTTTACGTGATTAAGCCCTTTTTATTTAATTAAGCACGCAAACAATTAAATTTTCATACAAAAATTTTACACATGCAAATTCATATATAATAAACACGAAAAATAATATTTAAATATTTTTTGACTCGAATTCGTGTCCTGAAACAACCATTCCGATTAGGGTCTAAATCGAACTGTTACAAATACGGGTTAGGGGTGTTACAGAGAGATTATCAAATTGAAATGTCCAAACGGTGAAAGTCTTCGGATTGAGTCTTATGATTCGAGTGAATTACCTACTGTGATATCGTCTCAGAAATGTATGAAAAAGGGCTATGATGCATATCTTGCATACGTACTAGATACTAAAGTGTTTGAATCAAAGATTGAATCTGTACCTGTTGTTTGTGGGCTTTCAGATGTATTTCCAGAAGAATTACCAAGTTTGCCACCGATCAGAGAAGTTGACTTTGGTATTGAATTAGTATTGAGAACAACATCGATATCGATAGCTCCATACAGAATGGCTCCAACAGAATTAAAAGAGTTGAAAACTCAATTGCAAGAATTGACAGACAGAGGTTTTGCATGATCGAGTTATTCACCCTAGGATGCACCGGTATTGTTTGTAAAGAATAAATATGGCACGATAAGAATGTCTATTGATTATAGATAGCTGAATAAAGTGACTATAAAGAACAAATACCCTCTATTGCAGATTGATGATTTATTTGATCAGCTGAAAGGGGCTATAGTATTTTCAAAGATTGATTTATGATCGGGTTATTATCAGTTGCGAGTTGAAGAGTCAGGTGTGCCGAAAACCATGTTCAAAACAAGGCACTAACATTATGAATTCCTTGTTATGCCTTTCGAATTAACTAATGCTCCTGCAGTTTTTATGGACTTGATGAACCGGATATTCAGATCGTATTTAGACAGATTCATTGTTGTATTCATTGTCGACATTCTGATATGTTCGTGAGATAAATCTGAACATATCGAGCACTTGAGAATTGTGTTACAAACTATGTGATAATCAACTATTTTTAAAGTTCAGCAAGTATAAGTTTTAGCTCTGAGAGGTTGGATTTCTGGGGCATATTGTTTCAGCTGAATGTATTAGAGTTGACCCGAGTAAGATTTCTCTGAGAAATGTGTCTGAAGTTCGTAGTTTTCTTGGCTTAGTGGGCTATTATCGAAGATTCGTGAAAGGATTTTTGATGATTGAGACACCGATGACACGACTGCTTCAAAAAGATGTGAAATTCGAATGGTCAGAAAAATGTCGTGAGTTTGAACGATTACATAAATATTTGTTAAGCAAGCACCGATTAGTTCAACCTAAATCAGGGAAAGAGTTTGTGATTTATAGTGACACATCATTAAAAAATCTGGGATGTGTTCTGATGCAAGAAGGAAAAGTTATAGCTTATGCTTGCTGACAATTGAAACCGTGTGAAAAGAACTATCCAACGTATGACTTAGAGTTGGTTGCAATTGTGTTCGCATTGAAAATTTGGCGACACTACTTATATGGTGAAAAATACCACATTTATACGGATCACAAAAGCTTAAAATATCTAATGTCACAGAAAGATTTGAATCTGCGACAACGAAGATGGCTCTAGTTATTAAAGATTATGAATTTGTGATTGATTATCACCCAGGAAAAACTAATTTTATTGCTGATGCCTTGAGCCAAAAATCTTTGTTTGCATTACGAGCAATGAATACCCATATGATGATTTGTGATGATGGGTCTATTTTAGCTGAATTAAAAGCTAAACCAGTATTTCTTTAACAAATCTGTGAAGCTCAGAAAAATGACCGTTAATTGCAAGTTAAACAAATTCAATGTGAGACTATCCCTAATTCAGAGTTTTAGATTGGAACAGATAATTGTTTAAGGTTACGAAATAGAAATTGGATATCAAGAAATTCAAAACTCATTCAGAATATTTTGCACGAAGCGCACAATAGCTGCTTATTTGTTCATCCAAGGAGTACCAAAATGTATAACTATTTGAAAATGTTTTATTGGTGGCAAGGCATGAAACGAGATATCTCAGAGTTTGTTTCTAAATGTTTGATTTGTCAGCAAGTCAAAGCTGAACATCAAGTACCATCAAGTTTACTACAGCCTGTGATGATTCTTGAGTGGAAATGGGATAGATTTACAATGGATTTTGTGTCAGGATTGCCCTTAACTCCGAAAAAGAAAGATGTTATCTAGGCTGTCGTTGATCAACTAACGAAATCTGTTCATTTCATACCGGTACATACAGATTACTTACTTGATAGGCTAGTTGAATTGTACATTTTTGAAATTGTTCTATTGCACAGGGTGCCACTATCTATTATTTCTAATAGAGATCCGAGGTTTACGTCGCGATTCTAGAGGAAACTGTAAGAAGCTCTGGGAACACAGTTGAATTTCAGTACTACTTTTCATCTTCAGACTGACGGTCAGACTGAGAGAGTTATTCAGATTCTCGAACACATGTTGAGATGTTGTATTTTAGAGTTTGAGGGCAGTTGGGGAAAATACTTACCGTTGATTGAGTTCGTGTATAACAGCAGTTTTCAAATGAGTAAAAAAATGGCACCATATGAAGCTTTATATGGTCACATATTTCGAACTCCACTATACTGGACTGAACTAAGTGAGAAAAGATTCATGGGGTTGAATTGATCAGAGAAACTGAAGAAAAAGGGAAAATGATTCGCAACAGTTTAAAAGTAGCTTCAGATTAACAGAAATCATACGCGATAAAGAAATTGAGTTTCAAGTCAGGGACTGAGTGTTTCTAAAGGTGTCACCGTGGAAAAAAGTTCTTCTATTCGACCGTAAAGGAAATCAGAGTCTGCGATTTATTGGACCATATGAGATCGTCAAAAGAATAGGGCCTATAGCATATAGACTAGCTTTACTGTTAGAACTTGAAAAGATTCATAATGTCTTTCACGTTTTTATGCTACGTCAATACAGATATGATACGTCACATTTGATTTCTCCAGTAGATGTTGAGATACAGATTGATTTGACATATAACGAAGAACCGATCAGGATTTTAGCTCATGAAATTAAAGAATTGAGAAATAAATGCATAACCCTAGTGAAGGTTCTTTGGCATAAACATGGGATCGAGGAAGATACGTGGGAACCCAAGGAAGCTATACAAAAACAACACCCTAACCTATTTACCGGTAAGATTTTCGAGGAGAAAAATCTCTAAAGAGGGAGAGTTGTAACAGCTGATTTTTGGTCAAATCAAAACAGTGGTTTCGAAACCACAAATCTGAGATTGAAAATTTATTTGATTATTATTGTAAGTATTTAAAGCATGTTAACATGTATGTGTGAAAGTTTCGTGAAGTAATTTTATCGTTTGAATGCTTAATTCGATAAAAAAGACTAAATAGCATAAAGTGCAAAAGTGATGTTCTATTAGCTAAAGGTGTTTAATAGCTATAGAACCTTAAAGTAAAGGTTGTTAAGTGGTAATTAACCCATTTGAGAGTTAGTGGATGATAGTGGCATGGCAATTGGTGCAATTATGAAATGTTTTAAAGGTTAAATTAGTAAATTAGTTAATAAAGGTTAATTAAAACAAAACAAAACTCATAATTTTTGTCCATCTTTATGGTAATAGCCAAATTTAACAAAGGATAAAGCCATTCTTAGGGCTAGAAGCATTCGACCAACTCCTAGCTTAATTGTAAGTCCTTTTTGCTCAGTTTTTAATGATTTCTATGTTTTTGAGATCGTTGCTTCGTATTTTAGCTAGCCCGTACCCTAGAATTTGAAACTGTTAAAGATTTATCATGTTTCCATTGTTGAATGCTTGAGTAATTTGATGATTTATGATAGATTTGGAAGGTTTAATGTTAGATTAATATCTTGTGTAAAGTAATTTTTGACAAAAATGTCAAAAAGGGATTAAATTGAGAAAATGTGAAATATGGTGGTTAAAAGTATGAATAAATTGAAAATATGGACTTCTAGAAACATGTACTAAATTCGGCTAAGCATGGGTTTGTACTAAATTGCATGAATTTTCAATTTTATGTGATAAGGACTAAATTGTAAAAATATGAAACATTAGGGGCAAACGTGTAAATTTTCCAAATTGTAAATTATAGGCTAAATTGAATAGAGCTTACTGTCCATCAGTTAGGAGGAGGTTACTGATCATAGCTCGAAATAGCTGAAACGATAATGGATGATTACATACACTTACGTGACTAACTTGTTGATGAATGCTTTTGTGTAGGCATTTGGTAATTGAATTGAGTATACCTTATTTATTTTCTCACCTTATTTATTTTCTTGATTATGTATAAATGGTGAGTTTAATTCTAGATTATATGGGCTTGCTAAGCTATAAAGCTTATTATGTGTCCTTTCCGTGTTTTATAGAGGTTCGATAGCTCGCTCGATTCGGATGAAGTCAGAGATACAGAACACACTATCCAGTTGCTGATTAGTACCTTTGAACTCATGGATATATGTAAATATGGCATGTATAGGCTAGTTATAAAAATGATAGTTATGGTTACTTGGGCTAGTGATTTTGGTACATGTTGTGGTATAAGATAAAGCCATGTGATTTGGCTTAACTTGGCATAACGCTTTGGTTGCGTATAAGTATTCAATATGGCATGTTTTGGCAAGTAGTAATTGGAATAGAAATATGCAAATCTTGTCTTGATATGTGATAGGCATATGAATGGAAAATGCTTGATTATAATTTAGTTATTTGAATACCGTGTTCAGTTGGTTATATTGTTTGAATATTGAATTTAGAAATGATTGTAGTTGAATTGGTATAATGTGTGTATGAAAAGTTATGGATTCTATACCTATTGAGTTGCAAATTATGCTTATGTAGGTATGTAAAATTAGGGTGGCAAATTGGCTTAGTAAATAGCTTATTTTTGTCCACACATGCAGAGACATAGGCGTGTGTCTCAGTCGTGTTTGACACACGGTTATGTTACATGGCCGTGTGTCCCCTGGTGTTGAAATTAAATCAAGTCAGTATGCTTCACACGACCTCACACACGAGCCTGTGACTTGACCGTGTGGCATAAGTCAGTATACCTTACAAGTTTGACACGGCCTAGCATATGGGCGTCTATGGCCTTTTCTAGGGCACACAGGCTAGCCACATGGGCGTGTGTGTTGGCCGTGTGACCCAAGCTAGAGAGTTATATGGGGTCAGACATAGGCTGGGGGAAGGCCATGTGCTCCCATTTCGAATGTCCACACGACTTGTGACACGGGCGTGTCTGGTGGCCCTGTGAGGCACAAAGCCTGGCCACACGGGCATGTGTACCCTATTTTGTGAAAAAAAATCAAAGTTTTGTGAAAGTTTCTTGAGTTACCAGTTTAGTCCCGAATCACTCCTAAAGCATGTTTAGGGCCTTGTAGGCTCGTATAAGGGACAAATTGATTGAGATTGAATGATGAATGCTTGTATTGAGAAAATGTTTGCTAAATGGATGTTTAATTGTTTTGTAAGTTAGGTAATGCTCTGCAACCCTATTTCGACGTTGAATACGGGTGATGGGTGTTGTAACAGCCTGATTTAGACCCTAATCAGAACAGTGGTTTCAGGACCACGAATCTGAGTCAGAAAAATATTTTTAAATTATTTTTTGTGTTTTTTTGTGTGAATTTATATCTGTGAAATTTTCGTGATTTAATTTTGTTGTTTAGGTGTCCGATTAAATAAAAGGACTTAATCGCGTAAATTAAAAACTTGATAGTTTAAAGCATGAGGGCCAAATTGTTAGTGACTTTCTAAGTTGGGGCATTTATGTTGTAAATATCCCATTAATAAGTAAGTGGGACGACATAAGATATATGTTACATGGTTTTTATATTATATTAGTAAAGGTATATAAGTAAATTAAATATTAAATTATTATATGTTATATTATAATATAAAACATAAAATAAACAAATTCATTGGAGTGTGCATATTCTTGGTAGCCAAAACTAAACAAAATAAAAAGAAAAGAAAGGAAGCTAGGGTTCGGGTGGTTTTGGAGCTCAATCAAGATCAAGAACTAAAGAAATCAAATTTGGACCGGGGAAAGACAAAAGTTGTCGACTAGTCGATCCATACCGATTTTTCGTTGTCCAAGGTAAGTTTATAAGCAAATAGACTTATTTATTTGGATATTAAATGTTATATTATATGTTGTTATGAAATGTTAGAATTTAAATATGCTATGGCCGAACATGATTAAATTTGGCTACTACACTTCCGAGTTCGATTTGACCAAGTTACGACGTCCGAAAGCATCGTATGAACCTTAGGAATAGTTAGGATACATATTTCATGACATAGGATTCCGATATATGTGTGTGAGTAAGACCATTGCATCGATATGTGGTTTCGATATGTGTTTACGAGTAAGACCCTGTCTATGGCAGTGGCATCGATTTGTGGCTACATGTAAGACCACGTCTGAGACGTTGGCATTGTACGATTTATGTGATTATCCAAGTGTCCTATCCAATTTCGAATGGTTCATCGGGCAAAGGTAAATCGTGATCGAATGTGTAAAATGGGCTAAAAGACCAGGTATGATTTAGCTTGTTAGCTATCGATAATAAGATATGTATGTGACTTGATAGTTGATAAATTATATGTGATGTAAGGTTAAATATATATACATGAATTAAATAAGTGTATTTGGCTTTGAACAAATGGTAAGTATATTATGGAATTAATTTTTGGTTATGCATATATAAGTGATCATAAATATTCGGTCTTATAAGAGTTATATGTACATAATATTAAATTACGGTTCTTAGACTTATATAATTGAGCAGTGGTTGATTATATTATGACATTTTGGCTTTTGAAAATTGAGCAGTAGTTTTATTACTTAACTTGTGAAAATTCGACTAAGGTAATAAATATATGTGGTTGGTATATTATTATTGAAGATATAAGTTGAGAGTAAGCTTGTTAATGATATTGGAATTTGGTTAAATTAAGTTAATTATATTATCGGCTTGTTTATTTGCTTATGACTTACTAAGCTTAAGTAGCTTACTGTGTGTATATTTGTCTTTATTTTATAGATTTGGAGTCAAGCTACAAGCTTAGGGACTGTCAGCCAAGTTCATCACACTATCTACTATTTTGGTACCTTTTTAGTTAAGCTTAAATTATGGCATGTATAGGTTGGAAAATATATTAAAAAGTGCTGATTTTGGTTTTGTATTAAAATCCATGTGAAAATGGCTTGCTATTTATGTTAGGATTTGATTTTATGTGTGCTTAGTTATAATGTTCATGATCTTGGTTTGATATATGCGTTTATGCTTGATTATGATTTGATTCGTGTTAAGTATTTTGTATAATGAAAATGGTTTTATTTTTTTAAGGCTTGAATTCGGTTGGGTTGAATTATGGCTTAAGTCCTTTGATAATATGCTGCATGTTATGATCGTTTAAAATTTTGTGTTATTTTGAAGGTGTAATTAAGTATATGCAACTTGTAAAGGTGCTTTGTGGTTCGATCATAAGTCTTTGTTTGTTGTTAATTATGCTAAAATTGCCATGTGTTTGTTAAGCAAAAATTATGACATATGCTTGCAATAAATTGATAACGATTATAAATTTATACTAGAACATGCGTATATGTGATATTTGGCCACATTGTTTTAGTTAAATTTTATTTATACTTTACCTGTGTATAAGGTGATTATACTATGGTTGTTATGTGTATATGTGAATATGCTTGTGGTTGTATTTATAAATTTGTAAGTTGCTTATAAGTTTGCAAATAGGTACAAATATTTCATGATAGCCGAATAGGCTAGATTAATGAAGTGTAGAGTATTTAATTTAATTATCATGATAATTTAGACATATTGGGCGTTAGATTAATGCAAGAAATTTGGTAAGGACAAGAATATGTGTGCTTAGGTATTCAGCTTTGACATATTGATATGGTTTTATATGACTATATATATAAACACGTATACTTTCATCTTTAGTTTATATGTATTTGTGTATGGCAGTGTAATTCGCTTAGCAATTATGAATTATTAATTATGTAAAAATGAAATTAAAAATAGCCAAGTGGACATAGAATTAAAAATAGTTATTTATATCCGAATGTTTGTTTCTAAAGCATGCTAAAAAAATTATGACAAATAATTTACCCATAGTCTAGCTTATTAATGTCGCATAGTCTATATGAATGAAAGGAGTTAGTAATGAAATTTAGTTTGATGGATAATTAACTTGTGAATATGTATGACTTGCTTAAGTATATATATAAAAAAGGGTCATATGTTCTGTAAGGATATTATTGATTAATTTCAAGCTCTATATATGCAATTAGTTCTTTTAATATTTATATACTTTGGATTAAGTTTTACTTAAGCTATGTGGAAATTGATAATAAATTTACGATTAGATATTAGTTTGAATCTTAAGCATTGATGTATTAAAACTTAAATTAATGTGAAAATTTTCAGAATCATGCATTCATTTAGTAATGTCTCATAACCCTATTCTGGCTACGGATATGGGTTAGTGGTGTTACATTTTATTAGTATCAGAGCTATGGTTTAGTCGGTTCTAGGACTACGTAGCATGTGTGAGTTTATCTATACATGTCATAATTATATACTGTGATAGTGTGATGACTTCTGACATTTGAAATGTGTTTTCATATAATAAATGGATCCCGACAGAGCTGTAGCTGATGATGTCGAGAGTGTAGCACCTGCTCCCATGCAAGGGACAGCACAAGCTGATTCTCGACCGACTTTGAGTAATCCAGAAAGTGAGGCTAAACAAGCCTTCTATCAAATGATGAATGACTGCTTCACTCAATACATCCGGACTAACTCGGTTGCACAACAACCTCCACCCCCAATTAATCCATCTTCGATGCGTGCTATACCTCAAGTAATTGATCCGTTGCGATTGAATAGACCACCTGTTGATAAAATTAGAAAACGTGGGGCTGAAGAGTTTAAAGCCGTTGATGAAGATGATGCTGAGCGGGCTGAGTTTTGGCTTGATAATACCATCCATGTGTTTGATGAGCTGTCCTGTACTCCTGATGAATGTTTGAAATGTTCTATATCCCTACTTCGAGACACAGCATACCACTGGTGGAATACCCTAGTATCAGTAGTTCTGAGAGAGCAGGTGACCTAGGAATTCTTTCAGACTGAGTTCCGTAAGAAATATATCAGTCAGATATTTATTGATCAAAAGTGTAAAGAATTTCTGGAGCTAAAACAGGGTCGGATGATAGTGACAGAATACAAGCGAAAATTCGTGAGACTAAGTCGGTATGCCCAATAGTGTGCTTCTATTGAGGCCATAATGTGTAAAAGATTTGAAGAGGGGTTGAATGAAGATATCAAACTGTTAGTTGGCATACTTGAGATAAAAAAGTTTGTGGTACTTGTTGACCGAGCCTGCGAAGCTGAAGAGCTCGGGAAAGAGAAATGAAAAGTTGACTTTGAAGCTAGAGATGCACGCAAAAGAACATCTGGTAAGTCATTTCAGTCGAAACCAAAGAAGTTTCGAGATGATTTCAGTCATTCAAAAGCCAATTCGAGTTATTCTCAACGAGACCAGAGCAGAACACCAGTGATTTCGAGAGCTACCTCAATAGCTAGTGTGGGTAATGTTAGATCAAATCAGCCCGAGTGTAAACATTATGGTAAACGACATCCTGACAGTTGCAGGTTGCATGATAGGGCGTGTTTTAAGTTTGGATCGACAGATCATTATATTCGAGACTGCCCAATGTTAACTGAGGAAAATCTAGTACAAAATACGAGATCGGGTAACACTACAGCTCGAGGTAGACCACCCAGAAATGCTGGTAACACGAGTGGTAGTCAAAGAGGGACTAAAGACAAGGCAATCAGATCGGAGGCTCGTGCACCTGCCAGAGCCTATGTTATACGTGGACGAGAGGAGGCTTCATCTCCAGATGTTATTACTGGTACAATTACTCTTTATGATACTAATGTAATTGCATTGATTGATCCTGGTTCTACTCATTCTTATGTGTGTGAGACATTAGTATTCAGCAAAACTCTACCTGTTGAGTCTACTGAGTTTGTGATTAGAGTGTCAAACCCTTTGGGTCGGTGTGTTATGGTTGATAAAGTGTGTAAGAATTGTCCCTTAATGATTCGAGATCTGATCTTTCCAGCTGATTTGATGTTGCTGCCTTTTGATAAAGTGTGAAGTTTTCTAGCGAGGAACTGCTATGGCATTTGGATCCTTCCCCGACATCTTATCCACCTAGGCCCAATAATGCTGCTTCATCAACCTGTATGAATGCATTTGAGTAGAAGGTGGTCGAGCTACAGGTCTTGCAGTAACAATTTTAGAAATTGGAAAAGCAACAATAGATGATGGCCATTGATATTGGCAAGGCTCAAGAGGAAATGGCCATATTCTGGGGATATGTTAGATGATGGGACAAAGCTATTAAAAAGTCCCTTCAAAAGAACTTTACTTGTCCAATGCCCGCATTCCTTATTTCTCCTAAAGAGTTGTAACCAGAGCTTGAAGAGGATGATGATGAGGGTGAAGAACCTACTGTGGAAAAGCAGACCACCGAATAAGAAGGAGGAGTAAAGAAAATCGAATTTGTCCATGTTGAATCTGAGAAGGAAAATGTTGATGTTAATCAAGCTACTGCACTTGTAGACACTACCACTACCACCACACCAAGATCTAAAGCACCACCACACTGAGATCTAAAGCACCTATGACTGCACAAGTATGTGCAGTTCATCAACTAATTGATGAACTCACGAAATTAGATTCTAATGATAAGGAAGATGTGCCTATTAATAAGCTTAAAAGGAAGCATTACAAGACAATTGCTGGAAAATTAGTCCCAGCTAATAGTGGTGAAATAGAGGGGCAATCGCATTACAAACGTGCAGCTAAGAAGTCTACCAAACCAAATTAAGAGCAACAAATATTCTGTCCAAGATTTTATTTCTAATTCATGCATTCATTTTTTTTCTATCATTGCATTTCCATATTGGTATATATGTGTTTTATTTTCCTACATTTTTAAAAAAAAAATTGTTTTGTATTGAGGACAATACATCCCTTAGGTTTGGAGGTGTGTGTTGTGCATATAGGTTGCATTAGATATTTATGTTAATATTTGTTGTCTTGTCATTCATTTTTCCATGACATACAATTGCTAAATAATTTCCAGACTTTGCTAAGTATATTTTTGTCTATGATGTTCGATGAGGATAATAACTCTTCAAAAAATTTAGAAAATTGTGACAGTTGATTGGGTATGTTTATATTAGGATAGTCATTTAAAATTTGATCCCTAAAAGTAGAACGCCCTAATTATAATTGCAATTAGTCTATAGTTGTAATATCCCGAATTAGGGCCTAATCGGAATAGTGGTTTTGTGACCACAAATCTGAGATAGAAATAATTATTTTATAATTATTTTGAGGTTTATGATATGATTGCATGATTGTGTGAAAATTTTGTGAAGAAATTTTTAGCATAACGAGTTTAATTTAAAAGTTAGGGACTAAATCGAATAAGTTACAAAACTTGCATTCTAGAAGTTTTTAGTATGAAATTGCTTTGAAATATTAATTAGGAGGTCTTAAATAGCAATTTTACCAATTTAAAGTTCATGGGAAAAATTAGGACATGGAAGGAATTTTTGAAAGTTTAGTAAGGAGGGGCATTTTGGTCATTTGGGTATTAAATGAAATTAAAAGGGAAAAATAACACAAAATTAGTTATCATCTTCATAGTTGCTGCCGAATGCTCCAGCTCTCCATAGCTAGGGTTTCTTCAACTTTCAAGCTTCATAGTAAGTGATTCTAATCCCCGTTTTTAATGATTTTTACGTTTTTGAGATTCCGGTAACTCGATAAAGCTTATGCTAGCAATAATTTAACCTAGGGTTTATATTTGGAAAAATACCCATAGGTGAAATTTGTGTATTTTGATGTTTTATGATATAATATGAGGTTTTAAATTATGTTAGACAACTTATACTACTCGATTTTAAGCAAAAACGAGTAAAAGGGCTTAATCGGTAAAAATACCTAATAGTCACAAGTACATGTTAGAGTGAGAATTTGATGTTTCCATAGAAGGGAAAAGTGACCAGCATGTTGTAAAACATAAGAAAAAGGAATAAAGTTTAATCCCGAGCCTAGGGGCAAAAGTGTAAATATGCAAAAGTTTAGGGGTAAAATTGTAATTTTGCCAAAATTTGAATTAAGGATTAATTTGATAATGTGAGTATTAAATAAGCTAAATGTGTTATTTTAGATCAAGAAAGACGTGGAATCGACCCCAATCGAGGAAAAGAAAAGATTGTGGACTAAATTGCAAAATCTTTGTATTTTGGTACCAAGGTAAGCTCATGTGTAAATAATGTAACATAATTGTTATTTTTAAGTTATTGATGTCAATTATGTGATATGCTGATTTTTATCATGAAATATATGCTTTGTGGTTATTTTCGAATAAAATGTAAACTATGTGAGCTATTTGTTAAATATAATTGTTACCGAGTTTTGGTTTCGGCATTCTACGGAAAACGGCAAGGACAAGTGTTTGAGGAAAAGCCCGTTTGAACCTTAGGAATAGATTAGGATACAAATGACATGTCACTAGGATGGTTGAGCATCCGAACTCGTTGAGTTGAGTTCGAGTTCACTTATGGATGCGAATGTCCGAACTCGTTGAGTTGAGTCCGAGTTCATGAGATGTAACTATGCATCCGAGCTCGTTGAGCTGAGTCCGAGTTCACTTATGGATGCGAACGCCCGAGCTCGTTGAGTTGAGTCCGAGTTCGCTTATGGGCGGTTACATGATTGCTTGATTGCATATGTGGCACTTATGTGCAAGTTATCCATGTATCCGAATTATATTCCGATGTGTTCAACGGGTAAAGTTCTACTCAAATGGAGGAATAATCGAGATGAAAAGGGGTGTATTGGTAAGTGTTGTGAAATGGATACTTTGGACAAGTATGTACTTAACCCTCGGGTTGAGTATTGATACGACAACGATAAGGTAATAAGATGATGAAAAATGATTGGAAATGTGATTTATGTTTTGGCGATACCATGCTAATGTTGTTTGGTATGATTGCTTTGTTATGTTACTTATTATTTGCATATGAACTTACTAAGCATTTATGCTTACACCCTCCTTCTTACTCATTGTAGTTTTGGACAAGCTAGCTCAGGAGTCAGGATAGGTCGAAGGCTCGGTCACACTATCTGGAAGACTTTTTGGTAAATGGCTTGTAAAATTTAAGTATGGCATGTATAGCAATATACTTATTTTGTGTAAATGATCTTATGATATGGTGATGGAATGGTTGAGGAAATGCTTGATAATGATAAATTATGGAAATAGTTAGTTTAGATTATGTTTGATGTTATGGGAAGTTATTAGGATACCTAGTTCATGAAAACTCATAAAAAGGATGAAATTTGCCATAAACAGAACATTGCAGTAACACTGATGTGAGTTTGAAAATTTACTAAAAATCATATAAATTGAATTAGGTGATGAATTAAATATTAAATTGAATCTTATTATGTCTAGTTTTACATAAAACAAACGAAACAGGTAAAGAAATTATATGTTAGAAGATATTTGAATTTTAGTGAAACAGGGCCAGAGTGATTTCTGGATCCCCTGTTCCAACTTTAGAAATTCACCATAAATCGTATAGATATAATTAGGTGGTGTACTTTATATTCTCAGAATCCTTATTGAGTCTATTTTCAGGAGAAACAAACCTCATAGTCATATAAATTTTTTACAGAGAGAAATGTGGTTCGTAGTAAACAGAGGGCAGTCCAGTCAAGTCCTGAAACAGGGGTAACTTTAACTAATTAACTGTACTAATTGGCCCAATCAAAAATTCTAGAAAAAAATTAGTGAGTAGGTATATGAGTCTAGATTCAAGGAAAATTTATTGATCTTGATTTCGAGTTTTGTAACTCAAGATATGATTTTTCTTGTGACTGTGACGCAAGTAGCTTGAAAGCTGTGAATGTAGAAACAAATAATCCAAAGTTCTAAAAATGTTAAATTAAGCTTAGTAACACCTCATACTCGACTTCGGCGACGGTCTCGGGCGTCGAGGCGTTACATTTAGTGGTATCAGAGCAGGTTTAGTCGGTTCTCGGACTACGTGTTTTATGTACAGATTTTGCTATACATGCCATATGTATAAATTGTGATAGTGTGATGACTTCTGACCTTTTTAAATGATTTTTTTATAGTAAATGGATCCCGATCCAGCTGTGGCAGATGAAGTAGAGAGTAATGCGCCAGCTCCGGCTGAAGGAGCAGCACCGACTGAAAATACACCTCCTACTGTTGGTCAGGGAGGAGGAGAAAGGGATCGGGAAGCCTTTCTCCAAATGATGAGTGCATGGTACACTGAGTTCATTCGTACGAACCCAAATGTACGACCTCCCCCACCTCCCCCAATTCCTCAACCTGTACCCCCGATGCCTCAAGGTATGGATCTGATGAAATTTCACAGAACTCCAGTCGATAGAATTCGTAAATAAGGGGCCGAAGAATTCAAGGCAAATATTGATGATGATGCCGAGAAAGCAGAGTTCTGGCTTGAAAATTCTATCCGGGTATTTGATGAATTATCTTGTACACCTGAAGAATGTTTGAAATGCGCTATATCTTTGTTGAGGGATTCAGCTTATAATTGGTGGAAGACTTTGATTTCGGTGGTATCGAAAGAGAGAGTAACCTGGGAATTCTTTCAAGAAGAGTTTCAGAAGAAATATATTAGTGAAAGATTTATTGATCAGAAGCGTAATGAATTTCTTGAGCTGAAGCAAGGTAATATGACAGTTACAGAATATGAAAGAGAGTTTGTTCGATTAAGTAAGTATGCCAGAGAGTAAGTCCCTACAGAGGCCAAGATGTGCCGACGATTTGAAGACGGGCTTAACGAAGATATCAAGGTATTTGTTGGAATTCTTGAATTAAAAGAAATGGTAGTACTGGTTGATCGAGCTTGCAAGGCTGAAGAACTACTTAAAGAGAAGAAAAAGGTAGAGGTTGAGACTAGAAATTGGAAGAAAAGATCGACGAGCAGTTCATTTTCACAGCAACCTGGAAAGTCAAGAAATATGAATCCTTGTTCCCAAGTTTCTGCTGGGCAATCATATGGGAATTATAAGAAGCAAAATGTGGGTTCTAAGTCCCAGACTACTTCGGCAGCCAGTGTAGGGAACTCGAGATTTGTTAAACCCGAATACCAGCGGTGTGGTAGAAATCATTTTGGTCCGTGCAGAGCAAATAAATGTTTTCGATGTGGTTCTCCGGATCATTTTATTAGAGACTGCCCAGAGAAAGCTGAAAAAAAAATTTCAGAATACAAAAACAAGTGGTGCTGATTCGAGAGGAAGATATCCAAGAAAAACTGGGAGTGAAGCAAGCAGTAAGAATGTAGCCAGAGATGCACCAGTTAGACATGAAGGAAGGGCTCCGGCTAGAACTTATGCTATTAAAGCGCGCGAAGATGCTTCCTCACCTGATGTGATTACCGGTACATTTTCTCTCTATAATGTTAATGTTATTACTTTGATTGATCCCGGTTCTACTCATTCATATGTGTGCATGAAACTGGTGTCTAGTATGAATATACCTGTTGAGAATATAGAATTTATGATTAGAGTGTCAAATCCGTTAAGCAAATGTGTGATTGTTGATAAAGTATGTAAGAAATGTCCTTTAATGATTCGGGGTCATTAATTTCCGGCCGACTTGATGTTGTTGCCGTTTAATAAGTTTGATATTATTTTGGGTATGGATTGGTTGACATTGCATGATGCTATAATAAATTGCAAAGAAAAGGTTATAGAATTAAAGTGTGAAAATGGTGAAACTCTGCGGGTTGAATTAGATAAATCAGAGGCATTGCCTAATGTGATTTCTTCAATGTCGGCTCAAAGATATCTGAGAAAGGGTTATGAAGCTTATTTGGCATATGTAATTAATACAAAAGAAGTTGAAAATAAAGTTGAATCAGTGCCGGTTGTGTGTGAATTTGCGGACGTATTTCGGAAGAATTCTTTGGGTTTGCCTCGATCGAGGAAGTAGAATTTGGTATTGATTTGATACAGGAACAACTCCGATTTCGATTGCTCCATATAAAATGGCACCAACAGAGTTAAAATAGTTAAAGTCGTAGTTACAAGAGTTGACTGATAAAGGTTTTGTGAGACCGAGTTTTTCCCCTTGGGGTGCTCCCGTGTTATTTGTGAAAAAGAAGGATGGTTTTATGAGGTTGTGTGTTGATTATCGGCAGTTAAACAAGGTGACAATCAAAAACAAGTATCTGTTGCCAAGAATTGATGATTTGTTTGATCAGCTAAAAGGAGCGACGTGGTTTTCAAAGATTGACTTGAGATCTGGGTATTACCAACTGCGGGTAAAAGAGTCGGATGTGCCTAAAACTGCTTTTAGAACAAGGTATGGTCATTATGAATTTTTAGTTATGCCATTCGGGTTGACAAATGCTCCTGCTGTATTTATGGATTTAATGAATCGCATATTTAGACCATACTTGGACAAATTTGTTGTGGTGTTTATAGATGATATTTTAATTTATTCAAAAGATGAGACAGAGCATGCTGAGCATTTGAGGATAGTTTTGCAAACTTTGAGAGATAAGCAATTGTATGCTAAGTTTAGTAAAAGTGAATTTTGGCTTCGGGAAGTTGGATTTTTGGGTCATATTGTTTCAGATGATGGTATACGGGTTGATCCTAGTAAAATTTCAGCCATTGTTGATTGGAAACCACCGAAAAATGTAATCGAAGTTAGAAGTTTCTTGGGGCTAATTTGGGTATTATCGGTGGTTTGTAAATGGATTTTCTATAATTGCTGCTCCTATAACTAGACTACTCCGAAAGGATGTTAAATTTGAATGGACGGAAGAATGTCAACAGAGTTTTGAAGAATTGAAAAAGTTATTAACAGAGGCACCAGTGTTAGTACAGCCCGAATTAGGCAAAGAATTTGTGGTGTATAGTGATGCTTCTCTAAATGGTTTGGGGTGTGTGCTCATGCAAGAAGGAAAAGTGGTGGCTTATGCTTCGAGGCAGTTAAAACCTCATGAGAGGAATTATCCTACTCACGATTTGGAATTGGCTGCGGTGGTGTTTGCTTTAAAGATTGGCAACATTATTTGTATGGTGAAAAGTGCAGGGTATATACCGACCATAAAAGTCTTAAGTACTTGATGTCACAAAAATACTTGAATTTAAGACAGCGAAGATGGTTGGAGTTATTGAAAGATTACGAGCTTGTTATTGATTATCATCCGGGAAAAGCGAATGTGGTTGCCGATGCTTTGAGCAGAAAGTTGTTGTTTGCTTTAAGAGTTATGAACACTCAGTTGAAAATGTCAGATGATGGTTCGATTCTAGCAGAGTTAAGAGCAAAACCGATGTTTTTACAAGAGATTTCTGAAGCTCAGAAAGATGATCAAGATTTGCAAGCCAAGAGAAAGCGGTGTGAAGTTGATCTGAGTCGATTTGAGAATCGGTTCTGATGGGTGCTTAATGTTTAAAGATCGGATTTGTGTACCAAAGAATGAGGAATTGATTCAAAAGATCCTACAGGAAGCACATAGTGGTTGTTTCTCGATTCATCCGGGTAGTACAAAAATGTATAATGACTTGAAGAAAATGTATTGGTGGAATGGAATGGAAAAGGATATATCAGAGTTTGTGTCCAAATGCTTAATTTGTCAACAGGTGAAAGATGAACACCAAGTGCCTTCGGGATTACTTCAGCCTATTATGGTGCCTGAAAGGAAATGGGATCGGATTACTATGGATTTTGTTTCAGGACTGCCATTGACTCCAGGAAAGAAAGATGCCATCTGTGTAATAGTTGACAGATTAACTAAGTCGGCTCATTTTATCCCGGTACATACGGATTATTCTCTTAACAAGTTGGCTGAACTGTATGTTAGAGAAATTGTTAGACTACATGGAATACCATTGTCGATTATTTTAGATAGAGATCCAAGGTTTACCTCGCGGTTTTGGCAAAAGTTGCAAGACGCGTTAGGTATGAAGTTAAATTTCAGTACTGCTTTTCATCCACAAACTGATGGACAATCAGAGAGAGTAATTCAGATTCTTGAAGATATGCTCAGATGTTGTGTATTGGAATTTCAAGGAAGTTGGGAAAAATATTTACCGTTGGTAGAATTTGCTTACAATAATAGTTATCAGACGAGCTTGAAAATGGCACCTTATGAAGCATTGTATGGTCGTAAGTGTCGAACGCCTTTGTATTGGACTGAACTCAAGGAAAATCAGATATATGGAGTTGATCTAATAAAAGAAACCGAAGAAAAAGTGAAGATAATTCGAGATTGTTTGAGAGCTGCTTCAGATAGACAGAAATCTTATGCAGATCTAAAACGAAAGGACATTGAATTTCAAGTTGGTGATAAAGTATTTTTAAAGGTGTCTCCGTGGAAGAAAGTTCTTAGATTTGGACGGAAGGGCAAATTAAGTCCGCGTTTTATTGGGCCGTATGAAATAATTGAAAAAGTTGGACCGGTAGCATATCGGCTAGCATTACCACCTGAATTAGAGAAGATTCATGATGTGTTCCACGTATCTATGTTACGCCGGTATCATTCGGATCCTTCACATGTGGTTTCACCGACAGAAATTGAACTACAACCAGATATGACCTACGAAGAAGAACCGATTAAGATTTTAGCTCGAGAGGTCAAACAACTAAGGAATAAAAATATTGCACTTATGAAGGTATTGTGGCAAAAGCATGGAGTAGAAGAAGCTACATGGGAATCCGAAGAAAATATGAGAAATCAATACCCACATCTATTTACCAGTAAGATTTTCAAGGACAAAAATCCTTAAAGGGGGGAGAGTTGTAATATCCCGAATTAGGGCCTAATCGGAATAGTAGTTTCGTGACCACAAATCCGAGATAGAAATAATTATTTTATAATTATTTTGAGGTTTATGATATGATTGCATGATTGTGTGAAAATTTTGTGAAGAAGTTTTTAGCATAACGAGTTTAATTTAAAAGTTAGGGACTAAATCGAATAAGTTGCAAAACTTGCATTCTAGAAGTTTTTAGAATGAAATTGCTTTGAAATATTAATTAGGAGGTCTTAAATAGCAATTTTACCAATTTAAAGTTAATGGGCAAAATTAGGACATGGAAGGAATTTTTGAAAGTTTAGTAAGGAAGGGCATTTTGGTCATTTGGGTATTAAATGAAATTAAAAGGGAAAAATAACACAAAATTAGTTATCATCTTCATAGTTGCTGCCGAATGCTCCATCTCTCCATAGCTAGGGTTTCTTCAACTTTCAAGTTTCATAGTAAGTGACTCTAAGCCCCATTTTTAATGATTTTTACGTTTATGAGATCTCGGTAACTCGATAAAGCTTATGCTAGCAATAATTTAACCTAGGGTTTATATTTGGAAAAATACCCATAGGTGAAATTTGTGTATTTTGATGTTTTATGATAGAATATGAGGTTTTAAATTATGTTAGACAACTTATACTACTCGATTTTAAGCAAAAACGAGTAAAAGGGCTTAATCGGTAAAAATACCTAATAGTCACAAGTACATGTTAGAGTGAGAATTTGATGTTTCCATAGAAGGGAAAAGTGATCAGCATGTTGTAAAACATAAGAAAAAGGAATAAAGTTTAATCCCGAGCCTAGGGGCAAAAGTGTAAATATGCAAAAGTTTAGGGGTAAAATTGTAATTATGCCAAAATTTGAATTAAGGATTAATTTGATAATGTGAGTATTAAATAAGCTAAATGTGTTATTTTAGATCAAGAAAGACGTGGAATCGACCCCAATCGAGGAAAAGAAAAGATTGTGGACTAAATTGCAAAATCTTTGTATTTTGGTACCAAGGTAAGTTCATGTGTAAATAATGTAACATAATAGTTATTTTTAAGTTATTGATGTCAATTATGTGATATGCTGATTTTTATCATGAAATATATGCTTTGTGGTTATTTTCGAATAAAATGTAAACTATGTGAGCTATTTGTTAAATATAATTGTTACCGAGTTTTGGTTTCGGCATTCTACAGAAAACGGCAAGGACAAGTGTTCGAGGAAAAGCCCGTTTGAACCTTAGGAATAGATTAGGATACAAGTGACATGTCACTAGGATGGTTGAGCATCCGAACTCGTTGAGTTGAGTCCGAGTTCACTTATGGATGCGAATGTCTGAACTCGTTGAGTTGAGTCCGAGTTCGTGAGATGTAACTATGCATCCGAGCTCGTTGAGTTGAGTCCGAGTTCACTTATGGATGCGAACGCCCGAGCTTGTTGAGTTGAGTCCGAGTTCGCTTATGGGCGGGTTACATGATTGCTTGATTGCATATGTGGCACTTATGTGCAAGTTATCCATGTATCCGAATTATATTTCGATGTGTTCAACGGGTAAAGTTCTACTCAAATGGAGGAATAATCGAGATGAAAAGTGGCATATTGGTAAGTGTTGTGAAATGGATACTTTGGACAGGTATGTACTTAACCCTCGGGTTGAGTATTGATACGACAACGATAAGGTAATAAGATGATGAAAAATGATTGGAAATGTGATTTATGTTTTGGCGATACCATGCTAATGTTGTTTGGTATGATTGCTTTGTTATGTTACTTATTATTTGCATATGAACTTACTAAGCATTTATACTTACACCCTTCTTCTTACTCATTGTAGTTTTGGACAAGTCAGCTCAGGAGTCGGGATAGGTCGAAGGCTCGGTCACACTATCTGGAAGACTTTTTTGTAAATGGCTTGTAAAATTTAAGTATGGCATGTATAGCAATATACTTATTTTGTGTGAATGATCTTATGATATGGTGATGGAATGGTTGAGGAAATGTTTGATAATGATAAATTATGGAAATGGTTAGTTTAGATTATGTTTGATGTTATGGGAAGTTATTAGGATACCTAGTTCATGAAAACTCATAAAAAGGATGAAATTTGCCATAAACAGAACATTGCAGCAATACTGATGTGAGTTTGAAAATTTACTAAAAATCATATAAATCGAATTAGGTGATGAATTAAATATTAAATTGAAGCTTATTATGTCTAGTTTCACATAAAATAAACGAAACAAGTAAAGGAATTATATGTTAGAAGATATTTGAATTTTAGTGAAACAGGGCCAGAGTGATTTCTGGATCCCCTGTTCCAACTTTAGAAATTAACCATAAATTTTATAGATATAATTAGGTGGTGTATTTTATATTATCAGAATCCTTATTGAGTCTAGTTTCAGAAGAAACAAACCTCATAGTCATATGAATTTTTTACAGAGAGAAATGTTGTTCGTAGTAAATAGAGGTCAGTCCAGTCAAGTCCTGAAACAGGGGTAACTTTAACTAATAAATTGTACTAATTGGACCAACCAAAAATTCTAGAAAAAAATTAGTAAGTATGTATATGAGTCTAGATTCAGGAAAATTTATAGATCTTGATTTTGAGTTTTGTAACTCAAGATATGATTTTTCTTGTGACTGTGACGCAAGTAGCTTGAAAGCTGTGAATGTAGAAACAAATAATCCAAAGTTCTAAAAATGTTAAATTAAGCTTAGTAACACCTCATACTCGACTCCGGCGACGGTCTCGGGCGTGGGGGCGTTACAATAGTAGGTTTATTTTAATATACTTAGAAATTCTTGAGCCTAAGATTAATAAATTAGCATTATGTAATAATAAGTACCACGGCAAAGTTGATGGTAAATTGAAAAAACGCTATGGAGCACTCCAATGTTTGAAATTATTAGGTAGGTCACTAATACTCTATTTTCTCCACTGTATTATTAATCAAAAAAGCAAGATCAAGTAAGAGTGAGTATAAAAAAAAAGAGAAAATAGTTTAGGGCACTCCACTGTAGTAGTAGGCTAAGTAGCTAAGGGGGTAGCTATTTGCTCCACCTATCTTTTTAGCTAAAAGCCGTAGCTTCATGAGTAACTTCCATTCAAATTGTGGCGTGATGTAATACTGGGCAATCTAGTGTATGCTCCATTGAGATTCTCAAGTAAAGAAATCATGTGACAAGATGAATTTTCTAGAAAAATATATAACTAAAGTATACAAAGACTAATTATGAGTAAAGATATTGAGTTTTAGTGGAAAGATAACTAAGTACATTAGGGGGTACTTGCTACAGCTAGAATTGCATAAATATTTACGAAATTTTATTTTTAGGTAACATTTTCTACACTTTGCATGCTACCCAAACCTTTAAAATTTGAACCAATTTTTTGAGATAAAAGACTGCTGAGAATGGAGATATAAAATATACTTTTGATAGTCTAGCAGTATATGATGTAAGTATAGTGTTATGGCAAACTCATCCATATCTGCATTTATGCATAGTTGTGCTTATTTGTTTGAAGACAAGCAAAAATTCAGGTTTGGGGGTGTAATAACTCTTGAAAAAAAGTTATATTTCAGGCCTTTAAAATGAATTATTTGTTTGTAATTAAGAAAATATGTTTGGGGGTGCACTACATACTAAAGCTTGGATTGTGTTTTAACTGTAAATTTATGTTACTTTTAATTGCTGGAAAAAAGGTTTGGTTATCTTTGGTAGTAGGTGCAAGTAGGATGAAAGAGGCAAGAAGAAGGAAAGAGGAAGAGGAAAAGAGAACGAAGGAAGTGAAACATTTCCATGGAAAATAGTGGGATAGATTACCAACAGAAATACCATAGCAATTCTAGGAATATGGCGCAGCACTCAATCCACGTCACTCTCAACCAGCTGTACGTGTACCAGATAAATTACCCTGAAAAAGAGGAGAAAATATGTGTGTTGTGAGGGATAGATCTACCTTATGAAAGGAGTAAAGAGAAGAGAAAAAGGACATATGAATTGTGAAGAGAAAAGAAAAGAAAGATGGCAGTTTCTCTCTTTACAATAGAATCTTATGGGAAAACTGTGTTGAAAATTCAGAAGAGAAGAAAAAGGTAACAACTAAAAAGAGGAGATCACAGACGCAAAGAGGGGAAGAGAAATTTTCCTTGAGTTTTGTGTAAAATCTTGAGAAGAAGTTGGAGTGTAGTGAGAACTTCCTATAGTTCTGCCCTTGTTCTATTTTTCTTGGTTTCAATTTCTGTGATTTGTAAACTTGAAGAACATTAAAAAATGATTTAATTTTGTATTTCATTTCCCAACCCATGAGCTAATTTTCTCTGGGTTGGAATTATTTTGGTGAATATTGAATTATCTATAATGCTTATGATATGATTTTGATTAAAGTCACTGTTTCATTTGATTCTTGTTTATTTGGAATGCATGCATGCAAGCTCTAGACATAGTTGACTGCATGTTATGTTCTAAGATAGATTTGAATCTGAAAGGATTAAACAATAAGATTATTAATCGATTGATGCAGGTGAGTACTCGAAAGAATATTTGTAGCACTCTAGACATAAAAGGTGTGATCTGTATAGGTGAATAATGTTAGTGTGGTTATCATTCATGAGTCTTGTAGACATACACAGATTCTGAATAATAACTAAAGTCTAGCTCTCGAAACAAGTAGACTGCAATAGTAATTACCTAGGTAATAGTTTAGTCAAAAATTTTCCATGGCATTATTACGTTATGAAAATATTTCCTTGAGTAATTCTAACCTTTATCATTCAACAATAGAAATACTCTCTACTTGTTCTTTGTGAATTGCTACGACATTTAGATTGTTTTGTCATTTATCAGTTATAATTGATATTATTAGTTCATTCGTCAATTCCCTTCACCAATTTATACTTTGTTTCTTTTGCACAAATTCATTAGTTAAATCTACAGTAATACTTACCAATTCTAATCAATTTGTGATCCCTATGGAGAGGATGCTCACTCATTATTATATTACTTGAATCGATCTGTACACTTGCACATTTGCATTCCACATTTACACGCAACAACTATTTTGATCATATTAGCTAAAAAAGATACATGGGCTGTCAACGAAGTGATTGCATCAAGTTCAATGGTGCCAGCAACTCTCTTGCTAGTTCCAAATCGCACGGTAGGTTATTGATAGTCAATTTTGGCAATCCATTCTAAAATCTCATATGCTTCATTATACAATTTATCCAACAAAGTATCATTTGTAGAGGCATCAACTACCATCCTTGTATATGCATTCAACCCACTATAAAACATCTCCATCTGAATCTAGTGTTGAAAACCATGGATAGGACATATTTTAAGCAATTTCTTAAATCTTTCCCAGGTTTCATAAAGCGTTTCATCCTCTGATTGCCTAAAATATGTGATGTCATTTCTAAGCTCGGCATTCATGTTTGGCTGTAACAGCTCGATTTTAGCTAAATCAGAATAGTGGTTTCGGAACCACAAATCTGAGGTTGTAAAATTATTTTAATATTATTATTGGTATTTATAGCATGTGAATATGTATGTGTGAGAATTTCGTGAAATAATTTTATTGTTTAAGTGGTTAATTTGAGAAAAGGACTAAATCGCGTAAAATGCAAAAGTAGTAGGCTATAAGTTAAAAGTGCTTATTTGATATGGTTTATTAAATATGAGGACCTTATGATGTAATTAAACCATGATTAGTGGAATTTGACATATATGGCCAACAATTAATGTAACACCCCTAACCCGTATCTGTCACCGGACTAAGGTTACGAGGCATTACAGAACAAAAATAAAAATTCCAAACATTCAGATATTCATACAAGGCATACTCATAAATATATTAAGCACATGGCTAATTAAATATTAAATATACTTTATTTATCATATTGCATTTACAAATCATACCTCAAAATTCAACCGAATCTATACCTTTCAAATAATCACATTTTCATTAACAAATATAAGAATATGCATATACTTTCATTATATACCCAAACCATCATTCAAATTAACAATCAAAGTATATGTATATACGTACACATAATTATTAATTTTTGCAAAAATGCATATAATGCTCATGGTGTACTATTACATAAAATCACTATTAAATGGTCATTTATCAATGTCTCACTTACAAGCATTATTAAACAATATAATCTCAATAATTTACCATTAATAAACTTATAACTAATTATAGTACTTATACATTTTTCCATGCAAATCGAACTAAACTAATCTTTGCATATTCGAATATAAGCATGCCTCATCTCATGCATTTCTAATATACATAAAACATGCTAACACTTGAGCTCATGTTTATAAATGAATAAACATACATCAAAATTAAATCATTAAACCATATTTATTTATATTTATACATATCAAAACCAAGTGACCAACCACAGCCAATTCCACCTATCATCATTTTCCTTTCAATTTTAATTCATCACAAACAAATATACATTCGCACATGAAAACATGTATAAACATCTTATAAGTTGCATTTTCTAAACTCATTATCCAAATATATTTTACCCAAACCAAAAACCTAATCCAAAACAAATAATTATATCATAAAATTTATATATATATGATAATCATTACATCAATCCACTTTTAAATTTACTACCATCAACGAACCATTATCAAACATGCCACATATATCACATACTTCATTCACTTATAATTTATAAAACATCAACTAAAAGTAAGCTCAAACTATATCCAAGTTTAAATGAATCTATCATGGAAATTAAGCCATTTTCGCATGGCTAAAGTTATACATATTCAAGGTCGAACAAAATACGTATTAGCCTATACATGCCAAAAGTTTGAAAATAAATTTTTAGAAGTATCGAAAGTTGACGATAGTGTGGATAACTTCAATAACGATCCCAGAGCTCGTAACTTACAACCAAAATCTATAAAACAGAATAACAAAATCACACAGAGTAAGCTAACTTAGCTTAGTAAGCCTTAAGCAAATTAAACAACACAATGAATAATCAAAACATTTAAACTAAACAAATTGTATCAATAATATTATACTTTTACACAATAAGATACCTTGGCTAAATGTTCAATATCAAATACATATCACCACATAATTATTTCCCATATAACCGATTATACAACATCAAGTATATTATCACATAATGTATGGCTGAATTTAGAAGTTAAATAAAATATCACATGTAACCTATAATTCAACTTCAATAGAACATCACAATGGCCGAATATGCACATTCAAAATAACTTCACATAAAACCGAATATATAAGTTCTATATAATTCACATGCAATCGAATAATCAAGTTCAATATAAGCTTACATATACGTACCTATGTGGCCGAACATATACAATGTCATTTAGCTCAATTACACTTGCTCAATATCCACAATAACTTGAACTCTTATAATCATGAACTTGAAAGCAAATCACCGGTATAATACCTGCTAGGTATAAACTTGAATTTCACACCGGCACAAGGCTTGCTAGACTCAAAGTCTGATATTTATTCACCGGCACTAAGCCTGCTAGGCACAAAGCCCGATCAAAATTACCAGCACAAGGCTTGCTAGGCTCAATGCCTGAATATCACAAACATAAAATCATTCCACAACATTTCATATATTGAATCATATAATATTCCATGTAACACATACACACTTTCAGAAATTTTGATATCATTCAAATACAACTCAATCACATTAATTCATTGAAAATTCTCATTCGGCTAACATACTAATACATTATAAAATTTGAATCATCATAGTAAATCATTCTATGTTCAAAATGAACCATGTTTAATTACTTAAAAACTTACCTCGGATATCGACGAACGTTACGAATCGGCTATTCGACTATTTTTGTTTTTCCCCGATCCAAGTCCGATTTCCTTTGTTCTTGATCTATATAATTTCAAATTAACCTCATTTAAATATAATTTCATTCAATTTAATACAACAACACATAAATGGGAAATTACCATTTTACCCCTAAAATTTCATACTTTTACAATTTAGTCCTAATTGTACAAAACACAAAATACACCAAATCTCACAATAACATAGTTGGGCCGAATTTTCAACATACTCATACTAGTCCATATATTTCATTTATTTTACTTTTTAGCCCTTCAATTTATTATTTTTACAATTTAGTCCTATTAACTCAAAATCATCAAAAACTCCAATATAAAACATGTTAATCTAAAACATATTTTTCATATTTCATCATCAAACAAAAAAAATCACAAGCTCTTATCAATGGCATAACTCAAAATATTCATCAAAATAAAAAATTTAAGCATGGGTCGGATAGTACTCGAAGCAACGATCTCAAAAACATAAAAATTATCAAAAACCGAAACCAAACTAACCTTGAATTTGGATCAACAATGGTCGAATATCATGTGCTTTCTCTTTTTCTTTTCTTTTACTAGTTTCGGTCAAATAAAAATGAATACATGCATGTTTTCTTTTTTATGTTTTATTATATTATAACATATTATTCCATTTAAAATTTTTTAACCCTTTAATTTTAATATAAAATCATTATAATCTTAAGCTATTGCCGTCCACTACTCATAACTTTGGTCTAATTGCATTATAAATGCCTCCACTTATAAAGAGAACAACAATTAAGCATTTTCACATTTAACCACCAACTTTTCCTTTTACGCGATTAAGTCCTTTTATTTAATCGGACACTCAAACAATAAAATTAAATCACGAAAATTTCACAGATATTAATTCACACATAATGCACACAGAAAATAATTTTTAAATATTTTTTTGACTCGGATTCGTGGTCCTGAAACCACTGTTCCGATTAGGGTCTAAATTAGGTTGTTACAACTCTCCCCCTTAGGGATTTTCGTCCTTGAAAATCTTACCGGTGAATAGGTTCGGATAGCATTCTCTCATTGCATCTTCTAACTCCCACGTTGCTTTCTCAACCCCATGTTTACACCATAGTACTTTAACTAACGGAATCTTCTTATTTCGTAACTCTTTAATCTCGTGAGCCAGAATACAAATCGGTTCTTCCTCATACGTCATATCGGGCTTAATCTCAATATCAGACGGACTAATCATGTGTGAAGGATCGGATCGATATCTATGAAGTATTGAGATATGGAATACATTGTGAATCTTTTCTAGCTGAAGTGGTAATAACAGTCTATACGCAACCGGCCCTATCCGCTCAATAATCTCATACGACCCAATAAATCTCGGACTCAATTTACCTTACGACCGAATCTGAGTATTTTCTTCCACGGTGAAACTTTCACAACACTCTATCCCCGATCTGAAACTCTATGTCTTTACGTTTCAAATCTGCATACGACTTCTAACAATCTGATGTTGCTTTCAAACTTTCACGAATTACTTTTACATTCTGTTCAGTTTCTTTGATCAAATCGACCCCGTGTATCTTATTTTCATTGAGTTCAGTCCAATACAATGGTGTACGACATTTACAACCATATAAAGCCTCGTAAGGTGCCATTTTGATACTCGATTGAAAACTATTATTGTATGCAAATTCAATCAGAGGTAGATATCGTTCCCACGTACCTTCGAACTCGAGAATGCAACATCTCAACATATCCTCAAGTATCTGAATAATTCGCTCAGACTGGCCGTCTTTCTGAGGATGAAAAGCAATACTAAAATATAGTTTAGTACCTAATACATCTTGCAGTTTCTTCCAAAACCGAGATGTAAACCTCGAATCTCTATCTGAAACAATAGATATAGGCACACCATGTAACCTCATGATCTGAGAAACATACAATTCAGCCAGTTTAACAAGTGAGTAATCTATACGAACCAAAATAAAGTGAGTAGATTTAGTCAACCTATCAACAATAACCCAGATTGCATCTTTCTTGCTAGGTGTTAACGGTAAACTAGATACAAAATTCGTCGTGACTCTATCCCACTTCCACTCAGGTATCATGATAGGCTGAAGCAATCCTGAAGGCACCTGATGTTCAGCTTTTACTTGTTGACAGACTAAACATCTCGCAACAAAGTTAGAAATGTCTCGTTTCATACCATGCCACCAATAAAGTCGTTTCAGATCATTATACATCTTTGTACTACCCGGATGAATAGATAACCGACTGCTATGAGCTTCATTCAAAATCATTTGGATCAACTCTGAATTCCTCGGAACACATATTCAGTTTCTGAATCTCAAACAATCATCAGTATCAACTCTGAACTCTAAATCAGCATCCATGTCACACTGAGCTCGTTTTGCAATCAATTCATTATCAACTTTCTGAGCATCACATATTTGTTGAACAAATAACGGTCTAGCTTTCAATTCAGCTACTATCGAACCATCATTAGACATGGCCATATGCATATTCATTGTTCGCAAAGCAAACAATGATTTTCGGCTTAAAATATCAGCAACAATATTAGCCTTTCCCGGGTGATAGTCAATCACAAGCTCGTAATCTTTTAGCAATTCTAACCATCGACGTTGTCTCAAGTTTAGATCTTTCTGAGTCATCAAATATATCAGGCTTTTATGATCAGAATAAACATGACATTTCTCACCAAATAGATAGTGTCGCCAAATTTTCAACGCAAACACAATGGCTGCCAGTTCTAGGTCGTGTGTCGGATAATTCCTTTCATGTGTATTCAACTGTCTCGAGGCATAAGCTATAACTTTGCCTTCCTGCATCAGAACACAGCCCAAACCATTCAAAGATGCATCACTATAAATAACAAATTCTTTACCCGATTCTGGCTGAACTAACACTAGAGCTTCGATCAAAAGGACTTTCAACTGATCAAAGCTTTTCTGGCACTTCTCTGACCACACAAACTTAACATCTTTCTGTAGTAGCTTTATCATCGGAGCTGCAATCATAGAGAAACCTTTCATGAACCGTCTATAATAACCAGCAAGTCCCAGAAAGCTTCGAACTTCAGAAACATTCTTCGGAGCTTTCCAATCAAGTATAGCTGAAATTTTACTCGGATCAACCCGAATTCCTGATGCTGATACCACATGACCCAGAAAACTAACTTCACTTAACCAGAACTCACATTTACTGAATTTCGCATGCAACTGCTTTTCTCGCAAAGTCTGTAACACAAGTCTTAAATGCTCGGCATGCTCGGTTTCATTACGGGAGTAGATCAGTATATCATCAATAAATACAACCACAAACTGATCTAAATACTGTTTAAAAATTTGATTCATCAAATCCATAAAAATGGCAGGTGCATTAGTAAGTCCGAACAGCATAACTAGAAACTCATAATGTCCATACCTCGTTTGAAAAGTAGTTTTTGCACATCAAAATCTCTAACTCGCAACTGATAATAACCTAATCTCAAATCTATCTTCGAAAACATTGAATCCCCTTTTAACTGATCGAACAAGTCATCAATCCGTGGCAACGGATATTTATTCTTTATAGTTACTTTATTTAGCTGACGATAATCAATACACATTCTCATAGTTCCGTCTTTCTTTTTCACAAATAGTACTGGCGCACCCCAGGGAGAAAAACTCAGTCGTGCAAAACCACTACCTGTTAACTCTTGCAACTGTGCTTTCAACTCTTTTAATTCAGTAGGTGTCATCTGATACGGAGCTATTGAAATCGGAGTCATCCCCAGTACTAACTCAATTAGGTGGCAACCCCGACAATTCTTCAAGAAACACATCCAAATACTCACACACAACTGATACAGATTCAATATTCTTTTCAGTTACTTACTATTAAGCACATAAGCAAGGTAAACTTCACAACCTTTTCTCACATACTTCCAAGCTAACATCGAAGATATTACTGCCGGTAAACCATTAAGATCATTAGATTCAATCTGAATAATCTCGTTGTTCTGAGATCTCAAATCAATGGTCTTTCTTTTGCAATTAACAATAGCATCGTGCAAAGTCAGCCAATCCATACCCAAGATTATATCAAACTCATCGAAAGGTAACAACATCAAATCGGCCGAGAAGTAGGAATCTCGAATCATCAATGGGAAATTCTTACACACTTTGTCAACTAGAACACACCGACCCAGGGGGTTTGATACTCGAATTACAAACTCAGTAGACTCAACAAACAAAGTCTTACTAGATACTAATGTTTCACACACATATGAATGAGTCGAACCAGGATCAATCAATGTAATAACATTAGTATCAGAAAGAGTGAAAGTACCAGTGATAACATCTGGGGAAGAAGCCTCCTCACGAGCTCGTATAGCATATGCTCTGGCAGGTGTACGAGCCTCAGATCGAACCGTTGTATCTTTCGTCCCTCTCTGACTACCACTCACATTTCCCGAATGTCTGGGTGGTCTGCCTTGTGCTGACATGTTACTCGGTCTCGCATTCTGAACAGTGTTTTGCTCGGCTAACATCGGACAATCTCAAATGAAATGATCCATCGATCCACATTTAAAACATGACCGATCATGCAATATACAACTTCCAGAATGCCATTTGCCATAATGTTTACACTCGAGTCTGTTCTGCCGATCATTGCCAACACCAGCAATAGAAGTAGCTCGTGAACTCACAAGAGGTTGGTCTCGATCTCGTCTAGAAAAGTCCGAAGTAGCTTTAAATAGACTAGAACTATCTCTAAACTTCTTCGATGCTGAATGAAAAGTCTTGCTCGATGATCTTTTACAGAAATCTTTAGCTTCAAAATCAACTTTTCTTTTTTCTTTCCCGAGCTCTTTGGCTTTGCAAGCTCGATCAACAAGTGTCACGAACTCCTTAATTTCAAGTATACCAACTAGCAATTTAATGTCTTTGTTTAAACCGTCTTCAAATCTTTTACACATGATAGCTTCGGTTGAAAAAAATTCACGAGCATATCGACTAAGTCTCACAAATTTCTGGTCGTACTCGGTTACGGTCATACGACCTTGTTTTAATTCCAGGAATTCCTTACATTTCTGATCGATAAATCTCTAGCTGATGTATTTCTTACGGAACTCAGCTTGAAAGAATTCCCAGGTCACTATCTCTTTCAGAACCACCGATACTAATGTATTCCACCAGTGATATGTAGTGTCTCATAACAGAGATATGGCACACTTTAGACATTCGTCTGGAGTACATGATAACTCATCGAACACATGGATAGTATTATCGAGCCATAACTCAGCCTGCTCAGCATCATCATTATCATTAGCTTTAAACTCTTCGGCCCCGTGTTTTCTGATTTTATCGACAGGAGGCCTATTAAATCTCATTGGATCAATCATCGGGGGTACCGCAGGTATCGGAGATGGATTATTTGGGGGTAGAGGTTGTTGTACAGCCGGATTAGTCCGGATATACTGAGTAAACTAATCGTTCATCATTTGATAGAAGGCATGCTTAGCCTCCCCCTCATAGCTACTTGAGATAGGTCGAGATTCAACTGGCGCTGTCCCATGCGTGAGAGTAGGCGTTACGCTCTCGACATCATCAGTTACAACTCTATCAGGATCCATTTACTATATGAAAGTACATTTTCAAATGTCAAAATTCATCACACTATCGCAGTATAAATTTTGGCATGTATAGCTAAACTCACACACGCTACGTTATTCCTAGAATCGACTAAACCGTAACTCTGATACTAATAAAATGTAACACCTCTAACCCGTATCCGTCACCGGACTAGGGTTACGAGGCATTACTGAACAAAAACAAAATTTCCAAACATTCATATATTCATACAAGTCATACTCATAAATATATTAAGCACATGGCAAATTAAATATTAAACATACTTTATTTATCATATTGCATTTACAAATCATACCTCAAAATTCAACCGAGTCTATACCTTTCAAATAATCACTTTCATTAACAAATATAAGCATATGCATATACTTTCATTATATATCCAAACCATCATTCAAATTAACAATCAAAGTATATGTATATACATACACATAATTATTAATTTTTGCAAAAATGCATATAATGCTCATGGTGTACTATTACATAAAATCACTATTAAATGGTCATTTATCAATGTCTCACTTACAAGCATTATTAAACAATATAATCTCAATAATTTACCATTAATAAACTTATAACTAATTATAGTACTTATACATTTTTCCATGCAAATCGAACTAAACTAATCTTTGCATATTCGAATATAAGCATGCCTCATATCATGCATTTCTAATATACATAAAACATGCTAACACTTGAGCTCATGTTTATAAATGAATAAACATACATCAAAATTAAATCATTAAACCATATTTATTTATATTTATACATATCAAAACCAAGTGACCAACCACAGCCAATTCCACCTATCATCATTTTCCTTTCAAATTTCATTCATCACAAACAAATATACATTCGCACATGAAAACATGTATAAACATCTTATAAGTTACATTTTCTAAACTCATTATCCAATTATATTTTACCCAAACCAAAAACCTAATCCGAAACAAATAATTATATCATAAAATTTATATAAATATGATAATCATTACATCAATCCACTTTTAAATTTACTAACATCAACGAACCATTATCAAACATGCCACATATATCACATACTTCATTCATTTATAATTTATAAAACATCAACTAAAAGTAAGCTCAAACCATATCAAAGTATAAATGAATCTATCATGGAAATTAAGCCATTTTCACATGGCTAAAGTTATACATATTCAAGGTCGAACAAAATACGTATTAGCCTATACATGCCAAAAGTTTGAAAATAAACTTTTAAAAGTACCGAAAGTTGACGATAGTGTGGATGACTTCGATAACGATCCCCGAGCTCATAACTTACAACCAAAATCTATAAAATAGAGTAATAAAAACACACAGAGTAAGCTAACTTAGCTTAGTAAGCCTTAAGCAAATTAAACAACTCAATGAATAATCAAAATATTTAAACTAAACAAATTGTATCAATAATATTATACTTTTACACAATAAGATACCTTGGATAAATGTTCAATATCAAATACATATCACCACATAATTATTTCCTATATAACCGATTATACAGCATCAAATATATTATCACATAGATACTTACATGTATGGTCGAATATAGAATTTAAATAAAATATCACATGTAACCTATAATTCAACTTCAATAGAACATCACAATGGATGAATATGCATATTCAAAATAACTTCACATAAAACTGAATATCTAAGTTCTATATAATTCGCATGTAATCGAATAATCAAGTTCAATATAAGCTTACATATACTTACCTATGTGGCCGAACATATACAATGTCATTTAGCTCAATTACACTTGCTCAATATCCACAATAACTTGAACTCTTATAATCATGGACTTGAAAGCAAATCACGGGTATAATACCTGCTAGGTATAAACCTAAATTTCACACCGGCACAAGGCCTGCTAGACATAAAGTCTGATATTTATTCACCGGCACTAAGCCTGCTAGGCACAAAGCCCGATCAAAATCACAGCACAAGGCTTGCTAGGCTCAATGCTTGAATATCACAAACATAAAATCATTCCACAACATTTCATATATTGAATCATATAATACTCCATGTAACACATACACACTTTCAGAAATTTTGATATCATTCAAATACAACTCAATCACATTAATTCATTGAAAATTCTCATTCGGCTAACATACTAATACATTATAAAATTTGAATCATCATAGTAAATCATTCTATGTTCAAAATGAACCACGTTTAATTACTTAAAAACTTACCTCGGATATCGACGGATGTTACGAATCGGCTATTCGACTATTTTTGTTTTTCCCTGATCCAAGTCTGATTTCCTTTGTTCTTGATCTATATAATTTCAAATTAACCTCATTTAAATATAATTTCATTCAATTTAATCCAAATACACATAAATGGGAAAATTACCATTTTACCCCTAATATTTCATACTTTTACAATTTAGTCCTAATTGCACAAAACACAAAACACACCAAATCTCACAACCACATAGTTGGGCCAAATTTTCAACATACTCATACTAGTCCATATATTTCATTTATTTTACTTTTTAGCCCTTCAATTTATTATTTTTGCAATTTAGTCCTATTAACTCAAAATCATCAAAAACTCCAATATAAAACATGTTAATCTAAAACATATTTTCATATTTCATCATCAAACAAAAAAAATCACAAGCTCTTATCAATGGCATAACTCAAAATATTCATCAAAATAAAAAATTTAAGCATGGGTCGGATAGTACTCGAAGCAACGATCTCAAAAACGTAAAAATTATCAAAAATCGAAAGCAAACTAACCTTGAATTTGGATCAACAATGGTCGAATATCATGTGCTTTCTATTTTTCTTTTCTTTTACTAGTTTCAGTCAAATAAAAATGAATATATGCATGTTTTCTTTTTTATGTTTTATTATATTATAACATATTATTCCATTTAAAATTTTTTAACCTTTTAATTTTAATATAAAATCATTATAATCTAAAGCTATTACCGTCCACTACTCATAACTTTGATCTAATTGCATTATAAATGCCTCCACTTATAAAGACAACAATAATTAAGCACTTTCACATTTAACCACCAACTTTTCCTTTTACGCGATTAAGTCCTTTTATTTAATCGGACACTCAAACAATAAAATTAAATCACGAAAATTTCATAGATATTAATTCACACAACACAGAAAATAATTTTTAAATATTTTTCTGCCTCAGATTCGTGGTCCTGAAACGACCGTTCCGATTAGGGTATAAATTGGGCTATTACAATTAAATGTTTTGTTAATGATTTAATTAAGGTTAAAATGGTAATTATATAATTAAGTTAATTATAACAAAGCATAAAAAAATGGTTCATCATTTCTCATCTTTTTGAACAGAAAAAAAAATAAAAGAGTAGGGTTTGAATGCTTAAACCAGTCGGCACTTGTGTGGCTTAATTAAGGTATGTATTTTGCTCGATTTTTGATGATTTTTATGTTTTTGCGATCGTTTCTTTGAGTACTAGCTAGCTGATGCCCTAATTTTTGAAAGTGTTAATGATTTTGAAAGTTTCCATTGATGAACTCATGTGTTTTTGGATGTTTGATGATGAATTATGAAATAGATATCTAAGTTTTGTAAAGTGATTTTTGATGAAAATGTCAATGTGGGATTAAATTGAGAAAATGTGAAATGTTGTGGTTAAAAGTGTGAAATAAATGTAAATATGGACTGTTATGAAGCTATACAAAATTTAGCCAGCATGGGTTGTCCTTAAATTTCATTAATTTGTAATTTTATGAAATAGGGACTAAATTCTAAGAAATGTAAAAGTTTAGGGTCAAAGTACAAATTGGCTTAAATATGTGTTTGTGGATGACATTGATTGAGTTTGTGATTAAATGGATTAATTTTGAATATATATAGATCAAGAACGAAAGAAATTAGATTTAGATTGAGGAAAATCGAAAGTTATCGAATAGTCGATTCCATCACTCTATTCTGACTACTAGGTAAGTTCATATGCAAATAAATGTCTTTAAATTGAATTATATGTGTTTATTTGTCATTGAATTGTTTTAAATGTTGAACAAGCAATACAAACAAGAATCAATAGAGTTACGACATCCGAATGTCCCATACAAACCTTAGGATTAGTATAGGATACGAATGTCATGACATTAGGTTATCGAGATGTGATTACATGTAAGACCATGTCTGGGACATTGGAATTGTATTGTGATTATGTGTAAGACCATGTCTGGGACATTGGCATCGTATTATGATTTCGTGTAAGACCTTGTCTGGGACAGTGGCATCGATATATGATAACATGTAAGACCATATCTGGGATATAGCATTGTGCGAGATTATGTGATTTTTGAGTATCCTTAACAATTTCGAATAGTTCATCGGGCAAAGTCAAGTTGAGAAAGAATGTGTGAATGAGATACGTGACTCAGGTATATATGAGATTCATACGAGTATTGAAAAAGGAAAGTATTTGATGAATGCGATTAATATATTGAATATGTGTTCAATGAGAAAAGTTTGTGAACTTGTATGTGTTTAGATATGCTTAGCATAATTGAATTGATATACAAATATTCATATGATGACTTTATTTATATATGGCATACTAAGCTTTTAAAGCTTACTGTGTTTATTTTTCACTATTTTGTAAATTATCAAAGCTACCTCAGACTCGAGGATCGTCGAGAAACGTCATCACACTATCGATCATCTCGTTGGTACTTTTGGAGCTTTGTATATATGGTATATGGCAGGTATAGGCTAGTATTATCTTGATATGTTTTGAGTTATGATTTTGAGCCATGAGATTTGGCTTGTAAATGTTGGTATGTATTTGGCCATTTAAGTTGGCTTAAATTATGTGTTTGATAATTGATATATGTGATGTATATAATGCCTTATGTGTTAGCTTGTTTGGTATGGTTATATGGTTGCTCTTTTGGATAGTTGTAAGTTGGAGTATTATTGCTTGGAAATTGGTATATTGTGGTTTGATTTTAAGATGATGATATGGTATGTTTTGTGACATGAAATAGTTGATAAGTTGATAAGGAAATACATTTGGTACTTATGTAAGCTTTGATGATTTTGGCATAATGCTTTAGAATGTTTTAAATATGGAATTTAGTAGTTAAAGTGGTTAAGGATAGATGGCATGAAATGTATATGAAATAGCATGCTTTGGTTGCTTATATATGTATAAAATGCTGCAAATTTGATGTGGTTTAGGTATGCTTGAGAAGGGTGAGAAATGTGGCTTTTACCAAGTCTATTTTCACTCTATACGGCTGAGCACATGGGCGTGTGGCTCGACCGTGTGTGACATATGGCCTTGGTACACGGCCGTGTGTCCCATGGGGTACCCTTTCGAATTAAGCCAGTATACCCAAAAGGTTTGATGTGGCCTAGACACACGGGCATGTCTACTGACCGTGTGTGGCACATGGGTGTGTGGCCGGCTGTGTAACCCAAGTCAATAACCCCTCCAGATTTCCCACGGCCAAGGCATACGGGCGTGTCTCCGGGCGTGTGGTGCAAGTCAGTATGTATGCCCTGTTTTCACACGGCCTATTCACACGGGCGTGTGACCCTTTAATGTTTGAAAATTTTCTAAGTTACCCAAAGTTTGCAAATGTTATCAGTTTAGTCCCGAACCTTTTCCAAGCATGTTTTAAGGTCTCATAGGGCCTTAAAAGGGACAATGTGAATGTGTTGAATGGATTTTGATTATGAATGCTTAAATGTATGTGTATTATCCAATAATACCTCGTAACCCTATTTCGACGACGAATACGGGTTTGGGGTGTTACATTGGCGAATTATACCATAGAAAAAATCTCTGGCACAAGTCATTCCATGATGCCACTGTTCTCGACGGTAAAGCATTAATCCACGCTCTTACATGGTCTATCAAAGAGTATGCGAACAATTTAAGCCGCAAGGCATCTTCAGGAACACACTATTGTCTAAATGAGTCACGTACTTCTAGAAAAAGTCTTAAATGTAGTCTTGGATCTTCAGTAGGCAATCCCCTAAACTGCCCTACTGTTTGCAACATCTGAAACATTACCGATTTCAGCTCGAATTATTGAGCTTGTATGTGTGGTCTTATTATCCTTGGATTCAAATCAACCAAAAGTGGAACAACATGTTCCCGAATTGGGCTATCTCGGTCATCTATCACATGATGAATACAAAGATCAACATCCCAACCAATTGGATTCAATGCTTTATTCAGACCAAGATCATTCTTTTCCCTAGCCATATTACGTAATTCCCTTCTTTTCCTTTACAAAGAAACACCAAGGATTTGAACAGATTTGGTTGGGGTTATTGTTAGCCGAATTTAAAGATATAGATGGGAGAAATTTAAGAAGAAAATCGAGGAAGATTCAAATTTGGAGGAGAGTCTTGCCGAGTTTGAACTTTGGCACTTAGTATTTCGGTTGTGTAGGTGTTGGTGAGGTGTTTAATGTGTTGAAGGCTGAATGAATTTGTGAAGTGTTTTGGTCATGAAAATTCTACTATAGGCTTTTAGGGTTGCACTTTGGTGCTAGCTAACCATAGGTCTTTTTCGTTTCAATACCTCGGGTTGGCAATTTTACTTCTATTGTTTTGTTTTGGCTCTAACCGAAGACTCCTAAAAACCTCTCAACCTCTTGTTCATTTTCTTTGGCCGAATACCTAAGTGACATTTTACTCTTCATCTTTTCTTCTTCTTTCTCCCCTCTTCTCAAAAGTCGAATACTCCTTTTATTTCGATTTCATTCCTCCTTTCACTGTTTTTTGTCAAGCTGAATCATTCCCCTTTTTCTTTGTTGGCTGAATACCCTAAGTATTGCTCACTTCTTCTTCTCTGTTCTCGAAACTGAGTACCCTCTGTCTTTGGGTAGTCGAAATTGTAAAAGCCAAACTATTTTCTCCCTTCTCTTCCTATCTTTCTTTTGGCCAAATCTTGCTGAACTGCTACCAAAATTCCTTAACTTTCGGGTAAGTGTTCTACGGTGTCTTCCCCCTAACCGAATCTCATTTGGTTTCTTCTCAAAGGTTCAGCATTTGGTATCTCTTAGGCCGAATGATTGCTTTCTCTCTTTCCTACCTTGGGGTGGTAGTCATCTAACACCTTTTTAACTCCTTTTTCGTGCAATTGTTACTAGGGACTCAACTTTTGTAATCAAGGTGCTAAGCCGATTACTCTGTCCCTACAAATGGTACCTTCTTTATTGGTAAGTACTTTAAATCCTAGACACAGTTATGTGGGATTATGGAGTTTGATGAATTGGTTGACTGTTTCATCTGAAGGTTGAAGCATTGGGAAGATATGTGGATTTTAGGGGCGAGAGGGCCTTTACAATAGTTCATTTGGTTCTCGATTCAGAAGTGGTTTGGTTGCAACTCCATAATAGGTGTGTATTCACACACTGAATGGACTGTAGAGCAGCAAATCCCAAAATGTCGAAAAGCTAAAAAGCCAAAAGAACGGCAACGATTACTTCACGAGCGCGCGAATGCATGTGTGGAAAATCTGATGCGATAGTAGAGGCCACCATGAGCGAACTCATGGGCTGTGGCCGTAATGGGCACGTTGGGCCGAGTTAGGTCGTTCGAGCCTAATGGGCCCGTAGGCCCTAGATGTGTAAAACTCACCAATAGGTAGGAAGAAGTTGGACCGACCGTGTCACTCACATGGCTTGGATCGAATTCAGGCTTGGTGGGCCAATAGGTCGTGTGGGCCTATGAGCCTACTTAAATGGGCTTTGGGCCCAATCGCACTATTTGTCTACTTAAGGTTGCACGGGTCACGCGAGACGACTGTGAACCTACTGATGGGTCAGTAAGTATACTTAGACCCCGATTTACAAAATGACTGTTATGCCCCCGAAGGGCAAAATGACTAAAATGCCCTACATGTTATATGATTTTTATTGTATGTCATTTATGATATGTTTGCATTCATATGATATTATGTTGCATGAGGGAAGGGATCATTGATTTGGAGGAAGTATATGATTGTTAGTTCCGCATGGTTGCTAAACGACTGTGGATCCACCGACGACTTAAAGCCTTTATGTGATTGGCAGCTCTATTGCGAAATTGGTTAGTGCCGCAACTGGTGCTACATTAGGAGTGTATGGATGGGTGGGTCGATTAAATCCCCACAAGAGTGTAGGGTTGGATGGGATACGGAATGCAAGGTTTATTGGGTATTTGTGCATTGCATAATCTAATTCTGATTGTGACATGGGCTCATCCCAACTGAGTCTACTATGGGCTAAGGCCCAAGGGCCACCGTTTTGTAATGGGCTTAGGCCCAAATTGATGTGTTGCATGCTTTACGATTGATGAGAGTTGTACACGCTGAGTTTTTGTAAACTCACCCCCTCTCGTAATTTTTTTCAAGTAATCTCAGTATGCGGTTCGACGTATGGGAGGACTCAGAGGTGGCCATGCTACAAACATCTTTAAATTTTCGTATTACTTTTACATTACTTAAATTACTTTATCTTTGGGGTTTTGATATAATAAGGCCTTTTCTCTAATTTTCTAGCTTTTAATTTGGGGGTTTTTAACTATTCTGATTTATTTCTGATAAAAGTGGAGCGTGATTTTCCAAAATGATATATATTTTCATAACATCACGTTTTCGCAACATTGTTGAAATGCTTTCGCAACATACATATTTTTAAAAGTAAGGCTAGTTTAAAATGGTTAACAAATAATTAAGTTGACTTTAGAATTAAACAAAGGGGCTTTTATCTTTCAAGCGAGATTTATTAATAAGATAGTTTTTTTCGAAAAAGTATTTTAATGTGAAACCCCATATTCAGCCGTAACGTCTAAGTCAAGTTTGGGGTGTTACATTTAGTAGTATCAGAGCTAGGTTACAAAAATCAGCTGGGAAATGGGCCTTAGATTTTGGATTTTAAAGTTATTTACAAACGATTCTGAAGCATTTTGAAGGATTTTTGTGTGGTTCACTGAGTCTCCAACATTGAACCAAGTAAGTTCTCCTGATACTGAAATCTATTTTAAACTGTTATACTATAGATAGTTACTGGGCTTACTTTAGTTGATAGACTATACTGAGACTCTTTAGCTAGAGTAAACTGACAAACTATAGGAAACTAAAACTGTAGCGAGCCTACGATTGCGAAAACAACTCTTAACTACTACTGTCATAAAACATCTGCTTAATTACTAAAACTATGAGTTAAATTGCATAAAATTTCTTAACCAAATTATACGCGAAGTGATAATGAGCACTAGAAGGGGTGCAAGAGGCCGCAGCAGAGGCCGTGGAAGTGCTAGGGTTGGATTTTCGGCATCAGGTCACATGCCCAACGTTGAGGCGAGAGAAGCACCAACTTCACCGGTACTCGAGACAGGGTTGTATGATCGAGCAGCTGGGGACGACACATTATCCCAAGCAATGTTAAGGATTCTAGAAAGAGTCGTTGGGCCCAACACTGGTACTGGGAACCGAGGGTCGATTTTTGAGAGACTCCATTCGAAAGGAGCCGAGATCTTCAAGGGTATCGTGGGAGTAGCACTGAATATGCCCGAATATTGGTTGGAGGCCACCGAAAGATTAATGGACAACTTGGATTGCACTTCCAAGCAAAAACTAAAAGGAGTAGTCTCGCTGCTGCGAGAGGAAGCTTAATAGTGGTGGCTTACCGTGAAAGAGGGCACTCAACCTGACCGGATAACCTGAGAGTTCTTCAAATCAGCGTTTCAAGGGAAATACATGGGCACAAGCTACGTGGATGCCTAGAGGAAGGAATTCTTGAACTTGACTCAGGGGGACCGATTTGTTGTAGAGTACGAGGTAGAGTTCTTACGGCTTAGTCGGTATGATAAAGGAATAGTGGCAACAGATTATGAACGTTGTGTTCGGTTCAAAGACAACCTCAAAGACAGTCTTCAGGTACTGATTACTCCTTAGAGGGAACGGGATTTTGCAGCATTGGTGGTGAAAGCAAAAATCACTGAAGATGTAAAGCGCATTGAGCACCTAAATCTAGAAATAAAAGGGATTCTGAGCCTTCCAATTATGATCAGAGGCTTAAGAGAAGGGCCAGAGTGGATGGGCCGGTCAGAGTGGGGCCCCTTATTGCTACTACTGGGTTACCACCTTGTGCTATTTGTGGAAAAGGTCACGCAGGAGAGTGCTGGAGGAGAACAGGAGCCTGTCTGAGTTGTAGTTCCATGGAGCATCGTCTCAGAGAGTGTCCCCGAAGACCGAATCAGAGGTAAGTCTTTGTTAGAGGTAATGTATAGCCACCTAGGGGTGGGCAGCAGCCGCCTAGAGGCTGTGGTCAGGCCAAGGGTGGAAAATGTTTGGGTCGTGGAGTACCAGAAAGAGGTGCTGATCATACTGAGGCGAGGAAGCCAGCTTTGGTCTATGCAGCACACCGCCGAGAGGACGAAGACGCTTCAGATGTGAATACTGGTACGTACTTTATCCATTGTGTACTATTTATCCATTTTGAAATTAGAATTAGAGTAAGCAGCAGAAGCATTGTAACGCCCCAAAAATCTCGAAATCTCAAATTTCTTTTTTCGGTCCTGATAAAAAAATGTGCTAGGTATTTTCGGTTAAGTAGGTAATAGTAGGTCTTGGCTAAGGTTTAAGTTCGAACTTAGAAGAAAATAAAATTATGCATTAATAATTAAAAGGACCTTGTTGGCAAGTAGTTGGGCTTTAAAATAAAGATAAGGGGAAAGTGACGCCGCTTAGAGTGTAGGGAGGTGGCGTTACTGGCTACCAAGGAGATCCAAGGTTCAAATCGTAGCTTAATATTTTTAGAAGTTTAATTTTAGCCTTCTAGAAGATTGGAAGTGGCGTGAAGATGGACTCCAAGGGGAATGTTCAGAAGAGAAAATTGAGGAAAGGATCAAGGGGTTATCAGGGAAAAAAATGGAGAGATGAGAAGGGGAAGTGATGGAGCCAAATGGGGAATTGAGAGCCAGGCAATTCAGCTATAAGGGCTATAAATAGGTGCCAAATGCAAGGTTGTCAGGCTAATGCCGAAATCTCTCTCACTTTGTTGTCAGAAACCCTTTTCTCTTCAAGATCCAAAAAGCTGAAAACCTGTGCTTCTTTCTTTCTTTTCTTGTGCTGATTTTCTATTCTTCTTCTACTCTTCTTCTTTAATCTGTGCCAAATAAACCTTATTCACCATACTAAGCTTGAAAGCCGAGTCTCCCAAGGGTCGAATACTATTTGGCCGAATACCCTTGGTGCAATTACTACTCCTTCTATTTCGGTCAAATCTAGTGTAAGTGTTGTTCTCCCAATCGATTTTGCTAAGAATCTATTACACTATTCTTTCCTCACTCTTTCTAATCAACTATGGTAGGGAATTAGTATCGGATCTCGGATCTTAGCTCTCTACCGAAATTGCTCCTTAGGTGTTTGCGATTTTGGTAAGTATTGCTCTTCTATTGGCTAAGGTGGCCGAATGTGCATAGTTAAGGTAAGGGGACTTGTGTTGGATATGAGTCACCAATTATTCTGGTTTTAATAGTTAAGATTGGTGCAGATCTAGGAGTTGATCGTGGTTAGTGATTTAAGAAGGGGCTGTTATACTTATCGCGCAAGGTAAGGTTAAGGTGAGGTTTCGATTTTCGTAAAGATATGTATTAAGTATGTGATTAATTGAAGGGTGATATCGTTTGTAGGTTGGTGACTAAGGGAATTGCAGCATGCTTGCTTACCAGGTGTGTACATACACTGCACAAACACAATGAATCGGCAAAAGTCGAAATGCCGAAAAGTCGAAAAGCCAAAATGTCGAAATGCCGAAAAGCCGAAAGTTGGGCTACGGTAATCTTGCGAGTGCGCGAACACTTGTGAGGAGGAAATCGATAGGTTGTCTGAGGCCCCATGGGCGATTCAATGGACTTGGGCTATGAATTGGCCAACTGGGCCAGAATAGGCTTAGTGGGCCTAATGGGCTGTTGGGCCCAAAATAGGCAAAATTTGATAATTGATGCTATGTGATAGAAATTTGTATGTGAGCATGTGTTTAATGTGATTTGGGCCTAATGGGCCATATAAATGTGATTTGGGCCTAATGGGCCATATACAGGTGATTTGGGCCTAATGGGCCATATGAATGTGATTGGGCCTAGTGGGCCATATGCAGGTATGTGAATTTGACTGGGCTTTGTAAAGGGGTTTTGGGCCTAGTATATGATGACTACATAAAAATTAATTAATTTATTGCCACCGTGGACAAGTCAAAGGGTTAAGGTGTGGCAACGGGTATATGCATGTCTAGGATTGGATCTAGGAATAGCTTGGTACTTAAGCGGTCTTAATGACTCACCTCCTCTTCTCTAGAATCCTATCTAGTGCATAGTATTCGTTCATCTTAGCTCACGGGATTTGTTAACTGGCCAAGGTAAGTGAAAATCGCAAAGAAAGAGAAAATTATCGAAATGCCCCTAAGGGCAAGAATGACCAAAATACCCCTAGGTGTTGAATGTAAGTTTAATGGATGTGACATGCATACATATTATATTCTTCTTAGATTGCATATGGGTTGGGAATTATGGAATGGAGGAAGTAAATGAGGATTGCATGGTTGCTTGACAATCATGGATCCACTGACGGCTTTTAAGCCCAATGTGTAAATGAAGGTAGTTCCGCAACCGGGCTACCATGGATGTGTTGGGTGGGTCGATATTTATATCCTCACATGATGTGTCGTGGGACGGAGCTACTGTGTAGCGGATGGATTATTGGGATGGGATTGCTCTGCATTGCATTGCATTGCATGTTTGATGTATAGTGATTGATGAATGCTTGTTACTTGTCGAGGGTTGTACACACTGAGTTTGTGAAAACTCACCCCCTCTTTTATTTTATTTTCAGGTGATGTTCAGTAGAAGGTTCGATGTTTGGAGGGACTTTGGGTGGTCAGTTAGCAAGACAATTTGGACCTTTTTTTCTTTTTAAGGCATATAAGTTTCTATTTTATTCAGTACTTTTCAAATTAGATTGTAGTAGGGCTTCCATTTTGTTATTACTTGGACTGTTATTTTTATTTGGTGTAATTATTAGAAGTTGAACATAGTTTCTTAAACCATAGTATGTTTTTCTACGTTTACACAACTCAATTTTGTAGTGACAGGTTTTCATAAAATCATATGTTTTAAACAAGTGGTTGAAAGGATTTTTTTTGTTGTTAATTTAGGTTTCTTTTATTTTAAGAAAGGTTTTCAATGAAAATACAGTTTTCGCTAAAACACTTCAATGTGATGCGCTAGATTCGGCCATAACGTCTGGGCCAGGTTTGGGGTGTTACATTTAGTGGTATCAGAGCCCAGGTTGCAAAACTCGGGCTGTGAAGTGGGCATTATTATTATTTGGTTTCTTTTTCTATTTAAAAATATATATATTTTGGATCACAATATTTTGGAAAAAGGGAAATCTTGTTGAGCGGCACACCAAGCCTCCGACGTCGAACCAAGTAAGTTCTTCTATTCTTAAGTTTGTTTAAACTGTTATACAGTAGATAGAGAGAGGGCTACTTTAGATGATTTTGTTAGAATGGAACTGGAGCCTGAGGATCTGGAAACTGTAGAGGATTTTCGAAAATAATCTTCTCTTTAAATATTTCTATAAAACATGATTTAATTATTAAACTAACTAAAACTTCATAAAAATTTCTAATCCAGATAATACACGAATCAACGATGAGTGGTAGAAGAGGTGCAACAGGCCGTGGCCGAGGCCACGAAAGTGTTAGGGCTGAATCGTAGGCATCAGGCCATATGCCCGATGTTGGAGTAGAAGAGGCTCCGGCCTCACCTGTGGCTGGGAATGGACCGTATGATCGGGCCGTGGGAGAAGATGCATTGTCGCAGGCAATGCTAAGGATTTTGCAAAGGGTCGTTGGGCCCAATAATGGCACTAAAAATCGAGGGTCCATTCCGGAGCGACTTCGTTTAAATGGGGCTAAGATCTTTAAGGGCATGGCTGGCGTGGCTCCTAACGTGGCGGAATATTGTTCAGAGGCCACTGAATGGATAATGGAGGACTTTGATTGGTCACCTGAATAAAAACTGAAAGGGGCAGTGTCACTGCTTAGGGAAGAAGCCTTCCAGTGGTAGTTGACGGTGAAAGAGGGCACCCAACCGGAGTGGGTCACTTAAGAGTTTGTCAAAGCTGCATTCCAAGGGAAGTATGTAGGTGCAAGCTATGTGGATGCTAGAAGGAAGGAGTTCCTTAACTTAACCCAAGGAAACAAATTGGCGGCGGAGTATGAAGCAGAGTTTCTACACCTTAGTAAGTATGCAAGAGTAATAGTGGCAACGGAATATGAGCGTTGCATTAGGTTTGAGGATGGACTTAGAGATTGCCTTAGGGTATTGATAGCTCCACAAAGGGAGTGAGTTTTCTCAGAGTTGGTGGAGAAAGTAAAGATAGCGGAGGAGGTAAAGCGCGCTGAGTGCTTAAATCAGGAAAAAAAAGGGGTAAGAATAAGAGGGAGGCTGAGACTCTGGGTGTTGGATAGAGGCCTAGGGCTAGGGCCAAAAATAATGGGCCAGTTAGAGCAGGGCCCCCTGCTACTAATCCAGGGATGCCACCTTGTGCTGATTTTTGGATAAGCCATAGAGGCAAGTGTTGGAAGAGGATGGGAGCTTGTTTCGCTTATAGGTCTATGGAGCATAGGATCAAGGATTGCCCTCGAATGCTAGGTCGAGTGCCAGTAGTGGGCCAAGATGGTGCTCAGCCACCAAGGGGTGGTCAACTGCCGCCAAGGGGTTGTGGACAGGCCAGGGGCGGTAACAGCAATTGGCGTGGATGTGGAGCACCAGGCGGAAATACAGGCCCTACTGAGGCAAGACAGCCAGCTTTGGTTTATGCTGCTCGTCGCCAAGAAGATGGGGATGCCCCAAATGTGATAACGGGTATGTTCTTTATATATGAGTTACCTTACACAGCATTGATTGATATTGGATCGACGCATTCATATGTTGCATGCAATAGGACTGAATCTTTGGGTGATATGTTTGAAATTACTGCGAATGAGATGACTGTGATCAGTCCATTATGGCAGTCAGTAGGAGTGAATAAGTTGTTTATGGATGTACCTTTAGTAGTCCAAGGAGTTACCTTTTCATCGGATTTGATGGAGCTGTCGTTTAGCGAATTCAACTTAATCTTAGGTATGGATTGGCTGGTGAAGCACCGAGCCATCGTGGATTGCGCTGCAAAGCGAATGGAGTTATGAACGGCGGAGGATAAAGAAGTAGTGGTGATTGGCGAATGCCGAAATTACCTGTCGAATGTGATTTCAGCATTGAAGGCGGAGAAGTTAGTACGAAAGGGATGTGAAGCCTATTTGGCTTACATTAGTAATACAGAGGCTAAGAGCCTTGCTGTTAGGGAGTTGAGAACATTTAGGGAATTTCTGGATGTCTTTCCCGAGGAGCTGCCTGGGTTGCCACCCAATAAGGAAGTAGAATTTGGAATCGAGTTGTTACTTAGGACGGCTCCAGTGTCTATCGCTCTTTATCAGATGGCACCAAAGGAGTTGGTAGAACTGAAGGCACAGATTCAGGAATTGTTGGATCGAGGTTTTATTCGACCAAGTGTGTCTCCATGGGGAGCACCGGTGTTATTTGTGAAGAAGAAGGATGGAACCTTGCGAATGTGCATCAATTATCGACAGTTCAACAAGTTAACTGTTAAAAACAAGTACCCTCTACGGAGAATCAATGATCTTTTTGATCAGTTTAAGGGAGCTTCTATTTTCTCGAAGATTGACCTGCGCTCGGGATATCACCAATTGAGGGTTAAGGAGGCATATGTTCATAAGAAAGCTTTCAAAACTCGTTATGGGCACTACGAGTTCTTGGTGATGCCATTCGGGCTGACGAATGCACCTGCCGTGTAACACCCCTCACCCGTATCCAACGTCGGGATAGGGCTCGAGGCATTACCAGACTTAAACATTCATAAACATACAAAACTGGGTCACCAAATTTCGCCCAAAATTAAAACTTTTCAAACATATACATATCATCCCTTATACAGGCCTTCGAGGCCTATAACATACATTAGGGCAGTTCGGGACAAAATCGAAAACATTCGATAAACTTTGGGCGACTTCACAATTTTCTAGCTTTGGAGAGTCACACGCTCGTAGGGGTAGGCCGTGTAGACATACACGCCCGTGTGGCTCTACACACGCCCGTGTCCTCAGCCCGTGTAACTCTCTGACTTAATCCTTAACATTCTGTTAAAGACACAGGGCCAAGACACACGCCCGTGTGGCCTGCTAGTGCAGTCAAAACTTAGGCTAATTTCCTAACTTTTTCGTCATCTTTACAAGCAGACACAGACATGGTTTCTATGGGATTCCTCAATAGTTCATTATTATGCATTTGTTCCTCCTACTCGTGATAAATAGTCTAGCCACATTATTACACATTCATGTGACCTTGTCATCTTATTAATCACTTATACCATTATACTATATTTACTAACTTATAAATTAAACATCCATGATCAGGACACTAACAACTTATTACCATATCACACATTTATTCCATGGCCATGACCTCCTCGAATGGTCCTAAGGCATTCACCATGTACATATTCCATATACTTCTTAAACATAGTGAACAAACATAATCCCATACCCATATCACAAGACATTTACACATATCATGGATAAATAGGCTTCCAAGCCAAATTCATTATAAGCCACATCTCATAGCTACATACAACAAATCATTATAAGCCAATACATTGGGCTAATCACAACAACATCGATCATAGAAAAACTTAGTCCTTATCCATGCCACTCACTTGAAAACGTATAACATATACATGTCAATACTCCAAGGATAAAGGCTCGATAGTGTGATGCTGCCTCCGACGATCTCCAACCCGAGCTGACCTATAAAAACTAAAATAAATAGAAAGGAGAGAGTAATCTTTACACTTAGTAAGTCCATATGAAAATAATAAGCATTAATATAACATGTTTCCTTAAGTAAAACAACTATAGTTACACTTTTATTCATATTCTGGTCAAGCTGTCTACTCGAGTCATAGTTGATAAATTATTTATAACTCGAGCTACAAAACTCAAAATTAAGATACATAAATTTTTCCTGGAACTATACTCATATATATTCTTACCATAAAATTTCCAGAATTTTTGATAGAGCCAATAAGTACAGTTTATTATTCAAATTCTCCCTTGTTTTGCTGTTTGACAGCTTTGACCTTTCTTCACTAAAATTTATTTATCTCATAGTACGAGACTCGGATAATGTAACTGTCTCTTTATCCTGAAATTAGACTCATTAAGAATTTCATTAATATGAATTTTAACTCATAATTTATTTTTTAAAATTTTTAGTGATTTTGCAAAGTTGAGATAGGGGAGTCTGGAATCGCTACGACTCTATCTCACAAGAATTCATATATCTCATACTACAAAATTCTTTTGCTTACAACGTTTCCTTTACGTGAAACTAGACTCGTCAAGATTTATTTTCATATTTAGTTTAGTCTCTAACTCAATTTCAAATATTTTTGGTGGATTTTCAAAGTCAGACCAATGCTACTATACCAAATCTGTCTTAGTGCAACAAGATAATAGCCGTCACAAATTTGTCATAGAAATTATTCTCATAAATATAATTCATTCATTTGCACTATCGTCACAAGTACATTTCATTTCACATGACAAACACATGCTCATGGGTTTTGAGTACTTACCTATGCTATCATTTAGCACTGCACTCGTCCAAACATAACAACTCATATGCATCATAATAATATCATATAACATACATGATGTATCATGGCAAGAACCTTTTATATCATATTTCATATTAATCTCGTTGAATTTCTCGGAATCTCGATGGATATCCCATTTTTCGCCAATTCATACAAGTGGTCATTTCATGTGTGCACTCTCGCGAACCTCACATCTTACGGCGGGATTACCAGTCCAGGCTAAATCCCCCGTAATATAAACTCATGGAGTGATGTCGGGATTGCCAGTCCAGGCTAAATCCCTTGTAACGACAAGCACTCTCAATGAGCTCGGATCTGAATTACCAGTCCAGGCAAAATTCAGACCCTAATCGGATTACCCGTCTGGGCTAAATCCTTAATGCACGCATATTCTTCGGGAAGCTCCATCACTTAAGGAACACCCGTCCGGGCTAGATCCTTTTCATACTTGAGATCATCGGATTACCCGTCCGGGCTAAATCCTTTCTGCAACACATGCAAGATCTCAATTCATGTAAGCCATGGTTTATCCATCGAATTTCCCTTTTTATTCAATCGAGATTTTCTCTTTCCATCAAGTATATCATTATGCATAGCTGCTCATGCAATGTACATCCAATTCAACACATTTCCATGTTTATTTAGACATTAGTCCATAAAATAAACATGGTATTGTATATAATTATAATTTGGCATCTATTACCATATATAATCTTCATATCAAATAAATAAATATCCATCACACAATGTCAACACATCATTTTAAGTTCAAGTATGAACAATAATAATATCACTACATTATCATTGACATATGAACTTACCTCGGTTTCAAGTACGACTATTTATTTCGAGTTTGTGCTTAACCTTGTTCAACCTCGTTCTAAGCCCGAATCTTGTTTTCCTTGATCTATAATACCACATTTAGCCTACTAATTAGTCACATTATTCATAGGTGTCAAAAAATCATATTTTTACAAATTTGCATTTTGACCCTTAAACTTTTGCATATTTGCACTTTTGCCCCAATGCTCGAAAATTAAACTTCATCCTATTTCTTAAGTTTTATGACATGCTGATCATTTTTCATAACTATGAAAACCCCCAATTTCCACTAAATCACTCATTTATGACCAATTTTACAACTTTTACAAAACGGTCCTTTCGGACGTTTTCATCGAAAACTGCTTAGTAAAAATTGTTTATTAAACACCCAACACTCATTTTCTACCATTAGACATCAAAATACCAGCATGTAATTCATGGTTAAATTTTTAAACACAAATCCTAGCTCAAAATAATGGTAGAAATAGCTAGAACGCGTTGCCGGGATTTCAAAAATGTAAAGAACATTAAAAACGGGGCTCAGAATCACTTACTATTGAGCTTGGAAGCTTGGCCAAACCCTAATCATGGCTGCTCTTGGTAAATTCGGCTGAATCAAGAAGAAAGGGACACATTTGGGTTTTAAATTTTGTCTTTTAATGCATTTTACCCCTAAATGACCAAAATGCCCTTTTTGCCTTTCTTTGAAATTTTATCCATCTAAGGCCATTTTTGTCCAAAAAGTTATAAAATGGTCTAATTACCATTTAAGAACCTCCAATTTAAAATTTCATAACAATTTGACACCTCTAACATGTAGAACTCAACTTTTTTACTTTTTACAATTTAGTCCTTTTGACCAAATTGAGTGCCCAAACGTCGAAATTTTCAAACGAAATTTTCACAAAATCATTCTGTGAAATCGTAGACCATAAAAACATAATAAAAATAAATTTTCTTATGTCGGATTTGTGGTCCCAAAACTACTATTTCGACTGGGCCCTAATTCGAGATGTTACATTTCTCCCCCCTTTAAGGATTTTCTTCCCCAAAAATCTTACCAGAAGAGTGGTTTAGTTCCTCATGGTCTTTACTATCTCATAATTAGTGCTAAAGAACTTTTACTTTAGCCTTCATTAAAATTCAGGGTCTTATTTAGCTTTCCCAATAACTCATGATATATAAAAGTCCGTATCCCAATCCAATTAACCAGGACTAGCTTCTCAAGAAATCTGATACTCTCATCAATACATGATTCCTTTAACCCATTGGGCAGATTTAACATTTACTAAGACGATTTGTGAATTTCATCATATGTCAACCAGAAATCCATACATCCTTTTTCTCTTTTAAAAATAAGAATAATCCTAACAAGAAATCCATAATCATCTCGTTCTCATTTCCGTTCTAATATCACTACTGACAAAGATCGTTCTGATATCACCTGATGTTCAGCAGTAGTCCTGATAACCTTTCATGTATTCAATTACAAAGATCAAAAATTTCGATTTCTAAACTCGATCATCAATGTAATACTCCTGTGATTTTTCTTGCAAACTCTCTGCAAAAGCCCGAAATTTTTTTATTTCAAGTACTTGTAACCACATTTTTGCCTTCTCAAGAATCAGGCAATAATTGACTTGAGTCATTTGCATAATCTCACACTCAATTCCCTTTATGACAGTAGATATATTAGTCATCCCATTACTTTACTGACTTAGAACACATCACAATTTATTCAATAACACATTATTGAAATTCAAGAAGTTTTTATTCAACACATACCCCATCGGTTCAAAGACTTTGGTCAATAACGTTCTCGCTCATTCAAAGCTTTAATGACATGTAATAGACCATTCAACTTTCACAAGACAGAAACTTTATCATTCAGAACAACTTTAAATCGTATCAGGGTCTCCTAAGATATATACACTTTCATTCAGACTATCTATCTTTTACCCGAAGAGAGGTAAAATCTTGTTTCCAGACACGAATACCTTATTTAATCTTTCAAATAATAATCAATACCAGTTGAACCACTGAGTCGGTATTAATCATCAATAAATGACATTTTAAGAGATCCTCTTTTTCAGTTGATAGGACAGTTTGACATGAAACCATTCATACTCACTTATCATACTAACCAATGTCTATTTCAATTACATTGGCTCAAGATAACAAAAATGCCTCAATTGAATACATTAACTTTGATTAACTTACTCGATGAAAGGAGTCCACCATACCAATTGAAACTGTAATTTCATCATGTTTGCCTTTATTGATATTAGTTCTTTACACGAAGATTTAGAGAAATCCATATACGGAGGTCATCACGTTGCTATAATCAAGCCAGGAACATGTTCATAATTGACATAGTCATCATAGGTTGAAGAACATACCTTGAATACAAGTGATCATAGATAATTTACAAGATGAAGATAACAAGAAAACCAAAATAAAGAAATCCATGACAGAGGAATCCAAGATAAAGATATCCAAGTTACAGAAATCCAAGATACCATATCATAATGAAAGGCCCAGAAAAAAAAAATGTTCATGAGAAAAATATGAAAAATCTTGATAATTCTTCAGAGAAAAGAAGTCCAGAAGAATACATCAATCCAACCCACTGGGATTAAATGCAATAAGGATAATTTACCTTCCCATGTATGTATATTGAATAGAGCATCAATCTGGAGAAACAAATTTATATCATCGTGCGTATTATTTCATAAAGTCTCATTAGATGGAATGTAATGGAATTCCAGAGAGGCATAGAGCAATACAGATTATGTACCAATAGGGCTATCAATACTTTCATCTATACATCGTGATTAGAAAGCACTCCCATAAAATAAGGATTTTATCAGTAGAGCAATAACCGTAAAAATATTTCTGAGAACAGTTAAACATACAGAATACCTCTGAAAAGACTACCATAATCTGGTATCTTACCCTTCAAAATTATTCCTTCAATTATTTTTGCCATCGTAAATCTCACATTATGCTTTTCATTAAAGAAGTTCAGTTCTGAAGAAATTTCCAGTTAATACATTTCCCAACATCTTACCTTACTAGTCTTGTCGTTACTTATCAATCCAATTTAATCTCTGATCATGTTCATAATCATTCTATAGTTGAACCCTTTGGTATCATATTTGTGAACTTATTCAATACGATTCTCGTGAAATTCCTTCATAAAACACCACTCTGGTAAGGGGGTGGGGTTGTAAGATCCTTAACTCGTTTCTCATACTCATATACATATATCACTAGTTCATTATCAAAGTAACATTTTCATAAGCATATCATTCACTTCAGGCAAACTTTTATTCACGTTCGAATGACAAGAACTTTTCAGTTATCTTATTTAAACAAGTATATTTAGGTATGCATTCTATGGGTTTTGGAAAACTTCCCAATCTCATTCATTCAATCCAACAAATCAAGCATATAACCTTTTATAAAGGCCAAACAAACATGGACAAATACATCATAGTTTAAACTTTCATCTCATATGCTATCGTGTACATGTCATGAACTTTTATTCATACTTTATAAATTTTAAGCTCATCATAACTGTACTTTACTCGAATGCCTTAGCTTCTCATCAAACATGGTTAGTATAGCTTAGTTGGAGGGCACCATTGTCTAAACAAAATGGCTCTCATGTGCGTCGGGAGACATCACACTATCACAGATCGGAGGCATGTATAGCTAAACTCTCATACATATGCTAGGTTAGTCCAAGAACCGACTAAACCATGGCTCTGATACCACTAAATGTAATACCCCTCACCCGTATCCAACGCCGGGACAGGGCTCGAGGCATTATCGGACTTAAACATTCATAAACATACAAAATCGGGTCACCAAATTCTGCCCAAAATTAAAACTTTTCGAACACATGCATATCACCCTTATACAGGCCTTCGAGGCCTATAACATATATTAGGGCGGTTCGGGACAAAATCGAAAGCATTCGGTAAACTTTGGGCGACATAACAATTTTCTAGCTTTGGAGAGTCACACGCCTGTGGAGGTAGGCCGTGTAGACATACACGCCCGTGTGGCTCTGGACACGCCCGTGTCCTCAGCCCGTGTAACTCTCTGACTTAATCCTTAACATTCTGTTAAAGACACACTACCAAGACACACGCATGTGTGGCCTGCCCGTGCAATCAAAACTTAGGCTAATTTCCTAATTTTTTTGTCATCTTTACAAGCACACACATATATGGTTTCTATGGCATTCCTCAATAGTTCGTTATTATGCATTTGTTCCTCCTACTCGTGATAAAATAGTCTAGCCACATTCTAAAATTTTCTCTTTTGTAGAAATCTCTCACTCTTTTGTATCCCTATACGAATCAAATCGAAACCCGGATTGATTAATTTTATTTGAAAAAAAAATGATAAAGTTCATAACGAACTTAAAATCATCGTGTATATCAAAATTTCTGGTATTATTATTACTGATCAGTAAAATTCACATTCAAAAAAAAGGGGAAATTTTTTGGTTTTATGGTAAAAAATACATTCATCTCAGTTATTTTTCAAGAAAAAAAAGAAGAAAACAGGGGGTCCATTGAATTTCAAATAGTTAGTTTCACCAATAAGATACGAAGACTTATTTCACATTTGGAATTGCACAAAAAAGACTATTTATCTCAGAGAGGTCTACGTAAAATTCTAGGAAAACGTCAACGACTGCTATCTTATTTATCAAAGACAAATAAAATACGTTATAAAGAATTAATTGGTGAGTTGGATATTCGGGAATCAAAAAATCGTTAATTTGCAAATTTTGAATTAGTCGATTTATTAAATTTTCATTTTGATGTACTTGTTTTCGTTTTCAACAATTCATGTAAGAATGAATCGAGGAAAAACTTATGAATCTATCATTTCTGAGTAAAAGACCTTTCGATAGTCAATATGGGGCCTCACCACCCATCAATGCATGGTGTTCTTCGTCTCATCGTTACTCTAGATGGTGAAGATGTTGTTGATCGTGTGAACCAATATTAGGTTATTTACATAGAGGAATGGAAAAAATTATGAAAACCGAACAATTATACAATATTTGCCTTATGTAACGCGTTGGGATTATTTAGCCACTATGTTCACTAAGCAATAACAGTAAATGGACCGGAACAGTTGGGGAATATTTAAGTCCCTAAAAGGGCCAGCTATATCAGAGTAATTATGTTGGAGTTGAGTTGTATAGCTTCTCATCTATTATGGCTTGGACCTTTTATGGCAGATATTGGTGCACAGACCCCCTTTTTCTATATTTTCAGAGAAAGAGAATTAGTATATGATCTATTCGAAGCTGCCACCGGTATGATCTTATTAATCACTTATACCATTATACTATGTTTACTAACTTATAAATTAAACATCCATGTTCAAGGCACTAACAACTTATTACCATATCACACATTTATTCCATGGCCATGACCACCTCGAATGGTCCTAAGGCATTCACCATGTACATATGCCATATACTTCTTAAACATAGTGAACAAACATAATCTCATACCCACATACAAGACATTTACACATATCATGGATAAATAGGCTTCCAAGCCAAATTCATTATAAGCCACATCTCATGGCTGCATACAACAAATCATTTTAAGCCAATACATTGGGCTAACCACAACAACATCGATCATAGAAAATCTAAGTCCTTATACATGCCACTCACTTGAAAACGTATAACATATACATGTCAATACTCCGAGGATAAAGGCTCGATAGTTTGATGCTGCCTCCGACAATCTCCAACCCGAGCTGACCTGTAAAAACTAAAAGAAATAGAAAGGAAGGAGTAATCTTTACGCTTAGTAAGTCCATATGAAAATAATAAGCATTAATATAACAAGTTTCCTTAAGTAAAACAACTATAGTTACACATTTATTCATATTCTGGTCAAGTTGTCTACTCGAGTCATAGTCGATAAATTATTTATAACTCAAGCTACGAATTTCCAAATTAAGATACGTAAATTTTTCCTAAAACTAGACTCATATATTTTCTTACCATAAAATTTCCAGAATTTTTGGAAGATTCAATAAGTACATTTTATTATTCAAATTCTCCCCTATTTTGCTGTTTGATAGCTTTGACCTTTCTTTACTAAAATTTATTTATCTCATAGTACGAGACTTGGATAATGTTACTGTCTCTTTATCCTAAAAGTATACTCGTTAAGGATTTCATTAATATGAATTTTAACTTATTATTATTTGTGTAAAATTTTTAGTGATTTTCCAAATTTGAGATAGGGGTGTCTGGAATCACTACGACTCTGTCTCACAAGAATTCATATATCTCATGCTACAAAATTCTTTTGCTTACACTGTTTTCTTTACGTGGAACTAGACTCATCAAGATTTAATTTTATATTTAGTTTAGTTTCTAACTCAATTTCAAATATATTTAGTGGATTTTCAAAGTCAGACCAATGCTATTGTACTAAATATGTCGTAGTGCAACAAGATAATAACCGTCACAAATTTTTCATAGAAATTATTCTCATAAATATCATTCATTCATTTGCACTATTGTCACAATTCCATTTCATTTCACATGGCAAACACGTGCTCATGGGTTTCAAGTACTTACATGTGCTATCATTTAGCACTGCACTCGTCCAAACATAACAACTCATATGCATCATAATAATATCATAACATACATGATGTATCATGGCAAGAAACTTTTATTTCACTTTTCATATTAATCTCGTTGAATTTCTCAGAATCTCAATTGATATCCCATTCTCCGTCAATTCATATAAGTGATCATTTCATGTACGCACTCCCGCGAACCTCACATCTTACAGCGAGATTACTAGTCCAGGCTAAATCCCCCGTAATATAAACTCATGGAGTGATGTAGGGATTACCAGTACAGGCTAAATCCCTTGTAACGACAAGCACTCTCAATGAGCTCGGATCTGAATTACCATTCCAGGCTAAATTTAGACCCTATTCGGATTACCCGTCCAGGCTAAATCTTTAATGCATGCATATTCTTCGGGAGGCTCGATCAATTAAGGAACACGCATCCGGGCTAGATCCTTTTCATACTTTATATCATCGGATTACCCGTCCTGGCTAAATCCTTTCTACAACACATGCAGGATCTCAATTCAGGTAATTCATGGTTTATCCATCGAATTTCCCTTTTTATTCAACCGAGATTTTCTCTTTCCATCAAGTATATCATTATGCATAGCTGCTCATGCAATGTACATCCAATTCAACACATTTCCATGTTTATTTAGACATTAGTCCATAAAATAAACATGGTATTGCATATAATTATAATTTGGCATTTATTACCATATATAATCTTCATATCAACTAAATAAATATCCATCACACAATGTCAACACATCATTTTAAGTTTAAGTATGAACAATAATAATATCATTGCATTATCATTGACATATGAACTTTGATCGTGTTATTTTGTGACAGGTTTTAAATATTTATAATTAATCATTCTTGAAACTAACTATTATCACGATGTTGGCAAGTGTACCTATCGAACAGTAGTATAGTTTTAGCAAGACCGGATTGTTGAACGCAAAAGAACTAAAAGTAATAGTAATGACTATCTTTTTATTATCTAGCCTAAGAATAAGGGGGTTTATTTTAACTAACTAAGTAACTAAACTAAGAATTTAGAGAAAATAGAATTGGGGGATTACTTTTGGAAAACGATTGAATTAAGACAATACCTAAGGAAAAATCCACCTAGACTTCACTTGTTATTTGACTCTGAATCGGACGATTTATTCATTTGACTTGATCCGTAGAAATCCCTAAGTTATATTATTATCTGTCTCGAGACTAATAACGTCTAACCCTAGGTTAAATAATTGAAATCTCTTTCTAATTAACTTCCTAGGGTTGCATTAACTCGATCTATGGATCCCCTTATTAGGTTTCACCCTAATCCGGTAAAATCTTGTCACCCTATCTCTAGGCGCGCAATCAACTCTGCTTAATTATGACAATTGTACTCTTAGACAGGGTCTATTCCTCCTCTGAATAAGAGCGTAACTTGAATCGATATCCTGAAATATCAAAACAAGAATTAAGAACACATAATTAAGAACAAGTCAAATATTTATCATACAATTCAGAAAATAATAATAACAAGATTTATCTTAGGTTTCATTCCCCTTAGATATTTAAGGGTTTTTAGTTCACAACTAAAAAGGTAAACATCTCAGAAGAATAGTGAATATAAAACATAAAGAAAAACCCAAAACTCCTGAAGGGGAATTGAAGGGAGATCTTCAATCTTGACGATGAATCCGGCTTCTAAGATGGATCAATCGGCTTTCTTTGAGCAATTCATTGCTTCCTCTTGTGTCTCCCTCTTTTTCTCCTCCTTTAAGGTGTATTTATAGGCTTTAGAATGCCTAAAAGCCCTCAAAATTAGCCTTTTTCCGAATTGGACTCAACTTGGGCTCGGCAAGGACACGCCTATGTGACACGCCCGTGTATGATTACTTCAAGCCGTGGTCAAGCCTGTTAAAATAACACTAGCTTGTAATATACCCGTATGAGTCATGCTTTGATTCTGCCAAATTGACACGGCCATGTGGTCTACCCGTGTGAGGAAGGCCAGGCCGTGTTGATTTCGTACGTTGGCCCATTTTCTCCGTTTTTGGTCCGTTTCTCATTCTTTTTACTCTCCTAAGCTCACCTAAGTATAAAACATGAAATTAAGGCAATAGAAGCATCGAATTCACCAATTCTAAGGAAAAATCATCCATAAAATGCGCTAAGCATGGGGTAAAAATATGTATAAATGACGGTTTATCAAATACCCCAACACTTAAGCATTTGATTGTCCTCAAGAAAAATCCTCATCTCATAATCAAAACAAATTCTTCTCAACTTATAATTTCTATCGATAATACCTCAAAATAATCCATAGGTAATCAAACATTGAAAATTTGACTAAAAGAACATCAAAGTTTCAAACATTCCAAGTTGAGCATTTTATCATGAAAACTTAGGTGTCTCCCCTCATCTAAGTAATTACCTTTGATTCAAAATATCACAGAGTTTCACATCCTCACTAAATATTCACTCAAATCACTCGAGGTGTTTAAGGACAACAAATGAAGCACTCAAATAGTCAATAATGAAAAGTCATTACCATAGGCTTGCATGAAAATCAAATCTCCACCACTATAAGTTGAGATGAAACATCAATCAAAAGGTCTTTAGAGGGTTGTAACGTGGCTTTGGTTAAAGGGTGTGGTCACAAGCTAGAAGAAAGGGTTAGAATCGAGATCGAATTGAAAAATTGCCTAACTAGAAAAATGACTGGTCATCAGTTAATTACAAGTGAGCTTCTTCTCAGAATGTAGAATCAACACTCAAGCTCAAAAATAGCGAATTACTATTAATAAGTATGCAAGTATTGTTTTTTTTTTAAGAACAAGTCAAATACAAAATAAAACATAGCTAAACAACTATTCCAACTCAAATCTCGACAAAAATAGGGATCAAATTAATTTAGGGGATTTCAACAATAATGAGTTATGGGTTAATATTGAGGGTAAATCAATGAATGGGTTGTTAGGTTCAAAGAGGTTCACTAAGGGTTAATTGTGAAGGTAAGCTTTTATGGAGTGAATGGGTTAAACTTAAGTGCCTTTATCATTTTGACATATCAAATCAAATGGTGTGGTCTTGACATGCATAATCAAGAAAGTTCTAGAATAACAGTTCAATATTGGCGCACTCATAATGAAAGTGAGCATGGAAGAAATAATAGATGCTCTTGAAGGCTCAAAATCTCACAAAAATTATGGCTTTTTGATGTTTAAACTTGTGAACTCCAACTCAAGATAATACCTAGACTTGGAGAAACAACCTAAAAGTTTTTAATTCTTCAAAAATCAACTTATCATGCTTGATTCCCTAATGTCTTAAAGTTTAAACAATCAATGCATAAATGCCTATGTTTTAATTCAAGACATATCAATAAAAATCATGAGTTAATTAAAATTCATTATAATAGTGATATGAGTAATTCATGTGAGAATAAGACATATTCTAATGGTGATATAAAAGACCCCCCACACTTAAGATGTACATTGCCTTCAATGTACAAAGATAGATATATTGAAAAAGATAAATTTATGATCATAAGATAAGGAAAGAAGTGAAACTTCCTGAATGATGAATGAATTCCTTGAAATGGAGTTTTTGGAGAATAAATGGTGTGAGAGTGGAGGAGGATACTCCGGTGGTGGTAGAGATTCATTAGTCCATAAGTCCTCTGCCAAAAGAATATTATATCTGTTGGTAGCTATAGTCGTGGTCGAGCAGGACATGGCAGTCGTGGAGAACCTTTCCCGATAGAGTTTTTAGTTCTTATGTGAGGATGAGCTTAGGAGCTCTTTTATAGCTGTGACAAAATCAGGAACTTTTTTTTTAAGAAATGTAAGGAAACAGAATTACTCGTAATGGAATAGCTGAAGTTGGTCATTGTAAAATAAAAATTATAAAATCTAATAAAGATAGGCGAAAGGAAAAATAAAAAGGAGTTTGAAGATAAAATGAAAGTAAAAACATAAAATAAAATAATTAATGAAAGTTTTTAAACATCTTCATCACTATATGGTTCGCGACGTGGGGGTGGCGATAAGATGTGAAAATGATGACAAATATGATGTAAAGTCGCATTAATGTGATCAAATCGTTGAAAACATTGCTACTCAAATCGTGTAAGGCACTCAGAGATGTCAGCGTATGAAGCTGCCGCATGAACTGGATGAGAGAGGCGTGGTGGCTGAGACGGTGGGTCCTCGTGCTGTGGAGGGACATCATCAGTAATGTCCTCGGGGGCCTCCTCCTCGGTAGATTGTGCGAGACGATATTGAGGAGGGTAAGTTCCTTAGCGCTTTTCGATCATCCTCATACTTAGCATGCTCGAGATGCCTTGTGGAGACATCTGGCTAATGAGGGTCAAGGATGATTCTTGGGCTGCGGTGTTGAGGAGCCAGAAGTGTCACGCCAGTCGCGTCACATAGGGCCCAATGGAGATGACCCCTTTCCGATGTCGCTCTGTCTGGTGGCGAATGGCAAGGGCGATAAAGTAGGCCAGGTCAAAGGCATGGCCGTGCAACATACACCATAAGTACTAGACGTCGTTGGTGGTGATGACGCCGGTGCTCTCTCTCTGCCCTGTTAAGGTATGAGATAGAATCGAATGTAAATACCTCAAGGATGGAAGGAGAGCTGATGCCTTGGAGCGACTGGGGTCGTAGGTGGCCGAATGTGGTACGAGTGTGCCCCAGCCCCATGAGGGAGAATGGTGGATGTGACGGTTGAGAGAATCTAAGTCATTTTTCTCCTTGAACTCCTCTGTATATAAGCCCAATGCAGTACCAAATTCTGGGACGCTTAGCTGGCGGACTAATCCGCCTAGGTGAAATTGGACCGTGCCGGGATCATCGTAATTTGTCATTACGGTCTGAAGATGAAATGTTGAGCATAGTTCTATCGTAAGCTCGAGATACGTCGGCTCGATGATCCCAAAGAAAAGTTCCCAAGGGTCGATGGTTAGGAGGGCCCGAATCGCATCAGCCAATTGAACTTGTTCTACTGTAGCCCAGTCGATGTAGCAGCCCACAGTTAAAGGTCGGGCCCAGAGTATTTGGTAAAGTTCTTCTTGGGGCCTAATGGGGAATTGCAGAAAAGGGTGGCGCATTTTCGCAGTAGAACCTGAGGAAGATGACACCCCCTTCCTTCTCTTCGAAGTGGGGATGGCGATTTTTTTTCCTCGTGAAGGCGACATGGTACCTACAATCAAAACCATTAATTCATCTTGAGAAATGGTTAGAGTAAAATGAAGACAAAAATTAAAATAAAAATCATAATTTCAGCCACAACTACTAAGACTCACAACTTAACCAAAGCAATAAGAATGGCAAAGAATTTCATGGAATGCAATCATACTTGACGGATGAAACATGTCAACACAAAATGCATGAGTATGTCTGTTATTCTAACCATGAATAATTACTTTAAACTAGTCAAATGGGGCAGGGAAATCATGCAATGAGTAAGAATTTTACATGAAAAAGATGATAACTACCCTATATAATGAATTTTGAGTGATAGAAAGATAAAAATAACATATAAAATGCAGATTGCTATGATAACTAGCATGAAAAATGAGAGCAATTAAAGGGAAAAGAGTAAACAAACTCTAGAAAGAGGAGAATGAGCATCAAAAATGGGGTTGGCAGCGGCGCACGGGCGTGGTGGGGCGGGCGTGTGGACTTGCAGCTGCTAGGGTTAGGGATTTTGACCCCTAAACTTTTGCATATTTGCACTTTTGCCCCAATGCTCGAAAATTAAAATTCATCCTATTTTCTTATGTTTCATGACATGGTGATCATTTTTCATAATTATTACAGCCCCAAATTTCCACTAAATCACCCATTTATGACCAATTTTACAACTTTTACAAAACAGTCCTTTCAGACATTTTCATCGAAAATCGTGTAGTAAAAGTCATTTATTAAACACCTAACACTCATTTTCTACCATTATACATCAAAATAACAGCATGTCATTCATGGGTAAATTTTTAAACACAAACCCTAGCTCAAAATAATGGTAGAAATAGCTAGAATGCGTTGTCGGGATTTCAAAAATATAAAGAACATTAAAAACGGGGCTCAGAATCACTTACTATTGAGCTTGGAAGCTTGGCCAAACCCTAAACATGGCTGCTCTTGGTAAATTCGGCTGAATCAAGAAGAAAGGGACACATTTGGGTTTTAAAATTTGTCTTTTAATGCATTTTACCCCTAAATGACCAAAATGCCCATTTTGCCTTTCTTTGAAATTTTATCCATCCAAGGTCATTTTTGTCCAACAAGTTATACAATGGTTTAATTACCATTTAAGGACCTCCCATTTAAAATTTCATAACAATTAGACACCTCTAGCATGTAGAACTCAACTTTTACACTTTTTACAATTTAGTCCTTTTGACCAAATTGAGTGCCCAAACGTCAAAATTTTTGAACAAAATTTTCATGAAATTATTCTGTGAAATCGTAGACCATAAAAATATAATAAAAATAAATTTTATTACGTCGGATTTGTTGTCCAAAAACCACTGTTCCGATTAGGCCCTAATTCGGGATGTTACATGCCACTTCAATGGATCTCATGAATTGGGTTTTCCAACCCTACTTGGATCGGTTCATGGTAGTCTTTATCGATGACATTTTGGTGTACTCAAAAGATGAGGATGAGCATGATGCACACTTAAGGATTGTGTTGCAGACTTTGAAGGAGAAGCAGTTGTATGTCAAATTCAGTAAGTGTGAATTCTGGCTAAGGGAGGTTACTTTTCTAGGACATGTGGTGTCAGCCAAGGGGATTAAGGTGGATCCCCGAAAAATTGAAGTGGTGTTAGACTGGAAAACACCCAAGTCGGTATCATAAATCCAAAGTTTTCTGGGCTTGGCAAGATACTATAGGCGGTTTGTTGAGGGCTTTTCAGTAATTGCCGCACCCTTAACTAAGTTGTTGAGGAAGGGGGTACCGTTTGTTGGATAGAGTTGGGCGAACGGAGAATTTTGGGCCCTGAGTTAGTAACCGATACTGAGGATAAGGTAAAATTGATTCGGGGTCGATTGAAGGAGGCCTCGGATAGGCAAAAGTCGTATGCTGACATTAAGCGTCGAGAAATAGAGTATGATGTGGGAGACTTAGTTTTTCTGAAGACCTCTCCATGGAAGAAAGTGTTAAGGTTTGGACGAAAGGGTAAGCTAAGCCCAAGGTTCATTGGGCCATATCGGGTTGAAAGGCGGATTGGGCCAGTGGCTTACCAGCTGGAGTTACCTCCTGAACTAAGCCAAATCCACGACGTGTTTCATGTTTCCATGCTAAGGTGGTATCACTCGGATCCTTCACATGTCGTGGCGATTGAAGAAATCGAGGTCAGGCCAGACCTAACTTTCAAGGAAGAGCCCATACAAATAATTGGTCGAGATGTCAAAGAACTAATAAGGAAGTCCATTCCATTAGTCAAAGTGTTTTGGCGGAATTACAAGGCCGAGGAGGCTACTTGGGAACCTGAGGAAGCGATGTGACATCAATATCCTCAACTATTTGAATAAGGTAAAATTTCGAGGACGAAATTTTCGTTAGGGGGGTAGAGTTGTAATGCCCCAAAAATCCCAAAATCCCAAATTTTCTTTTTTTCGATTTTGTTAAAAAAATGTGCTAGGTATTTTCAGTTAAGTAGCTAATAGTAGGTCTTGGTTAAGGTTTAAGTTCGAACTTAGGGGAAAATAAAATTATGCGTTAATAATTAAAAGGAGCTTGTTGGCAAGTAGTTGGGCTTTTAAATAAAGATAGGGGGAAAATGACATCAAAAAGCCTTGTGGAGGAGTGGCTAAGTGACGCCACTTAGAGTGTAGGGAGGTGGCATTAGTGGCTAGCAAGGAGATCCAAGGTTCGAATCCTAGCTTAGTATTTTTAGAAGTTTAATTTTGGCCTTCTAGAAGATTGGAAGTGGCGTGAAGATGGACTCAAGGGAGTGTTCGTAGAGAGAGAAAATTGAGGAAAAGATCAAGGGGTTATCAGGGAGAAAAACGAGGAGATGAGAAGGGGGAAGTGATGGAGCCGAACGGGGAATTGAGGGTTAAGCAATTCGGCTATAGGGGCTATAAATAGGTGCCAAATGCAAGGTTGTCAGGCTAATGCCAAAATCTCTCTCACTTTGTTATCGAAAACCCTTTTCTCTTCAAGATCCAAAAAGCCGAAAACCTTTGCTTCTTTCTTTCTTTTCTTATGCCGATTTTCTATTCTTCTTCTACTCTTCTTCTTTAATTTGTGCCAAATAAACCTTAATCACCATACTAAGCTTGAAAGCCGAATCTCCCAAGGGCCGTATACTCTTTGGCCGAATACCCTTGGTGCAATTACTACTCCTTCTACTTCGGTCAAATCTAGTGTAAGTGTTGTTCTCCCAATCGGTTTTGCTAAGAATCTATTACGCTGTTCTTTCCTCACTCTTTCTAATCAACTGTGGTAGGGAATTAGTATCGAATCTCGGACCTTAGCTCTCTGCCGAAATTGCTCCTTAGGTGTTTGCGGTTTTGGTAAGTATTCCTCTTCCATTGGCTAAGGTGGTCGAATGTGCATAGTTAAGGTAAGGGGACTTGTGTTGGATATGAGTCACCAATTATTCTGGTTTTAATAATTAATATTGGTGCAGATATAGGAGTTGATCGTGGTTAGTGATTTAAGAAGGGGCTGTTATACTTATCGCGCAAGGTAAGGTTAAGGTGAGGTTTCGGTTTTAGTAACGATATGTATTAAGCATGAGAATAATTGAAGGGTGATATCATTTGTAGGTTGGTGACTAAAGGAATCACAGCATGCTTGCTTACTAGGTGTGTACATACACTGCACACACATAATAAATTGGCAAAAGTCGAAATGCCGAAAAGTCGAAAAGCTGAAATGCCAAAAAGCTGAAAGTTGGGCCACAGTAGTCTTGCGAGTGTGCGAACACTCGTGAGGAGGAAACCAATAGGTTTTCTAAGGCCCTATGGGCGATTCCATGGACTTGGGCTATGAATTGGCCAACCGGGCCAGAATAGGCTTAATTGGCCTGACGGGCTGTTGGGCCCATAATAGGCAAAAATTGATAATTGATGCTATGTGATAGAAATTTGTATGTGAGCACGTGTATAATGTGATTTGGGCCTAATTAGCCATATAAATGTGATTTGGGCCTAATGGGCCATATACAGGTGATTTGGGCCTAATGGGCCATATGAATGTGATTTAGCCTAGTGGGCCATATGTAGGCATGTGAATTTGACTGGGTTTTTTAAAAGGGTTTTGGGCCTAGTATATGATGACTACATAAAACTTAATTAATTTATTGCCACCGTGGACAAGTTAAAGGGTTAAGGTGCGGCAACGGGTATATGCATGTCTAGGATTAGATCTAGGGAGAGCTTGGTACTTAAGCGGTCTTAATTACTCACCTCTTTTTCTCTAGAATCCTACCTAGTGCATAGCATTCTTTCATATTAGCTCACGGGATTTGTTAACGGGCCAAGGTAAGTGAAAATTGCAAAGAAAGAAAAAATTACCGAAATGCCCTTAAGGGCGAGAATAACCAAAATACCCCTAGGTGTTGAATGTAAGTTTAATGGATGTGACATGCATACATATGATATTCTGCTTAGGTTGCATATGGGTTGGGAATTATGGAATGGAGGAAGTATATGAGGATCGCATGGTTACTTGACAATCGTGGATCCACCGACGGCTTTTAAGCCCAATGTCTAAATGAAGGTAGTTCCACAACCGGGCTACCATGGATGTGTTGATTGGGTGGGTCGATATTTATATCCCCACATGATGTGTCGGGGGACAGAGCTGGTGTGTAGCGGATAGATTGTTGGGATGGGATTGCTCTGTATTGCATTGCATGTTTGATGTATGGTGATTGATAAATGCTTGTTACTTGTCGAGGGTTGTACACATTGAGTTTGCGAAAACTCACCCCCTCTTTTATTTTATTTTCAGGTGATGCTCAGTAGAAGGTTCAATGTTTGGAGGGACTCTGGATGGTCAGCTAGCAAGACAATTTGGACTTGTTTTTCTTTTTAAGGCATATAAGTTTTTATTTTATTCAGTACTTTTCAAATCAGATTGTAGTAGGGCTTCTATTTTGTTATTACTTGGTTTGTTATTTTTATGTGGTGTAATTATGAGAAGTTGAACATGGTTTCTTAAACTATAGTATGTTTTTCTACGTTTCTGCAACTAAGTTTTGCAGTGACAGGTTTTCATAAAATCATATGTTTTAAACAAGTGGTTGAAAGGAGTTTTTTTTTTGTTGTTAATTAAGGTTTCTTTTATTTTAAGAAGGGTTTTCAATGAAAACACGGTTTTCGCTAAAACACTTCAATGTGATGCGCCAAATTCGGCCATAACATCCGGGCCAGGTTTGGGCTGTTACAAGCATAGTGATGTAACCTGGGTGGTGCGACTATTGGATAGTTGGAAATTTCGAGGATGAAATTTCTTTAAGGGTGTAGAGATGTAACGCCTCAAAACTGGGCCTAGAAGTATTAGGTTTTGAGTAGGGGTGCAGTTAGGAGACTGCACATAAATATTTAATTGTGCAAGAAACTGACACAATTGAGTGTTTGTCTCGGTGGTTGTGTGCTTTGAAAGTGTCTGGAAAGTCATGGGTTCAAGTCCTGGCTTCCACAAAATTTTGGTTTTTAAGGATAAAACCCCTGTCTTTGGTCAGTAGGGTTATAAATAAAATTTGGTAAAGTATGATACAAAAAGCCTACTAATCTAGTGGTAAGTGGCGTGTTGTATATGCTAGTGGTCTGAGGTTCGAATCCCTACTTGTGCAAATAGGGATTATTTTTGCCGGTGGCTTTGGAAGGAAGTTGTGTTTAACCAAAACACCAAGGATTTGAATAGATTTGGTTGGGGTTGTTGTTAGCCGAATTTTAAGAGATGGATTAGAGAAATTTAAAAAGAAAATCAAGGAAGATTCGAATTTGAAGGAGAGTCTTACCGAGTTTAAACTCTGGCATTTAGTGTTTCGGTTGTGTAGGTGTTGGGGAGGTGTTTAATATGGTGAAGGCTAAACAAATTTGTGAAGTGTTTTGGTCATGAAAATTTGGCTATAGGCTTTTGGGGTGCCGTTTTGGTGTTAGCTAACCATAGGTCTTTTTCGTTTCAAAACCTCGGGTTGGCAATTTTACTTCTTTTGTTTTGTTTTAGCTCTAATCGAAGACTCCTGAAAAGCTCTCAGCCTCTTGTTCATTTTCTTTGGCCGAATACCTAAGAGACATTTTACTCTTCATCTTTTCTTCTTCTTTGTCCCCTCTTCTCAAAAGCTAAATACTCCTTTTATTTCGATTTCATTCCTCATTTCATTGTTCTTTGTCAAGCCGAATCATTCCCCTTTTTCTTTGTTGGCCGAATACCCTAAGTATTGTTCACTTCTTGTTCTCTGTTCTCAAAACCAAGTACCCTCTGTCTTTGGGTAGCTGAAATTGTAAAAGACAAATTATTTTCTCCCTTCTCTTCTTATCTTTCTTTTGGCTGAATCTTGCTGAAGTGCTGCCAAAATTCCTTGACTTTTGGGTAAGTGTTCTACGATGTGTTCCACCTAGCCGAATCTCATTTGGTTTCTTCTCAAAGGTTCGGCATTTGGTATCTCTTAGGCCGAATGATTGCTTTCTCTCTTTCCTACCTTGGGGTGGTAGTCATCTAACACCTTTTTAACTCTTTTTTCGTGCAATTGTTGCTAGGGACTCAACTTCTGTAATCAAGGTGCTAAGCCGATTACTCTGTCCCTACAAGTGGTACCTTTTTTATTACTTTAAATCCTAGACACAGTAATGTGGGATTATGGAGTTTGATGAATTGGTTGACTATTTCATGTGAAGGTTGAAGCTTTGGGAAGATACGTGGATTTTAGGAGCTAGAAGGGCTTTACAATAGTTCATTTGGTTCTCGATTCAAAAGTGGTTCAGTTGCAACTCCATAATAGGTGTGTATTCACACACTAAATGGACTGTAGAGCAGCAAGTCCTAAAATGTCAAAAAGCCAAAAAGCCTAAAGAACGGCAATGGTTACTACACGAGCGCGCGAATGCACGTGTGGAAAATCTGATGCGATAGTTGAGGCCACCATGAGCGAACTCATGGGCTGTGGCCGTAATGGGCCATGTTGGGCTGAGTTAGGCCATTCAGGCCCAATGGGCCCGTAGGCTCTAGATGTGTAAAACTCACCAATAGGTGGGAAGACGTTGGACCGACTGTGTCACTCATATGGCTTGGATCAAATTCGGGCTTCGTAGGCCAATGGGTTGTGTGGGCCTATGGGCCTATTTAAATGGGCTTTGGGCCCAATCACACTGTTTGTCTGCTTAAGGTTGCACGGGTCGTGTGAGACGACTGTGAACCTACTGATGGGTCAGTAAGTGTACTTAGACCTCGATTTACAAAATGATCGTTATGCCCCCGAAGGGCAAAATGACTAAAATGCCCTACATGTTATATGATTGTTATTGTATACCATTTATGATATGTTTGCATTCATATGATATTATGCTGCATGGGGGACGGGATCATTGGTTCGGAGGAAGTATATGATTGTTAGAGTCGCACGGTCGCTTCACGACTGTAGATCCACCAACGGCTTAAAGCCATTATGTGATTGGCAGCTCTGCTGCGAAATTAGGTAGTGTTGCAACCGGTGATACATCAGGAGTGTAGGGATGGGTGGGTCGATTAAATCCCCACAGGAGTGTAGGGTTGGACGGGATACGAAGTGCAGGGTTGGATGGGTATTTGTGCATTGCATAATCTGATTCTGATTGTTACATAGGCTTAGGCCCAACTGAGGCTACTATAGGCTAAGGCCCAAGTGCCACCGTTATTGTAATGGGCTTAGGCCCAAATTGATGTGATGCATGCTTTACGATTGATGAGGGTTGTTCACACTGAGTTTTCATAAACTCACCCCTTCTTGTAATTTTTTTTAGGTAATACTCAATAGGCAGTTCGACGTATGGGAGGACTCGGAGGTGGCCACACTATGAACATCTTTAAATTTTTGTATTACTTTTACATTACTTAAATTACTTTATCTTTGGAGTTTTGATATAATAAGGCCTTTTCTTTAATTTTCTAGTTTTTAATTTGGGGGGTTTTAACTATTATGATTTATTTCTGATAAAAGTGGAGCGCGATTTTCCAAAATGGTTTATGTTTTCATAACATCACGTTTTCGCAATATTTTTGAAATGCTTTCACAACAAACATGTTTTTAAAAGTAAGGCTGTTTAAAATGGTTAACAAATAATTAAGTTGACTTTAGAATTAAACAAAAGGGCTTTTATCTTTCAAGCGAGATTTATTAATAAGACAAAGTTTTTTTTCGAAAAAGCATTTTAATGTGACACGCCAGATTCGACCGTAACGTCTAGACCGGGTTTGGGGTGTTACAAAAGTCTTGAACACTCTACTGCTCGATAGGTTTCTACAGTAGTCTGCTTCTCTTGAGAGCAAACCTTAGGCTAGCTTCCCTAATATACTATATGTTTATAGACTTAAGTTCGGGTACCACTTATATTGTCTATGCTCTTTCGAATAAGGCAAGGCTCTATGTCTAGAGGTTGCTGCGAATAAATAATTTTCATTCACATATTATCCAATGTCTATCCAAATAACCTAACCCTGTTGGATTTAAGTTATCTTAATTACTTGCTACATATTCGTCAATACTCAACCTATAATAAACATGAAATACCATTGAATAAAATAGCTGAATAATTCCAACTTAAATTGTGAAAATTAATAGAAATTAAAGGGTTCAGCCAAGTAATCCCAAGGCTAAGAGATTTGGCTCATAGCTGGATAAATCGAGTTCAAGTTTAATGTAGTAATCAACATTATCTTTTACAATTAAGTTCTAAAGGAAATGTGATAAGAATCAAAGAAGAAATTTTGAGATGTTGGCTTTTGCCTATTTAGCTCTCAACACTTGCAACACAATGTCTTGCAATTGCTAAAGATGATGCAGTCGTCTTCTCCTTCTTCAGCTGCTTTCCTTCCTGGTCCTTCCCTCCTTTCCTGTCAAAAGCTACTCCTCTTTTTCTTCTATTCGAAAAAACTCCCCTTTTGGCTTTTATAGGTTTGACCTTTTAGGGTAAGTCCATCAGCCCATAATCATTTCTCTCTTTTTCAAGTGGATTTTTTTGGTACAAGTACAGCTGAGGCTAAGAATGGTATGCATTAAGTGCTAACTAGGCATCTTCCAAGTATTGCCATAGCATTGTGTTGGCAAACTACCCAAAATTTGTCACGTCAAACCTTCAACCCTCTACTTCTTCTCCTACACGTTGTACATGCCAATCAACCACCAAACAAGTCCTTCCAACGGGCAATTGAAAGCAACATGTAATAGCACCTAAGCACAACCCAAGCTCTTTAATGCAATGCTTTAAAAATAATTATGTAATATCCTAAAATACAATTAAAATCACTTAAGTATAGGCAATTAATTAAGTCTAAAGGCATGAAATATAACTCTTTTTCAAGAGTTATCATTCAAGTAGAGTGTTAAGAAAATAAGAAACGCTATAAAAATAAGAAAGAAACGAAACCCTAGACTATGGAAAAGAAAACAAAACCCTACGAGATAAATAAAATAATCCTAAAAACCTAAAAATGTGAAGTGTGTCCTTTGCTTTAACCAATTTGGCCTGTTTCAACAGAGTTCACGTGCAAAAATATTAACCAAATTGCCCCTAAATGTCTAGTTTTAGTTGGGGGACATGTAGGACAAGGACTACCCCTATGGTTGGTTTTTCTCTCCTTCAATAGTGATATTGCAATACTTAGAAATTGGTATCGCGATAACAACTTTAATCTTGAAATGGGGGTCCTTGAGACTCTTGGGAATCACAAAACCCTATGGCCCGCTACCATGATACCGCTATTGGTGGCTTAAGCTTCCTTATTTCAACAGGATCAAGGCTATCAAGACTTCAAGGCTTCAATATTGTGACACCCTCTTTGATGATGTTCTCACTCCATTTGGGCCACCATAGGCTCCCTACATCATCCACCAACCTCGTTAGATGCCCCATATTCCAATTGGTCATTTTGGGTCTCACAATAGCATAAAATACACACTAATCACTTATTTGTGGAAAGAACTAAAACTATGTAAAAGCATGAAAGAGACATATCAATTGCTTGAAAACAAGCTCTTTAAGTGTACTAGGGAGCTTAATTTGACCTTAAATTACAGCAAATAAACAATTATAGTCAAATTTACGGTACTTAATCTTTTACTTTTGTAATCTAAAGCCAAATACATTCAATTCATGATAAATAATCAAATTCAAGTCTTAATTAAGCTTACAAAAGCTTTTATATTAATCCAAGCACAAAATAGGGCCAAATTGTAAGGTTTTAAAAGTTCAAGGATGATGTCATAACATCATCAATTCCATCTTGAGAGATCGCCAAAACAATATGTCACACCACGACATCACGACGTCACTTACTATCAGCCAATGTTGTGACGAGGAAATATGCTTATCGAGACGAGGACCCTATATTTGTGTCATTTGGTACCTATTTCATGTTTCCAAACAAACAAACAAACCAGCTTTTACACCAAATATCAAACTCAGTTGAATCAAGACATATCAAAACACATAACATTTCATGTCAAACCAAGTCATTTAACTATTTACATTCAACCATTTCAACATAGGTTCAATATATTACTAATTATTCAATTCCATACATTCCACCAAATACTAGTCCAAATAAAATCATTCAATTATCAATCTTTACCTAAGTCAAGCCATATTGTATCATGTCATTTCATTTCCATTTAAAGCACTTAATCATATATGCACATCTATTCATTTAACTTAACATTTCTTCAAAACTCAACTTTTATCATATCTAATGACATATTCAAGTTTAAAATCATCAACTAAACCACATCAAACCTTAGCTAACTCATACACCATTTAGTAAATACCAACTTTTTAACAACTTAATATTTTCCAAAAATATCCAACATACCAAATGATCAAGATAGTGACCACTTTCTTAACATTTAATCCCAATATACATGCCACAATCCCAAAACCCAAAGTGATCCAAAAGCTACCAATTCGATGATAGGATAGTGGAGCTTCGAACGATTTGATTTGACGTGTTGACCGGCTCCAAATGTGCAAACATTTAGAATTAAAATCATGCAAATAAATATATATATAAATTAAGTGCGGTATCTACAAGCGAATAGATCAAATTGTAATATAGTTTTATGTTACAACAGAACACCAATAAGTATTCTAAGGATCATATCCAAGGGATTATGGATTAGAGAAATTTATTATTAAATTAATTACCAAAAATAACTACTAATCCAATTGATTTACAAATTAGTAGTGTGAATCTAAAATTAAAATATGAATTAAACTAATTAAATTAAAATAACCTAATTAATTTAAAGAGACTAAAATGACTTAAAGAATTTCCTATTCCTAGTGTCAACGATATGAGTTCCCGACCTATTTTTAATTAAATCACAAATTACCAATTAAGTCGCTAATTACCCTCGATTGAGTTATTTATCATCCTTAGCTAAGAATATCCTCTTGGTCTCATCTTCATTGAGGATTACCACCTAAGTTACCCTTTTGGTCTCTTCCAAGACATACGGATACCCTCTCAACCTCTAACCGCCTCCAAACATACTAATGTCTAGAGTGTGAACGTAACATCCCAAAATAGGGCCTAGTCGGAATAGTGGTTTTGGGACCAAAAATTCGATGTCAAAATATTTATTTTATGATTATTATGAGGTCTAGAATATGAGAATATGTATGTGTTAAGATTTCATGAAGAAATTTTTTGAGTAAGGTGTCCAATTGGAAATTAGGGACTAAATTGAATAAATTGCAAAACTTGGATTCTAGAAGCAATTTGTATGAAATTTCTTTAGATTATAAATTATAAGGTCTTAGAGAGAAATTTGCCCAATTTCTAAGTTTTTGGACAAAGATGGGCTTGCATGGATGAAATTTTAAAGAAAGGGCTTAATGGCATTTTGGTCATTTGGCATTTTAATGAAATAAAATGGGAAAAAGAAGGAAAAAATCAGTCATTCATCTCCCTCATTCAGCCAAAGATTGAGAAGTCTCCATAGCTAGGGTTTCCAAGCCTTTCAAGCTCAATAGTAAGTGCTCCCAAGCCCCGTTTTTAATGTTCTTTGTATTTTTGAAATCCCGATAGCTTACTCTCTCCATTTCTACCCATATTTCATGCTATGGTTCATGTTTAAAAATTTACCCATGCATGAGTTACTTGTATTTTGATGATTTATGGAGGGGTATGAAAGTTTGAAATGTGTTAAACATCTTTTCCAAGGTGATTTTCATGAAAAACCCCTAAAGGGACCTTTTTCCAAAAGTTGTTAAATATGTGGTAAAAATGTGAAAATAATGAAAAATGTGGGCTTCCATAAGAGGGAAAAGTGTTCGGCTAGGCTTGGGTAAGATAGAAATTGCATTTGTTTCATAATACGAGCCTAAGGACTAAATCGTAAAAATGTGAAAGGTTAGGGGCAAAATGGTCATTTGGACCAGGGGTGGAATTTAGACCTGAAAAGTGCAATGTGATATGTTAATTATTTAATTTTATTATTATAGACCTCGAGGAATAAATTTCAGAGGTCGACCGAGGAAAACGAAAGGTTTCGGAATAACTGAAACACAATACCGAAACGAGTACCAGGTAAATTCGGATAACTTAAAGTAAACTCATCATATGAATAATTGTATTGATAATTGCATTGTTGATGGCATGAAAATGCATGGAATGCATGTTTGATAATAATTCGATGGATAATGTCTCTGTTGAGGTTAAAAAGGGAATTCGATGAATAAACCATGAATTATATGTGACTTGAGATCCTGCATGTGTTGCAGAAAGGATTTAGCCGAGACAGGTGATCCGATAATCTCAAAGATAAAAAGGCTCTAGCCCGGACGAGTGTTCCTTGAGTGATCGAGCCTCCCAAAGAATATGTGTGCATTATGGATTTAGGCCAGACAGGTGATTTGATTAGGGTCTGAATTTTGCCTGGACTGGTAATTCAAATCCGAGCTCATTAAGGGGGTTTGTCGTTATAAGGGATTTTAGCCTGGACTGGTAATCCCGACATCACCTTATGGGTTTATATTACGGGGGATTTAGCCTAGACTGTTAAGCCCGCCGTAAGATGTGAGGTTTGCGAGAGTGCATACTGAAATAATCATTCGTATGAATTGACGGTGATTGGATAATCCATCGAGATTTCCTAAAAACTCAATGGGACTAACACGTGGTATATGCACAAATGACATGTTGAATAATGAGCTCATCTAATATATGTATTACATGATGTTTTGTTATATGACTAACTCATTGATTGAGTGCATGTGATAGGGAAACCACTTTCATATTTGTTGGTTTCATTATCTAATAAGGATGTATGGTAAATAGTCGGTAAGTTTACTTTCCAGTTATTCGAGCTTACTAAGCATGTAAATGCTTACCCCTCTCTTTCCCCTATCTTACAGAGCTCGAGGACTCGTAAAGATTGGAAGACAGTTGGAGAGTCTACACACTATCAACTAATTCAGCTTTGGTATATAAACACTTATGCTTTGTTCAATGGCATGTATAGAACTTTTGATAATTGGTTATATGTGTCATTTGATTTGCCAAGATGAAGGCATGTAAAATTATACTTATCTTTTTGTATATGGCCATGGAAGTTTGCTTGCTTGAAGTAGGATATGACCTACAAACCTATGCATGTTTATGTTCACATATGATGGCTTGATTATAATTGGCAATGAGTTATAAAAATGAGCCAATCTTAAATATGTCAAGTAGACATGGAAATCCTTAAATGCAAGATGAGAATTAACTTAGCATGTATGAAACCAATGACATGAGATTTACATGCAATGAGGTTAATCAAAGTTTTATATATATATACATAAGTGTATAATTTGGTCCTAACATGCATTTAAGTAACTCAAAAGAATATTTGATTGATAGAGGGTGATTAAAGGCTTGGAAAATAGCCTCAAAAGGTCCACATGGGTAGACACACGGGCGTGTGTCTAGGCCGTTTGTGACACAATACTCACCCCCATGAGTGTGTGGTATAGCCGTGTGTCCCCTGTACCTAAATTTTTAAGTTAGTATAGAACACGGGATAAGCACATGGGCGTGTGTCTTGGCCGTGTGCTTTTAACAGAATGTTGAGGTTGAAGTCAGTGTTGCATACAGACGGAGGACACGGGCGTGTCCCAAGCCACACGGGCTTGTATGACTACATGGCCCCATCACACAGGCGTGTCATACTTCAAAGTAAGGAAAAATTTTCTAAAATGCCCAAAGTTTATTGAATGTTCTTGGTTGTGTCCCGTACTGCCCCTAGGTGTGTTTTAGGCCTCGAAGGCATGTGTAAGGGACAAAGTGTACATGTTTGAAAGGTTTTAAATTTGGGCGAAATTTGGTGACCCAATTTAGTAAGTTTGTAAAGGTGAATTATCGATAATGCCTCGAACCCTTCCTCGGCGTAGGGTACGGGTGAGGGGTGTTACATTTAGTGGTATTAGAGCTACAGTTTAGTCAATTCTAGAACTACCGTAGAGGGTATTGAGGTTCTCTATACATGCCATTATACGAACATTGATAGTGTGATATCTCCTAACTGTTTAATGTTGTTTTTGAATATAGTAAATATCTTCTAATCATGCACAAGATGAGTCCGAAGGAGCCGAGAGCCATGCTCCAGCTTTCGTACAACAAGCTGTATCTAGTAGTAGTAGAAGGGTTATGTCTAAAGGCCGGGAAGAGGCCCAAGCCGCTTTTTTTAATATGATGGATAAGTGGTTTGGGGATTATCTGAGGAATCGCCCCAACATACCACGATCGCCCCCGCCTCCTAACCAACCTGATGAGGATTTGCCACGAGGAATGGTATCGGTAAGAATTGGTAAAGCCCTTGTAGATAAGCTTAGAAAGTATGGGGCTAAGGAATTTAGAGCTAAAATCGAGGATTATGCTGAAAGAGCCGAGTTCTGGCTCGAGAATACCACAAGGGTATTGGATGAGTTGTGGTGCACATCTAATGAGTGCTTAAAGTGTGCCGTATCTCTCTTAAAGGACACTGCGTACCACTGGTGGAAGACTGTATCTTCGGTGACGCCAAAGGAAAATATCACTTGGGAATTCTTCCAAGCAGAGTTTAGGAAGAAGTATATCAATCAAAAGTTCTTAGACTCAAAGCGAAAGGAGTTATTGCAACTCAAACAAGGGAATAAGACTGTGGCAAAATAAGAATGGGAGTTTGTAAGGTTAAGCCAGTATGCAACTGAATGGGTTCAAACCGAGTCTGAAATGTGTAAACGCTTTGAGGAAGGTTTGAATGAGGAAATCAAGTTGTTGATTAGGACCCTTGAAATATAGGAGTTCACCGCATTAGTTGATCGGGCCAAGAAGGCCAAGGAACTTAATAATGAAAGAAAGCAAGCAAAGAGAGAGGCTCGAGTTGTGAGCAAGAGATCTAGCGGTAAGACGCTCCCATTTTCCACAAAGAAATCAATAAGCCAACATGAACACTCCAGTTCATCTGTAGGATATTCGGGTAGAACGAGAGGCTCTAAATGATAAAATCAGAAGTCTTCCTCCACGATGGTGACTAGTTTGGGGAGTGTAGATGACCAAAAGCCGAAGTGTAAGAGTTGCAACAAATTTCACTTTGGAGAGTGCTGAATAAAGAGTGGTGCATGTTTCAGATGTGGTTCTCTTGACCACTTTCTCAGAGACTGCCCAGAACGAATCGAAAAAGAAGTGGAAGTAACCCCGAAGTCGAGTGCTCCCATAGCACGAGGTAGACCTCCGAGATACCCTGGTAGTGCTAGTGGCAGTCAAGTTATGGCCAAAGACACTGTAAAATTAGAGGCTCGAGCCTCGGCAAGGACGTATGCAATACGCGCTCGAGAGGAAGCCTCTACTCCTGATGTTATTACGGGTACTTTTTCTCTTTTCAATACATGTGTTATTGCCTTAATTGACCCGGGATCGACGCATTCATACATTTGCATGAGATTGGTGTCTAGTATGAACATACTCGTTGAACCTATGGAATTTGTTATTAGAGTGTCGAACCCACTAAGCAAATCAGTTCTAGTTCATAAAGTTTGTAAGAATTGTCCTTTGACGATTCATGGTCAATGTTTTTCGGCTAACCTTATGTTGTTACCTTTTGATGAGTTTGATGTAATACTCGGTATGGATTGGTTAGCCCTACATGATGTAATTGTAAATTGCGGTAGCAAGTATATTAAATTGAAATGCCCAGATGGCAAGATTCTACGGGTTAATTCAAGAGATTTGGGCACGTCGCCAACTGTAATCACGATAATGGTTGCCCAGAAATATATGAGAAAAGGGTATGAAGCTTACCTTGCTTTTGTGTTGAACACGAGGGAAACAGAGTTGAAGATTGAGACTGTGCGTATAGTATGTGAATATCCAGACATATTTCTAGAAGAATTACACGGATTACCTCCCGAGAGAGAGATAGAGTTTGGTATTGAATTGGTGCCAGGGACAGCTCTCATCTCTATTGCCCGGTACAGAATGGTGCCAACTGAGCTAAAAGAATTAAAAGCACAGTTGCAACAGCTAACGGATAAAGGTTTTGCTAGGCCGAGTTTTTCACCTTGGGGTGCCCCCGTATTGTTTGTTAAGAAGAAAGATGGTTCAATGAGATTATGTATAAATTACCGACAACTGAACAAGGTAACTATCAAGAATAAGTATCCTTTGCCAAGGATCGATGATCTATTCGACCAGTTGAGAGGAGCCACGGTATTCTCTAAGGTAGACTTGAAGTCTAGCTACTATCAGTTACGTGTTAAGGAATCGGATGTGCCTAAGATAGCTTTTAGAACAAGATACGACCATTATGAATTTCTTGTTATGCCATTTGGATTGACGAATGCACCGGCCGTATTCATGGACCTAATGAATAGAATCTTTCAGCCATACTTGGATAAGTTTGTCGTTGTGTTTATTGACGACATATTGATTTATTCTAAAGATAAGGCAGAGCATGTAAAGCACCTGAGAACTGTGTTGCAGACCTTACGAGAAAAACAATTGTATGCTAAGTTTAGCAAGAGTGAATTTTGGCTCCAAGAAGTTGGATTTTTAGGTCATTTTGTTTCGGGTAAAGGCGTCCGAGTTGATCCAAGTAAAATCTCCGCTATTGTTGAATGGAAACCGCCTCAAAATTTGACCGAGATTAGAAGCTTTTTGGGTTTAGCCGGTTACTACCGAAGATTAATGAAAGGATTCTCCATGATAACAACTCCAATGACGAGGTTGCTACAAAAAGACGTTAAGTTTGAGTGGACAGAGAAGTGTCAGCGTAGTTTTGAGAAGTTAAAGACATTGCTGACTGAAGCTCCTATTTTAGTATTACCTGAGTCGGGAAAAGAGTTTGTGGTCTACAGTGATGCATCCTTGAACGGAAGGGTTGTGTACTTATACAAGATGGCAAGATGATAGCCTACGCTTCACGATAGTTGAAGCCACACGAGAATAACTATCCGACACATGACCTAGAGCTTGCCGCCATTGTCTTTGCCTTAAATATCTGGAGGCATTACTTATATGGTGAGACTTGTAGTGTATTTACTGATCACAAAAGTTTGAAATATTTGATGACTCAAAAAGAGTTGAACCTGAGACAACGGAGGTGGTTGGAATTATTAAAATATTATGAGCTGATCATTGACTATTACCAGGGAACGGTGAATGTGGTCACAGACGCGTTAAGCAGAAAATATTTGTTTGCACTGAGAGCCATGGATGCTCGGTTAGCATTGCTTGAAGATGGTTTGATCTTGGCAAAGCTAGAGGCTAGGCTGACATTTCTTCAGGAAATCTATGATGCTCAAATTAATGATAGAGACCTGCAGGCAAAAAGGACTCAATGTGAGTTAGGCATTGAATCAGATTTTTGGATTGGTCCTGATGGATGTTTGATGTTCAGGGATAGAGTTTGTGTACCCAAAGATGATGAAATTATTCAGAAAATCTTGCAAGAAGCGTATAACAGTTGTTTGTTTATTCACCCGGGAAGTACCAAGATGTACAATAATTTGAAAAAAAATGTACTGGTGGAACGACATGAAAAGAGACATTTCTGAATTTGTATCGAAATGTCTGATATGTTAGCTAGTTAAAGCTGAACATCAAGTACCTTCAGGTTTGTTACAACCTGTAATGGTCCCCGAATGGAAGTAGGACAAAGTTACCATGGACTTTGTAACAGGATTGCCATTGACTCCGAAAAAGAAAGATGCTATATGGGTTGTGGTGGATAAGTTAACAAATTCTGCTCATTTCATTCCAGTAAGAACAGACTACTCTCTTGATAGATTGGCCGGCTTGTACATATCTGAGATTGTGAGATTACACGGGGTACCGTTGTCAATTATTTCCGACAGAGACCGGAGGTTCACTTCGAGATTCTGGAAAAAGTTACAAGAAGCCCTGGGTACAAAATTGAGTTTCAGTACGACTTTTCATCCATAGACCGATGGTCAGTCTGAGCAGATGATTCAAATTCTTGAGGATATGTTGTGATGTTGCATCATCAAATTTCAAGGTAGCTGGGAAAAGTACTTGCCATTGGTAGAATTTGCCTATAACAATAGTTTTCAAACGAGTTTAAAGATTGCGCCTTATGAGGCGTTGTATGGTAGAAAGTACCGAACTCCATTATATTGGATAGAACTTAAGGAAAGTCAAATTCATGGGGTTGACCTGATTAAGGAAACTAAAGAAAAAGTTAAAGAGATACGAGACTGTTTAAAAGCAGCATCGGATAGGCAAAAGTCATATGCTGACCTGAAAAGAAAAGAGATTGAATTCCAAGTTGGAGATAGGGTATTCTTGAAAGTGTCTCCATGGAAAAAGGTGTTGAGATTTGGTCAGAAAGGCAAATTGAGTCCACGATTTATCGGGCCGTACGAGATTATTGAAAGAGTTAGACCATTAACCTATCGTTTAGCATTGCCACCCGAATTGGAAAAGATTCACAACGTGTTGCATGTGTCCATGTTAAGGCCATATCGATCAGACCCCTCTCATGTGATTTCACCAACAGAGATTGAGATTAGAACAGACCTGACCTATGGAGAGGAACCGGTCAAGATTTTGGCTCGTGAGGTTAAACAGTTGAGAAACAAAAACGTGGCTTTAGTAAAAGTTTTATGGCATTGACATGGTGTGGAAGAGGCTACATGAGAGCCAGAAGCAACCATGAGAAACCAATATCCGAACCTGTTTACTGGTAAGACTTTCGAGGACGAAAGTCCCTAAGGGGGGAAGAAATGTAACATCCTGAAATAGGGCCTAGTCGGAATAGTAGTTTCGGGACAAAAAATCTGACATCAAAATATTTATTTTATGATTATTATGAGGTCTAGAATATGAGAATATGTATGTGTTAAGATTTCATGAAGAAATTCTTTGAGTAAGGTGTCCAATTGGAAATTAGGGACTAAATTGAATAAACTACAAAACTTGGATTCTAGAAGCAATTTATATGAAATTGCTTTAGATTATAAATTATAAGGTCTTAGAGAGAAATTTGCCCAATTTCTAAGTTTTTGGACAAAGATAGGCTTGCATGGATGAAATTTTAAAGAAAGGGCTTAATGGCATTTTGGTCATTTGGCATTTTAATGAAATAAAATGGGAAAAAGAAGGCAACAATCAGCCATTCATCTCCCTCATTTAGCCAAAAATTGAGAAGTCTTCATAGCTAGGGTTTCCAAGCTTTTCAAGCTCAATAGTAAGTGCTCCCAAGCCCCGTTTTTAATGTTCTTTGTATTTTTGAAATCCTGGTAGCTTACTCTCTCCATTTCTACCCATATTTCATTCTAGGGTTCATGTTTAAAAATTTACCCATGCATGAGTTACTTGTATTTTGATGATTTATGGAGGGATATAAAAGTTGGAGATGTGTTAAACATCTTTTACAAGGTGATTTTCATGAAAAACCCCTAAAGGGACCTTTTTGTAAAAGTTGTTAAATATGTGGTAGAAATGTGAAAATAATGGAAAATATGGGCCTCTATAAGAGGGAAAAGTGTTCTGCTAGGCTTGGGTAAGATAGAAATTGCATGTGTTTCATAATACGAGCCTAGGGACTAAATCGTAAAAATGTGAAAGGTTAGGGGCAAAATGGTCATTTGGACCAGAGATGGAATTTAGACCTAAAAAGTGCAATGTGATATGTTAATGATTTAATTTTATTATTATAAACCCCGAAGAATAAATTCCAAAGGTCGACCGAGGAAAATGAAAGGTTTCGGAATAACCGAAACACAATACTGAAACGAGTACCAGGTAAGTTCGGATAACTTAAAGTAAACTCATAATATGCATAATTGTATGATGTATGAATGCATGATAATTACATTGTTGATGGCATGAAAATGCATGGAATGCATCATTGATAATAATTCGATGGATAATGTTTCGATTGAGGTTAAAAAGGGAATTCGATGGATAAACCATGAATTATATGTGACTTGAGATCCTGTATGTGTTATAGAAAGGATTTAGCCCGGACAGGTAATCCGATGATCTCAACGATGAAAAGGATCTAGCCCGGACGGGTGTTCCTTGAGTGATCGAGCCTTCCGAAGAATATGTGTGCATTATGGATTTAGCCCGAACGGGTGATCCGATTAGGGTCTGAATTTTGCCTGGACTGGTAATTCAGATCCGAGCTTATTAAGGGTGTTTGTCGTTATAAGGGATTTAGCCTGGACTGGTAATCCTGACATCACCTTATGGCTTTATATTACGGGGGATTTAGCCTGGACTGGTAATCCCGCCGTAAGATGTGAGGTTCGCGGGAGTGCATACTGAAATGGTCATTCGTATGAATTGACAGTGATTGGATAATCCATCAAGATTTCCTGAAAACTCAACGGGACTAACACGTGGTATATGCACAAATGACATGTTGAATGATGAGCTCATCTAATATATGTATTACATGATGTTTTGTTATATGACTAACTCATTGATTGAGTGCATGTGATAGGGAAACCACTTTCATATTTGTTGGTTTCATTATCTAATAAGGATGTATGGTAAATAGTCGATAAGTTTACTTTCCAGTTATTTGAGCTTACTAAGCATGTAAATGCTTACCCCTCTCTTTCCCCTGTCTTATAGAGTTCAAGGACTCGTAAAGATTGGAAGATGGTTGGAGAGTCTACACACTATCAACTAATTCAGCTTTGGTATATAGACACTTATGTTTTGTTCAATGGCATGTATAGAACTTTTGATAATTGGTTATATGTGTCATTTGATTTGCCAAGATGAAGGCTTGTAAAATTATACTTATCTTTTTGTATGTGGCCATGGAAGTTGGCTTGTTTGAAGTAGGCTATGACCTACAAACCTATGCATGTTTTTGTTCACATATGATGGCTTGATTATAATTGGCAATGAGTTATAAAAACGAGCCAATCTTAAATATGTCAAGTAGACATGAAAATCCTTAAATGAAAGATGAGAATTAACTTAGCATGTATGAAACCAATGACATGAGGTTTACATGCAATGAGGTTAATCAAAGTTTTATATATATACATAAGTGTATAATTTGGTCCTAACATGCATTTAAGTAACTCATAAGAATATTTGATTGATAGAGGGTGATCAAAGGCTTGGAAAATAGCCTCAAAAGGTCCACATGGGTAGACACACGGGCATGTGTCTAAGTCATGTGTGACACACGGCTCACCCCCATGGGTGTGTGGTATAGCCGTGTGTCCTCTGTACCTAAATTTTTAAGTCAGTATAGAACACGAGATAAGCACACGGACGTATGTCTTGGCCGTGTATTTTTAACAGAATGTTGAGGTTTGAGTCAATGTTGCACACCGGCGAAGGACACGGGCATGTCCCAAGCCACACGGGCGTGTGTGACCACATGGCCCCATCACACGGGCGTGTCATACTTCAAAGTAAGGAAAAAAATTTTAAAGTGCCCAAAGTTTATCGAATGTTTTCGGTTGTGTCCCGTACTGCCCCTAAGTGTGTTTTAGGCTTCGAAGGCCTGTGTAAGGGACAAAATGTACATGTTTGAAAGGTTTTAAATTTGGACGAAATTTGGTGACCCGATTTAATAAGTTTGTAAAGGTGAATTACCGATAATGCCTCGAACCCTGTCCCGGTATTGAGTACGGGTGATGGGTGTTACAGTGAATACTGTAATAAAATATAGAAATATGAGGTGGTATTCTCAAGTATACGGGTCAACTTGTAATATAGTTTTACAATGAAGTAAGTGAGTACTCCAAAAAGGAGGTGAGTGCCAGATCAATTCTAACCTAAACACTAAAAGATCTAATTAGTACTTTAAATTAGCTATAGTACGAAAACATAAAATATAGGGTTTTTAGGGTTTTTATAATAATAAAAAAATATCATAAAAGAAATAAACTTCAAGAGATAGAAAAGGAGAATGAATCAAATCTTGATTATGGGTCATTAGCTCACTTCGGTAATCCTCATCAATTGTCGTTTCGGGTTCCTCGTTAATCAACTAGCCGCTACCCTAACAGGATCTTTCAATCTTCCACTAACATAACGAGTCAGCAAGGATTACTTATCTTCTGACCTCACAGTCCAGACTGACTTGGGGTAAAGGTGTTCACGGATGGGCCATACTAATTTTGGGTTAATTCCCACCTTGATGACTTCTCAGGATTGTCAGGCCTAGGGTTTGTTTCATGTTCTTCCTTTTCCAAACAACTGATCCATTGAGTAACCCTACAAAATAGTCAATAGATCATACCTTTACTCGTTAATCCTCGATAGAGGGATTAGTTCCTCATGGTTTTCATAGATAATATAACATCAATATAAAAAATCCATTGACTGCAATAGGAGAGGCATCTACGTACATGCCTCTCATAGAGACTTTATTGTCTCGTGCTTTCAAAAAATTCGCATAGAATTCCTAGACAATCGATATAATGGTTGGTTTCTAAGGATGCCAGAAAAACGTGTTCTACCGTAAGCAATTAATCCTTGTAATTATAGGATCGTGAAAATTTTACGTGGCAAAATCGAAGCCATGTTTAAGAATCAGTGGTTTATCCACAAAATTGCCAGCTTGGGTAACGGCATTAGTGGAGACAAATCATCTCCTCGGTTCATGGGAACATCGCGTTCCTCGATTCACCGAGACGTGGGTCATTTGTAAGGAGGCATGCTTAACTATATTCCAATTTCAACAACTAATAAACCTAATAATATTGATGCAAATAAATTTCCCAGTTCACTAATCTATTTATTAAAATAAAAAATCAATGCAAATATACATTTAAATTTAGAGAAGATCATTATATCACTGGGTATTTGTTGCTGTTGACGCATCGACGTTACTGTGATGCCACGTCAACCGCCGTGGGTACCTTTGCTGAAGAGGGTTGAAGCACTAAATAAGGGGCTGTTTCAATCAGAGAATGACAAGCAAATAGATAAGAACAGAAGACTAAAGACCAATAACTAAATAAAAATTAAAGAAACATGGGGTTTGAAACGGTGGCAGTGAAGAATGGTAAAAATGATGAAGAAAAATATGTTTGGGGCGTCACTTTTACAACTCATCGTGATGAAAACCTTATATAATTTATTTCATTAACCATCTGTTCAAAAATATTACAATTTTACAAATGAATATACTACACTTAGGGCACCAGATCCAACATCACCTACCTAAATATTCACCTAAAGTCATCAATTCTAAGTTTTGAACTTTTTTCAATTTAGTCTAATTTTTACAATTTAGTCTCTGTACAAAAAACTAGTCAAGCAACATTTCCATCAACCAACCACCATAAATTTAGTTACCATTCATTATCATCTTGCAAATAATAGTCAAACACATGCTCAAATAGTTCATTAAAATAAAGACAAAAGAAAGGTTAGAGGAAGCTTAGGAATTTCTTGATGGATGCTTTGAAGAAGATGATGGCAATAATAATAGAGGTGGAAACACAACTAAAGTTAAGATTTTTATGCTTTGGAAAGTAAACACAACTAAAGTTAAGAAGTCTTGTACCCTCAAGGCAAAGGGACTTGACTTTGTGACATCCATAGCATCAATGTCACAACACCTACATTGAATGTTGTTTCCTCAAGGTTGGGCCATTGTCGTCTCCCTACACTAACTCAAACACATCGTTAGGTTCCCCGTGATACCATTTTGCCAATTTTGGTCTCAAAAGGGATAAAACTAAAAAAGATTATTATTAATGATAAAGATTAAAAGTCAAGAAAAGTATGTAAATGACTTGTAAATTGCTTGAGAATAAGCTCCTTGAGTATTGAGGAGAGACTAATTTGACATATCAAATTACGGCATGTCATTTTGCAAAGTTATAAAGTAGACACCCCAAAAGGAGACTTCTCACTAAGTTTAATAGAAGAACCACTTATAGCCTCATAAGGCACATAGCTTTATTTTGCAAAGTTACAAAGCAAACACCTCAAGAGGAGATTGCTTGCTAATTTAATAGAAGAACTGCTTCTAGTCTCTTAAGGCACTTAAATAAGTTCAACAAAGTTATAAAGTAGACACCCGGGAGGAAATTGCTCGCTAAGTTTAATATAACTACTTCTAGACTCTCTTAAGGCACTTAATTTTGTAAAGTTACAATGCAGACACCCTAAAGTGGATATTGCTCGATTAGTATATTCATAGACTCTCAATAGTATCAAATTTGTGTAATTTGATAGTTGACACTCATCGCCAACCCTTCACCTATTTAATAAAATATGCCCATATTTATATTTTAATTTTAATTTGCACAAGCAATATATCTCGACCAATGCCTCACTCATATGTAAGCAGTCTTATAATTGATCGTCGGTACAAAATTGGTAACCCCTTTATTAGTATGAGAAATTGAAACCGTTCATAAAAAAAGTGTCTAACATACAACACTGAGGCTTTGCTCATACTTTAGTCTTGGATAAATGTTACTTTATAACCTCTACCTCAACTGGAAAGCAATTGTTATGAATATAAAATATTATATATAAAATATATCAGGGGACCCACAAGCCTTATCCCTCGTAATCCTATGACAATCTAAAAATACTAGGCTATCATTACCAAGGCCTTAGATAGAAAGGAGACAATGAAACAACAAAAGGTCTTCCTCTCTAAGCTTATCTATTTTTCATCATTCTCCATGAGAGAGCTTACTCCCTTCATGATTCACCGTTAAAACAATCAACTTGTCACCTCATCTTAAACAGAGTGAATCAATTAATAACATCACAACCTCCGTCTTATCTATTCTTTGCATTAACAATATTCAAGTCTATTTTTCAGATTTAGATTTTGGCCGAAGTAGCAGGATACTTAGATAACTATAATTATTTTTTTGGTAATATTAGATAGCGGTAATTTGAACCACTCTCTAACTACTTTCACCCACTTTTATGTATTAGGTTTTTGATCAGCTTAAACGACATAGTTTTATTTCCCTTTTATTTCTTTTTTAATTTTATCATTTTTATTTCCTTTTTGGGTGAGAGCGTGCAAGATATATTTTTCCGTCTTAACTCTTAACGGAACACAAAGATTATTTATTTTCCTCCTCAAAATTTCCTCTAAACCAAACAGGACCAGAAGGAAAGTTTTAGAGATTTTCAAATTGAATAGAAAACATTTTTTTTTGTTGAAACAAAAGAAAAAACACAGATGAATTTGAAAGAACCATTATGGAGCAAGAGAACAGAGTCAAACGAACCTCCATCTCCATCATCGTCATCGCCAAGAGACCCAGAAACAGAGGCTGCCGCGGCTGCTGCAACGAGTGCGGTTGAAGAACTTGTTAACTCTCTCAACAAGCAACGAATCTACAGAGAAGTCACCCTCGCTCTCCGCACTGGCTTGCGCGACGTCCGCGCCGAGTTCTCTTTCCTCCGAGTCCGAGGCCTTCGTTTCCTCCTTAAATCCCTCCGATCCATAGCGCAGTCTGACTCCTCCATCACTCTCTTTTCCCAATCCCAGTCCATCCCTGACCTCCAAGGTTCATGATCTTTAAATCTTTTATTTTTCTCTAAAGAATCTGTCGGTTTTTATTCTCTTATTTTTTTTATGTGTGAATTATGAGTCTCTTGATGGCAGTGGTTCCGCTGTTGTTTGAGCATTCATTTAAAGAAACAGAGGATGAAAAGGTGGGAAGCTTGGATCACATATTCAGCGTGGAGCCATTGAAGGTTAAAAGTCCTTCCACGGATTCAGAAGTTGCTCTTGCGCTTAGAGTCTTGGAAGGTTGCTGTCTACTTCACCCTGAAAGTACTCGTTTGGCCCATCAACATAAAGCCATCCCGGTAATTAGATTGCTTTCGTGAATGAATGACAAATCTCTGGTTGATGGGAAATGTGAACTAGGATTGAAAAGTGAACATTAGATACCATTGTCGAATGTAGTTTTGAGCATGTCAAATTATCTTAAAAGAAAACCATAAGGGGCGTTTGGTTCAAGGAATGGAAGCTTACCTTTAGTAAGGGAATTATCCAAATGTAAGATTACTTAGCACTAATCGGATATATTACATTCACCTGTCCTTGTTATAGAATTTGCTTCTTCTTTTTTTAACATGTATAAGGAAAGAAGTTGAAACAATTTTATCCATCATTAGCATGCAAATTAAACTTATATATGCTCCACGAATGTATTGAGATTACCCAGGAATCATACTTTACTCAAGGAAGAGGTAGTATTGAGATTACCCCTATATTACTGAATTTTAGCTCTGTTCAGAATGTAAGATTACCTGCTCGATAGTCTTTGGAGTCCAAACTAAGGGAATTTAATTCCGGCATTTTATATTGTCATCAGGAATGTAGGATTTTGTGAACCAAACGCCCCTTCAGTGTGTTGTTTCACAGCTGCAATTTGCCTACATTTAACCTCTTTATTTTTTTGGAATAGGTTTCAACCAGCAACATTTCCTCATCCGTTGCCAACAATAATATGCTTATGGATACAAATTTCTTCTAAACATTTATTAAATAACTAGTTCAATTCATTATAGTTGTCTTGAATAAATTTGTTATAGTCTATAATAGGCAGTGAATATTTTGGCTGATTAGTTTTATATAAATATATATGTATATATTTGGAATTTTGTGGTGGTTAAAATTTACAGTTAATACATGCATTCAATCTTTTTGCAAATAGAAATATATGCTACGTTTTAATTTTAGCTTTTACTTGAGCATAGACTAATCCACTGAATTTAAATTTGTGTCCCTCAATAAACAGTACAAGCCTTTTGAAACAAAATAAACTTAAAGGCTCTTACTATTGACTCGAGGAAAGAAAAACATATAATTAGAATCTTCTATGCTTAATAAAACTCTTCAAATGTAAGATAAATGTAGTGGATTATTGTTATTGGATTTTTTTATGTGGAAGAGGGAGAAGTTGACCTCAACTCCTTTTTAGTAGGGGGAAGCATACGCCTAAATGAACCAACTGTTTAGTCGTGTGAATTATTAATTATTAAGTACCATGATATATCTTTTTATTGTATTCAGAATTTGGTAATATCACTTCACAGTGCTCATATGAGTGGACAAAAATTTTTCAAGAATGGTGCAAAGTATTCGGTCTTTAGTTATATAGTATAATGTGTAGTATAATCCTTGACTGCTTGATGTGATACAGGTTTTGATGAATGTTTTGTCAACTCGAGGAGTTCTTGAACAAGGTGCATGCCTGGATGCTTTAATCTCGATACTGTTGGATTCATCAGCCAATCAAATGGTATTTTATCCTTTTTTGGCTGTGGAATGTGTTATATATCTAAACTTACTAATGCTTTTGTTTCAACTTATAGTCTGTTGGTTTATTTCAATTTTCTTTTTGGCTGCCAACTTTTATTAACAGCTCTCAGTATTCTAATGCTAATGCTACTGTCTCATGAACCTATATTCCTGCATCATCATGGTTGCATAACCTTGATATCTGTTTCAGCTTGGACAATTACTCTTTAAATTTGTTTGTGCCATTTGTAAATCCTCTTTTCCGTCTTAATCCTTAAAGAAGTTAAGTTTTCAAGGAGTGTTAGCTCGACCAGTATTAGTAAATAATAGTGAAGGCGTTCTTCTGCAGCCTTCTCCTTTTGTCTAGGAGAAGAAAAAATAGCCCAACTTTACTTGGTATCCACTTCGTTTTGTTTCTTTTATGAAGAAGAAATAATCTCAAGTTCTCTCCAGGTCTTATCAGTTTTTAACAAGTGAAAGACTTGGTGACTTCCAGGCATTCAACAAGATTAACACTATAGGCTTATAGGAAGCAAATTAGTCTCCTATCAGCTAGTCAAAATCCTCTTGAAAGGTTGTTCCTTTAAGTAAGAATGATGCACAACAGCTGTTATAATTAGGTACTTAGATTTACACCAGTCTACTGCCATTTCCATTGTATAGGTCTTCCTAGAAACTTAGTTTCGTGGAAACCAAGTTTGTCATAAAACAGAAATATTTTAGCAAGGATTGGATACACTCAGGTAAGTACCATAAGAATGTATCTTTCGTGAAGTTGAGCTGAGGTTCTATTCTAAACTTTGTAGCCGAAATGAGGCATCCCCTGACTGTTTTTGCTTGGTTTCTGGTTAATGATTTCTTTCATTTGTTCTTTTGTTCGTTGTATTTGCATAATGTTTGTGCTATTGCATCCCAGGATTTTGAAGCATGTAATGGCATTGAGGAAGTTGCAGAGCTCATACGAGACAAGCAAGTGGATGAAAATCTTAGGTACTTGAAAATAGTAGTTAGGATATTTATTTCAAGGCCTTGTTCTCTTTTTCTGTTGCTCTTGTTTGTTTTTCTTTTATTGTATCCCATGTGATAAACCAGTGGAAATGAATTAGGTTATTCATGTAGATTACATGATCTCCGGATTTTCTTTTTTGTCCTTTTAATGCAATACCATGTCTCATTAATTTAGTTTTACTGAAAAGGAAAGATTTTTCTGCTGATCAGATTGAAATGTGGAGAGTTCTTGCTTCTACTCATTGGGCATGTAAATGGGAGGGAAAGGTCTCCCATAGCAACCATTCATGAAGAGGTAAGGCGACTTTTAGGTGAAAAATCTGCTTCGTTGATATGGGCCGCTAGTCAGTTCGGCTCAACTCTTGATCCAGAGCAGAGATTGACAGCTCTCCACATCCAGGCCCGTCGGGTTCTAGAATCCCTAGACTTGTACTGAACGTTAATTTCTACTGTTCTTTATATTGCTTGTAGTTTCATGGAATATCATTATTGATTTAGAAGGATGCAAAGATGTTGCCTTATGGAACCAGCACTCTTCTGGTTGTTAGTGGCTGCTAGTCAAGTTAGGGGAGAATATTGCAGAAATTCAGATCTTATGATTCATTCTATACTTGTACAAAAAGAAAAATGAGACAGCAGAAAGTATCATGCATTTACCAAGCAATTGTTTTCATGTTAAGGGTTAGTTTGTCTACACTAGCATACATTATACATGTCTTATGAATGAAATTGTCATGCGCATGGCATACATGAATATCGTCTTGTTCCAACTATATTCTGAGATTTTACACATTGGATCGACTGAGTTTTGCTTTCCGTGTTAGATGCCAGTATAACCACATGTATGTGTATTTGCCAACAGTAGGACATGGTCCCCTGTATTATGTGGCTCCTATCTAATAATTGCCTGCAGCAATTTCTCCCAACGCAACGGTACCATGAATAAGACATCACTGAACCAACTTCCACTGAAACGCTATTGATAAGTTCATAATCTTCATTAATCATGCATGTATATTACTTTATGGTGATGGGTTAGATGTTATAATCCTGCATCAGATGAAACAATTCTTGCCCCCAACCCACTCAAGAACACATGAAGTATTAGTGGAAAGAAAACCATTACTAACTTTTGAAGCAAACTGATATTTAATACATGTAATTCTCTTCGTATTTCCATGTTTCCAATAGAAAGATGAGTGAAAACTATTGTAAGATATAAGACCTTTCAAATAAGCAAAAATTTTTCTCGCTAAAAATAAGTCATGAGTGGCTAAATATTATTAGTTGAGTTAATTTATTGTTAACCTAGATACTAAAATATGTGTAAAAAAAAAATATTCCTACCAAACATTACAATAAATAAATACAATAAATAAATAAAAGTCATGGTAATTTCTTGATAGGCCAAAAGGGTCTTACTATCAACACTAGATTATGGCATTCTCGCTATGCGGGGTAATAGAAAATTACATAAACGATATGTTTCTTAAAGATTTATGAAAAAAAATATAATTTTAGTTGAAATGGTAAATATGAAAGTTTACAAATTATAATATGTTGTCAACAATCATTTGGTCTAGTGGGAAAAGTATGAATTTGTGAGACATGATAGCTTGAGTTCAATCCGAAGTAACCACATCCTCTACCCCCAATTAAATAAAAATAGTAAAAGAAAAAAAACACCATTTTCTATACTATATATAAAGTGGTTCAACACCAACTCAGCTATGAAATTACTAAAATATCCTTAGTTTAAAGTGTTGTTAATATTATTCTAAGGGTGTTTTCACATTTTCATACTTTTATATTATCTTCAAATGAAACAATTGAAAAACATTACTTGGAAATCAAACACAAGACCAACATTCATATAAAAAACACCTACTACTCCACTAATAATTATTTTTTAATACATTTTTATAAATATGTTTTTTCCATATAAAATATTTTTGTTCACCCATATCGTGAGTGTGATAAAATCTAGTATTAAAATCTTCAATTTCTTATTGAAGAGCATTTAAGTAATTTTCTTGACTAAGTTGGTGACTTGTATTTAGAACACAGAGGTGTGTTTAAAAATAACATATAATAAACAATAAAGCATATGGTTTTAAACTGAATAATAATTATAATATTAGATGTATTATATTAAAATGAAAAATAGATTAAATTGTGAGTAAAATAAAATTTAAACATGTAAATACATCAAATTAGAAATATTAAATGCACTACAATTGTTTATCTTTGTATTGTCATCAATATTTAGTTGGTGTCAAGTTAACTTTTAATACCAACTCAATCAACAACTTTACCAATAAGAAATTCTATCACATGCATATGCGTGTGCAAATTACGTATTTAGAACATAATGATGTGTTTAAAAATAAAATATAACAAATAATGAAACTTATAGATAGGAACTAATTAATAATAATACATAAAATATGTATGATGTTAAAATGAAAGAAAATATATTAAATTGAGAGTAAAACGAAATTTAAACACGTAAATACATCAAATTAAGAACACTAAAATGCACTAGAATTCTTTATCATGGTGTTGCAATCAATCATGACTTTGTGTCAAGCTAGCTTGTGACACCAACAACACAAACTCAATCAACAACATTATCAATATATACAAATGATGGACGTAATAAAGTGTGCACAATAAAATTAAAATGAATAAAATGTATTAAAATAATTTTTTTTTGAGTGGTAAAGTTAAGGTTTTATTGATGCAATTGACATGAGTTTAAATCTTACCATAAGCAAATTTTTATTGTTTTTTTAAAAAGAATAAAACAACTAAAGTACCATCAAATAATATAACTTATTCTAAATATGAAAAGACATTTCCGTAACTTAGTTAGGGGTTTAAATAGAAATAAATATAGATATACAATTGATGGAGGTACTAAAGTGTGCATAATAAAATTAAAATGTATAAAATATAGTAAAATAAAATTTTTGTTGAGTGGTAAAGTTAAAATTTTATTGATGCAAATGGTATGGGTTCAAGTCTTTCAATAGGCAAAGATTTTATTTTTTATTTTTTAAAAAGAATAAAAAGCTAAAGTACCATTTAATAACATAACTTATTCTAAATATGGAAGAATACTTTCGTAATTTCCCTAACTAAATTGGTGTCATGAGTTAACTAGGCACTAACTCGGTTAGGAAAATTACTAAGATGTTCATTCATATTTAAAATAAGTTATATTATTCAATGACACTTTTAGTATTTTTATTTTAAAAAAAAAAACATGCATATGGTAGGATTTGAAACCATGCCAATTGCATTAGTAAAACTTTAATTTACCACTTAACCAAAAATTTGTTTTATTATTGTTTATATATTTTAATTTTATTATGCATACTTTATTATCTCAATTGTATATATTAATATTGTGTTAATATTAATAATTTTATTTTTTGAGTTGGTGTCACAAATTAACTCAACACTAGTTATGATAACACTATGAAAAATAATTGTATTCATTTAGTATTTTTAATTTATTTTTATATTAATATAATATATATTGTGCTATTATTAATTAATTCCAAACCATGCTATTAGAATTAAGTGACCCGAATCCTTATTAAAATAAAATACAGTGGTAAAATAAAATAAAAGTAAAATCTATATAGAACTACACTTCTTTTATTTTATTTTAAAATAAGGTTTTTATACCATATTACACTTCATCTATTTGATATTGATTAGAATAAGGTGTTTCAGTCTTACTACACTTCTTCTATTAGAATATGGTTTTACAAGCCTATAAATAGACATAGTTTACTCCTCTTGTAATTATTCGAATTCAACTTAGTGAATTATCTTCTCTTCTACTCGTGATTTTTCCTTAAAGGGTTTCCATGTAAAATCTGTGTGTTTATTTTTTTCTCTTTTCTTTGCAATACATTATCGTTATCGACGTTCTATTTTTTAACAAATTGGTCTCCGAGCTTCCGAGTTGTTCATCTCAATCACAGTAATGGCTTCTTTGAAGTATGAAATTCTGTTGTTGGATCGCAACACCAAATTCACGTTGTAGTAGGTAAAGATGCAGACAGTTCTTGTGCAGATGGACTTAGATGATGCCCTACTAGGGATAGATAAGATGCCTTCGACATTGATAGAGGAAGAGAATAGGCGTAAAGATCAAAAGGCGTTAACACAATCGTAAAGATCAAAAGGCGTTAACACAATCGTAAAGATCAAAAGGCGTTAACACAATTACATTTGCATTTGTCTAATGAAATTTGCAGGTGTGATGAAGGAGAAGACCATCGCTGCATTATGGAAGAGGTTGGAACAAATATATATGTCAAAAACTCTAACCAACAAGCTGCATATGAAGCAACATCTTTATGCTCATCATTTGGAGGAAGGTAAGTCTGTGCACGAACAATTAACAGTGTTTAAAGAAATTCCCTAAAACATGGAGGCAATGGAGGTTCAGTATGATAATGAAGGTCTAAGGTTGATTTTACTTTATTCATTGCCCTCGTCTTATTCAACCTTTAGAGACACGATTTTATATAGCCGCGAGTCTCTCACAATTGATAAGGTTTATGATTCTTTGACCTCGTATGATAAGATGAAACATCTTGTGGTTAAACCAGACTTTCAGGGAGAGGGTCTTATTGTTCGTGAGAGAAAATATCAAAATGCTGATGATGATCGTAGAAGGACACAAGAACAAAATCCTCGCAATAAATCTAAGGGAAGATCAAAGTCTTCAAACAGAGGTAAACTTGTAACTTCTGTAAGAAGAAGGGGCACATTAAATCTGAGTGTTTTATGCTGTTGAACAAGATAAAAAAGGAGACTGCAAATCAAAAGAACAAACAACCAGAAAAATCCAATGAAGCTGATGTTTTAGAATACTATGGCGACGGTGAACTTCTAATAACTTCTGTCAACAATTCTAAAGTGAGCGAGGAGTGGATCCTTGATTCAGGTTGCACTTCCACATGAGTCCCAATCGAGATTGGTTTACAACTTATGAAATAGTGTCTGAAGGTGTTGTTTTGATGGTAAATAATGCTTCGTGTAAAATCGTAGGTGTTGGAACAATTAAAGTTAAGATGTTTGATGGAGTTGTCAGAACACTTAGTGATGTACGACATGTTCCAGAATGAAGAGAAATTTGATTTTGTTGAGTACTCAGATTCAAAAGGGTACAAATACACATCTGAAAGTGGGGTTTTGAAGATTTCCAAAGGTTCCATCGTTATGATGAAAGGGCAGAGAAAGACTGCCAAGTTATATGTTTTGCAGGGTTTATTGTTATTGGTGATGTAGCTGTTGCTTCCTCTTTCTTGTCAGATGATGATATTAATAGACTTTCGCATATGTGCCTAGGGCATATGGGTGAGAATGGCATGACAGAATTGAGCAAAAGAGGACTTTTTGATGGGCAAGGAATTTGCAAACTAAACTTTTGTGAGTATTGTGTTTTTGGAAAACAAAAGAGAGTTCGATTCACCAGAGGAATCCATAACACGAAGGGAACATTGGAGTATATTTATTCTGATCTGCGGGGACCATCTAGAGTGCCTTCAAGAGGTGGAGCTAATTATATGCTAACTTTTATTGATGATTTTCCAAAAAAGTTTAGGCGTTCTTCTTGAAGAAAAAAAGTGATGTGTTTTCCATATTCAAGTATTGGAAAACTATGATTGAAAAATAGACGGGAAAACAAATAAAACACCTCCATACAGACAATGACTTAGAGTTCTATTCTGATGAGTTTAATGAACTGTGTAAGTCAGAAGGGATCGTGAGACACTTGATAGTTTGTCATACTCCACAGCAAAACAGTGTTGCAGAACGAATGAACAGAATGATCATGGAGAAGGTTCGATGTATGTTTTCGAATGCCAATTTACCAAAGTCGTTTTGGGCCGAAGCAACCTCTACTGTATATTTTTTATCAACCGATCTCCATCCGTTACCGTTGAGAAAAAGACTCCATAAGAGGTATGGTCTAGTAATCCTATTGATTATTCTGATTTAAATATTTTTGGGTGTCCTACATATGCTCATGTTGATAATGGAAAACTAGAACCAAGATCCATTAAATGTGTTTTTCTTGGTTATAAAGTTGGTGTAAAAGCGTATAAGTTATGATGTCCTAAAAATAGAAAAGCTGTGATTAGCAGAGACATTGTTTTTGATGAAACTACTATGCTACCTAACTTATCTCTTAAAGACTCTTCCAATAAAGAACATCAAGCACAAGTGGAGCATCAGATTAATCTAGAATCTACAACAGAGTTGACTTCTCAAGCAAGTACAGCAACTCAGAATAGAGTTACTTTTTTCACCACAATACTCTATTACCAAAAACAGAACTAGAAGAGAGATTAAACCTCCAAAGAAGTATCTCGAGGTTGATCCCAAAGAAGTATCCCGAGGCTGATCTAGTTGCTTATGCTTTAAATGTGGCTGAAGATATAAATGAAAACCAAGAGCCATCTAATTATTCTAGGGCGATTAGCTGTGAAGACTTAGAAAAGTGGATTTTTCTATGTAAGAGGAGATGGAATCACTCCACAAAAATAGAACATGGGATCTTGTAAAACTTTCTAAAGAAAAAAAGACTGTTCGTTGTAAATGAGTGTTTAAAAAGAAAGAAAGGACTCTAGGAGTTGAAGAACCCGGATATAAAGCAGGGCTTGTTGCAAAGGGTTACAATCAAATTCCAAGAGTGGACTTCACAGATGTGTTCTCCTCAATTGTGAAGCATAGCTCGATTCAAGCTTTGCTATGTATTGTAGCCATGCATGATTTGAAGCTTAAGCAGTTAGATGTAAAAACTGCATTTTTGCATGGAGAACTTGATGAGGATATTTACATGCAACAACCAAAGGGCTTTACAGTATAAAGAAAAAGGACTATGTTTGCTTGCTAAAAAAGTCCCTTTACTATTTGAAATAGTCACCAAGACAATGGTACAAGAGGTTTAATTCCTTTATGACTTCTCATGATTTCAAAAGAAGTAGCTTTGACAGTTGTGTTTACTTTAAGAAAAACAATGATGGTTCTTTGTGTATCTATTCATTTATGTTGTTGACATGTTGATAGCAACGAAAGATAAAAGAGAGATAAGAAAGGTCAAAGCCCAACTAAGTGAAGAATTTGATATGAAAGATTTGGAACCAGCAAAGAAGATACTTGGTGTAGAGATTCTCAGAGATAGAAAAACAAGTAAATTGTACCTAAGTTAGAAGGGTACATTGAGAAAGTTCTTTACAGGTTCAATATGCAGACTTCTAAACATATTAGTACTCCTTTAGTAGCCCATTTCAGACTTTCTTTGGCTTTGTCTCCATAATCAAATGATGAGATTGAGTACATATCCAATGCTCCATATTCTAGTGTAGTGGGATCTCTCATGTATGCTATGATTTGTTCATGTCTAGATTTATCATATGCACTCAATGCAGTTAGCAGATTTTTTAAAAAACTTTCACTGTATCTAAAATAACCATTTTCTAAATAAATTTTTGAACAATTGGTTTCAGAGTCAGTTTGTGTTATATTTTATAGCATGTGATTAAATTAGAAAAAACGTGACATTCTTTAAAAATATATGCATGTTTCGCAATATATGTATGTGATTGAATGTATGAATATGATTTTATTTATGATAAAGTAATTTTACCAAAAACTGAGATTCCTAGAAGCTAAATTAGGTGTAATTTAGATTTTTCATAAATTTTGGATTATGTAATTAGATTGCGGATTATCATCTCCACACAGATTTTATTTATTTTTAGAATAATTCATGTGATCTAGAAACAGACTGAGGATTTATGTAACCTAATTTTTTTTGGCAAGAACCCAAATATAGGAGACGGATCCCAAAATGATTGAGACAATACAAACTGACCAAATCAACTAGCAGGACATCGACAATGTGTCAACTGACGGTGTCTGCCACTGAGTTAATTAGCAGTGGTCAGTGGTGAGCTGGTCGTGTGGTCAGTGATGTAACACCCCAAATTTGGTGAATCCAAGAATAAGGCGAATAGATGTGAAGGTTACTTGTTTTGGGGCATTGTGGTAGCATAGTCTACCATTTTACAAGCTTCTGGCAAGCTAAAGTTTGGCGCATAAAGTATCCGCCCGTAAAAGTATCTGAGATTTTCCTCTTGGGATGTTACTTAGAAAAGAAAGAGTGCGCCCATGATAGTGTGCATGTAACCTCCTAAACCTAGCCTAGTTGTTATGGCCAAATTCGAAAAGCTACATTGGCTACCAGAATGACCTAGAAAATCTTTTGTGGTTTTCAAGCATACTTTTAAACCATTTGTGTAAATCGTTCAAAACTAGTGAAATCAAGTATTTAACTTAATCTCGTGAAAATATGAGAATTATAGAAATCAACGATTTCGGGGTTGTTTCCCCTTATACTATTATGTAAAATAAGAACTTGATTAGTCAACATCATTCGTTTATTTATTCTGTAACACCCTTAACCCGTATCTGTCATCGAAACAGGGTTTTAGAGGATTGCCAAAACTTTCAAAACATTTTTTAGATAATTCTTATAATTTACTATTCATTCACTGAGATTATTCAAAACATCCTTTAATTGGACCTTTGAGGCCTAATACGAGCATTAGATTCGAGTCGGGACTTAATCAGGAACTTTAAGAATTTTTCATGAACTTTTAAAATTTTTCCAAGGTGTAGGGCTCACATGCCCGTGTGGTCCAAGGGACACGCTCATGTGACCCTAGGACACGCATGTATTGGAGTCCGTGTTCGACCCCGTGTAACTCCCTGACTTGCACACACAGCCATGCCTGCAATGCCCCAATAATGTAGGTATTTACTTTTGGTGGTTGTGTTGCGTAAATGTAAGTTAGCTTCAGTGGTTGGGTGTCCTGAGGAGTGTTGGAGAGGTTCTGGGTTCAAGCCTGGGTAATTACAAAAACATTATTTTTATTTAGGTATAACCCTTGCATGTTGGTAGTAGGCGTTTAAAATGTTGCAGGTAAAACTTATCATAAGAAGCCTGCTAGCCTAGTGGTAAGTGGCGTGTGGGTGATGCTTGAGGTCTGGGGTTTGAGGCTTGGCATTGGAGCAAGAGCATACTATTTTTCTGCAGGGACAATTGAAGTGTTTGAGGTAGAATGAAATTATGGTTTGAATGGGTCTAAGGAAGTGGTTGAGGGGATAAGGGAGTGTGTAGCCGATTTGTTAGAAGGAGTTTTGGGGATTTGGATAGAGAGGGATTGGTTGAGTATGTTGAGGAGGGAAATTAGGAGAGAATCAAGGAAGTGGGAAGTGTGGTAGTAGTGGTGCCGAATGAGGACTCTCTTAGGCCATTCAGTCAAGGGAGGGTTAGAGAGTTTGGTGTCGAATTACTTTTGGTTTTGTGCTCTCATTTTCGGCAGTTCTCTTTCTTGCTGTTTTGTTTTCATCTTTTGTTTTGTTGTTCTTCTTCTGGTAGCCGAATGCTACTTGTGACCTTTTAGGCATTCTCGTATCGTTCGTTTGAGGGTTTTGCGTGATCAATTTGGTCTCTCTTTTCTCACCTCCCTTCTTTATTATATTTTCCCTTGCCAAACCTCAGCATTTACTTTCTCTCTTGTTGTAGACAAAATATTGTCTCCTCTTCTTCTCTGTTCTATTCTATTCTTGGCTTTCGCTCAACTCTTCCTCCCTCTTTTCTGGTGTTGGCCGAATATTGACTAGTCAGTCCTTAGTGATCACTGCTCTTTTTGATTTTTCCCTTCCTTTCTTGGAATGCCGAATCTTATCTCTTTCTTTAATGATTCTGGCATTCTTTAGGGGTAACACCTCTCGAGGAGTATAGAAGCTCCCAAGTATTTCAGAATGATCAGAATCTTCGCTCGACTCTCAATCAAAGGTAGCATTTAACTTTGTCATTGTTTTAAATTGGGTATTTGGCGTGGATCCCTTAGTTTTGGCTGAATACCCTTCTCTTTGTTACTGGACTTGACTCACGTGTATAGGTAAACATGAGTAATATAAACCGCTTACTGTGTAGTGTGCATCAAGGAGTTCTTTATCAAACCTTCGTCAACGGTTTTAGCAGGGTTAAATCACTCCTGCGATCAAGGTAAGTATGGGATGGTGAATTAAAATTTGTTTAGGGTATGGTGTATAACCCTAGTGTTAATCGACTGGTGATTGATGTAACACCCCTTACCCGAGACCGTTGCCAGAGTCGAGCACGAGGCGTCACCGGACTTAGCTTACTAATTTGGGGCATAAAAATTTGCTTTTAAAATTAATTTACTTTCATTCATTTAATATGTTCCTAAAAAGGGTCCTCGAGACCTTAAAACATGAAATTGAAACTGTTCGGGAACAAACCGAAATCAATAAAAATTTTTCGATCACTTAAACAAATCAAAACAATTTATTTCATCTTTTAAAAATTAACTGTCCATCGGCATCATAGTCACTAAATAAATCATAACTCGAGTTACGAAACTCGAAATTCAAATTTGTAAATTTTCTCTAAAATTAGACTCATATATCTTCTTAATAAATTTGTTTTAGAATTTTTGGTCTAGCCAATTATTACAGTTTATTAGTTAAATTTTTCCCTATTTTAGTGTTTGGATGCTCTAACCTCTGTTTACTTCAAATTAATTTTATCCATGTACAGAATTAAAATAACCATGTCGTTTATTTCTCTTAAAATTAAACTCAATAAGGAATCTATAAATATGAATTATAACTCTTAATTATTGTTGTACAATTTTTAGTTAATTTCTAAATTCAAAACAGGGGATTCAAAAATCGCTCTGACCCTGTCTCACAAAAATTTAAATATCTCATAAAATACAACTCCTTTATTTACTCTGTTTCTTTCATATGAAAATAGACTCAATAAGATTTAATTTTATATCTCATTAACTATCTAAATCCATTTCTACTATTTTTAGTGAATTTTCAAATTCACGTCATTACTGCTGTTTGATACTGTTTTAAAGCTAATTTCACCTTTTTCATGATTTCCATGAAATAACTAGCATTTAGGCATACATAACACCAAACATGTCCTTGATTAACCATTCCAATAGCTAATCATTATCAAGAATTTACATACCATTCATTAGCCATATCATAAGATCATACACACAAAATGGCTACAATGCTATACATGCCATACTCAAAATGAAACGTCTAGCTATGCCAAAATAATCCTTGTGATAGTGTGCCCGAACCTCCAATGTACTTTACGATCCCCAAGTTAGCTTGAAAAAACTATAAAAAGAAGGAAAATAAAGGGGGTAAGCATTAAGCTTAGTAAGTTTGCATGCAAATAAATAACAACATTCATAAGAATTATCTTACTACTTGGCATGATACTACTTAATGCAACTTCTTTAATTGTCATAGACATATTTTAAACTTCTTCACTTACTCACTTACTTAAATACTTACTTACTTAATCAAATTTATTAATACATTTTACTTACCTTTTTCCTTATCAAGCATACATGAACATTATATACTTACCTTTGCTATTCTAGCATGAACTTGTCTGACCTTTTTAGTATAACTCGTCTTACCTTACCTTACATTGATATTCTCTTTAAATTTTCCCGTTGAACCACTTGGAATACAAAGGATAAATGGGTACCTTACCATTGCCATGAGTTGTCATGGTCTTACGTGGTATCCTTTTGAAACTTACCATTGCCACGTCTCGACATGGTCTTACATGGTATCCTTGCCTTATGAACTCACCAATGCCATGCCTTGGCATGGTCTTACATGGGACCTTTTCCTTATAGTAACTTATCAATGCCATGTATTGACATGGTCTCACATGATTTCCTTGCCTTAGAAACCTTACCAATTTCCATGCCTTGGCATGGTCTTACATGGTATCCTTAAACCCTAATGGCATGACATTTGTATCCTACACATTCCTAAGGTTCAACTGGGACTTTCTGAAATTACTTCTTCGTCAATTCATGCTTGAGTATTATTTGAATAATTTCATAAAATAAATATACACATGCTGGAAATTAACAACATTAACATAAAATAATAGAATATTGCATTTATTTACCGCAAACTTACCTCGAAACAAAATACGATCAACTATATCAATTTAGTCCACTATCTTTTTCTTTCCCCGGTCTAACTCTGAATTTCATTTTTCTTGATCTATAATAACAAATTTAGCTTATTTAATACTCACATTTATTAAAACTGTTCTTGACTCAAACTTTGGCAAAATTACAATTTTGCCCATAAACTTTTACATATTTACACTTTTTCCCCAAGGCTCGGAAATTAAAATTCATCCTATTTTCTTATGTTTTATGACATGCTTATCATTTTTCCCTTCTATGGAAACATCAAATTCTCACTCTAACATGTACTTATGAACATTAGGTATTTTTACCAATTACGTCGTTTTACTCGTTTTCACGTAAAATCGCTTAGAAAAAGTTGTTTAACACAATTTCAAGCTTCATATTATACCATAAAACATCAAAATAAACACATTTCACCTATGGGTATTTTTCCAAATATAAACCCTAGGTTAAATTATTACTAGAATAAGCTTAATCAAGTTACCAGGACTCCAAAAACGTAAAGAACATTAAAAACGGGGCTTGGAATTACTTACTATGGAGCTTGGAAGCTTGAAACAAACCATAGCTATGGAGAACCCTTGAAATTCAGCCTAAGGAAGAAGATGAGCACATTTTTTTCCATCTTTTTCCCTTTTTAATTCTTTTATTTAACACTTTACTAAAATGCCCTTCATTAAAATTTTTAATTATTTCTACCTACGTATATCCATTTTTGTCCATGAAAATATAATGGTCTAATTACCATTTAAGGACCTCTACTTCAATTATGCACTTCAATTTAAACCCTTAGCATTTAGAACTCATATTTATCAATTTTTGCAATTAAGCCCTAATATGCAAATCGGACATGCAATCACTGAAATTTCTTATCGATATTCTAACACATGCATCTAATCACTCGGTAAATCATAAAATTAATCACAATAAACTTTTCTATCTCAAATTCGTGGTTTCGCAACCACTGTTCTGTTTAGGCCTTATTTTGGGATGTTACAGTTGATCATGACTGAATGTAGGTTTGGGAACTCTTGGGCTAGGCGCACGCTCGCAGAAGATGTGTAATCACACTGCCTCAACTGTTATATGGCAAAAGCTAAAAAATTGTTATCATCGGTGCCACACGAGCGAATGCACGCTCGGGTGGTCATCTAAAGCGCATAAACGCGAGTATGTGACTGCGGAGACCAGCACGAGCGATCTCGTGCGCATGGGTCGTTTTTGGCCACGTTAGGCTGAGTTGGGTCATGTGGGCCCAACGGGCTCGTGGGCCCAACTCAGGCATACTGCATGGATGTATAGAGATAATCGGGCTGACTGTGTAGTTTTATGGCCAAGGCCATCATTTGGGCTTATTGGCCCACACGAGCGTGTGGGCCCACATGGGCCGTATTATGGGCTTAGACCTATTTGTCACTAATGGACTGATAAGGTCGCACGTGTCACTCGAGACGACCGTGGGCCTACTGTAGGGTTGGTAAATATACCTAGGCTTTAACTATTAAAAAGATAGTTATACCCCTATGAGGAAAATGACCGATATACCCCTGTATGATATATGATTGTTTAAGCATGCCATGATTATTTTATGTACATCCATACTATGTTGCATTGCATGGGGTGGGATTTATGATATTGGAAGAAGTGTATTGAGAGGCTATATGCCTATTACTGGTAGCTCTGCTGTAAATACTGATAGTACCGTAAAGGGTAAATTATTCTGGAGTGTAGGGATGGGTGGGTCGATTTATCCCCACATGGAGTGTTAGGCTGGACGGAGTGGAGTGTAGAGGATGGTTGGGTAGGATCTTTTTATATGCATATCTGATACTGTACTGGATTGGGCCAAGGCCCACACTGATACTGTTACCATTAAAGGCTTAGGCCCAGGCTGTATTACACACAGAGTTTTCATAAACTCACTCTACTGTTTATCTGCGCAGGTAATTCTTAGGTGGGTCGGTGTTGCGAGGGACTCGGGAAAAGCCACACCACTGTTACTTTACATACTGGACTTTTTAATAATGGTAGTTTTAATTGGGTTAAATTTTATGTAATACGCTCGTTTTAAGTTTTATTTTTAATTGGGGACTTATTTAAATTGGCTTATATCTGACAGTAGTAGTGCTCAGGTTTTCAAAATAAAAATGATTTTTCAACTATCATCTTACGCAACTTGTTTTAAAAAACTTTCGTGACGATCAATGTTTTAAAATGTAATAATGATTTGATATATGACACGCTTTGCTAAATGAACCAGTAATTTGGCTGTGAACGAAATAAAATTAGCTTTTCATAAAGATCTCAACGAGGCTTAACGCAAACGGATCTTTTAATAGCACTATGTTTTATAAAGCCACACCAATGTGACATCATCAGATTCGGTCATAACGTCCAAGTCAGGTTTGTGGTGTTACATTTAGTGGTATCAGAGTCAAGTTTCAAAAACTCGATTGTGGATTTGGGTTTTTCCTATAAACGAAGATGTCAAAAGAATTATTTTATGGTGGAAAAATTTTTGAGGTAATAGTTTTTGAATGTGTGGTCTACCGAGTCTCCGGCGCCGATTCTGTAAGTTCTCTAAAACTACTATTTGACTTAATTGAAATGAGATTATTGTAGATGATAGACTGTACGGAAACCTTATTAGGGAAACCTAAAACTGTAGTACGACTACAATCTGCGAAAACAAACAACTCTGAATTATTGATGCTATTGTATATAAAATATCTGCTAATAATTACTGGAACTGTAAAATTGATGCATAAAATTGTTAATACAAATAATTTGTAAATCGACTATGAGTGCTAGGGGTACTCGTAGAAGGGGTACTAGAGGCCGTGGCGGAGGCCGTGGGGGTGCTCGGGTTTGATCTTTGGCTTCAGGCCACATGCCGAATGTTGGAGCAAGAGAGGCTCCGAATTCACTTGTGACTGAGACTGGGTCACACAATCAAGTGGCTGGGGATGACACACTATCTCAAGCTATGCTGCGGATTTTGGAAAGGGTCACTGGGCCCAATACTTGTACTGTGGGTCATGGGTCGATGACGAAACGACTCAGGTCTAATGGGGCTGAGATCTTTAGGAGTATCACTAGAGTTGCCCCTAATATGGCTGAATATTGGATAGAGGCCACAAAGAGAATCATGGATGACCTCGACTACACCCCAAAGTAGAAACTAAAAGAGGCAGTATCGTTGTTGCGAGACGAAGCCTATCAGTGGTGTCTTACTGTGAAAGAGGGTACTCAGCCCGATCGATTGACTTGGGAGTTTTTCAAGAATGCTTTTGATGGGAAATATGTGGGTGCTAGCTATGTTGATGCTCGTAGAAGGGAGTTTCTGAATCTGACCCAGCGGGATAAGATAGTAGTTGAGTATGAGGTAGAATTTTTGCGATTGAGGCGCTATTCGTGAGGCATGGTGGTCACTGAGTATGAGTACGGTGTTCATTTCAAGGACGACCTCAAAGATAGGCTACGAGTTTTGATAGCTCCATAAAAGGAGTGGGATTTTGCAGTGTTAGTGGAAAAGGAAAAGATCGCTGAGGATGTAAAGCGCACTGAGCACCAGAATTGTGAGAAGGATAAGGGGAGAGATAAGAGGGTTTGGGAGCCCTCAGGTTCTACTATGAGACCCGGGAAGAAGGCTAGAGATGATGGACCAGTTAGAGTTGGGCCCCACATTTGTCGCTTTTGGGTTCTGACCTTATGCAGTTTGTGGGAAAACTATCGTATGAGTCTTTGGAGTGCAGAAGGGGCATGTTTTAGGTGCGGATCTATGGAGCACCGTATTAGGGATTACCCATGAAGGCTCGATCTGATGAAAGCTACTGGTAGGGGTAATGTTCAGCTGTAGAGAGTTTTTCAGCAGCCACCGAGAGGTTATGGTCTGGCCGGAGGTGGAAATGGTATGGGTCGTGGGCGTGGAGCACAGGGCAGAGGTGCGGGTTATACTGAGGCGAGGCAGCCGACACTAGTTTATGTTGCATGTTACTGAGAGAACAGAGACGCCCCAGATGTTATTACGGGTACGTTCTTTATTCATCATGTACCTTATACTGCATTGATTAATGTTGGATCTACAAACTCTTATATAGCATGCACTGTGTCTGAGACTTTGGGAGTGATGTGTGAAAACACTACGAGTGAGATTACTGTGTTAAGTCCACTAGGGTAGTTTGTGAGAGTAAATAAACTATTTAAGGAAGTACCGTTGGAGGTTGAAGGAAGAATCTTTTTGGCGGATTTAATGGAACTCCCTTTTAGAGAATTTGACTTGATACTGGGTATGGATTGGCTTGTTAAACATCAGGCGTATTTGGATTGTAGTGCTAAGTGGGTGGTCCTGAAATCGGTAGAAGGTTACGAGGTAGATGTGATTGGAGAGCATTGGAATTATCTGTCAAATGTGATTTCTGCACTTAGAGCTGAGAAGTTGGTGCGTAAGGGTTGTAAGGTGTATTTAGTCTATGTCAATGCTTCAAATTCTGACGGTTTGACTGTGAAAGATAACAGAACAGTTAAGGATTTCTAGATGTCTTTCCTGATGAGTTGCCTGGGTTACCTCCAAGCCGGGAAGTTGAGTTTGGGATAGAGCTCCTATGTGGTACAACTCCGGTGTCTATTGCCCCTTATAGAATGGCACCGAAGGAGCTCGTAGAGCTTAAGGCTCAAATTCAGGAGTTACTGGATCGAGGGTTCATCCGCCAAGTGTGTCTCCGTGGGGAGCACCGATGTTGTTTGTAAAAAAGAAAGATGGAACCATGCGTACGTACATCGATTACCGGCAACTGAAAAAATTGACTATCAAAAACAAATACCCCTACCAAGAATTGATGATCTTTTTGACCAATTTCGAGGAGCTTCGATGTTCTCTAAAATTGATCTCTGGTCGGGGTACCATCAGCTGAGGGTTAAAGATACTAATGTTTACAAGACAACATTTAGGACATGCTACGGTCATTACAAATTTCTTGTGATGCCGTTTGGACTAACTAATGCACCGGCAGCTTTTATGGATTTGATGAATCGAGTGTTCTAGCCCTATCTGGATCGGTTCGTAGTGGTGTTTATAAATGACATTTTGGTGTATTCGAGGACTGAGGAGGAACATGATGCTCATCTCTGAGTTGTATTGCAGATTTTGAGGGAGAAGCTGTTGTATGTGAAATTCAGCAAGTGTGAATTCTGGCTGGCTACGTAAGGTAACTTTTCTGGGTCATGTGGTATCTGCGGAGGGGATTAGGGTTGATCCTTGAATAATTGAAGCAGTTCTAGACTAGAAGCAACCTAAGTCGATGTCAGAGATTCGAAGTTTTCTGGGTTTGGCAGGGTATTATAGGCGGTTTGTTGAGGGGTTTTCGTTGATTGCTGCACCTCTGACTAAGTTGCTGCGTAAAGTGGTACCGTTTAACTGGATTGATAAGCAACAGGAAAGTTTTGACTGAGGCTCCTATCTTAATACAGCCAGAATCTGGGAAGGAATTCACTGTCTATAGCGATGCATCACATGATGGCTTGGGATACGTGTTGATACAGAAGGGTATGGTAGTGGCAGATGCGTCTCGTCAGCTTAAGACGCATGAAGCGAGCTACCGACGCATGGTTTAGAGTTGGCTGCGGTGGTTTTTACACTGAATATTTGGAGGCATGACCTGTATGGTGAGAAGTGTATCATTTATACGGATCACAAGAGCCTCAAGTATCTCCTCACTCAGAAGGAGTTAAACCATAAGCAGCGAAGATGGGTCGAGTTGCTTAAGGATTACGATTGATCGATTGAATACCATCCTGGAAGGGCTAATGTGGTATCCGATGCAATGAGCCGTAGAGCTGTTACTGATTCGAGGGCAATGTTTGCTCGTCTCAGCTTATTTGATGATGGTAGTTTACTGGCTGAACTTCAAGTTAAACTGAGCTGGATTGAGCAGATTAAAGGTAAGCAGTTGGAGGATGAGTCACTGGGATCTCATTTCCGACAAATTGAGAATGGAGAGACATAAGATTTTTGGATGAATAGCGAAGGGGTACTTTGTTTCTGTGGGAGAGTCTGTGCACCGAGGGATACAGATTTGAGACGGAACATACTGCAAGAGGCACATAGTAGTCCTTATGCCATGCATCCTGGCGGAAATAAGATGTACCAAGACCTTCAGGAGTTATATTGGTGGCCAGGACTTAAGCAGGAAGTTACTGATTTTGTGAGTAAGTGTCTGACTTGTCAGCAGGTTAAGGCGGAGCATCAGTTGCCTTCGGGGTTACTTTAGCCAGTTAAGATTCCGTTGTGGAAGTGAGAGAAAGTAACTATGGACTTTGTTAGTGGGCTACCCTTAACGCCTTCTAAGAAAGATTCGGTGTGGGTCATCGTGGATCGGTTGACCAAGTCTGCCCACTTTATACCCATTCGTACTAATTACTCATTGCAGAAGCTGGTTAAGTTGTATGTATCCGAAATTGTGAGACTGTATGGGGTACCGATTTCTATTATATTTGATAGAGATCCTCGCTTTATGTCTCGATTTTGGAAGAAGTTGCATGAGGCATTGGGTACAAGGTTGGATTTCAATATTGCATTCCATCTTCAGACAGATGGTCAGTCAGAGAGGGTGATTCAGGTATTGGAGGACATGTTAATAAGTTGTGTGATTAACTTCCGGGGCAGTTGGGAGGATTTCTTACCGTTGGCAGAGTTTGCATATAACAATAGCTACCAATCTAGCATACAAATGGCACCTTATGAGGCATTATATGGTCGTAGGTGTCGTACTCCTTTTTGTTAGATAGAGTTGGGTGAACGGCGTATTCTGGGCCCTAAGTTGATTTCTGATACTGAAGATAAGGTCAGGTTGATTTGGGATCGGCTGAAGGCAGCTTCAGATAGACAGAAGTCCTATACAAATCTGAAGCATAAGGAGATTGATTTTTCGGTGGGGGACTGGGTGTTTCTTAAGGTCTCGCCATGGAAGAAGGTACTGAGGTTTGGCCGGAAGGGCAAGCTAAGCCCTAGGTTCATTGGGCCTTATAGTGTATTGAACCGTATAGGACCGGTTGCCTATCAACTTGAGTTGCCTCTAGAGTTGGACTAGATTCATGATGTGTTCCATGTCTCTATGTTGAGATGATATCATTTTGATCCTACGCACATCGTCTCAACAGAGGAGATTGAGGTTAGACCAGACCTGACTTTTGAGGAGGAGCCGATCCAGATCTTAGACTGCAATGTGAAAGTTCTGAGGAGGAAGTCAGTTCCATTGGTTAAGGTGCTTTAGTGTAATCACAGCTTCGAGAAAGCTACGTGGGAACCCGAGGAGGCAATGTGACAATAATACCCTCATCTATTCTGATCAGGTAAATTTCGAGGCCAAAATTTCTTTTAAGGGGTAGAGTTGTAATGCCCCAATAATGTAGGTATTTACTTTTGGTGGTTGTGTTGCGTAAATGTAAGCTAGCTGGTTGTGTGTCTTGAGAAGTGTTGGAGAGGTTCTGGGTTCAAGCCTGGGCAATTGCAAAAACTTTATTTTTATTTCGGTATAACCCTTGCATGTTGGTAGTAGGCTTTTAAAATGTTGTTGGTAAAACTTATCATAAGAAGCCTACTAGCCTAGTGGTAAGTGGCGTGTGGGTGATGCTTGAGGTCTGGGGTTCAAGGCTTGGCATTAAAGCAAGAGCATACTATTTTGCTGCAAGGACCGTTGAAGTGTTTGCGGTAAACTAAAATTGTGGTTTGAATGGGTCTAAGTGAGTGGTTGAGGGGATAAGGGAGTGTGTAGCCGATTTGTTAGGAGGAGTTTTAGGGATTTGGATAGAGGGGGATCGATTGAGTATGTTGAGAAGGGAAATTAGGAGAGAATCGAGGAAGTGGGAAGTGTGGTAGTAGTGGTGCCAAATGAGGACTCTCTTAGGCCATTTGGTCAAGGGAGGGTTAGAGAGGTTGGTGCCGAATTGCTTTTGGTTTTGTGCTCTCATTTTCGTCAATTCTCTTTCTTGCTGTTCTATTTTCATCTTTTGTTTTGTTGTTCTTCTTTTGGTAGCCGAATGCTACTTGTGACCTTTTAGGCATTCTCGTAACGTTTGTTTGGGGGTTTTACGCGATCAATTTGGTCTTCCTTTTCTCACCTCCCTTCTTTATTCTGTTTTCCCTTGCCGAACCTCAACATTTACTTTCTCTCTTGTTGTAGACCAAATATTGTGTCTCCTCTTCTTCTCTGTTCTATTCTATTCTCGGCTTTCGCTCAAGTCTCCCTCCCTCTTTTTTGGTGTTGGTTGAATATTGACTGGTAAGTCCCTAGTGATCACTGTTCTTTTCGATTTTTCCCTTCCTTTCTCGGAATGCCAAATCTCATCTCTTTCTCTAATGAGTCTGGCATTCTTTAGGGGTAACACCTCTCGAGGAGTAGAGAAGCACCCAAGTATTTCAGAACGATTAGAATCTTCGCTCGACTCTCAATCAAAGGTAGCGTTTTACTTTGTCATTATTTTAAATTGGGGTATTTGGCATGGATTCCTTAGTATTGGCCGAATACTCTTATCTTTGTTACTAGACTCGACTCACGTGTATAGGTAAACACGAGTAATAAAAACTGCTTACTGTGCAGTGTGCATTAAGGAGTTCATTATCAAACCTTAATCAACGGTTCTAGCAGGGTTAATCAGTCTTGCGATCAAGGTAAGTATGGGATGGTGAATTAAGCTTGGTTTAGGGTATGGTGTATAACCCTAATGTTAATTGACTAATGGTTGATCATGACTGAATGTAGGTTTAGGAACTCTTGGGCTAGGCACATGCTCGCAGGAGGTGTGTAATCACACTGCCTCAACTGTTATACGACAAAAGCCAAAAAATTGTTATCATCGCTGCCACAGGAGCGATCTCATGGGCATGGGTCGTTTTGGGCCACGTTGGGCCGAGATCGACCATATGGAACTCACGGGCTTGTGGGCCCCACTGGGGCATACTATACGGATTTATGGAGATAATCGGGCCGGCTGTGTAGTTACACGGCCAAGGCCATCATTTGGGCTTATTGGGCCACACGAGCTTGTGGGCCCACATGGGTCGTATTATGGGCTTAGGCCCATTTGTCACTGATGGACTGATAAGGTCGTACATGTCGCTCGAAACGACCGTGGGCCTACTGTAGGGTTGGTAAGTATACCTAGGCTTTAACCTGTTAAAAAGACAGTTATACCCCAATAAGGTAAATGACCGATATACCCCTGTATGTTATATGATTGTTTGAGCATGCCATGATTTTTGTATGTACATCCATACTATGTTGCATTGCATGGGGTAGGATTTATGATATTGGAGGAAGTGTACTGAGAGGCTATATGCCTATTACTGGCAACTCTGCTGCAAATACTGATAGTGCCATAAACGGTACATTATTCTGGAGTTTAGGGATGGGTGGGTCGATTTAATCCCCACATGGAGTGTTGGGCTGGACGGAGTGGAGTGTAGAGGATGGTTGGGTAGGATCTTTTTATATGCATATCTGATACTGTACTGGATTGGGCCAAGGCCCACACTGATATTGTTACTATCAAGGGCTTAGGCCAGGCTGTATTACACACAGAGTTTTCATGAACTCACTCTACTGTTTATCTATGCAGGTAATCCCTAGGTGGGTCGGTGCTGCGAGGGACTCGGGAAAGGCCACACCACTGTTACTTTACATACTAGACTTTTTAATAATGGTAGTTTTAATTGGGTTAAATTTTATGTAATACGGCTATTTTAAATTTTATTTTTAATTGGGGACTTATTTAAATTGGTTTATATCTGACAATAGTAGTACTAGGTTTTCAAAATAAAAATAATTTTTCAACTATCATCTTAAGCAACTTGTTTTTAAAAAATTCCGCGACGATCAATGTTTTAAAATGTAATAACGATTTGATATGTGACATACTTTGCTAAACGAACCAGTAATTTGGCTGTAAACGAAATAAAATTAGCTTTGCATAAAGACCTCAACGAGGCTTAACGCAAACGGATCTTTTAATAGCACTATGTTTTACAAAGCCACAACAATGTGACATCAACAGATTTAGCCATAACGTCCAGGCCGGATTTGGGGTGTTACAATGCCACACGCCCGTATGCTAGGCATGTGGTTAATTAATTCAATTCGAAATTAGGTGCAGGTTTCAGACGGCCAAGACACGTACCCGTGTTCTAGCTACATGGCTGAGACACACGCTCCTGTCTCTACCCGTGTGCTCAATTTTGAGCATTCTGTTTCTCAAAATTAAGATGCAAGGGACACACGGCCTAACTGCATGCCCATGTTACAAGGTCGTGTGTTACATACGGTCTAGACATACGCCCGTGTGTCTGCCCGTATGGAAAAAATGAAGCCATTTCTAACTTCATTTCTCACCTAAAATTTCACCTAGGACTTGCAATGAAACACACATCCAATACCAACCAATCCAAGCATTCAACTTAAGGAAAATTCATCAATCACAAGGCATATCACTACAAGCATACATGATCACAACCTTACTTTAGTTTAACTTTGGCATTCACAACATTTGGTCACATATTCTTAACATAACACATGTGTATATATGTAAATCACAATAATCTACTTAGTCATACCAAGATGAACCATTACTAGCCATTCCAATGGCTAGGTTACAGAATAACATTTCAAGCCACTATTGGCCAAGTTGTCCTATACATGCCATTATACTAAAATGATTTCACTATATATACCCAAAATAGCTAGTTGATAGTGTGACAATGCTCTAATGATCTTCCAACTTTCATGAGCTTCCAAGCACTATAAAACAAGGGAAAAATAAAATGGTGCAAGCATTACATGCTTAGTAAGTTCGTATAATGGAAACTAAACTTACCAATCCTGTTTATTAAATCTAAGCATACAATGTCATGTTTCCATCCATTTGGCTAAATTGCCTAATCACATACATTAAATCAAACATGTTAGTCACCAAAATCTTCATATTAATAAAGTAACATAGATGAGCTCATCATGCAATACTCTTTTAAGTCATTATCATTTCATCTTAAGATTTTCATGCCATGTCAAGAGTTTTATGTCCAATGAATCATTGAATTCCCATGGATGCTTAAGTAGTACACTCGAAGTGTACGATTCAATAATCTGTCAATTTCTTATTTAAGGGTACCCATTAGGGCACTTAACCAAGAAACACTCTCTCGAGCCACATATCATATAACATGATTACTAGTCTAGGATAAATCCTTTATATAACGTATGTAACACCCCAAACCCGCCTGGACGTTATGGCCGAATCTGGCGATATCACATGAGAGTGTTTTTCTGAAAACGCATTGACCTTAACACCATTCCAGTTATCATCTATTACTTATTTTGGGAAAACATGGACTAATTGATTAGCTTTAAAACATTTCTTTTATACGGAATCTTTTGAAAGCCAATAATTTTCGAAACCATTATTATTTACGAAATATCTTAGTTTTTTTTAGGATAACAATACTTTGTTGCATTGAGGTTTATAAATCCATAATCAACAATTCAAAATCCCAAATTAAAAACCAGGCAGTCCCAAAGTCCATCATACATAAAATACCATCAAAACATGAGCGATGTAACCGTAAAACCGTAGATTAGATGTTCGGTAGTGGTGGCCACTGTTGAGCTCTCCACTGCACCGGTCTGTCAAGTCTAGGGATTACCTACACAGATTAAACAAAATTGGGTGAGTTTTCGCAAACTCAGTGTGTAATCCTCACAAAAATCACATATATAGAATACACATCAGGTGCCATAAATAAATAGTCAGGGGTTGGAGCCCTTTACAGATTCAGTTAGGGCCTTAGCCCATCAGATACCGAATCAGATACAACTTAGAACTTTAGCCCCTGTCAGATGCAATATGCAAATAGAATATCAAAATCCTAACCACAAGCCTCTACACACCATCTCCGTCTAAACCTACACACCATGTGGGGATAAAATCGACCCAACCATCCCTACACACCATGCTGTACCGAAATGTGGCACATAATCAGATAATTGCAGCTGAGTTGCTAGATATCAAGCTTAAGAGCCTTTCAGAATACTTCCTCCCAAGAACATCATCCCAACCCTGATGCAATGCAATCATACAAAAATAACATGCTAATATGTAATTTATCAAATCATACATTCAGTTCAGATATCTTAGTTCATGTTCGATACAAAAATCAGATAGTCAAAATATTCAATGAGGGGTCTAAGTAGCACTTACTGACCCCACGGTCGGTCCACAGTCGACTTGGGCGACCGGTGCAACCTTACAGATCACTTTAGAAAAATGGGCTCACACGCCCATGGGACATGCCCGTGTGGATTACACAGCTTGGCCTAGAATCTCACACGCCCGTGTGGTTCACCCATGTGGGCCCACACGACCCAATAGGTCGAGCCGGTGTGTCACACACGGCCTCACCAGCCATCATACGACCGTGTCATGTGCTTGTGTCTTGCGCACATAGCCTGGCTCGTCGATCACACGACCGTGATCTGCCGCACGGCCTACCACACGGGCGACCACACGCCCGTGTGGCGTCGAAAGATTCATTTTTTAGCTTTCACCATTTCTCATTTTCTGTGTTTTTGGGTACACATCTGGTATCGAAACGACGCTAAAGCAACCACGAGCACTCCAGAACCTAAAAATCCATAATCCCAACCCAATTTCAGTGATACCAATGATTTTTTAATGAAACTTATAACGAGGTATTCAACCTTTTTCCAACAAAACCTTACCCTTGAGCAAGAATGAGAAATCCACACTCTTAAAACGTCAATGAATAATCTTTAGCCCTTCGATTAACCCCTAGACACCAAAGGAAACCCTTATTAGTACTTGACCACAACAAAGTTTAGTTTTAACAAAAACCAAACTTACCGAAAGCGTGCAGTCATGATGCCCAAAGGATCGAAAAGTAAAGAAACGAAAGAAGGAAAGATGAGGGGGAACAAAGTTTCGACAATGAGTGAAGGAGAAACGAAATATCAGAGAGAAAAGAGAAAAATTTGGGAAAAGAGGAGAAGGGGAAGTGGATGCCAATTTCTGCAGGAGAGATTTTTGAGAAAATTGATTACCCAAATCCCAGTAATTCTCATCCTAACCTCTCGCTACCCAGAATCCCACAACCAGTGGAACTCTAACGCAGAGTCGAGCAAAAAAATAAAACCCCCTCGCTCGCGCAGGGATTCGATCACAAGACCTACAATAAACTTAACACTCCACTTAACTACCAGACCAGCCGGCCCATTCTGATATGAAATTATAAATAATAAAATATAAGCCTATTGGACCAAGTTCAGGCTTTACTCATTAACATACCAAAATTTGCCCAAGCTAAAGCTTGAACTTAGGACCTCACACACACATCCAGAACACTTAACCACTAAAGGAGATACACAATTGCGTGTCAAATTAATATAGATACATAAATACCAAATTTTTGGGGTGTTACAACTCTACCCCCTAAAAGAAAATTTCATCCTCAAAATTTACCTGATCAGAATAGGTGAGGATGTTGCTGACGCATCGCATCCTCAAGCTTCCCCGTGGCCTCCTCAGTGCTATGATTACGCCATAAAACCTTAACTAGTGGGATAGACTTCCTCCTTAGAACCTTTATGTTTCGATCCACTATTTACACTAGCTCCTCCTCGAAAGTCAGATCTGGAGTAACCTTGATCTCTTCAACTGGAACAACATGCGCGGGATCAGAGCGGTAGCGCCTCAACATTAAAACATGGTACACATCATGAATGCGGTCTAGCTCTGGAGGTAACTCCAACTAATAAGTAACCAGCCCCTTTCGTTTTAAAATCCATTATGGCCTAATGAACCTAGGGTTCAACTTGCCATTGCGACCGAACCTCAGAACCTTCTTCCATGGCAAGACCTTCAGAAACACAAATTCCCTTACAAAATACTCTATCTCACGTCTTTTCAGATTAGCATAAGACTTCTACCTGTTAGAAGTTGCTTTCAGTCGATCCCTAATCAGTAGAACCTTCTCTTCAATCTCTGAAACCAACTCTGGACCCAAAACACGTCGCTCGCCCAACTCAGTCTAACATAAAGGAGTACAACACTTATGACCATACAGTGCCTCGTAAGGTGCCATCTGGATGCTAGATTGGAAGCTGCTATTATAGGCAAACTCTGTTAATGGCAAGTACTCCTCCCAACTGCTTCGGAAATTAATAACACAACTCATCAACATGTCTTCCAGTATCTGAATCACTCTCTTCGACTGACCATCTATCTGAGGATGGAAAGCAATACTGAAGTCTAATCTTGATCCCAGAGCCTCATGAAGCTCCTTCCAGAATCGAAACTTGAAATGAGGATCCCTATAAAAGATGATTGAGACAGGTACCCCATGTAGCCTCACTATTTCAGAAATGTAGAGTTTAGCTAAATTTTGCAGAGAAAGGTCTATCCTGACCTGGATAAAGTGAGCAGATTTAGTCAATCGATCCACGATGACCCAGACAGACTCCTTCTTAGTGGGTGTTAGAGGCAACCCACTAACGAAGTCCATCGTTACTCGCTTCCATTTCTATAGCGGTATATTTACCGGCTGCAGCAAACCCAAAGGTAACTGTTGCTCAACCTTAACCTGCTGACAAGTCAAACAGCGAGCAACAAAGTTAGTAATTTCACGCTTCAGTGGACCCACAGTAATTTCAAATCCTTATCATTCGGTACACAAATTCGACCTCGAAAACACAATACCCCATCCATGTTCATCCCAAAATTCATAGTTACACCACTTTCAACCTGACAAAAACACAACTCAAAAGACTTATCCCCAAACTATTTATCTCTGATCTGATCAATCCACATAGGTTTCACTTGAAGTTCTGCCAATAGACTCCTATCATCGAATAAACTAAGTCGAGCAAACATCGCTTTTAGATCGGTCATAGCCCTACGGCTTAACATATCGGCCACCACATTCGCCTTCCCAGGATGATACTTGATGGTGCAGTCATAATCCTTAAGCAATTCAACCCATCTATGCTGCCTAAGGTTTAACTCCTTCTGAGTGAGGAGATATTTGAGACTTTTGTGATTAATGTAGATAGTACACTTCTCACCATACAGATAGTGCCTCCAGATTTTCAGAGCAAAGACTACCGCCGCCAACTCCAAATCGTGCTCCAAATAATTAGCCTCATGAGGCTTGAGCTGACGAGATGCATAAGTAACTACCTTTTCATCTTGCATTAGTACCCAACCCAAACCCACATGTAATGCATCACTGTATACCACGAAGTCTTTACCAGGCTCAGGCTATATCAAAATAGGAGCCTGACTTAAAACGGTCTTGAGCTTATCAAAGCTCTTTTGCTGTGCATCATTCCAAGTGAAAGGAACTCCCTTACGCAAAAGCTTAGTCAACGGAGCTGCGATCAATGAGAACCCTTCTACGAAACGTTGATAATATCCCGCCAGCCCCAAAAAGCTACGGATCTCAAACACATTCTTCAACCATTTCCAATCCAACACCGCCTTAATCTTACGAGGATCGACCCGCATCCCTTCAACAAAAACTACATGTCCCAGAAATGTTACTTCTCGAAGCTAGAACTCACACTTGTTGAACTTCACATACAATTGTTTCTCACGAAGAATCTGTAAAACAACTTTGAGATGCTCATCATGCTCATCCTTTGTCTTAGAATATACCAAGATGACATTGATGAACACCACTACAAACTGGTCCAGGTAGAGCTGAAATACTCGGTTCATCAAATCCATAAATGTCGCTGGTGCATTAGTCAAACCAAAGGGCATAACTAGGAACTCGTAATGTCCATATCGAGTCCTAAATGTTGTCTTATGCACATCGGTCTCCTTAACTCTCAACTGATGGTAGCCTTAGTGCAGATCGATCTTAGAAAACATAGAGGCCCCTCTGAACTGGTCAAATAAGTTATCTATCCTCGGAAGTGGGTACTTATTCTTGATAGTTAACTTATTCAACTGACAGTAGTCGATACACATCCTCATTGTCCCATCTTTCTTTTCCACGAATAGAATAGGTGCTCCCCATAGAGACACACTGGGACAAATGAACCCACAATCTAATAGCTCCTGAATCTGAGCTTAAAGTTCTGACAGCTCTTTTGGTGCCATTCGGTAGGGCCCGATAGACACCAGAGCTGCACCAGGGATCAATTCAATCTTAAATTCTACCTCTCGGCTCAGAAGCAAACCCGATAGTTCGTCAAGAAACACATCTGAAAAGTCTCTTATGGTTCAATGTCCTTAACTGAAGAGTCCCCAAAGTTTTAGACACAGTACTAGATACATATGAGTAGGTAGAGCCTATGTCTATCAATGCAAGATAAAGTACATCAAATATTAAAAATGTACCTGTAATGACGTCTGGAGCATCTCTGTCCTCACGACGACGAGCAGCATAGACCAAAGCAGCCTGCCTCGCCTTAGTCAGTCTCGCACCTCTGCTCAGTACTCTCTATCCTCGGCCCATGCTGTTACCACCCCTGGCCTGACCCCGGTTCCTAGGTGGCTGCTGAACTACCTCGACGACTGTGCAGCCCCAGTAACCAAAGATTGCATCTAATTAGTTCTCAACGAACAATCTCTAACACGATGCTCAGTGGACCCACATCTCAGACATGCCCCAGTAGTCCTCCAACACTCGCTCGGATGGCGTCTACCACAATGTCCATAAAGTGCCACCCCAGAAGGTTCTACAGGAGGCCTAACTTTCACTGGCCCATTAGATCTGGCATTTTTCTTAGGCCTTATCCCAGAATTCGAAGGCTCCGAATCCCTCTTAGTCTTTCCTCTGTCCCAGTTTTGGCGCTCAATGTGTTTTACTTCTTCGGCGATCTTCGTATTCTCAACAAGAGCAGAAAAATCACGCTCCCTCTGCGGAGCTATCAGAACTTGTAAACTATCCCTAAGACCATCTTCAAATAGGACACAGTGCTCATACTTGGTCACCACCATGCCTTGCGCATAACGACTCAACCTCAGGAACTTGGCCTGGTACTGGTCACTAATCGATCTCCCTGAGTGAGATTAAGGAACTCACGTCTCCTAGCATCAATGTAGCTGGCTCCCACATACTTACTCTGGAACACAGTCTTAAAATAGTCCCAAGTCAATCGGTCAGGTTGAGTGCCCTCCTTAATCGTCAGCTACCACTGATATGCTTCGTCGCGAAGCAGAGAAACAACCCCTTTCAATTTTTGCTCATAGGTAAAGTCCAGATCGTCCATTATTCTTTCTGTGGCCTCCATTCAATACTCGTCCACGTTAGGGGTGACTCTAGTGAGACCCCTGAAAAGCTCAGCCTTATTAGACCAGAGTCGTTTCGTAAATGACCCTCGGCCCTCAGATCCAGCATTGGGCCAAGTGACCCTCTCCAAAATCCTGAGCATAGCCTGGGACAATGCATCGTCGCCAGCCATGTGATCATGAGACCCAGTCTTAATAGCAGACGACACTTGCGTCTCACTCGTGTCCAAATTCGATATATTATCGATGGAGGACTCAGCTTGAGCCCCTCAACAACCTCTAGTACCATGTCCGCGGATACCTCGTGTGCTCATTGTCTAATCAAATTTATCAGTATACACTAACTAGAATATTTTTAGTACGGTTTACTACCTATAGTAGTTTCAGACTATACTATCTACAGTATTGCGAAATAAACAATACAAATTTTAGAAAACTTATAGGATAGGCGCCGAAGACTCACTCGGTGTACCATATTCTTAGTCAAAAATATTTCAACCTATTGAAAATAATTTCTTTAAAACCAAGTTTAAAACCCAATCCATAGTCGAGTTTTGCAACTAGGCTCTGATACAACTAAATGTAACACCCCAAACCCGACTTGGACGTTATGGCCGAATCTGGCGATATCACATGACAGTTTTTTTTGAAAACACATTGACCTTAACACCATTCTAGTTATCATCTATTACCTAGTTTGGGAGAACGTGGAGTAATTGGTTTGCTTTAAAACATTTTTTTTACGCAGAAGCTTTTGAAACCCAATAATTTTTGAAACCGTTATTATTTATGAAAAATCTTAGTTTATTTTAGGAAAACGGTACTTTGTTGCATTGCGGTTTATAAATCTATAATCAACAGTTCAAAATCCCAAATTAAAAACCAAGCAGTCCCAAAGTCCATCATACATAAAATACCAACAAAACATGAGCGATGTAACTGCAAAACCGTAGATAAGAAGTTAGATAGTGGTGGTCACCGCTGAGCTCTCCGCTGTACCGGTCTAGCAAGTCTGAGGATTACCTACATAGATTAAATAGAATTGGGTGAGTTTTCGCAAACTCAGTGTGTAATCCCCACAGAAATCACACATACAGAATACACATTAGGTGCTGTAACAACCTGGTTTAGACCCTAGTTGGAACAATGGTTTCGAGACCACGAATTCGAGTCAGAAAAATATTTTAATATTATATTCCATGCTTAAATTATGTGAATTGTTATTTGTGAAATTTTCGTATGAAAATTTTATCGTTTGTGTGCTTGATTTTATAAGGACTTAATCGCGTAAAGCGTAAAAGTTGAATTCTATAAGTTAAATACATTAAATGACTATAGATTTTAATTGTTTGAGTACTTGAATGGTAATTATACCATTTAAGTGTTAGTGGAAATTTATGGGAGTTGGTATTGTTGAAATTTGTTTTAATTATAAAGGTTAAAATAGTAAATTATGTATTATTATGTGATTAAATAAAATAATTCATAAATTGGCCATGCATTATCATCTTTTTGGCTGAATGTTGGAAGAAAATAAAGCCATGGATGAAGCTTTGAATGTTCAGCACTTTTGAAGCTTAATTTGGGTATGTATTCTACTCGGTTTTTGATAATTTTTATATTTTTGAGATCGTTGCTTCATAAATTAGCTAGCCCGTGCTTTAATTTTTAGAATTTATGAGCATTTGTGATTTTCCATTATTTATAGCTTGAGGTTTTTGTGTTTGATGATGAAAAATAAATATGTGTTAATAGATTTTCATATTTAATTAAGTGATTTTTAGTAAAAATGCTTATTTCAGATTAAATTGTAAATTTTGTAAATTGAGGGGTCAAAATGTGAAATAAATGAAAGAAATGGGCTGTTAGGGACCTTAGTGAAATTTTGCCAAGTATGGGTGTGGTTAAATTTTGAATATTTTGTGTTTTGTAAAATAGGGACTAAATTGCGAAAAATGTGAAATGTAGGGGCAAAAGTATAATTATCCCATTTATGTGTTTTTGGATTAATTTGATTGAGTATATGATTAAATAAGTCAGATTTGTATTGAATTAGATTAAGAAATAAGGAAATCAGATTTGGATCAAGGAAAGTTGAAAATTATCGAATAGTCGTTCCGGTTCATTCGTGTTAGTACGAGGTAAGTTCATAAGTAAATAAATGTTGTTAAATTGAAATGTATGTGCATTATATATACTGAATTGAGTTGTAAAGAAATATATATATGTGATGTCAAATTGAATCGAGCTTTGGAGAATCTGTTCCGATCATGGATTGTTCGAATAGGTGAAATTGAGAAAGTTCCGATAATATGACAATGTCTGAAAAGCTCCGTATGAAGCATAGGAATAGTTAGGATACATATGACATAACAGAGGATTTCGATATGTGTTATCGTGTAAGACCACGTCTGGGACGTTGGCATCGATTTGTGATTTACGTGTAAGACCATGTCTGGGACATCGATATCATATATGATTTCGTGTAAGACCCTATCTAGGATAGTGGCATCGATATTTGATTACATGTAAGACCACGTTTGGGACTTTGGCATTGTATGAGCTTATAAGTTATCTGAGTATCCTTATTGATTCTGAGCGGTTCAACGGGCATTCCGAGAAATGAATAACCATGTGAAATTGTATCAGATTCAGGTATGTGTGATTTGTTATGAAATTCAGAAACGAAAGGTGAGTATGTATCATATGACCATATGTGAAATATATGACAACAAATGATTTGAATGTATATAAATGAATGATGTGTTATATATGCTCGTTATATGAAATTGTGGTTCTATGCTTTGGACATGAGATATATGAAATATGAAACATGGCTTTGATGTATGATTTCGTGGTTCAAAAACTTGTACAATGAATGAAATTAAAATGGTTGAGTTGGCTATATGGTTCATATATGCAAACTTGGTTTATGTGAATAAGGGAATTATGGATGTTTGAGTTTAGAAGTGTTTATAAAGAAGTTGATATAATCTTATGTATGATTTGTAATAAATGAACTTAGTTTGATTGGCGATGTAATGAATATGTGTGAGCTTGAATTATATAATTGAGTTTATGGTTGTTATTTGTATTTGAAAGCATGGTTATTCATTCATTGATAAATAAGATAAACAGAGTTATTTAATGTGGTTATATGAATTCACGAGTACAATAAATGTATATGTGATTGAGATTTGATAAATTCAGTTTAGTTGTAATATCCCGAATTAGGGCCTAATCGGAATAGTGGTTTTGTGACCACAAATCCGAGATAGAAATAATTATTTTATAATTATTTTGAGGTTTATGATATGATTGCATGATTGTGTGAAAATTTCGTGATGAAATTCTATGCATAAAGTGCTTAAGTTGAAATTAGGGACTAAATCGAATAATTTGCAAAACTTGCATTCTAGAAGTTTTTAGTATGAAATTACTTTGGAATATTAATGAGGAGGTCTTAAACAGTAATTTGACCAATTTCTAAAATTTTGGACAAAAATGGGCTTGTACATGAAAATTTTCAAAGAAATGTATTAAGGGTATTTTGGTCATTTGGTAATTAAAAGATTAAAAAAAGGAAAAAGATGGCAAAATATGTCCATCTTCTTCATTAGGACGAAAATTAAAGGGTTCTCCATATCTAGGGTTTGTTTCAAGCTTCCAAGCTCCATAGTAAGTGATTCCAAGCCCCGTTTTTAATGTTCTTTACGTTTTTGGAGTCTTGGTAACTTGATTTAGCTTATGCTAGCAATAATTTAACCTAGGGTTCATATTTGGAAAAATACCCATGGGTGAAATTTGTGTATTTTGGTGTTTTATGATAGAATATGAGGTTTTAAATTATGCTAGACAACTTGTGCTACTCGGTTTTAAGTGAAAACGAGTAAAAGGGCTTAATTGGTAAAAATACCTAATATTCATAAGTACATGTTAGAGTGTGAATTTGATGTTGCTATAGAAGGGAAAAATGATCAGCATGTCATAAAACATAGGAAAATAGGATGAGGTTTAATTTACGAGCCTGGGAGAAAAAGTGTAAATATGTGAAAGTTTAGGGGCAAAATGGTAATTTTGCCAAAGTTCGTACTAAGTGCTGTTTTGATGAATGTATGTATTAAATAAATTAATTTGGTATTATAGTTCAAGAGAAACAAGATTCAAGTCGTGATCGAGGGAAAAACAAAGTTTACGAGGAATAGGCTCGATTGCTAATATTTTGTATCGAGGTAAGTTCATGTGTAAATAAGGTAACATAATTTTTATTTTAAATGATTTAATGTTATTTATATGATATGAAACTTATTATCATGAAATATTATGCTTTGTGAATTATTATTTTGTAATATGCAAATTATGTGAACAACTTGATAAGTATGAGATGCTAGCAAGTATCGGTTTCTACATTTCGAAGAAGGCGATCAAAATGTGTAATTGAGAAGAATCTCATTTGAACCTTGGGAATAGATTAGGGTACAAGTGACATGTCACTAGGATGGTTGAGTTCCGAACTCGTTGAGTTGAGTCTGAGTTCGTGAGATGTAACTAGGCATCCGAGCTCGTTGAGTTGAGTCCGAGTTCACTTATGGATGTGAACGCCCGAGCTCGTTGAGTTGAGTCCAAGTTCGTTTATGGGCGGGTTATATGGTAGCTTGACTACATAAATTTCAAAAGCTATTGAGCTTATTTAGCTATGAGTATAGCACTTACGTGCACACTATCCGCGTATCCGAAATTATATTCCGATGTGTTCAATGAGAGAATCCTAAGAGAATAGGGAGAGTACTTAAAACGAAAGTGATTGATGATGAATGTGTTGAAGAAGTGAAAATGGACAGGTATGAGTTTAATCCTTGGTTGAGAATTTGGTAAGACAAAATTGTGGTAAGATAGTAAGTATTCTTATGACATGAGTGTCTTAATGATGTTTATGTTGGATTGCATGATCATGTTACTTGTTATTTGCATGTGAACTTACTAAGCATTTATGCTTACTCCCTCCTTTTCATTCATTGTAGTTTTGACAAGCCGGCTTGAGAATCGGGATAGGTCGAAGGCTCGCTCACACTATCCGAAGACCTAAATTGGTAAAAATGGCTTGTATATTTTGAGTGTGGCATGTATAGCACTATACTCACTTTGTGTAAATAATCTTATGATATGGTTATGGTTTGGTAAGAAAAGGTTTGGAAATTATTAGCCATTGAAATGGCCAATCTAGATCATATTTGATGTCATGTATGTTTAATGTGTTACTTAGTCCATGGAAAACCATAAAATGGTGAAATTGGTTATAAAATAGAATCACACAGCAGCACTGATGTGAATTGGAAAAATCACTAAAAATAGTATAAATAGAATTAGATGATGAATAAAATATGTAATTTAAGCATAATGAATCTATTTTCATGTGGAAGAAACAAAATAGGTAAAAGAGTTGTATTTTATAAGATATTTAAATTTTTGTGAAATAGGGCTAGAGCAATTTCTGAATCCCTTGTTCTGACTTTGGAAATTCACCAAAAATTTTAAACAATAATTAGAAGTTATTATTTATATGTACATATTCCTTGTTGAGTCTAGTTTTAATAGATACAAATGTCATAGTCTTTTGAGTTCTGTACAAAGAGAAAAGTGGTTCGTAATGAACAGAGGTCAAAGCAGTTGAATGCAGAAATAGGGTAAAATTTAACTAATAAACTGTACTAATTGGCTTAACCAAGAATTCTAGAAAAACATTAGTAGATAGATATATGAGTCTAGTTTCAAGGAAAATTTACGGATCTTAATTTTGAGTTTTGGAACTCAAGATATGAATTTTTAAGCGACTGTGACGCAGTTAGCCAGCTTGTTTGGAATTTCTAAAATAAATTGTTTGAGTTGTTTAATTAATGAATTAAGCCCGTTAACACCTCGTGCTTGACTCCGGCGATGGTCTCGGGTATGGGGGCGTTACATTAGTGATATTGGTTTATAAATATTATTGAAATAATTTATTTGCTTATGGCTTACTAAGCTTTCAAAGCTTACTCTGTGTGTTTTTCCTGTGTCTATAGAGCTTCAGAAACTTGCTCGGGTTGGAAGTTGTAGGAGACGTCATCACACTATCCGGTTATCGCTTTAGTAAATAAAAGCTTTGAGTTTTGGTATGTGGCATGTATAGGCTAGTTTTGATATGGTTCATTTTGATTTGAGTATATATATAGCCATGCGAAAATGGCTTAATTATGATGCTAATATTGTGTATATTTGGTTATGTATTGAGTTCATTTTGGGAAGTATGATTCATGGGTTGTATGTATGGTGTAATTTGTTATATGATTTGGCTTGAGCATTGAGGTGAAATATTGGATGTATTTTCGACTTATGGTTTATATTCCTATAGGTAAAATGATGAGTATAACATTGATGATGCATTAGTTATTTGAATACGGTTTGAAAAGGCAAATAATGTGATATGTTTAGATATATATATATATATAAGTATACAGTCAAGTGAAATGGTCATTTTGGTATGTTCATAGTTGGGAATTTGGTAATCTGTAGCATGTGATTTTAATATGCTTTGATATAGGGAATGAGCATGAAATTGGTTGATGATATTATGAATTGATTGATACATGTTTGGAGTTGAATTTGGCTGAAAATGTTGCATATATGATGCATTATTTTGGAATTGTAGGGAAGACCCAAATGCGTGGCATATTGGCCTTGTACATCGCCTATTTTTGCCCACACGAGCAGGGACATGGGCGTGTGTCACTGCCATGTTGCTCGAGGGCCATTTCGAATTGAGCTTGGGTAGACCACACGGTCGTGCACACACGGGCGTGTGCCAGGCGATGTGGCCAAGTCAGTTTCAACCACGGGCTTGACAGACGGGCATGTCTTGTGGCCGTGTGGATAAGTCAGTATGTATGCCCTGTGTCGCCATGGCCTAGACACACGGGCGTGTCTAATGCCTTGTGATGTACACGATCTGCTCACAAAGTACTTACAACTTTTGTGGTCGGTATATACTCGGCATTTTTCACCATACAGATAATGTCGCCAAATCTTCAAAGCAAATACTATAGCAGCCAATTCCAAATCATGAGTCGGATAATTTCTTTTGTGAGATTTTAACTGCCTCGAAGCATAAGCCACCACTTTTCCTTCTTGCATAAGTACACATCCTAAGCCATTTCGAGAAGCATCACTATACACCACAAATTCTTTACCTGATTCGGGTTGTACTAACACTGGTGCTTTAGTTAATAACTTTTTCAATTCTTCAAAACTCTATTGACATTCTTCCGTCCACTCAAATTTAACATCCTTTCGAAGTAGTCTAGTCATAGGAGCAGCAATTATAGAAAATCCATTCACAAACCGCTGATAATACCCACCTAGCCCCAAGAAACTTCTAACCTCAGTTACGTTTTTCGGTGGTTTCTAATCAACAATAGCCAAAATTTTATTAGGATTAACCCGTATACCATCATCTGAAACAATTTGACCCAAAAATCCAACTTCTCGAAGCCAAAATTCACTTTTACTAAACTTGGCATATAATTGCTTATTTCTCAAAGTTTGCAAAACTATGTTCAAGTGCTCGACATGCGCTGTCTCATCTTTCGAATAATTTAAGATGTCTTCTATAAATACCACAACAAATTTGTCCAAGTATGGCCGAAATATGCGATTCATCAAATCCATAAACACAGCAGGAGCATTTGTTAACCCAAATGGAATAACTAAAAATTCATAATGACCGTACCTTATTCTAAAAGCAGTTTTAGGCACATCCGACTCTTTTACTCGCAGCTGGTAGTACCCAGATCTCAAATCAATCTTTGAAAACCATGTAGCTCCTTTCAGCTGATCAAACAAATCATCAATTCTTGGTAACGGATACTTGTTCTTGATTGTCACCTTGTTTAATTGCTGATAGTCAACACACAATCTCATAGAACCATTCTTCTTTTTCACAAATAATACGGGAGCACCCCAAGGTGAAAAACTCGATCTCACAAAGCCTTTGTCAGTCAACTCTTGCAACTACGACTTTAATTCTTTCAACTCTGCTGGTGCCATTCTATACGGAGCAATCGAGATTGGAGCTATTCTCGGTATCAAATCAATACCAAATTCTACTTCCCTGACTGGAGGCAAACCCGACAATTCTTCTAGAAATAAATTCGCGAACTCACACACAATCGGCACTGATTCAACTTTCTTTTCAATTTCTTTTGTATTATTACATACGCCAAATAAGTTTCATAACCCTTCCTCAAATATCTCTGAGCCGACATCGAAGAAATCACACTAGATAGTGCCTCTGATTTGCTTGGTTCAACCCATAGAATTTCACCACTTTCGCACTTTAATTCTATAACCTTTTCTTTGCAATTTACTATAGCATCATGCAATGTCAACCAGTCCATACCCAAAATAACATCAAATTCATCAAACGGCAACAACATCAAGTCGGCCGAAAAGTAATGACCCCGAATCATTAAAGGACATTTCTTGCATACTTTATCAACTATCATACATTTGCCTAATGGATTCGAAACTCTAATCATACACTCTGTATACTCAACAGGCATATTCATACTAGACACCAATTTCATGCACACATATGAATGAGTAGAACCGGGATCAATCAAAGCAATAACGTGAACATCATAAAGAGAAAATATACCAGTAATCACATCGGGTGATGAAGCATCTTCACGTGCCTTTATGGCATAAGTTCTAGCTGGAGCTCTTGCTTCAGGTTTAACTATTGAATCTCTGACTACATTCTTGCTGCTTGCTTCATTTTCAGCTTTTCTCGAATATCTTCCCCTCGAGTCTGCACCACTAGATTTTACACTCTGAAATTTTTCTTTCTCAACTCTCTCTGGGCAGTCTCTAATAAAATGATCCGAAGAACCACACCAAAAACATTTATTCGCTTTACATGGGCCAAAATGATTTTTACCACACCGCTGGCACTCGGGCTTAACAAATCTCGATTTTCCCACACTAGCCACGTAAGTAGTCTGAGATTTAAGACCCACATTTTGTTTCTTAGAATTTCCATATGATTGTCCGGCCGAAACCTAAGAACGAGGATTCATATTTCTAGATTTTCTAGATTACTGTGAGAATGAACTGCTCGTCGATCTTTTCTTCCAACTTCTAGTCTCAGCCTCTACTTTTTTCCTTCTCTTTAAGTAGTTCTTCAGCCTTGCAAGCTCGATCAACAAGTACTACCATTTCTTTTAATTCAAGAATCCTAACAAATACTTTGATGTCTTCATTAAGTCCGTCTTTAAATCGTTTACACATTTTAGCCTCTGTAGGAACATATTCTCTAGCATACTTACTCAATCTGACGAACTCCCTTTCGTATTTAGTAACTGTCATGTTGCCCTGCTTCAACTCAAGAAACTCTTTACGCTTCTGATCAACAAATCTTTCACTAATGTATTTCTTCCGAAATTCTTTTTGAAAGAACTCCCAAGTCACCTTCTTTTTCGGCACCACTGAAATTAATGTCTTCCACCAATGATAGGCTGAATCCGTCAACAATGATATAGCACATTTCAAGCATTCCCCAGGTGCACAAGACAATTCATCAAATACCCGAATAAAATTCTCATGCCAAAACTCTGCTTTCTTGGCATCATCATCAATATTTGCCCTGAATTCTTCAGCCCCTTTCTTGCGGATTCTATTAACTGGAGTTCTGTGAAATTTCATCAAATCCATACCTTGAGGCATCGGGGGTACAGGTTGAGGAATCAGGGGAGGTGGGGGAGTTTGTGCATTCGGGTTCGTACGAACGAACTCTGTATACCAAGCATTCATCATTTGGAGAAAGGCTTCCCGAGCCCCTTCTCCTCCTCCTTGACCAACAGTAGGAGGTGGATTTTCAGTCGGCATCGTCCCTTCAGCCGGAGCTGGTGCATTACTCTCTACATCATCAGCCACAGCTGGATCGGGATCCATTTACTATAAAAAAATCATTTAAAAGGTCAGAAGTCGTCACACTATCACAATATATATATTTGGCATGTCATGTATAGCAAAACCCGTACATACAACACGTTAGTCCGAGAACCAACTACACTTGCTCTGATACCACCAAATGTAATGCCCCAGTACCCGAGACTATCGCCAGAGTCGAGCACGAGGTGTTAACGGGCTTAATTCATTAATTAAACAAGTCAAACAATTTATTTTAGAAATTCCAGACAAGCTGGCTAACTGCGTCACAGTCGCTTAAAAATTCATATCTCGAGTTTCGAAACTCAAAATTAAGATCCGTAAATTTTCCTAAAACTAGACTCATATATCTATTTACTAATTTTTTTCTAGAATTTTTGGTTGGGCCAATTAGTACAGTTTATTATTTAAAGTTTACCCTGTTTCCGCATTCGACTGCTTTGACCTCTATTCACTACGAACCACTTTTCTCTTTGTACAGAACTCAAAAGACTATTCCGTTTGTATCTATTAAAACTAGACTCAATAAGAAATATCTATATGTAATGAAAAGATTTAATTATTTTTGTACAATTTTTGGTCAATTTCCAAAGTCAGAACAGGGGATTCAAAAATTGCTCTGGCCCTGTTTCACAAAAATTTAAATATCTTATAAAATACAACTCTTTTACCTATTTTGTTTCTTCCACATGAAAATAAATTCATTATGCTTAAATTAAATATTTTATTCATCATCTAATTCTATTTATACTATTTTTAGTGATTTTTCCAATTCACGTCACTGCTGTTGTGTGATTCTGTTTTCTAACCAATTTCACCATTTTATGGTTTTCCATGGACTAAGTAACACATTAAACATACATGACATCAAATATGATCTAGATTGGCCATTCCAATGGCTAATAATTTCCAAAACTTTTCTTACCAAATCATAACCATATCATAAGATTATTTACACAAAGTGAGTATAGTGCTATACATGCCACACTCAAAATATACAAGCCATTTTACCAATTTAGGTCTTCGGATAGTGTGAGCGAGCCTTCGACCTATCCCGATTCTCAAGCCGGCTTGTCAAAACTACAATGAATGAAAAGTAGGGAGTAAGCATAAATGCTTAGTAAGTTCACATGCAAATAGTAAGTAACATAATCATGCATTTCCATATAAAAACATCATTTGCATAAACAACACCAAGACATTCATGTTACATTTGCATTTAATATCATGCTACGATTTCATCATACCAAGTTCTCAACTCGAAGATTTAAGTACATACCTGTCAAATTTTCTCATTTACCACACTTACCAATATGTCACCTTCGTTTTAGGCATTCTTCTTATTCTCTTAAGGTTTACCCGTTGAACACATCGGAATATAATTCGAATACACAGAAAGTTTGTACATAAGTACCACATATGTAGCCAAGCTACCATGTAACCCTCCCATAAGCGAACTCGGACTCAACTCAATGATCTCGGGCGTTCGCATCCATAAGTGAACTCGGACTCAACTCAACGAGCTCAGATGCCTAGTTACATCTCACGAACTCGGACTCAACTCAACGAGTTTGGACATTTGCATCCATAAGTGAACTCGGACTCAACTCAATGAGATCGTATGCCCAACCATCCTAGTGACATATCACTTGTATTCTAATCTATTCCCAAGGTTCAAACGGGCTTTTTCCTCGATTACACATCTTTGCCGTCTTCCACGGAACATCGAAACCGATACTCGGTAGCAATTCATAATTTACATATTATTCAAGAATAACCATAAAGCATAATATTTCATGATATTAATCATTATATCACATAAATAACATTAAATTACTTAAAATGACAATTATGTTACTACATTTACACATGAACTTACCTCGATACAAAATATTAGCAATCAAGCCTATTCCTCGTAAACTTTGTTTTTCCCTCGATCACGACTTGAATCTCATTTCTCTTGATCTATAATGCCAAATTAATCTTATTTGATACATACATTCATCAAAATAGCCCCAAATATGAACTTTGTCAAAATTACCATTTTGCCCCTAAACTTTTGCAAAATTACACTTTTGCCCCTAGGCTCGGGAATTAAACTTCATCCAATTTTCTTATGTTTTATGACATGCTGATCATTTTTCCCTTCTATAGAAATATCAAATTCACACTCTAACATGTACTTATGAATATTAGGTATTTTTACCGATTAAGCCCTTTTACTCGTTTTCACTTAAAACCGAGTAGCACAAGTTGTCTAGCATAATTTAAAACCTCATATTCTATCATAAAACACCAAAATACACAAATTTCACCTATGGGTATTTTTCCAAATATGAACCCTAGGTTAAATTATTGCTAGCATAAGCTAAATCAAGTTACCGAGACTCCAAAAACGTAAAGAACATTAAAAACGGGGCTTGGAATCACTTACTATGGAGCTTGGAAGCTTGAAACAAACCCTAGCTATGGAGAATCCTGTAATTTTTATCCTAATGAAGAAGATGGACATATTTTGCCATCTTTTTCCTTTTTTAATCTTTTAATTACCAAATGACCAAAATACCCTTAATACCTTTCTTTGAAAATTTTCATGGACAAGCCCATTTTTGTCCAAAATTTTAGAAATTGGTAAAATTTCTATTTAATACATCCTCACTAATATTCCAAAGTAATTTCATACTAAAAACTTCTAGAATGCAAGTTTTGCAAATTATTCGATTTAGTCCCTAATTTCAACTTAAGCACTTTATGCATAGAATTTCGTCACGAAATTTTCACACAATCATGCAATCGTATCATAAACCTCAAAATAATCATAAAATAATTATTTCTATCTTGGATTTGTGGTCATGAAACCATTATTCCGATTAGGCCCTAATTCGGGATATTACACTAGGGGTACGGGTTGAGGATTTTGAGGGGGTGGGGGTTGTTGCTGAATAGCCAGATTCGTACAAACGAACTCAGCAAACCATTCGTTTATAATATGGAAAAAGGCCTTTTGAGCCTCTCCCCCTTGACTCACAGCTATAGGTCTACTCTTCTCTAGCACCGTCCCTTAGGCGGGGGCTGGTGCGTTACTTTCCACATCATTTGCCATAGCTCGTTAGGGATCCATTACTATATGAAAAACATAGTTTAAAATCGTCAGTAGTCGTCACACTATCACAATTTATGTATGGCATGTATAGCTAGACTCAAACACATGCTACATAGTCAGAGAACCGACTAAACTGTAGCTCTGATACCACTAAATGTAACACCTTTTACCTGTGTCTGATGCCGGGATAGGATACAAGGCATTACTGGACTTAAACACAAGCAACAACACAAAATTGGGCCATAAAATTTTGTTCAAATCAAATTCATTCATACATATGCAAATTTTCCTTTATATGGGCCTACGAGGCCCAAAACATACATCGGGAGTAGTTCGGGACTAAATCGAGAACTTTAGAAAACTTTGAGAAAACTTAGAAAAAAATTCATTAAACAGGGGCACACGCCCGTGTGGAGATAGGAGACATGCCTTTGTGCCTTTGAGACGCAGGAGACATGCCTTTGTGCCTTTGATACGCCCGTGTCCTCAAGCCGTGCAACTCTCTATTTATGATGTCGACACCAAAATATAGTCACACAGACATGTCACACGCGCATGTGGCTAGACCGTGTGGTTGACTAAAATTTCATAATTTTTCATAAAATGATGTAGACTTCACACGGCCTGGGCACACGCTCATGTCTCCAAGCCGTGACCCTCACATGGCCAAGACACACGCTCGTGTCTTAGCTCATGCGTTTACTGGAACGATACAAATGTGCAAGTGTACACAATCGTAGCAAGTAATAAAGTGACAAGTAATGTCGAGTTATCATACCCACAGGGACTATAAAAAGAATTATTTATGGAATTAATTGTAAAACACTTTGGTGAGGTAAAACTAATTTGAGTTTAAAAGATGGTTAAAAACTTATTTAAAAACTTAGTAAATAATTAATATAAAACAAAGGAGTTCTAATGCACGATTTCAATAAGATTTAATCAAGGTAACATACTTGTGTTGGATTAATTATATTCTTCTAACTTAGAATGATTAAACTCACGTTTACACTGCTACGAACAAATTCATGGCAACTCGGTAATTGGCTAACTTCTGAACATACTCACATACAAAAATCCATTCATCTCTTGACATATCCCTATGTCAATTCAAATGACTAAATAGATTCTAACAAGCAAACATGTTATTGCACATACATACTTATTAAATTGAACTAATCTCTTACATATCCCTATGTCAATTCAAACGATTAATTAAATCTAACAAGCATATAAAAGACTATGTGAGGTAGCAAGACATGCCTACCTTGAAACAGTTTAATCACAATAATCTTGCAAGTTATGCAAGGCAATAATATCGCTAGATACATTACTAATTTAACCTTCAGCTACCTTAGAAGAATAAACATGCACTGATTAAATACTGCGTCAATTAATTATAATTTTAATCCGTTTAAATAATTAATTCATTAGTTACTTAACAATTATATTGCAAAAATAACTTAGGCATTATTTTACTTAACCAAGCAATTTACCGATGCCTATAATAGGATACACATCATTTTAACAATTCAAGTAGGCAGAATATAATCAACCCAACTCAAACTCAATTTTAAGCTAAATTGATTAAAATAACCATTTCAATAGCATAAATATTCATAAACATGTTCATCAAAACAACAACAAAAATTAAAGAGATAGGGAACAAGAAGCAAATCTGGTGTTTCTCCATGGCTTGACTAGTCGCTCCGTTCTTCGTTGCCCTCGACTATCAAGGTGGCTTATAAACACCTAATTACTGCTCCAAAATGGCTGATGGAAGCTTTTGTCCCAAGAGAATAAATCAGCACTTGAACAATAAGGTAAATGGGATGGAAAAAATGAGAGAAAAGTGAGAGAGGGAATGAGAGAATGTTGTGGAATGAGGGATGGTTTGAATGATCAGCAAGGGGTGGCTTTTATAGCTGATTATGACTGCTAAAAATAGAAAATTCCAGAAGCCAAAGAGCCCCCCTATGGCCGGCCATCTACTTGGCAAGAGTTGAGACTTTCACCTTCGCTAAAAATGGCCTAGGGCAAATCTACAAAGCCACAATTAAAGGTGGGGTTTGAATGCAATTTAGAAGTCTTTCGAGGGCCTTTTTGCAAGCATATTTAATCAGCTAAAATGCTGATTTGGGTCAGCATATGGACAGTTCTGGGCTGCCCAATTAGTGGCTGGTTCGGTTTACTCAATATGGTTCGACCAGTGTGTTCAACTGGACCCTCTCTCCATAATTAATTAAAAATAATTTATTTAACCCACATTAAATGGGGAATAAATTAAAATTAATTAAATTATTAATTAATACACATTTCAGGAACGTCTTAGGCTAGAAATTCATGTGCCTCGATACTTCGATTTGCTTCTCGGTTTTGTGCTTTCAGCAGTGTCAACTGGGCCAATTTTCGCCCTTTGCACGAATCTGTCGAAAATAGTAAAAATTAATAAAAATTGAGTATAAAATTAACTAATTTCACCATGTTCATATTTTTGACACAATTTAATTATTTATAATATTTAATTATTTTTCGACAAGCATTTAACCGGATTTGCATGAATATAAGTAAAAATGGGTAGGAAAGAGTATATAATTTTTTGTGTTTCCACACCCCCAAACTTAATTCATTGCTCATCCTGAGAAATGCACAAATTTTGAAAAGAACTTCTCGGAAACACCTTTGAAAAATTCCTTCAGAACAACATTTTCCTAAAATTATGAATTTAAAATACTTATGCTCAAAGACAAGAAATCTGATAGTTATGCTACTTAAGTATACATATTATTCAAATTAAATTCAACAACTTATTGTAATAGAAAAATTTAGACTAAATGATTTTGTAATCAAAGACATGTTAACCCTTACCAATTTGATTTTTATTCCTTTATTCAAGACTGAGCTGCAATCATTAAGCTTAACTTATGTCTTCATATGTTGATCGTAACAATTTCTCTCCACTAATGCAGGTAGCATTAGGACTTTGAATCAATAGGTCTTTATCAAGGTTGTAACGTGGCTAGGCTAGGGGTAGGTGAAAGATGGATAATTTTTTGTTTAAAACCCCAAGACTCAATGTCAATCGAACCTTTCGAATTTTTACCTTCGATACACCAACTTGACTTTCATATGCTCTTTTGTACATCTCTTTCAAATACACGTGCTCTTTTTTTTAAATAACACGAGTACTTACTTTATGTATTGCAATTCTTGAGCAATTGATACTTCTTTTCAACTCCACCAAACTTATTTTCAAAGTACATTTTGAATATTACTGAGTCTAGTGCTTGGGATAATTTTAAGATCATTAAGCGAAAAGTAATGGCTAATTATTGCAAGGGTCGAAATAAAATTAGGCCATATAGTCTCAAAGTTGGGTTTCAAAGGATAAAATTTTACCATGGTGGGCTTGAAAGGCTCAAACGGTCCAAACAATAGTTGCCTAAATCATTTCCAACGTTTCATGCTCCCTAGGATTTTGCCTCAAGAAACTACTAAGTCAATTCTAAAAACTAAAACTTTCATGCATACCTAACTTTCCTAAAGAACTAAAAATTTTATGGTACGAATTTGCATGCTTTATTAAAAATACATTCATGTCATTATTAAGGTAACATAATAATTTATATTCATACTTAAATTGAGCATACTTAATAGAATTAAAATTTTTCAACAAAATATATCCTAATCATAATTAAAAGAAAAATTTATTCTGATCTGAGTGAGAATAATTCAATTTTTTGGTCCCCTCAACTTAAAATGAACAATGTCCTCATTGTTTAAAGTGAATAGATACTATACACCAGGTAGGATTTTAGAAAAGAGGAGGTGAGTCAATTTGACTGCTTAAGTACCAAGCTCTTTCTAAATCCAATCCTAGACGTGTATATATCTATTGCCACACTTTATTTTTTGTGACTTGTTCATATTTACTCATAATTTCCATCTCTTGTTTTATTATGCAAAAATAAAAAAAAATCCCTAATTAAACTTAATCCTAAAAATAGTCTAAGAACAAAATAAAGTAAAGTCAAGACCCCTACCTTTTATTTATTTGCAGGTCCTTCCGATCTGGACTCATCTTTTGCTCCATCATTATTGCCTTTGCATGAGCCGCTTTGCTCCTTCTTTGATAATGGACTCCATGGTTCAAATATGAAATTTGGAAACTCAGGCACAAAAATAAATGAGTCATTGTAAATTTTCTTAAAAGCACTTCTCATCGAGTCATCCCTTATTTTTGAGTATCTCCAGTAGGCTTGCTGCTGCCATTGCATATGTTGCATTAAGTCCATCAATTTTGATAGCTCATCTCAAAGATCTGGTCTAGGCGATTGAGCTTTAAACATTGAAGTTTCAGCATCAGGTTTAGCTTCTAACTCCACTGATTCTACCTTATCAGGGACTTTAAATGATTGCATCATGGGATATTCTTCTTTATCAGGGTCCTCCGATTCCTCACTTACTTCAACTTGTTGCTGTAGAACTGAGTCTCCAGCTGCTCGGTAAAGGTCCCAATCCGTGATTGTGCCTTGGCTATACCCTGTCTTCCTTACATTTGCATGAATTTCGGCTTTCAAGCATAAAATTGTTATTGTAAAGGGGAAGTAAGCAAGGCCAGAGCGTTTAACAGCACAATTCCGTATTTCCCTCAAGATGATCTTCCCCACATCAATGGTCTTACCAGTTAGGATCGAGTACAATAAGACCATTCACTCTAATGAGATTGTAGTCCCATGTGAGCTAGGCATAAGGCTGAATCGGATGAAGTAAAACCATACCTTCGTGAGTGGCATTAAATATTCTCTTCGACAAGTGTGAATTCCTTATTTTGACACAGTCCGCATAGAACCCTAAACTGTCAGTTTCTTAAGAATTTCTTGCAAATTCTGAGGCTTAATATTGCTTATCAATGTGGAATATTCATCATTTTTGAAATTAGGTAATTCAAGGAACTCATCAACAGCATTTGAATTTATCGGTACCTTGATTCTGCGAACTGGAACTTCTACCATCTTGCTTGAAGTTAGATTCACATAGAACTCACGACCTAGCTTCTCATCCACACTAGGTCTCTTTTCACAAAATAACTCCCAATTGAGGGTTTCAGCAACTTGATGAATACGTGCCATAAAGTCTCTGTAGTTGCTTTCTTTTAATGTAAAGCCTTTCTCTAGATGCATCTGTTGATTTTGAAGATACGTTCATATCTCACTCTAGCTTCTTCACAATGGATCTTGTTTTGTGTTTCATCAATTTGAGCGGAAGCACGAGTTCTCTTACGAGGCATATTTAACCTAAACATAAGATGGAAAATTTATTTTTTCAAAAATTTAATAAAATTTATCAATAATTCAATGAATTGAAAAATTAACTAATTGAATAAAATTAAAAATTAAGAGAAAACTAGGTTTTACCAAATTTTTGTAAAAAAATATAATAACTCAAAAAAAAATAATAATAATGAAGGAAAAGGTGGCAATTTAAAAGGAGGGTTGGAGGGTTTGTGGCTTAGGATAGATGAATGAAGAATGTTGCAGAAGCAACTAGGCCATGCGGGCGTAGTGATGCACAGTAGGGCTAGAAGCAAGCAGCGACACAGGTGTTTAGCAGCATGAAGCAATTGGGCGCACGCAGGATGGTGTAGAAGGTACGTATAGAGCACGGAATGAAGGCCTGGTGCGAGCTGAGGCTGGTGCAGCAAGCGGGCGATGGAGCTGGACGTGCTTGTGGCCTGCTAAGACGTGCGACGTGTGCTGCTAACTAAGTGGCTACTGGGCAAAAGGTTTCGGCACTTTTGCGTTTTAGTGCTTTGGGTTTTGAGTGATAGATAAATGGGAAATATACCCTAAATCATTTATTAAAAAAATATGAAAATTTTAAACATCCGATAAAATGAACGAAATTTCATTCCGTTCAATCTTATCTCCCTAACAGTGTTTCTAGCGCTGAGCATTAACTTGAAAATTACCTCCCTTACCTTGGAGCTCGATAACTCTGTATGGATAGACGTGATGAATCGTAAATGGACTAGACCAACGTTATTTTAGCTTACCTAGAAAGAACTTTAGTCTGGAATTAAATAACAAGACTCGCTGACCTGCTTCAAATTCTAGAACTCGAATGTGCCTGTCATGCCATTTCTTAAGTCTCTCCTTGAGTAATTTGGCATTTTCGTAGGAGAACATCTGGAGTTCCTCTAGCTTATTGAGTTGGAGCATCCGTTTCTCTTTAGCAAGCTTAGGATCCAAGTTGAGTTGTCGAAGAACCCAGAAAGCCTTGTGCTTTAACTCTAAGGGTAGATGACATGCTTTCTTAAAGACCAACCTGTAGGGTGACATCCCTAAAGGTGTTAAGTAGAAGCACCCACCGAATTAGTCTCGGCTTAGCATCCTTCTTGGCAAGTAAGTACTTAATTGTCGAGTGGTCCTTATAGACAGTCACTTTGGTACCTACAAGATAAGATCGAAACTTGTCAAAAGCAAATACAATAGCAAGTAACTCTTTTTCTGTTACCGTATAGTTCAGTTGAGCTCCTGTAAGAGTCCGGCTTGCATAGTAGATGGGATGAAGAATTTTGTTCCTTTGCTGGCCCATGACAGTTCCTATCGCGAAGTCGCTTGCGTTACACATCAATTCAAATGGCAAATCCCAATCTGGTGTGACGATTATGGGTGCCGTAACTAATCGACTCTTCAAATCCTTAAAAGCTCTTAAGCATTCATCATCGAACTTGAACGTCGTGTCCTTCTCCAATAATTTGCATAAGGGTTTAGCAATTTGGGAGAAGTCCTTGATAAATCTTTGATAGAAACCGACGTGACCTAAAAAGCTCCTAACACCCTTTACAGATGTTGGAGGTGGGAGCTTCTCAATAACATCTACCTTCGCTTTGTCTACCTCATTTCCATGTCTCGTTATCCGATACCCTAGAACAATTCTTTCTCGTACCATGAAATGGCACTTCTCCCAGTTAAGTACGAGGTTCATTTCTTCGCATCATCTTAGTACCCTAGCTAGATTGGTTAAGCAATCATCGTAAGTATCTCCGAATACTGAAAAGTCATCCGTAAAAATTTCCAAGTACTTCTCAACCATGTCAGTAAAAATAGACATCATACATCTTTGAAATGTAGTAGGTGCATTACATAAACCAAATGGCATGCGTCTAAAAGCAAATGTACCGTACATGCTGGTGAACATTGTCTTGTGTTGATCTTTCAGTGCTACTGTAATTTGATTATACCCTGAGTATCCATCGAGAAAATAGTAATAGTCTCGCCCCGCAAGTCTATCCAGCATCTGGTCCAAGAACGGAAAAGGAAGTGATATTTCTTAGTCGCCTTGTTCAACTTCCAGTAATCGATGCAAATCCTCCACCCAGTAACTGTTCTAGTTGGTATCAACTCGATATTATCGTTTTCTACGACTATGATACCTTCCTTCTTTGGCACGTACTGGACTAGACTTACCCACGAACTATCTGAGATGGGATAAATGATACCCGTATCTAACCACTTGAGAATATCCTTTTTCACCACGTCCTTCATGATGAGGTTCAGTCTTCGTTGTCCATCAATCATCCCTTTTTCGCCACCTTCCAAGACAATCTTGTGCATGCATACAGATGGACTAATATCGCGGATATAGGATATGGTCCATCTGATAGCCTTCTTGAATTGTTTCAACACCAAGATGAGTTTCTCTTCTTGCTCAGTAGTTAATTTTGCTGAAACAATCACAGGCAGAGTAGAAGTGTTACCTAAATAAACATATTTTAAATGTGAAGGTAATATATTGAGTTCTAATTTAGGTGGTTCCTCAAATGATGTTTTTGGTTGGTCATACTTCCTCTTCTCCAACTCCAAAGATTCAAAGAGAGATTGTGGATTAAATCCCCTTTGATTAGCTTCTAACAAAGCTAAGTATTCATCCTCCTCTTCATCATTTGGAGGATCTAATGTCAAAATTTTTTCCAATAGATCTTCAAAAGAGTTGATTTCCTTTTCCATTATTAAATCCTCTAAGTCGGATACTGCAGAATAATCATCAATTACGTCAGGAAATCGCATAGACTTAAAAACATTAAATGTTACTCGATCATCTTGAACACGCATCGTAAGCTCGCCCTTCTACACATCAACAAGGGTCCTTTCGGTTGCTAAGAATGGTCTTCCTAGGATAATTGGTACTTCTTTGTCTGCTTCAAAATCTAGAATCACAAAGTCAGCAGGAAAGACGAATTTATCTACACGTACCAATACATCCTCAATTTTTCCTTCTAAATGTGCTAAGGATCGATCTGCTAGTTGAACTGTAATCGTAGTAGGTCTAACTTCACCTATCCCCAACTTCCTAAATATTGACATAGGCATCAAGTTTATATTTGCACCCAAGTCACATAGTGCCTTACCACAATATGTTTCTCCAATGTTGCAAGGTATGGTAAAACATCCAGGATCCTTCAGCTTTGCGGGAAATTTGTCTTGAAGATATGCACTGCATTCCTTTGTCAGAGCTGCTGTCTCAAATTCTCCAAGTCTTCATTTTTTGGACAGGATATCTTTCATGAATTTAACGTAGTTCGGCATCTGCTCAAGTGCTTCAACCAACGGGATGTTGATATGAAGTTGCTTGAGTACGTCTAGGAACTTCTTGAATTGAATCTCCTATTTCTGCTTCTGAAGTCTTTGAGGGTAGGGTGGTGATAGTTTCTTTACTGGAACTAGTTGATTCGTTTCCTGCAGCAATTCTGCATCTAACGGAGTTGTTAGTTGATCAGAATTAGCTGGTTCTTGAATTACCTTGTTGGGTTTTGCAGATTCTGGTTCTTGTGAAACTGGAATTTCAACACTTGGTTGAACTTCCTTTGAGTCTTGAGCATTAGCTGGCTCCTTTTCAGCTTCGATAGTGTTGGGCTCTACTGTCCTTTCGCACCTCAATTTCAATGCTTTGCAATGACCCTTCCCCAAATTTCTTGGATTCTCTGTATCACTAGGTAAGCACCTTGTGGTTAGTTCCTAAGTTCAGTTGCAAGCTGGCCCATTTGGTTTTCCAGATTCTTCAATGTAGCTACTTGGCTTTGAATTAAGGCACCATTCTTCGCCATGTATGCCTTCAGCAGATTCTCCAAGCTATTGGATGGTTTAGCTTGAACTGGGTTCTGAACTTGTTGGGAAAGACTACACGGCTGAGTCGGTCTAGGTTGGGTGTAATTGTTACTGGTTCCAACCCCTTGGTTACTCTAGGAAAAATTCGGGTGGTTTCACCATGATGGGTTATAGAAATTCGATTGTAGTCCTTGCCTTCCTTGATTTTAGTTCTAGTTACCCATGTAATATACAGATTTGGGGTTCAATAGACATTCTTCGAACAAATGTCCTTCCCCACAATAAACACAGGTTATACTCTCAAATTGGTGAGGCGGTTGGGCTGTAAAACTGTTAGACCCATTAGTGGTAAGATTCTTAAGCATTGAGGATATTGTAGATACCTGAGATACGAGTGAAGTGAGAGTGTCCACTTCATGTATTCCAGTGACTCATCTTCCTGACGTGACTCGATTGGTTGGCCATTGATAATTGTTACTTAAGATCCTCTCGATGATTTTGTAAGCCTCATTATAAGACTTAGAAAGGAGAGCACCGTTAGCAGAAGTGTCCACTACCATCCTCGTATGAGCATTGAGACCATTATAAAATGTCTCAAGTTGGATGCAATATGGGATTCTGTGATGAAGGCATTTCCATAATAATTCTTTTTTTCGTTCCCATGCCTCATACAAGGATTTATCATCCATTTGTTGGAAGGCAGTGATCTCGTTCCTCAACTTAGCATTCTTGCCAAGTGGAAAATACTTCATGAGAAATATTTCGGCTAACTCTTTCCATGTAGAAATTGAGTTTGGTGGCAATGAATTCAACCAGGCTCGAGCTCTGTCCCTTGGTGAGTACAGGAACAACTTAAATCGTAATACATCTTCGGGTACTCCAGCTAATCTGAAAGAGTCGCTCACCTCCATAAATACTCTTAGGTGAAGATGAGGATCTTCGGTAGGCATTCCACTGAATTGGCCCACTGTCTGAAGCATCTAGAACATGACTGGCTTCATCTCAAATTGTTGTGCCTCAATTCCGAGTCTCTTAATACCCAGATTAAGATCATTAAATACATGCACTGCATACTGTCTTAAGCTTTTATCCCTATCGTCAGCAATAAGGATATGATTTTGACCACGGTTTGCTCCTTTCCTTGATTCATATTCTCGAAATTCATTCCTTCAGTGCTTCTTTGGTTTGCTTGTCTTCTTCACTGTCAAAAGATTCGTTCTATCTCAGGGTCTATGGGAAGTAAGTCAATAATCTCGTCAATACTCATAAACACCTGAAATTATCAAAGAAAAATTAATTAAGTTAAAATTTAAACAGAAAAATAAACCAAAATGTAAAACTAACAAATTCACGAATAATGACTTTTAAAAACAGTCCCCAGCAATGGCGCTAAAAACTTGGAACGATAGAAATGTGCAAGTGTACACAATCGCAACAAGTAATAAAGTGACAAGTAATGTCGAGTTATCATACCCACAGGGACAGTAAAAAGAATTATTTATGGAATTAATTGTAAAACATTTTGGTGAGGTAAAACTAATTTGGGTTTAAAAGATGGTTAAAAACTTATTTAAAAACTAAGTAAATAATTAAAATAAAACAAAGGAGTTCTAATGTACGATTTCAATAAGATTTAATCAAGGTAACATACTTGTGTTGGATTAATTATATTCCTTTAACATAGAATGATTAAACTCATGTTTACACTACTACGAGCAAATTCACGACAACTCGGTAATTGGCTAACTTCTGAACATACTCACATACAAAAATCCATTCATCTCTTGACATATCCTTATGTCAATTCAAATGACTAAACAGATTCTAACAAGCAAACATGTTATTGCACATACATACTCATTAAATTGAACTAATCTCTTGCATATCCCTATGTCAATTCAAATGATTAATTAAATCTAACAAGCATATAAAAGACTATGTGAGGTAACAAGGTATCCCTACCTTGAAACAGTTTAATCACAATAATCTTGCAAGTTATGCAAGGCAATAATATTGCCAAATACATTGCTAATTTAACCTTCATCTACCTTAGATGATTATGGCATTTATAGCAGATTGTGGCTACTAAAAATAACAAATTCCAGCAGCCAAAGAGTCCCCCTATGGCCGGCCATCTACTTGGCAAGAGTTGAGACTTTCAACTTTGCTAAAAATGGCATGGGGCAAATCTACAAAGCCACAATTAAAGGTGGGGTTTGAATACAATTTAGAAGTCTTTGGAGGGCCTTTTTGTATGCATATTTAATCAGCTAAAATGCTGATTTGGGTGGATGGTTCTGGGCGACCCAATTAGTGGCTGGTTCAGTTCATTCAATATGGTTCGACCAGTACGGTTCAACTGGACCCTTTCTCCATAATTAATTAAAAATAATTTATTTAACCCACATTAAATGGGGAATAAATTAAAATTAATTAAATTATGAATTAATACACATTTCTAGACCGTCTTAAGCTAGAAATTCATGTGCCTCGATACTTCGAATTGCTTCTTGGTTTTGCGCTTTCAGTAGTGTTAGCCGAGCTTGCACGAATCTGTCGAAAATAGTAAAAATTAATAAAAATTGATTATAAAATTAACTAATTTCACCACGTTCATATTTTTGACACAATTTAATTATTTTATAATATTTAATTATTTTTTGACAAGAATTTAACTGGATTTGCATGAATTTAAGTAAAAATGGGTAGAAAAAGTATATAAATTTTTGTGTTTCCATTTACTACAAGGCATTCTATTTTGCAAAACTAAAGTGTAGGGGACATGGCCAGATCACACCCTTATGGGGCAGACCGTGTATCATACACAACCTAGACACATGCCCGTGTGTCTACCCGTGTGGACAACTTTGAGGTTATTTTCCAAGCCATTTGCCACCTTCAATTGCTTACTCATTTATACATTTTTGATGGCATGCAACATAGCATATTTAGTCACTCAAATACTCACAATCATGATTAATCCATGACTTTGTAATGTCAACATATCACATGCTCAAACCATCATGCTTTCATATGGAATTCCGCACCAATTTCATATTTATTCGTCCTTATAAACCTACCTTCAGTCTACTCAATTATACCATAGTTATGGTCATACCTATTAGTCCCAATTTATTCATTAAACATATGTGCCACTTATCTCACATATCATCCACAAGCAACCATATCAAGCATAACACATTTGCATGCATACATAAATAATTAGGGTTACAACCCAATAATCAATATGAGCCACCTTTCATGGCCATATACAAAATAATCATAATACCATCATGAGCCAATACATTTGGCTAATCAATATGACACATCACAAAATAACCAAGTCACCTATACATGCCATACTAAAAATACTTAAACCATATGTATACCCAAAGGATTGAATCGATAGTGTGATCTGAGCTCCGATGTCTTTTGATCCCCAAGCTAGCTTGGCGACACTAAAAAAATGGAAAGGAAGGGGGGTAAACATTAAAGCTTAGTAAGTCCATATGCAAATAACATGCTATCTAAACAAGTATTTAACATACATTTAACATAATGAATATAAATTTGTATTTCATCAAATCACTTAAACTTACTCATCACATAAACAACCTTATCATAAGTTCATCATATACCAAGGCATTACTCATGAGTTCGGTATACACACCTGTACCAACTCGTGACATAACCTCTTACTCATTCTTCTTATTGACTTATCCCTTGGGTCTTCTGTCAAGTTACTCAATAATTTACCCATTGAATATTCGGAATACTATTGGATACATGGAAGGCTCGCACATAAGTGTCACATACATAGCTAAAGGTACCTCATATAACATAACACATAAAAGCTTATTCTTGAGCTACTCACGGGTCTACTCACACAAGCTGTCGGTCAGGAGGTAGCTACACGGGTTGCTCACACAAGCTGTCAAGTATCTGTAACACATGTCGGACTACCTAGCCACCAGTAGGACATACAGACCAGCACCCGGAACCACATAAACGTATATCACATATCTCATGAGCTCATAAATCACATGGCTCCTAATGACATGTCACTTGTATCCTAAACTATTCCTAAGGTTCAAATGGGATTCTTTGATATCACATCTTTGTCAAGCTTGCTCCTAATGTCGATCTCAATGTCCATAATACCAATCACCTACTAATGAAGCAATCAAAGCATAAGTCATAATAGCATTAAAGAATTTAAATTCACATAATACTCAAGCATTGAGAATATAACATAACATCACATTATTTGTATATGAACTTACCTCGGTAAAAAATGATGAAAATGAGCCTATTCTTCGAAAACCTTGATTTTCCCTCGATCAAGACCCGAATCACGTTTTTCTTGATCTATAATACCAAATTTAACTTGTTTATTACATAAATTGTTCGAATCGACCCGTAACACATACTTTGGTAAAATTACCTTTTTACCCCTAACTTTTCACTTATTTATAATGTAACACCCCTTACCCATATCCGACGTTGGGATAGGGTACGAGGCGTTACCGAAACTTTACTCAGGTAATCATGTAAAATTGAGCTCAATCCTATTCATAATGACCCTATCGGGGACTTACGAGGCCCAAAACATACATTGAAATTGGCTCGAGACTAAATTGAGAACTTAAGAAAGATATTGGAAAAATACCTAGACCAAACCTCACACGCCCGTGTAGGGGTAAAGCACATGCCCATGTGCTTTAGGACACACACGTCTCCCTAACCCGTGTTGAATTTATGGAAATTATTTCCTATTTTGAACCTACAGGGGATTTCACATAGCAAGCACACGCCCATGTCCCTGGCCCGTGTCCTTCACACGGCCTAGACATGCTCGTGTGACCGCCCGTGTCCAAAAACCTAGACATTCTGTTTATGACATCAACATGTATTTAGGGACACACAGCCAAGACATACGCCCGTGTACTAGGTCGTGCCCTCCACACGGTTGAGACACACGGCCGTGTATTTACCCATGTGTTTACTACGATGCATTTTGACTTCAAAATTTTAGGTGCAAGGGACACACAACCATACCACACGCCCATGTGTGTCACACACGGCCTGGACACACGCCCGTGTGCCTACCCATGTGGACCTTGTTAGGCTATTTTCCAAGCCTTTGGTCACCCTCTATCATCTACTCTCACTTATAGGCTTCCATAATACATAACAAGGCCTGATTATATACTTAAATGACCTCGATAAACCTCATTGCATGTAAACCTCATTTCATCAGTTTTACACATGCTAGGTTATTTTCTTCGTATTAAGGATTTATATGTCTTATAACATATTTAAGATTGGTTCATTATTTAGACTTATTGTCAGTTATGGTCTAACCATTCCAGGTGATTTGGTCACCTTGTATGTATCTAATTGAGATATACCCTACTTAACCATCACAAGAACATTTGAACATAAATGTGTACTTATTGGTAGGTCATAACCTTCATCAAAATAAGCCAATTCCCATGGCCGTATACAAGTGAATGGGATATACCTTAATAAGCCTCCATATTTGCTAATCAAATGACACATATAACAAAATAAACAAAATCCCTATACATGCCATTGAACAAAAGTAAAAGTATCTATATACCAAACCTAGGCAAAATGATAGTGTGTTGATTCTCCAACCGTCTTCCAATCCCTACGAGTCCTCGAGCTCTGTAAAACAGAGAAAAGATAGGGGTAAGCATTTACATGCTTAGTAAGCCCGAATAACTAAAAAGTAAACTTATCGATTAATTAGTATACAACCATATTAGGCAATAAAACCAACAAGAAATGGAATGGTTTCCCTATCACATGCACTAAATCAACAAGTTAGTCACATAACAATACACCATGTAATTAATCTTAGATGAGTTCATCATTAAACATTTCAATTTATACATATCTCATATTATCCCGTTAAGTTTCTCGAAAATCTCGATGGATTATCCATTTATCGTCAAGTCATAAGAGCGATTATTTCATGTATGCACTCCCGCGAACCTCACATCTTACGGCGGGATTACCAGTCTAAGCTAAATCCCCTGTAATATAAATTCGTAAGACGATGTTGGGATTACCAGTCTAGGCTAAATCTCTTATAGTGACAAACACCATTAATGAGCTTGGATCTGAATTACCAGTCCAGGCTAAATTTAGACCTTAATCGGATTACCCATCTGGGCTAAATCCACAATGCACACATATTCTTTGGGAGGCTCGATCACTCAAGGAACACCCGTCAGGGCTAGATCCTATAGTGGGATCAACGGATTACCCGTCTAGGCTAAATCCTTTTCTGCAACACATATAGGATCTCAAGTCATGTAAGCAATTATCATACATTTATCAACCGAAACATTTATCAACATGTCATTATTAAGGATGCATTTCATAGATTTTCATGTCATCATCAAATGCAATTATTATACATTCATAAATCATGCAAGTAGGCATATTTTGAGTTTACTTTAAGTTATCCGAACTTACCTGGTACTCGTTCTGGTATCGTGTTTCGGTTATTTCGAAACCTTTTATTTTCCTCGATCGACCTCCGAAATTTGTTCCTCGGGGTCTATAACAATAAAAATGAATCATTAACATCTCACATTATACTTTTCGAGTCTAAATTTCACCCCCGGTCCAAATGACCTTTTAACTCCTAACCTTTCACATTTTTACGATTTAGTTCCTAGGCTCGTATAATGAAATGCATGCAAGTTCTACCTTACCCAAGCCTAGCCAAATGTTCTTTTCCCTTATGGCAGCCCACATTTTTCCATTATTTCTCATCTTTCTACCCATTTTTACAACTTTTACAAAATGGTCCCTCAAGCTATTTCCATGAAAAATCACTTAATAAAAGTTGTTTACCATCTTTTAAACTTTCATATTCCTCCATAAACCATCAAAATAAAAGTAACTCATGCATGGGTAAATTTCTAAACATGAACCCTAGCATGAAATATGGGTAGAAATAGAGAGAGTAAGTTACTGGAATTTCAAAAATATGAAGAACATTAAAAATGGGGCTTGGGAGCACTTACTATTAAGCTTTAAAATTTTGAAAACCCTAGCTTTGGAGAGCTTGAGAATTTCGGCTGGATGAAGGAGAAGAATGGCAGATTTTTGGCTTATTTTTCCCATTTTATTTCATTAATTAGCTAAATGACCAAAATGCCCTCAAGCCCTTTCTTTCAAATTTCATCCATACATGCCCATTTTTGTCCAAAAACTTAGAAATTGGGCAAATTTCTCTTTAAGACCTTCTAATTAATAATCTAAAACAATTTCATACAAATTGCTTCTAGAATCCAAGTTTTGCAATTTATTCAATTTGGTCCTTATTTTCCAATTGGACACCTTACTCATAGAATTTCTTCATGAAACTTTAACACATGCGTATTCTCATATTCTAGACCTCATAATAATCATAAAATAAATATTTCAACGTTGGATTTGTGGTCTTCAAGCCACTGTTTCGACTAGGCTCTATTTTGGGATGCTACATTTCTCCCCCATTAGGGACTTTCATCCTCGAAAGTCTTACTAGTAAATAGGTTTGGATATTGGCTTCTCATGGTTTCTTCCGGTTCCCATGTGGCTTCTTCCACTCCATGTCTGTGCCATAGGACTTTTACCAAAGCCACATCTTTATTCCTTAGCTATTTTGTAACATCCCTAACCCGTATCTGTCGCCGGAGTGAGGTTACGAGACATTACTAAGCGAAGGCAAAGTTCCGTATATTTTCATATTAATTTAAGATTTAAATCACATCAGTGCTTATAATTCAATCTAATATCTAATCATAAATTTATTATCATTCACCACATAGTTTAAGTAGACCATAATCCAAACTATATAAATATTAAAACAATTCATTGCATATATAAAACATGTAATGTATCAATAATTTCCTTACGGAATATTTGTCCTATATTTATACTTATACAAGTCATGCATATACACAAGTTAATTATCCATTGAACTAAATTTCATTACTGACCCCTTTCCTTTATATATATGCAGCATTAATGTGTTAAACTATGGGTAATTCATATGTTATATATTAACAAGTTTTAATAACAAACATTTGATTATAAATAACCCATTTTAATTATATGTCTACTTGGCTAACTCAATTCATTTTTACATATTTAATATTTTATAAATACCTAATGAATTCACTTTGCCATGCACATGTACATATCAACCATATTACAAGCACAAACATTTATACACGAATAACATTTAAAAATCTCAACTAACATAATGAGACCAATTACCGAATACACACTTATCCTTATATAAATCTAAACTTCAATATGCCTTACTTTTAAAATAACAATTTGAATGTCATCCACGTCATTAATATGGACCATAAACGAAAACTCAATTTAAACCATGCATAATAATCATATTAAACTTAGGCCATGACACAACCAAACCGAATTTGAACCTAAGATTAAAGCCATTTTCGATGCATGATATGCATACCACAACATCAAACATAACATTGATATATTTTACTAGTGAACATCGAATCTACCTCACGCAATTATATGTATTTCCAATACTTTATACCATAATCAAACCTGTTAATGATGTACGTATATAATATGTATACCACACATTTAACTGAATTTTATTCATGTAACATACACAATATTTATCAAAACCCAAGTTCAGTGAACATTTAACCAAAAACATATGAAACCGAATCTAAGCATATCAAGAAAATCATTTCCAGCATGTGGTACCTAACACAAATTATATGTACATGGTATGTAGCTATAGAACCAAAGTGAACATAAATCGAACACAACATAACCAAATTTTAAAGATTAAAGCTTAGCCATTTTCGCATGGCTTATATACAAAACCAAAGTTCGACATTTCCAAAATGCATTCTAGCCTATACATGCCATAATTTGAGTTTGACTTATAAATGTACCAAAATAGTTGATAGTGTGATGAACTTTGTTGACGATCCCTAAGCTCGTAGCTTGACTCCAAAATAAAAAAAAAACAGAGTAACATAACGCACAGAGTAAGCTATCATAGCTTAGTAAGCCATAAGAAAATAAACAATCTAATGATATAACCAACTCATTATAAATTTAACCGAATTATACTAGCATAAGTATGCTTAGTCTCAACGTACCAATTTCATACAAGATATTTTCGTTTTTATATAAAATTCCCACCCTGGTCGAATGCCTATATAACCAATATAAGTAATTCACATTTCACTTACAAAGCCAATATATCATTAAACAATCAATTATACTTATTCTCATAAACACCAACTCAAGCATCATAATATATCATCATGTACACATTACCTACATAGCCGAATACACATGGTTACATCAATAAACATATCACATATCATTTCGAAGACAATCACAATATATATATCTCATCAAGATCAATTACACTTTTATTATTACACATTCCATATTTACCTTATAAGTCATTTGTATAAAACATTAAATACTTACTTACCTTACCTTGAATATGTAACAGGATAATCCATACCTGGCATTTAGCTCGTTTTACTCATTCAAACATAGCTTATCTTTGCCTGATGAGCCATTTGGAATCGGATAGGACACTCGGATAATCACATAAATCGTACAATGCTAACGTCCCAGACGTGGTCTTACATGTAGCCACATATCGATGCCACTGTCCCAGACAGTATCTTACTCGTAAACACATATCGAAATCACATATCGATGTCATGGTCTTACTCGCATACATATATCGGAATCCTATGTCATGACATATGTATCCTAACTATTCCTAAGGTTCATACAGGGCTTCCGGACTTCGTAACTCGGTCGAAACGAATTCAGAAACATGGTAATTAAGCTTTCACATATTCGGCTATAGCTTAAATAAAATCATAAATTTCATTTCAGCATATATATTTTGTATTTATTTACAACTAAGTACGTCTATTTGCTTATAAACTTACCTCGGACAATGAAAAATCGGTACAGATCGACTAATCGACAACTTTCGTTTTCCCTCGGTCCAAATCCGATTTCTTTGGTTCTTGATCTAACATATTCAATTTAAGCTCATTCAAACATATTTTCATTCAATTTAGTCCAAAAACACATAAATGGGAAAATTACCATTTTACCCCTAACATTTACAATTTTTACAATTTAGTCCCTATTACACAAAACACAAAATATGCAAAATTTTCCTATACCCATGTTTGGTCGAATCTTACCCATTACCATACAAGTCCATATATTTATTTCACATTTTAGTCCCTCAAATTATTATTTTTGCAATTTAGTCCTAATTACCCAAAATCATCAAAAACTCCAATATAAAACATGTTAATCTAAAACATATCTTCCATTTTTCATCATCAAACAATAAAAATCACAAGCTATAAACAAGGGGACAACTCAAAATATTCATCAAAATAAAAAATTAAAGCATGGGTCTTGAAGATTACTAAGCAACGATCTCAAAAACGTAGAAATTATCAAAAACTGAGCTAGTTTCATACCTTGATTGAGCTCCAACAATGGTCGAATGCCCTAGATCTCTTTTCTTTTCTTTTTCTTTCTTATTCGGTTGATGAATAAAGGTAAATAATGAATATGATAACTTTGGTTTTTAATTAATATAAGTTTATTAACTAATTTACATATATAACCTTTATAATATAATATAAAACCATTATAAACTTGGCTATTACCATCCACTATATATGTTAATGGTTTAATTGTAACATAAAACCTCCATATTAAAAGAACAATCACTATTCGGCCCTGTTTAAAAATAACCACCAAATTTTTAATTTTATGCGATTAAGTCCTTTTATTTAATCGAACACTCAAACGACAAAATTAAATCACGAAAATTTCACAGACATAAATTCACAAAAAATAAACACAGAAAATAATTTTAAATCAGATTTGTGGTCTCGAAACCACCGTTCTGATTAGGGTCTAAATCGGGCTGTTACATGTTTAACCTCAGAAGCCAAAATCTTGAACAGTTCTTCACCATAGGTCATGTCCGATCTAATTTCAATCTCCATTGGTGAAATCACATGAGAGGGGTATGATCGATATTGCCTTAACATTGACACATGAAACACATCGTGAATCTTTTCTAATTCTGCTGGCAATGCCAAACGATAGGCTAATGGTCCAATTCTTTCAATGATTTCGTATGGTCCGATAAATGCTGGACTCAGTTTGCCTTTTCGGCCAAATCTCAATACATTTTTCGATGGAGACGCTTTCAAGAATACTCTATCTCCAACTTGAAATTCGATCGCTTTTATTTTTAGATTAGCATATGACTTTTGCCTATTCAATGCTGCTTTCAAATAGTCACGTATCACTTTAACCTTTTCTTTAGTTTCCTTGATCAGAACAACTCTTTGAATCTGACTCTCCTTGAGTTCTATCCAATGCAATGGAGTTCGCCACTTTCTGCCATACAAGGCCTTATAAGGCGCCATCTTCAAACTCGTTTGGAAACTGTTGTTGTAGGCGAACTCTAATAATGACAAGTATTTTTCCCAGCTGCCCTGAAATTCGAAGATGCAACTTCATAACATATCCTCAAGAATCTGAATCATTCGCTCAGATTGACCATCAGTCTACGGGTGGAAAGTTGTACTAAAATTCAATCTGGTACCCAAGGCTTCTTGTAGCTTCTTCCAAAATCTCGAAGTGAATCTCGGGTCTTTGTCTAAAATAATCGATAGCGGTACCCCGTGTAATCTCACAATCTTAGATATATACAAGTCAACCAACTTGTCAAGAGAATAATCTGTCCTAATAGGAATAAAATGAACCAAATTTGTCAACTTATCAACCACAACCCATATAGCATCTTTCTTTTTCGGGGTTAATGGTAGTCTTGTCACGAAGTCCATAATAATCCTGTCCCACTTCCATTCTAGGACCATCACAGGTTGTAGTAACCCTGAAGATACCTGATGTTCAGCTTTGACTTGTTGACATATAAGACATTTTGATACAAATTCGGAGATGTCTATTTTCATGCCGTTCCACCAGTACATTTTCTTCAAATCATTATACATCTTGTTACTTCCCGGATGAATAGAAAAATGGCTATCATGTGTCTCTTACAAAATTTTTAGAATAATTTCATTGTTTCTCAATACACAAACTCTGTCTCTGAACATCAAACATCCATCAGAACCGATCTAAAAATTTGATTCGATACCCGACTCACATTGAGTCCTTTTAGCTTGTAAGTCACTATCATTAGTTTGAGCATCATAAATTTCCTGAAGAAATGCCAACCTAGCTCTTAACTCTGCCAAGATCGAACCATCATCAAACAACGCCAATTGAGCGTCCATGTCCTCAATACAAACAAAGATTTACTGCTTAACGCGTCGGCGACCACATTCGCCTTTCTTGGGTGGTAACCGTTGATCAACTCATAATCTTTAATTAATTCTAACCATCACCGCTGTCTTAGATTCAATTCCTTTTAAGTCATCAAATACCTCAAGCTCTTATGGTCTGTGAATATACGACAAGTCTCACCATATGCCTCCAAATTTTCAAGGCAAAAATAATGGTGGCAAGCTCTAAGTCGTAAGTTGGATAATTCTTCTCGTGTGGCTTCAACTATCGTGAAGCATAGGCTATCACTTTGCCATCTTGCATAAGTATACAACCCAGTCCATTTAAGGATGCATCACTGTAGACACAAACTCTTTTCCTAACTCGGGCAATACTAGAATATGAGCTTCAGTCAGTAGTGTCTTCAACTTCTCGAAGCTCTATTGACACTTTTCTATCCATTCAAACTTAACATCTTTCTATAACAACCTTGTCATTGGAGCCGCTATCATGGAGAATCCTTTCATAAATCTTCAGTAGTAACCGGCTAAGCCCAAAAAGCTTTTAACCTCGATTACATTTTTAGGCAGTTTCCAATCAACAATAGCAAAGATCTTACTTCGATCAACTCGGATGCCATCACCCGAAACAATGTGACCCAAAAACCCTACTTCATGGAGCCAAAACTCACTCTTGCTAAACTTAGCATACAATTTCTTTTCCCGTAAAGTCTGCAACATAGTCCTTAGATGCTTCGCATGCTCTATCTCATCCTTGGAATAAATCAAAATGTTGTCAATGAATACAACGACGAACTTGTCCAAGTATGGTCGAAATATCCTATTTATTAGGTCCATGAATACGGTCGGTGCATTCGTTAACCCAAACGACATGACAAGAAATTCATAGTGGCCATATCTCATTCTAAAAGCTGTCTTAGGCACGTCTGATTCCTTAACTCGCAACTGATAGTAGCCAAACCTCAAGTCTATCTTAGAGAACATAGTGGCTCCCCTCAACTTGTCGAACAAATCATTGATCCTTGGCAAATGATACTTTTTTTTTATATTCACCTTGTTCAATTGCCAATAATCTATACATAGCCTCATTGAACCATCTTTCTTCTTTACAAATAATATGGGAGCACCCCAAGGTGAAAAACCTGGCCTTCTAAAACCTTTATCTGTTAGCTCTTGCAACTGTGCTATTAACTCTTTCAGTTTGGTTGGGGTCATCCTGTACGGAGCAATACCAGTTCAATACCAAACTCTATCTCTCTATCAGGAGGTAATCAGGGTATTTCTTTTGGGAACACGTCTGGATATTCACATACTATTGGTACAGACTCAATCTTCAACTTTGTTTCTTTAGTGTTCAATACAAAAGCAAGGTAGGCTTTGTACCCTTTTCTCATATATCTTTGAGCAACCATTGATGTAATTATAACCGGTGGTGTATCCAATTCTCTTGAATCAACCCGTAGAATCTTACCATCTGGGCAATTCAATTCAATATACTTGCTACCATAGTTTACAATTACATCATGCAGGGCTAACAAATCCATACCAAGTATTACATCAAACTCATCAAATGGCAATAGCATAAGGTTAACCGGAAAATAATGACTTTGAATCGTCAAAAGACAATTCTTACAGACTTTATCAACCAGGAATAACTTGCGTAATGGGTTCGACACTCTAATAATAAATTCTGTAGATTCAATGGATATATTCATACTAGATACTAATCTCATGCAATTGTATGAATGCGTCAATCCCGGATCCATTAAGGCAACAACACAAGTATTAAAAAGAGAAAAGGTACCCATGATGAGGTCAAGAGCAGAGGCTTCCTCTCGCGTGCGTATTACATACGTTCTTGCCAGGCCTCGAGCCTCTGATTTTGTAGTGTCTTTAGCCACAACTCGGCTACCACTAGCACTTCTAGGATATCTCGGAGGTCTACCTCGTGGAATAGGAGTACTCGACTTCGGGGCTAATTCCACCTCTTTATCGGTTCGCTCTGGGAAGTCTCTGAGGAAGTGGTCAAGAGAACCACATCTGTAGCATGCACAGCTTCTCATTCGACACTCCCTAAAGTGAAATTTATTATAGCTTTTGCGCTTTGGATTTTGATCATCTACACTCTCCACACTAGTCACCATCAGGGAATAAGACTTCTGGTTACGCTGTTTGGAGCTTCTCTGCTTACCTGAATATCCTACCGATGAAGTGGAGCGTTCATGTTGGCTCTTTGATTTCTTTATGGAAAATGAGAGCGTCTTATCGCTGGATCTCTTGCTCGAAAATCGAGCTTCTCTCTTAGCTTGCTTCCTTTCATTATTGAGCTCTTCGGCCTTCTTGCCCGATCAGCTAGTGCAATAAACTCTCGTATTTCAAGGATCCCAATAAATAACTTGATTTCCTCATTCAGACCTTCCTCAAAATGTTTACACATTTCTGACTCAGTTTGAAACCACTCAGTCGCATACTGACTTAGCCTTACAAACTCCCTTTCGTATTCCGCTATAGTCTTATTTATTTGTTTAAGTTCCAAGAACTCCTTTCGCTTCGAGTCTAAGAACCTTTAACTGATGTATTTCTTCTTAAACACTATTTGGAAAAATTCCCAAGTGATGTTTTCCTTTGGCACCACTGAAGATACGGTCTTCCACCAGTGGTATACAGTATTCTTCAGGAGAGACACAACACACTTTAAGCACTCCTCAGGTGTGCACAATAATTCATCTAATACCTGTGTAGTATTCTTGAGCCAAAACTCAGCTCTTTCAGCATCATCATCGATCTTAGCTCTGAATTCCTCAGCCCCATACTTTTTAAGTTTATCTACAGGGGCTTTACCAATTTTTACAGGTGCCATATCTTGTGGCAATTCCTCATTAGGTCGGTCAGAGGGCAGGAGAGGTCGTGGTATGTTGGGGAAATTTCTCAAATAATCCCCCAACCACTTATCCATCATGTCAAAGAAGGCGACTCTAGCCTCTTTCCAGCTTTCAGACATAGGCCTTCTACTACTACTCGAAACAACTCGTTGCATGAAAGCTGGAGCATGGCTCTCGGCTCCCTTGGACTCATCTTGTGCTTGATTGGAAGACATTTACTATATTTAAAAATAATTTAAACAGTTAGAAGATGTCACACTATCAACGTTCGAATAACGACATGTATAGCGAAACTTAATACTCTCTACGATAGTCCTAGAACTAACTAAATTGTAGCTCTGATACCACTAAATGTAACACCCCTTACTCGTATCTAATGCTAGATACGAAACATTACCAGAACTTTACTCAGGTAATCATGTAAAACCGAGCTCAATCCTATTCATAATGACCCTATCAGAAACCTACGAGGCCCAAAACAAACATTGAAAATGGCTCGAGACTAAATTGAGAACTTAAGAAAGATATTGGAAAAATACCTAGACCAAACCTCACACACCCGTGTGGGGGTAATGTACATGCACGTGTGCTTTAGGACATGCCCGTGTCCCTAACCTGTGTTGAATTTATTGAAATTGTTTCCTATTTCGAACCTACAGGGGTTTTCATATGGCCAAGCACACGCCAGTGTCCCTGGCCCGTGTCCTTTACATGGCCTAGACACGCCCGTGTGACCGTCCGTGTCCAAAAACCTGGACATTCTGGTTATGACATCAGTATGTATTTAGGGACACACGGCCAAGATACACACCCATGTACTAGGTCGTGCCCTCCACACGGTTGAGACAAACGGTCGTGTCTTTACTCGTGTGTTTACTACCATGTATTTTGACGTCAAAATTTTTGGTGCAAGGGATACACGGCCATACAACACGCCCATGGGACGATCCGTGTGTCACACACGGCTTGGACATACACTCGTGTGTCTACCTGTGTGGACCTTGTTAGGCTATTTTCCAAGCCTTTGGTCACCCTCTATCATCTACTCTCACATATAGGCTTCCATAATACATAACAAGGCCTGATTATATACTTAAATGACCTTGATAAACCTTATTGCATGTAAACCTCATTTCATCGGTTTTACACATGCTAGGTTATTTTCTTCGTATTAAGGATTTATGTCTTATAACACATTTACGATTGGCTCATTATTTAGACCTATTGCTAGTTATGGTCTAACCATTCCAGGTGATTTGGTCACCTTGTATGTATCTAATTGAGATATACACTACTTAACCATCACAAGAACATTTGAACATAAACGTGTACTTATTGGTAGGTCATAACCTTCATCAAAATAAGCCAATTCCCATGGCCATATACAAGTGAATGGGATATACCTTAATAAGCCTCCATATTGGCTAATCAAATGACACGTATAACAAAACAAACAAAAGCCCTATACATGCCATTGAACAAAAGTAAAAGTATCTATATACCAAAGCTAGACAAAATGATAGTGTGTTGATTCTCCAACCGTCTTCCAATCTTTATAAGTCCTCGAGCTCTATAAAATAGGGAAAAGAGAGGGGTAAGCATTTACATGTTTAGTAAGCCCGAATAACTGGAAAGTAAACTTACTGATTAATTAGTATACAACCATATTAGACAATAAAACCAACAAGAAATGGAATGGTTTCTCTATCACATGCACTAAATCAACAAGTTAGTCACATAACAATGCACCATGCAAATAATCTTAGATGAGCTCATCATTCAACATTTCCATTTACACATATCTCATATTATCCCGTTATGTTTCTCAAAAATCTCAATGCATTATCCATTTACCATCAAGTCATAAGAGCGGTTATTTCATGTATGCACTCCCGCGAACCTCACATCTTACGGCGGGATTACCAGTCCAGGCAAAATCCCTTATAGCGACAAACACCCTTAATGCGCTCGGATCTGAATTACCAGTCCAGGCTAAATTTAGACCTTTATCGGATTATCCATCTGGGCTAAATCCACAATGCACACATATTCTTCGAGAGGCTCAATCACTCAAGGAACAGCCGTTCAGGCTAAATCCTTTCTATATTGAGATCAACGGATTACCTGTCTGGGCTAAATACTTTTTTGCAACATATGCAGGATCTCAAGTCATGTGTGCAATGGTTTATCCATCGAATTTCCCTTTTTAACCTCAACCAGGACATTTATCAACATGTCATTATTAAGGATGCATTTCATGGATTTTCATGCCATCATCGAATGCAATTATCATACATTCATAAATCATGCAATTAGGCATATTATGAGTTTACTTTAAGTTATCCGAACTTAATTGGTACTCGTTCGGTATCGTGTTTCGGTTATTCCGAAACCTTTCGTTTTCCTCAATCAACCTTTAGATTTTGTTCCTTAGGGTCTATAACAATAAAAATGAATCATTAACACCTCACACTATACTTTTCGAGTCTAAATTTTACCCCCGGTCCAAATGACCGTTTAGCCCCTAACCTTTCACATTTTTATGATTTAGACCTTAGGCTCGTATAATGAAATGCAGGCAATTTCTACCTTACCCAAGCCTAGCCGAATGTTCTTTCATCCTATGGTAGCCCACATTTTTCCATTATTTCTCATATTTCTACCCATCTTTACAACTTTTACAAAATGGTCCCTAAAGCCATTTCCATGAAAAATCACTTAGTAAAAGTTGTTTACCATATTTTAAACTTTCATATTTCTCCATAAACCATCAAAATACAAGTAACTCATGCATGGGTAAATTTCTAAACATGAACCCTAGCATGAAATATGGGTAGAAATAGAGAGAGTAAGTTACCGGGATTTCAAAAATACGAAGAACATTAAAAACGGGGCTTGGGAGCACTTACTATTAAGCTTGAAAATGTTGAAAACCCTAGATATGGAGAGCTTGAGAATTTCAACTAGATGAAGGAGAAGAATGACTGATTTTTGGCTTATTTTTCCCATTTTATTTCATTAATTAGGCAAATGACCAAAATGCCCTCAAGCCCTTTCTTTCAAATTTCATCCATACATGCCCAATTTTGTCCAAAAACTTAGAAATTGGGAAATTTCTCTTTAAGACCTTCTAATTAATAATCTAAAACAATTTCATACAAATTGCTTCTAGAATCCAAGTTTTGCAATTTATTTAATTTGGTGTTTCCAATTGGACACCTTACTCATAGAATTTCTTTATGAAACTTTAACACATGTGTATTCTCATATTCTAGACCTCATAATAATCATAAAATAAATATTTCAACATTGAATATGTGGTCTTGAAACCTCTGTTGCGACTAGGCCCTATTTTAGGATGTTACATATAAATTGGTCCTTAGGCTCGTAAAACAAAATGCATGCTTTTTTTTTACTCAAGCCTAGCCAATTCATATTCCTAGTTCTTGTAGCCCACATTTTCCTTTATTTCACATATTTACTACCCATTTTACAACTTTTACAAATTGGTCCTTTTTAGGTGTTTTCATGCAAAATCACTTTGTAAAATATGTTTATCACACATTGAACTTTCATATTCTTCCATTAAATATTAAAATACATGCATGTCATACATGGGTAAATTTTTTAACATAAACCCTACTTCAAAACAAGGGTAGAAATGGATCGATCATGCTTCAGGGATCAAAAAAAATGTAAAGGACATTAAAAACAGATATGGAGATACTTACAATCAAGCTTGAAAAGCTGAAAAACCCTGCCTATGGAGAGGATGAAAATTTTGGCACTTAGGGAAGATGGATCTAAATTTTGCTTCCTTTTTTGCTTTTTATTCTTTCAATTACTAAATAACCAAAATGCCCTTAAAGCTTTTCTTTCAAATTTTTCCTATTCATGCCCATTTTTGTCCAAAATTTTAGAACTCGGTCAAGTTACTATTTAAAAACCTCTAATTAATAATCCATAGCAATTTCATGCTAAAAGCTTCTAGAACTCAAGTTTTGCAACTTATTCAATTTAGTCCCTAACTTCAAATTGGACACTTTAGGCATAAAATTTCTTCATGAAAAATTCACACAAACATGCAATCATATAATGGATAATCAAATAATCATAAAATAATTATTTCTACTTTAGATTTGTTGTCTCCAAACCACTGTTCTAACTAAACCCTAAGTCGGGATGTTACAAGATGAAATGCAATCAACCTAACACGAATTAAATTTAAGCCATATCAATAAAATTAAACATTTAAACATCACAAATATTCATAGAAATGTTCATCATAACAACAACAAAAATTAAAAGGATAGGGAACAAGAATCAAATCCGGTATTTCTCCGTGGCTTAATTGGTTTGCCTCTACTCTTCCTTCTCCGCTTGTTCTTATCGAACCGAGGCTGCTATGAACATTTTAATGCTGCTCCAAATGGTGGATGAATGAATCTTTTTCAATAGGTGAAATCAACAAGAGAATAAAGAAAAATGGATGGGAAATGAAGAGACGAAATTGAGAAAGAAGAGAAGAGATGAGAAAGTTGAGGTGTGTTTCAAATGAGCAGCCAAGGGGTTTTTTATAGGTTGAGAGGGCTACAAAAAATAGCAAAAATCAGCAGCAAAAGAACCCTCCCTTGGCCGGCCACACATGTGGTAAGTTTGAAGTTTTGAAACTTGCTATATTAAGGTAGGGGCAAATCTAAAAAGGCACAAATAGTAGAGGGGTTTGTTTGCAATTTGAAAAAGTCTTCAAGGGCCATTTTGCAAGCTAATTAATCCGCCAAGCAAGCTGACTGGGTCAACATGTGGGACGGTTTTGGGCTGCCCAGTACTCAGTCGGTTCGATTTTCTCAGTTCAGCTCAACTAGGCCATTTTTCATAATTGATTGATAATAATTTATTTAACCCAAATTGAATTGGATATAAATTAAAATTAATTATATTATGAATTAATACACATAATTTGGACCGAATTAAGTTGAAAAATTAATTTTCCTTGATGCTTCAAAGTTATTTCTCGGTTTTACGCTACTAGCAGTGTCTGCCGAGCCGTTTTTCACCATTTGTGCAAATCTATCGAAAATAATCAAAATTACTTATAAAATTAATTAAAATTAATTATGTTAATAATTTAAGTACAAAATTATTATTTTATAATAATTATATATTTTTCGACAATAATTTTATCGAAACTGCATGAATTTGAGTTAAAAAGAGCATGAAAAAGTGTGTATATTTTCGTGTTTCTAATTGACCTGATGTGTTGTGGTATAGGTTTAGCCTGGACAGGTAACCTGATGTAATTCTAGCTTGGATCAGTAAATTGGTGTGATGTAGTTAACCCGGGTATCCGGGTCTATTTTATTAGGGTTCCATTGGACAAAACATTATAATTGAAATTAGAAACTTGAAAATGTAATGAAATAGATTGATAATAAAATATGGTAATGAAATGAATTATGTGAAATTGGTATGAGTTTGTGAATTGATAAATGTATATGGAACTATATGTGTGCATATATGTGATTCATGATATATGTCTTTTGTGTTAAAGAGAGTAAACAAAAGAGATTGTGCATGATGGTTGTAAATGAGCGTTGGGGGCTGAAATGAATTCGAATGAGTCGATAAACTTCAGGAAGATATTTGGATGGTAAATTAAATGAGTAAATGATATGAATTGAACATGAAATTTGCATGGCATAATGTTAATGGTATATAGGTATTTGTGATTTATTCATGATTGGTATTGGATGTTAGTAAGGCATGAGAATTGGTACTTGGCAATTAGTATGTATTGGCCATTTCTTTTGAAAATATTTATAGGATGGAATTTTTATTTGTTATATGTGCATCTACATATGTCTATGATATGAAATTGTTTGACATAATAGGATACACCTTCGATAAACATTGTATTTGAACTTATTATGGTTATTTGTTAATGTTAATTTCATGTTATCTTGAATCATGAAAGTACCATTGAGTGTTACCACTCAGTGTATGATTTGTTTATTTCGTGTGCAAGTATAGGTATTTCTCAAAGCCTCGAGAGGTGAACTTAGCGTCCAGATTGCAACCACTGACTCAACGAAATTTGTAAAGTACTTTTAATTTTTTCAAATGACATTTACCTAGGATAGATTTGGTTATAAGTTAAAAAAGGTCAAGTTTGTGTATTAAGTTATGTACTAATAAAAATGATTATGGCTCATATATGGTAATGGTTTTGATGATTTAGGAATCTCATGTTAAACATGCTTTAAAAGTGTTGGATGATTATTTGTGGACTTAGGACCAAATATTGTTGTTACGTGCGTAACATCCCAATTTTCAGTAGTACCAAAAAAGGCGATTTTAGAACTCCATTTCCATAAACTAGGTCCATAAATATTAAATACAAATATTTACGATGTTGGTATAAAAGTTTATTAGAATTTGGTACTTCAAATTTGTCTTTTATTTTCTTAATTAAGGTACAAGGACTAAAATTTTAAAGTCTTATTGCTATAAGTTTTATGTAACAACCCTCACCCGATTTGGTTGCCAGACCCGAGTGATAAGATGCTATGGAAATTAATAGAACAATTACACACAATTCATAAATAAAAATCCAATTAAACATTTAATAATCACAAACATTCACATAAATCATGCTTTGTAAACAAAATCGATTTTAAATTGAGCTTACAAAAGCTCTAAGAACAAACAAGGATTAAATTGTAACATTTTCAAAAGAATAAGGCAATTGTGTGAAACTAGGGTTATATGGTCGTATATGTAGGCTGTGTAACTCACGTGGTTGTGTGGGTTAAAAGTCCAATTTTACCGAAGGTTACATGGTCGTGTGGTTCAAATTTTTTACCGTATCTACAGTACTCACACGGGCATGTGGCCAGCCTGTATGACAATCGAGAACCATGTGGCTAAAAGTCTCCTACATTTTAATGGTCACATGGCCGTGTCACCAGCCTGTGTGTGGCACACGACTGTGTGCTAACCCGTGTGGTGCATGAATGTACCGTTAAGTAACAAATTTCATGCCCAAAATCAAAACATTTTGAAATGGTGATCTTTGACACCTCAAACCTACTATTCAAACCTCAATTACAAGTACAAAACATATTAGTTCACATTCAAAAACATTAACATACCATATGCATCACCTATGCATCATAATCCACATTAAATTTATTATAACATTATTACTTACTTAAAATTATACATTCATTTACAAGCATCAATTATGTATCTCATATCCTACTTAATTATCAAAGCATACACCATATCATGTTATACTTTATGTTCACTTCTAGACTTCTAGCATATCTTTCATACCTTAGCACCTTAATAACCCATTTGATCATGCCAAGTCTATCATAATCCTATCTTGATGCATTACTCAGTCATTTTACTATCAACATCATCCAAGGTACTTGTCTACCGAGTATATTATTTCACTCCCACTTGACATACAAAGCATAACACAACACATTTATATACATATGAATCATATCATTTTCAACAAACTTTAACATATACAAATATACCATACCAAAATTCCAATCCATCCATCAACTTAACATTATATCACATAAGACTCCCTTAGGTACATGCCATTAAGTTAACAAAAACTTCACCAACACCCTAAGTTCGGATTATGGCTAGATGCTGATATCTATAGATGATCACAATCAAAACCTACCTTGCGCAAATAAAATAAAATCGTATGCTGAGTATAACTCAATGATATTTCTATAATCGAACATTAGAATATAATATAAATCATATAATGTATTTTAATATGTCAATCTACAAGTCCTAATACATCACCTAGTTATTCAATCTATTTGTATATCTTAAATTGAGCTATCATTGTTGCAGTACATACATTTTCCCTATCTCAATCGAATCAATTAAATCATACAATGTCAAATTCACAATTTCGAGCTTATAGTCTGATATAAACTATCCACTCTTATTTTAATTTCATTTATACTCAATTTCTCAATTCCACACATGTAATAACTTAATTCATCATGAAATTGATTCAATTGCACATTCACAACAATATACGATAGTGTCAAAACTATTCGATTTAGTCATTATCACTAACAATAAATTCAATTTAACTCATTTTATCAGTTCTAACTTACCTCATGATCTTACCATGCAACACAGTTCAAAAACGCGACTATTGAAAATGTTCAGATTATAGAAATACAAATTGTAAACTCTTAGCTGTTAGCCTACAACTTTATCCTTACCCTTCCTTTTCAAGGAATTCGGGTTGGCATTAGCTATAGATTAGCATAAACACATAACACTATAAAAAGTAAAACCAATTTCAGAATCAATAGTCAATTTATACAAAATTTGCATTTTATTCAATTTAGTCCCAAAAACCAAGACTAACATAACTTTCAATTTAGAACTCAAATTTTCAACCTGATTTCACTGTAGTCCATTTAGGATATTCTATTCCTCATTTCTACCACAAATTTCACAATTCATGCATTTTAGTCCCTATTGAACAAAATTATAAATTAACTTAAGAATTTAGTCCTTTTTCTCTCCTAAGCTTAAAATCTATCAATTAAACACCTAAAACTTCAACAATTAATCAATGACATCTTTCTAAAACTCTAACATTTTTGAAAAACAACACATGGGTCAGCTAGATTAAACTCTTAAGATTTAGGAAACATAAACATTATAAGAAAATGAGTAAATTGCACTAACCAATTTGTTGCCAAAACTTCAAGACCCTAAAGGTCTTTCTTCCTTCTTTTAAACTATGGAGTTTCAACTCCTTAATAAAGATGGAGAGAAAAATGTTTCTCCTTCTCTCCATTTACCCTATTTTAATTTATGTTATATTATATTATATTTATTTATTTTTAATCATTATATAACATATATATATTTTGGTCAATTACCATCTTTTAACATTCCAATTTGGTCCTTAATCTAAGTTTCCAATTAAAAATCTATAGTAATTTAACTTTTACGATTAAGTCCTTATACATTAATTAACCATCCAAATGACAAAATTAGTGGACCAAATTTTAATCAACCTTTATATTCATCTTGTAAATATTTAATACTAATTTTTATGGACTCGATTTATTGAAACGGGTTCCTGAAACTACATTTTCCAATACCACTGGCTTTAGAATCATTACACTTGTACCTTAATTAATTATCACTTAAACAAAATTAATAAACCAAATTTTAATATATTTCTATATCATCCCTATAAATATTAAATATTTATGAACATGGTTTACAAAAAAGACATTTCAGAACCATAATTTCTGAATCACTAATTTTCGGGTTGTTACATTTTAATTGGCCAAAGACTAAGAGACTTAAATTGAAATTAACGTAGGGTTTAAAATGGTAAATATACCATTATATACTAAGTGATAGTTGGTGATGATGGATTTATGCACTAAGCAGGGTTAGTAATTAATTAAGTTAATTAACTTAATTAAAGTTTAATTATACTATATATATTAAAGTTAGTGGAAAAATTAAACCTCAACTTTATCATATTCCTCTTTCCCTCTCAAGTAAGAATAAAACCATATTTGAAGTTTCAAAGTTTTGACCACTAATTAGGTATTACAAGTATGCCATTTTCTTGTAATTTTTATGTTTTTGAGGTCATGAGAGCTTGATTTAGCAAAATTATAATTTTTTTTGAAAGTTTCCATTGTTGGCTTCTTGAAAAATTTGTGTTAAATTGATAGATTTTAAGCTTATATGATAAAAATGACTAGATTGTAATGTTTAATTGTTAGTTTTGTACAAAAAAAACTAAAGTAAATAAATTGTGAAATTGATGTGAAATTTTAGTAATAATAGATAGTAGGGAATCCTTAAGGGATGTGATTGAGATTGTTTTTCAAACGAAAGCTCAAAATCAAAAGATATAATTATTTCAATTTTACGGACTAAATTGAATAGAATATAAAACCATAGGGGTACCAAAGAAACAAGATTATATATGGTCATACATATCGTGGCATAATAGAAAAATGTTTGGTATTGATGAATTGTTTAAAATAATTATTTATGTTAAGAATTGAATAAAACCAAAGATAATCAAGAAAATAGCCAAAATTGTCAATTACTCCATAAAGGTTCAAATTGTTTGCTGCTTTGGCCAGGTAAGTTCATATGGTATAAATGTGTTTAAATTTTTATATATTTGATTTGTGTAGGTATGTTTTGATTGTAGGATGATTTGTGGTAAATTGATATAAAAAGGTGAGAGTTAGACTTAATTGTAAAGAAATGTTGATTTGTGTAATAGATGCCCGTTTGAACTTAGTAAAGTTTAGAATATGATTGACATGCTAATAGGGTTTTATGTGTGCTTGTACAGGATTGATTATAGATGTTACCAGGATTCAACATTTGTTGCGGACTTGAAGATACATGTTACATAGGTTTAGCCTAGACTGGTAACCAAATGTTGTTTTAAAGGTTTAGACCGGATGGGTAACCTGACATGGATATATATTCTGGTTGGACAAGGAATCAAATGTGTTGTTATAAAGGTTTAGCTTGGACTAGTAACTTGAAACAAGTATACTTAGCTCGGACGAGCAACTAGAGTAATGTAGATACCTATGTATCCGAGTCTATTTACTAGAGTTCGTTGGGTGAAACATATTACTGAATTGAGAAATTGAAATGAGACTTAAAGATCTTGATATTCATTTATGAAATGTTAAATTTTAACTTGAGCATGGTATTGAAGAAATGGCATTAACATGTATGCAATTATTTCATTCCATGATTGGATAAGCTTTGAACTAGTTAATCAAAATGGCATGTATTGTCATGATATGTGATTGTGGTATTACATGTTTTATTTACAAGTAAAAACTCAACTTATTGATATGTGATTTGCAAACTATACCAAGCTTAATAACTTATTGTGCTTGTGCTGAATTGAAATACGATGTAAGTTTTTATTTAATGCTTTTGATCTTACTAAGCATTTTATATGCTTAAGTAGTTATTTTCCCTTTTTCTTGTAGATCGTTACTTTGAAGAACGTGTGATTTTCCACAATTCATTGTGGCAAATAAGGTTTTTCTAGTGGTTTTATATATATTTATTTCTTTTCAATTTTTATTTTCATAGGTTTAATTTTGGTAAAATAAGAATTTTTATGCAACTTTTAATGTTTTGACAACTTGTAAGGCCAACCCAAGCCTCGGGTATCAGTAATGGGTTAGTTGAGTGTGTAGGGCATCAATTTGAGCTTAAGTACGCAAGGAACGATGGTCGTATCGCGACATCAACATCTAGCATCGTGACACTAAACTTCAAAGCATCCAAGCTCGAAAATAGGGTTGATGTCGCAACATGGGGATCTTGCCATTGCGATGTCATGACATCATCATGATAAATTGCTGACATTAGTAGCTATGTGAACAAAATTTTAAAAGCTACAATTTTTTTATTAAAGCAAGGTATTTTAGGAATAAATTGCCTTAATGTTACCCTAGGTTTTGCCTGTATATACACCCTTATAACCTTATTAGAAGAGTTGGTTGATAGCTAGACAATTAAATAGTTTTATTTTATTTTTTTTGTAATTTATTTATGATTGCTTAGTCACAATTCTTCCTATTCCAATGTGAAGACGATTGCCAACGGGGATTGCTCCGGGGCCGCGCCTCAATTAATTATCAATGAGAAATTGAAAAATGAAGCTTAAATGTGAAAGTTATCGTGGTTTCAGTTTTAGAGATTAAATTGAATAAAATTTAAAAGTTTAGGAAAATTTTGTAAAATGAAATTAAAAGGTAATATTCATGTATTTGAGTGTTATAAGGTATTTGAAATTGATAATTTGAACTTAATTATCATATAGATCAAGGATTGAACCAAGTGGAGGATAATCGGGGAAAAGGAAAAATTGTAGAATAGTCCTTACGATCTAACTCGCTAGCTGATTATATTAGGTAAGTTTATAGGGTATGGTTATGTACTTATATGTATTGATTATGGTTGAATTGTGAATATATATTGTTAGATTGTAATTTCACAATGTTTACCTTTTAGTACAAAAGGTGAGAAATGAATTAAGGACCTAATTGTAATATAACACCCCTAACCCATATCTGTCGCCGGAATAGGATTACAGAGCATTACCGAACTTATTTCTTAAACAATCATACATTTCATATACATTTCTCAAACCCAAAAAAAAAGTCATTCAAATACAGTCATATAGTCCCTTACACGAGCCCTCGAGGCTCAAAACAAACATTAGAAGTGGTTCAAGACTAAACTAATAACTCAAGGAAATTTTGGAAAAACATTGAAAATTTTTAAAGTGTAGGGGACACACACCCGTGTGGCCAGGCTGTGTGTCTCACACGGCCAAGAGACACGCTTGTGTCACAGGCTGTGTGGACATTCGAAATGGGATCACATGGTCATGTCCAGCCCATGTCTGACCCCGTGGAACTCAATGACTTAGGTTACCCAGCTAAACCACACACCCATGTGACGGGTCGTGTACCTTTCGAAGTGGCCTCACACACCCATGTGACAGACCGTGTGCTAGGCTGTGTAAAAACTGGAGGGTATACTAATGTGTGCAAGCTTTGAAATCACTATAAGACATGGAAAAAGTAAACAGAGTAAGCTATTAAGCTTAGTAAGCTCGTATGACTAATAAGTACTACTTACCATTCATTCACAATTTAAAAAAGCATAAGTAAACATAGGTAAATTTCAATCAATCATAACCTTGTTAGTCATGTATGAATACATCAACTATGAATTACTTGTCATACTTTTCACAAATACCTAAAATAGTTCGTATCATCTCTTATACTGTAACCCCCAAACCCGACCTGGACGTTATGGCCAAATCTGATGATGTCATATTGAAGTGATTTTCATAAAATACGATTTTGTTGAAAAACCCGTTCTATATGTAACCTCTTTATGATCTTAACGAAGATTTTAGAATGTCACGTTCATTTTCAAAATTTGAGTTGTTTGGCAAAAAGTTAATCATATTAGGTTGTTATTAATTCTAAAACATTATGTAACACCTTTAACCCATAATAGTCGCCAGAATAGGTTAAGAGGCATTACCGGACTCATAACTCAAATCAAAACCACCGCTCATCAAATATCATCTCATTACTAAAAAAAGTCATTCATTCACATTCAATATTCACATAAAATTTAGTATACAATGCTTAAACATGCATTCAGGACCAAATTGATAACATACAAAAGTTTCAGAACTTATAAAAAATTTCAACTTTTAAAAGGTCACACGCCCGAGTGAACAAGCCGTATACCTCACACGGTCTAGACACACCCATGTATCAAAGCTGTGGAAAAACAAGGCATAGCTACTAACTTGCTCACACGGCCAGACTACATGCCCGTGTGTCTAGCCCGTGTACTATGCACACGCCCGTGTCCTGGCCGTGTGCTAGGCTGTGCCAAAAATAGGGGGTCTTCTATTTGTGACGTCAGCATACCAATTAGGGTCACACAGCCAGACCACACGCCCGTGTGTCTAGCCCGTATGCGAGCCTGACTTACAACTGAAGGGTACCCCAGGGGACACACGACTGTGCAACATGGCCGTGTGTCATACACGGCTGAGACACATGCCCGTGTCGCTGTCCGTGTGGACAAAAATAGGCCATTTGAATAGCCAATTTGCCACCCCATATGGGTTCAACCTACAAGCAAAGAAAACAAGCATAATTTTACCTCCAATTTAGCCAATATTTATGCTAAACACAAGGTAAATTCATACCAAAACATTTCCTTCCATGCCTCATTAAATCTCAAATTAAACTTACCAACTAAAACATACCACATTTGCAACTTATAATCATATACTATAAGTCATTCACAACTATGAGTTCAATCACAAAGTAGCCAAATCACATGGATGAGCATATCCAACACAAAACATGCTTATCCAACTACTAGCCTATACATGCCATACTTCAAAAAGATATGCATTTTCAAAAGTACCAAAATGAGATTCGATAGTGTGGTGACGATCCTTGACGATTCCCGAGCTTGTAGTAGCTTCGATATCTATAAAACAACGCAAACACACACAAAGTAAGCTTTCAAAAGCTTAGTAAGCTCGTACTAAAATAATCAATAATATATATAAAAACATAAAACATCAACACGCAATTATTTACATATTTTCAATCCATATGACCATATCAATTCCGTGAACTTAACATACATAATATTATCTACCACTTAGGTATCGTACATACCTGAAGTTTTCCGTACTCATTCACTTTCATACTTACCTCTCGTTGAATATTATAAGACTTTTCGTCAATTATTTGTACTTTAAACATCCACACGCTTAGTGCTATGAAAGTTAGCCAGAGCTAGAACAATTCCGCACACTTAGTGCCATCTCAATTAACTGAAGCTAAGTCAGTATCGCACACTTAGTGCCTCAAGTAGCCGAAGCTAGTTTAAATTGCACACTTAGTGCCAAATACTTTCGATTCATCTTCGTATACATTCAGCTCAATTATTTATACATTTATGCATAATCAAAACAGCAACATGTACTTATAATATCATGTTCTACGTACGAACTTACCTCGTACTTGAAGTTGTCGACTCGAACGTTTAATCAATAATCTTCGACTTTCCTCGTTCTAAATCCAAATTCCTCTTTTCTTGATCTATAAGTATTCAAAATTAATCCTTTTATTCACCAAATCATTCAAAATAGTCCATATACACACAATTAGGATATTTTGCAAAATAGCCCCTAACATTTTCACATTTCGACACTTTAGTCCCTAATTCACAAAATCAGAAAATACACAAAATTTGCTTGTACGCAAGCTTAGCCAAATTTTCATGACTCTCATACAAGTCCATACATTTCATTTATTTCACATTTTAGTCCCTCAAAATAACATTTTTACAATTTAGCTCATAATACTCAATTTCATCAAAAATTCAAAGACAAAACATTTAAACCCAACATCAAGCTTCCATAATTCATCTATTAACATCATAAAACTCATAGTTTCATCAATGGCACATTTCAAAATCATCACCAAATTAGAAATTGAGGCATGGGTTTTATAAAACACAAAGCAACGATCTCAAAAACATAGAAATTATCAAAAACCGATCAAATTACATACCTTAATCAAGGATTTCCTTAGCCGAACCCTAGCTATTCTTTTTCTTTTTCTTTCCTTGTATTTTCGGTCAAATGTGAGCATGAAAATGGTTTATTTCATGCCTTTAGTTTAATTATAATTCATTTATAATTAGTTTACCAATTTGCCGTTATAAAAACAATTATAAAACCATTTAATGGATGGTTGTTTTAGTCCATTAACATTTTCAATGCAAAAATAACAACATAAGGACCCTTGCTTTAAAAAGCCAAATCAAATTGGTACTTTCAACATCTAGCACACAACTTTTACCTTTTACGCGATTAGGTCCTTTTTGCAAATCAAGCACACAATCAGTTAAATTTTCGCACGAAACTTTCACACATACTAATCCACTTATAAAAGGCACAAAAAATAATATTAAAATATTTTTCTGACTCGGATATGTGGTCCTGAAACCACTATTCTGACTAGGGTCAAAACCAGACTATTACACATTAATTCTTGCAAAAGCCTTTAAAACATGTTGCGTAAGCGTCGTGTTTTGGAAAACATTTATCTTTTTTGAAAACCCACATCCTACTACTAGCATATATAAATCAAAATAAATAGAACCCCTAATTAAAGATTAAAAATTTAAAGAGGCCTTATTAAAAAAAATACCCAAATTAAATAACTTATAAAATAAAGTCAAATAAATAAAATACGTGCGGTTATGTGGCCACCTTTGAGTCCCTCGTAGCACCGACCCGCTTAAGACTAGGGATTACCTACGCAGATAAACAAAAGGGTGAGTTTACTTAAACTCAGTGTGTAATCCCTTATCAAGCAATCAGTCAATCATACAGTAAGCAAATACAGTCTGGGCTTAAGCCCTTTTTAATAATAGTTCAGTTTCAGTTCAGGCTTAGCCCATTATAGTATCATTATCAGTGTGGGCCTAAGCCCAATTCAGTGACAGTAACATAAATGCAATCAATAGATCCTACCCAACCATCCTCTACACTCCATCTCCATCCAACCCTACACTCCGTGTGGGGATAAAATCAACCTACCCATCCCTACACTCCAAATTAGCAACGGTTACGGCACTAACGGTAATTGCAGCAGAGCTGCCACTACAGTACACTTCCTCCAATCATAATAAAACCCATCCCCATGCAATATGTCATGACGTGTCATAATATCATACGTGTCTTATATATGTTCACATGGCATGCTCAAATAAAATCATATATCTCATAAGGGCATAAAAGTCATTTTATCACATAGGGACATAATAGTCATTTCATCAATTTGGGGGTCTAGGTATACTTACCGACCCAACAGTAGGTCCACAGTCATCTTAGGCCAGAAATGGCCTTGGCCGTGTGGGTACACAGCCTGACCCAATATTCTCCACACGTTCGTGTGGTTTACCCGTGACGGCTCAGTTTGGCCCAAAATGGCCCAAAACAACCTTAGCCCATGAAATCACTCATGGCCGTGCTCAATGATTATATGCCCATGTTTAGGCATACGGACTACCACACGAGTGAGCGCATGCCCGCGTAGCGTCGACGGTCACTTATTTCGGCTTTTGCTGATCTACAACTAGGGGCAGTGTTGTTACACACCATGCTTACGAAAATGTGCGAATAGTCCACGTGCACTCCAACCTATCAAACAGAAGCTTCGATTAATCGCCTAACAATCAAGTTGAAAAGAACCCTGACCAAAACACTTATTCAAGAGATTACCTATCACTCTCCTTGATCAATCGATTGAGGCTTGCACAAGAGATTAATTGCAACCCTTAAAGATTACCTGTATTCCAATAGAGACTTGTTAACTATCACTATACACGCAAGTAGTTTGAACCAAGTGAATAACAACTTATCGAAACATAGAACTAAGAATGGTAGATAGAAGTAATCGGCCTACACCTAAAAGCACACCCTTAACCGAGGCACAGGATGGTACAATCACACCCCTGACAGTAATCGACAAAGAAAAGAATATGTTAGAGGGAAAGCTATTACGACAGAGAGAAAAAGAAAGGGGAAAAGAACAACCGTGAACCCAAACAGAAATGGCGGCAACTGCAAGGTTCAACTAGAAGCCAAGGATTCGACAACCCAAAAGGAAAACCACAATAACAAGGGAGAGGTTTCCCAAAAGCTGAAAGAGTAGAGAAGTAGAGGAAAAGAGGAAAGAGGAGAAGAGCTATTCGGCAACAATACCAATGTGCAAGGAGAGGAAAACGTTGAAACCCGAAAGAGTTGAGAATGGGGAGGAAAAAGGGTATTCGACCAAAGAGAGAATCAATTGATGGAGAGGGAGAAAAGAAAGAATTAGTCTATACAAAGGAGCTAAAAGCTGAACAAATTTGAGTGAGAAGGGAGCATTCGGCCAAAGAGAGAAGGAAAAGGACCAGAAATGTAAACCTGAAGAGCACATGTAATAACCCGATTTAGACCTTAATCAGAACGGTGGTTTTGGGACCATGAATCCGAGTTAGAAAAATATTTTAAAATTATTTTCTCTGCTTATTTTGTGTGAATATATATTTCTGAAATTTTTGTAATTTAATTTTTTCGTTTGAGTGTCTGATTAAATAAAATGACTTAATCGCGTAAAATGAAAATTAGGTGGTTATTTCTAAAAGGGACGAAATTGCACTTAGCTTTTTAAATGGATGCCTTTATGTTTCAGTTGTCCCAATACTAACTAAAGTGGATGGCAAAGGACATAATATAAATGATATTATAATGTTTTATTTAAGGTTAAAAATGTAAATTAAAAGTTAAGTTAAAATATAACATAAAACATAAAATAATAAAAACCATGTTCATTATCTTTCATTTGGCCTTAAGTTAAAACAAAGAAAAAGAGAGAAACCAAGCTAGGGTTTGGCATATATTCAAGCTCGATCAAGATGGAAAACCAAAGAAATTGGGTTTGGATTGGGGGAAAACAAAAGTTGTCGACTAGCTGCTCCGTTTCGTTTTACATCGTCTGAGGTAAGTTTATAAGCAAGTAGACGTGTTTAATTGTAGTTAAATGCTAAATGTACATACTGAAATGAAATTTATGAAATTATATAAGCTATGGCCGAATATGAAATAGCTTGGTTACTATATTTTCAAATTCGTTTCGACTGAGTTACGATGTCTGAAAGCCCCGTATGAACCTTACGAATCGTTAGGATACATATGTCATGACATAGGATTCCGATATATGTGTGCGAGTAAGACCATGGCATCGATATGTGATTTTGATATGTGTTTATGAGTAAGACCCTGTGCAGTGGCATCGATATGTGATTACATGTAAGACCACGTCTGGGACGTTGGCATTGTATGATATGTGTGATTATCCAAGTGTCCTACCCAATTCTGAACGGTTCATCGGGCAAAGGTATATTGAGTTTGAATATGTATAACGAGCTATATGTCAGGTATGAATTAATTCGTTACCTACTTGAGAAAAGGTAAGTAAACACCTTGGCTATTTGTTACAAATATTTAAAGTGTAAATTAAGAAAATATGTGTATGCGAAATGTGTATTTGGTATTGTGAATGAGAAGGAATAATCCTTATGTATATGTGTTTAAATGATGAGATATATTTTCGGTTATATGGTTAATACATGTACATGAAATTATATTATGACATATGAGTTTTGTATTTGTGTATGTGAACTAGGTATATATAATGAATATTCGGCTTTGAAGGTTAAATGATAAAATGTTAATTTTGGCTATATAAGCATTTGGTCAAGGTGAAAATGTAAATGATTATAATTATATATGTTTATATATACGTATTATAAATATATGTAGATACTTCGATCTAAATGTGAAATGATAAAGTAATCTGGTTTAGTTTAGTTAAGTTGACAACATAATTGAGTTGTTTATTTGCTTATGACTTACTAAGCTTTGATAGCTTACTCTGTGTGTTATGTTTACTCTGTTTTATAGATTTTGGATTTAAGCTACAAGCTCGAGGACTGTCAGTCAAGTTCATCACATTATCTACTATTTTGGTACCTTATAAGCTAAACTTAAATTATGGCATGTATAGGCTGGCTTTGGGATTAATTATTTTGAAAATATTTGTATATTAGCCACGCGAAAATGGCTTAACTACCTTGCTTAATTTTGGTTTCGGTTTAGTTATTATTTATGTCTATTTTGGGTCAAGATGTTGTATGCTATGAACATTATAAATGGTGCTACGTGATTGTATATTAAGGTTGGTTTATGACTTAGTAAGTGACATGGTAGAATCTGTCATAAGCATGTTAAATTAGTTTGGATGTGTTTGACTTAAGATAAAGTATATATATGTGAATTTTCTTATCATGTTTTGGCTTAGGCTTGTATGTGCATAAATATAATGTTTAGTGAGCTTAGATTTAAGTATTACAATTCGGTGATGAAATGTAACAAGTATTAAATACGTTCTATAATTGTTTTGGTTAATTATTTGGCATGTACACATATGCTAAGTGTGGCCTTAAATTTTTGGATAAATGAGCATTAGTTAGAAATATATATGTATTGGTAGTAGGTACGGCCATGTTATATTGCTCTAATGATGCACATGTGAATTTTTGTTTAAATTATGTACTATGAATTCTATTAGTTTATGTAGGAGTGTATAAAAAGGTTGTTATTTGTGGTTTAGTGGCAGCTTGATGATATAATGGATTATGCATGATTTGATATTAAATTATCATTAGGGTGCTTTAAAGGGTTTATGCTAAATGGTAAAATATGTTTGAGCTCTATAACATATGTTGAGTCTCTTATGTGATGGTGATCTATTAAACTGAAATTATGATTTGCCTTATAGCTTTATTCGGTTATGTTTAGTTATACCTACTTACATGTTTATATATATTTAATAGGTGTATTAGATAACCTTAAAGTATGACCTCTGAACTACATATTAATTAATAAAGTAATACCACATAAATAAATAAAAGAAAGGTAATGAAATTCGTTTCTAATGATGTTAAATTTTATATATGCGCATGACTTATATAAGTAGGTTGACATTCAGTTAATGAAGTATTAATTTGTTACATATTTAGTATATAGCTAAATTGTTAGATAGACGAAGATTACAATTAAAATTATGTCAGATTGTGAATAGTAAGATTCTAAGGTTAAATCTCCGATTTAGTTATGAACATTGATGTAATTAATAAATTTTAAATGGTAATATGTTACGCTTACTTGTATGAACTGTATTATGATCGGTAATGTCTCATAACCCTCGTCCGGTGACAAATATGGGTTAGAGGTGTTACAACACAAATGAGAGACACAGCAAAACCCCTTAGCAACAATTGGTTTCCAAAGAAAAGAAACAATGAAAATGAAGTGCCAAAACTTACCAAAATCGAATTCTTCCCCAAAGCCGATTCCTTTGAGTGCATAAAGTCCCAATTCAGCATAACACTTCCTCTCCCTTTCACTCCCCATGATTTTCTCCTAAAATCCCTCCTCCAATCCCTCAAACTGATCACACCTCCCTCAACTACTTAATTTGAATTCCCCTTAACCACTTTAGTGTTTCGGTCAACCCACAACACTCCCATGGCACAGCAGCAAAATAAAACACTCCACTACCCCAACCAGGATTCGAACCTTAGTCCTCTGGCATAGGTAACACGCCACTTAACCCCTAGACCAGCAGGCCCTTTCTGTCATAAAATACCTACATTTATTTAAAAGTCTACTGACTAGAGACAAGGGTTTAACCAATTAAAACAAAATTTTTGCATAAGCCAAGGCTTGAACCCAAGACTTCTCAAACACTTCCCAGGACACTCAGAACACTTAACCACTGAAGCAGATACACAGTTGTGTAATACAACATACAAAAACAATTACTCCCCTTAGTAACAATTGGTTTCCAAAGAAAAGAAACAACTAAAATGAAGTGCCAAAACTTACCAAAATCGAATTCTTCCCCAAAGCCGATTCCTTTGAGTGCGTAAAGTCCCAATTCGGCATAACACTTCCTCTCCCTTTCACTCCCCACGATTTTCTCCTAAAATCCCTCCTCCAATCCCTCAAACTGATCACACCTCCCTCAACTACTCAATTCGAATTTCTCTTAACCACTTCAGTGTTTCGGTCAACCCACAACACTCCCACGGCACAGCAGTAAAATAAAACACTCCACTACCCTCACTAGGATTCGAACCTTAGTCCTCTGGCATAGGTAACACGCCACTTATCCCCTAGACCAGCAGGCCCTTTCTGTCATAAAATACCTATATTTATTTAAAAGCCTACTGACTAGAGACAATGGTTTAACCAATTAAAACAAAATTTTTGCATAAGCCAAGGCTTGAACCCAAGACTTCTCAGACACTTCTCAGGACACCTAGAACACTTAACTACTGAACAGATACACAGTTGTGTAATACAACATACAAAAACAATTACTTAAGATTTTTGTGGCGTTACAATTCTACCCCCTAAAAGAAAATTTCGGCCTCAAAATTTACCTGATCAGAATAGATGAGGGTATTGTTGTTGTATCACCTCCTCAAGTGGTGTAATGGGATGACATTATTACTAGGCTTGGATTTGGTTTTGGGTTGGAATATTGCTTAAGTCTTTTAATAAAGATGTCATATGATATCGTAGCTTAATATCCTTGTGATATTTTGAAGGTATATTTAAGTATTTATATAGCTTGTAAGGTGATCTGTGGTTTGGCTACATGTCTATAATCAATGTAATTATGTTAGGGTTTGCCATGAGTTTGTCATGTAAAAATTAGGACATATGCTTGTAGTAAATTGATGACTATTATAACTTATGCTAGAACTTGTGTATATGTTATATTCGGCCATATTATTGTAGTTGAATTTAAATTACAATTTACGTGCGTATAAGATGCATATACTTCGGACATTATGTTAATTAAGTCTTTGCATGTTAAATATGTGCAATTATATGAGTTTATAATATGTTTGATAAGTACATGTGCTTGGTGATACAAATCCAGTTGATATTTGTAAATCGTTAATTATGTTTAAATGGATTATGTAGTAAAGTCGACCCTAAAATGAAATGAGTTAATTATGATTGGATGCTTGCTATTCAATTGAGTTGATATTTATAATTGTATGAATTTTTCATGGACATATATATATTAAAATTGTAAACATGAATAAAAAAGAGGTGGTAATGAGACCTAATCCAATTGTTATATAACTGGTATTTATGCAAGACTTTATTAATAACAACAATATAGGGTTATTATTTAAAGAATGTAAATGTTGATATGATATATGTTTTGTATGTTTTCTTTTAAAATTAAGTTATAAGCATTGATGTGATCTAAATCTCGAACGGTATTGAACGTATGATTTGCACTAGTAATACACATGTGCTTATGACTTGAACTGCTATGAAATTTTCAAAACTGTACATTTGTTTAGTAATGTCTCGTAATCCCATTCCGGCGACCGATACGGGTTAGGGGTGTTATAGGCCTACAGCCCATATTATGTAGGCCCACAGGTTCGTGTGGCCCAAATAGCCCAGTAAAGGCCTTTGCCATGTAAACTACATAGCCTGGCCCAATATCTTCCACACTTTTATGTGGTTTACCCGTGTGGGGCCCACGAGCTTATGGGGCCTACACGGCCATTTCGGCACAACATGGCCAAAGTGGCCTAAACCCATGAAATCGCTCGTGGTGGCCTCTACGATTGATTGCTCATGCTTATGCGTTTGGACCACCACACGAGCGAGCGTACGCTCATGTGGCGTTCATAGACCTATTTTTCAGCTTTTGCCGAATAGTCGTTATTGGAGTGTGATTACACACACCTATTCATGAAAATGTGCGAAGAACCCATGAAATACACCAATTTGTTTCAAGCAAAAGTCTCGGTTAATAGCCTAATATTGAATTAAAGAAAACTCTAATCGAAACACTTTTTCCATCATTATCTATCCCTCGCTTTGACCGATCCAAGAACCGTTGCAAGCAATCGCTTCCAATCCTTAGTGACTACTTGGAACCCATACACCCCTTGTAACTTATTATTATACACAATCCATTGTACCAAGTGTATAGTCACTTACCCAAAGCAAAGACTAAGAGTGAGGGACAATAGTATTCAGCCAACACCCCAAAGCACAACTTAATTCCGAGGCACGAGATGCAACAATCTCGCTCCCTAGCAGAAAATGTTAGAAGAGAGAGTTAATAAACAAGGTTATTTCAGCCAAAACAAAAGAGGGAAGGAGAGGAATAAAGTGATGGAAAGGGAGAAAGAACCTTGCACTTGACCCTTAACTGATTGCTCAAGGAACCTCTTCAGAAGCCGAAACACAATAGGGGTAGAGAGAGATGCTTGGAGATTCGGCTAGTAATGAAGGGAAGGGTGTCAACTCAGAACCAAAAGAAAGGGAGCTAGCAGAGATTCGACAAGGGTCAAGGAGGTAGAAGAAGGAGAAGAGAATATTCGGCTAATGGTCCAATGAGAGGGTAAAAGTTGATGACTGATTGTGAGGGAGAGAATGTAGTATTCAGCTTGGGTTCCAAATAGAAGAGAGTGTAAGAGAAACTATTGAGTGAAAAACAAGAGAGAAGAAGGGAAACCTAGAAGATGTTCGGCCAAAAGAAAAAGAAAAGGAGAAGAGTGATTGAGAGAGAAAGGTTGATCAATCAAAGTATAATTTTTAGAGGACAAAACCCAAGTAGGTAATCACGGAATGTACTTGAATAGCCACAAGCAAAAGTCAGCTGTCAAAACAAGCAACAAAATCTCACGAGTGAAACGAGCACAAGGGAATATAGCTACCGAAAAAGGGAGTAAAAAATCAACAATATTCGGCACCCATAGTTAAAGATTGAATTGGCATAGAGGAGTTCTCACAATCAGCAAGCACTTTCACACATCTCAACTACCCATAACTCTCTCCTAAAATCACTCCACCACATCCTCAAACTGATCACCATTCAATCCCCCTTTCTTCTCCTCAATTTCGGCTAACATGATCTCTTACTTCACTCAACAATCCAACCACCCAAGCAATAGAGTTCCAGTGATATACAACCACCTACACGACATAGTAGCAAAAAGTCATCCCTTGTGCGCAGTAGGACTCAAACTCAAGTCCCTTAGCATTAGTAACACGCTATTTGCCACTAGTTTAGCAGGCTTTTCTTGTCGTGCAACACTTACATTAATTTAAAAGTCTACTAGCTGAAGACAAGGGTTTATTCAAGTAGAACCCAAAATTTTGCTCAAGCCAAGGCTTGAACCCATGACTTCCCAGACACTTCCAAAGCACTAAACCACTAAGTCAGACATACATCCACGCCACAACACACAAAAAATAATTTTAACCTGGTTTTCAAGATTTGGGACGTTACATATTAACTTACCAAAATGAGTCATTTATAAGATTTTCATATCATTCACAATAAGGACATATAGTCAAAACATCATATATACATGCCATAAGACATAATCACCAAAATAATTTATACCATAATCAAATATACCTGAACTTAAGCATTATGATCAAGCCATATCCGTATGGCTAAATATATACATATTCAAAATAAACTAACACAAAGGCTAGCCTATACATGCCATAAATTTGAGTTCAACTTATAAAAGTACCGAAACAGTCGATAGTGTCATAGACTTTATTGACAATCACCGAGCTTGTAACTTGACTCCAAAATCTATAAAATAGAGGTAAACATACACACAGAGTAAGCTATCTTAACTTAGTGAGTTATAAACAAATTAACAACTCAATAACATTTATAATTCAATACATCAAAATCGAATCATGCTATCATATTCATATACATTTTCCAACTTGCAAAAATGTATTTATTAAACATATAATTATGCATCAAATTTAAATAGATCGAATACACATGTAATTAATAATGTAATTATTTTTTTTCACTTCTCGGAACACATATATATCCTTGGCCGAATATATTCATTCATAGTTGAATACACTTAAATTACAATTACAAGGTCACATATACTTAACAATTGGCCAATTATAGATTTTCATATACGCATGTACTTTTATTTGCATAATGAATACATCATTAGACCGAATGTATACTTTCACATATGCATACATATACTTCACATTAACATGTAACATTTATATCATCAATTCAAACATCCAACTTACCATAATTTCAAAACTTAGTATGAATACATACTTGAGCCTTTTAACTCAATTTTTCATTCAATCTTAGCTTATTATTTCCCGTTGAACCATTCAGAATTGAATAGGATACTCAGATAATCCAATATATCATACAATGCCAAAGTCCCAGACGTGGTCTTACATGCCATCTCATATCGATGCCACTATCCCAGACAAGGTCTTACACGAATCAAATATGATGCCAACGTCCCAGACATGGTCTCACACGTAATCACATATCGATGCCAACGTCCCAAACATGGTCTTACATGATAACACATATTGAAAATCCTATGTCGTGACATATGTATCCTAGCTATTCATAAGGTTCTTACAGGGCTTTCGGACGTCGTAACTCGGTCAAATCGAACTCGTTCACATAGATTCCAAGATTATACATATTAAGCTTTCACATATATATACTATCACATTATACATTTCATCATATATAGCTCGTATTTAATCAAATAAATAACATCTATTTGCTTATAAACTTACCTCCGACAACAATAACTGGAATGGGACGACTAGTCGACAACTTTGGTTTTCCCCTGGTCCAAATCTGATTTCTTTGGTTCTTGATGTAAACATATTCAAATTAAACTCATTCTAACATATTTTCACTCAATTAAATCCAAAAACACATAAATGGACAAATTATCATTTTACCCCTAACATTTCACACTTTTTACAATTTAGTCCAAATTGCACAAAACACAAAACATGTAAAATTTGCACACACCATGCTTAGGCCGAATACTACCCATGTTCATACAAGTCCATACATTTCATTTATTTCAAATTTTAATCCCTCAATTTATTATTTTTGCAATTTAGCCCTAATTACTCAAAATCATCAAATATTCCAATACAAAACATATTAATCCAAAACATATCTTTCATAAATCATCAACTAACATCACAAAACTCAATTATTCATCAATGTAATAACTCAAAATATCCATCAAAATTAGAAATTTAAGCATGGGCTTTGTACATTACACTGCAACGATCTCAAAAACGTAAAAATTAGCAAAAACTGAACAAAAACTAACCTTGAATCAAGCTTGGACAAGGCCGAATACCCTAAGCTTATTTCTTTTCTTTCTTTATAAATTTTTGGTCAAAATTATGAACAAAATGCATTTTTTTTTATTTTATGTTTTATTATAACATATATTATTTCATAATTTACAAATTTAACCTTTATAATTTAATAACTAAAACATATATATTAAGGCTATAACAAGCCATCACTGACTCCAATGGTAATATTTCAACTTAAATACCTCAAATTAAAAAGACAACAACAATTCGGCCCTTACACATAAAACCATTAAATTTTTATTTTACGCGATTAAGCCCTTTTATTAAATCGGGCACTCAAACGAAAAAATTTAAAACACGAAAATTTCACAGATATAAATTCACACATAATAAACACAGAAAATAATTAAAATATTTTTTTGACTTGGATTCGTGGTCCCGAAACCACCATTCTGAATAGGGTCTAAATCGGGCTGTTACAGCAAAGACTTGTAATCGTCAAAGGCTTGTTTTGCTATTTGGGTATATAAGTTGGCTTGTATTGGTTAACATGGTTGTAAGCCTAAGTATATTCTTATATTTGTCAATGTCTATGGTGATATGATCATGGTATGCTTAGTGAATGTGAAATATTTGGAAATGTGATTTATGGCATGATTGTGTAATTTTTGGAAATGTGACCTATTGATGAGATGAGGAATTTGAGTATAATTTGGTAACTAGAAAGTAATTGAATGAAGTCTAATGAATGTGAAATCTGTATGTTTGATTTAGGACTTAATAAATGTAGTGAATGTGTTAGATAAAGACAATGAGTTGATATGTTTTAACCATGAATATGGATGTTATGGTTGCCCAAGTATGTATTGTTTTGTAGCTTTGAATAGGGGTAAGTGTATGTGTGGATAAAGGGGGCAAAAAGGCTTGGTAAATAGCCTTGTTTTTATCCATACGAGTAGGCACAAAAGCATATGTTTAGGCCATGTGTGACACACGGTCAGCCCCATGGGCTTGTGGTCTGACCGTGTGTCCCCTGCACCTAAATTGTTGCAAAACAAAATGATCAGTATCGAGCACACGGGTATGAGACATGGCCGTGTGTCTCAGCCATGTGAAGGAAACAGCCTCGAGACACGGTCGTGTGCCTGGCCGTGTGACTTCAATTTACACTTGGGTGATAGAGAGTTACATAGGTTAGGGACACGGGCGTGTGTGACCACACGGCCTGCCCACACGGGCGTGTCCCAAGACACACGAGCATGTGACCCTTGTTTTAGCAAAAAAATTCTAAGTGTCGTTAAATTTTCTAAGGTTCTTGGTTTAGTTTTGAACCACTTCCAAAGTATATTTTGGGCATCGTAGGCTTGTATTAGGGACCTTATAATTAAATGAAAAAAGTTTGAATTTGATGCCAAATTTTATGGCTCAGAAGTGTATGTTTACTTGTGTTTAGGTTTGGTAATGCCTCGTACCCTATTCCGGCGTCGAATACAAGTAAGGGGTGTTATATGAGAACTCTATCCGAGTATTTGATGAGCTTTCTTCACCCTGGATGAGTGCTTGAAATGTGCTATATCACTTCTGAGGGATACGACATATCAGTGGTGGAACACTCTTATACTTATGGTACCAAGGGAAATATTTACTTGGGATTTCTTCCAAGAGGAATTCAAAAAGTAGTACATCAGTCAGTGGTTTATTGATCAGAAACACAAAGAGTTCTTGGAGTTGAAACAAGGTCGAATGACTGTGACTGAATACGAGCCGGAGTTTGCTAGACTCAGTAAGGATGCTCAAAAATGTGTTTCAATAGAGGCTATTATGTGTAAGAGATTCGAAGATAGGCTGAATGAGGACATCAGGATATTAGTTGGGATTTTAGAGTTAAAAGAATTTGTTGTGATAGTCGAACGAGCTTGTAAAGCCGAAGAGTTGAGTAAGGAAAAGAGAAAAGCTGAGTTTGAGGCCAGAGATCTGAGAAAGAGGCTGATGAATAAGTCGTTTCAATCTTCGCTAAAGAAATTGAGAGATTTATATGCTCGCTTCAATGCTTCAGCTGGGTATCCCAAAAGAGATCGTGGGAAACAATATTCGAGTTCTAAGGCCCAAACTACATCCATAGTGAGCATAGCTAATGATAGGTCTAATAAGCCTGAATGCCAACATTACAGTAGACGACATCCTGGTGAATGTAGGATGAATAATCGGACTTGCTTCAAATGTGGCTCCCAAGATCACTTTATCTGAGACTGCCTTGAAATGGCTGAGAAAGATAATTTTTAGAATGCAAGATCGAGTAACACTGCTGCTAGAGGGAGGCCAGTGAGAAATACGGGAAATGGGACTAGTAGCAGAGGAGTATCCAAATACTCAACTGTGAGATTAGAAGCTAGAGCACCTGCGAGAGCTTATGCTATTTGTGCTCATGAGGATGCGTCCTCCCCTGACGTGATCACTTATACATTTTCTCTTTATGATACTAATGTAGTTGAATTGATTTATCCTGGATCGATTCATTCCTATATTTGCATGAATTTGGTATCTAGTAAGAATTTGTCTGTTGAGTCTACTAAGTTTGTGATTAAGGTGTCGAACCCCTTAGGCAAACAAGTTCTAGTTGATAAAGTTTGCAAGAGTTGTCCTTTAATGATTGCCACTGTTTTCCGGCTAACTTAATGCTTTTACCATTTACTGAGTTTGATGTGATACTTGGAATAGATTGGTTGACTCTGCATGATGTCGTAGTGAATTGTAGACAAAAGGTTATTGAATTGAAATGCCAAAACAAAGAAACTCTTCGGGTTGAATCAGATGAGTCGGGTGAATTGCCTATTGTGATTTCGTCGATGTCGGCTAAGAGGTATGTAAGAAAGGGTTGTGAAGCATTTCTTACATATGTATTGAATACTAAGGTGTCTGAATTAAAGATCGAATCTATGCTGGTAGTTTGTGAATATCCGGACTTGTTCCCAAAAGATTTGTCAGGTTACCACTCGTTAGAGAGGTAGAGTTTGCTATTGATTTGGTAATGGGGACTGCACCGATATCGATAGCTCTGTATAGAATGTCTCCAACTGAATTGAAAGAATTAAAGTCTAAGTTAAAAGAGTTGATAGACAAGGGTTTTACGAGACCAAGTTTTTCTCCTTGGGAAGCACCGGTATTGTTCGTCAAGAAGAAAGATGGATCCATGAGACTTTGTATTGATTATCGTCAACTCAACAAGGCTACGATAAAGAACAAGTATCCGTTACCGAGGATTGATGATTTGTTTTACCAGTTGAAAGGGGCAACAGTATTCTCAAAATAGATTTGAGATCTGGTTATTATCAGTTGAGAGTTAAATACTCAGATGTGCCGAAAATCGCATTCAGAAAGAGGTATGGGCACTACGAATTTCTTATTATGCCTTTTGGACTAACTAATGCTTCTGCTGTTTTTATGGATTTGATGAATCAGATCTTCTGACCGTATTTGGACAAGTTTGTAATTGTGTTCATTGATGACATTTTGATTTATTCTCGAGATGAGTCTGAGCATGATGAACATTTAAGAATTTTATTGCAGACTTTGAGAGATAAGAAATTGTTTGCTAAATTCAAAAAAAGTGAGTTATGGCTTCGAGAAGTTAGATTTTTAGGGCATATTGTCTCAGCGGAAGGTATAAGAGTTGATCCGAGTAAGATTTCGACAATTGTTAATTGGAAACCGCCGAGAAATGTATTCGAGGTTAGAAGCTTTTTGGGCTTAGCCGGGTATTATCGAATTTTGTTAAGGGATTCTCGATGATTGCTAAACCTATGACAAAATTGTTATAGAAAAATGTTAAGTTTGCGTGGTTAGAGAAATGCCAAAAGTGTTTTGAATAGTTGAAAGCATTATTAACTGAGGCACTGGTATTAGTGCAACTTGAGTCGGGAAAAGAGTTTGTAATTTTCAACAACGTGTTATTGAAAAATCTTAGATGTGTGTTGATGCAAGAGGGCAAAGTGATAGCTTATGCCTCGAGACAGTTGAAACTGCACGAAAAGAATTATCCGATGCAAGACTTGGAAATGGCTACCATTGTGTTTGCTTTAAAGATTTGGCAACACCATTTATTCGGTGAGAAGTGCCATATTTTTATTGATCACAAGAGTTTGAAGTATTTAATGACTCAAAAGGATTTGAATCTGCGGCAACGGAGATGGCTCGAGTTGTTGAAAGACTATGAGTTGGTAATTGATCATCATCCTGGGAAGGCGAATGTAATCGTCGATGCTTTGAGTAGGAAATCTTTATTTACTTTGAGACCAATGAATACGCGACTGACTTTATCTGATGATGGCTTGATTATAGTTGAGTTGAAAGCTAGGCTAGTATTTCTTTAGTAAATTTGCGAAGCTCAAAAAAGTGACAAAGAACTTCAAGTTAAAAGAGTTCAGTGCGAATCAACTAGTGATTCAGATTTTCAAATTGGGGCCGATATTGTTTGATGTTTCGAGGTAGGATTTGTGTACCGAGACATATTGAACTTATTCAAAAAATTCTTCACGAGGCACATAGTAGTTGTCTGTGTGTTCACCCAGGAAGTATGAAGATGTATAATGATTTGAAGAAATTATATTGGTGGTCACGTATGAAATGAGATATTTCTAAATTTGTAGCGAGATGTTTGATTTGTCAACAAGTAACGGTTGAACACCAAGTACCTTCGGGTTTACTTCAACATGTGATGATTCCTGAGTGGAAATGGGACAAAATTACGATGGATTTTGTAATTGGATTACCTCTGACTCTGAAGAAGAAAGTTGTTGTTTGGGTAGTTGTTGATAGAATGACGAAATCGGCTCATTTTATTCCGGTACGTACCAACTATTCACTTGATAAGCTAGCTGAATTGTACATTCCTAAAATTTTTAGATTGTACAGAGTGCCTATTTCTATTATTTTAGATAGAGATCCGAGGTTTACGTCTTGATTTTGGAAGAAGTTGCAAGAGACTTTGGGCACAAAGTTGAATTTTAGTACCGCATTTCATCTGCATACCGATAGTCAATCTCAAAGGATGATTCAGGTACTCGAAGATATGCTTCATTGTTGTGTATTAGAGTTTGAAGGTCGTTGGGAAAAATATCTACCTTTAGTCGAATTTGCTTATAACAACAGTTTTCAGTCGAGTATAAAGATGGCACCGTATGAGGCATTGTATGGTCGCAAGTGTCGAACTCCATGGTACTAGACTGAGCTCAATGAGAGACAGATTCACGGGGTTGATTTGGTTAGAGAAACCAAAAAAAAAGTGAAAATAATTCGTGATTGTTTGAAAGTAGCTTCAGATAGACAGAAATCATACTTAGATTTAAAACAAAAGGAAATTGAATTTCAAGTTGGTGATAAGGTATTTCTAAAAGTGTCTCCGTGGAAGAAAATTCTTAGATTTGGTTGCAAAGTCAAACTGAGTCCGCGCTTTATTGGTCCGTATGAGGTTATTAAAAGGATAGGGCCAGTGGCTTATCGACTAGTTTTACCGTCGGAGTTGGAAAGAATCCACAATTTATTTCATGTATCGGTGTTGCGCCATTATTGATCAGCTCCATTTCATGTGATTTCACCAACAGAGGTCGAGATTCAACCCGATATGACTTATGGTGAAGAACTGATCAAGATCCTAGCCCGAGAAGTTAAACAGTTGAGAAATAAAAGTATAGCCCTAGTAAAAGTTTTGTGGCAAAGACATGGGGTCGTATACATGGAACCGAGGAAGCTATGAGAAAACAATATCCAAACCTCTTTTCTGGTAAGATTTTCGAGGACGAAAATCCCTAAAGGAGGGCAGAGCTGTAACAACCCGTTTTCGGGTCAAATCAAAATAGTGGTTTTAGGACCACAAATCTGAAGTAGAAATGTTAATTTTATTATTTCTTTAAGTTCTATAGTATGATTGAATGATTGTGTAAAAATTTTGTTAAGAAATTTTATCAATAGAGTGTCCAATTTGACTAATAGGACTAAATTGCAATAGGTGTAAAATATGTGTGCTAGAAGCTAGAGGTGTCTAATTGCTATGAAACTTTAAATTGGAGGTACTTAAATGGTAATTGGACCATTATACTTTAAGTTGGACAAAAATGGGCATGGTTAGGTGAAATTTCAAAGTTTAGCATTGAGGGCATTTTGGTCATTTGGTTTATAAAGACAAATTAACTAATAAAAAGATCTCATCTTCTCCAGTTTAGTCCCCCGTAGCTGAATTTCTCAATCAACCATAGCTAGGGTTTTTGGCCAAGCTTCCAATCTCGATTGTAAGTCCGTCTTTGTCCCATTTTTAATAATTTTTACGTTTTTGTGAATGTTGTAACTTGATTTAGCTATTCTATGGACTAATTTGAAGGAAAAGAAAAGTATAAAATTTTACCCATGTTGAATATTTGTGTATTTTGATGTTTAATGGTAGAAAATATATTTTTGGTGTTAGATAAACAACATTTACCAAGTGATTTTTGATGAAAATGTCAAATAGGGACCTATTTGTAAAAGTTATAAAATGTGTGTAAAAATGTAAATAAATGAAAATTGTGGGCTGTTATGAGTAAGGAATAGGTTCAGCTAGGCTTGGATGTGATGAAATTGAATGAAAATCATTTTACGAACCTAGGGACTAAAATGAAAATAGTTGAAAAGTTAGGGGCAAAAATGTAATTTTTCCATAAGGTGTTTTTGGGATTAAATTGAATAATGTGATGATTGAATGAGTTAAATTGATATTATAGATCAAGAAAGAAGAGGTTCTGACCCAGACCGGGGAAAGAACAAGGTTGTGGACTAAATCGAACTATTAGCCATTTTGTCCCGAGGTAAGTTCGTATGTTAAAAATAAGCTTTAGAATAATTGTATTTAAATGCTTTAATATTGCATGAATTGTATGCTTGATTATGTGAATGAGTAAAATTCTACGAACGATTTTGACAACAATTCGGCAAGTGAGAAGTCCTGTTGAACCTTAGGAATATATTAGGATACAAGTGACATGTCACTAGGGTCATTATGTGTTATGTGATTATGTGATCCGGGAGTTGGTCTTGTATGTCCTACTGATGGCTGATTATACTGGCATATGTTGCGGACACTTGACAGTTTGTGTGAGCAGCACCGCATAGCTATGTCTTGACTGACAGCTTATGTGAGTAGACCCGTCGATAGCTCTAGAGCAGTGATTATGTGTTATGAGATTGATGTAGCATTGGCTACGTATGTGGCACTTAGTATGCAAAAATCCCGAGTATCCAAAATTATTATTCCAAGTGGTTCACGGGTATGTCAAAGATGATAATATGTGTAAGTTCATTCCGAAATGGTTCAGGTATGTACATAAAGCTCATGCTTATTAAATGCTTGAAATGATGAAAATGAGGCAAGTTTTGTGATGGAATGATTTATGATCATGAGACTATGGTAAATTTACATTTAATTATGTTATATTATTTAAATGTTATATGCATGGTAGGGTTGCTTATTTCTTGCATACGAGCTTACTAAGCTATATAGCTTACTCTGTTTATTTTCCATGTTTTATAGTGTCGCCAAGCTAACTTGGATCGGAGATCATCGGAGATTCGAATCACACTATCAAACACTCATTTTTGGGTATTGATGATCTTAGTATTTTGAAAGTATGGCATGTATAGGGACTTGGTCATTTTGTTATATGTGTCATTATGATTTTAGCCAATGTATTGGCTTATAATTTGTCAAAAGCTTGATTTGATATTTGGCCATGTAATTTGGCTTATTTTGGCTAACATGGTTGTAAGCCTAAGTATATTCATATATGTGCCAATGTCTGTGGTGATATGCATGAATGTAAAGTGTTTGGAAACGTGATCGATTGATGAGATGATAAATTTGTGCACAATTAGGTGTCTTGAAAGTAGTTAATTAAGGCTTAATGAATTTGAAATTTGCATGATTGATTTAGGGCATAATAAATGTTGTGAGTATGATAGATGTTGCTATTGTATTTGCATGTGTTGGTCATAATTGTGGGTGTTTTGGTTGCCTAACTATATTATGATTTGTGCCATTAAATTGGTCTAAGTGTAGGTGTAAATGAGGGAGGCAAATGGCTTGGTAAATAGCCTTTATTTTGTCCACACGGGTAGAAACACGGACGTGTGTCCAGGCCGTGTGTCCCCTGCACCTTAATTTTTAGAAACAGAATGCTCAGAATTGAGCACACGGGCAAAGATACAAGCATGTGTCAAAGCCATGTGTATGGCATGGCCTCTACCACAGGCATGTGCCCTGGGCGTGTGAAGTCTACACCTATTTTATGAAAATTAATTTTCCACATGGCCTAACACACGGGCGTGTGACTTGGCCATGTGATCCCAATTTGTTCATGAGTTACAAGTTAGAGAGTTACGCGGGGTCGGGACATGGGCGTGTACGACCACATGGCTTGATCACACGGGCGTGTCCCATATCCACACAGGCGTGTGGCCCCTATTTAGTAGAAAACTTTTTTAAGTTTTGTAAAAATTTCTAAAGTTCTCGGTTTAGTCCTAGACCACTCGCAAAGCATGTCTAGGGCCTTGTAGGCTCGTATTAAGGACTTTATAATTGAATGCAAATGGTTTTAATTTGGACGTAAATTTATGGCTCAGAGTTGTGTGAATGCTTGTGTAGTAAGTCCGGTAATGCCTCATACCCTGTTCTGGCATTGAATACAGGTAAGGGGTGTTACATGAATAGTCTGTACGTACTGGAATAAAATGTATAGGCTTCGTCAATTGATTAATGACAACCCAGATAACATCTTTCTTTTTTAGAGATAGGGGTAACCTCGATACGAAATCCATTGTAACTCTAACCCATTTCCACTCAGGTATCATTACTGGTTGCAGTAGTCCCGAAGGTACTTGATGTTTGGCTTTAACCTTTTGACAAACCAAGCATCTCGACACAAATTCTGAAAAGTCATGTTTCATACCTGACCACCAATACAATTGTTTCAAATCATTGTACATTTTAGTACTCCTCGGATGAACAGACAAGCTACCACTATGTGTTTCTTGCAAAATTTTCTGTGTAATCTCTAGATTCCTCGGCACGCAAACTTTTCCACGGAACAACAAACAATTATCGAATTCGATCTGATACTCTGAACCATTAGTTGACTCACACTGTACTCTTTCAGCTAGCAATTCATTGTCACATTTCTGAGCTTCACAGATTTGTTGGAGAAATACCAGTTTAGCTTTTAATTCAGCTAAAATCAAACCATCATCAGATAATGTCGATCGTGTGCTCTCAAACCGAACAAGGATTTTGGCATCCGTTACTACATCCAGATTTCCTGGATGATAATCAATCACTAACTCATAGTTTTTCAATAATTTGAGCCATCTTCTTTGTCATACATTCAAATCTTTCTGAGACATCAAATAATTCAAGCTCTTGTGGTCGGTAAATATGTGGCATCTCTCACCGAACAAATAATGTCGCCAAATTTTCAATGCGAAAACAATAGCGGCTAACTCTAAGTCATACATCGGATCATTCTTTTCATGCAGTTTTAACTGTCTGGAAGCATAAGCTATCACTATGCCTTCTTGCATTAAGACACATCCCAAACCGTTCAGCGATGCACCACTAAAAATCACAAATTCTATACCCGACTCAGGCTGAACTAAAATTGGTGCTTCGGTTAATAGTGCTTTCAACTGATTAAAACTCTATTGACATTTGTCAGACCATTCAAATTTCACATCTTTCTATAACAATCGAGTCATTGGTGTAGCAATCATCGAGAACCCTGTTACAGCCAACTAATCCCAGAAAACTTTTGACCTCAGATACGTTTCTTGGTCGTTTCCAGTCAACAATCACTGAAGCTTTGCTTGGATCAACTTTAATGCCTTCCATCGAAACAATGTGTACCAAAAATCCAACTTCTCATAGCCAAAATTTGCATTTGCTGAATTTAGCAAATAATTGTTTATCTCTCAAAGTTTGTAACACAATTCTCAAATGCACGACATGTTCAGATTCATCTCAAGAGTAGATCAGAATATCACCAATGAATACAACAAGGAATCTGTCTAAATACGGTCTAAAAATTCTATTCATCAAATCCATGAATATTGCAAGAGCGTTAGTTAACCCAAATGGCATAACCAGAAATTCATAATGTCCGTATCTAGTTCTGAATGAAGTTTTTGGCACATCCGAATCTTTAACTCGCAATTGATAATAACCAGATCGCAAATCAATTTTAGAAAATACTGTGACACCTTTTAGTTGGTCAAACAAATCATCAATTCTCGGTAATGGATACTTGTTCTTGATCGTAACTTTATTGAGCTGTCAATAATCGATACATAATCTCATCGATCCATCTTTCTTCTTCACAAACTGAACTGGTGCACCCCAAGGTGAGAAACTCGGTCATGTAAAACCTCTATCCTTTAACTCTTGCAACTGAGCTTTCAAATCTTTCAATTCTATTGGAGCCATTATGTACGGAGCTATTGATATCAGTGATGTTCCCGGTACTAGCTCAATAGCAAATTCAACTTCTCTGATTGGTGGTAACCTGGGTAATTCTTCTGAAAACACATTTGGATAGTCACAAACCATTGGCACTAATTCAATCTTCGATTTAGACACTTTTGTATCAAGTACATGCGCAAGGTAAGCATTGCAACCATTTCTCACATATTTCTGTGCTAGCATCATCGATATCACAACAGGCAATCCACTCGAATCATCAAATTTAACGCAAATAATTTAACTATTCTAACATTTTAACTCAATAATCTTTCATCTACAGTTTACAACAGATCATGCAGAGTCAACCAATCCATACCAAAAATCACATCAAACTCATCAAACGGCAAAAGCATCAAACCAGCCGAAAAACAGTCATCCCAAGTCATCAAAGGACAATTCTTGCAAACTTTATCAACTAGGACATACTAGCTTAAGGGGTTTGATAATTTAATCACGGATTCAGTGGACTCAACAGGTAAACTCTTACTAGACGCTAAATTCGTACAGACATATGAATGGGTCGATTTAGGATCAATTAAAGCAGTTACATCCGTATCATAAAGATAAAAAGTACCAGTGATAGCATCTGGTGCCGATGCATCCTCACGAGCACGAATAGCGTAAGCTTTGGTTGGTGCTTGGGCTTCGGATCTTACAGCCTTTGTTGCACCTTTGCTACTATTCACATTTCCATTATTTTGAGGTGGTTTCCCTCTGGCAACTGTATTACTTGGCCTTGTAGTCGAAAATTTGTCTTTCTCAAATAACTCAGGACAATCACAAATAAAATGATATTGCGAGCCACATCTGAAACAAGCTTTATTATTCATCCAACAATCTCTAAAATGTCGTTTTCCACATTGTTGACACTCAGGTTTGTTGGCTTTGACACTACCAACGCTCGATACTGAAGTGGCTTAAGCTTTTAAACTCTTGTGTTGCCTCCCACGATCTCTGTTGGAATACCTCAATAAAGTAGTCAAACGGTTATAAGAATCCCTTGCTTTTTTGATGAAGAAGAATGATAGGGTTTACCCATTAACCTCTTTCTCGAATCTCTAGCCTCAAAATCAGCTCTTCTCTTTTCTTTGCTAAGCTCCTTAGCTTTGCAAGCTCTATCGACTAACAAAACAAATTCTTTCAATTCAAGAATCCCAACTAGAAGCTTAATGTCTTCATTCAACCCATCTTTGAACCGTTTACACATAATTACTTCAGTGCAAATGCATTCTCGAGCATACGTACTCAGTCTCACGAATTCTCTTTCATACTCGGTTACGGTCATACGACCCTATTTCAATTCTAGAAATTCCTTACGTTTTTGATCAATGAACAGCTGACTTATATATTTCTTTCTGAACTCAGTCTAAAAGAATTCCCACGTGACCCGTTCTCTCGGCACCACAGATATTAAAGTGCTCCACCACTGGTATGCAATATCTTTCAGAAGAGATACAACACATTTAACACATTCCGCTTGTAATGACCCAAATTTTACGGTTATCGGGAAAGTGAATTTTTGGGTCTCCGTTTCTGAAAAATGGATTCGTAAATATTTTTAATATTTACGAAGTTAATCGAGTGGTTAATAAGAATTTAATTAAGTGAATTAGCTTAAATTAAGGATAATTAGACAAAAGGATTAAATTGAATGAAGTGTGAAAGTTTAATTATAGAAAAAAATTGAAAGGGCTAAATAAATAAATAAGCCAAAAAGAGTGCCAAGTGTATGGCAAAAATAAAATACAAGTGTAATAAATATAATACACACATTTGTAATACATGTATGTATTTGCTTATTATTTAAGTAAATATTAGTGTATTTATTATTATTAAATTAATATTATATAAATAAATAAATAAAAGTAAGACAAATGTGTGGTAATGATTGGGTATAAGTGTATTAATAAAAAAAATACATACACTTGTAATGCTTATATTTAAGTATTAATAGATATTAATTATTTATAAAATGTATTTATTAATTAAATAATTATATTATAATATTTTTAGGTGAAAAATAAATAAAAAGTTGACAAATGTATGGTATGTATAGTGACATGTGTAATATTAGTATATGTACATTTTTAAAATACATGTATATTTACTTATTACATAAGTATATTATTAAATTATATATTAATATTAAGTAAAAGATATTTATATAATAAATAGATTAAAGAAAGACAAATGTAATAATATATGTGTATACAAATGTAAAATAGATATTGGATATTAAATAGATATTTTATAGCTATTATTAAGTTATTACTATAATATATACATATATAAAGTAAAAGGAATAAAAAGAAAAAGAATAGAAAAAGAAAAAGAGAATGAAACGAAACAGATAGCAGGGGAAAGAAAGAAGGAAGGAAGAAAGAAAGAAAGAAAAAGGAAAAAATTGGGATTTCAAGGCTTGAAAGTTAAATAGGTATGTCAATTTAGCCCTTTTTACTTGATTTTGATGTTTTAGAAACTTTAGAACAAGGTTTTGATGAAGTTAAGTTGATATTTTGAAAGTTATTAGATTATTAAACATTGTTCATGTTGAACAAGAAGATGAATTAAGGGCTAAATTGATAGAAATTCAAGTTAGAAATGAAATAAGGATTGAATTGTAAAGTGATTCATAAGTTTTATGCTTTAAGGACTAAATTGAAAAATGTTTCAAAGTTACGGTTTTATGATGAAAAATAGATAATTATGTCTAAGTTTAGTTAAAAATTGAGTAGAAATAAAGTATGAATTAAGATAAAAAAAAGTAACTAAATTTAGTTAGGATTAAATTGAAATTAAAGTAGAAAATCAACATTTTGCATTAAGACTGTTTGGGACAGCAGCAGTAGTCTAAGTTTGAAAACTCACCAAAAATTGTAGAAATTGAATTAGAGGATGAATAAAATATGAAATTAAAGCTTATTGAGTCTAATTTCTTATAGAAGAAACAGTGTAAGCAATTGAATTGTAAATTATGAGATATAATGAGTTTTGTAAGACAGGGTCAGAATGAATTTGAGTTCCCCTGTTCTGACTTTGAAAAATCACCAAAAATTGGATAAAAATAATTAGAGGCTTAAATTTATATGTTTATAATCCTTAATGAGTCTATTTTTAGGAGAAATCAATGAGAATATTATCTGAGTTCTGTACTGTGAGATAATTAATTTTTAGTGAAGAAGGGTTGAAACTATCAAACAGCAGAATAGGGGTGAATTTAAAGAATAAAATGTACTTAATGGCTAAACCAAAAATTCTGAAAATTTTATGGTAAGAAGATTTGTGAGTCTAGTTTTAGGAAAAATTAGTGGATCTTAATTTAGAATTCTGTAACTCAAGATATAAATTAGTAATGTATTAATGATTATGAATTGTATTAATTTTGTAGTCAATGTGGTACCGGAAATCTCGGGTAAGAAAGGACAAGACAAAGTCAACGGGAGTTAGCTCGAAAATTACGGTTTGTATTTCTATAATCCGAACTTAATACTTAAATTTTTGGATTTATTATTTAATATATATATGTAGTAGGTGTTTTGAGATGATTATTTGAATTGGATTGAATATTGATTATATTGAATTGATTTATGAATATATATATATATGAATGTTTGAATTGAAATGAATATTGATGTGGAAATTGAATAATAAGTATTTGTTATATTGGAAAATATATGTAGTTGGAAGTGTGATGAAATTGATAGAAAATTGTGATTATTGTGAAATTAAATATTTATTAGTGAAAAGTGAATGGAATTACATTGAATTGAAAATATATAGTTAATTAATTAAAATATAAATTAATTGAAAACTGAAAAGTGAATTAAATACCCTATTAACTAGTCGGGCTAGTCGAATATAATTGGCATGCCATAGGATATGGAAGAGTACGGGTTTTGCCGGCTTACTGATCAGGCACTTATGTGCCGAATATTGTTACTGGTTACTGTTACCATTACTGTTACCGATTCGGCACTTTATGTGTCGAATACTGTTACTGTTACAGTTATCAATTCAGCACTTTGTGTGTTGAATACTATTACTATTACTGTTACTGTTCCAGATTTGTTCCGATGAGGTACTCGTGTGCCGTACCGCATCGCCATCGTTATCTTTATCTTGTTCCGGCTTCGGCCGATGAGGCACTATGTGGCATACTAGTGTGTTGGTTGGATCCGTGTATCCGTCTGAGTCTGAGTCATGTTAATAGGGGTAAATAAAGGTATAAAATAACTGATTATTACTGAATAATTGATTGTTACCAGATAATTGGATATTTATGGATATTAGATCATTCTTGAATAATCGAATATTCTTGAATAATTGATCATTACTGAATAACTGATTGTCACTGAATGAATGACTATTATTGAATAACTTAATTGTTACTGAATATCTGATTTTACTGAATAATTGATTATTATTGGATAACCGATCAATTGATCGATACTGAATAACTGGTTATTATTGAATAATTGATTGTTACCGAATAACTAACTGTTACTGAATAAATAATTGTTCTGAGTGTTAATGAACATTACTGATTGATTAATTGCTATTGAAAAATAATAAATGAATTTGAATTTAAAGTACACCAAAACATTGGTTGGAAAGTGAATGTTTGAGTTCTCATTGAGTTTGAATAGTTCAATATATATATAAATTAATATGTTTTGTAATTGTTTAAGTGTTCAGATTATAGAAATACCATCGAGTGTATACTCACGTGTTGGTTTGTTTCGTGCGCAAGTGAGTTAAGTTAAGGCTAGACTGTTGAATCAGCATCCTAGGTCGATCCTGAATTCAATGAGGTAAAGTATGTTGAGTATTGGTAATGGCATGTACCTAAGATGTTTTATGAGAGTCATTTAGGTTGTAGAAGTATTGATGAAATGAGTAAATTATGTTGGCAACGGTATGTAGTATGAATATTGAAATTTACTAAAAATTCGTAGTGATTCTAAATTAGTCTCGAATTGAATTTACTGTTCATATTGGACCACGAGTGCCCATTAAAGGGACGACATCTTAAAACTAGGATGTGTGTGAATATTTATTTTAATTAATAACCGGAATTGGACTGTACTGACTGGTAATATCTCATAACCCTGTTCCAGCGACAGTATAGGGTTAGGGGACATTACACCGCTGGCATACAAGACAGTTCATCAAAAACTCGAATTGTATTCTCAAGCCAAAACTCAGCACTCTCAGGACCATCAATAACTGTAGCTCTAAACTCTTCAGCCCTATATTTTCAAATTTTATCAATAGGCGGTTTACTCATATGCAAAGGTTCCAAACCTTAAAGAGCTACGGGAACTGGTTTAGGAATAGGTTGGGGTGGAGGTTGCTGAGCAGCCAGATTCGTTCGGACAAACTCAGGAGATATCACACTATCACAGGTTAAATATGGCATGAATAGCTAGACTTACACACATTATGTTAGTCCTAGAATCGACTAAACCGTAGCTCTGATACTAATAAATTTAACACCCCTAACCCGTATTTGTTGTTGGAATAGGGTTACAGAGCATTACCAAACTTATTTCTTAAACAATTATACATTTGATATACATTTCTCGAATCCAAACAAAATACAGTCATATAGTCCCTTACACGAGGCCTCGAGGCTCAAAATAAACATTAGAAGTGGCCTCGAGGACAGACGCCCGTGTGGCCAAGCCGTATGGACATTCGAAATGGGATCACATGGCCGTGTCCTAGCCTATGCAACTCACTGACTTGGGTCACATGGCCAGACCACACGCCCGTGTGCCAGATCGTGTACTAGGCCATGTGAAAACTGAAAGCTATACTGACTTGTGCCACACAGCCAAGCCACACGCACGTGTGCTAAGACGTGCGAAGCTATTAACTTGGTTTCTAAAGAAGCATCAAAGGACACATAGTTGTGTCACCTGGCCATGAGTCACACACAGTTGAGACACACGCCTGTGTCTCTGCCAGTGTTGACAAAAATAGGCTATTTTCCAAGCATTTTTCTCACCCAAATTTGCATGAATCTAAACACATCAAACAGCATATGACCATATCATCAATAAGTATTCAAATAAACCAAAATTCAAATTTGAAACATGCAACTTCATTACCATTAATCTATGCACTCTTAGGCATCACAATTGGCCTTTATGAAATGTACCAAAAATCACCTCCAAAAGCTACCTAAATGGTCAAATGCATACATGAGACATTTTGCCTAAAACTTAGCATGAATTTCATCTCAACTCCAACCATTTGGTACCAAAACACAATTTCACAAGAAAGGCATTCATATAACAACTAAACACCACAATTCACAAGACCATATATATACATATATACATTTCAAAATATATGACTACTTACAAGCCAATTCAAATGGCCAAAATTCATTAAGACGTAAAGGCTATATTAGCCAAAAGACCTATACATGCCATATAACCAAAATACACAAAGTTCAAAAGTACCAAAATAATAGCTGGATAGTGTGATGAGATCTCCGACAACTTCTAATCCGAGCAAGCTTCGAAATCACTATAAAACACGAAAAAAGTAAACAGAGTAAGCTATTAAGCTTAGTAAGCTCGTATAGGTAATAAGTACTACTTACCATTCATTCACAATTTAAAGAAGCATAAGTAAACATAGGTAAATTTCAATCAATCCAAAGGTTAGCACATAGCCATAACCTTGTTAGTCATGTATGAATACATCATGTAACATCTTAATTTTAGGCCTAGTCGGAATAATGGTTTTGGGACGACAAATCTGATGAGGAAAATTTTATTTTTTTATTATATTTTTATGGTCTACGATTTTGTGAAAATTTCGTTCTAAAATTTTAACGTTTGCACACTTAATTTAGTCAAAAGGACTAAATCGTAAAAAGTACAAAAGTTGAGTTCTACATGCTAGAGGTGTCCAATTGTTATTAAATTTTAAATTGGAGGTCCTTATATGGTAATTAGACCATTAGTTGGTGGACAGAAATGGACATGGTTAGGTATGTTTTCAAAGTTTTTCCTTAAGGGCATTTTGGTCATTTAGTTATTAAAATGAATTAAAAACAAAATTAAAAGTCAATTTTTGTCCATTTTCAACCTCTTGGCCGAAACATTCATGGAGAAACCATGGCTAGGGTTTTTCAAGCTTCCAAGCTCGATTGTAAGTCTGTTCTAGCCCTATTTTTAATGATTTTTACGTTTTTATAATCCCCATAACAAGATCTATCTATCTCTACCATTAATTTGAGCTAGGGTTCATTTTTAAAAGTTGGACCATGTGATAAATGCATGAATTTTGATGTCTAATGGTAGAAAATTAGTGTTGGGTGTTAAATAAACAACTTTTACTAAGCAATTTTCAATGAAAACATCCGAAAGGACCATTTTGTAAAAGTTATAAAAATGGTATAAAAGGGTGTTTTATGAGAATTTTAGTTTTCTATAGTTATAAAAATGGTTTGGCTAGGCCTATAGAGTGAGAAAATTGAATAAAAATCACTTTACGAGCCTAGGGGCAAAAGTGTAATTTTGACAAAGTTTAGGGGTAAAAATGTAATATTTCCAAAATGTGAATTTTGGATCACATTAAATAATTTGACTAATAATTTTACTAAATGTGATATTATAGATCAAGGAAAACGAGGATTGGACCTAGACCGGGTGAAAAACGAAAAATTGACGGTTAAGTTCCTTTTTGCTATTTTGGTGCCGAGGTAAGTTCGTGTGTCAATAATATTGCAATGCTATATTTGAATTGAAAATTCTATATTATTATTGCATGAATGGCATGATTTGGGGTGTTACAAGGTCAGATGTGTAGTACTAAGTGAAAGCTACTACGTGTACCAAATGGTTAGGTCGCATGTGTAGTACTAAGTGCAGGCTACTATGTGTACCCGATAGCTTTGATCACATGTGTGGTACTAAGTGTAGGCCATTATGTTTAAAAGATAGCTTTGGTCACAAGTGTGGTACTATGTGAAGGCCAGTTTGTGAAGAAGGTAGCTTTGACTACAAGGGTGGTACTATGTGCAGACCACCGGGCATCCGTTATTATTCCGATGCGTTCAACGGGAAATGACTAGGTGTAATTGAATATGACTATGTGATGAATAAGTGAAGGTTCGTGTGTGTAAAATTATGAGCAATGTGCTCGATATGTGAACGAACTTTGGTGAGATTGATATGGAGTAAGTGTTACAATGAAAGTTACTACAAAGAAAACACGAAAGAGTGAAATTTAGTAATAAAAAAATTTTGGATAGTAGCAGTTGTGTGATTTTGAAAAAACACCAAAAATGGTGGAAATCGAATTAGAAGTTTAATAAGATATGAAATAAAATCTTATTGATTCTATTTCAGATAAAGGAAACGGTGTAAGCAAAATAATTTCATATTATGAAATATTTGAATTTTTTTGAGACAAAGTCAGAATGATTTTGGAATTCCCTATTCTGATTTGGTAAAATCATTTAAAATTGTAAAAAAATAATTATGGGTTATAATTTATATTCTTAAATTCCTTAATTAGTCTCTTTTTGAAAGAAACAAACAGGAACATTATCCAAATCTTGTACAAAATGATAATTAATTTTTAGTACAGAGGGGTCGGAACTGTCAGACAGTGAAACATGAGTGAATTTAAAGAATAAACTATACTTATTGGATAGACCAAAAATTCTAAAAATTTTATGGTAAGAATATATGTGAGTCTAGTTTCTGGAAAAATTATTGGTTCTCAATTTGGAGTCTCATAACTCAAGATATAAATAATTTAGTGACTGTGACTCGAGAAAATAGCTTAACTTGACTTTGAATAAATAGAGAGGAATTGAAAAATAGCATGTTAATACATTACTTATTATTTTTCATGCGAGCTTACTAAGCGTAAAGCTTACTCCCTCCTTTTCCATTTCTTTTAGTTTTGTCAGGTCAACTCGGGGTTGGAGATCGTTGGAGGCAGCATCACACTATCAAGCCAATACCTTTGGAGTATTGATACATATGTTAGAAATATCAAGTGAGTGGCACGTATAGGGACCTAGTTCTATGACATGTGTTATTATTATTTGGCTAAATGTATTGGCCTATATCGAGCTATTGTATATGGCCATGAGGGGTGGCTTATATTGATTATGGTTTGTAAGTCTAGCTAATCATGTTATGTTTTAATGCATATGATGTGATGATATGAATATGTTTGTTTGCCATGCATGGTTGGTAATATGTCATGTGTGTTGAATGCATATTTTATGACCAATCGAGGTGGTCATGACCATGAATTAAATGTGTAATATGTTAATAAGATGATAGTGCCTTAAACATGGATGTTTGATGTATAAGTTAGTAACCATAGTTTAATGGTATAAGTGATTAATGAGATGACAAGGTCAAATGAATGTGTAATAATGTGGCTAGACTAGTTTATCATGAGTAGGTGGAACATATGTATAATGACGAGCTAATGTTGAATGTGTCTTAATAAAGGGTGTTTAATCACTAAAATGATGCCATGAGTTGTGAGTTTGATGTGTATAAGGTTGTAAGGGTTTATAGGAAACACGAAGGCTTGGAAAATAGCCTATGTGTTAGCCATACGGGCAGAGACACGGCCATGTGTCTCAGCCGTGTGGAGGACACGGCCTAGCACACGGGCGTGTGGCCTGGTCGTGTGGTTCAAATTATTTTGCTGATGTTATAAACAGAGAGTTATACAGGCTGAGGATAGAGGCATGTCCCAAGCCACACGGGCGTGTGTGACCACACGGTTCAACACACACGGGCGTGTGACTTTCAGAGCAAGAAATTTTTTAAGTTGTCCAAAGTTTATCGAAAGTTTTCGATTTAGTCCCGAACCACCCCGATGTATGTTTTAGGCCTCGAAGGCCTGTACAAGGGATGATATACATGTGTTTGAAAAGTTTTAATTTGGACGAAAATTTTATAGCCCGATTTTTGTATGAATGACTGTGTAGTGTTGGGTAATGCCTCGTATCCTATCCCATCTTGGGTACGGGTAAGGGGTGTTACATTTTATGGTATTAGAGCTATGGTTTAGTCAGTTCTCGGACTAACCTAGCATATGTATGAGAGTCTAGGTATACATGCCACCGATCTAAGATATTGTGGTGTTTCCCGATGCGTATAATAGCCATTTTGTTTAGGCAAAGGTACCCTCTAACCGAGCTATATCTGACCATATTAATTGTGGTAATGAGGAATTTGAGTAAAGTACAGTCATGATGAGTTGAAACTTGGAAAGGTACAAATGAGATTCATAATATCTTGTTACGAATAAAATGTCATTGTCCTGTTTGATATTAAAATTTGATGGATTGAAATGAATTATTGAAATGAGATAAAGAATTATATGGCATAATGAACTTACTTATGATTGACTGATAATTCCATGATGTATATGACTAAATTGCTCGAGTAAATGCATGTGTTTAGATAAGTTATCAAAAATATTAATGGGATGAATATTCATGTATATCTATTTGGATGATCATGATGGCAAGCTCGTATAGTTTGAGTAAATGTGTTAAATTGCTTGGACTGATTTATATGATTGTAATGATATGTCTAAACGACGATGTACGAGGTAAAAGTATAGATTATGATAAACATACCTATGTTTGTTGGCCCTTGTATGATTAAATGAATAGATAAGTAAAGTTATCCAGAAAACATGGAATACATGCACAAGTATACTTGTTAAAATGAGATAACTGGAAAGTGGGCGTAAAATCAATATAAAAGTTAGTTTACCCGAAATGAATGACATGATTATAATGATGTTGCTATGATGATGGAAATTGTGTTATATGTATATGTATATGAGAGTCGAGTCAGAGGCTCTATGACTCCATCCCCCTTACCAAAGTGGTGTTTTATAATCGAAATTCCTGATATTTGTGTTGAATGAGTTCTCGGGTGAGAAATCAAAGAGTTCAGTAATAGAATGGTTACAAGCATGATTAGAGATTGAGAATGGATTGATAAGTACAAACATGAGCTAGAAAGATATCGGATTGACCGAAAGATTATTTAATTTTCGCAACATCACAGTAAGTGAAAAAGGTTAATTTTGGTAAAATGACCTATCTTGGTATGACGTCGAGAAATGTATTGATTGAAATTCCCTCATGAGCTGATCTCCTTTAGTGAAAAGAATAATATTGAAATTATGATGCAGAAAATAGTTAAAGGAATAATGTTCGAATGTGAGATGTTTGGGTATGGTAATTACAGTGAGTTGATTATGGATGTCTCTCGTAAGGCACTCTAGTAGTCCATTTATTTCTGGAAATTTGTTGTAGTGGTTGTATATTCTCTGTTGAATTTTTGTACTATGGAAATGTTCCCTGATCTTAATGATAGACAAAGGCATTGTCAGTCTGATTGGATTTTCTTGTTTTGGATTTCTTTATGTTGGATTTCTTTATTCTGGATTTCTCCGTTTTGGATTTCCTTATCTTGAATTCTTGGTCATCTTTATCTCGCAACTTGTCGAACATGGCTTATAGTTAAAGTATGACTTTTAGCTTGCGATATATATATATCAAGTGTGATTATGCTTCTGATTTGATCATGGTGATTTGGTGATCTTAGTATCTGGGTGCCTCTAAATTTCCATATAAGGATTTAACATTGGCAAACACTTAAGTGGTAAAATTTTCGTCTTGTGAAATTAATGGCTTAATTCATGATTGGAAAAGCTTGGACAGATGAGAACATTGTTAATCGAAGCCTTTGAACTAGTCTAGTCTCGGTTGAGCAAAGACTTCCTGATTTTCAATGATGTATTGTTGATTGAATGGTGATCTACTTTAAGACAACAAGACAAGTGATAGCTTAAAGTATCTGATGTCATAGAAAGACTTGAGTTTGCTATAGTGTAAATGACTTGGGTATTAAAAGATGATGAGATGGTTATTGTATGATCCTTGTGTAAGAATATTTGAAATGTTAAAGGGGTTAAAGCTGAGCATCAGGTTCTACCAGAGTTATCTCTGCCAGTATTGATATTAGGATGGAAAATGAGAAAGGACTATCCTCAAGAACCTATCAGGATCATTCCTGTCTTTGAAACAGAAAAATGTCATGTAGCTTATTGTTAAATATTTGACGAGATATGTAAATCATGCTGGTATGTACTGAATTTGCGCTCATCAGGTTCGTGGAATTTTGTGTCTTTATGAATGTTGAACATCTTGAGATTCTAGCCTCCACTAATCAGATTGAGATCCGGGTTTCATATCATGATTTCTTGGGAAAGCCATAGCAGGCTTTGAAATGAAAGGTAACTGAGAGTTGAATTGGCAAATAATCGGATTGTGTTGAATTATAAAGAGTATGAGGCTGAGATGAACTGGCTAGTTTCACTATTCGAATTCGAAAAAGATTCAGGTATGAATGTATATGTAACATGATAGTATGGATCGGACTTTTGAGTACATGAACTTTCTGATAGAGATTAAGTTTCAGTCAAAGTGTTGTAAAGCGAAAACCACTCATGATTCTTGTATGTGGAATTTAAGAGATAGGTAGTAAAAGCTCAGCTTGAGTGAAAGTTCTTTGTCATCGATTATAGGATTGAGGAAAATAAGTGAAAAACCAAAACCACTTTTCTAGTAAGATTTTCGGGGACGAAAATCCCTAAAGGGGGAAGAAGTGTAACATCCCAATTTTGGGCTTAGTCGAAACAGTAGTTTTGGGACCACAAATCTGATGAGAAAAATTTTATTTTTTACAATATTTTTATGGTCTATAATTTTACAGAATGTTTTTGAGAAAATTTCATTCGAAAATTTTGACGTTTGGGCACTCAATTTAGTCAAAAGGACTAAATCGTAAAAAGTGCAAAAGTTGAGTTCTACATGCTAGGGTCCAATTGTTATGAAATTTTAAATTAGAGGTCCTTATATGGTAATTATACCATTGGTTAAGTTGGTGTACAAAAATGGACATGGTTAGGCATGTTTCCAAAGTTTTTCATTAAGGGCATTTTGGTCATTTAGTTATTAAAATGAATTAAAAACAAAATTAAAAGCCAATTTTTGTCCATCTTCAACCTCTTGGCCAAAACTTTCATGGAGAAGCCATGTCCAGGGTTTTTCAAGCTTCCAAGCTCGATTGTAAGTCCGTTCTAGCCCCATTTTTAATAATTTTTACGTTTTTGCAATCTCTATAACAAGATCTATCTATTTCTACCATTAATTTGAGCTAAGGTTCATGTTTAAAAATTGATCCATGTGGGAAATGCATGCATTTTGATGTATAATTATAGAAAATGAGTGTTGGGTGTTAAATAAATGACTTTTACTAATCGATTTTCGATGAAAACATCCGAAGGACCATTTTGTAAAAGTTGTAAAAATGGTATAAAAGGGTGTTTTGATGAAAATTGTTGTTTGCTATAGTTATGAAAATGGTTCGACTACGCCTATAGAGTGAGAAAATTGAATAAAAATCACTTTACGAGCCTAGGGGCAAAAGTGTAATTTTGACAAAGTTTAAGGGCAAAAACATAATTTTGCCAAAATGTGATTTTTGGATCACATTAAATAATGTGACTAATAATTGGACTAAATGTGATATTATAGATCAAGGAAAATGAGGATTGAACCTAGACCGGGTGAAAAACGGAAAATCGACAGTTAGGTTCATTTTTTCCATTTTGGTGCCGAGGTAAGTTCGTGTGTCAATAATATTGCAATGCTATTTTTGAATTGAAAATTATATATTATTATTGCACGAATGGCATGATTTAATATATTGAAAAGTGATGAAAGAATGGTATATAAAATTTGTGAGAACAATGATATATGACTAGTAGCACATGAAATGTTTGATGGTTCAATCATTGATGGCTTGCTATATAATAGCTGAATATATTGAGAATTTGATATAACATGATGTTTTATTAAGTTGGATAACTTGTGAAAGAGTGAAAGGGAAGGTAAGTTTGTATGTAAATAATATATCGTTTTTAATCATGTTATAAAATTTTGTTATTATATGAGAGGTGGTTGCATATTGAATGATCACTTGATGTAAATTATGAATTGAAATTGATTATTGATAAATTGGTAAAATGTTGAAAAGTGAGGAATTTCCTGGTTGGACATTCCGAATAGAAAAGATATGAATGATCCATTGTGAGAACACATGTGTAGTACTATGTATAGGCTACTATGTGTTTAAAAGTTTTAGGTTTGTAACACCCCAAACCCAGCCTAGACGTTATGGCTGAATATGTGATGTCACATGATAGTGCTTTTCAAAACACAAGTCGTCAAAAGGCTCCTTCTTTGTAAAACATCATTGGGTTCTTAACAAAGGAATGAGAGGCCTAGTTTATTTTGAAAAACTCACGTCGTTTAAGTATAACATTAATTATACCGGTTTATTATTAAACTTTAAAACCATGCTTGTTGAGGAAGTTCTTAAAACGTTTGGCATGAGTGTGATGATTTCAGAAAACATTTGTTTGTTTCTTTTCTTGGAAAACCCGAGTCCTATCACTAGTAGGTAAAATAAAATTATAAAATCCCCAAAGTAAAATAAACTTTAAAAGGCCTTATTACAATGAAAAACCCAAAAATAAAATCTTAGTCATATTCAATAATAAAGTACTACGTCGAGTGGACACCTCTGAGACTTTCGTCACCTCCATCCATCTAAGCCTGGGGATTTCCTGCACAGATAACAGACGGGTTAGTTTACGAAAACCCAGTGTGTGAAATCCCAAAATAGCAGATAATCAGAGAAAACGCAATCTGGGCCTAAGCCCTTTTTTATTCCAGTTAGGGCCTTAACCCCTTTTCCAGTAACAATAGTAGTCGGGGACTTAGCCCGTTTCAATACAGTATGCAACAAAGAGTCCTACCCAAACCAACCGCTACACACCATGTGAGGATAAAATCGACCCACCCAACCCTACACACCAAATCGTACCGATCTCAGTACTAAAACAGTATTTGCAACAGAGCTGCCAGTATAGGCTTATAGCCTTTCAGTACACTTCCTCCACAATCATATATCCCGCCGCAAGCATTGCAACATAAAATCATACGTGAATGCAGTAATGTCATGCTAAAAAACAGTCATACATAATACAGGGGCATTTCAGTAAATTTTACCTACAGGGGTATAATGGTCATTTCACCAGTACGTGGTCTATGTATACTAATCGGCCCAACAGTAGGTCCACAGTCGTCATAGGCGACCCGTGCAACCTTAACAGTCAATCAGTGATAATGGGCTTATAGCCCATATTATGGGCCCAAATGGCCCACACGCTCGTCTGGCCCACAAGGCCTAGAAATAGCCTTAGCCATGTAGATCACATAGCCTAGCTCCATATTTATCGCACTTGGTACGATTTCTTCGTGTAGGGCCCACAAGCCCATTGGGCCCACACGGCTCAGTTCGGCCTAGTTCTGTTTTGGCCCATGAGAATGGCCATGGCCATCTCGTCGACCACACAGCCACATTTTGTAACACGGCCTGTCACACGGGGGCCTACACACCCGTGTGGTGTCGACAATCCACTTTCTAGCTTTTCAACCTTTTGGCTTTTTCGGCTTTTCGGCTTCTCAGCCTTTTGCAGTTTCACATCAAACGGTAGTGTTCACACACCTGTTTACGAAAACTGATACGAGCCCACAAGCACCACAGCCTACACGAATACACGACATCTAATTAGTTTTTATTCATTAGAGTTAACACCCTCATAACAATTTTCAAATCCCAACAGGTAACTACTACCTACCTTGACTAGACGAAGATGGTTTATCCGCCTTAAACCACTAACTAGGATGAATTCCTTGATCCTTGATAGATTCTGCATTACGACTGCATCACGTTATCGAAAACCATATATGCGAATAAGATGAATCAAATGAGACAACTTACCAAACCGTGAAACTAATACGGTAGATAGAAGTATTTGGCCTACACTAATACACCCACAATCGAGGCACGAGATGAACGGTCACACCCCTGTCAGAGACGGTAGACAAAGATGGTTTAGAGGAGAATGCTCTAATGATAGAGAGAATGGAAAGAGAAAACAAATCAACCGTGAACCCCCTACAAAGATGACGGCACAAGCAAGGCTCGGCTATGGCCAAGGATTCGGCAACCTGAAACGAAAACTCAATTACCTTAACCAAAGTAGGGAGAGATTCGACTAGCAGAGTAGAGAGAACTTGAATGAAACCGAACAAGAAAAGAGGGAGAGGGAACAAGAATATTCGGCACAACACAAAAGGTGATGGTGGTGTCGGCTAAGAACCAAAAGAGGGAGAATTAATAAGTGTTCGACAAAGGCTTATAAGGACAACAAAGAATGCTCGGTCTAAAAGAGAAACAACTGAGAGATGAAGTAAAAGAAAGAAGCAGTAATCAGAGTAGTCAACCAAACAAAATACAAAAGGGGCTAATACCAAAACGAGAAGCAGGAAGGAAAATTCCACAGAGACTCAATTTCGGCACTTCAGGCAAAAAGAGGTAACTAATGCCGATTTTACCAAAAAACTACTCCTAGTTTGGCAAGGCCTCTACACAAACCACACACATGCCTCTTCCCACCTTACTAACCTCAACCGAACTCTCACTTCAGGAATTCAAATTCGGCACAACCACTTCTCACACAACTCCCTACGATCATCTCCCCAAAATTCTCCACCGATCACTCAACCGCTCAACTCCCTATCCATATCCCCAAATTTACTCCTAGAATCTCGGCTACACAGTCCCACATCCCCTCAAACGCCAACCACCCAAGCTTCCGAGTCTCAAACATACCCAACCACCTACATGGCAAAAAAGCAAAAAGACATCCTTTGCATGCACTAGTATTTGAACCCCAGTTCAGTGGCATGGATAACATGCCACCTGCCCCTTAGGCCAGCAGGCTCTTTATGTCATACATCCCTCATAACATTTTAAGAAGCCCACTACCAGAAGACATGGGTTATTTCCAGTAGAAGCTCAAATTTCGCTCAAGCCAAGGCTTGAACTCAGGACTTCTCAAACGCTCCCAGAGCACACAACCACTAAGCCAGACACACAACCACGACACAAACACACAGACATAATTTTAATAGGGGTTTTCAGGATTTGGAGCGTTACAATTCTACCCTCCTAAAAGAAAATTTCAGCCTCAAAATTTACCTAGTCAGAAAAGGTGAGGGTATTATCGTCGTATTGACTCATCAGGTTCCCACGTAGCCTCCTCAGAACTGTGATTCCGGCAAAGGACTTTCACTAAAGGGATTGATTTGCTTCTCAGTACTTTCACCTCTCGATCCAAGATTTGGACTGGTTCCTCCTTAAAAGTTAGATCTAGTCTAACTTCAATTTCCTCAATCAGCACAACATGTCCAAGGTCGGAGCGGTAGCATTTTAGCATAAAGATGTGGAACACATCATGAATCCACTCTAATTCTAGAGGCAACTCTAATTGGTAGGCAACCGGTCCCACTCTCTTCAATACGCGATAAGGCCCAATAAACCTTGGGCTTAACTTGCCTTTACACCCAAATCTTAGTACTATCTTCCATGGCAAAACCTTCAGAAAAACAAAATCCCCCACAGAATACTCAATCTTCTTACGCTTCAAATCTGCATAAGACTTCTATCTGTCAGATGCCACCTTAAGTCGATCCCAAATCAAGCGAACTTTATCCTCAGTATTAGAAACCAATTCAGGACCCAAAACTCGCTGCTCACCCAACACAGTCCAATATGAAGGAGTACGACACCTACGACCATAAAATGTCTCATAGGGTGCCATTTGTATGCTGGACTGGTAGCTACTATTATAAACAAATTCTGCCAACAGTAAGTAATCCTCCCAACTACCCCGGAAGTCAATTACACAACTCCTCAACATGTTCTCCTGTATCTGAATCACCCTCTCTGATTGACCATCAGTCTGAGGATGGAACGCAGTATTGAAGTCTAACTGTGTACCTAGAGCTTCATGTAACTTCTTCCTGAATCGTGACGTGAAGCGAGGGTACCTGTCAGATACTATAAAAATCGGTGCCCCATGCAGTTTCACTATCTCAGATACATACAACTTAGCTAGTTTCTGCAACGAATAATCCGTGCGAACCAATATAAAATGAGCAGTTTTAGTCAACCGATCCACTATAACCCATACTGAATCTTTCTTAGAAAGCGTTAGAGGTAGCCCACTCACAAAATCCATAGTTACTCTTTCCTATTTCCACATCAAAATTTTATTTGGCTGAAGTAACCTAGAAGGCAACTGATGTTCCGCTTTAACCTGCTGGCATGTCAAACATTTCCCCACAAAATCTGTAATCTCACGCTTAAGACCTGGCCACCAATAAATCTCATAGAGATCTCTGTACATCTTATTTCCACCTGGGTGCATAGCATAGGGACTTCTATGTGCCTCCCGCAGTAAAGATTGCCTCAACCCAGTATCCTTAGGTACACAAATTCTACCTCGAAAATAAAGTACCCCTATACTATTCATCCCAAAATCCAAAGTATCACCGTTTTTGATCTGACGGAACCGAAGACTCAATGACTCATCTTCCAACTGTTTACTCTTAATCTGCTTAACCTATACTGGTTTAACTTAGAGCTCGGCCAACAAGCTACCATCATCAAATAAGCTCGTACAACGCCAATGTCCCCGACGTGGTCTTACATGTAATCACATATCAATGCCACTGTCCCAGACAGGGTCTTACATGAACTCATATACGATGCCGATGTCCCAGACATGGTCTTACATGCAAATCACAAATCACTGCCAACGTCCCATGTATGGTCTTACACGAAATGACATATCGATGCCACTATCCCAGACAGGGTCTTACACGAACTCATATACGATGCCGATGTCACAGATATGGTCTTACACGCAAATCACAAATTGATGCCAATGTCCCAGACGTGGTCTTAAACAAAATCACATATCAAAATCCTATGTCATGACATATGTATCCTAACTATTCCTAAGGTTCGTACGGGACTTTCGGACATCATAACTCGATCGATTCAAGCTTATAAATACTTCTCCATACCTAAACAAATTTGGCTTGAACATATATATACAAGCAATAGGTCAATTCGGCTCAAATATAAAATATATACAATTGAATTTAACGACATGTACTTACTTATGAACTTACCTCGTACGAAGACGAATAGATCGGGTCAACTATTCAACAACTTTAGATTTCCCTCGATCCAAATTTGATTTTCTCTTTTCTTGATCTAAATTAGTATAAATTAAACTTATTTAATCAAATATTCAATCAAATTCATCCAAAAACACAAAAATGGGCTAATTACACTTTTGCCCCTAACATTTCACATTTTTCACAATTTAGTCCCTATTTCACAAAACACAAAATATTCAAAATTTAACTACACCAATGTTAGGAAAAATTTACCCCCAGCCCATATAAGCCCACATGTTTCATTTATTTCACATTTTGACCCCTCAATTTGCAAAATTTAGAATTTAGTCCTAAATAAACATTTTTATCAAAAATTACTTAATTAAACTTGACAATCTAACGACATATTTTTATTTTATCATCAAACACAAAAATCATCAATATATCAATGATGGCAATTCATGAATACATCATCAAATTCAAAAATTCAAGCATGGGCTAGCTAGTACTCAAAGCAACGATATCAAAAACGTAAAAATTATCAAAAACTGAACAAAATCCTTACCTTAATTGAACAAAATGAGTGCCGAACCTAAAACCACATTCAAAGCTTTCTTTCTTCTCAACTTTCGGCAATTAGAAAGATGAACATGCAAAAATTTTATTTATGTTTTATTATATTAACTTATATTAGTAATTTACAAAATTAACCTTTATAATTTAATGAGTAAACCATATATTATAAACCCAAAACCATCCATGCTAACCTTTAATGGCTTAATTTCCTTTTAAAGACCCCACATTATAAAAAAACAATAACAATTTGGCACTTACACAATTAGCTAGCCATTTTTACATTTTACGCGATTAAGTCCTTTTAATTAAATCGAACACTCAAACGATAAAATAAAACCACAAAAATTTCACACATATAAATTAACATGCTATAGACACCAAAAATAATATTAAAATATTTTTTTGACTCGAATTTGTGGTCTCGAAACCACTGTTCTGAATAGGATCTAAACCGGGCTGTTACATAGCTAGCTTAATAACCCTATAAGATCTGGGAAAATAAGGGGGGTAAGCTATATAGCTTAGAAAGTCCTATAAACATAATAAGCAACTCTTACTAATCATTTACCAAGTCCAACAATATAAACACAAGATAATATGAATTGCTATAAAACTCACAGTCATAACTTATTCAGTCACATTGTTTGCTTGATCAATTTGCAAGCATATTTTAACATGTTTCGACATTAGCCTAATAACCGTATTCTCTCTGTTATAATAAATTACCACAATCAACCAATCTTTTCAAATCTCCTAATAAACATGCACATTAATCATGAGTGTTCACTTTTCAAGCATATAATTTTAACATCTTTCAATTGCTTAAAGCTCATATTTTCCCACACTCATTTTAATAGGCAATTATGTCAATCTTTCCTTTTTCTCATATTCGATAATCACAATTTGTGTGAATAAAACATGCTATATCATAACTCAATTTGGCCCGAAGTCAATTACACGATCGCCAACCAAATTTACCATGTATTTTGTACATCACAAGTATAGTTCAATAATTACAAGGATTTCACTAAAACATTCTCGTGGAAACCATGAACTCACAATATCATGAAGTTAATACTTATAAACTTATGCACGTACCTGCAGTGATTCGTAATACTTACATGCTTTTTCTCGTCTTTGACATACCTATTAAATTACCTATTGAACCACTTGGAATGCTAAAGGATAGTCGGGAATCTCGTACAAACAGTACCATACCAATGCCATATCCCAGATATGGTCTTACATGTTATCTCGTATCAATGCCAATAGCCCAGCTATGGTCTTACACGAAGTCTCATATCAATGCCATATCCCAGATATGGTCTTACATGTAATCTCAATAACCCTAATGTCATGACATTTGTATCCTATTTATTCCTAAGGTTCAATTGGGACTTTCGCTGTATCGAATCTCTGTCGGTCATTTCCATAGTATCGTACTCAATAGCATTCACATTTCATTTCAATAATATAACATTTACCACAATTATATCAATTAAGCATTTATACGTATATAATTTAATGCTTATTAAGCATACAAACTTACCTCGACATAAAAATGGCAAAAAGGACCTAACCGTCAAATACTCATTTTTCCCCCGTTCTAATTTCAAACCTTGTTGTTCTTGATCTATAATATCACATTTAACTTATTTAATCATTATACTATTCAAATCAGCCCGAAATCACATTATAGCAAAAATTACATTTTTGCCCCTAAAGTTTGACATTTTTACAATTTAGTCTCTAGGCTCGTAAAATGAAATGTACTCAATTTCTTCAATATGCATGCCTACCCGAACCTTATACATGCTTATAGTAGCCCACATTTTTCTTTAATTCGCATTTTAACACCTACTTTACAATTTTTTAAAAATAAGTCCTTTTAAGCATTTTCATCGAAAATCACTTAGCAAAAGTCATTTTTCATACACCAAACATACATTTTCTACCAATAGACATCAAAATACACAAATATCCATTATGGGTAAAATTTTAGACTTTGATTACTTTTTAAATTAGTGGTAGAAATAGATAGATCATGTTACGAAGATTTCAAAAACATAAAAATCATTAAAAACGGGGCTAGAACGGACTTACAATCGAGCTTGGAAGCTTGAAAAATTGTAGCCATGGTTTCTCCTTGTAAAATTCGGCCATGGGAGGAAGATAGACAAGAATTGGCTTTTAATTTGGCTTTTTAATTCATTTAATTACCAAATTACTAAAATGCCCTTAATGAAAAATTTTAGAAATATACCTAGCCATGTCCATTTTTGTCCACCAACTTAAAAAATGGTTTAATTACCATTTAAGGACCTCCAATGTAAAATTTCATAGCAATTAAACACCTCTAACATGTAGAACTCAACTTTTGCACTCTTTATAATTTAGTCCTTTTGACTAAATTGAGTGCCCAAATGTTAAAATTTTCGAACGAAATTTTCATGAAATCATTTCATAAAGTTGTAGACCATAAAAAAATAAAATAAATAATATTTTCTATGTCAAATTCGTGGTCCCGAAACCACTGTTCTGACTAGACCCAAAATTGGAATGTTACATCTACCCCCTCCTGCTCCTCAATCGGTTGTTGATAAAATGAGTAGATCACTTGTTGACAAAATTAGAAAGTACGGGGCTGAAGATTTTAGAGCTACAGTTGATGATGATCCTAAGAGAGCCGAGTTTTGGCTTGAGAATACAATTTGAGTTTTTGATGAACTGTCTTGTACGCCGGCGGAATGTGTTAAAGGTGCTATGTCACTTCTAATGGATACTGTGTATCAGTGGTTGAATACATTAGTAATAGTGATGCCGAGAGAGAGAATCACCTGGGAGTTCTTTCAGATCGAGTTCCAAAAAAAATACATAAGTCAACGATTTTTAGATCAAAAGCATAAAGAGTTTTTAGAACTAAAACAGGGCCGCATGACTATAACCGAGTATGAAAGAGAATTTGTACAATTGAGCAAGTATGCTCGAGAGTATGTTTCTACTGAAGAAATCATGTGTAAATGGTTCATTGATGGGTTGAATGAGGTTATAAACTTCTAGTTGGGATCCTAAAATTGAATGAATTTGTTGTCCTGGTTGATAGAGCTTGCAAAGCCGAGGAGCTTAGCAAAGAGAAGAGAAAGCAAATTCAGAGGCTAGAGACTCGAGAAAAAGACCGATGAATAAGCCATATCAGTCTTCATCAAAGAAATCCCGAGATTCGTTTAGTCGATCACATGCTTCAATGGGATATCAGAATAGGGATTGTGGAAATCAATATGTGAGTCCTAAAGCTCAAGCTACTTCTGTCTCGAGCGTTGGCAGTGTGAGAAACAACAAACTCGAGTGTTAACAGTGTGGGAGACGACATTTTGGAGAATGTTGGAACAAAAGTAATAAAGCCTGCTATAGATGTGGTTCACCATATCATTTTATTTGGGATTGCCTTGAGTTAGTTGAGAAAGGCCAATTCCAAAATGTAAGACCGAGTAACACAACCACTAGAGGGAGGCCACCGGGAAATGCTAGAAATGTGACAAGTAGTAGAGGCATGACAAATGATTCGACTATGAGATTTGAAGCGAGAGCACCTACTAGAGCTTATGCCATTCGGGCTCGCGAAGAGGCGTCGTCACCTGAGGTTATACCCGATACCTTTTCTCTTTACGACACTAATGTGATTCCTTTAATTGATCTTGGATCGACACATTTCTATGTTTGTGAGAATTTAGTGTCTAGTAAGAAATTGTCTGTTGAATTTACTGAGTTTGTGATTAAAGTATTGAACCCCTTAGGCAAGTATGCTCTAGTTGATAAAGTTTGCAAGAATTGTCCTTTAATGACTCGAGGTTACTATTTTCCAGCTAATTTAATACTATTGCCATTTGATGAATTTGATGTAATTTGGGATATGGATTGGTTGACTCTACGTGATGCCCTTGTAAATTGTAGACAAAAGATTATTGAACTAAAATGTCAAAATGGTGAAATCCTTCAAATTGAATCAGATGAATCGAGTGAATTGCCTACGGTGATTTCGTCTATGTCTTCTCAGAGATGTGTGAGAAGATGGCTTGAAGCTTATCTTGCTTATGTTTTCAATACAAAAGTGTCTGAATCGAAGATTGAATCAGTTCCTATAGTCCGTGAGTTTTCAGATGTGTTTCCCGAAGAATTACTAGGACTACCAACAGTTATAGAGGTTGAATTTGCTATTGAATTAGTACTGGGAACTACACCGATATCTATAGCTCCGTATAGAATGGCTCTTTGAAAGAGTTGAAATCTCAGTTGCAAAAGTTAACTGATAAAGGATTTGCACGACCTAGTTTTTCACCTTAGGGTGCACCTATATTATTTGTAAAGAAGAAAGACGGCTCAATGAGAATACTGCAACACCCCTAACCTGTATCCGTCGCTGGAATAAGGTTACGAGGTATTACCGGATGATATACAATTTTTTTTATCATGTGCATATACTTGCTCAAACTTTTAAATCAATCAAATGTTAACATATATAACTAATTTTAAAATTCTTTACAAGTCACATCATAACCTATCTCATATCAATCATATATCATATTTAATTATCACTAGCTATATTCCAAAATCACACCACTATTACTTTAATCATACATCACTCAAATCATAAGATCATCATTTTAATAATATTTGAATAATTAATAAGATTAAGCATTTCAATTCATACTTCATTCATGCACATATTAAATCAAATAAACCATATAATATAACCCATTATTCAATAACATTCACGGCATAAACAACTCAACAATATGAATGAATTATGTAAAATTACATACCAAAGAGTTATGCACATATAACCACATCCAAATCTATACATTTCATTCATAAATTATGTGCACATATTTGTGTTCATTATTAGGCTAACTTTATTAATTCAAGTCACATTTAATATTAATCATCACAAACCGAATCTATTGATTTTAAAATATTGCATTTGGTTTCCTAGAATAACATCAATGCATTTATATATATGCGTATATATATAATTTTCAACATGCACATTTTAGCTTAAATTAAACTATACTTTGCGGCTATATAATAATATTATACAATTACAAATAAACATACCAAATGACCGAATTTCATATACATCATAAACCAGTATATATTTATATTATTCACTTGACTAACATAAACCATTTTACAAGCACTTTAACCTAGTCAAAATGAGCAAATTCCATATAACATAGTTCCATCCAATGGTTCACATATACAACTCAACTAATTTTTTATATACATTCAGCTATTTAATCAAGTTTTCAATATATTTATATGTATATATCCGAACATCCTTAACAACTTCCTTACATAACATTTACAGTACAAACATTCTTTATCATACTAAACCAAATAAAATATCAAACCATTCATCACATTTAATAATTATAATTACCTAATCTCAACAAATTCATAACCATCACTTATAATTTATTACCCAACCAAATACATAATTACATAGACAATCCATAATTCAAACACATTCATCAATCATACATATATATGGCAAGCTTTTATTTTTATAGTAGTAATCATAAGCCATATACAATTATTTCATACCAAGCATCACACAATACCATTCATTCATAGCACGTAGCATCTTAACCAAAATGAAATTAAACCATGATCAAACATAACCAAATTCAAGCATAGAAATCAAGCCATTTTCGCATGGCTTAGATTTATACATAAACCAACATCTCAAAATATAACCCAGCCTATACATGCCATAGGTTCAAAATTTTAGTTTATAAGATACCAAAGGCGGTCGATAGTGTGATAGACTTTGTTGATGATCCCCGAGCTCGTAACTTGAATCCAAAATCTATAAAACAGAGGTAAAAATAAATACACAAAGTAAGCTAACTTAGCTTAGTAAGTCATAAGCAAATTAACCATTCAAAAGTATAATCAAAGCATTTAAACAAACCAAATTATAACATTATTATTATACTTGGTCTCAAACATATCATTTCATTTATTTTTAACTTATACTTTTACACAAATAAGTTACCTTGGCCGAATGCTCATATATCTCATTTAGCATGATATCATTCAACTTTCAAATCCTAAATGACATTATACCAAGTATATTTACATCATATACACAAACTCATGAATCAAAACTCAACATCATATATATATAATTATATATAGCCGAACATACTTTTCATATCTACTCACATTCTTCACTTATATCTTACATAACTTGTAATAAATATCAAGAAACTTAATTAACTTGTTTTAACTAAGTAATAAGCTAAGTTCATACGTGGTCGTTTTAGCTCATTTTACACATCTGTACACAATTTACCTTTGCCCGATGAACCATTCGGAATTGGGTAGGACACTCGGATAATCACACATATATCGTACAATGCCAGCGTCCCAAACATGGTCTTACATGTAATCACATATCGATGCCACTATCCCAAATAGGGTCTTACTCGCACACATATATCAGAGTCACATATCGATGTCATGGTCTTACTCGCACATCACATATTGGAATCCTATGTCATGACATATGTATCCTAACTATTCTTAAGATTCATACGGGGATTTCGGATGTCGTAAATAAGTCTAAACGAACTCAGAAATTTAGTAGCCAAGCTTATTCATATTCGGCCATAGCATGTATAATTTCATACATTTCATACCAGCATATATATATTAAACATTTAACTACAATTTAGCACATCTATTTGCTTATAAACTTACCTCAGACGATACAAAATGGAACAGGGCAGCTAGTCGACAACTTTCGTTTTCCCCTGATCCAAATCCGATTTCTTTGGTTCTTGATCTAAATATATTCAAATTCAGCTCATTCAAAAATATTTTAATTCAATTTAGTACAAAAACACATAAATAGGAAAATTACCATTTTACCCCTGACATTTACACTTTTTACAATTTAGTCCCTATTGCACAAAACACAAAATATACAAAATTTCAATATACCCATGTTGAGCCGAATTTTTCCCATACTCATAAAAGTCCATATATTTCATTTATTTTACATTTTAGTCCCTCAAATTATTATTTTTGCAATTTAGTCCTAATTACTCAAAATCATCAAAAACTCCAGTACAAAACATGTTAATCTAAACATATCTTTCATATTTCATCATCAAACAAAAAAAATCACAAGCTCTTATCAATGGCATAACTCAAAATATTCACCAAAATAAAAAATTTAAGCATGGGTCTTGAATATTACCTAGTAACAATCTCAAAAAAGTAAAAATTATCAAAAACTGAGCTAAACTCTTACCTTGATTGAGCTTTAAAGATGGCTGAACCCTAGCTCTTATTATTTCTTTTTATTTTGTTTAGTTTCAGCAATAAAGAAGATAATGAACAAAATAATTTAATTATGTTATAATATGATATATTATAACATGCTTTTCAATTTACTATTTTAACCATTATTTTAAAATTATACTTTCATGTTTAATTTGTCCTTAGCCCTACACCCAATTTAATAGTGGCCCAATTACAAAATAAAGGCTTCATATTAAAAAGATATTAACAATTCGGTCACCTAAACGACAAAATTAAATCACGAAAATTTCACCCGTGCTAATTCACACATAATAAACACAGAAAATAATTTTAAAATATTTTTCTAACTCATATTTGTGGTCCCAAAACTACCATTTCGATTAGGGTCTAAATCGGGCTGTTACAACTCTCCCCCCTTAGGGATTTTCGTCCCCGAAAATCTTACCAGTGAAGAGGTTTGGATAACGTTCTTTCATTACATCTTCTGGCTCCCACATTGCTTCCTCAACTCTGTGTTTATGCCATAGTACTTTAACTAACAGAATCTTCTTATTTTGCAATTCTTTAATCTCGCGAGCTAGAATAAGAAATCGGTTCTTCTTCGTACATCATATCGGGCTTAATCTCAGATGGACTAATCACATGTGAATGGTCAGATCGATATCTACGAAGCATAGAAATATGGAATACATCATGGATCTTTTCTAACTCTGGTGGCAATAACAATCTGTAAGCAATTGGCCCGATACGCTCTATAACCTCACATGGCCCAATAAATATCGGACTCAATTTTTCTTTACGATTGAATCTGAGTATTTTCTTCCACGGTGAGACTTTCAAAAAGACTTTGTCTCCAATTTGAAACTCTATATCTTTTCGTTTAAAGTCAACATATGATTTCTGACGATCTGATGCTGCTTTTAAACTTTCACGAATCACTTTTACTTTATGTTCTATATCTCTGATCAAGTCAACCACGTGTATCTTATTTCCACTGAGCTCAGTCCAATACAATGGTGTACAACATTTACGACCGTACAAAGCCTCATAAGGTGCCATTTTGATACTCAATTGAAAGCTGTTATTATACAAAAATTTAATCAGAGGTAGGTATTGTTTCCACGTACCTTCGAACTCAAGAATACAACATCTCAACATATCCTCAAGTATCTGAATGATTCGTTCAGATTGACCGTCTGTTTGAGGATGGAAAGTAGTGCTGAAATGTAATTTCGTACCCAGCGCATCTTGCAGTCTCTTCCAAAACCGTAATGTAAATCTTGGATCTTTATTCGAAACAATAGATATAGGTACCCCGTGTAATCTCACAATCTAAGAAACATACAATTCAGCTAGCTTATCAAGTGAATAATCTATACGTATCGGAACAAAATGAGCTGATTTAGTCAACCTATCAACAATAACCCAGATTTCATCTTTCTTTCTCGGTGTCAACGGTAAACCAGAAACAAAATCCATAGTAACTCTGTCCGATTTCTACTCAGGTATCATGATCGACTGAAGTAATTCGTAAGGTACCTAATGCTCGGCTTTTACTTGTTGACAGACTAAACATTTCGAAACAAAGTCTAAAATGTCTCATTTCATACCGTGCCACAAATAATGCTATTTCAGATCATTATACATCTTCGTACTACCTGGGTGAACAAATAACTGACTATTGTGAGCTTCATTCAAAATCATCTGAATTAACTCTAAATTCATCGGGACACATATTAAGTTTTTGAATCTCAAACATTCATCAGAAACTCTGAATCAGCATCTAAATCACATTGAGTTCGTTTTTCTATCAACTCATTATCAACCTTCTAAGCATCACAAATTTGTTGAACAAATAAAGGTCTTGCCTTTAATTCAGCTATTATCGAACCATCATCAGACATAGCCATCTGCGCATTCATTGTATGCAAAGCAAACAGTGATTTTCAGCTTAAAGCATCAGCAACAACATTAGCCTTTCCCAGGTGATAGTCAATCACAAGCTCGTAGTCTTTTAGCAATTCTAGCCATCAGCATTGTCTCAAATTCAAATCTTTCTGAGTCATCAAGTATTTCAGGCTTTTGTGATCAGAATAAACATGACACTTCTCACCAAACAGATAGTGACGCCAAATTTTCAATGCAAACACGATAGTTGCCAATTTTAGGTCGTGTGTTGGATAGTTCTTTTCATGTGACTTTAACTGTCTCGAGGCGTAAGCTATAACTTTACCTTTCTACATCAAAACACAGCCCAAACCATTTAAAGATACATCACTATAAATAACAAATTCTTTAATCGATTCTAGCTGAACTAATATTAGAGCTTCGGTCAAAGGGCTTTCAACTGATCAAAACTTTTCTGGCACTTTTTTGACCTCTCAAATTTAACATCTTTCTGCAATAACTTTATCATCGGGGCTGCAATCATAGAGAAGTTTTTCACGAACCGCGGGTAGTAACCCGCAAGTCCCAAAAAACTTTGAATTTCAGAAACATTCCTCGGGGGTTTCTAATCAAGTATAGCTAAAATTTTACTCGGATCAACCCGAATACCTGATGCTGATACAACATGGCCCAGAAAACTGACTTTGCTTAACCAGAACTCACATTTACTGAACTTCGCATACAACTATTTATCTTGCAAAGTTTGTAACATAAGTCTCAAATGTTTGGCATGTTCAGTTTCATCACGGGAGTAAATCAAAATGTCATCTATGAACACCACCACCAACAGATCCAAATATTGTTTAATGATCTGATTCATCAAATCCATGAAAACAGCAGGTGCATTAGTAAGTCCGAAAGGCATAACCAAAAACTCATAGTGTCCGTACCTTGTTTGAAATGCAGTCTTTGGTACATCGGAGTCTTTAACTCGCAACTAATAGTAGTCTAATCTCAAATCTATCTTCAAAAACACTGTAGCCCCTTTCAGTTGATCATACAAATCAACAATCTGTGGCAATAGGTATTTATTCTTTATAGTCACCTTATTGAGCTGTCTATAATCAAGACACATTCCCATAGTTCTGTCTTTCTTTTTCAAAAATAACACTGACGCACCCTAGGGTGAGAAACTCAGTCATGCGAAACCTCTATCTGTCAACTCTAGCAACTGAGCTTTCAATTCTTTTAATTCAGTAGGTGCCATTCTGTACGGAGCTATGGATATAGGAGTCGTTCCAGGTATTAACTCAATACCAAACTCTACCTCCCGAATAGGTGGCAAACCCGATAATTCTTCAGGAAACACATCTAGATACTCGCACACAATACGTACTGATTCAATGTTTCTTTTTTCCACTTTACTATCAAGCACATATGCAAAGTAAGCTTCGCTGCCTTTTCTCACATATTTCTGAGCTAACATCGAAGAAATCACTGTTGGTAATGTAACGCCTCGAATTTTGGGCCTAGAAGAAATGGGCTTTGTGTATAAGAGGAATTAGAATTTAGTTGTACAAGTGGATAGCACAATTAAATGTTTGCTCAAGTGGTTAAGGGTCTTGAGAGGAGTTGGAAAAGTCCTGGGTTCAAACCTGGGCTTTAGCAAAAATTTTGGTTTTAAGTGAATAAAACCCTGGATGTTTGGATGAAGGCCTTTTAAATTAGTGTGTTAAATAAATGACACAAGGAAGCATGTGGTCTAGTGGTTGGGGCGTCATTAAGGTTGTAAGGGAGCCTGGGTTCAAGTTTTACTCTTGCAATTTATTTTAATTTTTTCTCTCAAGTGAATCTGGACGTCGGTATATAGGGCTTATATTTTATTACGACTGACTGATGACACAAGTGAGCTTGTGGCCTAGTGGTGGGGGTGTGACATGATTATTGTGAGAGCAAGGGTTCGAATCCTATGGCAAGCAAGGAGCAACTATTTTGCTATCAGGGGACGGGAAGAGTAAGTGTTGGATTTGAACTCTGGTGATGGAGAGTTTGAATTGGTCTTGTGGGATGGTTGTGGAGGATATCAAGGAGGGATAAGGGGAGAGAATCATGGAGATTTTCAAGGATTTTGAGATTGGGGAGTTGTAGCTGATTTGGGGGTTAAAAATTCGGCTAGGGAGTCCTTGTGTTCATTTTTCGATCTTGTGCTTTTTGGAGAGGTGTTGCCAAATTTTCTTTGCTTTCAGTGCGAAATTGCCTTGCTACCACTTTCAGCTCTTGTCGTTTTTGACTTGGGTTTTGGAAAATGGGTTAGTAGTGTTGAATTCACTTCTCGGTAATTGTCTAATTAGCTTTCTTTCTCCCCTTTTTTTTTGTTTCCATCTCTCTGTTTCTCAAGACCGAATGGTATTTCTCTCCTACCTCTCTAGTTTTCCTCCTCTTCTAACCATTCCTTCTAAAAGTTAGCCGAATTTCTACATCTCTCTTCTCTTCCAATATTGGCTCATTACACTCTTTTGTCTTTTTTTTCTCTTTCATTCCTTTGGTTTTACCCTATGGTCGAACCTGTTATTTCCCTTTTCTCAACATTTCTTCTATTATTCCTAAGATGTGATTAAACTGAATATCCCCTCTTTTAAGCATCTTGTTTTCGTGAAGTTGAAAGCTTAACATAGGTGTTAGTTAAAAATCAATTTCTCAAAGGTTGAAGGGGTTTGTTTGTGTTATTGAAGCAACCTAGATCTTTTCCTCAGTCTTCTGTTAAGGTAAATACTTAACTTTATTTCCATTTGGGTAATGGCTGAATGTGGTATATGTTGTTTTGGGGCAACATTACGTGAATGTAAAGCCACTAAGATTTGTGTGATGGTTCAGATTATCGGCAAATGACAGGCGATGGATTTTTAGCCAACGATCTAAGTGGAATAGGCTGTTTTGCACTCAATTGAAGGGGTAATAGTTGTTGGATTTGGAATTAGTAGTAATAAGTGTAGATCTTTTTGCACTTGATTAATTAGATACTCGGATTGGTTATAGGTGTGGTGCTCATGAAGTGATTATTCGTTTAGCAAAACAGGTGTGTAACCGGGTACTATGTTTGCTAATCAGCTGAAAAGTCGAAAATATGTAATTCACTGAATAGATAGTAGTTTGACAAATGTCGAAATGCCGAAATGCCAAAAATCCAAAAGTTCTTCAACGATTGTCACACGGGCGTGCGAATGCACGTATGGACAATCCGATGCGATAGTAGAGGCCACCATAAGCGATCTCACAGGCTTAGCCAATTTTGGGCCGAAATAGCTCATGTGGGCCTAATGGGCTCGTGGGCCTCACATAGGACTTTGTCGTGGATATGTGGAAATATTGAACCTGGCTATGTCGTTTTACATGGCTAAGGTTGATTTAGGGCTTAACAGGCCAAATGAGCATGTGAGTCTCACTTGGGCCGGATTACGGGCCTTAAGCCCATCTGCACCGTTATATCTGTTTAGGTTATTTTAGTCGCTCGAGGTGACGGTGGATCTTCTGTTGGGTCGTTAGGACCCCTGTAGTGCAAAATTATCAGAATACCCCTGTATTGTAAAATTATCGAAATACCCCTATAGGTAAAATGACTGAAATGCCCCAACATGATAAATTGACTGTTTTGCCCCCATGTGAGGTAATTATAAATATGTACAAGTATGACTTTATTTTAGCTTGCTAATTAAACTGTAATGGATACATGTATGGTTCTATGATATGACATGACATGTGGCATGATACATTGCATGGGGTGGGTTTTTATATGATTGGAGGAAGTGTAATGTACTGGCAGCTCTGCTGCAAATTACTGATGGCTTTAAGTCGATTATACTGGCAGCTCTGCTGCAAATACTGTTAGTACCGCAACTGGTGATATTTTGGAGTGTAGGGATGGGTGGGTTGATTATATCCCTACATGAAGTGTAGGGCTGGTACGGAGATGGAGTGTAGAGGTTGGATTGGGTAGGACTTGCATACTATTTACTGTTAGTGCACCATTTACTATTATTGTAATGGGCTAAGGCCCGAATATATATGTATGACTACTTCTGCATTCAGATGGGCTTAGGCACAATCTGCTTACTGTTACTAATATGGGCTTAGATTCTTTCTTTTAACTGCGCAGGTAATCACCAGCCTTAGACTCGGAGGTGGCCACACGATTGCAGTGGATCTGCAACTTGACTTTATCTATTTAAATTTCATATTGAGTTTCTGATTATGTAATAAGGCTATTTGGGGGATTTTTAAATTTTATTGGGCTTTTGATTTCGTATTTTAAACTGCTAGAGTAGGAACATCGAGTTTTCAAAATGATAACATTTTCAAAGAAAACATTCATTTTTAGCCTTAAGGTTTTCAATTAGAGAAGCTTTCACGGTTTTATTCAGATTAGGAAATCAAAGATAAAAAATGTTTTGATAAGTTAATTTCAGATGTAAAAATAGAATTTACCGAGTTTTCTTAAGCAATAAAAAAAACTAAAAGGGTTTTAACTTAAAAACGGTTTTCACCAACAAGTTCAAGTTTTAGAAGGCACTTCGATATGACACGTCAGATTCGGTCATAACGTCTAGGCCGGGTTTGGGGTGTTACAGGTTACCCATTTAGATCACTAGATTCAATCCAAATAATCTCATCATTTTGGCATCGTAAATCAATAATCTTTCTCTTGCAGTTTACAACAGCATCATGTAAAGTCAACCAGTCCATACCCAGAATTATGTCGAACTCATCAAATGGCAACAACATCAAGTTAGTCGAAAAGCACGAATCTCGAACCATCAAGGGATAATTTTTTACACATTTTGTCAACCATAACACACTGGCCCAATGTGTTTAACACTCTAATCACAAACTCAGTAGACTCAACAGGCAAAGTCTTACTGAATACTAATGTCTTACACACATAAGAATGAGTAGAACTAGGATCAATCAATGCAATTACATTAGTATCGTAGAGAGTGAATGTACCAGTAATGACATTTGGGGATAAAGCCTCCTCTCGTGTGTGAATAGCATAGGCTCTGGCAGGTGCACGAGCCTTAGATCTGACTGCTATATCTTTAGTCCTTCTCTGACTGCCACTCGCATTACCCACATTTCTGGGTGGTCTACCCCTAGCTGTAGTATTAACCGATCTCATATTTTGCACTGGATTTTCTTCAGCTAACACTGGGCAATCACGTATATAATGATCCATCGATCCACATTTAAAACAAGCCTGATCATAAAATCTGCAACTGTTGGGATGTCATTTGCTGCAATGTTTACACTCAGGTTGATTTGATCTGACATTACCCGCACTCGCTACTGAGGTAGCTCTCGAGCTCACTAGTGGTCTATTCTGATCCCGTCTGGAATAACCCGAAGTGGCTTTAAAACAACTGAAATCATCTCAGAACTTCTTTGATGCTGACTGAAATAACTTACCGGATTTTCTTTTACGTGCATCTCTAGCTTCAAAGTCAGCTTTTCTTTTCTCTTTCCCAAGCTTTTCAGCTTTGCAGGCTCGCTGAACCAGTACCACGAACTCTTTTATCTCAAGTATGCTAACTAACAGTTTAATGTCTTCGTTCAACCCATCTTCAAATCTTTTACACATTATGCCTTTGGTGGAAACACACTCTCGGGCATACTGACTGAGTCTCACAAACTTTCGTTCATACTCTGTTACGGTCATCCGACCCTGTTTCAGCTCCATAAATTCTTTATGCTTCTGATCAATAAATCTCTAGCTAATATATTTCTTATGGAACTCAGTCTGGAAGAATTCCTAGGTCACCTGCTCTTTCAGAACCACTGATACTAGAGTATTCCACCAATGATATGCTGTGTCTCGAAGCAAAGATATGGAACATTTCAAACACTCATCCGGAGTACAGGACAACTCATCAAACACACAGATAGTATTATCAAGCCAAAACTCAGTCCGCTCAGCATCATCATCAGTAGCTTTAAACTTTTCAGCCCTGTGTTTCCTAATTTTATCTACAGGTGGCTTATATAATCTCAGCGGATCACTTACTTGTGGTACAGTAGGCATCGAAGATGGATTAGTCGGGGGTGGAGGTTGTTGTGCAGCCCGATTAGTCTGGATATATTGAGTAAACCAATCATTCATCATTTAATAAAAGGCTTGTTTAGCCTCACTTTCTTGATTACTCGAAGTTGGTCGAGAATCAGCCCGTGCTGTCCCTTGCGAGGGAGCAGGCGCTACACTCTCGACATCATTAGCTATAGCTCTGTCAGAATCCATTTACTATATGAAAACACATTTTCAAATGTCAGAAGTCATCACACTATTGCAGTATATAATATGGCATGTATAGCTAGACTCATACGTGCTACGTTAGTCCTAGAATCGACTAAACCGTATCTCTGATACCAACAAAATCTAACACGCCTCACCCGTATCCGTCGCTGGAATAGGGTTACGAGGTATTACCAGATGATATACAATTTTTTTTATCATGTGCATATACTTGCTCAAACTTTTAAATCAATCAAATGTTAACATATATAACTAATTTTAAAATTCTTTATGAATCACATCATAACCTGGCTCATTTCAATCATATATCATATTTAATTATCACTAGCTATATTCCAAAATCATACCACTATTACTTTAACCATACATCACTCAAATCATAAGATCATCATTTTAATAATATTTGAACAATTAATAAGATTAAGCATTTTAATTCATACTTCATTCATGCGCATACTAAATCAAATAAACCATATAATATAACCCATTATTCAATAACATTCACGACATTAACAGCTCAACAATATGAATGAATTATGTAACATTACATACCAAAGCGTTATGCACATATAACCACATCCAAATCTATACATTTCATTCATAAATTATGTGCACATATTTGTGTTCATTATTAGGCTAACTTTATTAATTCAAGTCGCATTTAATATTAATCATCACAAACCGAATCTATTGATTTTAAAATATTGCATTTGGTTTCCTAGAATAACATCAATGCATTTATATATATATGTGTATATTTATGCTTTTCAACATGCACATTTTAGCTTAAATTAAACTATACTTTGTAGCTATATAATAATATTATACAATTACAAATAAACATACAAAATGACCGAATTTCATATACATCATAAACCAATATATATTTATATTATTCACTTGACTAACATAAACCATTTTACAAGCACTTTAACTTAGTCAAAATGAGGAAATTCCATATAACATAGATCCATCCAATGTTTCACATATACAACTCAACTATTTTGTTATATACATTTAGCTATTTAATCAAATTTTCAAAATAATTAAATGTATATATCCAAACATCCTTAACAACTTCCTTACATAACATTTATAGTATAAACATTCTTTATCATACTAAACCAAATAAAATAGCAAACCATTCATCATGTTTAATAATTATAATTACCTAATCTCAACAAATTCATAACCATCACTTATAATTTATCACCTAGCCAAATACATAATTACATAGACAATCCATAATTCAAACACATTCATTAACCATACATACATATGCCAAGCTTTTATTTTTATAGTAGTAATCATAACCCATATACAATTATTTCATACCAAATCATATTTTATACCAAGCATCACACAATACCATTCATTCATAGCACGTAGCATTTTAACCAAAATGAAATTAAACCATGATCAAACATAACCAAATTCAAGCATAGAAATCAAGCCATTTTCGCATGGGTTAGATTTATACATAAACCAACATCTCAAAATATAACCCAGCCTATACATGCCATAGGTTTAAAAATATAATTTATAAAATACCAAAGGTGGTCGATAGTGTGATAGACTTTGCTGACGATCCTCGAGCTCGTAACTTGAATCCAAAATCTATAAAATAGAGGTAAACATAAATACACAAAGTCAGCTAACTTAGCTTAGTAAGTCATAAGCAAATTAACCATTCAAAAGTATAATCAAAGCATTTAAAACAAACCAAATTATAGTATTATTATTATACTTGGTCTTAAACATATCATTTCATTTATTTATAACTTATACTTTTACACAAATAAGTTACCTTGGCCGAATGCTCATATATCTCATTTAGCATGATATCATTCAACTTTCAAATCCAAAATGACATTATACCAAGTATATTTACATTCATATACACAAACTCATGAATCAAAACTCAACATCATATATATATATACTTATATATAGCTGAACATACTTTTCATATCTACTCACATTCTTCACTTATATCTTACATAACTAGTAATAAATATCAAGAAACTTAATTAACTTGTTTCAATTAAGTAATAATATAAGTTCATACCTAGTCATTTTAGCTTATTTTACACATCCGTAAACGATTTAACTTTGCCCGATGAACCATTTGGAATTGGGTAGGACACTCGGATAAGCACACATATATCGTACAATGTTAGTGTCCCAGACGTGGTCTTACATGTAATCACATATCGATGCCACTATCCCAGACAAGGTCTTACTCGTACACATATATTGAAGTCAGTTATCGATGCCATGGTCTTATTCGCACATCACATATCAGATTCCTATGTCATGACATATGTATCCTAACTATCCTAAGGTTCATACAGGGCTTTGGGACGTCGTAACTTGATCTAAACGAACTCGAAAATGTAGTAGCCAAGCTTATTCATATTCGACCATAGCATGTATAATTTCATACATTTCATACCAGCATATATATTTAACATTTAACTACAATTTAGCACGTCTATTTGCTTATAAACTTACATTGGACGATACAAAATGGAACAAGGCAACTAGTCGACAACTTTCGTTTTCCCTATCCAAATCCGATTTCTTTTGTTCTTGATCTAAACATATGCAAATTAAGCATATTCAAATATATTTTCATTCAATTTAGTCCAAAAACACATGAATGGGCAAATTACCATTTTACCCCTGACATTTACACTTTACAATTTAGTCCCTATTGCACAAAATACAAAATATACAAAATTTCAATATACCCATGTTGAGCCAAATTTTAGTCATACTCATAAAAGTCCATATATTTCATTTATTTTACATTTTAGTCCCTTAAATTATTATTTTTGCAATTTAGTCCTAATTACTCAAAATCATCAAAAACTCCAATACAAAACATGTTAATCTAAAACATATCTTTCATATTTCATCATCAAACAAAAAAAATCACAAGCTCTCATCAATGACATAACTCAAAATATTCACCAAGATAAAAAATTTAAGCATGGGTCTTGATGATTACTTAGCAACGATCTGAAAAACATAAAAATTATCAAAAACCGAGCTAAACTATTACCTTGATTGAGCTTTAAAGATGGCTGAACCCTAGCTCTTATTATTTCTTTTTCTTTTGTTTAGTTTCGGCAATGAAGAAGATAATGAAAAAAATAATTTAATTATGTTATAATATGATATATTATAACATGTTTTTTAATTTACTAATTTAACCTTTAATATAAAATATACTTTCATGTTTAATATGTCCTTAGCCGTCCACCCAATTTAATAATGGCCCAATTACAACATAAAGGCTTCATATTAAATAGACATTAACAATTCAGTCCTCACACATTAAGCTATCAAGTTTTCATTTTACGCGATTAAGTCCTTTTATTTAATCGGGCACCTAAACGACAAAATTAAATCACGAAAATTTCACCCATGCTAATCCACACATAATAAACACAGAAAATAATTTTGAAATATTTTTTTGACTCAGATTCATGGTCCCAAAACTACCATTCCGATTAGGGTCTAAATCGGGCTGTTACAAATACAATAAAGAATAAGTATTTGTTACCGAGAATTGATGATTAGTTTGATCAGTTGAAAAGGGCAACAGTGTTTTTGAAGATTGACTTAAGATCTGGCTATTATCAGTTATGAGTTAAAGACTCAAATGTGCTAAAAACTGCATTTAGAATGAGGTACGGACATTATGAATTCCTTGTTATGCCTTTCGGATTAACCAATGCTCCTATAGTCTTTATGGATTTGATGAACCAAATATTTAGACCATATTTAGATAGATTTGCTGTTGTGTTCATTGCCGACATTCTGATCTATTCCCGAAATAAATCTAAGCATACCGAGCATTTGAGAATTGTGCTACAAACCTTAAGAGATAAGCAACTATATGCTAAATTCAGTAAATGTGAGTTTTGGCTCAGAGAAGTTGGATTTTTGGGGCACATTGTTTCAGCGGAAGGTATTAGAATTTATCTGAGCAAAGTTTCAGCAGTTTTTGACTAGAAACCGCCAAGGAATGTATCCGAAGTCAGAAGTTTTCTGGGGTTAGCTGGTTATTATCGATGTTTTGTAAAAGGATTCTCGATAATTGCTACACCGATGACCAGATTGTTATAGAAAGACGTGAAGTTTGAGTGGTCCAAGAAGTGTCAACAGAGTTTTGATTAATTGAAAGCCTTATTAACCAAAACACTAATATTGGTTAAAACTAAGTTGGGTAAAGAATTTGTGATTTTAAGTGACGCGTCATTGAACGGTTTAGGTTGTGTGTTGATGCAAGAGGGAAAAGTGATAGCTTATGCGTCAAGACAGTTGAAGCCGCATGAAAAGAACTATCCGACGCACGCTTTAGAGTTGGCCGTTATTGTTTTCGCATTGAAAGTGTCACATCTTTACTGATCATAAGAGTTTGAAATACTTAATGACTCAGAAAGATTTGAATTTGCGTCAACGAAGATGGCTCGAGTTAGTGAAAGACTATGAGTTAGTGATTGATGACCATCCGAAGAAAGCAAATATAGTCGCAGATGCTTTGTGTAGAAAATATATGTTTGTTTTGAGAGCAATGAATAGGAGACTGAATATGTTTGATGATGGTTTGATATTAGCCGAGTTGAAAGCTAATTCGATTTTTCTTCAGCAAATTTATGAAGCTCAAAAGTGTGATGCTGTGTTACAAGCCAAAAGAATGCAATGTCAGTAGATTAGTGATTTAGATTATCAGATCGGAGCTGATGATTATTTAATGTTCCGAAACAGAATCTGCATACCAAAGAATTCTGAACTCATTCAGAAAATTTTGCATGAAGTACATAGTGGTTGTCTATCTGTTCACCCGAGAAGTACTAAAATGTACAATAATTTGAAACAGCTATATTGGTGGTCGGGTATGGAACGAGACATTTCAGAATTTGTATCAAGATGTTTGGTATGTCAGCAAGTCAAAGCTTATAACACCCCTTACCCATATTCAATGCCGAAATAGGATACGAGGAATTACCGGACTTACAAAGCGAGCAACCATACAATTTCGGGTCATAAATTTTCATCCAAATTAAAACCAATCACATTCAATCATAAAGTCCCTAATACGAGCCTACAAGGCTCGAAACATGCTTTGGAAGTGGTTCAAGACTAAACCGAGCTCTTAGGAAATTTTAAAAAACTTAGAAAATTTTTGCTATGAACAGGGGTCACACGCCCGTATGGCTTGGGACACGCCCGTGCGGCTGGCCGTGTGGTTACACACGCCTGTGTCCCTAACCCGTGTAACTCTCTATTTTGCAATGCATGAACAACTTGATGTCACACGGCCAAGTCACACGCCTATGTGCCAGGCTGTGGGATAAATTATAGTTTCATAAAATAGGTGCAGACTTCACACGATCGGGACACATGCCCGTGCCTGAGGTCGTATCCATCACACAGTTGATATACGCGCCAGTGTCTTTGCCCATGTGCTCAATTTTGAGCTTTTTGTTTCTCAAAATTAAGGTGCAGGGGACACACGGCCAGAACACATGCCCATGGGGCAGACTGTGTGTCACACACGGCCTAGACACACGCTCGTGTGTTTACCCATGTGGACAAAATAAAGGCTATCTACCAAGCTATTTGCCAGCCTCATTTACACCTACACACACACAAGTTCAATGGCATAATCCATGGCATGTTTAAGCAACCAAAACATCCATAATCAAGGCTAAATCATATCATTCATTACCAACACTTAACATATTTACTATAGCATAATTTACCAAATCACTTCATACCAAACTCACATTCACAAGTATCAACATGAATACTTTCATCATGCATAATTCTACTTAGTTTTCCTAGCACACCAAAGGACCCATCTCATACATTTCACAACAAATCATTTAACCCTAATAAACACATAGAAACCCTTTACAAAACACAAAATCAAGAAGGCATTAACACATATATAAATAGGCTTACAATTATTTTAGCCAAAATAAGCCAATTACATATAACAAAATGACACATATAACAAAATGACCAAATCACGGTAAACAAATCACCGTAAACAAATATAAGCTAATACATTTGGCCAAATTAAATGACACATATAACAAAATGACCAAGTTCCTATACATGCCATACGCTCAAAATGTTTTAAAATCATCGGTACCCAAAGGACAGTTTCATAGTGTGATGTGCCTTCCAATGATCTCTAATCCCGAGCTAGCTTGGTGACTCTATAAAACATTGAAAATAAAATAAAGTAAGCTATATAGCTTAGTAAGCTCGTCTGAAGAAGTAATCAACCTTACCATTCATTAATTATGCAAGTAATATAACATAAGACAACATAATTTACCATAATCTCATGATCATAATTCACTTCCATCACAACTTACCTTGAAATTATCATTTCACAAATTTATAATCCTAAGCTTCGAGTGCATACCTATACCATCTCGTAACAAATTTACACTTATTCTCATCTTTGACATACTCATGAACCATTCGAAATTATAATATCAAATACTTGGGAATCTTGCACACTAATTTCCACGTATGTAGCCAATGCTACCTCAATCTCATATTGCATAATTGCTCGCTCTTGAGCTAATCAATAGGCATGCTCACACAAGCTGTCAGTCAAGACATAGCTACTCGGTGATGCTCACATAAGCTGTCAAGTAATTGCAACATATGTCAGTACACTCAGCCACTGATAGGACGTACGGGACCAGTACCCGGATCACATAATCACATAACACATGGTAACCCTAGTGACATGTCACTTGTATCCTAATCTATTCCTAGGGTTCAAACGAGATTTCTTGCTTATCGAACCATTGTTAAACTCATCCGTAAAGTTAAACTCGTCTACACAATCAATCATATAGTTCATGCAATATTAATGCATTTAAATACAATTATATTAAAGCTTATTTAACATACGAACTTACCTCGGTTACAAAAATGACTATTAGTTCGATTTAGTCCACGGTCTTGTCCTTTCCCCGATCTAAACTCAAACTTCATTTTTCTTCATCTATAATATCAAATGTAACTTATTTAATCATCACATTATTCAATTCAGCCCAAAAATACACTATGGCTAAAATTACATTTTTGCGCTTAACCTTTTGACTTTTTTACAATTTAGTTCTTAGGCTCATAAAATGAATTTCTTTCAATTTCCTCACAATCCAAGCCTAGCCAAACCTTTTTCATGCTCATGACAGCCCACATTTTTCATTTATTCACATTTTTCTACTCATTTTATAGACTTTTACAAATAAGTCCCTATTTGTCATTTTTACCGAAAATCACTTCACAAAAGTTGTTTAACAAACAACAAACATGCATTTGCTACCATCAAACATCAAAATACATACATATTCAACATGGGTAAAATTTTAAACTTCACATTTCTTTCAAATTAGTCCTTGAAATAGCTAAATCAAGTTACAACGATCTCAAAAATATAAAAATCGTTAAAAACGGGACAAGAACGGACTTATAATCGAGCTTGAAAGTGGCCAAAACCCTAGCTATGTCTTCTCCTTCTGAAATTCAGCCATGGAGGACTAATTTGAAGAAGATGACAGCTTTTATTTGTTAAATTTTGTCTTTATTTACCAAATGACTAAAATGCCCTTAATGAAAAACTTCAAAATTTTACCTAACCATGTCCATTTTTGTGTACCCTTGATTATAATGGTATAAGTACCATTTAAGAACCTCTAATTTAAGGATTCATAGCAATTAGACACTTTTAACATAGAGAACTCAAGTTTTACACCTAATACAATTTAGTCTTTCTAGTTAAATTGGAGATTCAATTGATAAAATTTCTTAACAAAATTTTCACACAATCATTCAATCATACTGTAGAGCTTAAAATAATAACAAAATAAATATTTTTACTTCAAATTTGTGGCCCCAAAACCACTGTTCCGATTTGACCCAAAAACAGGCTGTTACAAAGTGAAACATCAAGTGCCTTCGGGACTACTACAGCCTGTAATCATACCAGAGTGGAAATGGGTTAGAGTTACAATGGATTTCACATTTGGATTAACCCTGTCTCCGAAGAAGAAAGATGCTATTTGGGTTGTCGTTGATCGACTCACAAAGTCTGTACATTTTCTTCTGGTACGTACTAACTATTCGCTTGATAAATTGGCTGAGTTGTACATTTTTGAGATTGTTAGATTGCACGGGGTGCCAGTTTCGATCATTTCAGATAGAGATATAAGGTTTACATCGCGGTTTTGGAAGAAATTTCAAGAAGAATTAGGTACGAAGTTGAATTTTAGTATAGAATTTAACCCACAAACTGACGGTCAATCTGAGAGAGTAATTCAAATTCTTGAGATATGCTTCGATGTTGTATTTTAGAATTTGAAGGAAACTGGGAGAAATATTTGTCGCTGGTTGAATTTACATATAACAATAGCTTTTAATTAAGCATAAAGATGGCACCGTGCGAAGCTTTGTATGGTCGCAAATGCCGAAATTCGTTGTACTGGATCGAACTTAGTGAGAAAAAGATTCACAAGGTTGATTTTATCCGAGAGACTGGAGAGAAAGTGAAAGTAATTTGCGACAGTGTAAAAGTAGCTTTAGATCGACAGAAATCTTATGCAACTTTTAAACTAAAAGACATTGAATTTTAGACTGGTGATAAAGTACTTCTGAAAATGTCTCCGTGGAAGAAAATTCTTCGATTTGGTTGTAAAGGTAAACTGAGTCCGCGATTTATCAGGTCGTATGAGATTATCGAAAGAATAGGTCCGGTGGCATATTGACTCGTTTTACCGACTGAGTTAGAAAAGATCCACAATGTGTTTCATGTATCGATGTTGCATCGATATAGATTAGATCCTTCACATGTAATTTCTCTAGCAGAAATTGAAATTCAACCTGATATGACGTACAATGAAGAACAGACCAGAATTTTAGCTCGAGAAGTTAAACAGTTGAGAAATAAAAGCATAACTTTAGTGAAAGTACTTTGGCAAAGACATGGTGTCGAAAAGGCTACGTGGGAGCCCTAGGAAGCTATGAGAAAACAGTACCCTAACCTATTCACTGGTAAGATTTTCGGGGACGAAAATCCCCTAGGGGGAGAGTTGTAACAACCTATTTTTGGTCAAATCGGAATAATAGTTTCGGGACCACAAGTCTGAAGTCATAATATTTATTTTATTATTATTTTAAAGTTTAAAACATGATTGAATGATTGTGTGAAAGTTTCATTTAAAAATTTTATCGTTTGATTGGTCAGTTTGATAAAAAGGACTAAATCGGGTAAAGTGCATGTAACGCCCCAAATTTTGGGCCTAGAAGTATTAGGTCTTAAGCATGGGAACAGTTAAGAGGCTGTACATAAATATTTAGTTGTAACACCCTGATTTTGGGCCTAGAAGTAACGGGTCTTGAGTTTGGGATTTGCTAGAAGACGGCTTGAATAAAATAAAGATATTTAAATATTTTATAATTGTGTGTTTAGTTTAATTGTTAAATTATTTAGGGAGGGTTGGTAGTGTGGAAAAAGTCCTGGGTTCGATCAAGGGCTTTAGTAAAATTTTTCATTTTTTTTTCTAAAGAACCCTGAGCATTAGGTGGAAGGCTTATTAATAAGGCCTGGTAAAATCTGACAAAAGGAAATGCTTGGCCTAGTGGCAAAAGGTGTGGGTAGTAAGCAGGAGGTCCAGGGGTCAAGTCTTAGCCTTGGCGAAAATTTTTATTGCGCATAAGATTAGTAGGGAAGCTAGCGTTTAGGCTTTATAAATATGTTAGGTGGAAATTCGACACAAAGGATACGCTTGGCCCAATAGCATGATGGCGTTAGGAGTAAGGAGAGGTGCTAGGTTCAAGTCGCAGCATGAGCAAAAGTTGTAGTTTTTTTTAGATAACCTGGAGGTCGGCAGAAAGACTTTATAATTAATTGGGGAGGAGAAGCAACACAAAAGAGCTCGTGCCTTGGTGGCAAGGGATGTATAGCGCAGCCAAGAGATCAGGGGTTCGAATCGAGTGGTGGCAAATACTTTTAGGATAATCAGGTTGGTTGTTAATAGGCCTTAAAAATAGTTAGGGATGGAATATGGCACAAGAGTGCCTGTGGTGTAGTGGCGAGAAGCATGCTATGGTTTTGAGAGGGAGCAGGTTCGAATCCCAGACCTGGTAAAGTTTAAATTTTTACTCTTTAAGAAAATTGAGGCTTAGGTATATAAGCCTTATAATTAATTGTGACTGAATGGTAGCATAAGAAAGGATGTGGTGCAGTGGATAGCAGCGTGCCAGGAAGATGGAGGGTTGGAGTTCAGTTGTGGCGCGCACAAAGGGAGAATTTAATTTTTCTACTCAAATGCTGTACGGTGGAAGCAATTTGAATGCAATTCAAATTGGAATTTTTGGCTAAAATTAAGAGGATTAGGATGAGGATTAAGTGCAGATATGATGGTGATAAAATTGGAGAAATTGAAGGGAAATGATCTTGACGAGTTTTAGTCGATTAAGGAGTGTAGGTGTATTTTATTTATTTATTTATTTATTTATTTTAGTATAAATATGTGTGTCGTATGGGCGAGTAAGGGCATTTGTTGTTTTTGTGTACTTCAGTCGCATATCACCTTCTCTTTTCTTTAAGCAAAACTCTTGATCTTTTCTTCTCTATTTTAATCAAATCAACCTCTTCCCTCTTCAACTTAGCCGACTATTTCTTTTGCATTTAAAAGTCGATTCTTACACTTTGGGGGTTTGATTTCTTGTTGGCAAGTGATCTCGCAATCGGTAAGTGAATTAGATCTTTTTCGGCTTTTGTTAAATATTTCTAAGTTCTTTCATTTCAACACTCTTTAAAGCCGATTTTTCTTTATTCTTTCCAAAACTTTCATTAGCCTACGGTTTCTCCATTTATCTCTCTTTTCCCTCTCATTCAAGAGTGTGATCGCTAATGGAAAAAGGGGGTTCTAGCAGAGAGGTTGGGATAGAGGCTCCCAAGTTTAACCGACGTAAGGTGTCAGTCGTTAGGGACTTTCTGCCTGGATGCAGAAGGGGGACTACGTCAGATTTCGAGTTACATAGGCAGATCGTAGTCGATCAATCTAGTCAAGGAAAGTATAGGTGGTTCTTCGTAAGTAGTGGATTTATTTTGAATTAATGGAATGTGACTAATGGAGTATAATATTGAATATAGGGTAGGGAGATTATGAATACCTCATACTTCAGGTGATAAGGTGTGTACTTCTACTCAATGATAACATGATATAAAGTCGAAGGTGTGTACATACACTGCACACACACAATGAGCCGAAATGTCGAAAAGTCGAGAGTTGGGCTAGGTAGTCATACGAGTGCGCGGACACTCATGAGGAGGAAACCGATAGGTTGTTTGAGGCCTATGGGAAATTCCATGGACTTGGGCTGTGATTTGGCCAACCGGGCCAGAACAGGCTTAATTGGCCTGATGGGTTGTTGGGCGCATAATAGGCAAAATTGATATTTGATGCTATGTGATAGAAAATTCATACGTGAGCAGGTATATAAATGTGATTTGGGCCTAATGGGCCATATACAGGTGATTTAGGCCTAATGGGTCATATGAATATGATTGGGCCTAGTGGGCCATATACAAGTATGTGAATTTGATTGCGCTTTGTAAAGGGGTTTTGGGCCTAGTATATGATGACTACATAAAACTTAATTAATTAATTGCGACCGTGGACAAGTCAAAGGGTTAAGGTGTGGCAACAGGTATATGCATGTCTAGGATTGGATCTAGAGAGAGCTTGGTACTTAAGCGATCTTAATGACTCACCTCCTATTCTCTGGAATCCTAGCTGGTGCATAGTATTCGTTCATTTAAGCTCACAGGATTTGTTAGCAGGCCAAGGTAAGTGAAAGCTGTAAAGAAAGGGAAAATTACCAAAATGCCCCTAAGGGCAAAAATGACCAAAATACCCCTAGGCATTGAATGTAAGTTTTATTGATGTGACATGCATACATATGATATTTTGCTTAGGTTGTATATGGGTTGGGAATTATGGAACGGAGGAAGTATATGAGGATCTCATGGTTTCTTGACGACCGCGGATCCACTGAAGGCTTTTTAAGCCCATTATTTGATTAGCAGCTTGCTGCAATGAAGGTAGTTCCGCAACCAGGCTACCATTGAAGTGTATCGGTTGGGTGGGTTGATATTTATATCCCCACATGAAGTGTACCGGAGGATGGAGCTAAAGTGTAACGGATGGATTATTGGGGTAGGTTGCATTGCACTGTACTGCATTGCATGTATGATATTGTTGTGATATTATTACGATGTGGGATTCGGCCAAACTAAGGCTAATATGGGCTAAGGCCCAAAGACCACCGTTATTGAATTGGGCTCTGGCTCAACATAACTAATGATTGCTTTATTTGATGGTTGTACACACTGGGTTTTCGAAACTCACCCCCCTCTTTCTAAACTTTTCAAGTGATCCTCAGTAGGCGGTTCGACGGATGGGGGGACTCGGAGATGGCCAATTAGCTTAAAAAGTTTAGACTTAGACTTTTTTGTTTTGAAAAAGCATTTAGTTTCTGATTTATTAAGTGATTTTAGACTGGAATGTAATAAGGCCTTCCCTTTTTGTTATTATTTGGTTTATCATTTTTATGCATTGTAATTATGAAAAGTTGAATACGGATTTTTCTAAAGCATAGTTTTTTTTTAAATACTACGTTTTCGTAACTAAATTTTTAAATGACGAGTTTTCATAAAAATCATATGTTCTAAATAAAGCTTCCGCAACTGGAAATAGATTTTACCAAGTAATTAAGGTTTTTCATTTTAAGGAAGTGTTTCCAATGAAAACAAGGTTTTCACTAAAACACTTCAATGTGACGCGCCAGATTTGGCCATAACATCTGGGCCAGGTTTGGGGTGTTACATTAGTTGTGCAAGAAAGTGACACAACTGTGTATCTGTTTCAGTGGTTAAGTGTTTTGGGAAGAGTCTGAGAAGTCTTGGGTTCAAGCCTTAGCTTGGGTAGATTTTTCTATTTTTAATTGATTAAAGCCCTAACTTTATCCAGTAGACTCTAGTATAAATTTTGTTAATTTTTATCAGAAAGGGCGTGCTGGTCAAGTGGTCACGAGGAGTGTTAGAGAGTAGGAGGTCTGGAGTTCGAGTACTGATGCAAGCACATAATTTATTTTTTATTTCAAGGCCGTGGAGGTGTTTAGTCTGACCAAAATTGGAGTGTTTGAGGGGATTGGGGGTTGTGGCTGAATTTTAGGATATTATTGAGGAATTTCGATTGTTAGGGGTTTTGAGGAGGGAAATTTGGATAGAAGAGGTTGTGTGGAGTTCAAATTAGTTGGTGGAGGGATGTAAGAAGATTTTCAAGGAATGGATCAAGGGAAGGGGGAGTAGTGTGCCGAAATTAAACTCTTTCTCAATAGAATTTGGCTTGGCTTTTGTACTCTTAACATTCGGTCAACTATCCTCTTTTGGTCAAAATTACTTCTACTATTTCCTCTCTCTTTTGTCTCTCTTTTGTAAACCGAGTTTTATTTTCGGTGATCTCTACTCTCAAGTCTGTTGGTTCCCCTCTTTTCTTTTTCTTTCTGTTAATTTTTGGGAGGTGTGTTTTAGCTAAAGTCTTGCTCTTGTTGATTTTGTTTACTTTTTCTCAACAATCAATTCTTTCTTCTTCATTGTTGACTACCATTTTCTTATCGTTACCAAAAGTCCTTTTTCCCTTCTCCCTTGTTCAAAAATCCATTCCTCTTCCTCTGCCGAATTGATACTGCTTCTTCTTCCTCTTATACGTTTCGAGCCTCCACTGTGTTCAGGGGTTAATCGTATTTATTTTAGTAAGTGGTATAATACTTGAAGTTTTAATTTTTAAGTTGTTAAATTGGGGTTTTTGTTTAACGGTTTTTGACAATTGCAAATCGAGGGTGAGGGGCGGTGCTAGTGACGATTTTGCTTTCTCACTAATCTCACTATTTTTGTTTCACTCCTTGGCCATCACCTTTGTGCTTCCATCAGTTGGGTTTCTTGATCTTTTTCGTTAAGGAAGGTCTAGAAAACTCTTAATCAATCACCAAGGATTAAATTCGCGAAAATCACAGTGGTTCGATTGGAGGTCCGTGAGGGCTCGAGCGACTGTGCGTATCGAATCGAAACCAGGTGTGTGGGTGTGTAAACACTACTTTTGATCGTAAATCGACAAAAAGTTGAAAAGTGCGAATAGACAACACCATACGGGTGTGTAGCTACTCGTGTGGTAGGCTGTGTAACTAAGCATGAGCAGAGGATCGATGAGGCCAGCCTTGAGCGATTTCATAGGCTGAGACTGTTTTGGGCCGTATTGGGCTGAAATGGGCCGTGTGAGCCCCACGGGCATGTGGGCCCCGCGGGCATGTGGGCTCCACACGGGTAAACCACACATCCGTGTGGAGGATATTGGGCCAGGCTATGCATCCATACTGCTAAGGCCATTTTTGGGCTATGTGGGCCACACGAGCATGTGGGCCCACATGGGCCCGCAATATGGGCCGTGGGCCCAAATTCACTATTTGACTGTCAAGGTTGCACAGGTTGTTCGAGATGACTGTAGACCTACTGTTGGGTTGGTAAGTATACCTAGACCCTCAAATTCATAAAATGACTATTATGCCCCTATGTGATAAAATGACTATTATGCCCTTATGATATGTATGACTGTAATTGAGCATACATTTTTAAACATGTTGAGTACATGTATGCTATTATGACACAACATGACATGATGCATGATATGTTGCATGGGGGTGCGTTTTATTATTGGAGGAAGTGTACTGTACTGGCAACACTGCTGCAAATACTGTTTAGTGCCACAACCAGTGCTATTTGGAGTGTAGGGATGGGTGGGTTGATTATATCCCCACATGGAGTGTAGGGTTGGACAGAGTTGGAGTGTAGAGGCTGGTTGGGTAGGATTTATGATTGCATTTTTGTACTGTTACCGTCACTGAAATGGGCTTAGGCCCAAACTGATATTGATACTGTAATGGGCTAAGACCCTAACTAAAATCAAACCGTTACAAAAATGGGCTTAGGCCTAGTCTATATTTGCTCACTGTATGATTGACTGATTGTCTTATAAGGGATTACACACTGAGTTTTCGTAAACTCACCCTTATGTTTATCTGCACAGGTAATCTCCATTCTTAGGCAGGTCGGTGCTGCGAAGGGCTCAAAGGTGGCCACACAACTGTACAAACTCTCTTATTGGATCTTAAATTATAAATAGTTTTATTTGGTTATATTTTTATGTAATAAGGCATTTCTAAATTTTTAAATTTCAAATTGGGATTTTTACTTGCTTTGATATATAACTGCTAGTTGTAGGAAAAAGATGCGGGTTTTCAAAAAGATAATTTTTTTCAAAGACACCATGAATTACGAAATCTGTATTGAAGGGCTTCCGCATGTAATAATGTTTTAAAATGAAAATAATAATAAAGACATTTTAATACGAAATAATTTTTTACAAACAACTCACATTTTTGAACGAACGTAGTAATATAAGACTTAACTCACACCAAGAAGTTAGATAAAGAACGGTTTTTTCAACTATATCACATTTTACAAAAAACACTTCAATATGACATTGCCAGATTCGGCCATAACGTCTAGTCCGGGTTTGGGTGTTACATTCAGTGGTATCAAAACCAAGTTGCAAAACTCGGCTGTGGATTTGGGTTTCTTTTAAAGTTTAGAATTTCTAAAAGAACTATTTGAACTATTTTGAAATGTTTTGTCGAATGTGTGGTACACTGAGTCTCCACGCCAATAAGTTCTCTCTAAAAACTGTATTTTTATTTTGACTAAAATTACATAGGTAGGATTACTGAGACTACTGTTGGTAGTATATCGTACTGCAAACTCCTTAGTAGTGTATACTGAAACTATAGTAAAATTGGTAGACACCGATAGACACTATGTTGTGCGAAAATAAAAATTTATACGTTTGATACTGTTTCCATAAAATATATGTTAATAAACAACTGGAATTGTAAACTGGTCTGCATAAAATTGTTAATTTGGATAAAACAAAAATAGACAATGAGCACAAGAGGTACTCGCGGAAGGGGTACAAGAGGCCGCGACAAAGGCTGTGGAGGTCCTCGAGCTAGGTCCTTGTCATCTGGGCACATGTCTAATGTTGAAGCTAGGAAGGCACCGGCTTCACTTGCGACTGAGACTGGGTCTCATGATCATGCAGGTGGGGACGACGCACTGTCTCAATCTATCTATAGACTGTACTGAAAACACTCAAGTTAAATGTGGTGGTGTTTTGGAACTAGAGTGCGCAGCAAGAGCGTAGTAGTGTAGTCTGTATTATGCGACTATTCTGATAGTTGGAAATTTCAGGGGCAAAATTTCTTTAAGGAGGGGTGAATTGTGACACCTGGAATTTTGGGCCTAGAAGTATTAGGTCTTGAGCATGGGAACAGTTAAGAGGCTGCACATAAATGTTTAGTTGTGCAAGAAAGTGACACAACTGTGTATCTGTTTCAGTGGTTAAGTGTTTTGAGAAGAGTCTGAGAAGTCTTGGGTTGAAGCCTTAGCTTAGGTAGATTTTTGTGTTTTTAATTCATTAAAACCCTAACTTTAGCCAGTAGACTCTAGAATAAATGTTGTTAATTTTTGTCAGAAAGGACGTGCAAGTCTAGTGGTCAAGAGGAGTGTTAGTGAGCAGGAGATCTGGAGTTCGAGTATTGAAGCAAGCATAGAATTTATTTTTTATTGCAAGGCCATGGAGGTGTTTAGTCTGACCAAAATTGGAATGTTTGAGGGGATTGGGGGTTGTGGCCAAATTTTAGGAGATTATTGAGGAATTTTGGTTGTTAGGGGGATTTGGGGAGGAAAATTTGGATAGAAGAGGTTGTGTGGAGTTCAAATTAGTTGGTGGAGGGATGTAAGGAGATTTTCAAGGAATGGATCAAGGGAAAGGGAGTAGTGTGCCGAAATTGAACTCTTTCTCAAAAGAATTCGGCTTGGCTTTTGTACTCTCAACATTCAGTCAACTATGCTCTTTTGGTCGAAATTCCTTCTACTGCTTCCTCTCTCGTTTCTCTCTCTTTTGCAAATTGAGTTTTATTTTCGATGATCTCTGCTCTCAAGTCTGTCGATTCCCCTCTATTCTTCTTCTTTCTATTAAATTTTGGGAGGTGTGTTTCAGCTAGAGTCTTGCTCTTGTCAGTTTTGTTTGCTTTTGCTCAACAATCATTTGTTTCTTCTTCATTGCTGACTACCATTTTCTTGTCGTTACCGAAAGTCCTCTTTCACTTCTCCCTTGTTTGAAAATCCATTCCTCTTCCTCTGCCGAATTGATACTGCTTCTTCTTCCTCTTATACGTTTCGAGCCTCCACTGTGTTTAGGGGTTAATCGCATTTATTTCGGTAAGTGGTATAATATTTGTAGTTTCAATTTTTAAGTTGTTAAATTGGGGTTTTGTTTAATGGTTTTTGACAGTTGTAAATTGAGGGTGAGGGGCTGTGCTAGTGACGATTTTGCTTTCTCACTAATCTCACTATTTATGTTTCACTCCTTGGCCATCACATTTGTGCTTCCATCAGTTGGTTCTCTTAATCTTTTTCATTAAGGAAGGTCTAGAAAACTCTTAATCAATCACCAAGGATTAAATTTGCGAAAATCATAGTGGTTCGATTAGAGGTCCATGAGGGCTCGAGCGACTGTGTGTGACGAATCAAAACTAGGTGTGTAGGTGTGTAAACACTGCTTTTGATCGTAAATCGGTGAAAAGCCAAAAAATACGAATTGAAGACACCACAAGGGCGTGAAGCTACCCGTGTGGTAGGCCGTGTAACTAAACATGGGCAGAGGATCGATGAGGCCGGCCATGAGCGACTTTATGGGACGAGGCTGTTTTTGGCCATATTGGGTCGAAATGGACTGTGTGGACCCCACAGACATGTGGGCTCCACACGGGTAAACAACATATTCGTGTGGAGGATATTGGGCTAGGCTGTGCATCTACACGGCCAAGGCCATTTTTGAGCTATGTGGGCCACACGGGTGTGTGGGCTCACATATGCAAGTAATATGGGCCGTGGGCCCAATTTCACTGTTTGACTGTCAAGGTTGCACGGGTCGCCCGAGACGACTGTGGACCTACTGTTGGGTTAGTTAGTATACCTAGACCCTCAAATTGATAAAATGACTTTAATGCCCTTATGTGATAAAATGACTATTATGCCCTTATGAGATGTGTGATTGTAATTGAGCATACCTTTTTAAACATATTGAATACATGTATGATATTAGGACATGACATGACATGATGCATGATATGTTGTATGGGGGTGGGTTTTATTATTGGAGGAAGTGTACTGTATTGGCAGCCCTGCTGCAAATACTGTTTAGTGCCGCAACTGGTGCTATTTGGAGTGTAGGGATGGGTGGGTTGATTATATCCCCACATGGAGTGTAGGGTTGGACAGAGTTAGAGTGTAGAGGCTGGTTGGGTAAGATTTTTGATTGCATTTTTGTACTGTTACTGTCACTGAGATGGGCTTAGGCCCAAACTGACACTGATACTGTAATGGGAAAAGGCTCTAACTGAAATCGAACCGTTACAAAAATGGGCTTATGACTAGTCTGTATTTTCTCGCTATATGATTGACTAATTGTCTGATAAGGGATTATACACTGAGCTTTCGTAAACTCACCCTTCTATTTATCCACGCAAGTAATCCCCATTCTTAGGCAGGTCGGTGTTGCGAGGGACTCAGAGGTGGCCGCACAACCGCACAAACTCTCTTATTGGATCTTAAATTATAAATAGTTTTATTTGGCTATATTTTATGTAATAAGGCCTCTCTAAATATTTAAATTTTAAATTGGAATTTTTACTTACTTTGATATATAACTACTAGCTGTAGGAAAAAGACGTGGGTTTTCAAAAAGATAATTGTTTTTCAAAGACACCACGAATTACGAAACATATTTTGAAGAGCTTCCGCATGTAATAATGTTTTAAAATGAAAATAATAATAAAGACATTTTAATATGAATAACTTTTTACAAACAACTCACATTTTTGAACAAACGTAGCAATATAAAACTTAACTCACACCAAGGGGTTAGATAAAGAACGGTTTTTTTCAACGATATAACATTTTATGAAAAACACTTCAATGTGACATCGCCAGATTCAGCCATAACGTCCAAGCTGGGTTTGGGGTGTTACAATGCAAAAGCTTTGTTCTATTAGCTAAAGGTATCTAATGGCTATAGAACTTTAAAGTAAAGGTCCTTATGTGGTTATTAACCCATTTACAACATAATGGATGTTAGTGGCATGGCATTTGGAGTAATTATTAAGTATTTTAAAGGTTAATTGCGTAAATTGGTTAATAAAGGTTAATAAAATAAAACCAAATGGATTTATTCATGCATTCCTCTTCTTGAAATCGATTCTTCATTGGAAAATAGAGCTAGGGATTAGGCAAATTTATTTTCCTTCAATTAGGTATGTATTTCAATCTGTTTTTAATGATTTTTATGTTTTTAAGATCGTTGCAACTAGGTCTAGCTAGCCCAAAAACTATTTTGCAAAATTGTTAAAGAGTTTAGATGTTTCCATTGATGAATAAGGATGTGTTTTGACATTTCTTGATAGATTATGAATGCTTGTTGATAGATATACAAGTTTTGTTAAGTGATTTTTAGTGAAAATACAAAATAGGAATTAAATTGTAAATGTGGAAATTTAGTAGTTAAAATGTGAATAAATGAAAAATATGGGCTGTTAGGGGCATAATAGTAATTCAGCTAGGCTTGGGTTGTGATGAAATTGAATGAATTTTGTTTTACAAGTCTAGGGACTAAATTGTAAAAGTGGTGAAACATTAGGGGCAAATGTGTAAATGTGCTTAAATGTGTGTTTTGGATTAAATTGAATAGAGAGATTATTAAATAAGTTAAATTTGAATATATTTAAATCAAGAAAAGCAAAATTTGGATCTAAATCGAGGGAAAACTAAAGTTATCAACTAATTGACCTATTTCGTTGTTTTCACATCTAAAGTAAGTTCGTATAGTATAAGTTTTGATAAAAATGTATTTCATATGCTTTGATATTGCATAAATTGTGAATACGGGACTAAGAATATGATCGATAATGATTTGATGACGATTCGACATTCGAAACCCCAGTTGAACCTGAGGAATAGTTTAGGATACTAGTGACATGTCATTAGTGAATACATTGAGTTGGCTTCGGGCCATGATATTAGCACTCCAGGTACGAGTTATACCAATTTGGCTTCAAGCCTTGAATATCAGTATTACGGATATAAGTTACCTTGATTTGGGTTCGAGCCATGGTATAGGTACTTAGTGTGCGAGACTCTTGAGTGTTTGACTTCTATTTCGAATGGTTCAATGGGTAAATAAAATATGTGCTTGAGTATGAGAATGATATGAGATGATACAGGTACGTACGTGACATGTATAAGCTTTAGTTCGAAGAAACTTGTGAAGAATGTGATTAATATCATAATTGTGTATACAAAAGGTATGTTAGCTAATATATGCTAAATGTTGATGTATTCAAATTGTTGATTTATAATCTTGAGATTGAATTAAGTTTATGATATACGAGCTTACTAAGCTTTATAGCTTACTTTTTTTATTTTTTCGTGTTTTATAGTGTTATCAAGCTAGCTCAGATTTGGGGATCATCGGAGATAGCTTCACACTATCCACCTATCACTTGGTACTTATGAACATTGGTATTTTAAGTATATGGCATGTATATAGACTTGGTCTTTTTGGTATATGTATTTTGGCCATTAGTGTTGGCTTGTAAATATTAAGTTTGGTATATATATATAGCTATGTGTGTAACACCCCAAACTCAGCCTGGACGTTATGGCCGAATCTGGTGATGTCACTTTGAAGTATTTTTCGTAAAATGTGATAACATTTGAAAAACCCAATGTTTATTTAGCCTCTTTGTGATCTAGAAAATAATTTTAAAACTTGCATCACTATCAAAAGTATTTACTTTAAAACGTTATAAATTCCAAAATCTCATTTATCGCGGAAGCTTCTGAAACAGTTCTGCGTATTCATGGTATTTTGGTAAATCATGCTTATCTTTTGAAAACTCGCATCCTACCACTAGTAGGTATAAATCATAATGAATAATAAAAGCCCAAATTAAAGAATGAAACTTAAAGAGGCCTTTTGCATAAGAATACCCAAACAAAACTACTTATAAATTAAATGTTAAAAATGGAAGCAATAGCGGTTGTGATCGTGTGGCCACCTCCGAATCCCTCGCAGCACCAATCGACCTAACGCTGGGGATTACCTGTACAGTTAAAAACGAGGTGAGTTTATAAAAATTCAGTGTGTAATCCCCTAACAGTCAACAGAGATCAGAATATGCAAAACAGTCTGGGCTTTAGCCCTATATAGTATTAGTATAGTCTGGGCCTTAGCCCTATACAGTAATACTGTGAGCCTAAGCCCAATACAATATCATTCTAGTGTAATGAGATAAATTGACCCACCCAGCTAGCACACCAATATCGCAGCAAGCCAGTAATAATAATGCAACATAGCTGCCAGAAACAAAAAATGTGGCAAAGCCACCTGTATTAGTAATTGTAGCATAGCCTCCAATAATAGTGAATGTGACATAATCACCAGTACAGTACTTCCTCCATATCAAAACCCCAACCCTATACAGTATGTCATGTCATAAATATTACGTGTATGCAAAGTCATACTCAGTACAATCATAAATATAAATCATAAACACATCAGTCATACGAAACATAAGGGCATAATCATTATTTTACCATACATGGGTACTACGATCATTTTACCCTACAAGGGCATTACGATCATTTTACCCTATAGGGGCATTACGGTTATTCTGCCGTACAAGGGTATTACGGTCATTCTGCCCTACAGCGGTATTATGGTCATTCTGCCCTATAAGGGTATTACGGTCATTCTGCCCTAAAAGGGTATTATGGTCAATAGTACCTATTAAGGGTAAAATAGTCATTTTGCTCATCATGGGTATTTTGGTCATTTTTAATAACTAGGGTTTCAGTACATTTAGCAACTCTGGTACCCTAGATGGTCAAAACGGTGTAAATGGGCCCAAAGCCCATTATTCTGCCCAAGTGGGCCCATTTAGCCCAAATTCAGTCACGGCTATGCAAACCTCATAGCCCAGTCCATAATTGGTCACTTACCGTAGATTTTTTTCATGTGGGGCCTACGAACCCATTGGGCCCACACAGCCCATTCCCACCCAACGTGGCCGAAAACAACCAAGTCATGTGCGCGACATGACAAGTCCAATTACTTCCCACTTAACAGTAAGATTTACCCATACGGGCCCACGGGCCCATTCAGCCTATTCGACCCATTGAGTGTAACACCCCTCACTCGTATCCCACGCCGGGACAGAGTTCAAGGCGTTACCGGGCTTAAACTTTCACGACATACAAAATCGGCTCACCAAATTTCACCCAAAATTTAAAACTTTTCGAACACGTGCAAATTGTTCCTTATACAGGCCTTCGAGGCCTAAAACATACATCAGGGCGGTTCGGGACCAAACCAAAAGCATTTGATAGATTGTGGACAACTTAATAAACTTTCTTGCTTTGGAGAGTCACACGCTAGTAAAGGTGGGGTTGTGTGATCGTATACGCCCGTGTGGCTTGGGACACTCACGTGCCCTCAGCCCGTATAACTCTCTATTTATGACGTTAGCATGGCTTTAGGGGCATACGGCCAAGACACACGCTCATGTGTCTAGCCCGTGCACTATACTGACTTTAAATTTTAAGTGCAGGGGACGCATGACCATACCACACACCCATGGGGGTGAGCTGTGTGTCACACACAGTGTAACACTCCAGACCTGGCCCAGACGTTATGGCCAAATCTGACGTGTCACATGGAATTACGACTTAGTATGCATTCGTTGGTTTAAGTGATTAGGGTGGTCTTTGTAAAAACAGTAATTGAATGAAAAGCCGGTTTATCAATCTTTAGCTATCCATTTGTCGTGCTTGTTGAGTCTTGAAAACATTCATTAATTTTGAAAACCCGCGCAGCCTAACACTAGCAGTTTCGACATAGTATAAATATAATCAGAAAATAAAAATAATGAAAATAAACTAACTTAGAAAAACCAACTTTGCAGATGATGTGGCCACTCCGAATCCCTCACAGCTCTAAGCCCACTATGGTTGGGGATTTCCTGTAGAGATAAAAATAAAGGGTGAGTTTGGTAAACTCAGTGTGTAACATAACCCAACCATAGCCCAAAATAGATCAAACCTCAGAGTCAGACTTATCTGGGCCTTGGCCCAGTACAGGAATCAGAATGAAACTCATAGGCCCATAGCAGATATAGAACAAATATATCATGAATGCAGAAATCCCAACCCAGAGCCATCCATAACACCCCCGTACCAGCCTTACACCATGTGGGGAGACTACTCGACCCACCCAACCGCTACACACCACAGAAATTGCAGCAAGGCTGCCAGATATTTTCTTCCAAGATGAAACCTTCAAGAAGACCATATCACCCACAGAGTACTCAATTCCCTTGCGCTTCAAATCTGCTTATGACTTCTGTCTATCAGATGCTTTCTTCAATCGGTCTCTAATCAACTTGACCTTATCCTCAGTATCTGCCACCAATTCAGGTCCAAGGACCTGTCGTTCACCCAACTTGGTCCAACAACTAGGTGTACGACATCTTCACCCATACAGTACCTCATAATGAGCCATTTGAATACTTGCCTGATAACTGTTGTTGTATACAAACTTTGCCAACGGTAAGTAATCCTCCCAACTGCCTCGAAAGTCGATAATGCATCCTCTCAACATGTCTTCCAGAATCTGAATAACCCTTTCCGACTGACCATCAGTCTGAGGATGAAAGGCTGTACTAAAGTTCAACCGCGTACCCAACGCCTCATGCAACTTTTGTCAAAACCGAGATGTGAATCTAGGATCTCGATCAGAGATAATCGACACTGGCACTCCTTGAAGTCGCACTATTTCCGCCACATACAATTTGGCTAACTTTTGAAGTGAATAATCAGTGCGAACAGGTATAAAATGAGCAGATTTGGTCAACCTATCCACAATTACCCAAATCGAGTCCTTCTTCGACAGAGTCAAGGGTAACCCACTCACAAAATCCATGGTTACCCTCTCCTACTTCCAAAGTGGTACTTCACAATGGCTACAAAAGTCCAGGAAGGTAATTGATGTTCAGCTTTCACTTGGTCGACAAGTCGGACATTTTCCCACAAATTCGTTACTTACTTCGCTTCAATCCAGGCCACCAATACAACTCCTTTAAGTCGCGATACATTTTATTCCCTCTAGGATGCATAGCACACAGACCTCCATGAGCTTCTTTCAAATTGCTTGCCTCAAGTCAGAGTCCTTCGGAATACAAACTCTACCCTCAAGAATACGAACTCCCCTCACTGTTCAGCTCGAACTCAGAAGTATTCCCATTCTTAACCTGCTGGAATCGAGAAACCAGGCACTCATCCCTTGACTGTTTTTCCTTAATCTCATCCACCCAGGTCGGCCTAACTTGCAGTTCTGCTAACAGATTATCGTCGTCATACAGAATCAAACGAGCAAACATGGCTCTCAGATCAGATACAGTTCTACGACTTAAGGCATCAGCCACCACATTAGCTTTGCTTGAGTGATACCCAATCGCGCAATCATAATCCTTAAGCAACTCTATCCATCTCCGCTGCCTAAGGTTCAGCTCCTTCTGAGTCAGCAAGTACTTAAGACTCTTATGATCTGTGTATATAATACACCTTTCTCTGTACAGGTAATGTCTCCAAATCTTAAGCGCAAAGATTACCGCTGCCAACTCCAGATCATGAGTAGGATAGTTAACTTCATGTGGTTTAAGCTGTCGCAATGCATAAGCAACCACTTTACCCTCTTGCATCAGCACACAACCCAACCCTACATGTGATGCATCACTGCATACAGTAAAATCTTTTCCAGACTCTGGCTGAATCAGTACAGGTGCCTCGATCAGAACTTTCTTCAGCTTCTCAAAAGATTCTTGTTGTTTCTCAGTCCAAACAAACGGTACTCCCTTCCTTATAAGCTTTGTCAAAGGCGCTGCCATCACAGAAAATCCTTTCACAAACCTTCTATAGTACCCAGCTAATCCCAGAAAACTTCAAATTTTCGACACTGACCTCGGCGGCTTCCATTTTAGAATCACTTTAATCTTTCGAGAGTCCACCTTGATCCCTTCAGCAGAGACAACATGCCCCAAGAAAGTTACCTCTCTCAACCAGAACTCACACTTACTGAATTTTGCATAAAGCTCCTTCTCCCTCAGCACTTGTAGCACAATACGAAGATGCTCATCATGCTTCTCCTCAGTTTCAGAATAAACCAGAATATCGTCGATAAAGACGACTATGAATCGATCCAAGTATGGCTGGAACACTCGATTCATCAGATCCATAAATGCCGTAGGTGCGTTTGTCAACCCAAATGGCATAACCAAGAACTCATAGTGACCATACCGAGTTCTGAATGCCGTCTTGTGAATATCCACCTCCTTAACACTCAACTAATGATACCCAGATCGAAGGTCAATCTTGGAAAATACTGAAGCTCCTCTAAGTTGATCGAATAAATCATCGATTCTTGGCAGTGGTTACTTGTTCTTAATTGTCAGTTTGTTCAACTGATAATCGATGCACATCTGCATTGACCCATCCTTCTTGTTAACGAACAACACTGGTGCTCCCCACAGAGACACACTTGGTCCAATGAAGCCTCTATCCAATAACTCTTGAATTTGGGCTTTCAGATCCACCAACTCCTTCGGTGCCATCCTATAAGGTGCAATGGACACCGGTGCTGTTCCAGGCAACAAGTCGTTTCCAAACTCAACCTCTCGGTTCGGGGGCGAACCCGGAAGCTCCTTTGGAAAAACATCTTGAAAATCCTTGATGGTTTTAACTTTATCCACTATCACACCCTCAGTTTTCGATTGGCTTACAAATGCCAAATAAGCCTCACATCCCTTTCGAATCCACTTCTCGACTCTCAATGCTGACATCACATTAGACAGATAATCCCTACGCTCGCCTATCACCAAAACCTCCTCATCCTTTGTGGTCTTTAACATCATTCACTTAGTAGCACAATCCAAAGTAGCCCTATGCTTAACAAGCCAATCCATTCCCAAAATGAGATCGAATTCTCCGAAAGGTAGCTCCATCAAATCTCCAGAGAAAACTTTTCCTTAAGTTTCTATAGGCACATCTCTATATAGTTTATCTACCCTAACCGAGTGACCCAAAGGACTTAGTACAGATACCCCACTCACGGTCACCTCAGAGCGCACACCCAGCGACCCAGATATAGCACATGCAACATACGAATCGGTAGATCCAACATCTATCAACGCAGTGTATGGCATACTAGAAATCAGAAATGTACCAGTTATGACGTTAGGTGCATCACCCTCCTCTCGGCGACGAGCTGCATACACCAACGCCGGCTGACGAGCCTCAAGAAATCAGCAAGACCGCCAGCGCTCCTCTTCCTTGACCATTTCCATTACCACCTCCGCTTTGCCCACGCCCTCTCGTAAAGCGTGGCCCACCCTCATTTGGTTGAGTGACCCCCTGCTCTAAAACTTGAACCTGATCCGGTTCCTGGGGACAGTCCTTAACCCTATGCTCTATAGATCCGCATCGAAAACAAGCACCAGAACATTTTCAACATTCGCCCATATGTTTCTTCCCACAACTCCTACAACCTTGCGGTCTAACAGCATTCATCTGTACTACTCGAACTGGCTCCATTACCCTTGCTCTCTTAACATTCCTGTTCATACCACCTGAAAGTCCTGAATCTCTCCTAAAACGATTCCGATCTTTCTCACGATTCTGTCTTTCTGTACGCTTCACTTCCTCAGCTATCTTAGCTTTCTCCACTAAAGCAGCGAAGTTACACTCCCTCTGTGGAGCAATCAGCACCCTAAGTTCATCTCTCAGGCCATCCTCAAAGCGTACGCTACGCTCATACTCTGTAGTCATAATCCCAGAAGCATACCGGCTCAGTCTCAGAAACTCAGACTCATACTCAGCCACTAACTTACTCCCTTGCACTGAGTTTGAAATTCTTTCCGTGGCGCCCACGTAACTAGCCCCAACATACTTTCCTTTGAAGGCTGTCTTAAACAGGTCCCAAGTCACACTGTCAGTAGGAGTTCCGTGTCTCACCGTGAGCCACCACTGATAAGCCTCATCCCTAAGTAACGATATGGCTCCCTTCAGCTTCTGCTCCATAGAGTAGTCCAGATCATCCATAATTCGCTCTGTGGCTTCTAACCAATACTCAGCCACATTCGGAGCTACACCAGATACGCCCCTAAATATCTCTGCTCTATTGGCCTAGAGCCGCTCAAAAATAGACCCCCGAATTTCTTTTCTCGTACTTGCCCCAGCAACCCTTTCCAAAACTCAGAGCATCGTCCCTGACACCTCGATCATGAGACTCTACCTTCATTGCCAGTGGTACCGGTACATCTGCTACCGGCACATGTCCTGAAGATGAAGATTCAGCTTGAGCATTACCTTAGACACGTCCACGGCCTCTTCCACGAGCTGCTCGTGTACTCATTTTGTATTATCTGATTAAGAATTTTATGAATCAGTTTAATATTTCAGTGTTTATTACAGATGTCTTATGAATAACAGTAATTCAGAGTTTGAGTTTGTTTTCTTTCGCGGTAGCCTATCTCTGATCTCTTCTCTACTTATCAGAGTTTCTATAGTTCCAGTGTTACCCAAACTAAAGTACCATGATAAGGTTTTGTACAAGCATATAACAGATATTTCAGAAACAATCAGAAAGGCTCAGAAAACTTACAGACTTGGGCTGGAGATTCGGTGTGCCACCTTCTAAAAAACTAATTTTAGAAAACTGATTTTAATCTTTAAAATCATCTATTTGTAAAGAGAAAATATTGGAAACATTCTCGAAAACAATTTATAATCAAGTTCCTAAAAAAATAATTTTAAAAAAACTTTATTCAATGTTTCTTTAAAACTCCCGTTTTTAGACCCGTTCCACAATCGAGTTGTTACAATTGGCTCTAATACCACTAAAATGTAACACCCCAGACCCGGCCCAGACGTTATGGCCAGATCTGACATGTCACATGCACTTACGACTTGGTATGCATTCGTTGGTTTAAGTGATTAGGGTGGTCTTTGTAAAAACAGCAATTGAATGAAAAGCCGGTTTATCAATCTTTAGGCTATCCATTTGTCGTACTTGTTGAGTCTTAAAAATGTTCATTAATTTTGAAAACCCGCGCAGCCTAACACTAGCAGTTTCGACATAGTATAAATATAATCAGAAAATAAAAATAATGAAAATAAACTAACTTAGAAAAACCAACTTTGCAGACGATGTGGGCCACTCCGAATCCCTCACAGCTCTAAGCCCACTATGGTTGGGGATTTCCTGTAGAGATGAAAATAAAGGGTGAGTTTGGTAAACTCAGTGTGTAACATAACCCAACCATAGCCCAAAACAGATCAAACCTCAGAGTCGGACTTATCTGGGCCTTGGCCCAGTACAAAAATTAGAATGAAACTCATAGGCCCATAGCAGATACAGAAAAAATATATCATGAATGCAGAAATCCCAACCCAGAGCCATCCATAACACCCCTGTACCAGCCTTACACCATGTGGGGAGACTACTCGACCCACCCAACAGCTACACACCACAGAAATTACAGCGAGGCTGCCAGATATTGTGACGAAGTCACCAGATAAAGATATTGTGGCGAGGCCACCAGAATAGATATTGTAAGAGTATGCCCAAATATCAATCACGAGATGGTTGTAATAACATACTTGGTTTATCATGTTTATTAATATAAGGCGTTGCAATTATTATTCCAGTTTCTTTTCTGTGTGCATAAATAAACTGTTTTATAATAATGTCCTGAGAATAATATGATTGTTCTCAAAAGATCCTTAGTCAAGTATTGTTGTTAGCTAGGGCAATAATAATGCCTTAAGGCTAACATGTAGTTGATTGATGATAAAGAGTTGTCATTGATATGGAGTGTCAGAATCAATGCATGAATATGGGTGTTAGAGAACAACATATTGGATTGACCCGCTATGAGTATATTTCTTGGATTATTATGTAATTGTCACAACATTACTCATAGTGATTAATATGTATATGATCCTCATACTTGAGATCATCTTTATCCCAACATTGTGAGTTGTATATTTTGATACAGTCAGACAAACACCGTAACTGGTTGTTCTATAAAGACTGATGTTGGATATACCACAATCTTTGTTGAGGGATATAGTTGATCAATATAGGATAAGTCCCTCCTACATAATGGGAGTAATATCTCAGGCCACTTGATTGAGTGAGGCTAGAAATGCATGGCCATGCTCAAATAAGTTGATATGAGATGTCATACTTATTTGTGTATCATAGTCTACTCAAGGTATCAAGAAACATAGGATGGACTATTCAAGTGTGACTATTCCATGACTTGTGTCCATTCCAAAGATATAGGACTTAAGGATTAATGCATGAAAGGTTAATCACAAAAGGTTATGTCGAATCATGACTTCTTGTAACTTAGGTAGCATTGATGCATTGCTAGATGCCACTCATTGTTTGTAACATTAGAATCGGTCTAATATTACTGCTAACGTTACAAGAACCTATAGGGTCACACCCTATGGTTGAAATGAACGAGGTAAAACATAGTTGGTATATTTCTTGGTTGTCACATGAATTAAATTAATTATAGAATTAATTTAGTTGGACAATCAAATTTTTGAACATACTATATATGTACAAGGATGTTGTACACATAATCAGAACATAATTTTATTGATCTATGAATTTAGTTCGTATATAAGTTTAAATAAATATAGTTTACTGAAATCTTTATTATAATTAATGTAATTATACTTTTTCGATTAAACATTATTATATTTATTTGAATGATAATTATTATTTTCGGATTAATTTTAATGAATTAAAATTCGTTATAAATGTGTACCAATTAAGAGGGAGTTATATATAGCAAGCGTAAAAACCCTAAAAAGAATATATATAAAATTAGCCCGAAAATATGCAAAGTGGTCTAGCAGCCGTTTAGCAAAATACTCTCTGAAAATAGTTTTCTGGGATTTCTATCGTTCATTGTCAATCGGGTGGACTACGTAGAGGCCGACATCGGAAAAGGTTGCGGCTTGGTTCGATAGTGGTTCAGCATTCCTGTTGCCTAGGTGTCGCTGTCTACTCAGATTGAAGTTTCGGTAATTTCGAAACCTTTTTATCACCCCGATTCATTCCTTACACATGGATCCTTGGTTTGGATCATCGGATTTTTAATTTTTTGCTGCGCCTTGGAAATAATAAACCCTATTAATTGATGAGATCAATTAAAAGATTAAATGAACTAAAGTAGACCGTAACTGGTGTGATGTAACACTCTAATAAAATCCCTCTATTAAAATATTAAGTCAACATGGCCTTCCAATTTATGCCCTCGTTAAGGCCTCGATCAATATTATGTAGGTTTTGCCAAAGTGAAGTACTAGTATTTATCTTGGTTAAACACGAAGAATAAACAAGTGATATTCGCCGGTTAAAAATTGGTTAATGACTTAACTAGGTTACTCTAATAGGATTAGAAACCTAGAGGCAACTAATTTGGATAAATCATAAGATGATTAGAACAAGAGTTGTTCACCAAATTGTAGGAGTTACATATGATGTAATTAGTAAGTGTTGCTTACCTAAATAACCATAATCTTGAGAGTAAAGCCAAAGCTGACTTAAGAGGAGGTGAAATATGAATCCTTAACCCACTAGAAATACTTTCAAGAAAGTCTTTCCGAAATTAATATATGAGGGTTATTAATTTTGAAATAAAATAGTGGAAACATCATTTAATAAAGTCCTTTTAATGATTGATATAAACTTGGTAAATTTATTCACACGCATATTTTATTGTTGTAGATATATTATGGCTGCAAACACTAATACACTCTCATTACGATCGGTCCTTGAGAAGGACAAATTGAATGGTTTGAATTTTCTTGACTGGTTCCGTAACTTGAGGATTGTCCTCAAACAAGAAAGGAAATTATATGTCATTGAAAAACCACTTCCTGATGAACCACCGGCTAATGCCTCGATATATTATGGCTGCAAACACTAATACACTCTCATTACGATCGGTCCTTGAGAAGGACAAATTAAATGGTTTGAATTTTCTTGACTGGTTCCGTAACTTGAGGATTGTCCTCAAACAAGAACGGAAATTATATATCATTGAAAAACCACTTCCTGATGAACCACCGACTAATGCCTCGAGGGCTGATAAAGACGCTTACAAGAAGCATCTGGATGAAATGGTAGACGTTGGATGTCTTATGCTTGCCACTATGAATCCTGAGCTTCAAAAGCAACATGAGGATATGGTTGCTTATGATATGATCGAGCACCTGAAAGAACTATATCAAGGGCAAGCAAGGCAAGAGAGGTTCGATATCTCTAAGGCCCTATTCCAATGTAAGCTGGCTAAAGGAAGCCTAGTAGGACCTCATGTTCTTAAGATGATTGGTTATATTGAAAACCTATCTCAGCTTGGGTTTCCATTGAGCCAAGAGTTGGCCACTGATGTTATTCTGCAATCGTTGTCGGATAGTTACAGCCAGTTTGTCCTCAATTTCAATATGAATGAAATTGACAAGACTCTGCCACAGTTGCTCAGTATGTTACGAACTGCTGAAGGCAACATGAAATAGGTTGGACCCAAGCCCATACTAATGGTCCGTAACAACAAGGGCAAGGGAAAGGCTAAAATCCCGACAAAGCCCAAAGGCAAAGGTAAGCCCAATCTTAGAAAGGGAAAGGCTACACTGAAACCTAAAGGTGGGGTGTCTAAGGAAGGAAATTGTTTTCATTGTGGTGTGACTGGACATTGAAAGCGAAACTGCCCTGTCTATCTTGAGGAAATCAAGAAGGCCAAAGTAAGCGGAACGTCTGCTTCAGGTATTTATGTTATTGATATTAATTTATCAACTACTACTTCTTGGGTATTAGATACTGGTTGTGGTTCTCATATTTGTACTACTGCATGGGGACTACAAAGGAGTAGGACTTTGGCTAGAGGAGATGTGGACTGCATGAGTTGGAAATGGAGCAAGAGTTGCTGCATTAGCTGTGGGAACATATACTTTATCTTTGCCTAGTGGACTTGGTTTAATTTTAGAGGATTGTTATTTTTTGCCCAGTTTGACTAAAAACATTATTTCAATTTCTTGTTTAGACAAAATTGGTTTTGAGATAATAATTAAGAATAATTGTTGTTCCTTTTATCTCAATAATGTTTTCTATGGTTCGGCACAATTGATTAATGGCCTTTATATTTTAGATCAAATGAATCCCATTTACAACATAAATACTAAAATATCTAAAATAAATGACTCAAATCACACTTATCTTTGGCATTGTCGTTTGGGCCACATAAGTGAGAAACGCATATCCAAACTCCATAAAGATGGTCTCTTGGATTCATTTGTTTTTGAACAATTTGAAGTATGTGAATCTTGCTTATTATGACTAAATCCTTTTATCTTGGTAAAGTGAGCGAGCTAGTGATTTATTGGGCTTAATACATTCAGATGTATGTGGACCAATAAATACACAAGCCAGAGGTGGATTTCACTACTTCATTACTTTCACTGATGATTTCAGTAGATATGGGTATGTTTATCTCATGCGCCATAAATTTGAGGCCCTTGAAAAGTTCAATGAATTCAAAAATGAAGTACAAAATCAACTAGGCAAAACTATTAAGACACTTCGATCTGATCGAGCTGGAGAGTATTTAAGCCTAGAGTTTGATGATCTTTTGAAAGAATGTGAGATTGTCTCACAACTTACTCCTCCTGGTACTCCTCAATGGAATGGAGTTTCTGAGAGAAGAAATCAAACTCTATTAGACATGGTTCGATCCATGATGAGTCATGCTGATCTACCGACTTTCTTTTGGGGACATGCACTTGAAACAGTTATTTTCACACTAAATCGTGTTCCATCTAAATCGGTTTAAAAGACGCCATATGAGATGTAGACTGGGAAACATCCCAGTATGTCTTTTATGAAAATTTGGGGTTGGTTGAAGGCTTATGTTAAACGCCGACGCCTACTAAGCTTGAACCCAAATCTGAAAGGTGTATCTTTGTGGGGTTTCCGAAAGAAACCAAAGGATATTATTTCTTTAATCCCACTGAGAACAAAGTGTTTGTTGCTCGGACTGGTGTCTTCCTAGAGAGAGAATTTGTTTCTAGAAAAGGAAGTGGGAGAAAGATTGAACTTGAAGAAATTCGAGAATCACAAGATACCACTGAACCAGAGATAGAACAACAGCAAATTCCACAAGAAATTGAGGAACAAGTAACCGCTGTAGAAACACAACCACCGCGTAGATCTTTAAGAGAACACCATGCACCTGAGAGATACGGATTTCTTATTACAACGCATAGTGACATTCTTCTTATAGATCAAGATGAGCCTAGGACTTATCAAGAAGCGATGGCGAGCCCAGACTCTGAGAAATGGATTGAGGCCATGAGATCTGAGATGGATTCCATGTATGAAAACCAAGTTTGGACATTGGTTGACCCACCCGAAGGGGTTAAACCTATAGGGTGCAAGTGGGTTTTCAAAAAGAAAACTGACATGGATGGTAATGTACAAACATACAAGGGGCAATTAGTCGCTAAAGGTTTTCGCCAAATTCATGGTGTTGACTATGATGAAACCTTTTCTCCTGTAGCTATGTTTAAATCCATTAGGATCTTGCTCGCCATAACTGCATTTCATGATTATGAAATGTGGCAGATGGATGTCAAAACAACTTTCCTTAATGGGAAACTTGAAGAGGATGTGTATATGACACAACCTGAAGGTTTTGTCGATCCAAAGGATGCTGGAAAGATATGTAAGTTACAAAGATCCATTTATGGATTAAAGCAAGCTTCTCGAAGTTGGAATCTTCATTTTAACGATGCAATCAAAGAGTTTGGTTTTATCAAAAATGAAGATGAGCCATGTGTTTACAAGAAAGTTAGTGGGAACACAATCACATTCTTGGTACTGTATGTGGATGACATACTTATCATGGGCAATGGCATACGTACCTTACAGTCTATTAAGACTTGGTTAGGAAGTTGTTTTTCTATGAAGGACTTGGGCGAAGCCACTTACATCTTAGGAGTCAAGATCTATAGAGATAGATCAAGACGACTACTAGGTCTAAGTCAAGGTACATATATAGATAAAGTATTGAAAAGGTTCAATATGGAAGAATCTAAGAGAGGATTCCTACCTATGAGACATGGTATTTCACTCTCGAAGGAAATGTGTCCTTCAACTCCACATGAGAGAGAGCGCATGAGTAAAATTCCATATGCTTCTGCTATTGGATCTATCATGTATGCCATGTTATGTACCCGTCCAGATGTCTCATATGCCTTAAGTATGACGAGCAGGTACCAAGTAGATCCCGATGAAGGTCACTGGACCACAGTCAGGAATATCCTTAAGTACTTAAGAAGAACTAAGGATACGTTCCTAATATATGGAGGTGAGGAAGAGTTAAGTGTAACAGGCTACACTGATGCCAGCTTCTAAATCGACAAGGATGATTCTTGATCGCAATCAAGTTTTGTGTTTTGCCTTAATGGTGGTGCTGTGACCTGGAAGAGTTCAAAGCAAAGTACAGTAGCTGATTCTACAACAGAGGCTGAGTATATTACAGCTAGTGAGGTAGCAAAAGAAGCAGTTTGGATCAAGAAGTTCATTACTGAACTAGGGGTTGTGCCTAGCATATCAGATGCTATAGAACTCCGATGTGATAACAATGGAGCCATTGCACAAGCAAAAGAACCCAGATCTCACCAACGATCCAAACATATACTTAGGCGCTACCATCTTATTCGAGATATTATCGATCGAGGGGATGTAGAGATATGCAGAGTACCTACAGATGATAACATTGTTGATCCCCTGACCAAGCCTCTGACACACACAAGCATGATGATCGTCACACTAAGTCACTTGGTATTAGATATATAAGTGATTGGTCTTAGTGCTAGTTGGAGATTGTAAGAGTATGCCCAAAGATCAATCACGAGATGGTTGTAATAACATACTTGGTTTATCATGTTTATTAATATAAGGTGTTGCCATTATTATTCCAGTTTCTTTTCTGTGTGCATAAATAAATTGTTTTATAATAATGTCCTGAGAATAATATGATTATTCTCAAAAGATCCTTAGTCAAGTATTGTTGTTGGCTAAGACAATAATAATGCATTAAGACTAACATGTAGTTGATTGATGATAAAGAGTTGTCATTGATATGGAGTGTCAGGATCAATGCATGAATATGTGTGTTAGAGAACAACATATTGGATTGACCCGTTATGAGTATGTTTCTTAGATTATTATGTAATTGTCACAACATTACTCATAGTGATTAATATGTATATATCATCATACTTGAGATCATCTTTATCCTAACATCGTGAGTTGTATATTTTGATACAGTCAAACAAACACCGTAACTGGTTGTTCTATAAAGATTGATGTTGGATATACCACAATCTATGTTGAGGGATATAGTTGATCAATATAGGATAAGTCCCTCCTACATAATGGGAGTAATATCTCAGGCCACTTGATTGAGTGAGGCTAGAAATGCATGGCCATGCTCAAATAAGTTGATATGAGATGTCATACTTATTTGTGTATCATAGTCTACTCAAGGTATCAAGAAACATGGGATGGACTATGCAAGTGTGACTATTCCATGACTTGTGTCCATTCCAAAGATATAGGATTTAAGGATTAATGCATGAAAGGTTAATCACAAAAGGTTATGTCGAATCATGACTTCTTGTAACTTAGGTAGCATTGATGCATTGCTAGGTGCCACTCATTGTTTGTAACAATAGAATTGGTCTAATATTACTGCTAACGTTACAAGAACCTATAGGGTCACACCCTATGGTTGAAATGAATGAGGTAAAACATAGTTGGTATATTGCTTGGTTGTCACATGAATTAAATTAATTATAGAATTAATTTAATTGGACAATCAAATTGTTGAACATATTATATATGTACAAGGATGTTGTACACATAATCAGAACATAATTTTATTGATATATGAATTTAGTTCGTATATAAGTTTAAATAAATATAGTTTACCAAAATCTTTATTATAATTAATGTAATTATAATTTTTCGGTTAAACATTATTATATTTATTTGAATGATAATTATTATGTTCGGATTAATTTTAATGTATTAAAATTCGTTATAAATATATACCAGTTAAGAGGGAGTTATATATAGCAATGGTAAAAACCCTAAAAAGAATATATACAAAATTAGCCCGAAAATATGCAAAGTGGTCTAGCAGCCGTTTAGCAAAATACTCTTTGAAAATAGTTTTCTAGGATTTCTACCATTCATTGTCAATCAGGTGGACTACGTAGAGGCCGACATCGGAAAAGGTTGCGGCTTGGTTCGATAGTGGTTCAGTATTCCTGTTGCCTAGGCATCGCTGTCTACTCAGATTGATGTTTCGGTAATTTTGAAACCTTTTTATCACCCCGATTCGTTCCTTACACATGGATCCTTGGTTTGGATCGCCAGATTTTTAATTTTTTCGCTGCGCCTTGGAGACACCGGTGTTCCAACAGATATATATGTTTATATATGTGGCGAAGCCACCAGATTGCAGCGAGGTGGCCAGATATTGTGACGAACTCACCAGAACAGATATATATGTGGCGAGGCCACCAGATTGCAGCGAGGCAGCCAGAACGCTTCCTCCATCACTATAAACCCATGTCCCATGCAACAGAATAATATGTCATGGCATAGAAATAGAACATCATGCTTTTCAGATAAAATAAAATATCTCTAGGGGTAAAATCATAATTTTTCATGTATAAGGGTATTTCAGTAATTATTACCTATTGCTAGGGTTTCATGCTCATTCTAAAGTTTACCAAGTAATCAGAAGTACTTACCTCGTCTTTTTACCAAAGTGGGCATGTTGGCCCATTGGCCCGTTTTCGGCCCATTAAGCCCAAATATACCGTTGTGCACGAAAATGCACACTCTGCACTCTAATCATCCAAATGCACCATATTCATTAACAACTGTCTCACGAGCGCTCGCACGCTCACGAGTTCACAAAATACCAACGTTTCGGTATTTCGACTTTTACCAATTCAGTTTAAGGGAGGGTGTCGTTTACACACCTGGTTGATGACGATTGATGACGATATCTCCCACGCGATAATCCTACGATCGGTCACTAACACATTAGAGTTACAAATTAACGATAACTACCATAAATCCACGTCAACTAACCCAATCATCACACAAGTTAGTCATTTACGCACGAGGGGCAAAATAGTCATTTTACCCTCCAGGGGTAAATCGGTAGTCTTACCCTACAGGGGTATTTTAGTAATTCTACAACTTATCCACTTGGGCCTACGGACCCATTCGGACTACATGGCCCATTTTTTCCCATCGCGACCCGAAATAGCCGTCCTACTGCTAGAGTAATGAGAAATACACACCTGTTAGGAGACTGCAGTTAATCCACGCTCCCACACTCTTAGCTGACGCCCAACCCAAACGAGCACGCGCCAAGTTTAAAAGGATCAACCTGGAAGGGTATGCCAACTCTCCTCATGGTTGCTCTATTTAAAGCCAGCTTTCCATCTACTCTTATGTTAGCTTCCCGATGTGGGATCCCTCCATCATCAGAGTTTAAAACCACCACCAACTCTTGCCGTCCCAACATAGCAAAATAATCAACCTTTGCGTGCCAAGGGATTCGAACCAAAGTCCTCTCACATGCCAAATCACGCCACCACCACTAGGCCATCAACTCATTTGTGTCATAAGTCCAACACATTAAACTTTAAAGCGCACCTACTTGCTTCCAGATTTATTGAAAAGAAAAACCAAAATAAATTGCAAGAGCCAAGACTTGAACCTTGGACCCCTTGCTTCCTCTATGACGTCACTTCCTTATCCCCTAAGTGGCGCTACCTTGCCACTACACCACACTCCTTTTTGTGTCATCTTTTACCCCTTTACTCTTAAAAGCCCAAACGCCAATTGCATCACTTATTCTTAAAATCAAAATTCCGAAGACTACCACGGATTGAACTTAAGTTTGGGCCTTCCAAAGGCCCACTAACCTACTAAAATATATATTTTAACCAACCAGAACACACCCAAATTTTAAAAAAAACACAGAAACATAGAAAACCCGAAAATTGGGCGTTACACACTGCCTAGACACACGTCTGTGTGTCTACCCGTGTGGACATTATTAGGCCATTTTCTCAGCCTTTGCTCACCCTCTACCAACCAATCACACTTATAGGTTACTTTAATACATGATAAGGCCAGATTACACACTTATATAAGACATTGATAAACCTCATTGCATGAAACCCTCATATCATCGGTTTTATACATGCTAGGTTAATTCCCTTTTTGTATTAAGGGTTTCCATATCTCATTGACACATTCAAGATTGGCTCATTCTTGTAACTCATTGCCAATTATAATCAAACCATTATATATGAAAATAAACATGCATAGATTTGTAGGTCATAGCCTACTTCAAATTGAGCCAACTCCTATGGCCATATACAAAAAGATATGTATATCTTTACATGACTTCATCTTGGCAAATCAAATGACACATATAACAAAATACTCAAAAATTCTATACATGCCATTGAACAAAATAAAAGTGTCTATATACCAAAGCTGGACTAGTTGATAGTGTGTTGACTCTCCAGCCGTCTTCTAATCCTTACGAGTCCTCGAGCTCTATAAGACAGGGAAAAGAGAGGGGTAAGCATTTTCATGCTTAGTAAGCCCGAATAACTAGAAAGTAAACTTACCGATTAATTAGCATAAAGCCATATTAGGCAATAGAATCAACGAGCATGAAAATGGTATCCCTATCACATGCACTCAATTAACAAGTTAGTCACAATAATAATGTACCATGCAATTTTTCTTAGATGATCTCATCATTCATCATTTCATTGATATACATCGTATTAATCCCGTTGAGTTTCTAGGAAATTCCGATGGATTAGCCATTTACCGTCCATACATAAGAATGATCATTTCATGTATGCACTCCTGCAAACCTCACATCTTACGGCAGGATTACCAGTCCAAGCTAAATCCCCCGTATCGTAAACTTATAAGGTGATGTCGGGACTATTAGTCTAGGCTAAATCCCTTCTAGCGACAAACACCCTTAGTGAGCTCGGATCTAAATTGCCAGTCTAGGCTAAATTCAGACCCTAATCAGATTACCCATCCAGGCTAAATCCATAATGCCCATGTATTCTTCGAGAGGCTAAATCACTCAAGGAACACCCGTCTGGGCTAGATCATTTCTATATTTATGATCAACGGATTACCCGTCCAGGCTAAATCCTTTCTATAACACATGCAGGATCGGAAATCATGTATAAATCATGGTTTATCCATCGATTTATCCTTTTTAACTTTGCCGAGGACATCCACTTATCATTATTAAAGGTGTATTTCATGATTTTTCATGCCATTAAAAATTGAATTTTTATACATTCACAGATCAAGCAGTTAGGCACATTATGAGTTTACTGATAAACCATAATTTATACATATTTTTATCTCATGTTTAGCACATTTATGGATGAATTCTCCTTAGAATTGGTGAATTTGATGCTCCTAATCCTTTAATTTCATGTTTTATACTTAGGTGAGCATAGCAGAGTAAAAAGAGTGAGAAACGGGCCAAAAATGAAGAAAATGGGCCAATGTGGGAAATCAACACGGCCTGGACTTCTTCACACGCGTAGACCATACAATCGTATCTATTCAACAGACTCTAACATAGTTTGGAGCAATCGAACACGGGCGTGTCACACGGGCATGTCCCTATCGAGCCCAAGTTGATTTCTATTTCGAAATGGCCACTCTTGAGGGCTTTGAGGCATTAAAAATTCTATTTAAACACCAGAGGAGACACTTAGAATGACACACAGAGTGGGAAGCAGGAATTTACTCGAAGAAAGATGAATGATCCATCTCAGAAGCTGGATTCTCCTTCAAAATTGAAGATCTCCCTTTAAATTTGCCTTCAGAAGTTTTGGGTTTTCTTTATGTTTTGTATGCAATTTTCTTTTGAGATGTTTTCTTTTATAATTATGAACTAAACCCCCTAAATACCTAAGGGGAATGAAACCTAAGATGAATCTTGTTATTATTTTCTGAATTGTATGATAAATATTCGACTTGTTCTTAATTATGTGTTCTTAATTCTTGCTTCAATATTTCAGGATATTGATTCAAGTTGGTGCGCTTATTTAGAGGAGCAAAAGTCCCTGTCTAAGTGTATATTTGTCATAATTAAGCAGAGTTGATTGCACGCCTAGAGATAGGGTGACAAGATTTTACCAGATTAGGGTGAAACCTAATAAGGGAATCCATAGATCGAGTTAATGCAACACTAGGGGTGTTAATTAGAAAGAGATTTCAATTAATCAACCTAGGGTTAAATTTTTTTACTCTCTCGAGAGATAATAATATAATTTAGGGATTTCTACAGAACAAGTCGAATGAATAAATCTTCTGATTCAAAGTCAAATAACAAGTGAAGTCTAGGTGGATTTTCTCTTGTGTATTGTCTTAATCAATCGAATTTCCCAAAAGTATTTTCTCCAATTTTCTTTCTATGAATTCTTAGTTAGTTAATTAGTTTAGATAAAACAAACCCCTTTATTTTTAGGCTAGATAATAAGATAAGAGTTAATACTAGTACTTTTAGTTCCTTTGGGTTCGACATCCCGGTCTTGCTAAAACTATACTACTATTCGATAGGTACACTTGCCTTCGTCGTGATAATAGTTAGTATTCAAGAATAGTCAAATATAAATTTATTAAAACTTATCACGAACCACCATGATCATTTACTTTAAATTATCTGAACTTACCTGGTACTCGTTTCGGTATCGTGTTTCGGTTATTTCGAAACCTTTCGTTTTCCTTGATCGACCTCCGAAATTTGTTCCTTGGGGTCTATAACAAAAAAATAGATCATTAACACCTCACATTGTACCTTTTGAGTCTAAATTTCACCCCTGGTCCAAATGATCGTTTTGCCCCTAGCCTTTCACATTTTTATGATTTAGTCCCTAGGCTCGTATAATGAAACCATGCAATTTCTAACTTACACAAACCTAGCCGAATATTTTTCCCTCTTATGCCAGCCCACATTTTCCATTATTTTCACATTTCTACCACACATTTTACACCTTTTTGCGAAAAGGTCTTTTTAGGGGTTTTTAATGAAAATCACCTAGGAAAAGATGTTTAACACACCTCCAGTTTTCATATTCCTCCATAAAACATCAAAATACAAGTAACTCATGCATGGTTAAATTTCTAAACATAAACCCTAGCATGAAATATGGGTAGAAATAGAGAGAGTAAACTACCGAAATTTCAAGAATACAAAAAAATTAAAAACGGGGCTTGGGAGCACTTACTATTGAGCTTGAAAATTTTGGAAACCCTAGCTATGGAGGGCTTGAAAATTTTGGCTGGTACAAGGGAGAAGATGGCTGATTTTTTCCTTCTTTTTCCTATTTTATTTCATTAAAATGCCAAATGACTAAAATGCCCTTAAGCCCTTTCTTTGAAATTTCATCCATACAAGCCCATTTTTGTCCAAAAACTTAGAAATTGGGAAAATTTCTCTCCAAGACCTTCTAATTTATAATCTAGAGCAATTTCATACAAATTGCTTCTAGAACCCAAGTTTTGAAATTTATTCAATTTGGTCCCTAATCTTCAATTGGACACCTTACTCAAAGAATTTCTTCATGAAACTTTAACACATGCATATTCTCATATTCTAGACCTTATAATAATCATAAAATAAATAATTTGATGTCAGATTTGTGGTCCCAAAACCACTATTCCGACTAGGTCCTATTTTGGGATGTTACATTTCTCCCTCCTTAAGGACTTTCGTCCTCGAAAGTCTTACCAGTAAACAGGTTCGGATATTGGCTTCTCATGGTTTCTTCTGGCTCCCACATAGCCTCCTCCACACCATGTCGATGCCATAAAACCTTTACTAAAGCCACATTTTTATTTCTCAACTATTTAACCTCATAAGCCAAAATCTTGACCGATTCCTCTCCATCGGTCATGTCTGGTCTAATTTCGATCTCTACCGGTGAAATCACATGAGAGGGGTCTAATCGATATCGTCTTAACATAGATACATGGAACACATTGTGAAACTTTTCGAGTTCATGTGGCAATGCCAAACGATAAGCTAATGGTCCAACTTTTTCAGTGATCTCGTACGGTCAGATAAATCGCGGACTCAATTTGCCTTTCCGACAAAATATCAACAGATTTTTCCATGGAGATAATTTTAAGAATACTCTATCTCCAACTTGGAACTCAATTTCTTTTCTCTTCAAATTAGCATACGACTTTTGCCTATCCGAAACCACTTTTAAACAATCTTGTATCACTTTAACCTTTTCTTCAGTTTCCTTGATCAAATCAACCCCGTGAATCTGATTTTCCTTAAGTTCTGTCCAGTATAACAGAGTTCGGCACTTTCTACCATATAAGGCCTCATAAGGCGCCATCTTCAAACTCGTTTGGAAACTGTTGTTATAGGCAAATTCTACCAATGGCAAGTATTTTTCCTAGCTACCGTACAATTCGAGGACGCAACATCACAACATATCCTCAGACTGACCATCGGACTGTGGGTGAAAAGTCGTACTAAAATTCAACTTTGTACCAAAGGCTTCTTGTAAATTTTTCCAGAATCTCGAAGTGAACCTCGGGTCTCTGTCTAAAATAATCGACAGCGGCACCCCGTGTAATCTTACGATCTCAGAGATAGACAAGTTGGCCAATCTATCAAGAGAGAAATCTGTTCTTACCAGAATAAAATTAGCCGACTTTGTCAACTTGTCCACCACAACCCATATAGCATCTTTCTTTTTTGAAGTCAATGGCAATCCTGTCATGAAATCTATAGTAACTTTGTCCTACTTCCATTCGGGGACCATCACAGGCTATAACAAAGCTGAAGGTACTTGATGTTCAGCTTTAACTCGCTGACATATCATGCATTTTGATACAAATTTGAAAATGTCTCTTTTCATGTCGTTCCACCAGTGCATTTTCTTTAAATCATTGTACATCTTGGTACTTTCCGAATGAATAGACAAACGACTATCATGTGCTTCTTGCAAGATTTTTTGAATAATCTCATGATCTTTGGGTACACAAACCCTATCTCTGAACATCATACATCCATCAGGGCCAATCCAAAAATTTGATTCAAGGCCCGACTCGCATTGAGTTCTTTTAGCCTGCAGGTCACTATTATTGGTTTGAGCATCATAGATTTCCTGAAGAAATGTCGGCCTAGCCTCTAGCTATACCAAGACTGAACCATTGTCAAGCAATGTTAATCGAGCATCCATGGCTCTCAATGCATGTGACAACCCGAATTAGAGCCTAATCGGAATAGTGGTTTCGTGACCACAAATACGAGATAGAAATAATTATTTTATAATTATTTTGATGATTATGATATGATTGCATGATTGTGTGAAATTTCGTGAAGAAATTCTATGCCTAAAGTGCTTAAATTGAAAGTAGGGACTAAATCGAATAAGTTGTAAAATTTGCATTCTAGAAGTTTTTAGTATGAAATTGCATTAAAATATTAATTAGGAGGTCTTAAATAGCAATTTTACCAATTTTAAGTTCATGGAAAAAATTAGGACATGGAAGGAATTTTTGGAAAGTTTAGTAGTAAGGGCATTTTGGTCATTTGTATATTAAATGAAATAAAATGGGAAAAATAACACAAAATTGGTTATCATCTTCATTAGTTGCTGCCGAAAATTGCTCTCCTCCATAGCTAGGGTTTCTTCAACTTTCAAGCTTCATAGTAAGTGATTTCAAGCCCCGTTTTTAATGTTCTTCACATTTTTGAAATCCTCGTAGCTCGGTTTACTTATTTCTACCATTATTTTGAGTTAGGGTTTATGTTTAAAAATTTACCCATGAATGATAGGCATGTATTTTGTTGTTTGATGGTATAATATGAATGTTTGAAGTTAGGGGAACGATCTTTTCTAAGCGATTTTTAACGAAAATGAGCAAAACGGCATAATCAATAAAAATACCTATTGTTCATACTATGTGTTAGAGTGAGAATTTGATGTTGCCATAGAAGGGAAAAATGATCAGTAGGTCATTAAACATAAGAATAAGGGCTGAAATTAAATTTCCGAGCCTTGGGACAAAATTGTAATTTTCTAAAAGTTAGGGGGCAAAAATGTAATATTTGTATAATGTAATTTTTGGATTAAAATAAATAGTTCGAGTGTTAAATAAGCTAAATATGTTGTTATAGATCAAGAAAGACGTGGAATCGACCTCAAACGGGGGAAAGAGAAAGTTTTGGACTAAATTGCAAAATTCCCATATTTTGCACCGAGGTAAGTTTGTATGTAAATAATACATTAATTTCATTTACATTCTTATATTTCAGCCTATTATATATATATATATATTAGCTGATATTGAAGTATAAATCGACTATTGGAAGAATGGAAATAAGTAATAGAAAGAGAGATCCCGGTTGAACATTCGGAAAGATCGAATAAAATAGAGGGAGTGTAGCTAGGTCACATGTATGGTGCCGAGTGCACATCATGTGTACAAGAAAGCTACGAGATACTATGTAGTAGCTAGGTCACATGTGTGATACGAGATGTATCCCATGCAAACAAGAGAGCTACGTGAGAGATAAATGTAGCTAGGTCGCATACGTGATTCCAAGTGAAGGACACCATGTAGACAAGAGAGCTATGAGACAAATCAGCTAGGTCGCATGAGTGGTACTTAGTGTTCACCATGTGTACAAGAGAGCCGAACTAAATGAAATATGATGGTGGGGTGTGTCTTTGAAACCATCAAGTATTGAGGATTAATCCGAATTGTTCAACGGGATGGTTTTGTGATGACATTGTAGTCATGGACCTACACTTGTGATATATGAAATGTCGTGAAAATGATTTGTGATATATATATATATATATGTGTAAGTTAAAATGAGATTAGTATAAAGAAGGTGTGAAAGAGTGAAATTAGTATTAAAACTGTTTTGGACAGTAGCAGTGACGTGATTTTGAAAATTCACCAAAAATATAAGGAATTTAATTAGAGATTGAATGAGATATGAAATTAAAGTTTAATGAGTCTATTTTCATATAAAAGAAATAGAGCAAGCAAAGGAATTCTATATTTTGAGATATTTACAATTGTGTGTGACTTGCTCAGGATGACTATGTGATCCCTTGTTCCAACTTTGAAAAATTATTAAAAATTGTACAAAACAAATTAAGAAATATATTTTACATGCCTAAATTCCTTATTTCGTCTAGTTTTAAATGAAATAGATTTCATGGTTATTTGAATTGTGTACTGAGAGAAATTCAATTTATAGTGAACAGAGGTCAGATCAGTTGAGCTGTGTAACAGGGGAAACTTTAACTAATAAACTATACTAATTGGCTGAACCAAAAATTCTAAAAAAAATTAGTGAGAATTTTGATGAGTCTAGATTCAGGGAAATTTTACGGATTTGAATTTTGAGTTTCGCAACTCGAGTTATGATTTATTTAGTGATCATGACGCAAGAGGGACAACTTGATCAAATTGGAGTAAACAATAAAATTAAAAAATATGATATAATTGAGTTATGTTGTAAACATGTTAGATTCCTTATTTGTTATTTATATACTTACTTACTAAGCTATATGCTTATCTTCTTTTCTTTTTCTTGTCTTATAGAGTTACTAAGCCAAATCGGGAATTGAAGATCGTCGGAGACCCATCCACACTATCAATACTTTTTGGTACTTTGTAAACACTATTTTGAAATATGGCATGTATAGCAGACTTAGTTATTTTGTTACGTGTCATAAATGTCTAGGTTTAAATTACTACTTATAGTATCAAACTAATCATTTTGTATGAAGCCTTTGAAATTAGTTTGTAACAATAGCATATGTTATAATGATCAAATTGCACGCTATATTTTTTGTTGGGTTTTATTTAATAGTATTTACTAAAATTTGTTAATACCTCGTACCTTGTTCCGGCGACGGATACGGGTAAGGGGTGTTACAATGCAAACAAGGATTTTCAGCTTAACGCGTCGGTAGCCACATTCGCCTTTCCCGAGTGATAGTCAATGATCAGTTCATATTCTTTAATTAATTCTAACTATCTCTGCTGTCTCAGATTCAATTCTTTTTGAGTCATCAAATACTTCAAACTCTAGTGATCGGTAAATACATGATAGGTCTCGCCATATAAATAATGCCTCTAGATTTTTAGGGCAAAAACAATGGCGATGAGCTTTAAGTCATGTGTCAGATAGTTCTTTTCGTGTGGCTTCAACTGCCATGAAGCATAGGCTATCACCTTGCCATCTTGCATAAGTACACAACCCAATTCACTTAAGGATGCATCATTGTAGACCACAAACTCCTTTCTCGACTCAGGCAATACTAAAACAGGAGCTTCAGTTAGTAATGTCTTTAACTTCTCAAAACTTTGCTAACACTTTTCTGTCCATTCAAATTTAACGTCTTTCTGTAGCAACCTCGTCATTGGAGTCACTATCATAGAGAATCCTTTCACAAATCTTCAGTAGTAACCGGCTAAGGCCAAAAATCTTCTAACCTCGGTTACATTTTTAGGCGGTTTCCATTCAACAATAGCAGAGATCTTACTTGGATCAACTCAGATACCTTCACCCGAAACAATATGACCCAAAAACCCAACTTCCTAGAGCCAAAACTCACTTTTGCTAAACTTAGCATACAATTGTTTTTCCCATAAGGTCTACAACACAGTTCTCAGGTGCTTTGTATTTTCTGTCCCATCTTTGGAATAAATCAAAATGTTGTCAATGAACACAATGACGAACTTATCCAAGTATGGCCGAAAGATCCTATTCATTAGGTTCATGAATATGGTCGGTGCATTCGTTAACCCAAACGGCATGACAAGAAATTCATAGTGGCCATACCTCGTTTTGAAAGTTGTCTTAGGCACGTCCGATTCCTTAACTCTCAACTGGCAGTAGCCGGACTATAGGTCTATCTTAGAGAATATGGTGGCTCCTCTCAACTGATCTAACAAATCATCGATCCTTGGCAAAGGATACTTATTCTTGATAGTTACGTTGTTCAGTTGGCGATAATCTATACATAGCCTCATCGAACCATCTTTCTTCTTTACAAACAGTACGGGGGCACCCTAAGGTGAAAAACTTGGCCTTGCAAAACCTTTATCCGTCAACTCTTGCAACTGTACTTTTAACTCTTTTAGCTCGGTTGGCGCTATCTTGTACGGAGCAATAGAAATGGGAGCTATTCCTGGCACCAATTCAATACCAAACTCTATCTCTCTTTTAGGAGGTAATCTGGGTAATTCTTCTTGGAATACGTCTAGATATTCACATACTATTGGCATAGACTTAATCTTTAACTCTGTTTCTTTAGTGTTCAGTACAAAAGTAAGGTAGGCTTCATACTTTTTTCTCATATATTTCTGAGCAACCATTGTCGTGACTACAACCGGCGGCGTATCCAATTCTCTTGAATCAACCCGTAAAATCTTACCATCTGGGCATTTCAATTTAATATACTTGCTAACCAATCCATACTAAGTATTACATCAAACTCATCAAAAGGTAACAACATAAGGTCAGTCGAAAAGTAATGACTTTGAATCGTCAAAGGGAAATTCTTACAGACTTTATCAACCAGGACTGATTTGCCTAGTGGGTTCAACACTCTAATGATAAATTCCGTAGGTTCAATGGGTATGTTCATACTAGACACCAAACTTATGCAAATGTATGAATGCGTTGACCCTGGATCAATTAAGGCAACAATATATGTATTGAAAAGAGAAAAAGTACCTGTGATGACATTAGGAGCAGAGGCTTCCTCTCGAGCACGTATTGCATACGTTCTTGCCGGGGCTTGAGCCTCTGATTTTACAGCATCTTTAGCTGCAACCTGACTGTCACTAGCACTTCTAGGATATTTCGGAGGTCTACCTCGTGCAATGGGAGTACTCGACTTTGGGGCTACTTCCATCTCTTTTTCAATTCGCTCTGGGTAGTCCTTGAGAAAGTGGTTAAGAGAACCACATCTGAAGCATGCACCGCTCTTCATTCGGCACTCTTCGAAATGAAATTTATTGCAGCTCTTACACCTAGGCTTTTGGTTATCTACACTCCCCACAATAGTCACCATCGGGGAGGAAGACTTCTGATTTTGTCATTTGGAGCCTCTCGATTTACTCGAATATCCTACCGATGAAGTGGAGCGCTCATGTTGGCTCATTGATTTTTTTATGGGAAATGGGAGCGTCATACCGCTGGATCTCTTGCTCAAAACTCGAGCCTCTCTCTTTGCTTGCGTTCTTTTATTATTGAGCTCCTTGGCCTTCTTGGCCCGATCAGCTAATGCAGCGAACTCTTGTACTTCAAGAATCTCAATCAACAACTTGATTTCCTCATTCAAACCTTCCTCGAAGCATTTACACATTTCTTACTCGGTTTGAACCCATTCAGCTGCATATTGACTTAACCTTATAAACTCCCTTTCGTATTCTGCCATAGTCTTATTCCCTTGTTTGAGTTCCAAGAACTCATTTCTCTTCGAGTCTAAGAACCTTTGGCAGATGTATTTCTTCCTAAACTCTACCTGGAAAAATTCCCAAGTAATGTTTTCCTTTGGTACCACTGAAGATACAATCTTCCACCAGTGATAAGCAGTATCCTTTAGGAGAGACACGATACACTTTAAGCACTCATCAGGTGTGCACGACAATTCATCTAATACCCGTGTGGTATTCCCGAGTTAGAACTCGACTCTTTCAGCATCATCGTCAATCTTAGCTCTGAATTCCTCAGCCTCATACTTTTTAAGCTTACCTACAGTGGACTTACCAATTCTTACCGATGTCAAACCTCGTGGCAACTCCTCATCAGGTTAGTTAGGGGGCGGGGGAGGTCGTGGTATGTTGGGGCGATTCCTCAGATAATCCCTAAACCATTCATCCATCATGTTAAAGAAGGTGACTCAAGCCTTTTCCCGGCCTTCAGACATAAGCCTTCTACTACTACTAGATACAGTTCATTGTACGAAAGCTGGAGCATGGCTCTCGGCTCCCTCAGACTTATCTTGTGCTTGATTTGAAGACATTTACTATATTCAAAACAATTTAAACAGTTAGAAGATGTCACACTATCAATGTTCGTATAATGGCATGTATAGCAATCCTCTATACTCTCTATGGTAGTCCTAGAACTAACTAAACTATAGCACTGATACCACTAAATGTAACACCCTTCACCCATATCTCGCACTGGGATAGGGTTAAAGGCATTACCTTAAACTTTCACGACATACAAAACCGGCTCACAAAATTTTGCCCAAAATTTAAAACTTTTCAAACACGTGCAAATCGTCCCTTATACAGGACTTCGAGGCCTGAAACATACATCGGGGCAGTTCGGACCAAACCAAAAATATTTGATAGATTTTAGAAAACTTAATAAATTTTCTTGCCTTGAAGAGTCACACGCCAGTGCGGGTGGGGCCGTGTGATGACACAAGCCCGTGTGGCTTGGGACACCGTCGTGCCCTCAGCCCGTGTAACTCTCTATTTATGATGTCAACATGGCTTTAGGAGCATACGGCCAAGACACACACCCGTGTGTCTAGCCCGTGCACTATACGAACTTTAAATTTTAAGTGCAGGGGATGCATGACCATACCACACACCCATGGGGGTGAGCCGTGTGTGAGACACACACTCGTGTGTGAGACACACACTCGTGTGTCTACCCATGTGGACCTTATTAGGCCATTTTCTAAGCCTTTGCTCACCCGCTATCAACCAATCACACTTATAGGTTACTTTAATACATGATAAGGCCAGATTACACACATATATAAGACCTTGATAAACCTCATTGCATGAAAACCTCATATCATCGGTTTTATACATGCTAGGTTAATTCCCTTTTTGTATTAAAGGTTTCTATATCTCCTTGACACATTCAAGATTGGCTCATTCTTGTAACTCATTGCCAGTTATAATTAAGCCATCACCTATGAACATAAACACGCATAGATTTGTAGGTCATAGCCTACTTCAAATTGAGCCAATTCTTATGGCCATATACAAAAAGATATGTATATCTTTACATGCCTTCATCTTGGCAAATCAAATGACACATATAACAAAATACTCAAAAATCCTATACATGCCATTGAACAAAATAAAAGTGTCTATATACCAAAGCTGGACTAGTTGATAGTGTGTTGACTCTCCAACCGTCTTACAATCCTTACGAATTCTCGAGCTCTGTAAGACAGGGAAAAGAGAGGGGTAAGCATTTTCATGCTTAGTAAGCCCGAATAACTAGAAAGTAAACTTGCCGATTAATTAGCATAAAGCCATATTACGCAATAGAATCAACAAGCATGAAAATGGTATCCCTATAACATGCACTCAATTAACAAGTTAGTCACAATAATAATGTACCATGTAGTTTGTCTTAGATGAGCTCATCATTCATCATTTCATTGATATACATCATATTAATCCCGTTGAGTTTCTAGGAAATTCCGATGGATTATCCATTTACCGTCAATACATAAGAATGATCATTTCATGTATGCACTCCCACGAACCTCACATCTTACGCGAGATTACAAGTCCAGGCTAAATTCCCTGTATCGTAAACTCATAAGGTGATGTTGGGATTACCAGTCTAGGCTAAATCCCTTATAGCAACAAACACCCTTAGTGAGCTCGGATATGAATTGCCAGTCCAGGCTAAATTTAGACCCTAATCGGATTACCCGTCTGGGCTAAATCCATAATGCAGATATATTCTTCAGGAGGCTATATCACTCAAGGAACACACGTCCAGGCTAGATCCTTTCTATATTTGAGATAAACGAATTACCCGTCCGGGCTAAATCCTTTCTGCAACACATGCAGGATCTTGAATCACGTATAAATCATGGTTTATCCATCAATTTATCCTTTTTAACTTTACCGAGGACATTTATCCACTATCATTATTAAAGGTGTATTTCATGAATTTTCATGCCATTAACAAATGAATTTCCATACATTCATAGATCAAGTAGTTAGGCACATTATGAGTTTACTTTAAGTTATCCGAACTTACCTGGTACTCATATCGGTATCGTGTTTCGGTTATTCCGACACCTTTTGTTTTCCTCGATCGACCTCTGAAATTTGTTCCTTGGGGTCTATAACAATAGAAATAGATCATTAACACCTCAAATTGTACCTTTTGAGTCTAAATTTCACCCCGGTCCAAATGACCGTTTTGCCCTTAGCCTTTCATATTTTTACAATTTAGTCCTTAGGCTCGTATAATGAAACACATGAAATTCTACCTTACCCAAGCCTAGCCGAATATTTTTCCCTCTTATGGCAGTCCACATTTTCTATTATTTTCACATTTCTACCACACATTTTACACTTTTTTGCAAAAAGGTCCTTTTAGGGGTTTTCCATGAAAATCACCTAGGAAAAGATGTTTAACACACCTCTAACTTTCATATTCCTCCATAAAACATCAAAATACAAGTAACTCATGCATGGTTAAATTTCTAAACATAAACCCTAGCATGAAATATGGGTAGAAATAGAGAAAGTAAGCTACCCGGATTTCAAAAATACGAAGAACATTAAAAATGGGGCTTGGGAGCACTTACTATTAAGCTTGAAAATGTTGGAAACCCTAGCTATGGAGGGCATGAGAATTTTGATTGGTACAAGGGAGAAGATGGCTGATTTTTGCCTTCTTTTTTCCATTTTATTTCGTTAAAATGCCAAATGACCAAAATGCCCTTAAGCCCTTTCTTTGAAATTTCATCCGTACAAGCCCATTTTTGTCCAAAAACTTAGAAATTGGGAAAATTACTCTCCAAGACCTTCTAATTTATAATCTAGAGCAATTTTATACAGATTGCTTCTAGAACCCAAGTTTTGAAATTTATTCAATTTGGTCCCTAATCTTCAATTGGACACCTTACTCAAAGAATTTCTTCATGAAACTTTAACACATGCATATTATCATATTCTAGACTTCATAATAATCAAAAAATAAATATTTTAATGCTTGATTTGTTGTCCCGAAACCACTATTTTGACTAGGCCCTATTTCGGGATGTTACATCGAGGCCCAGAAACCTCCTATGTTATGTATGTGACATGGCCAGTCCAACCTTCCCCACCTGATGGTGAGACTCACCCATATGGGCTCACAAGCCCATTGGGCCCAATGTGGCCCATTACAGCCTAAGCCCATGAGATCACTCGTGGTGGTCTCTTTCGTCGTACGCCCACGTTTCATGGGCTCGGTTTACCAAACAAGTGTTTGCACGTTCAAACCCAACCTTTCAACTTTTTGACTTTTTACTGTACCACAGTCAGATTAGGGTGTGTACACACTTTACCGGCTTTTACGCCTATTACCATTTACAGGGTACGGATACACACCTATTTACGATTAGTACGCAAATCTCCACGTACACCAACTAAAACACGATACTTCAAAAGGTAGTTAGGAGTATTCGACCTATAATAGCCTACTCTAAAACTGAGGCATAAGATGGCACAATCACGCTCCCTGACCGGATCAATGAACACGTGGCAAGACTAAAACAATAGGAGGAGAGATGGAGAAATTGATTAATCCTTGAATGAGGAACTGAAAAGCAGAGAATGCCAAAGTAAAATGATTAAGAGTGAAAGAGGAAAGTGTTGAATCAAAAGAAACAAGAAATAAGAGTGGGAGTAGAAAGAGAATTGATTACAAGGGAAAGAAAGTCGAAAATAATAGAGAGGGAGGAGAGATGGTGAATTCGGCTAACACCAGTGTTGAGTAAGGGAAAAGAATTGACTTATGAAGAGAGTAGGCGGCTGAAAAGAATCGATCAATAGGGACAGAAGAAGAGTAGAACCCACAAGAAAATATACCTGAATGGTACCATGTAACGCTCCAAAAATCCCGAAAACCAAAAATCCTAGAATCTTGAATTTTTCTTTTTGTGCTTAGCATTTCCGGTTAAGTGTTAATTACGTGATGGAAGGCCTTGGTCAAGGTTTGAGTTCAAACCTAGGGGTAGAAGAAATTATAGTTTAATTATTAAAGGAACCATGATGGCAAGTAGTTGGGCTTTTAAATAAGGATAGGGGAAATGGCATAAAAAAAAGCCTTGTGGAGGAGTGGCTAAGTGACGCCACTTAGGGTGTAGGGAGGTGGCATTAGTGGATAGCAAAAAGATTCGAGGTTCGAATCCTAGCTTAGTATTTTTAGGAGTTTAATTTTGGCCTTCTAGAAGGTTGGAAGTGGCGTGAAGATGGATTCCAGGGGGAGTGTTTAGAAGAGAGATTTGAGGAAATGATTAAGGGGTTATCAGGAAGAAAAATAAGGAGATGAGAAGTGAGGAGGAGGTGGAGCCAAATTGGGAACCTGGCATGAGAAATTCGGCTATAAGGGCTATAAATAGGTGCCGAATGCAAGGTTTCCAGGCTAATGTCGAAATCTCTTTCACCTTGTTGCCAGAAACCATTTTCCCTAAAAGCCGAAAACCCTCTATTTTACTTTATTTTCTTTGTGTCTATTTCCATCCTTCCTCTACACAATTTTCTTTGTTTCACTTTTGTGTTAGTCGATTCCTTCTTCTACTCTTCTTCTTTAATTTGTGCCAAATAAACCTTATTCACCATACTAGTTTGAAAGCTAAAAAGTAGAATCTCCCTTGGGCCGATTACTCTTTTGGTGTAAGTACCTTTTCTCTTTTTCAGCTAGTATTGTTAATATCGATTACTCCTCTCCCTCACTCTTTTTAATCAACTTTGGTAGGGAATTAGTATCGGATCACGGGTTTTAGCTCTTTGCCGAATTGCTCCTTAGGTGTTTGCGGTTTTGGTAAGTATTCCTTTCTTAGTGGCTAAGGTTGGCCGAATGGTCATAGTTAAGGTAAGGGGACTTGTGTTGGATATGAGTCACCTACTTTTCTGGTTTTGATAGTTAAGATTGGTTCAGATCTAGGAGTTGATCGTGGTTAGCGATTAAAGAAGGGCTTGTTATACTTATCGTGCAAGGTAGTGAGGTTTCTTTTTTAGTAAAGATATGTATTAAGCATGCGATTAATTGAAGGGTGATATCGTTTGTAGGTTGGTGACTAAGGGAATCGCAGCAAGCTTGCTTACTAGGTGTGTACATACACTGCACACACAAGTAGATCAGCAAAATCTGAAATGTCGAAAAGTTGAAAGTTTGGCTACAGTAGTCTTGCGAGTGCACGAATGCTTGCAAGGGGGAAATCGATAGGTTGTTTGAGGCCCCACAGGCGATTCCATGGGTTTGGGCTGTGAGTTGGTCAACCGGGCCATAATAGACTTAATGGGCCCGATGGGCTATTGGGCCCATAATAGGCGAAATTGATAATTGATGCTATGTGACGAAAAATTGTATGTGAGCATGACTATAAATGTGAATCGGGCCTGATGGGCCATATGAATATGAATTGGGCCGTATGGGCCATATGAATGTGAATTGAGCCTGATAGGCCATATAAATGTGATTGGGCTTAGTGGGCCATATACAAGTATATGAGTTTGGGCTTTGCAGGGGTTTTGGGCCTAGTATGTGATGACTACATAAAACTTAATTAATTAAATGAGACCGTGGACATGTCATAGGGTTAAGGTGTGGGAACGGGTATATGCATGTCTAGGATTGGATCTAGGGAGAGCTTGGTACTTAAGCGGTCTTAATGACTCACCTCCTCTTCTCTGGAATCCTACCTGGTGCATAGTATTCGTTCATCTTAGCTCACGAGATTTGTTAACGGGCCAAGGTAAGTGAAAATCGTAATAAAGAAAAAATTACTGAAATGCCCCTCAGGGAAAAAATGACCAAAATACCCCTATGTTGAATGTAAGTTTTATGGATGTTACACGCATATCTGCTGCATACATATGATATTCTTCTTAGGTTGCATATAGGTTAGGAATTATGGAACGGAGGAAGTTTATGAGGATCTCATGGTTGCTTGACAATAATGGATCCACCGACGGCTTTTAAGCCTAATATGTAAATAAAGGTAGTTCCGCAACCGGGCTACCCTAGATATGTATCGGTTGGGTGGGTCGATATTTATATCCCTACATGATGTGTATTGGGGGACGGAGCTGGTGTGTAGCGGATGGATTATCGGGATGGGATTGCACTGCATTGCATTGCATGTTTGATGTATGGTGATTATTGAATGCTTGTTACTCGTCAAGGGTTGTACACACTGAGTTGGCAAAAACTCACCCCCTCTTTTATTTTATTTTCAGGTGATGCTCAATAGAATGTTCGATGTTTGGAGGGACTCTAGGTGGGCAGCTAGCAAGACAACTTTGATGTGTTTTTTTTCCTTTTAAAAACATATAAGTTTCTATTCTATCAAGTATGTTTCAGACCTGATTATAATAAGGCTTCCGTTTTGTTATTATCTGGATTATTGTCAGTTTTATTCATTGTAATTACGAGAAGTTGAACATGAATTTCCTAAATCATAGTATGTTTTTCTACGTTTTCGCAACTAAATTTTAAACTAGCATGTTTTCATCAATCATATGTTTTAAACAAGCTTTTGCGATTAAAAAGAGAGTTTTTATAAGTTTATCAACGTATCATATTTTAAGGAAGGGTTTTCAATGAAAACTAGTTTTTTCGCTAAAACACTTCAATGTGACGAGCCAGATTCAGTCATAACATCTGGGCCAGGTTTGAGGTGTTACATTTAGTGGTATCAGAGCCCAATTACAAAACTCGAGCTGTGAAGTGGGCCTTATTTGGTTTCTTTTTTCTAGTTTAAAAAAAATTCATACTGTTTTGGAAAAAGGGAAATATTGCTGAGCAGCATACCGAGTCTCTGACATCGAACCAAGTAAGTACTTTTATTCTTAAGTTTGTTTAAATTGTTATACAGTAGATAGTTAGAGGGCTACTTTAAATGATTTTGTTAGCATGGAATTGAAGCCCGTAGGATCTTGAAACTATAGAGGATTTTCGAAAACAATCTTCTCTTTAAATGTTTTCATAAAACATCGTTTTAATTATTAAACTAATTAAAACTTCATAAAAATTTCTAATCCAGATAGTACGCGAATCGACGATGAGTGCTAGAAGAGGTGCAAGGTGCCGTGGCCGCGGAAGTGTTAGGGCTAAATCGTCGGCATTAGGCCGTATGCCCGATGTTGGAGTAGAAGAGGCTCCGGCCTCACCTGTGGCTGGGAATGGACCGTATGATCGGCCCGTGAGAGAAGATGCATTGTCGCAAGAAATGCTGAGAATTTTGGAAAGGGTTGCTGGGCCCAATAATGGCACTGGAAATCGAGGGTCCATTCCGGAGCGACTTTGTGCAAATGGGGCTGAGATTTTTAAGGGTGTGGCTATTGTGGCTCCTAACATGGCTGAATATTGGTTGGAGGCCACTGAAAGGATAATGGACGACCTGGATTGCTCACCGGAACAAAAGTTAAAAGGAATAGTGTCATTGCTTAGGGAAGAAGCCTACCAGTAGTGGCTGATAGTGAAAGAGGGCATCCAACCAGAGCAGGTCACTTGGGAGTTTTTGGCACAAAGTGAAGAAGAATTTCGGTAGTAGCCTGGACACCCTATATTCAGCCCCTATTTACAGCCCTATAGCCGAATTCTTCAAGCCCCAGTTCCCAATTCGGCTCCACCACTTCTCTCTTCTCATCTCCTCATTTTTCTCCCTAATAACCTCTTGATCTTTTTCTTAATTTTCTCTCCTAAACACTTCCCTTGGAGTCCATTTTCATGCCACTTCCATCCTTCTAGAAGGCTAAAATTAAACTTCTAAAAATACTAAGCTAGGATTCGAACCTTGGACCCCCTTGCTAGCTACTAATGCCACCTCACTACACCTTATGTGGTGTCACTTAGCCACTCCACCACAGGCTCTTTTTGTGTCCTATTGTTTCTTCATTTATTCAAAAGCCCAACTACTAGCCAACCCTGATTCTTTTAATAACTAAATTATAATTTCTTCTACCCCTTAATTTGAACTCAACCTTAGTTAAGACATACTAAAATTATCGCTTTGATAAGAATATTAAACACAATTTTCATCAAAATCGAAAATAAAGAAAATTCGAGATTTCGGGATTTTTGGATTTCGGGATTTTTGAGGCGTTACGAGTCACCTATTATTCTGGTTTTAATAGTTAAGATTGGTGCAGATCTAGGAGTTGATCGTGGTTAGTGATTAAAGAAGGGGTTGTTATACTTATCGCGCAAGGTAAGGTTAAGGTGAGGTTTCTGTTTTAGTAAAGATATGTATTAAGCATGCGATTAATTGAAGGGTGATATCGTTTGTAGGTTGGTGACTAAGGGAATCGCAGCACGCTTACTTACCAGATGTGTACATACACTGCACACACAAGTAGATTGGCAAAAGTCGAAATGTCAAAAAGCCGAAATACCGAAATGTCAAAATGTCGAAATGTTAAAAGTTTGGCTACGGTAGTCTTACAAGTGCACGAATATTCGCAAAGGGGAAACCGATAGGTTGTCTGAGGCCCCATGGGCGATTCCATGGGTTTGGGCTGTGAATTGGTCAACTGGGCCATATTAGGCTTAATGGGCCCGATGAGCTGTTGGGCCATAATAGGCGAAATTGATAATTGATGCTATGTGACGAAAAATTGTATGTGAGCATGACTATAAATTTGAATCAGGCCTGATGGGCCATATGAATATGAATTGGGCCTGATAGGCCAAATAAATGTGATTGGGCCTAGTGGGCCATATACAGGTATGTGAGTTTGTGCTTTGTAGGGGTTTTGGGCCTAGTATATGATGACTACATAAAACTTAATTAATTAAATGAGACCATGGACAAGTCATAGGGTTAAGGTGTGGCAACGGGTATATGCATGTCTAAGATTGGATCTAGGAAGAGCTTGGTACTTAAGCGGTCTTAATGACTCACCTCCTCTTCTCTAGAATCGTACTTGGTGCATATTATTTTGTTGATCTTAGCTCACGGGATTTGTTAACAGGTCAAGGTAAGTGAAAACCGTAATAAAGGTAAATTTATCGAAATGCCCCTAAAGGTGAAAATGACAAAAATACCCTATGTTTAATGTAAGTTTTATAGATATTACACACATATCTGCTGCATACATATGATATTCTGCTTAGGTTGCATATGGGTTGGGAATTATGGAACGGAGGAAGTATATGAGGATCGCATGGTTGCTTAACAATCGTGGATCCACCTATGGCTTTTAAGCCCAATATGTAAATGAAGGTAGTTCCGCAACCGGGCTACCCTGGATGTCTATCTGTTGGGTGGATTGATATTTATATCCCCACATGATGTGTATAGGGGGACGGAGCTAGTGTGTAGTGGATGGATTATCGGGATGGGATTGCACTGCATTGCATTGCATGTTTGATGTATGGTGATTATTGAATGCTTGTTACTCGTTGAGGGTTGTACACACTGAGTTTGTGAAAACTCACCCCCTCTTTTATTTTATTTTTAGGTGATGCTTAGTAGAAGGTTCGATGTTTGGAGGGACTCTGGGTGGCCAGCTAGCAAGACAACTTGGATGTGTTTTTTTCCTTTTAAAAGCATATAAGTTTCTATTTTATTAAGTATGTTTCAGACCTGATTGTAATAAGGCTTCCATTTTGTTATTATCTGGATTATTGTCATTTTTATGCATTATAATTACGAGAAGTTGAACATGAGTTTACTAAATCATAATATGTTTTTCTACGTTTCTGCAACTAAATTTTAAACTAACAGGTTTTCATCAATCATATGTTTTAAACAAGCTATTGCGATTGAAAAGAGAGTTTTTATAAGTTTATCAAGGTCTCATATTTTAATGAAGGGTTTTCAATGAAAACAAGGTGTTTCGCTAAAACACTTCAATGTGACGCGCCAGATTCGGCCATAACATCGGCTACTCCAAAATAGAAAGTGTAGAAAACCCAAAATAGAAATGTCAAGAGAGAACCACTAAAGCCAAAATTACTCCATAATATCCCCTTAGCCGAATTCTCAAGCAATACTTTAGAGTCCCAATCGGCCACAACACCTTACCAACCTCCCATTTCAAATTTCCTTGATTTTCTCCCCAATCTCCTCCTTAACTTGCTCTACAAATCCCTCCAAGACCAAATCAAACTCCACCTTGCAGAGTTTCAGTCCAACTCCACTTCTCATGCTGCAAGGAAGTAAAATAAATACTCCCTTGCGCATCATGAGATTCGAACTCAAGCTCCCTTAGCCTTAGAAACATGTCACTACCACTAAGCCACAGGCTCCTTTAGTGTCATAATTTAACCAAAATTATTTATAAGGCCTACAAGTTAGAGTCAAGATTTACTTAAGAAGAAAAACTAAAAATCTACTAGAGCCTAGATTTGAACCCAGGACTTCTCCAACACTCCCATACACACCCAAATCAGCTAGCCATTGAAGTAGACAATCCATTATGTCATCTTCTTGCACACATAAACTTTTATGTGTTCCCATGCTCAAGGCCCATTTATTCTAGGCCCAAAATCGGGGCGTTACAATGTGAGTTGGCTTATAATGGTGAATTTGATGATGTATATAAGTGTGCAAATGGCCTTTGTTTGAGTTTAGTAATTTCCTTACAAATGCTAGTTATGATGGTATTTGAGGCTTGTTGAAAATGGATATGGTGAATATCAAATGGTTGATGAATTAGTAATTAGTAGGTTCATGAGTTTAGGTAATGATGCATGTTTGAAAATGACCATATTGTTGAATGAAAAGGGTAAAATTTGGTATGTATTTGAATTGTATATTGTGGTATAGCGAGTCTTGTATTTGTTGGTATTGTAATGGAATAAATGATGCTTGATTGAAGTTGATTGAATGCTTATTTATGCCTTGTATTTGTATCAATTGGTTTGATGTAGGTGTGTGCCAATTTGGGGTGGCAAAATGGCTTTGTAAATAGCCTATTTCTGTCCACACGGGTACAGACATGGGAGTGTGTCTCAGCTGTGTGTGATACACGGTCATCTTACACGGTCGTGTGTCCCTTGGTGTTGAAATTAAAATCAAGTCAATATGCTCTACACGGCCTCATATATGGGCGTGTGACTCTGTCGTATGGCATCAGTCAGTATACCCTACAGGTTTGGCACAGCCTAGCACATGGCCTGGCACATGAGCATGTATGGCCAATTTTAGGGCACACGGGCTGGCCACATGGGCATGTGTGTTTGCCGTGTGACCCAAGTCAAAGAGTTACACTAGGTTAGACACGGGCTGGGACATGGTCATGTGCTCCCATTTTGAATGTTCATACGGCCTGTGACACGAGCGTATCTGTTGATTGTGTGAGACACACAGTTGGGCCACATCGGCGTGTGTCCCTTATTTTATGCAAAAATTTTCTATGTGTGGAAAAATTTCTTGAGTTATCGGTTTAATCCCAAACCACCCTGAATGCATATTCAGGGACTCGTAGGCTCGTACTAGTGACAAAATGATTATTTGTGAATGACATGTATTTGATTTGATTAACTGTGTATGAAATGTGATATAAGTCCGGTAATGCTTTATAACCCTCTTCAGGCATTGAATACGGGTGGGGGGTGTTACAGGGACCATAGTTTCAATGGCTAAATTATTATTTTAATTTCTATGGGATTATATTAAGGTCGTATTAAAATTTCATTAAGAAATTTTGATGTTTAAAGGGTTAATTAGGTGAAAAGGACTAAATCGTAAAAGTGTAAAAGTTGAATTCTATTAGTTGAAAGGGTTAAATGACTATGGAAAGGAATGTTAATGGACTTGAATGGTAAATATACCATTTAATGAGTTAGTGGATAGTTATGGATAGGTTTTATTGAAAATTTAATGGTTTTAGAAGGTTAATTATGTAAAGTGATAATTAAGTTAAAATATTGTTTAAGTAAAAGATTAAAAAGAACTATCATCTTTCTCATTTGTCTTCAAGCCCTAGCCGTTTCCACCATTAGAGAAGAAAGTTAGTTCGACCAAGCTCTTTTGTTTGCATGTAAGTGAATTTAAGCCCCGCTTTTAATGATTTTTATGTTTTTGAGTGTGTTTTAGCTTAATCTAGCTAGCCCGAGGGTAAATTTGCAAAATTATTAAATGTTTAGGGATTTTCCATGAATGTTTTGAATGAGTTTTGATGTTAGTTGATAGATTATGAATCCTTTTTGTAAAATAAACAAGTTCTATTAAATGATTTTTGGTGAAATTTGGAATTAGGGATTAAATTGTTAAAGGTGTAAATCTATAAGTTTTGTTGTGAAATGTTGGTATTGATGGGTTAGTTCAAGGTCCCTTGTAACATTGGTTAACATGGATTTAGGTTAAAATGGTTAGATTTTAAGTTACGAGCTTAAGGACTAAATTGTGAAAAATTAAAGTTTTAGGGGTAAATTTGTAATTTTTCATAAATATGAATTATTGATTAAATTGAATTCTAGAAGTATTTAATTTAATGCAATTATTTATTTAGATAAATATAAACCACAATCAAACATAAATCGAGGAAAAGCTAAAGCTTGGGATTAGCTTGACTTTACTTCTACGGCTTTAGTATCAAGGTAAGTTCGTATGAACTATAATCGTTTTAATATTAGCTAAATTAGATGCTTACTATGTTGTTTTAAGGTAAATGAATCAATATATGAATGTATTCATGCTAAGATAAATTGATGGATATCGAGTCCCGGTTGAACCTTAAGAACTCTTAGGATACAGATGACATGTCATTAGGGATTTCATGTTTCAAGTGTTGGTCTTGAATGTCATACTAATGGTTGAGGTTCTACATTTGTTGCGGATTCTCCATAGCTCGTACGAGCAGCATTGTGTAGCTTACGTTCTGACCCACAGCTAGTGTGAGCAGGCCCATTTCACAGTTCATGTGAGCAATAATGTAGAGAAAATGTTACGATTATATGTAAAGGCACACTATGTGTGAGCTTTTCCAAGTATCCGATGTAATTCTAGATCGTTCAACGAGTAAGAAAAAGAAAAATAAATGGTAAGTATGCAAATGGAATGAATCATGATCTTGTGGCAACATTGATGAGCTAAATGATGTGTTTATATATATCAAACTACATATCTTGTTACTAACTTATGAGTTTGATGATGTTGTACAGGCTATTACTAAGCTTATGAAATTGGTATTGATGTATGTTTAAATCCATGAATTGTATAAATTACATGGTAAGTTATGTTTAAGTTTATATGAGCTTACTAAGCATTCGTTGCTTACATAGTTTCTTTCCTTTGTTTTATAGATTATGTAACAACCCGATTTTTAGTCAAATCAAAATAGTGGTTTCGGAACCAAAAATCTGAAGCCAAAATATTTATTTTATTATTATTTTAATGTTTATAGCATGACAGTAAGTATGTGTGAAAATTTCGTAAAGAAAATTTATCGTTTAAATGGTCAATTTGATAAAAAGGACTAAATCGCGTAAACTGTAAAACTTGAGTTCTAATAGCTCAAGGTGTCTAATAGTTATAGAACCTTAAAGTTTAGGTCCTTATGTGGAAAATAGCCCAATAGTGAGTTAGTGGATGGTATTTGGTTTGGCATTATTGAAATATTGAATTAATAGTAAGGTTAATTTTGTAAATTGGTAAACAAAGATTAATTAAGTAAAAATAAAATGAATTTGGTTGTCCATCTTCATCATTTTTTAGTCGAATTTTGCAAGAAGAGTAGCCAAAGCTTTAGGTTTTCATTTAGCTAAGCAATTTTGGTCAATTAAGGTGTGATTTTTGTCTCGTTTTTATTGATTTCTATGTTTTTGAGATCGTTACAACTAGTAGTAGCTAGCCCAGGGACTATTCTGCAAAACTGTTAAAACTTTTGAACGATTCTATTGATGAATATGTATGAGTTTTGATGTTTGACAATGGATTTTGAATAGTTGTTAATAGTTAAATAAGTTTTGTAAAGTGATTTTTTGACAAAAATGTCAAAAATGGATTAAATTGAGAAAATGTGAAATGTAGTGGTTAAAAGTGTGAAACACTAAAAATTATGGGCTACTATGGGCACTATGGTAATTCAGCTAGCATGGGTCAGTCTTGAATTTCATTAATTTGTGATTTTGTGAAATAAAGACTAAATTGTGAAAAATGTGACATTTGTGAGGCAAAAGTGTAAATGTGTTTTAAAGTGTATTTTGGACTATATTGAAAGAATAAATGATTGAATAAGTTAATTTTGAATATAATTAGATCAAGAAAAGCAGAATACGGGCCTGGATCAGGGAAAAGATAAAGTTATCGACTAATCGACTCGATTCACTGTTTTCACATCCGAGGAAAGTTTGTATGTAATAAGCACTATTATAATTATGCTTTTCATGCTTTGATATTGCATAAATTGTATATATGGGACTACAATCATGTTTGACGATGAAACAACTATATGTGGCACTTAGTGTGCGAGATCGAGATAGCTTCAGCTATATATAGCACTTAGTGTGCGAGATTCAACATAGCTTCGGCTATATATGGCACTTAGTGTATGATTTGAGATAGCTTCGACTATGTACGGCACTTAGTGTGTGAGGCATTGAGTATTCAACTGCATTTCATGTATGTATGAACTTGTTATGGATTGGTATAGGTATGTACCTATATATTATGTGCTTAAAATCGAAGAAGTTACAAAGTTTGTATATAAGCTTATGAATAAGCAGTTGAAATGTTTGATAGTAATCATAAAGTACATGATATCATGCTTAGATTGATGAATGTTGTATTTGTTATTAGTTAAGTTTATATCATATGATCTTACTAAGCTTATTAGCTTACTCTGTGTATTTTCTCGTGTTTTATAGTGATATCGAAGCTAGCTCAGATTTGGGGATCGTCGAAGACTTCATCGCACTTTCAAACATCTATGTTGGTACTTTTGAAGTTATATATATATGGTATATGGCATGTATAGGCTTGAATCATTTTGAGTATGCTTGATGAACATGTGTTTTTAGGCCAATTGAGTTGGATTGTGATTATGAATTTGTTAATGTAGTAAGTTGTGTAAATGGCTTTGTTTTAACTTAGGTAATTGACCTATATGGAGCGAATGAAGTTGAATTGATAATACATGTTGGAATGGTTTAACGATATGAATTATATATGTGAACTATGCTTCGTAAGGTAAGTTGAACTGATAAGTAATTGAATAGTTAAATGGCATTGAATTGAATTTTGAATTGGTTGAAATGGATGTTGTATGATTATGTATTGGTTGATGACTTTTTGCTGCATATTTGTGTTTTAAAATGGTACCATTTTGGTTGTTTAGGTGAGCATGAATAAGAGTGGCAAATTGGCCTTGTAAATGGCCTATTTCTTTCCAAACGGGCATGTGTCTCAACCGTGTGTGACACACGGTCATGTTACACAGCCGTGTGTCCCTTGGTGATGAAATTAAAATAAAGTCAGTATGCTCCACACAATCTCACTCACAGGTTTGTAACTGGCCGTGTGGTACAAGTTAGTATACTCCCTAATTAGCACACGGCCTGGCACACGGGCATGTGTGGCCACTTCGAAGGGCATACAAGCTAGACACACGGGCGTGTGGTTGGCCGTGTGACCCAAGTCAGTATGTATGCCTTTTTTCCACACGGCCTGTAACATGGGCGTGTCTGGAGTCGTGTGAGCCACACGGCCTATTCACATGGGCGTGTGACCCCCGTATGGTTGAATTTTTTTTAAGTTTCCAAAATTTTCATATGTAATCGATTTAGTCCCGAACCACTTTTAAAGCATGTTTAAGGCCTCATAGGCTCTTATATGGGACAATATGATTGTGTTGAATGATTTATAAGAATGAATGCTTTATAATTGATAAATGTATGCTATATGTTGTGAATTGATTGGTAATACCTCATAACCCTACTCAGGTGACAGATATGGATTAGGGGTGTTACATTTATTGGTATCAGAGCTACGGTTTAGTCGATTCTAGGACTAATGTAGCATATGTGAGTCTAGCTCTAGCTATACATGCCATATATATATTGAAATAGTGTGATGACTCCTAACATTTTAAGCTATGTTTTCATATAGTAATGGATGAGGTTGAGAGTAATGTGCCTGCTCCCGTGCAAGAGACAGCGCCATCTGATTCTAGGCCTGTTACAGGTAGCCGGGGAGGAGAGGCTAAAAAAGCCTTCTTCCAGTTCACACAATACATTCGTACAAACCCAGCTACTCTACAACCTTCAACCCCTCCTAATCGCCAACCTGTACTCGTAGCTCCTCAAAGAGTTGAGCTTTTAAGATTGAATAAGCCTCTAGTTGACAAGATCCACAAACACGGGGCTGAAAAGTTCAGAGTTACTGTTGATGATGATCTTGAGAGAGCCAAGTTTTGGCTTGAAAATACGATCCGAGTGTTTGACGAGCTTTCTTGCATGCAAGTTGAATGTTTAATGTGTGACATTTCTTTGTTGAGAGACACAGCATATCAATGGTGGAATACCTTGGTGTCTGTGGTACCAAGAGAGCGAGTGACTTGGGAATTCTTTCAGGCGGAGTTCCAAAAGAAATATATAAGTCAGCGATTCCTTGATCAAAAGCATAATGAGTTTTTAGAGTTAAAAAAAGGCCACATGACTGTAACCGAGTACGAGAGGGAATTTATACGGTTGAGCAAGTATGCTTGAAATTATGTGTCTACTGAAGAAATAATGTGCAAGCAATTTGTTGATGGGTTGAATGAACACATAAAACTTCTTGTTGGAATTTTAGAACTAATGGAATTTGTTGTTTTAGCAGATAGAGTGTAACACCCCTAACCCGTACCCGTTGCCGGAGGGATTAAGAAGTATTACAAAACAAGCACGAAATCTCATTTACCACTATAGAATAATTCCTAAATTCAACTCATAACAAAAACATTTAAAACATTAATTGAATATCAACCACACATACACATTAACTTTATGAAATATGTATAATAACTTAACGAGCCATTTTCGCATGGCTATACGAATATTCAATACCAAAAAGATACTTAGATAACAACAAAAGTCAGTCCTATACATGCCATTAACAAAGTTCAGCTACAAAAGTACCGAATGAGCTTAGATAGTACGGATGACTTCGACTTTGAAACTCTCGAGAACGATAGCTAACGAACAGGATCTAAGAAACAAGGAATCAAGGCAACAAAGTGAGCATAATGAAGCTTAGTAAGTCTTAAGTAATTCAAACAGATAAAAAAAACTTAACATGTAAATCAATATTACGAAATAATAAACTCGAAATCAAGTTTATACCCCTTGCCCGAAAATACATACTTATATATATGCCAACACAAAGAAATTTACGACCTAAACCTCGATCATCAACATGGATTTTATAATTAATATAATCGTATACTTTCATACAATAAAAAAAATCGTCCGAAATGGTTATTCTCATATTCATAGCTTCGGTATTCATCCATACATAAATCTATACACACATATGTATATTCCATTCCTTGTTAGTGTTATTTCAATCTAAAGGTGGTTTCAATTATGTGTACGAATTACGCACTGATTTTCATAATTGTATAGTACATAATTAATATGATCATTCCTTGCATTTAATTCATAACCTTACTCGAATTATCGATGTTAAGCCTGCTAGGTTAAAACCCAAGTCCAGTCATTAGCACAAAGTCTTCGGGACTTTAAGCCCGGATATAATCCTAGCACATAGCCTGCAGACCTGAAGTCCGGATATAATTCCAGCACATAGCCTGTGGACCTAAAGTCCGGATATAATTACAGCACATAGCCTGCGGACCTAAAGTCCGGATATAATTCCAGCACATAGCCTGCGGACCTGAAGTCCGGATATAATTCCAGCACATAGCCTGCGGACCTAAGGTCCGGATATAATTCAAAGACATAGCTGCGGACACAAGTCCGGATATAATTCCAGCACATTTAATTATGATCATACTTTGACACATCTTAGCCATCGTATTACTTAATGGCCATATATTACATTCGAATACCAATTCAAATTGCACTTCGTCAACCACATTTCAACTCGATGGTTATCTTCTTATATTACTCACTCTATTTTTCATTAAATCTTAAATTCAAAATGATCATCAGTATAAAAAACATATACATGCATTATCTATTATACCTTTTATTTCAAGTATAAGTCAAAGATTGAATTTATATAATATACTCTTATAATGGCATCATTAATTATATACTAAAGGAAAATACTTAAAACTTACCTCGGATATTTTGAATAGTTGCGGATAGACTACTCGATTGCTTTTTCTTTTCCTTTATCTGATTTTGACCCTCTTAGCTCTTGAGCTTGATTCAAACAAATAGATCTTATTTAATAACTTATCAATTTAGCTATTCGATTAAATACATGTATATTATACAATTAAATGCGAATGATTTTATTAACTAGTTATTTAAGCATTATACATATGCTCTACTCATGCACCATCGAACATAATACCAGCTTAATACCTTGCATATTCAAATTTCATAGACTTTATTTAGTTTCACATAAATCACATATTGTCCCAAATCGACACAAGAGTCAAACGCATCACTCAAAATGCCGAAATCCAATTAAGTCTACCATTATAGCATTATCATATTTATGTACTTGGTAAGTTGCGTTTGAACACATTCGGCACTAGGTGTCCAACCAACTATTCCTTGAACACTAAACTCAATTTATAACCTTTCCTAATTAAAACATTTAACACTGACTAGACGTGTTTACAAGCCTAAGCTGAATATTATTTTAGACATTCGAGAAATCATTTCTCAATTCAACTAAATTTTGTATATCACACTCAAATATTCACACTAGTTTATTGTAATATTATAGCTGAAACCCTCAATTTGAACATCAACATATAAAGAAATTAAATACAAAGATTCATAGCCGAAACCTATACATAACATCATTCAAGGTTTAATCCCCTCAATTCATTCACAAAGCCGAACCTATTGAGAGATGTATATAAAACAATATCTAGTTAGTACATTCCAGCACCCACGGCATTCCCTTCAATTTAATACTAAGACAAACCGAAAGATTTATTCATGTAATTCAAAAATTTCAAGTTCATCTCTTTCATACATAAATACCAAAATTTAAGTATTTACTAGCTTAAACTCTATTAAACCTTAAAACATCAATCTATCCCCTACCATTTTCCCCCATGGCCGAATGCTCAAGACACCATAAAACTAAAAATTTTGTCATGGGCTATGAAAAGAACTTAATATCTAACTTAAAATATTCTAAAAATCCATAAGCTAACATGAATTTCTCACCTTATTTATGGCTTAGAATCACCGAATGGTTGCTCCCTTTTTCCCTCTTAGAATCGGCCAAGAAGAAACAAGAATAAAGACTTTGTTTCTTTCACCCATTTCCTTACTTTAACTATTATTATTCAATATTTTAATGCCATTTAATAATGGAAAATGCTAAAATAAAATTCATATATTTTATACTAACTTACAACATGGCCGGCCACTAACAACGAAATGGTTAATTTGACATGCAAAACCCTTCCTTTTTAATACCTTCATTATATACCATCTTAAAAATTTGCCTATCACTTTTCATTTTTCTCACATAAGTCCTATTCAATAATTTCATATACAATTGACAAAATTAAAGTATGAAATTTTCACATATGTATGTTCATGCACAATAAACATAGAAAATAACAGTTAATTATTTTTATGACTCAGTTTTGTGGTCCCGAAACCACTTTCCAACTAGGGTCATATTAGGGCTATCACAACTCTCCCCCACATAAGAAATTTTCGTCCCCGAAAATCTTACCAGTGAACAAGTTAGGATATCATTCTTTCATAGAGTTCTCGGGTTCCCAAGTAGCTTCTTCCATCCCATGCTTGAGCCATAACACTTTTACTAAAGGAACCTTTTTGTTTCGTAACTTTTCACTTCACGAGCTAGGATACGAATTGCTTCTTCTTCATAACTCATATCGGATTGAATTTCAACCTCTGATAGATTAATTATGAGCGAAGGATCAGATCTATAACGTCGAAGCATCGAAACATGAAAAACATTGTGAATCTTTTCGAGTTCAGGGGGTAAAATCAATCTGTATGCAACTGGACCAACTCGTTCGGATATTTCATATGGCCCAATGAACCTCGGACTCAATTTGCCCTTACGGCCAAATCTGAGTATCTTTTTCCAAGGTGAAACTTTAAGAAACACTTTGTCTCCCACCTGATACTCAATGTCTTTTTGTTTCAAATCCATGCACTTTTCGACGATCCAAGTCGCTTTAAACTTTCACGAATTATTTTTACTTTCTGCTCAGCATCTTTGAACAAATCAACTCCAAAAATTCTACTTTCACTAAGCTCGATCCAAAACAATGGTGTACGGCATTTACGACCGTACAAAGCCTCGTAAGGTGCCATCTTAATGCTTGATTGAAAACTATTATTGTAAGCGAATTTAACCAAAGGTAAATACCGTTCCCATGAACCACTAAACTCGAGGATGCAACATCTTAACATATCTTCGAGTATCTGAATTATCCGTTCAGATTGACCATCAGTCTGGGGATGAAAAGCGGTGCTAAAATGCAACTTGGTACCCAAAGCTTCTTGTAATTTCTTCCAAAATCGCAATGTGAATCTCGGATCTCTATCTGACACAATAGAAATAGGTACTCCATGTAACCTTACAATCTGAGATACATACATTTCAGCTAATTTGTCAAGGAGTAATCCGCACGCACAGGAATAAAATGAGCCGATTTTGTCGGTCTATCCACAATAACCTGATCGCATCCTTCTTGCTTGATGACAATGGCAACCGGATACAAAATCCATCGTGACTCGATCCCACTTCCATTCGAGTATCATGGTGGTGAAGTAATCCCGAAGGCACTTGGTGTTCGCTTTCACTTGTTGACATATTAAACACTTTGAAACAAAATCGAAATGTCTCGTTTCATACCATGCCACCAAAGCGACGTCTCAAATCATTGTACATTTTCGTACTACCGGGTGATAGACATTCTGCTACTATGAGCCTCGCTCAAGATCATCGAAATAAGTTCTGAATTTCTTGGGATACACAATCGATTTCTAAACCTTAAACAATCATTGTCATCTAATTGAAACTCCGATTCCACCTTAGAAGCATATTCAGCTCGTTTAGCAATCAATTCATCGTCGAATTTCTGGGATTCACATATTTGAGGAATCAATAATGGTTTAACCTTCAATTTCGCTATTAGCACATTATCGATAAATGAGATGGTGTACATTCATCGTCAGTAAAGCAAGCGGTGATTTACGACTTAAAGCATCCGCAACCACATTAGCCTTTCGGGTGATAATCAATGACAAGCTCGTAATCTTTTAGCAACTCAAGCCAACGTCTCGCATCGCAGATTCAAATCTCTTTGAGTCATCAAATATTTGAGACTTTTGTGATCCGAAAATACATGGCACCTCTCACCAAACAAGTAATGTCGCCATATTTTCAAAGCGAATACGATGGCAGCTAATTCGAGATCATGGTTCGGATAGTTTCTCTCATGTGGCTTCAATTGCCTCGACGCATAGGCTACAACTCGACCTTCTTGCATCAACACACAACCCAACCCAAGTAAGGATGCATCACTGTAAATGACAAACTCTTTACCGGATTCGGGCTGTACCAATATCGGAGCTTCAGTCAAATAAGTTTTCAATTGATCAAAACTTTTCTGACATTTTTCTGACCATTCAAACTTAACATCTTTCTGAAGTAGTTTCGTCATTGGGGTGGCTATCATCGAGAAACCCTTTACAAAGTGTCTGTAATACCCAAGCAAGTCCCAAAAACTCGGACTTCAGTAATATTCCTTGGAGGCTTCGGTTAAGTATGGCTGAAATTTTACTCGGATCAACCGAATACCCGATGAAGATACCACATGACCCAAAAACTAACTTCTCTCAACAGAACTCACATTTCTCGAACTTAGCATATAAATCGCTTATCTCTGTAAAATCTGTAACACTAATCTCGTGTGTTCAAAGCATGTTCGGTTTCATCTCTCGAATAGACCAAAATGTCATCGATAAACACAACTACAAACCGATCTAAATACGGTCTCAAGATCGATTCATCAAATCCATAAATACAAAGCAGGGGCATTAGTGAGCCCAAACGGCATCACTAAGAACTCGTAGTGACCGTATCTCGTTCTGAAAGCAGTTTTGGGTATATCTGAGTCTCGAACTCGCAATTGCTAATACCCCAATCTCAAATCTATCTTGAAAATACAAAGGCCTTTCGGTTGATCAAACAAATCATCAATACGCGTAACGGATATTTATTCTTTATTGTTACTTTATTCAAGCGACGATAGTCGATGCAAAGTCTCATGGTTCCGTCCTTCTTTTTCACAAACAATCTTTGGTGCACCCTAAGGTGAAAAACTCGGTCGAGCAAAACCTCTATCCGTCAACTCTTGCAACTGAGTTTTCAATTCTTTCAATTCCGTTGGCGCCATACGATACGGAGCTATCAAAATTGGAGTGGTACCAGGTACTAGTTCGATGCCGAATTCAACCTCTCGAACGAGCGGTAATCCTGGTAACTCCTCAGGGAAAACATCTGAATACTCACAAACCACTGACACTGATTCAAGTCTCTTTTCTGACTCTTTGCTATCAAGTACGTACGCAAGATATGCTTCACATCCCTTTCTCACATATTTCTGAGCCAACATCAAAGATATTATTGCTGGCAATGCATTCAAGTTAGTAGACTCAACTCGAATTATCTCATTATTTACACATCTCAAATCAATAGTTTTTCTTTTGCAATTTACCACTGCATCATGTACGGTCAACCAATCCATACCAAGGATAACATCAAATTCATCAAACGGTAAAAGCATCAAATCGGCCAGAAAACAAGAACCTCAGATTACTAGGGGACATTTCTTACACATCTTGTCCACAAGTACATAACGACCCAAAGGATTTGACACTCGAATTACGAACTCAGTAGACTCAACAGGTGAAGTCTTACTGGATGCTAAAGTCTCACATACATAAGAATGAGTAGAACCAGGGTCAATCAAAGCAATCACATCAGTATCAAAGAGAATGAAAATACCAGTAATAACATCAGGCGAAGAAGCATCCTCGCGAGCACGTATAGCATAAGCTCTAGCAGGAGCACGAGCCTCAGATCTGACTGCAGTATCTCTAGATCTTCTCTGACCGCCATTAGCATTCCTTGTATTTTTAGATGGTCTACCTCTAGCTGTAGTAACACCCGGTTTCCCACTCTGATTTACATTCTGCTCAGACAGTCTCGGACAATCCTTGATAAAGTGGTCAGCTGATCCACACTTATAACAGGAGCGGTCATGGAATCTACAACTCCCCGAATGCCATTTACCGCAATAATGGCACTCTATCCTGTCCCGACGATCATTTCCAACACTAGCAACCGAAGTGACTCGCGTACTCACAGGGGGTCGATCACGATCTCGTCTGGAAAAGCCCGAAGTGTCTTTAGATCGGCCTGGTTCATTTCTAAATTTCTTCGATGATTGTTGAAAGGGCTTTCCCAAAGATCTCTTACGAAACTCTCTTGCTTCCACTTCAGCTTTTCTTTTCTCCTTACTGAGCTCTTCTGCTTTGCAAGCTCGTTCGACAAGTACTACAAATTCTCTAATTTCAAGATACCAACATACAGTTTTATATCTTCGTTCAACCCGTCCTCGAAGCGTTTACACATGATAGCCTCGGACGAAACACATTCCCAAGCGTATCTACTAAGTCTGACAAACTTTCGCTCAAAATCAGTAATTGACATAGAACCTTGCTTAAGCTCAAGAAATTCTTTTCGTTTCTGATCGATGAATCTTTGACTGATATATTTCTTGCGGAACTCGATTTGAAAGAATTCCCAAGTAACCCGTTCTCTCGGCACAACGGAAACCAAAGTATTCCACCAATAATAGGCAGAATCACGTAGCAAAGATATAGCACACTTCAGGCATTCATCTGGTGTGCAAGATAGTTCATCAAAAACCCGAATAGTGTTGTCCAACCAAAATTCAGCTTGCTCCGCATCATCGCCGTCTATAGCTTTAAATTCGTGAGCCTGTGTTTCGAATTACGCTCACTCGAGGCTTATTTAACCTCAGCTGATCAATCACCGGAGGTATCACGGTTGCAGGGGGTTTATTAGTCGGGGGTGGGGGTTGTGGAACAGCCGTATTAGTTCGAATATACTGATTGAACCAATCATTCATCACGCTATAAAAAGCCTATCTAGCTTCATCATTCTGATTACTAGTAATAGGTTGAGAGTCCACCGGCGCTGTCCCATGCGCGGGAGCAGGCGCTACACTCTCAACATCATCAGCTACCGCTCGGTTGGGATCGGGATCCATTACTATAAATAAACACACTTTTAACTGTCAAAAATCACCACACTACCAAATAAACACATAATGGCATGTATAGCTAGACCCAAACGTATTACGGTAGTGCTAGAATCGACTAAACCGTGGCTCTGATACCAATAAAATGTAACACCCCTAACCCGTACCCGTTGCCGGAGGGATTAAGAAGTATTACAAAATAAGCACGAAATCTCATTTACCACTATAGAATAATTCCTAAATTCAACTCATAACAAAAACATTTAAAACATTAATTGAATATCAACCACACATACACATTAACTTTATGAAATATGTATAATAACTTAACGAGCCATTTTCGCATGGCTATACGAGTATTCAATACCAAAAAGATACTTAGATAACAACAAAGTCAGTCCTATACATGCCATTAACAAAGTTCAGCTACAAAAGTACAAAATGAGCTTAGATAGTGCGGATGACTTCGACTTTGAAACTCCCGAGAACGATAGCTAACGAACAGGATCTAAGAAACAAGGAATCAAGGCAACAAAGTGAGCATAATGAAGCTTAGTAAGTCTTAAGTAATTCAAACAGATAAAAAAAAACTTAACATGTAAATCAATATTACGAAATAATAAACTCGAAATCAAGTTTATACCCCTTGCCTGAAAATACATACTTATATAGATGCCAACACAAAGAAATTTACGACCTAAACCTCGATCATCAACATGGATTTTATAATTAATATAATCGTATACTTTCATTCAATAAAAAAAAACATCGTCCGAAATGGCTATTCTCATATTCATAGCTTCGGTATTCATCCATACATAAATCTGCACACACATATGTATATTCCATTCCTTGTTAGTGTTATTTCAATCTAAAGGTGGTTTCAATTATGTGTACGAATTACGTACCTGATTTTCATACTGTATAGTACATAATTAATAGTAGTCATTCATTGCATTTAATTCATAACCTTACTCGAATTATCGACGTTAAGCCTGCTAGGTTAAAACCCAAGTCCAGTCATTAGCACAAAGTCTTCGGGACTTTAAGCCCGGATATAATCCCAAAGATATAGCTCATGCGGACACAAGTCCGGATATAATTCCAGCACATAGCCTGCGGACCTAAAGTCCAGATATAATTCCAGCACATAGCCTGCAGACCTAAAGTCCGGATATAATTCCAGCACATAGCCTGTGGACCTGAAGTCCGGATATAATTCCAGCACATTTAATTATGATCATACTTTGACACATCTTAGCCATCGTATTACTTAATGGCCATATATTACATTCGAATACCAATTCAAATTGCACTTCGTCAACCACATTTCAACTCGATGGTTATCTTCTTATATTACTCACTCTATTTTTCATTAAATCTTAAATTCAAAATGATTATCAGTATAAAAAACATATACATGCATTATCTATTATACCTTTTATTTCAAGTATAAGTCAAAGATTGAATTTATATAATATACTCTTATAATGGCATCATTAATTATATACTAAAGGAAAATACTTAAAAACTTACTCGGATATTTTGAATAGTTGCGGATAGACTACTCGATTGCTTTTTCTTTTCCTTTATCCGATTTTGACCTCTTAGCTCTTGAGCTTGATTCAAACAAATAGATCTTATTTAATAACTTATCAATTTAGCTATTCGATTAAATACATGTATATTATACAATTAAATGCGAATGATTTTATTAACTAGTTATTTAAGCATTATACATATGCTCTACTCATGCACCATCGAACATAATACTAGCTTAATACCTTGCATATTCAAATTTCATAGACATCATTTAGTTTCACATAAATCACATATTGTCCCAAATCGACACAAGAGTCAAACGCATCACTCAAAATGCCGAAATCCAATTAAGTCTACCATTATAGCATTATCATATTTATGTACTTGGTAAGTTGCGTTTGAACACATTCGACACTAGGTGTCCAACCAACTATTCCTTGAACACTAAACTCAATTTATAACCTTTTCTAATTAAAACATTTAACACTGACTAGACGTGTTTACAAGCCTAAGCTGAATATTATTTTAGACATTCGAGAAATCATTTCTCAATTCAACTAAATTTTGTATATCACACTCAAATATTCACACTAGTTTATTGTAATATTATAAATTGAAACCCTCAATTTGAACATCAACATATAAAGAAATTAAATACAAAGATTCATAGCTGAAACCTATACATAACATCATTCAAGGTTTAATCCCCTAAATTCATTCACAAAGCCGAACCTATTGAGAGATGTATATAAAACAATATCTAGTTAGTACATTTCAAAGACCCACGGCATTCCCTTCAATTTAATACTAAGACAAACCGAAAGATTTATTCATGTAATTCAAAAATTTCAAGTTCATCTCTTTCATACATAAATACCAAAATTTAAGTATTTACTAGCTTAAACTCTATTAAACCTTAAAATATCAATCTATCCCCTACCATTTTCCCCCATGGCCGAATGCTCAAGACACCATAAAACTAAAAATTTTGTCATCGGCTATGTAATGAACTTAATATCTAACTTAAAATATGCTAAAAATCCATAAGCTAACATGAATTTCTCACCTTATTTATGGCTTAGAATCACCGAATGGTTGCTCCCTTTTTCCCTCTTAGAATCGGCCAAGAAGAAACAAGAATAAAGACTTTGTTTCTTTCACCCATTTCCTTACTTTAACTATTATTATTCAATATTTTAAAGCCGTTTAATAATGGAAAATGCTAAAATAAAATTCATATATTTTATACTAACTTACAACATGGCCGGCCACTAACAACGAAATGGTTAATTTGACATGCAAAACCCTTCCTTTTTAATACCTTCATTACATACCATCTTAAAAATTTGCCTATCACTTTTCATTTTTCTCACATAAGTCCTATTCAATAATTTCATATACAATTGACAAAATTAAAGTATGAAATTTTCACATATGTATGTTTATGTACAATAAACATAGAAAATAACAGTTAATTATTTTTATGACTTGGTTGTCCCGAAACCACTTTCCGACTGGGGTCATATTAAGGCTATCACATAGAGCTTGCAAAGCCGAGGAACTTAGCAAAGAAAAAAGAAAGGCTGATTCAGAGGCAAGAGACTCGAGAAAAAGATCGATGAGTAAGCCATATCAATCTTCATCAAAGAAACCCAGAGACTATTTTAACCAACAGACCACTTCAACAGGATATTCTTATAGAGATTGCGAAAAGCAATACACCAGTCCTAAAGCTCAAGCTACATCAGTATCGAGTGTTAGTAACATGAAAGATGTTAAACGTGAATGTCAACAGTGTGGAAGATAGCATTTTGGAGATTACTGGATGAAAAATAATAATAAAGCTTGTTAGAATTGTGGTTTGTGAGACCATTCTATTAGAGATTGTCCCGAGCTAAATGAAAAAGATAAATCTCAGCATGCAAGATCGAGTAATACGACAACGAGAGGGAGACCGCCAAGAAATACGGGAAATGTATCCAATAGTAGAGGTACGATGAGAGACTCTGCTATGAGGTCTGAGGCACGAGCACCTGCCCGAGCATATGCTATTTGTGCACGGGAGGAGGCATCATCTCCAGATGTTATCACCGGTACTTTCACTCTCTATGATACTAATGTGATTGTATTGATAGATCTAGGATCAACTCATTCATATATATGTATGAATTTAGTATCTAGTAAGACTTTGCCTGTAGAGTCTACTGAATTTTTTATTAGAGTATCGAACCCCTTAGGCAAGTGTGTTTTGGTTGACAAAGTCTACAAGAATTGCCCGTTAATGAATCAGGATTTCTGTTTTTCGGCTAATTTGATGTTGTTTCCATTCGATGAATTTGATGTGATTTTGGGTATGGATTGTCTAACGATGCATGATGCAGTTGTGAATTGTAGATGAAAGATTATTAAATTGAAATGTCAGAATGGTGAAATTCTTCGGATTGAGTCTGATGATTCGAGTGAGTTACCTACTGTGATATCATCTATGTTAGCTTAGAAATGTATGAAAAAGGGTTATGATGCATATCTTGCATATGTACCTGATACGAAAGTGACAGAAACAAAGATTGAATTAGTACCAATTGTATACGAATATCCAGATGTATTTCCTTAAGAGTTATCGGGTTTACCACCTATCAGAGAGGTTGAGTTTGGTATTGAATTAGTACTGGGAACAATAACGATATCAATAGCTCTGTACAGAATGGCTCCGACAGAGTTAAAAGAATTGAAAGCTCAGTTGCAAGAGTTGACATATAGAGGTTTTGCTAGACCGAGTTTCTCTCCCTGGGGTGCACCGGTGTTATTTGTGCAAAAGAAAGATGGTATGATGAGAATGTGTATAGACTATCAATAGCTCAACAAAGTGACGATCAAGAATAAATACCCTTTGCCACAATTAGATGATTTGTTTGATCAGTTAAAAAAGGCAGCAATGATTCGAGATCGGGTTATTACCAATTGAAAGTTAAAGACTCAGATGTACCAAAGACTGCATTTAGAACAACGTATGGACACTACGAATTTCTTGTTATGCCTTTTGGACTAACAAATGCACTTACTATTTTTATGGACTCGATGAACTAGATTTTTAGGATGTACTTAGACCGATTCATAATTGTGCTTATTGATGATATTTTAATTTACTCTCATGATGAATTTGAGCTTGCTGAGCATTTGAGAATCGTGTTACAAACTTTGAGAGATAAGCAATTATTTGTAAAGTTTAGCAAATGTGAGTTTTGGCTACGAGAGGTTAGTTTTCTGAGACATATAGTTTCAGCCGCGGGTATCTGAGTTGATCCGAGTAATTTTTTTTGCAATTATAGATTGGAAGCCTCCGAGAAATATACCGAAGTCCATAGTTTTCTGGGACTAGCTGGCTATTATAGACAATTTGTGAAAGGCTTCTCGATGATTGTGACTCTGGTGACACTATTGCTTCAAAAAGATGTTAAATTTGAGTGGTCAAAAAAGTATCAGTAGAGCTTCGAGCAAATGAAAGCATTATTGACAGAGGCACCACTGTTAGTTCGCCTGAGTTGGGTAAAGAATTTGTAGTTTTTACTGATGCATCATTAAATGGCCTGGGTTGTGTTTTGATGCAAGAAGGCAAAGTTGTAGCTTATGCCTTGAGACAGTTGAAGCCGCACGAAAAGTGTAACATTCTCAAATAGGATCTAAACGGAATAGTAGTTGTGAAACCACGAATTCAAGCAAAAAAATTTTATTCCGATTAAGTTTTAAGGTTTATTCATTGATAGAATAATTGTGTGAAAATTTCGTGAAGAAATTTTATGTATAATTGCCTAATTTGATAATTAGGACTAAATTGTAAAATTAGCAAAATGTGTGTTCTAGATAATAAAAGGGATTAAATTGAAATGGGTTCTTAAAGTGGAGGTCCTTATTTAGTAATTAGACCATTATATTTAATTTTGGACAAAAATGGGCAAGAATAGGACAAATTTGAAAGAAAATCCTTTAAGGGCATTTTGGTTATTTAGTAATTAAAAGAATTAAAAAGGGAAATTAAAGCCAAAATTGGTCCATATTCTTCATGGAGGCCGAATATAGCATGGGGGAAGCCATGTTTAGGGTTTCCAAGCTTTCCAAGCTCAACAGTAAGTCTGTTCTAGCCTCGTTTTTAATGTTCTTGACGTTTTTGCGGTCCCAGTAACTTGATTTAGCTTATTCTAGCAATAATTCATGCTAGGGTTCATATTTGGGAATATACCCATAGGTTAAATGTGTTTATTTTGATATTTTATGGTAGAATATGGAGCTTGAAATCATGTTAAACAACTTTTGCCAAGCGATTTTAAGTGAAAACGAGTAAAACGACATAATCGGTAGAAATACCTAATGTTCACAAGTACATGATAGAGTCGGAATTTAATGTTTCCATAGAAGGGAAAAATGTTCAGCGTGTCATAAAACATAACAAAAATGGATAAATTTTAATTTCCGAGCCTAGAGGCAAAATCATAATTCTGTAAAGTTTTAGGGGCAAAATTGTAATTTTACCAAAGTTTGAGTTAGGGAATGTTTTGAATATTACATTAATTAAATAAGTGAAATATGATGTTTTAGATCCTGAAAAGTGAGATTTGGACCTAGAACAAGAGAAAAACCAAAAATCGGGAAAGTGTGTAAAATGGTCGTTTTGGTATCAAGGTAAGTTCATATGTTTAATAAGCATTTAATTATGCATATTTGAATGATAAATTGATATTTTGGCCATAAATACTTTAGTATTTAGTTTCAGATATAATGATTAATGTTCGATAATAATTCGATATTGGAAAGAGAACTTGTATAATTTATATGTAAGACCATATTTTGTATTCTGGCTTTGTATGATAACAAGAAAGTATTGACTAGCATAGTTTGATGAGAATAAGTTAATTTGATGATATGATGAGATTGAGAATGTAAGTATGTGAGTTGAGTAGCATTTTATTATTATGCAATTATTGTTATTAGTATTGTTATTATTGAGTTATGCGACTAACCTTGAGAATTTGAGCAAGTATGTTTCAGCTATGACTTGACAAGGCATTGATATCTCAAAGTCCATGGCTGTACCATGGCAATTAAGGAAGAATTGACAGAAAAGTCCATGTTCATAACATGGCATTTAAGGAGGAATTGACGGTTAAGGATACCATGTAAGACCATGTCAAGACATGGCATTGGTAAGGCAATGATCTCGTGTAAGACCATGTCAAGACATGGCATCGGCATTGATTAAGGACTCCATGTAAGACCACATCAAGATGCGGCATTGGCATTAAGATAAGGATACCATGTAAGACCATGTTTGGAACATGGCATTTGGTAAGACAAGGATACCATGTAAGACCATGTTTGGAACATGGCATTTAGTAAGACAAGGATACAATGTAAGACCGTGTTTGGAACATGGCATTTAGTAAGACAAGGATACCATGTAAGACCATGTTTGGAACATGGCATTTAGTAAGATAAATATATCATGTAAGACCATGCCAAGGCATGGCATTGATAAGTTCTATATGGCAAGGAAATCATGTAAGACAATGCCAAGGCATGGCATTGATAAGTTCTATAAGGCAAGGAAATCATGTAAGACCATGTCAAGACATGGCATTGATGAGTTACTATAAGGCAAAGGTCCTATGTAAGACCATGCCAAGGCATGGCATTGGTGAGTTCATAAGGCAAGGATACCACGTAAGACCATGCCAAGGCATGGCATTGGTGAGTTCATAAGGCAAGGATACCACGTAAGACCATGTCAAGACATGGCAATGGTAAGTTCAAAAAGAAAAAGGTTCCCGAGTAATCCAAAGAATAAGTCAAAGAAACGACAAGGTGAGAACATGAAGAAAGAGTACAGGTATGCATTTAACGCTTATTTAATATTGAGATTGTAAGTAATTGATATTATCAAGTATTAAGTAAGTGATGAGTTTTCAGTTATGCTTGTGACACTTTATGACATGATTGGCAATGTGCCTATATTTTGAAAGAGTACTCATGTGTTAAGTGAGATGTTGAAGGTATGTAAGCAAGCTATTAAGTAAGGTGCCTTTTGTATTCTGAGCCTTTGGTAAGGTTACCAATGAGTAAGATGGGAAAGTAAGAACTAAACATTATTTAAGCAAATTATGACAGCATAGTAGTAAGCTAAATTGATTGCTAATGCTTATTATTTTACATGTGAACTTACTAAGCTTTATAAGCTTACTTCTTTCAATTTCCCATGTTTTAGAGTACTTAAAAGCAAGCTCGGGTTGGAGGTCATCAGAGATCACTTCACACTATCGACTATCAAGTTACCAAATGGGTTTCTCCGTTTACAAATATTCTAGTTTATGGCATGTATAGGAACTTAGCCATTTTGTGTGTATGTCCTTATGATATGGCTAAATAATGGTATGTAAATATTTAATAATGATTGGCAATTGAAATGGCTAATAAAGAACATGATTTGGTGTTATGTATGCCTAAATGGTAGTTAATACAAAGAAATCATGAAAAAGTGAAATTAGCATTAAAACAGTATTGAACAGCAGCAGTGACGTGATCTTGAAAAATTACCAAGAATAGTAGAAATAGAATTAGGTGACGAATGAGATATATAATTAAATCTTATTGAGTCTATTTTCATATGAAAGAAATATAGTAAGCAAAAGAAGTGTATATTAAGAGATATTTGAATTTTAGTGAGACAGGGTTAGAGCGATTTTTGAATCCCCTATTTTGACTTTATAAATTCACTAAAAATTGTACAAAAATAATTAGGAGTTATAGTTTATATTTATAGATTCCTTAGTGGATCTACTTTAAATAAAAACAAACGGAATGGTTAAATGAATTTTGTACAGGGAGAAAATTGATTCGTAGTGAGGAGAGGTCAGAGTAGTCGAACAGTGCAATAGGGGAAACTTTAACTAAAAAACTGTACTAATTGGCTAGACCAAAAATTTTGGAAAAAAAATTAGTAAGAAGATATATGAGTCTAGTTTTAGGGAAATTCACAAATTTAAATTTTGAGTTTTGTGACTCGAGTTACGATTTATTTAGTGACTATGACGTAAGTGGGCAGTTTTGTAAGGAATAATGAAATAAATTGTTTTGATTTGTCTAAGTATTCAAAAAAATTTTAATGTTCTCAGTTTGGTCTCGAACCGTTTCAATTGTATGTTTTAGAGTCTTGAGGGCCCTTTTTAGGGACATAGTGAATGAATGTAAAAAATTTAATTTTAAAAGCAAATTTTATGCCCCGAATTAGTAAGTTAAGTCAGGTAACGCCTCGTGCTGGACTCTGGCGACGGTCTCGGGTAAGGGGTGTTACATTTATTGGTATTAGAGCAAAGGTTTAGTCGGTTCTCAGAATATTTAGTATGAGTAAGAGTCTAGCTATACATGCCATATTGAACTATGATAGTGTGACGACTCCCGACCCAGATATAAATTGTTTTGTCAGACATATGCGCACTCCAACCGAGCTAAGTTTGATAGTACAGACAGTATGTTTATGATGAGTTTAGGCTCATAAAATGTAAGAATAATGGTTCATGATGTTTATGTGATAATGAATAAATTGTGAATAAGAATTGTTTGGGAAATATGAAAGATGGGATAAGATGAAAGGAAAGTTTATATTGAGATAAGTGTTCATGTTAAATTGGCATTTGTATGATGCTATATGTATAACTAAAGAAGTTAAGTGAATGCTATGAGTAATTTTACTCGAGATTTATGAATGCATGTAAAGTGCACTCATTTGCATAAGATGATCATGAAGTCATTGTATTATGAACGTGCATGTTAAGTTGCTTGAATCAAATTGTATAATTGTGATAAGATTTTAATATGATAAGTGTTAAGTTATATGCATGAATATGTAAGAGGTAAGTCAGAGGTGTTACAACCTCACCCCCCTTATCAGCAAGGTAATTTAGAATGACATTTCATGAAATTCATATTGAATAGGCTAAAGAGGAAAACTAAAGAGTTCAGTGACATATTTATTGATGATGTAATCAGAGTCGAGAATGATTTAGCAAATGAACATAGTTGCAGAAAGGATGCCAGGTTAATAATAAAATCATCTGAATAACTAAATTGTCACAGTAAAAGAAAGGTGAGGCTTAGCTAATGCACTTATTCAGTATGATATGTAAGGTATATGATTGCTAGATTTTCTTCCGAATAAATTCCAACTGTGACTGGGATAATGTGAATTCAGTAATGACAGAATTAGACAGAGGAATAATAATTGAGCCGTATTAATAGTTGAATGTAGAGTTTACAGTTGAGAAATTATAGAAAAATCTTTTTTGGCTATTATATGTGTACATTTACTTTCAGAGATATATATAAATATATGCAAGATCATAGATGCAATTCCTGCAGTATGAGAATGTTAGTTAAATTTACAGATAGATGAAAGCACTATAGTTTGTTTGAGCTGTGATTGATATTGCTCTATCTATTCTAGTTTTCTACTTCAGCGTGCAGATGAAAGGTTGACAGTAAGATCTGTATGATGTTAGTGATCTGTATTGTTAGCTATTGCTTAATGAAAGTAAAGGAAAATTTTATGGGTTTTGTCATAGTTGTTCCCAGTGCTTGTGAGTAATATCATTTCCTTTTGGAAATTTTATGAGATGCTATTGAAACCTTAACTATTCTACATGAGATGTGGTTACCAGGAATTCTGTGTAGCTCCATGTTCTGAGATTTTATTATCTCGGTTTTATTAATAAATTACTGTTCAAAGTATCAGCCATGAGACATTAGCAGAAAATGCTCCATTGATGAAAATGGTTTCTTCTTCTTATGAGTATGTTTATGATGATTACGAGTTCGGGCCTAATAATAAAAGTACAGAGGTATAGTTATCAGAGGTATAAAGATTCTACTTTTGCACTGGTTATTATTGAAATTTGTGTTTAAATCTCTAAGATGATCAAGATGTTTTACTTTCACCCAGGATATTATTTACTAAAGTAATTGAGAAGTTAGTCTTATTATGGCATTATGATTTTTGATTAGTATGATTATTGTGGCCTCAGTGTAGTTCAGTTCAGACATGTGTATTGATTTTCATTTTTCGCATAATCTTGATATATATATCAGTGAGTTAAAGACCGAATGCTATGTTCTTTCGAGTTATGTAGTAATTATGATTTGTGATTAGCTCTTTGAAGAAATCACGACAGAATGTATGTTTGAGATATCATGACAGCATAGAGAAGAATAGTTTTTGAAAAGTTATTGTCTTTTATTTAAGACTGATTCAGTTGAGCAGTTGATTGAGTTATATGTATGTTTGAATTATTCATGGCTTCAGAGGTAAGTGCTGATTTTTCATGTATAAATAGATAAATGACCCGAGTAAATAGTACATATTCTAGAGGTTATGGTACAGAGTTGTATACGCATATCAGAATGGTTGCATCAAGGTATATTTTTGCAAATCCAAGTTGTCTGATTGTTAAAGTTCTCATTGTATGAATTTAGTTTGGCTTGAATTCATGCTAATAAAGTATAAACAGTTGAAGATATTGACAATTGTAGTATCCATTATGATTCAGCTTGGTTTGAATAATGAGTTTATGGTTTCTAGAAATGTGTTAATGAGAAATCAAGAGATTTTGCAACAGTTATGATGCCTAGCACAGTGATAATTATTTGATTATTTGAGAAGTACAGAGATGGATGATAACTTGAGCTAATTATACTAGTAAAGTGTGAAATGTTATGTACTAGACTTTGAATCTGATACCTTAACTTTTAGAGAGTTAAAGTTGATTTTCAAGTATCTCAGAAGCTATTACAGATAGTATTGATGTTTGTGTGAAAATGTGAGTGTATTTCGAAGAATTGTGCAACAGAATTAGTATTATCACCGAAAGGTTAAATGAGTTATGGTTGATTACTCGAAGAAGTTTTTGTATTCTTCTCAGTATGAATGAGTTTTTCTACTGAAGGATTATCTAAGTTAATCATTTTGAGGTTGTCAATTCATTCAGAGTGTAAATTTTAGTTGTTATGGTTTGAAATCCAGGGCTTGTAACTCCCCGATTTTTGGGCCTAGGAGTAATGGGCCTTGAGTCTAGGTTCGGGTAGAAGACGGCCCGAACAATTTGGATGTTTTACTTATTATTATTATTATTATTATTTAGTATGTAATTAAATAAATTACGAATGGTTGTGGTGTGGGAAAAAGGCCCAAGAGTAAATTTAATTCGAGGCAATTCCTGAATTTTTAATTTTGGAGAAAGAGGGTTCTGGCGATATGGGCTTTTAAAATTGATGTCATAAATTATGATACAAATAAGGCCTGGGTAAAGTGGCAAGGTGGTGCCACTAAGTTCCTAAAAAAATGGCACCTGGGAAGGAATTAAAGGTCCAGGGTTCAAGTTGCAATGTAGGCATACTATTACTTTTTAATTTTAGGCATGTGCCGGGCATGTGATCACTTAAGTGAATTTCGGCAAGGGCCTTAGGGAGGTTGGGCCGATTGTTTTAGTTCATATTAGGGTTAGGTTCTTTTCTTTTTCTGTCTTGGAGAATTAGGGTTAGCCACCTGAAAGCTTTCACTGTCATTCATCCCTTCTGAGTTCTCATAAAAGCCGAAAACGCAAATTCCTTCTCCTTGGTGTTGAGTTCTTCTTCCTCTCTTTTTCCTCCATTTTCTTTCTTCCTTTTTGCTTTTTCTTCTAGCCGAAACGTTCTGATCACCTTACTCACCTTCTCTATCGATCCCATTCTCCACAAAACCTTCATAGCCGATCGCCATAAAAGCTGAAATCCCGAAAACTCACTTCTTGTGTCGATTTCTCCAAGCCAAAATCCTTCAGTTATTTTTGTTCCATTCGATTAAATTTCATCTTCTCTAAACCCTTAGTATCTATCGGCAACATTACTTTGAAGTTATAGCCTCAAATCGTCATCTTCTTTATCACTTAAAAAGCCGAAGTACCATAGATTTAGGGACTTATAGCCGAAACTTCAGATCTCCTGGACTCGAGTTCTACTATCGTTTAGAGGATAGATCTGCATCAGATCTGCGTAGAAATCAAAGAGGAATATGTAATATCCCGAATTAGGGCCTAATCGGAATAGTGGTTTCGTGACTACAAATCCGAGATAGAAATAATTATTTTATAATTATTTTGAGGTTTATGATATGATTGCATGATTGTGTGAAAATTTTGTGAAGAAATTCTATGCATAAAATGCTTAATTTGAAGTTAGGGACTAAATCGAATAAGTTGCAAAACTTGCATTCTAGAAGTTTTTAGTATGAAATTGCTTTGAAATATTAATTAGGAGGTCTTAAATAGGAATTTGACCAATTTCTAAAATTTTGGACAAAAATGGGCTTGTACATGAAAATTTTCAAAGAAAGGTATTAAGGGCATTTTGGTCATTTGGATATTTAATGAAATAAAATGGGAAAAATAACACAAAATAGTCATCTTCCTCATTTAGTTGCTGCCGAAATTCACTCTCACCATAGCTAGGGTTTCTTCAACTTTCAAGCTTCATAGTAAGTGATTCTAATCCCCGTTTTTAATGATTTTTATGTTTTTGAGATCCCGGTAGCTCGATTTAGCATATGCTAGCAATAATTTAACCTAGGGTTTATATTTGGAAAAATACCCATAGGTGAAATTTGTGTATCTTGATGTTTTATGATAGAATATGAAGTTTTAAATTATGTTAGACAACTTGTACTACTCGATTTTAAGCAAAAACGAGTAAAAGGGCTTAATCGGTCAAAATACCTAATAGTCACAAGTACATGTTAGAGTGAGAATTTGATGTTGCCATAGAAGAGAAAAGTGATCAGCATGTTATAAAACATAAGAATAAGGAATAAAATTTAATCCCGAGCCTAGGGGCAAAAGTGTAAATATGCAAAAGTTTAGGGGTAAAATTGTAATTTTGCCAAAATTTGAATTAATGATTAATTTGATAATGTGAGTATTAAATAAGCTAAATGTGTTATTTTAGATCAAGAAAGACGTGGAATTGACCCCAATCGAGGAAAAGAAAAGATTGTGGATTAAATTGCAAAATCTTTGTATTTTGGTACCAAGGTAAGTTCATGTGTAAATAATGTAGCATAATTGTTATTTTTAAGTTATTGATGTTAATTATATGTTATGCTGAATTTTTATTATGAAATGTATGCTTTGTGGTTAATTTCAAATAATATGTAAATTATGTAAGCTACTTGTTAAGTACAAATTGTTACCGAGTATTGGTTTCGGCATTCTACGGAAGACGGCAAGGATATGTGTTCGAGAAAAATCCCGTTTGAACCTTAGGAATAGATTAGGATACAAGTGACATGTCACTAGGATGGTTGAGCATCCGAACTCGTTGAGTTGAGTCCGAGTTCACTTATGGATGCGAATGTCTGAACCCGTTGAGTTGAGTCCGAGTTCGTGAGATGTAACTAGGCATCCGAACTCGTTGAGTTGAGTCCGAGTTCACTTATGGATGCGAACGCTCGAGCTCGTTGAGTTGAGTCCGAGTTCGCTTATGGGCGGGTTACATGATTGCTTGATTGCATATGTGGCACTTATGTGCAAGTTATCCATGTATCTGAATTATATTCCGATGTGTTCAACGGGTAAAGTTCTACTCAAATGGAGGAAAACTCGAGATGTAAAGAGACGTATTGGTAAGTGATGTGAAATGGATATTTTGGACAGGTATGTATTCAACCCTCGGGTTGAGTGTTGATACAACCACGATAAGGTAATGAGATGATGAAAAATGATTAGAAATGAGATATGTGTTTTGGTGATATATGCTAATGTTGATTGGTTTGATTGTTTGTTATGTTACTTATTATTTGCATATGAACTTACTAAGCATTTATGCTTACTTCCTCCTTCTTACTCATTGTAGTTTTGGAAAAGCCAGCTCAGGAGTCGGGATAGGTCGAAGGCTCAGTCACACTATCCGGAAGAATTTTCGGTAAATGGCTTGTAAATTTAAGTATGGCATGTATAGCAACATACCTATTTTGTGTAAATGATTTTATGATATGGTGATGGAATGGTTGAGAAAATGTTTGATAATGATAAGTTATGGAAATGGTTAGTTTAGATTATGTTTGATGTTATGGAAAGTTATTAAGATACTTAGTGCATGAAAACTCATAAAAAGGGGATGAAATTTGCCATAAACAGAATATTGCAGCAACACTAATGTGAGTTTGAAAATTTACTAAAAATCATAGAAATCGAATTAGGTGATGGATTAAATCTGAAATTGAAGCTTAATATGTCTAGTTTCACATAAAACAAATGAAACAGGTAAAGAAATTATATGTTAAAAGATATTTGAATTTTTGTGAAACAGGGCCAGAGTGATTTCTAGATCCCCTGTTCCAACTTTAAAAATTTACCATAAATTTTACAGATATAATTAGGTGGTTTATTTTATATCCTCATAATACTTATTGAGTCTAGTTTCAGGAGAAACAAACCTCATAGTCATCTGAATTTTGAACAGGGAGAAATATGGTTCGTAGTAAAAAGATGTCAGTCCAGTCAAGTCCTGAAATAGGGGTAACTTTAACTAATAAACTGTACTAATTGGCCCAATTAAAAATTCTAGAAAAAATTTAGCAAATAGGTATATGAGTCTAGATTCAGGGAAAATTTACAGATCTCGATTTTGAGTTTTTTAACTCGAGATATGATTTTTCTTGTGACTGTGACGCAAGTAGCTTGAAAGCTGTGAATGTAGAAACAAATAATCCAGAGTTCTAAAAATGTTAAATTAAGCTTAGTAACACCTCATACTCGACTCCGGCGACGGTCACGGGCGTGGGGGCTTTACAGAATAGGTGGTAAGTGCTCATCACCACAGATCTAGTCTTATTTTACAATTTAGAAAAAGTAGAGGTCCCTAAAATCTAGGGAGGCTGTCGATTTGGGCATAGGGCTTTAAGGGTCTTTAACCGACGATTTCTTTTGGTGTTTAGTGTCTTCCAGAGGTTGGATCGAAGGCTTGGATCTTTGGAACAACTAGACTTAAATCTATTCATCGGTTTTCGGCAAAAAGGTAAGATTCTAAAGGCTTTAGGGGCATGGTTCGAATATGGTAGGTGAATATTGGGATTGGTTATTGTGGTTTGCAATCTAAGAATTGTGGTAATCAATTGTAGGACATCGTAAGGGATCTCAGTGGCAGTCGTCACAAAATAGGTGCGTAACAACCCTCGTAGTAGCTTAAGCTAATATTCGCAAAAAAGCTGAAATGCCAAAATTCCGAAATTTCGGGAACTTCAGATTTTGCATGTGGTTTTAGATGCGATAAAAATGATATGATCGGTGTTTGGATCGATGGAACAGGTAAGAGCGCAATTCTGTGCACGACGGTAAGTTGGGCCTTAATGGGCTGAAATTGGGTCCAATGGGCTTCCGGGCCCATTTGGGTAAAATTGCTAGAAAATGGAATTTGGAAAGGTTGCATGTTAACGCGGTTAGTACTGCTGTAAAATTTGGATTATGTGGGCTTAATGGGCTAAATCGGCATTCGTAGGACCCATTAGGGGTTTTGGGCCCAAAAGCCCGAATCTGATAAAGTGGGTTAAAGATCATTGTTTAAACACTCAAAAATATTGATAATTGATTGATGAACATGGAAAACCTTGATATTTGGTAAAATTATGAAATTACCCTTATAATATGAAAAATGTCTATTTTGCCCTTAGGTAAAAATGACCATTATACCCCTAGGGTTTAATTATGAATATGATGCATGAGATTTTGATATACATGATATGACATGATATGCACATGATATGTTATGAGATGCACATGATATACTCATTATATGCATGGGTTGGGTTTGATATAAATGGAGGAAGTGCAAAAAGGGCTTTGCCCCAGTTTACCGAAAAGGGCTTTGCCCTAGTTTACCGAAAAGGGCTTTGCCCCAGTTTATCAAAAAGGGCTTTGCCCCAGTTATTAAAGAGGCTATGCCTCCAATTATATGATAAAGCAGCTATGCTGCCAGTGGAGAGTTTGGTTGGGTGGGTTGAGTTATTCCCCACATGGAGAGCTTGGTTGGTACGGGTGGAGAGTAGCGGATGGTGGGTTGAGTAGTCTCCCCAAATGGGCTTGCATACATTCATTGGTATTATATGTGATATTCAAATGGGCCTATGGGCCATACCGTCTGATAAAGGCTTGGCCCAGTGATATGATTTATGAAAAGGCTTCGGCCCGATGAATCGTTAAACGAAAAGGCTTGGTGATATCTTTGGTATTAGTTTGGGCTCTAAAGGGGCTTGTTGCACACTCGAGTTTCCAAACTCACCCCCTTTCCTTATCTTTGCAGGTGAGCCTTAGATCGGTGGACTTGGAGTGAGGGGATTGAGTGGCCATGTGGACTATTTAAAATAAGTGTTTATGCCTTCACTTTTATTCTAGAATACTTCTTTTATGTTTTGGGTTTTAAGTTGTAATAAGGCCGCTTTAATTATTTTTAATTGCTTTAGTATGATTATTAGCTTAGGCATGATATGGATTTAAAGGTTTGGATTGAATAGTCTGTAGGACGCGCTTTTTAAAAGAAATTATCCGATTTCAAAATATCGTGAAACAAGACAAAGCTTCCTAACGAAAAACGTTTAAAAAAAAAAATTAACAAGTGCTTTCAATGGCTTAAAACGAAATGGTTTTTCCTGAACAATCATTCAGTTAAAGTGTGGCAATGGTTGTGTGCATGTCCAGGAGTGGATCCATGGAGAGCTTGGTACTTAAGCGATCTAATTGACTCACCTCCTCTTTTAGGCATCCTACCGGTGCACAGCTTCCATTCACTTTAATCTATAACAAAAATACTCTTTAAACACTGAGAAAAATGTTAGTTAAAACATGACTTTTACAGTAAAGCTTCAATGTGACACACTGAATTCGGGCCTAACTTTTAGGCCGGGTTTGGGGTGTTACCGGGCTGCATCATGACTTTAGAAGAAAGCTACAGTAAGTTTTGACCATGAGATTGCTAAATGTTACTACATGTCACCTTTGTACTGATAGTTGAATTGAGGAAGAGAAATTCGCAGAATTAATTTAAGCAGAAAGGATTAGAGGAAAGTGAAAATTAATTACAGTTATCAGAGACAGATTATCAAAAATTGTATACAGAACCGAAAGGTAAGAATATTGACACTCAAAAAAGAAACAAGTTTTTTTTTTAAAGTACCTTAGTGGTAGAGAATTTCCATTTTGGTAAGAAAAGAAGAGTTAGTTGCATTTCATCAAAGAGTATGAGGTTAATGATAAAATAAGGTCAGTTACTTGTCAGTAGGTATTCTAATTCAGAGCCTTAGTTTAAGAATAAAATGTTGGGTATGCCGAGGCTGAATGAGAATTTGAAAGTGTTGCTGGAAATGAATTTCGAATCCATTTGTAGGTAAGATTTTCGGGGACGAAAATCCCTAAAGGGGGGAGATATGTAACATATCGAAATAGGGCCTAAACGGAATAGTGGTTGTGAAACCATGAATTTGAGGTCAAAAAAAATTATTCCAATTAAGCTTTAAGGTTTATTCATTGATTGAATAATTGTGTGAAAATTTCGTGAAGAAATTTTATGTATAATTGCCTAATTTGATAATTAGGACTAAATTGTAAAATTAGCAAAATGTGTGTTCTAGATAATAAAAGGGATTAAATTGAAATGGGTTCTTAAATTGGAGGTTCTTATTTAGTAATTAGACCATTATATTTAATTTTGGACAAAAATGGGCAAGAATAGGACAAATTTGAAAGAAAAGCCTTTAAGGGCATTTTGGTTATTTAGTAATTAAAAGAATTAAAAAGGGAAATTAAAGCCAAAATTGGTCCATATTCTTCATGGAGGCCGAATATAGCATGGGGGAAGCCATGTTTAGGGTTTCCAAGCTTTCCAAGCTCAACAGTAAGTCTGTTCTAGCCTCGTTTTTAATGTTCCTTACGTTTTTGCAGTCCCGGTAACTTGATTTAGCTTATTCTAGCAATAATTCATGCTAGGGTTCATATTTTGAAATATACCCATAGGTTAAATGTGTTTATTTTGATGTTTTATGGTAGAATATGGAGCTTGAAATCATGTTAAACAACTTTTGCCAAGCGATTTTAAGTGAAAACGAGTAAAACGACATAATCGGTAGAAATACCTAATGTTCACAAGTACATGATAGAGTGGGAATTTAATGTTTCCATAGAAGGGAAAAATGTTCAGCGTGTCATAAAACATAACAAAAATGGATAAATTTTAATTTCTGAGCCTAGAGGCAAAATCGTAATTCTGCAAAGTTTTAGGGGCAAAATTGTAATTTTACCAAAGTTTGAGTTAGGGAATGTTTTGAATATTACATTAATTAAATAAGTGAAATATGATGTTTTAGATCTTGAAAAGTGAGATTTGGACCTAGAACAAGAGAAAAACCAAAAATCGGGAAAGTTGGTAAAATGGTCGTTTTGGTATCAAGGTAAGTTCATATGTTTAATAAGCATTTAATTATGCATATTTGAATGATAAATTGATATTTTGGCCATAAATACTTTAGTATTTAGTTTCAGATATAATAATTAATGTTCGATAATAATTCGATATTGGAAAGAGAACTTGTATAATTTATATGTAAGACCATATTTTGTATTCTGGCTTTGTATGATAACAAGAAAGTATTGACTAGCATAGTTTGATGAGAATAAGTTAATTTGATGATATGATGAGATTGAAAATGTAAGTATGTGAGTTGAGTAGCATTTTATTATTATGCAATTATTGTTATTAGTATTGTTATTATTGAGTTATGCGACTAACCTTGAGAATTTGAGCAAGTATGTTTCAACTATGACTTGACAAGGCATTGATATCTCAAAGTCCATGGTTGTACCATGGCAATTAAGGAAGAATTGATGGAAAATTCCATGTTCATAACATGGCATTTAAGGAGGAATTGACGGTTAAGGATACCATGTAAGACCATGTCAAGACATGGCATTGGTAAGGCAAGGATCCCGTGTAAGACCATGTCAAGACATGGCATCAGCATTGATTAAGGACTCCATGTAAGACCACATCAAGATGCGGCATTGGCATTAAGATAAGGATACCATGTAAGACCATGTTTGGAACATGGCATTTGGTAAGACAAGGATACCATGTAAGACCATGTTTGGAACATGGCATTTAGTAAGACAAGGATACCATGTAAGACCATGTTTGGAACATGGCATTTAGTAAGACAAGGATACCATGTAAGACCATGTTTGGAACATGGCATTTGGTAAGATAAATATATCATGTAAGACCATGCCAAGGCATGGCATTGATAAGTTCTATATGGCAAGGAAATCATGTAAGACAATGCCAAGGCATGGCATTGATAAGTTCTATAAGGCAAGGAAATCATGTAAGACTATGTCAAGACATGGAATTGATGAGTTACTATAAGGCAAAGGTCCTATATAAGACCATGCCAAGGTATGGAATTGGTGAGTTCATAAGGCAAAGATACCACGTAAGACCATGTCAAGACGTGGCAATGGTAAGCTCAAAAAGGAAAAGGTTCCCGAGTAATCCAAAGAGTAAGTCAAAGAAACGAAAAGGTGAGAACATGAAGAAAGAGTACAAGTATGCATTTAAGGCTTATTTAATATTGAGATTGTAAGTAATGGAGATTATCAAGTATTAAGTAAGTGATGAGTTTTCAGTTATGCTTGTGACACTTTATGACATGATTGGCAATGTGCCTATATTTTGAAAGAGTACTCATGTGTTAAGTGAGATGTTGTAGGTATGTAAGTAAGCTATTATGTAAGGTGCCTTTTGTATTCTGAGCCTTTGGTAAGGTTACCGATGAGTAAGATGGGAAAGTAAGAACTAAACATTATTTAAGCAAATTATGACAGCATAGTTGTAAGCTAAATTGATTGCTAATGCTTATTATTTTACATGTGAACTTACTAAGCTTTATAAGCTTACTTCTTTCACTTTCCCATGTTTCAGAGTACTTAAAAGCAAGCTTGGGTCGGAGGTCGTCGGATATCACTTCACACTATCGACTATCAAGTAACCAAATGGGTATCTTTGTTTACAAATGTTTTAGTTTATGGCATGTATAGGGACTTAGCCATTTTGTGTGTATGCCCTTATGATATGGCTAAATAATAGTATGTAAATATTTGATAATGATTAGCTATTGAAATGGCTAATGAAGAACATGTTTCGGTGTTATGTATGCCTAAATGGTAGTTAATACAAAGAAATCATGAAAAAGTAAAATTAGCATTAAAACAGTATTGAACAGCAGCAGTGACGTGATCTTGAAAAATCACCAAGAATAGTAGAAATGGAATTAGGTGACAAATAAAATATATAATTAAAGCTTATTGAGTCTATTTTCATATGAAAGAAATATAGTAAGCAAAAGAAGTGTATATTAAGAGATATTTGAATTTTAGTGAGACAGGGTCAGAGCAATTTTTGAATCCCCTGTTCTGACTTTATAAATTCACTAAAAATTATACAAAAAGAATTAGGAGTTATATATATTCCTTAGTGAATCTACTTTCAAGAGAAATAAACAGAATGGTTATTTGAATTCTGTACAGGGAGAAAATTGATTCGTAGTGAGGAGAGGTCAGAGTAGTCAAGTAGTGCAACAGGGGAAACTTTAACTAATAAACTGTACTAGTTGGCTAGACCAAAAATTCTGGAAAAAAAAATTAGTAAGAAGATATATGAGTCTTGTTTCAGTAAAAATTCACGAATTTAAATTTTGAGTTTTGTGACTCGAGTTATGATTTATTTAGTGACTATGATGCAAGTGGGTAATTTTGTATGGAATAATGAAATAAATTGTTTTGATTTGTCTAACTATTTGGAAAATTTTTAATGTTCTCGGTTTGGTCTTGAGCCGTTTGAATTGCATGTTTTAGGGTCTCGAGGGCCCTTTTTAGGAATATATTGAATGAATGTAAATTAATTAATTTTAAAAGCAAATTTTATGCCCCGAGTTAGTAAGTTAAGTCAGGTAACGCGTCGTACTCGACTCTGGCGACGGTCTCGAGTAAGGGGTGTTACAAAAAGAATTATTCGATGCATGATCTAGAGTTATCCACGACAGTGTTTGCATAGAAAATTTGATGTCATTACCGATGACGAAAAGAATTATTCGACGCACGAAATGTCATATTTATACCGACCACAAAAGCTTGAAATATCTGATGACTCAGAAAGATTTGAATTTGCGACAACGGAGATGGTTAGAATTGCAAAAATACTATGAATTAGTGATTGATTATCTTCTGGGTAAAACGAATGTAGTTGCTGATGCTTTGAGTTAAAATTCCTTATTTGCTTTACATGCTTTGAACACACAATTCGCTTTGTTTGACGACGGTTCGATAGTAGTCGAGTTGAAAGCGAGACCGTTGTTTCTATAGCACATTTGTGAAGCTCAAAAATTTGATAATGAATTGCAAGCAAAACGAGCTCAATGTGAGTCGACTTCTGACTTAGAGTTTTAAATAGGGCCCGATGACTGTTTGATGTTTCATGATAGAATATGTGTACCAAGAAATTCTAAGCTCATTCGGAAGATTCTAAATGAAGCACACAGTAGTTATTTATCAGCACATCCGGGAAGCACGAAAATGTAGAATGATTTGAAACAACTTTATTGGTGGCATGGCATGAAATGAGATATCTCAGAATTTGTTTCAAAATGTTTGATTTTTCAGCAAGTCAAAGCTGAGCATCAAGTGTCGTTAGGTTTATTACAGCCTATTATGATTCCTGAGTGGAAGTGGGATAGAGTAACAATGGATTTCGTATCAGGTTTGCCCTTATCTCCGAAAAAGAAAGATGCAATCTGGGTTGTTGTTCACAGATTGACGAAATCAACTCATTTCATTTTGGTACATACAAATTTCTCGCTTGATAAATTAGCTGAGTTGTATATTTCCAAAATTGTGAGATTACATGGTGTTCCCTTATCTATTGTTTCAGATAGAGATCTAAGATTTACTTCATAATTTTGGAAGAAATTGCAAGAAGCTTTGGGTTCAAAGCTACATTTTAGCACTGCATTTCACCCGTAAACGGATGGTCAATCCGAACGAGTTATTTAGATACTTGAGGGTATGTTGTGATGTTGCATTCTTGGGTTTGAAGGTAGCTGGGAGAAATATCTACCGCTTATTTAATTCTCTTATAATAATAGTTTCCAATCGAGTATAAAGATGGCACCGTACGAAGCTTTATACGGTTGTAAATGCCGAACACCATTGTACTGGAGTGAGCTTAGAGAAAATAAGATTGATGAGGTTGATCTGACCAGAGAGATTGAAGAAAAAGTGAAAGTAATTCGCGATAGTTTGAAAGCAGTATTAGATCGACAAAAATCGTACGCAGATTTGAGATGGAAAGATATTGAGTTTCAGATCAGAGATAAAGTATTTCTAAAAGTTTCACCATGGAAGAAAATACTCAGATTTGGCAGAAAAGGAAAATTGAGTCCGAGATTCATCAGACCATATGAGATTATTGAGCGAATTGGGCCAGTGGCATATCGACTATCTTTACCGTCTGAGTTAGATAAAATATATAATGTGTTTCATGTATCGATGCTTCGAAGATACTGATCGGACCATTCACATGTCATTTCCCCACCGAGGTTGAAATTCAGTCTGATATGTCATATGTTAAAGAATTGATTTGAATTTTAGCTCATGAGATAAAAGAGCTAAGAAATAAGAGAATCACATTAGTGAAAGTATTATGGCATCGACATGGGGTTGAAGAAGCTACATGGGAACCTGAGGATGTTATGAGAAAACAATACCCGGACCTATTCATTGGTAAGATTTTCAGGGTCAAAAATCCCTAAGGGGAGAGAGTTGTAACAGTCCGTTTTTAGTCAAATCGAAACAGTAGTTTTGAAACCACAAATCCAAAGCCAAAATATTTATTTTACTATTATTTTAATGTTTACAGCATGACAGTATGTATGTGTGAAAATTTCGTAAAGGAATTTTATTGTTTAAATGGTCAATTTGATAAAAAGGACTAAATCGCATAAAGTGTAAAACTTGAGTTCTAATAGCTCAAGGTGTCTAATAGTTATAGAACCTTAAAGTTTAGTTCCTTATGTGGTAAATAGCCCAATATTGAGTTAGTGGATGATATTTGGTTTGACATTATTGAAATATTGAATTAATAGAAAGGTTAATTTTTGTAAATTGGTAAATAAAGATTAATTAAGTAAAAATAAAATGAATTTGGTTGTCCATCTTCATTATTTTTTAGCCGAATTTTGCAAGAAGAGAAGCCAAAGCTTTAGGTTTTCATTCAGCTAAGCAATTTTGGTCAATTAAGGTATGATTTTTGTCTCATTTTTAGTGATTTCTATGCTTTTGAGATCATTGCAACTACTACTAGCTAGCCCAGGGACTATTTTGCAAAATTTTTAAAGCTTTTGAATGATGCCATTGATGAATATGTATGAGTTTTGATGTTTGATTATGGATTTTTATTAGTTGTTGATAGTTAAATAAGTTTTGTAAAGTGATCTTGTGACAAAAATGTCAAAAAGGGATTAAATTGAGAAAATGTGAAATGTAGTGGTTAAAAGTGTGAAAAAAATGAAAATTGTAGGCTGTTGGGGCACTATGGTTATTCGGCTAGCATGGGTTAATCTTCAATTTCATTAATTTGTGATTTTGTGAAATAAAGACTAAATCGTGAAAAATGTGAAATTTGTGGGGCAAAAGTGTAAATGTGTTATAAAGTGCATTTTGGACTAAATTGAATGAATAAATGATTGAATAAGTTAATTTTGAATATAATTAGATAAAGAAAAGTGGACTACGGACTTGGATCGAGAAAAATATAAAGTTATCGACTAATCGACTTGATTTGATGTTTTCATATCCGAGGTAAGTTCGTATGTAATAAGAACTGCTACAATTATGCTTTTAATGCTTTGATATTGCATAAATTCTATATATGGGACTAAAATTATGTTTGACGATGAATCAACTATATGTGGCACTAAATGTGCGAGATCGAGATAGCTTCGGTTATATATGGCACTTAGTGTGCGAGATTCGACATAAATTTGTCTATATATGGCACTTAGTGTGCTATTTGAGATAGCTTCGGCTATGTACGACACTTAGTGTCCGAGATATCGAGTATGGTATTTAGTGTGCGAGATTCGACATAGCTTCGGCTATATACGGCACTTAGTGTGTGATTTGAGATAGCTTCGGCTATGTATAGCACTTAGTATGTGAGATATCGAGTACGGCACTTAGTGTGAGAGATTCAACATAGCTTCGGCTATATATGGCACTTAGTGTGCAATTTGAGATAGCTTTGGCTATGTACAGCACTTAGTGTGCGAGATATCGAGTATGGCACTAAATGTGCGAGACATTGAGTATTCAATGGCATTTCGTGTATGTATGAACTTATTATGGATTGGTACAGGTATGTACATGTATATTATGAGCTTAAAATCAAAAAAGTTACAAAGTTTGTATATAAACTTTTGAATAAGCAGTTGAAAGGATTGTTTGTAATCATAAAGCACATGATATTATGCTTAGATTGATGAATGTTATATTTGTGATTAATTAAGTTTATATCATATGAGCTTACTAAGCTTATTAGCTTACTCTGTGTATTTTCCCATGTCTTATAGTGATATCAAAGCTAGCTCAGATTTGGGGATCGTCAGAGACTTTATCGCACTATCGAACATCTATTTTGGCACTTTTGAAGTTATATATATGGTATATGGCATGTATAGGCTTGAGTCATTTTGAGTATGTTTGATGAACATGTGTTTTTCAGCCAATTGAGTTGGCTTGTGATTATGAATTTCTTAATATAGTAAGTTGTGTAAATGGCTTTTTTTTAAATTAGGTAATTTACCTATATGGAGTGAATAAAGTTGAATTGATAATGCATGTTGGAATGGTTTAACCATATGAATCATATATGTGAATTATGCTTAGTAAGGCAAGTTGAATTGATAGGTAATTGAATAGTTTAATGGCATTGAATTGAGTATTTAATTGGTTGAAATGAATGTTGTATGATTGTGTATTAGTTGATGACTTTTGGCTGCATATTTGTGTCTTAAAATGGTACCATTTTGGTTGTTTAGGTAAGCATGAGTAAGGGTGGAAAATTGGCCTTATAAATGGTCTATTTTTGTCCACATGAGCAGAGACACGAGCGTGTGTGACACTCGGTCATGTTACACGACTGTGTGTCCCTTAGTGATTAAATTGAAATGAAGTCAGTATGCTCCACATGGTCTCACACACGGGCGTGTGATTGGCCGTGTGGTATAAGTCAGTATACTCCCTAATTGGCACACGGCCTAGAACAAGGGCGTGTGACTTGACCGTGCTGCATAAGTTAGTATACCCTACAGTTTTGGCACGGCCTACCTCATGGCCTGGCACACAGGGGGGTATGGCCACTTCGAAGGGCACACGGGCTAGACACACGGGCGTGTGGTTGGTCGTGTGACCCAAGTCAGTATGTATGCCTTGTTTCCACACAGCTTGTGACACGAGTATGTTTGGAGTCATGTGAGGCACACGGCCTGTTCACACGGGCGTGTGACCCCTGTATGGTTGAAAATTTTTTTAAGTTTCCAAAATTTTCATATGTTGCCAATTTAGTCCCGAACCATTTTTAAAGCATGTTTAAGGCCTCGTAGGCCATTATATGGGACAATATGATTGTGTTGAATGATTTATGAGAATGAATGCTTTTAAATTGATAAATGTATGCTATATGTTGTGAATTGATTGGTAATACCTCATAACCCTACTCGAGTGACAGATACAAGTTAGGGGTGTTACAAATTATCGAAAGCTCGATCGATTAGAAACTCGTCGGAGACCTATCACACTATCCAACAGCTAATTTGGTAGATTTTTTGTATTTTGGCTAAGGTTAATAATGGCATGTATATGTTTTTTTCTAATGGTGTTTAATGAATGTGTTAATGTAAGTTTTGGTATGTTTATGTCATTAAAGTTATTATTGAATTGGTGATCTACAACCCCTTACCAAACTGTGTCATTTTGGTCACTTTTAAGTGCATGTATATAAGGTTCTTTTGGCATGTTTGTAATGGCTTGTTAATGGTCATTTCTGATATGTTTTGGTAGTTAATTGAACTAGTCTTTCATGCTTGCCAATATGCATTCTTGATTTGTTTTGGTAAGTGATGTTTTGATACAATTGTGGAGCATTGAATGGCATATTGGTTAGGTGAATTAGGTTTGTTTAAATGGCATGATTAAGTGTATTTGAATGATGCTTAAGTCCCTTGAAAGTGTGCACAAATGGATTGGATAGTTATGCATGAATGGTCATGAAAAGACTTGATTTTTTGGTGAATTTTGGGTTCACACAGCCTGTCACACGATCGTGTGTCATTTGAGATTTCTTAGTGTTCCAAGTTAGTGAGTTACATGACCTAGAACACGGGTATGAGTGGCAACTTAGAGAGTTACATGGCCTAGCATGCAATGTGACAACCCGTTTATGGGTCAAATCAGAAAAGTGGTTTCGAGAGAACAAATTCGAAGTAAAAATATTTATTTTATTACTATTTTAAGGTCTACAACATGATAGAATAATTGTGTGAAAATTTTGTTATGAAATTTTATCGATTGAGTACTCAATTTGACTAGAAGGACTAAATTGCAATTTGAGCAAAAACTTAAATTCTATAGATTAAAGGTGTCTAATTGCTATGATGTTTTAATTGGAAGTCCTTATACGGTAATTAGACCATTGTTTAAATTAGTGGACAAAAATGGACATGGTTAGGTGAAATTTTAAAGTTATGCATTAAGGGTATTTTAGTAATTTGCTAAATAAAGATAAAATTAACTAAAATAAAAGTTTCCATCTTAAATTTCATCTCCCATAGCTGAAAATTTCAAGAAGACCATAGCTAGGGTTTGGTCAACTTTCAAGCTCGATTGTAAGCTTTCTTATCTCGTTTTTAATGACTTCTATATTTTTGAGATCGTGGTAACTTGATCTAGCTATTTCAAGGACTAATTTGAAAGAAATTTAAAGTCTAAAATTTTACCCATGTTGAATATGTTTGTATTTTGATGTTTGATGGTAGAAAATGCATGTTAGTTGTTAGTTAAACAATATTTGTAAAGTGATTTTCGGTAAAAGTGTCAAATAAGGACTTATTTGTAAAATGTTGTAAAATGTGTGGTAAAGTGTGAATAAATAAAAAATGTGGGCTGTTATGAGTAAGGGTAAGGTTCGACTAGGCTTGGGTTGACAAGAAATTGAATGAAATTCATTTTACGAGCCTAGGACTAATTTGTAAAATGATGAAATGTTAGGGGCAAAAATGTAATTTTTGCCATAATGTGTTTTTGGACTATATTGAATAATGTGATGATTAAATAAGTTAAATTTGACATTATAGATCAAGAAAAATAAAGTTCGGATCTAGATCAGGGGAAAAACAAAATAATTGACGAATAGATTCATTTTTTGTCATTTTTGCATCCGAGGTAAGTTCGTATGTAAATAAGCTTTATTATAATTGTATTTTAAACACTTTAATTTTGTATGAAATGTGTAAACGACTCTACAGACACGTTTGACGATATTTTGGCAATCGAGAAATCCCAATCGAACCTTAGGAATAGATTAGGATACAAGTGACATATCACTAGGGTATTATGTTATGTGATCGGGGTGGTGGTCCCGTACGTCCTACCGGTGTCTGAGTATACCAGCATCTGTTACGGTTACTTGACAGCTTGTGTGAGCAGCACCGTGTAGCTACGTCTTAACTAACAGATTGTGTGAGTAGGCCTGTTGATGGCTCGAGAGTGAGCATATATGTGTTATGAGATATGTGACACCTTGTGTGCAAGGTTTCCCGAGTATCCGATATTATTATTTCGAGTGGTTCATTGGGTATGCCAACGATGAGAATAAGTATGAAGTTATTACGAGATGGTACATGTATGTACATAAATCTTATGATTATTAAATTCGTGAAATGATGATTTAATGTGAGTTTGTGATGGAATGAATTATGGTTATGAGACTATGGTAAATAACATTATCTTATATTATATTACATGAATGTTAAATGTATGGTAAGAATTGTTTACTTCTTTCATATGAGCTTACTAAGCTATATAGCTTACTCCATTTATTTTTCCATGTTTTATAGTGTTACTAAGCTAGCTCGGATTGGAGGTCGTCGGAGATCGCATCACACTATCAAACTGTCATTTTGGGTATTGATGATTTTAAACATTTTGAGTATATGGCATGTATAGCTACTTGGTCATTTTGGGTATATGTGTCATTATGAATTTGGTCAAATGTGCTGGCTTATATTTTTTTAAGGTGATTTGGTATTTAGCCATGTAATTGGCTTATTTTGACTAAAATGGTTGTAGGCTTATTTATATAAGTATATGTGCCAATGCCTTTTGTTTATGTGTTTTGTAATGGTTCACTATATGTTTATTTATGGCTATATAGCTTTGTTGTTAAATAGTTGAGTTTGGTTCATTGGTATGCTAGAAGATCTATATGATACAATGCATATTAATGGTAGTCATATTGAAGCTTGAAGAATGTGAGTCTGGTATGAATTAGTTTGGTCAAATATGATGTTGTAATTATGTTAGGTATTGAAATGACATGTTTTAGCCTTGATTGTGGATGTTTTGGCTGTCTAAGTATGCTATGAATTGTGCCATTTGTTTTTGTGTATGTGTGTGCAAAGAGGGTGGCAAATTGGCTTGGTAGATAGCCTTTATTTTTGTCCACATAGGTAGACACACGGGCAAGTGTCTAGACCGTGTGTGACATAAAGCCTGCCCCATGGGCATCTGTTTAGGCCATGTGTCCCCTGCACCTTAATTTTGAGAAATAGAACGCTCAGAATTGAGCACATGGGTAGAGACACGGGCGTGTGCCTTAGCCGTGTGAGGGACACGGCCCCGGACATAGGCGTCATGGCCGTATAAAGTCTGCACCTATTTTATGAAAATTAATTAATCACACGGCCTAGCACACAGGCGTGTGGCTTGGCCCTGTGACTTCAATTTGTTCATGCCTTGTAAAACAGAGAGTTAAAAGGGTTAAAGACACGGGCATGTGTGACCACACGGCCTGCCCACACGGGTGTGTTCCAAACCACACGGGCGTGTGACCTTGTACATGGCAAAAATCTCCTAAGTTTTGTAAAAATTTTCTAATTTCTTGGTTTAATCCCGAACCATTTCCAACGCATGTTTTGGGCCTCTTAGGCTCGTATTAGGGACTTTATGACTGAAAGCAAATGGTTTTGATTTGCATTGAAATTTATGACTCGAAATTGTATGATTGTTTGCGATTTAAGTCCGATAATGCCTCGCAACCCTGTTCTGGCGTCGAATACGGGTGAGGATTTTACAGGAGAGTTCCAATTAGGTGTAACGATTACTGGCTAAGATTAATCGACTTTTTAATTCTTCAAAACCTTCCAAGCATGCTTTTTCAAACTTGAACAGCATACACAAAGGCTTAGAAATTTTTGAAAAATCTTTTATTGTAATGCTCCACGCCCGAGACCGTCACCGGAGTCGAGTATGAGGTGTTACTAAACTTAATTTAACATTTTAAGAACTTTAGATTATTTGTTTCTACATTCACAGCTTTTTAGCTACTTGCGTTACAGTCACAAGAAAAATCATATCTCGAGTTACGAAACTCGAAATCAAGATCCGTAAATTTTCCCTGAATGTAGACTCATATGCCTATCTACAAATTTTTTCTAGAATTTTTGGTTGGGCCAATTAGTACAGTTTATTAGTTAAAGTTACCCCTGTTTCAGGGCTTGACTGGTCTGACCTCTGTTTACTACGAACCACTTTTCTCTCTGTATAAAATTCATATGAATATGAGGTTTATTTCTCCGGAAACTAGACTCAATAAGGATTCTGAGGATATAAAATAAGCCACCTAATTATATCTGTACAATTTATGGTCAATTTATAAAGTTGGAACAGGGGATTCAGAAACTGCTCTGACCCTGTTTCACTAAAATTCAAATATCTTCTAACATATAATTCTTTTACCAGTTTAGTTTGTTTCATGTGAAACTGGACATAATAAGCTTCAATTTGATATTTAATCCATCACCAAATTCAATTTCTATGATTTTTAGTAAATTTTCAAACTCACGTCAGTGTTGCTGTAATATTCTGTTTATGGCAAATTTCATCCTTTTTATGAATTTTCCATGAACTAGGTAACTTATTAACTTCTCATAACATCAAACATATTCTAAACTAACCATTTCCATAATTTATCATTATCAAGCACTTCCTCAACCATTTCATCACCATACCATAAGATCATTTACACAAAATAAGTATTTTGCTATACATGCCATACTTAAATTTACAAGCCATTTTACCGAAAAGTTCTTAGGATAGTGTGGTGATCCTCAGACCAATCCCGACTCTGAGCTGGCTTGTCCAAAACTACAATGAGTAAGAAAGAGGAGTAAGCATAAATGCTTAGTAAGTTCATATGCAAATAATAAGTAACATAACAAAGCAATCATACCAAACAACATTAGCATGGTATCACCAAAACATAAATCTCATTTCTAATCATCTTTCATCATTTTACTACCTTATCATTATTGTATCAATACTCAACCCGAGGGTTAAGTACATACCTGTCCGAAGTATCCATTTCACATCACTTACCAATACGTCTCTTTTCATCTTAAGTATTCCTTCATTTGAGTAGAACTTTACCCGTTGAACTCATCGGAATATAATTCGGATACGTAGGAAGTTTGCACATAAGTGCCACATATGTAGCCAAGCTACCATGTAACCCGCCCATAAGCGAACTCGGACTCAACTCAACGAGCTCAGGCATTCGCATCCATAAGTGAACTCGGACTCAACTCAACGAGCTCGGATGCCTAGTTACATCTCACGAACTCGGACTCAACTCAACAAGTTCGGACATTCGCATCCATAAGTGAACTCGGACTCAACTCAACGAGTTCGGATGCTCAACCATCCTAGTGACATGTCACTTATATCCTAATCTATTCCTAAGGTTCAAACGGGATTTTCCTCGAACATATATCCTTGCCGTCTTCCGTAGAATGCCGAAATCAATACTCGGTAACAATTTATATTCAACAAATAACTCACATAATTTGCATTTTATTCAAAATTAACCACAAAACATATATTTCATGATAAAAATCAGCATATCATATAATTAACATCAATGACTTAAAAATAACAATTATGTTACATTATTTACACATGAACTTACCTTGGTACCAAAATACAAAGGTTTTGCAATTTAATCCACAATCTTTTCTTTTCCTCGATTGGGGTCGTTTCCACGTCTTTCTTGATCTAAAATAACACATTTAGCTTATTTAATACTCACATTATCAAATTAATCCTTAATTCAAATTTTGGCAAAATTACAATTTTACCCCTAAACTTTTGCATATTTACATTTTTGCCCCTAGGCTCGGGATTAAACTTTATTCCTTATTCTTATGTTTTACAACATGCTGATCACTTTTCCCTTCTATGGCAACATCAAATTCTCACTCTAACATGTACTTGTGACTATTAGGTATTTTTACCGATTAAGCCCTTTTACTCGTTTTTGCTTAAAATCGAGTAGTACAAGTTGTCTAACATAATTTAAAACATCATATTCTATCATAAAACATCAAAATACACAAATTTCACCTATGGGTATTTTTCCAAATATAAACCCTAGGTTAAATTATTGCTAACATAAGCTTTATCGAGTTATCGGGATCTCAAAAACATAAAATCATTAAAAACGGGGCTTGGAATCACTTACTATGAAGCTTGAAAGTTGAAGAAACCCTAGCTATGGAGACATGGAGCATTTGGCAGCAACTAATGGGGAAGATGACTATTTTGTGTCATTTTTCCCATTTTATTTCATTAATTATCCAAATGACCAAAATGCCCTTAATGCCTTTCTTTGAAAATTTTCATGTACAAGCCCATTTTTGTCCAAAATTTTAGAAATTGGTCAAATTGCTATTTAATACCTCCTAATTAATATTTCAAAGCAATTTCATAATAAAAACTTCTAGAATGCAAGTTTTGCAACTTATTCGATTTAGCCCCTAACTTCAAATTAAGCATTTTATGCATGGAATTTCTTCACAAAATTTTCACACAATCATGCAATCATATCATAAACCTCAAAATAATTATAAAATAATTATTTCTATATCGGATTTGTGGTCACGAAACCACTATTCCGATTAGGCCCTAATTCGGGATATTACATTTATAAACCTTCGGTAAAATCCGGTATGTCCTAAGAAACTCTGAACTCCTTTAACAATGGCTGGTGGTGGTAATTTTTCCATTACATCCACCTTCGCTTTTTCAACTTCGATCCCGTTTCTCAAAATTTTATGTCCTAAGACAATTCTCTCCTTTACCACAAAATGACATTTCTCCCAGTTAAGGACAAGATTTGTCTCCTCGCATCTCTGAAGTACCTTAGTCAAGTTATTCAAACAAACATTGTAAGTATTAGCAAAAACAAAAAAATCATCCTGAAAACCTCAACAAATTTTCAACCATATCAATAAATATTGCAATCATGCATCGTTGAAATGTTGTAGGTGCATTACATAAACTAAAAGGCATTTGCCTAAAAGCAAACGTACAGTATGAGCAAGTAAAAGTCATTTTGTGTTGATCTTTCGGGGCTACAACTATTTGGTTATTTCTCAAATATCCATCTAAGAAACAGTAAAATTCGTTACCTATCAATTGATCTAACATCTGATCCATAAAAGGTAATGGGAAATGGTCCTTCTGAGTAGCTTTGTTCAAATGTTTGTAGTCTATATAGATTCTCCAACTCGTGACAATTCTCATCAGGATTAACTCATTACGTTTATTCTCACCAATCGTGATTCTACCTTTCTTCGGTACACATTGTACCAATCTTACCCATGAACTATCTGAGATGGAGTAGATAATTCTCGCATCTAACCATTTGATCACTTCTTTTTGCACTACCACTTTCATGATTGGGTTAAGTCTCCTTTGCCAATCAATTCTAGCTCTTTCACCCTCATCTAAAATAATCTTATGCATATAAAAGGAAGGGCTTATTCCTCGAATATTAGCCATGGTCCAACCGATTGCCCTTTTAAATTTCTTTAAAACAACAATTAGTTGTTCCTCTTGGTGTTCTGTTAGTTCTGCTGAAATAATCATAGGCAAAGTAGAATTGTTACCTAAATAAATGTATTTTAAATGGGAAGAAAGTACCTAAAGTTCGAGTTTGGGTGGTTCCTCGATTGACAACTTTGGTTTCGTGTATTCTTGAACTTCCAACTCTAACGATTCAAACTGTGTTGGTTGAACATAATCCCCCGAATTGGCTTCCATCAAAGCCATGTTTTTATTACCTTCTTCATCTTCCAATGGTTCAGACCCTAAGGTGTTGTCTAATGGGTCTTCAAAATTGGTCTCCCATTCAATAGATACTAAGGTTTCTAACTCTTTTATCACTGAACATTCCTCCATCAGATCAAGAAATTTCATCACTTTAAGAACATTAAATGTTACCTGACCGTCTTGAACTCTCATGATGAGTTCACCTTTTTGCATGTCTATCAATGTTCTTCTCGGGGCTAGGAAAGGTCGCCCTAGGATGACATGCACTTCCTTATATTCTTCAAAATCTAACAGAATAAAGTCAGCAGGAAAAATAAACTTATCTACTCTTACCAAAACATAGTCGATCTGTTACATCCCTAACCTGTATCTGTCGCCGGATTAGGGATAAGAGGCATTACCAAACTTATCAGAACCTTTTTCAATAATTTCGTAAACATATTACACATCATTATCATCATAGCAAACATACACAAAGAGTCCCTTTAGAAGGTCAACGAGACCTTAAACATGCTTTAGAAAGGGGTTAAGACTAAACCGAGCTCATAAAAAATTTGTCGAAACTTAAACATTTTTCAAAGTTACAAAGATCACACGCCCTTGTGAATAAGCCGTGTGCCTCACACGGCATTAGACACGCCCATGTGTCTAGACCGTGGCAAAACAGAGCATACATACTAACTTATCCACACGACCAGAGACACGCCCATGTGCCTTGGCCGTAGTCAAAACTGACTTGGGTCACACGATTGACCACACCCCGTATGTCTAGCCTGTGTACACTTTGAAATGGCCACACATGCCCATGTACCAAGGCTGTGTGCCTCACACGACCACCAGATATGCCTGTATGTCTAGGCCGTGCTCGAGACTGACTTAAAATTGTTAGACTACCCCAAGGGACACATGGCCATGTAACATGATCGTGTGTCACACACGGTTGAGACACACGCCCGTGTCTCTGCCCGTGTGGACAAAAATAGGCTACTTGAAAAGCCATTTTGCAACCCTATTATCACAAGGTTTCAAGACCACGTTTCATAACCCAATATACAACCAAATCATTACCAAAACAAGCATCACTCATACTTCAATATCATTTCCATACATAATTCCAACTCAAACATACGAATTCCATGTACCTAATTCATACCATGAACACATGATTCATATCACATTTATAACCATTTCAAGATCATAACAACCTTACCAAATCAATCATGAATCATACCATTTCAACCACACAACTAACTTACCAGAAAGACCATTTCACAAGGCGATATATATATACAAACATTAGCATCATTAACAAGCCATTTTCACATGGCTACATATATACAAATCAAAATGAACCATATCGAAACTAGCCTATACATGCCACATAACCAGAAACTCAAAGCTTTTATTTACCGAAGCAATAATTGGATAGTGTGATGAGGTTTCCTACGACTTCCAACCCGAGCAAGTCTCCAAAACTTTATAAACATAGGAAAAACACAGAGTAAGCTTTGAAAGCTTAGTAAGCCATAAGCAAATAAATCATTTCAATGATATTTCTAAACCAATATCACTAAAACGAATTTAACAAATCTCAATAACATATACATTAATTGTAATCGTAAACCATACTTCCAAATTTGAATAGCAACAGTTAGCTCAATCATATAAATCAAGCTCGCACATATTCATTACATAACCAACCAAAACATGTCATGCTTCACTAGCCAATTTACATATATACGAACCATATATCAAAATACCACCGTCTCTATATCTATTTCATATCCAATTATCAAATCAAAACAGTATATTTTAAAAACCATGTTTATTGTTTCATATTTCTCATGTTCGAATCATAGAATCACAAGGTCATATAACACATATTCATTTGTATACATTTCTTTCATTCATGATAATATAATTCGTATATCATCATTAAAAACATATTCACTTCCATTTTTGAATTTCATATACAATTCATATGTATCAGAATCATATATGACAAAACACAATTACAATTTCATATTTCTCATATAATTCATTTGATTATAGTTCACTTGCTATTAACCATATCTTATTTTCACATAGATCATAATCATACTCACTTTCATTGCTCAATTTCATATACATTGCAACATACCTGATTCAGATATACATTTCATATATTCATTCTTTTCTCGGAATGCCCGTTGAACCGTTCGAAATAAAAAGGATACGCGGAAAGCTCGTACAATGCCAACGTCACAGACCTAGTCTTACATGAAATCAAATATCGATGCCACTGTCCCAGACAGGCTCTTACACGAAATCATATACGATGCTAATGCCCTCGACATGGTCGTACACGTAAATCACAAATCGATGCCAACATCCCAAACGTGGTCTTACACGATAACATATCTCAGAATCCTATGTCATGACATATGTATCCTATACTATTCCTATGGTTTGTACAGGGCTTTTGGACGTCATAACACTGTCGATGATTTCTCAATTTTACATGGTCATCTTTCATAGCCATTCAATACATTTCAGTATAATATAAGCATGAACAAATCAATTTAAATACATTTATTTGCATATGAACTTACCTCGTACTAACACGAACAGACCGGAACGACTATTCGACAATTTTTTACTTTCCCCGATTCAAATCCGATTTCCTCATTTCTTGATCTAATTTAATACAAATTTTGCTTGTTTAATAACATATTCTTTCAATTCCATCCAAAAACACATAAATGGGAAATTTGCACTTTAGCCCCAAACATTTTATATTTTCTACAATTTAGTCCTTATTTCAAAACAACACAAAATACTCAAATTTTCACTATGCCCATGTTAGGCCGAATTCACATTGGATCCCTAGCAGCCCATTAGTTCAGTTTATTTCACACTTTAGTTCTTCAATTTCTCATTTTCTCAAATTAGCCCAAAATACTCAAATTCATCAAAATCCAAACACAAAACATATTAATTCAACACATATCTTTCATTTTTCATCAACTATTATCATAAAGCTTACAAAAGCATCAATAACATATTTCAAAATCATCATCAAATTCTGAAATTTAAGCACGGGCTAGCTAGAACATAAAGTAATGATCTCAAAAACCTAGAAATCATCAAAAACTGAGCAAAATAGACTTACCTATTCACTCATGCATTGGTCGAATACTTTAAAGCTTCAATGGCTTCTTTTTCTTTTAACTTTCGGCAATAGATGATAATGAAGCCAAATTATTATTTTTATTTATTAAAACACTTATTAGCTATTTTACTATATTAACCTTCAAAAATATTTAAAACTACTCCAACTACCCCTCCACTGTCATCTATTATCACAAAAATGGTCTAATATCTTTATAAGGACTTTCACTTTAATAAACCATTGGAATTAAATACTTTAACAAATAGAAAGCCACTTTTGCATTTTACGTGATTAAGTCCTTTTTATCAAATCGGACACGCAAATGATAAAGTTTTCATACAGAATTTTCATACATAACAATTCACATGCAATTAACACAAAAAAATAATATTAAAATATTTTTCTGACTAAGATTTGTGGTCCCAAAACCACTATTCCGACTAGGGTTTAAACTGAGCAGTTACAAATCTCACCTTTAGGGATTTTCATTCCCGAAAATCTTACCAGAAAGTAAATTAAGGATTTGCTTTCACACAGTACATTGCAAATTCACATATAGCTTCGGATTACATATCTCTTTAATCTCACAATGAAGATTCTAATTTTTTTCGCTATACATCATATCCAACTGAATCTACTTTTAACTGTATTGAGTTACCTTCATTTTCTTCTTTATTTAGCTGATGATATTTATCTCATGAATCACTTACTCACAAAGCTCGATCCTGAAACAACGGAGTTAGGTAACTGCCACATATGATATCTCATACAATGTCACTTTTATACTCAACTAATAGTTTATCAAACAGCAACAATCTTTCTTAGTTACTTTGAAATTCTAAAACACAGTGATACATAAATGTTTCGAGAACTAGATTTGCGTTCTTCGATTTCACTGCAATCTCATACTCACAGATTACTATAATTTCCCTCAGAATTATCATATGAGTTTCAGATCTTAATCCAAAACAACAATGACTGGCACCATAAGCAGATTTACCATCACAGAAACAGATAACTCGGCTATTTTATCAATAGAGAAAATCTATACGTACCGAGAGATTTCTTCAGACAATTAACAATGTTTCAAATAACTCTATCTTTTTCAATAATAAGGATAGTTCCGATACAAAATTCATCCACACTCTATTTATATAATCAACAAAGTCAGAAATATCACATTTCATACTCAATCATCGATATCCTGTCTCGGACTGATATGCATCTTGTTAATCCCATATGAACAGATAAACTACCACTAAGAGTTTCTTGTACCAGTTTTTGTATATTCATAGAGCTTTTCTCGAAATAACAGATAATCATCGATACCACATCTGAGGTTCTGAATCAGAATCAATTTATGCTAAACCTATTTTTAACTTATAATTTGCTGACACATTTCTGAATTTCACAACATCACTAAATAAACATTTATTTAACCTCTAATTCAGCTAACAACTGTTCATTACCTGATAAGATCAATCACATATTCATCACTCAAAAAGCACACAAAAGTTTCCCATTCAAACATCCAAAACTATAATCATTTTCCTCGGATAAGAATCACTTACAGACTTACAAGTTTTTTGATGATTCAAGCTAACTTTGTTGTACCAAGTTCGGATCTTTCTCTGACATTAAACATTTTAAACTCTTATAGTCACCATATATATATATCACATAACTCTTTATTCAACTCAGGCGGAACCAGAACTGACATTTCGGTTGATAATGTTTTCGTGCAAAAGAAAGCTTCAACATTCGAACTAACTTTAATTTACCACAAAATTTCTCAGATAGAATTGTTCCAATAGATATAACTCTGTATTAAATTTTCAAGAATACAAACTATTCTTCCAGATTATCCCTCAATTCACACATGTACATTCAAAGTTTATTTCCAATCTATTGAATAGATTTAAACACATATAACTCAATCATCTTTTTAGTCAATTAATTCAAGTCAGACTAAATCACTGAATCAATCTTTTTAAAGAAAATCTTTTCTTCTCGTTTAAAAGGATAACCCAGACATATCATTATATAGATGCCACAATCATCAAATAGAAATCATAATGTCATAATAAGACTGACGTCTTACCAGTAACAATAGATAATATCTCGACTGTTAATAAAGCATTTGAACCTAGAAGAAAATCAAATATGGTTTGGACAGCAACCAATGCAGAAACATAACTTTTATAACTCTGATAACGGTAATGTAGTACTACCAAATTTTAGAACAGAAATTATGATTATAATAGATATAGCCATTTCCGTCAAATAGATATCTCTTATAGATAACCACATAGAATCATAAGAAAATTGGAATAGCAAAATTTCAATGCACAAATATCAGAATGTTACAACCCATGTAGAATGATATCAATTCCGATGATATTCCAGAAATTGTCCAAAAAGAATAATGTCACTCATAAATACTAAAATCCACAATAATAGAAGCAATATAATCTTCACTTATATTCAACAAAACAATAGCTAGAAGAAACAAAACATTTGCCTCATACGAATTTTACCGACGATTTTCATATTCGCTCAAGGGAATAAATACCATAAATGAACATAGCAATATCGAACATAACCAAAATACACCAACCATACTTTCATCTTTTAGTATGTTTAGTTAATGTCCTCATACAATAAGAATTCCTTCTGAAATTAAACAGTCACATATACTTCTGAGAATAAATGTACACATAGAATGCCCAGAAGAAGTCATAGTGACTGCCCGATTATAACCACTGCACTCAGCCATCAATACAATTCAAACATTATCCTATCACTGATAGAAATTGATTTGGAAAAGCTTCCAGTTAATAATTTCTTTAGATAACATACCTGAATAAGTCATTTGATCGGAGTTAACTTCTTCTTTAACAGTGACGTCACATAATCTGAATAGTCTTCAGAACTATCTAATATCTCTTTTAATATTGTCTTCATTTGTTGATTCATTCACTTTTCTGACCACATAATTAATCTTTCGAACACGAACTTCTATAACTTCACCCTCTTGAGCTTATTCAACCCAAATCTTACAGATTTCATTGTAACATTTTACGGATAAGGGGGTGAGGTTAGTAAAGCCTCAAATTCAATTCACACATGAATGCACATAACATATATTATCACAGTTAGCTAGTTTATTACTGATTTCACATTCTCAAATCATTTAATAAACATTTGCTTATAATCACTTTCGTTCTTAACACATAGTTCTTATGCCAACTTAAATCACTAATTCACAATCAAAATTCTTATATAGCATCATAATTCAAATGTCAAAACTCATATGCTCATATAATTATAACATTTATCGATAACAAAAATGTCATACTTCTTTGATCCATACCCTGTATGAGTTTCAACTCATAATCAACACCTTTCCATTCAACCATTTGAGTACACATTCCGTACTATCAAAATTAGCTCGGTTGGAAAGCATATCTATCTTATTAAAACAATTTTTGTCAGAGTCGGGAGATATCACACTATTACAGGTTAAACATGGCATGTATAGCTAGACTCACATACACTATGGTAGTCCTAGTTATGACTAAATCATAGCTCTGATACCGATAAATGTAACACCCCTAACCCGTATCCGTCACCGGATTAGGGTTAAGAGGCATTACCGAACTTATCAAAACCTTTTTCAATCATTTCGTAAACATATTATACATCATCAACATCATAGCAAATCATACACAAAGAGTCCCTTTAGAAGGTCAACGAGACATTAAACATGCTTTAAAAAGGGGTTGGGACTAAATCGAGCATATACAAAATTTGTCAAAACTTGAACATTTTTCAAAGTTACAAAGGTCACACACTCGTGTGAACAGGCTGTGTGCCTCACACGGCATTAGACACGCTCATGTGTCTAGACCATAACGAAACAGAGCATACATACTACCTTATCCACATGGCCGAAGACACGCCCGTGTGCCTTGGCCGTGGTCGAAACTGACTTGGGTCACACGACTGACCACGTGTCTGTGTGTCTAGATCGTGTACTCTTCAAACTAGCAACACACGCCCATGTAACAAGGCTATGTGCCTCACACAGCCACCAGGCATGCCTGTATGTCTAGGCCGTGCTCGAGACTGGCATAAAATTGAAGGACTACCCCAGGGGACACACGACCGTGTAACATGACCCTGTGTCACACACTACTGAGACACATGCTCGTGTCTCTGCCCGTGTGGACAAAAATAGGCTACTTGAAAAGCCATTTTGCCACTCTACTATCACAAGCTTTTAAGACCACGTTTCATAACCCAATATGCAACCAAATCATTACCAAAACAAGCATCACTCATACTTCAATATCATTTCTATACATAATTCCAACTCAAACATACGAATTCCATGTACCTAATTCATACCATGAACACATGATTCATATCACATTTATAACCATTTCAATATCATAACAACCTTACCAAATCAATCATGAATCATACCATTTCAACCACACAACTAACTTACCAGAAAGACCATTTCACAAGGCCATATATATACAAACATTAACATCATTAACAAGCTATTTTTGCATGGCTACATATATACAAATCAAAATGAACCATATCGAAGCTAGGCTATACATGCCACATAACTAAAAACTTAAAGGTTTTATTTACCGAAGTGATAACCAGATAGTGTGTTGAGGTCTCCTACGACTTCCAACCCGAGCATGTCTCCGAAACTCTATAAATATAGGAAAAACACACAGAGTAAGCTTTGAAAGCTTAGTAAGCCATAAGCAAATAAATCATTTCAATGATATTTATAAACCAATATCACTAAAATGAATTTAACAAATCTCAATCACATATACATTCATTGTAATCGTAAACTCATATAACCATATTAAATCACTCCACTTATCTTATTTATCAGTGAATATATAACCATACTTCCAAATTCGAATAATAACCATTAGCTCAATCATATAAATCAAGCTTGCACATATTCATTACATAACCAACCAAAACATGTCATGCTTCACTAAAACATTTAAATATATACGAACCATATATCATAACACCACCGTCTTGATATCTATTTCATATCCAATTTTCAAATCAAAATAGTGTATCTCAAAAACCTTGTTTATTGTTTCATATTTCTCATGTTCAAATCATAGAACCACAAGGTCATATAACAAGCACATATAACACACATTCATTTGTATACATTTCTTTCATTCATGATAATATAATTCATATATCGTCATTAAAAACATATTCACCTTCCATTTCTAAATTTCATATGCAATTCACATGTACCAGAATTATATATGACAAAAGACAATTACCATTTCATATTTCTCATATAATTCATTTGATTATAGTTCACTTGCTATTAACCACATCTTATTTTCACATAGATCATAATCATACTCACTTTCATTGCTCAATTTCATATACATTGCAACATACCTGAATCAGATGCACATTCATATACTCATTTATTTCTCGGAATGCCCGTTGAATCGTTTGGAATCAATAAGGATACTCGGATAGCTCATAAGCTCGTACAATGCCAACGTTCCAGACGTGGTCTTACATGAAATCAAATATCGATGCCATTATCCCAAACAGGGTCTTACACGAAATCATATACGATGCCAATGCCCCAGACATGGTCGTACACGTAAATCACAGATCGATGCCAATGTCCCAGATATGGTCTTACACGATAACATATCTCAGAATCCTATGTCATGACATATGTATCCTATACTACTCCTATGATTTGTACGGAGCTTTCGGACGTCATAACACTGTCGATGATTTCTCAATTTTACATGTTCATCTTTCATAGCCATTCAATACATTTCAATATCATATAAGCATGAATAAATCAATTTAAATACATTTATTTGCATATGAACTTACCTCGTACTAACACGAATAAACCGAAACGACTATTCGATAATTTTTTACTTTCTTCGATTCAAATCTAATTTCCTCATTTCTTGATCTAATTTAATATAAATTTTTCTTGTTTAATAACATATTCATTCAATTTCATCAAAAACGCATAACAAGGCAATTTGCACTTTAGCCCCTAACATTTTACATTTTCCACAATTTAGTCCTTATTTCAAAACAACACAAAATACTCAAATTTTCACTATGCCCATGTTAGGCTGAATTCACATTGGATCCCTAGCAGCCCATTAGTTCAATTTATTTCACATTTTAGTCCCTCAATTTCTCATTTTTACAAATTAGCCCAAAATACTCAAATTCATCAAAATCCAAACACAAAACATATTAATTCAACACATATCTTTCATTTTTCATCAAATATTATCATAAATCTCACAAAAGCATCAATGGAATATTTCAAAATAATCACCAAATTCTGAAATTTAAGCACGGGCTAGCTAGAACACAAAGCAATGATCTTAAAAACATAGAAATCATCAAAAATCGAGCAAAATAGACTTACCTATTCACTCATGCAATGGTCGAATACTTTGAAGCTTCAATGGCTTCTTTTTCTTTTAATTTTTGGCAATAGATGATAATGAAGCCAAATTATTTTATTTTTTGTTATTTATTAAAACACTTATTAGCTATTTTACTATATTAACCTTCAAAAATATTTAAAACTACTCCAACTACCCCTCCACTATCATCCATTATCACAAAAATGGTCTAATATCTTTATAAGGACTTTCACTTTAATAAACCATAGCAATTAAATACTTTAACAAATAGAAATCCACTTTTGCATTTTACGCGATTAAGTCCTTTTTATCAAATCGGACACGCAAACAATAAAATTTTCATACGAAATTTTCACACATAACAATTCACATACTATTAACACGAAAAAATAGTATTAAAATATTTTTGACTCAGATTTATGGTCCCGAAACCACTATTCTGACTAGGGTCTAAATCAGGCTGTTACACAATCTTTCCTTCGGGGTATGCTAAAGATCGATCCACAAATTAGAGTGTCATAGTCGTGGGTCTTACTTCTCCTATTTCCAACAATTTGAAAATAGATTTGGCCATCAAGTTTATGCTTACTCCAGGATCGCACAAAGCTTTACCACAATAAGATTCTCCAATATTACCAGGTATACTAAATCTTCTAAGGTACTTTAGTTTAGGAGGTAACTTGTTATGTAAGAACACACTGCACTCATTCGCTAGTGCTACAGTCTCATACTCACTAAGCCTCTTCTTTTTGGATAGAATGTCCTTCATGAACTTGACATAGTTGGGTATTTGTTCTAAAGCTTCTACCAGTGGGATGTTGATGTGAAGTTGCTTCAGAGTGTTTAAAAACTTCTTGAATTGCACCTCATGTTTCTGCTTATTTTGTTGGAATTTTTTAGGATACGGAAGTGATGGAACTTTGGGTTGGACTGGACAACTTTTCTAAAGAGATAAATACATCTAAAGAAGATGTTAGCTTATAGAATTCACTAGTTTAGATTTTACCTCATCAGACTTTGTAAGTTTTGGCTCTTCTGGTGCAAGAATTTCAACTATTGGGTGACTTTCCTCATTCTCAATAGGTTCAACCTCAACCATCTTAGGCTTCAACGTACCACTTTATAAGGTAACTATCTTGCAATGTTCTTTACCTAAATTTCTTGAATTTTTTGTATCATTCGGCAAAGTTCCTTACGGTTGGTTACGAAGCTCCATAGCTAACTGAGCCATTTGGTTCTCCAAATTTTTCAATGTTGCTGATTGACTCTAGATTAAGGCGTCATTCTTCACCATGTACATCTTCAACAAGTTCTCCAAACTATTGGATGATTCAACTTGAGGTGGTTTAGGAATTTGCTGATTAAAGCCTTGGGATTTACTTGGTCTATGTTTCATATAGGTGTTTTTCGGTCCATTTCCTTGGTTACTCAAAGAAAATTTTAGATGGTTTCGCCATGAAGGATTATAGAAGATAGACTGTGGTCCTTTTCCACTTCTATTTTGGTGTTGATTCCCTGTGTAATAAACTGACACGGGATTTGATCGACAATTCTCGAAAGAATGGCTATCCCCACAATATACTTAGGAAACTACATCGAATTGACTTGGTGTTTGAGCTACAAAATTATTCACACCATTAGTGGTAAAGTGTTTCAGTATTGAAGAGATAGGCGATACATGAGCTGAGAGTGAAGTGAGGGCATTGACTTCATGAACTTCGGCTATACATCTTCCTGACACTACTTCACCTGTTGGTCATTGATAGTTGTTACTAGCGATCCTCTTGATGATTTTGTAACCCTCATTATAAGACTTCGATAAGAGAACACCAGTCGTAGAAGTAATTACCATTATTCTTGTGTGTGCGTTGAAACCGTTATAAAACTTCTCTAATTGAATACAGTGTGGAATCCCATGATGAGGACACTTATGAAGTAATTTTTTGAATCTCTCCTACGCCTCGTACAAGGACTCATCATCCAATTGCTAGAAAGCAATGATCTCATTTTGCAACCTAGAGTTTTTGCTAAGTGGAAAATACTTAACACAAAATCTTTCTTCTAATTCTTACCAAGTAGAAATTGAGCTAGGTGGCAATGAATTGAGCCATGCTCGTGCTCAGTCTTGCCATGAGTATGGAAACAACTTTAACCTCAATTCGTCTTCAGTCACATCGGCTATTTTAAATGAATCACTCACCTCCATGAATAATCGAAGGAGAAGGTGTGGATCTTTCGTAGGCATTCCATTGAATTGGCCCACCATTTGAAGAATTTGAAACATTACAGGCTTTAATTCAAATTGGGGTGCCTCGATATCCAACCTCCTAATTCCTGAACTTAACTCATTAAAGATTGGCACAGCATACTGTCTTATGGCACGATCCCTATCATCAGTAATAAGGATGGGATTGTCCATATGATTGGCTTTATTTCCTTGTCCATCATTTTGATTTCCAAGGTCCATTTTGACTTGTCTCTAGGCTAATCGTTCACATCTTCTTCATTTAAATGTCCGCTTGATTTCAAGGTTTACCGGTAAGAAATTGATAATTTGATCTATGCTCATAAACTCTTGAAAATAAATCAAAAAAATAAAGAATAAAAAATTAATTAGTAAAGTTAAGATTTAATTAAAAGATAAAACAAAAACCAAATTGGAAAGAATATTTTCACAAAAAAATGATTAAGGAAACAGTCCTCGACAATGGTGCCGAAAACTTGTAATGCGTAGGTTTGTGCAAGTGTACACAGTCGTTACCAAGTAATAAATAAGTTAAAAAGTCTCCACAGGGATTGTGTATGTTAATCAATTAATTGTAAAATTAAAGTTCACAAGTTGGTGATAAAAACACAATAATTTGAGTGATGGATGTCAAGAATAATTAAGTAGATGCAAGATGATACCTAATGCAGTTCTAATCTAATTATGATAATTAACTAAAATGTATGAGATGAATTTAGCAGCAACAACACAAACTTCAACAAGAAATAACATGAATAGGCTAGAATAATTACATCATTCAACTTAATTCATTTTTCTCATGCTTAACAATGTTTGAAAAATATTCCATGGCAACTCGATCTTTCATGAGTTTGAAACCAAAATAAGTCTTTTCGAAATATTTTACTTAGTAAAACATGCATTTTACTGAACATATTAAACTAAGGGTTTCTTAGAATTCATGTGAAGTAACAGGAAAGGGTTAGGTTTGAAACAATTTAATCACATAAACCTAAAAACTATACAAGATAATAGAGCTCGTTAAAGTTATTATGAACCTTTAATTTGGTCAGGCTAGTGTCTAAATTAAGCATGCACTTCTCAACTATTATGTCCATTAGCTATCAGCTAATTCCAATGCATCCAATCACGTATGAATGAAATACATACTTAAGTTTAATTGAAAACATGAATGACTGAGGCACAAACACTATAAACATGATTTAAACAAACTTCATTGAATTGATGCAATCATTCTAGCTAAACAGATTTAAGCTATCATTTTTTATGACAAAATAACAAAGCACATTCCAAACATGATTAAAATTAAAGTAACAAGTAAAGGAAGAATAAACTATGTTCAAATCAACAGCTTTGTGAACTATGATTGAAAAAGTTTCCTCCAATCCCCGTGTTGCTCCTTTACTAATGGTTTCTCAAGGTGGCCAGCCAAGAGATGATCTTATCAAGGTTTTGATGGCTAAAAAAGAAAGGAAATATAGGATGCTATGAATGGGAATGAAGAGAGGGAATGAGAGAATCAAAAAGAAATGTTAAATTAATAATGAATGAAGGATGCTTAAAATGTGAGATGAGAGAGAGTATTTATACTTGAGTTTGGTGGATGAGTTTACTAAATATGGCATAAAAGATCCCTTGGATTTCTCCTACCTTTGGCTAGCCATAATATATGGAAAAGAGGGTGATTTGGTTGCTTGATTCAAGAATAAAATCATGCTTAAATCATGGAAGGGGTGGACGATTTCTTGAACAAACATAGTGTGTTGATTTTCAATAATTTTCCAAGTGTAGGGAACTCCAAATAGTTATCCCAAAAGCTGATTTTTGGCTACCCAAATATCCTTGTCGAATTGGGCTTCTCTTCTCCTTGTTTGGACGGTTTTGTGACACATTTAATAGTCAAACTTGTCCACCATGTAACACCATTTTTCACTAGGTCAAAGCAACATCTTCATGACCCAATTTACATGGTTTTGCCGTCCAAGTAGGGTAGATAAAGGTAAGATTCCTGACTCAGAATGGATAATTTGATGGATGCAAAAGGCAAAGCCAATTTACAAGGATTACGCACGGAGACACAACTTGTAGATGGTATAGGTCCCATCCTTCAAATATAGTTCAAGAACAAAAAATAGTAAAATTAATGAGGAGGACCTAGAAGAGGAAGAAGATCCTGAAGAGCAAGAGGACGAGCTATCCAAAAAAGGCACCTATTGAAATTGAGCTATTTTTATATTTTGGGGATTTTAATTTTTCAACTGGGATGAATTCTATTTTTGGCTTTAGCTAAATTCTTGTTCTTACTAATTAAAAAAAAGGCTTATTTCCATGTAGGAACTCCATGCTTTGAATGACACTATATTTTGGAGCTAAACAAGCAAGGGGGAGGTAACCCGACAAACATTGTGAAGTTATCACGCTAAACTGGGTAATCTCTTTCTTTAATTATTCTTCGAGCACATTAGCGACAATGTGCCAAATAAGGTGGGGGTGTCTCAAAATGATTCGATCAATGTGTAAATGTACGCAATCGTTGAAAAGTAATAAAGTGATAAGTATATCGATTATCGTCTCCACAAGGAGTGTCTATGTGAATCAAGTATTGCAAAATTAATTACTAACAAGTTGGTTGGTGATGAAAATAAATAAAATTGATGGATTTGATTAAATTAAACTATGGATTTGATTAAATTAAACTAACCTAAATATGCTTAAAATTAAATTAAATAAATGAAGAAATGAGTATGCAAGTATTTTAGTGAAATCACAATATCATGCATGTGTCAGAATATTTCTCATTTCTAACTTAGAAATATATAAATACTACTAATGATGTTACAGAAAATTCCATGGCAACTTGGTATTTATCAATCTGAATTTAATTACGAGCACTTTGGCTTCTCTTGAAGTCTGAAGTTTAACCTCTTATCTACATATGTCTATGTTTGTTACGACTTCAATGTTACTTTTTCAGGCATCATCTAAGAATTCAACTTAGTAAATTATTAAGTATAACATATGTCTATGTCAAAAACTTAGTAAAATTAATAAGCAAAAAAATAGATTAATGTAAGGTAAAGTAATATTTCTATACTGAAATAATTTAATCACATGAATCTTAGGATTATGCAAGGTAATAAGTTTCGAATTATTACAAACTTTAACCTAATTCTCTCGAATATAGATTAAACATGCATCATTCAAATAGTTTGTCAATTAATTACAGTTCGGTTAGGATTAAATAATTAATTCAGTTGCATTCCCCACATTCATAATGCATGAATACATAGTCATAATTTTATTTGAATGCATAAATAGTCGAGGCACATAACATCACCCATAGTCATAATTTATGCTATGAAAATTAAATTATTTTAACACCGAAGGAATTAAGTAACCATAATTATATTAAAAACAATAAATTCAGTTGCAAACATGATTTCTTAAATTGAACAACAATAAATTAAAAAAGAAAGGGAAATAATTGCAAAGCCATTTCCAGTGGTTCTCCGAGCCTTGTTCCTGCTTTGTGTTCTACTCCTTTTCGTAGCAATCAAGCCAAAATGCTCCTCCAATGGCCAAATGGACTTCTCTCAAATCCTTACACAACTCACTTGAAAAATGGGAAGGGAAAACAAAGAGTGAAAGATGGATGAATGAGGGATGATGAAATGAGGGAGTAAGGGGTGGTATTTATACTAGTAGGGGAAAGCTTATATTTTCTAAAAATAGCAGCCAATCCCCCTTCCCATGGCCAAACACCTTGAGAAGAGGAGTGAGTATGATGAATTTGCTAAAAATAGAAAAAACAAGGCATGTTTCAAGGAATGAGTTGAACGGTCACTTGGCAAACTTGTTGGGGCTATTTTGTAATTTTTATAAAGTTTAGGGATGTAACAACCCATTTTTAGTCAAATCAGAACAGTGGTTTCAGGACCACAAATCTGAAGTTGAAATAATTATTTTAATGTTTATAGCATGATTGAATTATTGTGTGAAAATTTTGTTAAGAAATTTTATCATTTGAATGCTTAATTGGGTAAAAAGGACTAAATTGCGTAAAGTGTAACAGTGATGTTTTATTAGCTAAAGGTGTCTAATAGCTATGGAACCTTAAACTAGAACTCCTTATGTGGTAAATAAACCATTTTTAGTGTTAATGGACATGCATAAATGAATTTTAATGGTTTATATTAAAGGTTAATATTTTAATTTAGTTAATAAAGAATAATTAAATAAAATAAAATTTCTTATCATCTTCCTAACATCATCTACCACCGAAAATTTCATAATAAAAAGCCATGGAAGAAGCTTATGCATTCGGTCATCTTATCTAGCTTGCATGTGAGCATTTTCATTTTGTTTTTAATGATTTCTATGTTTTTGAGATCGTTGCAACTAGGTCTAGCTAGCCTGGGGACTACTTTGCAAAACTATTAAAGATTTTGAATGTTTCCATTAATGAATATATGAGTATTTTGATGTTTAATGATAGATTATGAATGTTTGATGATAGTTATACAAGTTTTGTTAAGTGATTTTTAGTGAAATGCAAATTAGGGATTAAATTGTGAAATGTGAAAACTGTGGTTAAAATGTAAAATAAATGAAAAATATGGGCTGCTAGGGACCTAATTGAAATTCGACTAGCATGGTTTATGGTTAAATTGCATGAATTTGTGTTTTAATGCAATAAGGACTAAATTGTAAAAGATGTGAAATATTAGGGGCAATTGTGTAAAAATGCCTTCAAGTGATTTTTGGATTAAATTGAATAAAGTGATGATTAAATAAGCTAAATTTGATATTATATAGATCAAGAAAAGCGAAACTCGAATCTAGATCAGGGAAAAACAAAGTTATCGACTAATTGATCTGTTTCGTTGTTTATACATCTGATGTAAGTTCACATGAGATAAATTTCATTATAAATGTATTTTAAATGATTTGATATTGCATAAACTGTGATTACGAGACTACGGAAATGTTCAACAAAGATTCAATGATGATTTGGCATTTGAAATCCCAGTTGAACCTTAGGAATAGATTTAGATACTAGTGACATGTCATTAGGGATTATTGTGATTATGTGATTCGAGTGCTGGTCGGTACGTCCTTGTAACAGCCTGTTTTTATTCAAATTGGAATAGAGGTTTCAGGACCCAAATTTGAGGTCAAAATATTTATTTTATTATTATTTTAATGTTTACAGCATGATAATGTGATTGTGTGAAAATTTTGTTAAGAAATTTTATCGTTTGGTTGATTAATTCGATAAAAAGGACTAAATCGCGTAAAGCGTAAAACTTGAGTTCCATTAGCTAGAGGTGTCTAATAGCTATAGAATATTGAAATAAAGGTCCTTATGTGGTAAATATCCTAAAAACATGTTAGTGGATGATAGTGGCTTGGTAATTTTGAAATTTGTAAGGTTTTTAAAGGATAATTTTGGTATTTAGTAAATAATGGTTAAATTAAATAAAACAAAACCTAAAATTTATGTTAATCTTCTTCCTAAAATACTAAGAACCAAATTTTACAAGGAGAAAAAGGGCTAGGGTTCGGCCAAGCTTCATATGCTCAATTAGGTACAATTTTTGTCCCGTTTTTAATGATTTATACGTTTTTGAGATCGTTGCAGCTAGGTCTAGCTAGCCTAGGGACTATTTTGCAAAAATGTTAAAGATTTTGAATGATGTCATTGATGAATAAATGTGTGTTTTGAAGTTTCTTGATAGATTATGGATGCTTGTTGAAAGATATACAAGTTTCGTTAAGTGATTTTTAGTGAAAATGCAAAATAAGGATTAATTTGAGAAATGTTGAAACTTTGTGGTTAAAATCTAAAATAAAAGGAAAATATGGGTTGCTAGGGGTATAATGGTAATTAAGCTAGCATGGGTTAGTCTTGAATTTCATGAATTTGTAATTTTGTGTAATAAGGACTAAATTATTAAAATGTGAAAGATTAGAGCTAATGTGTAAAATAGCTCAAAAGTATATTTTGGATTGAATTGAATAAATAGAGGAATAAATAAGATTATTTTGATTACTTATAGATCAAGAAAAGAGGAATTCAGACTTAGATCGGGGGAAAAGTAAAGTAATTGAATAGTCGGTCCGTTCTGTCATTTTCGTATACGAGGTAAGTTCGTATAATTGAACTTAAATGTGTATTTATCTAATTTATGGATGGAATTGAGATTGTATTTAATTTATTAGTTAAATTTGAAGATCTTAAAATAAATGTACGGTTTAAGTAGATGAGTTGCTAAATAAGACCATAGCTAGGCTATGGCAAATTAGAAAATAAGACCATAACCGGGTTATGGCATGTGAATGTAAGACCATGCCAGGGCCATAGCAATGTATGTATAAGACCATAGTTGGACTATGGCATCGAAAAATTGATGTATTCGTACTGTAAGCATTTATAAACTCGGAGTTATTTGATAGGTAAATTGGTGAGGAATAGATACATATCGGTACAGGTATGTAAGGAAAACTATTCAAATAACTAGTTAAAAGAAGTCGAGAACTTATGAATTACGATGTGGTTCCATTTTATGTTAACTCATTGAATGATGCTGTAAATGCAAATTTATGTTAGTTAGTTTGAAATGTTAATGAATGATGAGATTATTTCATTTTTACATACGAACTTAGTAAGCTTTATAGCTTACTTTGTTTATTTTTCTATGTTTTATAGTATTTCAAAGATAGCTCAGATCCGGGGATCATCAGGAACTTCATTGCACTATCGAACATCTATTTTGGTACTTTTGAAGTTGTGTAAATATGGTATATGGCATGTATAGGCTTTAGTCATTTTGGTATGTTTGATGAACATGTACTTTGGCCATTTGAGTTGGCTTATGATGATGAATTTAATGATGTTTATAAATGTGTAAATGGTTCTATTTTGAATTTGGTAATTAACCTATATTGTGTGATTAAAGTTGATAATTTTGGAAACTATGTGCTTGTGAATGGGTGAATGATAAAGCATGTTTGGAATGATTTAGTTAATTAAATTGTATATGTGAATTAGGTATGTAAATAGATGGTAAATTGTGACTTGTATTGTTGATAATGAATTGGTATTGAATTGAGTATTGAAATGGTTGAAATAGATATGGTATGACTTGTACATTGGTTGATGACATTTGGCTGCTTATTTATGTCTTAAAATGGCACCATTTGAGCTTGTTTAGGTATGTACTAAATGGGTGACAAAATGGCTTGGTAAATAGCCTATTTTTGTCCACACAGGCAGAGACACGGGCGTCTGTCTCAGCCGTGTATGACTCACGGTCATGTTACACGACCATGTGTCCCTTAGGGTTGAAATTGAAGTCAAGTCAGTATGCTCCACACGGCCTCACACACAGGCGTGTGACTTGGCCGTGTGGCATAAGTCAATGTACCATACAGGTTTAACACAGCCTAACACACGGCCTAGTGCACGGGTGTGTGAGGCCACTTCGAAGGGTACACAGGCTGGAACACGGGCGTGTGGTTGGCCGTGTGACCCAAGTCAGTAAGCTCACTTGTTTGGACACGGGTAGGACACGGCCATGTGCTCCCATTTTGAATGTCCACATGGCCTGTGACATGGGCGTGTGTCCCCTGTTTTGAGAGAAATTTTCAAAGTTTCGTGAAAGTTTCTTGAGTTATTGGTTTAGTCCCGAACCACTCCGAAAGCATGTTTGGGGCCTCGTAGGCTCGTATAAGGGACAAATTGATTGAGATTGAACAATGAATGATTGAATTGAGAAACTGTATGCTAAATGGATGTTTAATTGTTTTGTAAGTCTGGTAATGCTCTGTAACCCTCTTTTGGCGTTGAATACGGGTGAGGGGTGTTACAGTCCTACCGATGGCTGAGTATACTGGCACGTGTTGTGGTTACTTGACAGCTTGTGTGAGCAACACCTTGTAGCTACATCTCGACTGACAGCTTGTGTGAGCAGGCCTATTGATAGCTCTAGTGTGAGCAATAAATGTGATATGAGATTTAGTTGGCTTCGGGCCATGATATTGGCACTCTGGTGTGAGTTTCCCATGTACCCAATAGTATTCCGAATGGTTCAATGGGTAAATGAAAGACATGGATGTGTTTGAGATTGGTACGAGATGGTACAAGTATGTACATGAACCATATAAGCTTAAATAGAAGAAGTTGTGAAGTTCGTACATAAGATTATGATTGAAAATGTGAAAGGTTTGTTAGTTGGATGAATTACATGTTGATATGTTCAATTTGATAAATTGTAAATTTATGTTAAGATTGAGTTAATGTCATACGAGCTTACTAAGCTAGATAGCTTACTTTGTTTAATTTTCCATGTTTTATAGTGACTTTAAAGCTAGCTAGGACTCGGGGATCGTCGGAGACATCGTCCCATTATCCAACTATCAATTTGGTACTTTTGAGCTTATGTTTTAAGTATATGGCATGTATAGGGACTTTGGTCATTTTGGTAATGTGTTGGTAGTGAATTTAGCCATTTGAATTGGCTTGTAATTGTATATGTTTTTGTTTGTATATATAGCCATGAGTGATGGCTCATTTTGGGTTATTTTGGTATGTTTGAATCATGTATATATATGTATCTATGTCATGTGAAATATGTTGATGATGGTTGTGTAATGCTTAATGGTAATAAGCATTATGAGTATCAAATGGTTGATTTGTGGATATTGGTTTGCTCGTAAATTGAGCATGTTGATGTATGATTAAATGTGCATAATTGGTTAATTGTGTGTGTGAATTTAGTATAAATGACGTGGCCTACTTTTGTGACTTGTGTGTATGGAAGATGGCAATATAGAATATGCATGATTTAAGCTTGAATTGGTTTGTTTAAATGTCTATTTTTATGCCGTGAGTTGTGCAATTTGTTTTGGTATAGGTATGTGCAAGTTGGGTGGCAAAATGGCTTGGTAAATAGCCTATTTTTGTCCACACCAGCGTGTGTCTCAGCTGTGTGTGACACACAGTTATGTTACACGACCGTGTGTCCCCTGGTGTTGAAATTAAAATCAAGTCAGTATGCTCCACATGGCCTCACACACGGGCGTGTGACTTGGTCGTGTGGCATAAGTCAGTATACCTTACAGGTTTGGCACGGCCTAGCACACGACCTGGCACATGGGTGTCTATGACCATTTTTAGGGCACACAGGCGTGTGTGTTGGCCGTGTGACCCAAGTCCGAGAGTTACATGGTGTTGGACACGAGCTGGGACACAGCCATGTGCTCCTATTTCGAATGTCCACACGGCCTACGACATGGGCGTGTCTTTGGCTGTGTGAGAGACACGGTCGGGCCACACAGGCATGTGTCCCCTATTTTTGAGAAAATTTCTTAAGTGTTCGAAAAGTTTCCAAAGTTATCGGTTTAGTCCTAAACCACTCCCAATGCATGTTTAGGGCCTCGTAGGCTCGTATTAGGGACAAAATGATTGTTTGTGAATGAAATGTATATGATTTGATTAACTGTATGTGAAATGTATATTTAAAATGTGTTATAAGTCCGATAATGCTCCATAACTCTATTCCAACGTTGAATATGGGTGAAGGGTGTTACAAAGGACCCTTAAATTAATTATTTCATGGATCATGGGGCTGCTGGTTAACCTAATTTGGGCTCTCCCTTCCTTAATTGGACGATTTAGCTTCAAAATTGAGCAGCAGGCTTGACTACATCGCTGATCCAATTTCTAAGCTCGGTTAAGTTTGTCCATTATCCATAATTCTAATTAATTTTGGATAACCATAGTTGATTAATTATCACCCCTCCTTTGCATGGCTCCTATTGCACAAAATTGCTACAAAAAGGTCAAAATATGTCAATTTAGAATGTAAATACTTAAAAATGGAAATTGTCTTTAATTTAGTCCATCTAAGTAATTTTGTAAAAAAATTACAAAATTCGTAATTTAAATACTCAGAATTTGCATAAATTACTAGTAAAAAGGTGTTGAAAAAGTTCATATAATTTAAAGTTATCACACCCTCAAACTTAATTCATTGCTCCTGCTGAATAATGCTAACTGACATTAAAACTCAAAGAACTTACATTTACAAGAAAATCCATTTTTAAAGAAAGTTAAATTTTCCCATAATCATGTGTTCAACAAAACTATACTCAGAAAGAGAAATTTTGAAAAACATGTAACTTCAGTATATATAATAAGCAATTATTTCAAATATTAATATGCTAACAAAAATATGTGCTAAGTAACTTTAATTAACAAATGTGTGCTAAGTACTCCCCAATCAAATTTTATTTCCTTCAAATAAACTAAGCAACAATCCCTAAGTTTAATTTGTGCTTTCATATACTAAGCTTAGTAATTCATCTCCACTAATGTAGTCGACATAATAATCTAAATCAGTAGGTCTTTCATAAGGTTGTAATGGGGTTAGGGTGAAGGTATGGAAAAGAGAAAGATAATTTTAGGCTAAAAACCATAGACTCGACTTACCTTGGACCTTCAATTTTGCAATTCTCCCATAAAACACTAACTTCTTTTTCAAATTGAGTACCTATTCTCTCTGTGCTTTATTTTCCAACAACCAGAATATTTTTAAGCATCCATTGCTTTATTAAAGAAAATAATTTTAACATTTTAAGCATTCCATGCTCTTCTCTACTCCCCTAAACTTAATCACAAAAAATATTATGGATGTACTAAGTCTAATGTTTGGGACAAATAAGGAAAATTATTAGAGAAGGGAATGGCTCAATTCATGTAAGCTTCAAAAGAAAAATCAGGCCATATAGCTCAAAGTAGGGTTTCAAAGGATAATTATTATTAAGGTTGGCTGGAAAGGATCAAACGGTCCAAATAAAAATTTGTCTAAATTGTTTTCAAATTATCACGCCTCCTGGGATTTCACCTCAAGGAAGTTACTAAGTCAACTCTAAAAGCTTAAATTTTTATGCATACCTAATGTTTCTAAGGACTAAAATTTTATGGATTGTCTTGCACACAATTACTAAGTTCAACATTTTTAACATAATTAAGCTTAACATAAAAATAATTAAAATAACAGAATTTTATACACACTAAAGTTAACATAGTTAAACAAAAAGTAAATTCCGAGCAATATTGTACTTACACATTACTTGATGGAAATAATTCAATTTTCATTAAAAATCCCCCCAAAAAATTTTATTTTCGGTCCCCTCCACTTAAAGAGAAACAATGTCCTCATTGTTTAAAACGTAAATCAGAGGGGACAAAAATAAATAAATGTATGAAAATTGTGCACCGAGTAGGAACCTAGGAAAGGGAGATAAGTCAAATTGACTGCTTAAATATCAAGCTTGTACTTGACAGATCCAACCCTAGACATGCACATAACCTACCACACTTCCTCTTTTTCGTGGACTTAAAAAAAATTATTTGCAAATTTGTTCAATTTATTCATAAATGCAACTTTAATTTTTATTATGAAGAAAATGAAAATAAACAGAAGTAAATAAATCTAACATGTCCTAGAAAGAAAACAAAAAGGAAATCCCCATTATTTATTTAGTAGAATCCTCGCTATCTGAAATTGTTTCCACTTTGCCACAACCCTTTATGAATTTAGCTCTTCTCTCCAGAGTGATGAATTCATCTCGCTTGGCTTCTAAAGTTGGCATCCATGGATCAAAGAAAAAATCTAGAAATTCAGGCACAAAATCAAATGGGTTACGTGTGAGTTTTCTAAATGTACCCCTTATCGAACCGTCTTAGATTTTAGCAAATCTACAATAAACTTGTTCTTGTTGATGCATGTCTTGTAGCATGCTCATGATTTTAGTTTGGTTCGATTGTGCAGCAAATTTGTATAATGGAAAGGTAGGTGTAGGCTAAATCCATTCGGGAATAATAGGTTGGGTGGGTTTCATGAAATCAGGCATTGTCTCAACTGGATGATCGGGTGGTTCTGTATTGGATTGGTCATCAAAAGGTTGCTTTTTCCTAAAAGTGCCACCTACTAGTCTAGCAATGTCATTTTCTATGATACGGCCTTGATGGTTTCTTGCTTTTAAATCTACCTTTAGAAGTGTGTGAGATTGCAAGCATAGCAATGTAATCAACGGTGGAAAATGAGAGTAACCAACCCACTTAGCAGCATAATCTTAGATTTCTTTGTGGATAATCTTTCCCAAATTGATAGAACTTTCTATCATGATTGCATATAACAAAAACATTCATTCCATCATGATAGTGGAACTGTGTGAGATATACATAAGACTGAATCGTATGAAATAAAACCATACATTTGTTATTGGGTTCAGTAGCTCTGTTCAGCAAGTGTGATTGTCGTATTTCTTAATTACCAATTCAGATTGGGGAACCGTGACTTCTTTCAGCACTTCTTGAAGTAATTCCAATCAACACTTTTCAACATAAAAGAATAATCGTTGTCCTCTATATTAGGTAAGTGAAAAAAACCTTTTATAGCTTGAGGTGCGAAAGATACCTTTTTTAACTCGAACAGGAACTTCTGTTTTTGTTGATGAAGTCAAATTTGAGTAAAATTCCCGAACTAATTCAGCCTCATAAAGTTGTTTTTTCGTACATAACATATTCCACTTTAATGCATTAACAGCTTTCTGAATGTCTGACAACACTATCATCAGATCAATATTTTTCAAGTGAAACCCTTTGTTTGGAAGCATCGGTTGCTTTTTGAAAATTGATTCAAATCTCTTCATTGCTTCTTTGCTATGAAATCTATCACGAGATTCAATGGTTTGAGACGTACTTCCTTTTCTAGTATGAGACATCTTTGGAGTGTAAAAAATTGTGAAAAATAGGTAAAAATTTTGGTTCGGTGTGATGACTTAATGGCTAAGGAGGTTTGACAATTGGATGTTTTAGGGTGCGGCTAGGTGTGGTGGTTGAAGGGCTAAAACGGTACGATTAGGTGGCTAAGAAGTGCGGTGACTTAAAGTGATTCGACCGACAACTTTGGGAAGAAGAAAAACATGGAAAAGAAAGGAAGAAACCATGGAGAAGTAGGGGGAAAGAAGAGGTGATGATATGGGGGTTTAGGAGAGGAGATGGTTGATGGTTTTTTTATGTGTTAGGTGTTGTAAAAGGGTCTATTTATAGGGGTGATTTCAAATTAAATTTTTTTGAAGCAAAATCCTACTAAAACAAGTAAGCGTTTAACCTGAGATGATAAAACATTAAAAATAAGGAGATTAATGTTAAATAAACAAAATCCCTTTTATTTTGCAAAAATTAAAATTAAAATAACATAAATTATTTTATAAGTTGTACAAATTATTTAAAAAAATTACAGCCATTTATTTTAAAACAATAAAATCAATAAGTAAAGTACCTATACTGCAAATAAACCAAATAATAATAAAATAAAAACCTGAGTCAAACTTACCATTTATTTTGCAAATTAAATTTATTTATTTATTTAGGGAATATTTTTTCGAGAAATTACATTAGAATCAATTCCCAAGAAAGATTGGAAGGGTTACAAATAGTCCCACTTAAAACCCAATCTCATCGACAGAATTTTTTCTAATATAATGGTTCAAGAAAAATAGTGCCTGTGTCAATTATTAAAAGCAAAAAGAAAATTATGGGTCCAATAAAGTGAGCGAGGTGTTACTCTGCTTATCTTACTGTTCTAGTAGTGTTTAAGTCGTTGGCCATTAACCTTGAACTTACCTCCCTTACTATCTTACAATTCGACCGCTCTGAATGGATAGACTTGTTGGATGGTGAATGGACTGAATCATCGAGACTTAAGTTTTCCAGGAAATAGCTTCAGTTTCAAATTGAACAATAGGACTCTCTATCCGACTTTAAATTCTCGAGGTTGTATACATTCTTCATACCATCTTTTGGTCTTTTCTTTAAAAATTTTGGCATTGTCATAAGAGAACAACCTCAATTCTTCGATCTCGTTGAGTTGTAGCATCTTTCTTTCTCCATCTTGTTTCAAATATAGGTTAAGTTATTTTAGAGCCCAATGAGCTCTATGTTTCAACTCCAATGGTAGATAACACGCTTTTCTAAAGACCAATCCTATAAAGAGTCATCCCTAAAAGTGTTTTGAAAGTTGTTTGATAGGCCCACAAATCATCTTCAAGTTCTGAGACCAATCCCTTCTATTTGGTCTTACCAGCTTCGTGAGTATCCCTTTGATTTCTTGATTTGCCAGCTCAGCCTTCTCATTTATCAGCAAATGATAGGTAGTAGCCACCTTATGTTTTACATCTTATTTCTCAAGCTACTACCTAATCCACTTATTCACAAAGTGAGATCCTTCATCGCTAATTATAGTTCTAAGAGTCCTAAACCTTGTAAATATGTGCTTATATAGGAATCGCATGACTACTTTGGCATCAGTCATCAGATATGCTTCGACTTCTACCCATTTGAATATGTAGTCCACGACCACTAGGATATACCTATTACCATAAGAAAAAGGAACCTAAAAAGTAAATACCCCAAATGTCAAATGATACTACCTCAACTTCATTCGTCAGTGGCATCTCATTCCTTCTTTGTAATGCCCCAAATTTGGGCCTAGAAGTATTAGGTTTGAGCAGGGGTGTAGTTAGAAGGCTGCACATAAATATTTAATTGTGCAAGGAAGTGACACAACTAAGTGTTTGGCTTAGTGGTTGTGTGTTTTGAAAGTGTCTAAGAAGTCATGAGTTCAAGTCTTGGCTTCCACAAAATTTTGGTTTTTAAGGATAAAACCCCTATCTTTGGTCTGTAGGGTTATAAATAAAATTTGGTAAGGTATGATATAAAAAGCCTGCTAGCCTAGTGGTAAGTGGTGTGTGGAGTGTGCTAGTGGTCTGAGGTTCGAATATCTGCTTGTGCAAAAGGAGCTTATTTTTACTGTTGGCTATGGGAGGTAGTAGAGTTTGACTGAAACACTGCAGAGTGGAGTAGAATTTGAATTGGTCATGGAGGGATTGTAGGAGAGATATGAGGAGAGATTTTAGGAGGAAATTGTGGGGAGTTGAGGGGTAAGTAGATATTGTGCCGAATGGGGACTCTAGACTCCCTTTGAGTGTTCAGTTGTGAAGGGAGGGGGAAGGTGTTTAGGGTGTTGAAGGCTGACCAAATTTGTGGAGTGTTTTTGGTTAAAAAAATTCAGCTATAGGCTTTTAAGGTGCCGTTTTAGCGTTAGCTAGCCATAGGTCATTTTCGTTTCAATACCTCGGGTTGGCAATTTTACTTCTGTTGTTTTGGTTTGGCTCTACTCGAAGACTCCTGAAAAACTCTTAGCCTTTTATTCTATTTCTTTTGCCGAGTACCTACAATGGCATCTTGCTTTTCATCTTTTCTTCTTCTTTGCCCCCTCTTCTCTAAAGTCAAATACTCATTTTCCTGATTTCATTCTTCCTTCCTCTATTCTTTGGCAGGCTGAATCATTCCCTCTCCTTCTTTGTTGGCCGAATACCCTAAGTAGTGTTCACTTCTTCCTCTCTGTTCTCCAAACTGATTACCCTCTGTCGTTGGGTAGACGAAATTGTCAAGGACTAGTTATTTTCTCCCTTCTCCTCTTATCTTTCCCTTGGCCGATTCTTGCTGAAGTGCTGCCGAAATTCCATTGACTTGTTGGGTAAGTGTTCTATGGTTTTTTTTCTCTTAGCCGAATCTCAGTTGGTTTCTTCTCAAAGATTCGGCTTTTGGTCTCTTAGGCCAAGTGTTTGCTTTCTCTCTTTCCTACAATGGGGTAGTATTCATCTAACACCTTTTTAATTCCTTGTTCGTGCGATTGTTATTAGGGGCTCGATTTCTGTAATCAGGGTGCTTAGCCGATTACCCTATCCCTGCAAGTGGTACCTTCTCTATTGGTAAGTACTTTGATCCTAAGCACAATTAAGTAGGGTTATGGAGTTTGATGATTTGGTTAACTGTTCGTGTGAAGGTTGAAGCTTTGGGAAGAATACACGAATCTTAGAAGCGAGAGGGGTGCTACAACAGTGCGTTTGGTAAGTAGTAATGGTTCGGTTAAAGTTCCTACAATACTTTGGTTTTTGGATTAATCGTAAATATGACTGATGGTGGGGTTGTGGTTGATCATAGGTTCTCAATTCAGAAGTGGTTCAGTTACAACTCCATAACAGGTGTGTATGCACAAACTAAATAGACTGTGGATCGGCAAAAGCCGAAAAGCCGAAAAGCCAAAAGAATGGTCTTTTGGCCACATGGGTGTGCGAACGCACATGTGGTAAGCCAAGCCCACGAATCATGGGCGTAAGACGGTAGAGGCCGCCATGAGTACTCTCATGGGTTTGGGCCGTTCTGGGTCACGATGGGCCGAAATGGGTCGTGTGGACCCAATGGGCTTGTGGGCTCCACATGGATAAATTCTGCAATATATGGTAATTACTAGTTTGGGCTGGGTGGTTCGCATGGCCGTGGTAAATTTTGGGCCTGGTGGGCCACACAAGAGTATGGGCCTACTTGGGCCGCATAATGGGCCTTGGGCCCATTTACACTATTAGGGTCGTTAAGGTTACACGAGTCACTTGAGGTGAATGTAGACCTTATTTTGGGTCGATAAGAGTACCTAGACCCCAAGGCAGGTAAAATGACCAAAATACCCCTATAGGGTAAAATGACTATTTTACCCTCGAGGGTAAATGACTGATTTGTGCTATGTTTTAACTGTTCTTTCTGAGCATGGTATTCTGCATGCACGTATGATTATGACATGACATTTTGCATGGGGTTGGGATACTGCTATGGATGAAGTGTACTGTACTGGTGGCTTTGCCAAATATACTATTACTGGTGGCTTTGCCACATATACTGTTACTGGTGGCTTTGCCACATTTACTGTTACTGGCAGCTTTGCTGTGATATTGGTGTGTTGGCTGGGTGGGTTGACTTTGTCCTCACATGATGTGTTGGTGGTACGGAGTGGCGTGTTGGCTAGATTGGGTTAGGTTGCATTATTGTACTATATTGTTACTGCATTGGGCTAAGGCCCACACTGTTACTATTCTGTATTGGGCTCAGGCCCAGACTGTGTTGTTCACTATTTGTTTGATATTGGGATTACACATTGAGTTTTCGTAAACTCACCCATTTGTTTTAACTGTTCAAATAATCTTTAGGTGGATCTGTAACACCCCAAACCCGGCCCAGAAGTTATGGCCGGATCCGACGTGTCACATTGAAGTTTTTAAGAAAACCCATGCCTCTTTCAACGTCCTTCTTAGTGTTTTAAAAGATAGTCTTTGCTAAGTTAATAAAGTGAATGGAAGTCGTGCACGGTAGGTATCCAAACAGAGGAGGTGAGCCTAGAAGGCTGCTTAAGTACCAAGCTCTTGATTGGATCCAATCCTAGACATGCCTACAACCATTGCCACACTTTGGTGCTAGGTTAGGTTTTGAGAAAAACGAGTTGGAATTCATTTAAGTAGATATTTTTGATAAACTGATTAATTGTATCGTTACGTTATTTTGAAAACAATTATCATTTTGGAAACACGCACTAGGTCTAACTCATATTGTTATCAGAAAAATATAGGGTATAAGATAAAATAATCCCAAAAAAATAATTAAAACGGCCTTATTACAACCCAAAACCAAATAATAATATTAATAAGATAAAACTTATAAAGAAATAAATCGGCTACTTATTGCAATTAAAAGAAACAAAAACAGAAACAGTAGTGTGGCCATCTCCGAGTCCCTCGTAGCTCCAAACCATCTAAGCTTAGGGATTACCTGCACAGTTAGAAACGGGGTGAGTTTACGAAAACTCAGTGTGTAACCCAATAACAAACAAACAGTAAATAACACGGTATCAGTACAATCTGGGCCAAAGCCCTATTTAGTCTTGACATATATTGGGCCGAAGCCTTTCGTTTAACGGTTACTGGGCCGAAGCCTTTTTCATAAATCATATCACTAGGCCGAAGCCTTTACTGTAAACGGTATGGCCCTTAGGCCCATTTCAATATCACATGTAATGTCAATGAATGTATGCAAGCCCATTTCAATATCACATGTAATGTCAATGAATGTATGCAAGCCCATTTGGGGAGACTACTCGACCCACCATCCGCTACTCTCCACCCGTACCAACCAAGCTCTCCATGTGGGGAATAACTCAACCTACCCAACCAAACTCTCCACTGGCAGCATAGCTGCTTTATCATATAACTGGAGGCCTTGCCTCTTTTTAATAACTGGGGTATAAGCCCTTTTCGATAAAGTGGGGCATAAGCCCTTTTCGGTAAACTGGGGCAAAGCCCTTTTAGCACTTCCTCCATCAATATAACCCATATCCCATGCAATATGTCATGTATGCAGAATGTCATGCCCACATTTGAATCAAACAATCATAGTCAAGTCATTCATATCACCAACATATATTCACAATCAAATCCGTCAACCACATAGTCCAAGTCAGTCACTTGCCCACAAGGGCAAAACAGTCATTCTTCATATTATAAGGGTATTTTCGTAATTTTACCAAAAATCAGGGTTTTCCATGTTCATTACATTTGTCAATATTTCTGAGTGTTTAAACAATGATCCTTAACCCACTTATCAAATTCGGGCTTTTGGGCCCAAAACCCCTAATGGGCTCTACGAATGCTGATTTAGCCCACTAAGCCTGCTTAACCCAAATTTTACCATAATAATAACCGTGTTAACATGCAACTTTTCCAAATTCCATTTTCTATCAATTTTACCCAAATGGGCCCATTTGGCCTAATTCCAGCCCATTGAGGCCCAACTTACCATCGTGCACAAAATTGAGTTCTTACCCGTTCCATCGATCCAAACACCGACCTTATCGTATTTATCGCATCTATACCCACACGCAACATTACAAGTTCCCAAAATGCCAGTATTTTAACATTTCGGCTTCTCAGCAGATATTAATCTAAGCTACTACGAGGGTTAGTACACACCTGTTATGGGTTGAAGTTGAAACGTTTCCATAATCAATCACCTACGATAACCACCACCTGTCACTCAAACTTAACTAATCCAATATCAATATATGTAAATCCTAAGAATATCAGTCATACGGAACATAAGGGCATATTCGTCATTTTACCATACAAGGGTATTACGGTCACTTTACCCTACAGGGGCTTTACGGTCTTTTTACCTATTAGGGGTATTTTAGTCATTTCATCCTACAAGGGTGTTTTGGTAAATCTACAAACCAATGGTATTTCAGTAATTTTGTAAACCAATGGTATTTCTATAATTTTTAGAAAGTCAAGGGTATTTTTGTAATTTTGTAAATCAGGGGTATTTTGGTAATTTTACAAATTGAGGGTATTTATGTAATTTCACAAACTAGTGGTATTTCGGTAATTTTACAAACTAGGGGTATTTTGGTAATTTTACAAACTAGAGGTATTTTGATAATTCTATCCTACAGGGGTATTTCAGTAATTTCACAATCGAGGGTAAAACGATAATTTTGTAAACTGAGGGTAAAATGGTAATTTTGTAAATCAAAGGTAAAACGATAATTCTATAAATCGAGGGTACTTTGGTAATTTTACAAGTCGAGGGCATTTCAATAATTGGTAAACTAAAGTATTCTAAACAGGGATAACAATACAAATGGCCCTAAAGCCCATTCTCGGCCCAAATGGGCCCACACGCTTGTGTGACCCTTTTAGCCCAAATCTAGCCACGAATATGAGATTCACCTAGCCTAGTCCAATATTTACTACACAATCAAACAACTTATCCAATTGGGCCCGTAGGCCCATTGGGCCCACATAGCCCCTTTCGGCCCATCGTGGCCCAAAGTAGCCATCCTATAGCTAGAGTAGTGAGAAATACACACCTGATAGGAGACTGGAGTTAACCCACGCTTCGAGCACTCTTATGTTAGCTTCCGATGTGGGATCCCTCCAACATCAGAGTTTAAATTCAACACCAACTCTTGTCGCCCCCTGTTAGCAAAATAAATGCTCATTGCTTGCCCTGGGATTCGAACCCATGCCTCCCCTCAGATGCTCCACACGCTACTTGCCACTAAGCCACAAGGCTTTTTATGTCATGTTTTATCCCCAATTAATTATAAGGTCTAAAGGCCAAAGTCCAGGTTCCCTTAAAAAAAACCAAAATAAATTGCAAGAGCCAAGGCTTGAACCCAGGCTCCCATACAACCTTAATGACACCACAACCACTAGACTACAAGCTTCCTTGTGTCATTTATTTAACATAATAATTTAAAAGCCCTCATCCAAGCATCCAGGTTTTTTTTTTTCACTTAATACCAAAATTTTTGCTAAAGCCCAAGTTTGAACCCAAGATTTCTCCAACACTTTTCAGGGCTATTAACCACCCAAAGCAGGCATTTAATTGTGTCATTTCATTGCACAATTAAATACCTATATACAACCTCCTTACGGACCAGCACTCAAGGCCCAATACTTCTAGGCCCAAATTCGGGGTGTTACAGGATCGGTGCTGCGAGCGACTCGGAGATGGCCACACTACTACTTTTATTTTCTTTTATTTGGCGTTTATTTGCTTTTAGATTTTGTTTTGGGTTTTGAATTATGTAATAAGGCCTAATTTTCTAGCTTTTAATTTGGGATTTTTGTTTATTGTGATCTATATCTGTTAGAAGGAGAATGCAGTTTTCCAAAACGATAACTATTTTTAGAATACTGCGTTTTCGCAACACTTTTGAAATACTTCCGCTACAAACATAGTTTTTAAAGAAATGACAATTTAAAATGAATAGCGAATAGCTAGAATGATTTGAGATCTAACAAAGAGGCTTTAAATTTCCAAATGGGTTTTCATCAACAAGAGCAAGTTTTCGAAAAGCACATGTAACACCCCTTACCCGTGTTCGATGCCAGAACAGGGTACGAGGCATTACCGGACTTAATCACTAATCATCGTATAAAAACCGATTCATAATTTCACTCTAATTTAAAAAATTTTCAAACACATTCAAGCTGTCCCTTAAAAAGAGCTTACAAGGCCCATATCATGCTTTAGTTCAACCACACACATGGGCAAGCATGCACATTCATAAATTGCATCATTTAATTAATAACATAATCAAGACTATCTACATTAAATGACTTTATACAATAGAGACCTTCAAATAACATAGGTCAGTATTTTAGGCCAATTCCTAGCAACTTAGTAACAATTAAATGAGTCTCCATACATGCCAAAGACTTAAAAATACTTTAAAACATTTATATATCGATCAATAGTTTGATAGTGTGATTCAACCTCTGGCGACCTCCAACTCGAGCTAACATCTGAGACACCATAGGAAAAAGGAAAGGAAGGGAGTAAGCATTATAGCTTAGTAAGTAAGTATGTAAATATTAATAAACAATACATTATCATACTTTAAATGAAGTCACAATATGTTCCCGGAATATTACCATCACAAATACACACATACTTTCACTATTACAATCATAAACATGTTTAAAATAAGCTGTCTAGCAGAGTACCAGCAACTAAATTATTTATTTCTGGAGCTACAGAACTCCAAATTACAAAATGTTAATTTTTCTTGAAACTAGATTTACGTATATTCTTACCATAAAATTTTCAGAATTTTTGGTTCAGCCAATTAGTACAGTTTATTCATTGAAGTTACCCCTGTTTCACTGCTCAACTGTTCTGACCACTCTTCACTACGAATCAATTTTCTCCTCATACAGAATTCAAAGAATGTTTTAATTTATTTTATTTGAAACTAGACTCATTAAGGATTTCAAGCATATAAATTATATTCCATAAGTATTTTTTTACAATTTTTAATAATTTTTCCAAATCAGAACAGGGGATCACGTAGTCATTCTGAACCAGTCTCTCAAAAACTTAAATATCTCATAATATAGAATTCCTTTGCTTGCTCTATTTCTGTTATATGAAAATAGACTCATTAGAATTTAATTTGATATCTCATTCAGTCTCTGGTTCAATTTCTACTATTTTTGGTAAATTTTTAGATTCACATCACTGCAACTATCCGTAACAGTTTTATTGTCAATTTTGATCTTTCACACTTCAATTGTATTCATCATTTACCCATAACAATCTTTCCAATTTCCAATCACATATCGAGCATATTTCTCATAAGTTACACACGTATATACTTACACTTATCATCACAAAGTCATACACAATTTCATTTAATCAATTTCCCAATTGAACGCTTCGGAATAATAACAGATACGCGATGGTATCGCACACAACCCACCTTTAAAATCGAAGCTCTCTTGTACACATAGTGGCCTTCACTTAGCACCACTCATACGACCTAGCTCGATTGTACACATAATTTTGGCTCTCTTGTACACATGGTGAACACTTAGTACCACCCATGAGACCTAGCCAGTTTATCTCGTAGCTCTCTTGTCTACATGGTGTCCTTCACCTAGAACCACGCATGCGACCTAGCTACATATATCTGTAGCTCTCTTGTCTACATGGTGTACACATAATATCACCCATGCGACCTAGCTACATCTTAATGTCTCGTAACTCTCTTGTACACATGATGTGTACTCAGCACCATACATGTGACCTAGCTACATACCATCTGTATCATCCAATCTTTCCGAAGGTTCAACCGGGATTTCTCTCTCTTTCTAATACTTAATTCCATACTTCCAATAGTCAATTATGATTCAAAAATCATCTACAATACATAAAATATGCTGAAATATAAAAACATAGTAAAGATAATGTATTATTTACATACAAACTTACATACTTTCTCATTTCCATGTCGAATTAATATTAAACATTTAAATCATCATAATTATACTTACTTTCAACACCTCGGAAATCATAGTAAATATATCAATTTTATATTGAAACAAGCATAAATTAATGCTTATTATACATATGAACTTACCTCGATACTAAAACGGCCATTTTACTAACTTTCCCGATTTTCGATTTTTCTCCCATTCTAGGTTCAAATCTCATTTTTCGGGATCTAAAACATCATATTTTACTTATTTAATTAATTTACTATTCAAAATAGTCCTTAACTCAAACTTTGGAAAAATTACAATTTTGCCCCTAAACTTTTGCATATTTACACTTTTGCCCCTAGGCTCGAGAATTAAACTTCATCCCTTATTCTTATGTTTTATGACATGATGATCATTTTTCCCTTCTATGGCAACATCAAATTCTCACTCTAACACATAGTTATGAACAATAACAACTTTTACCGATTAAGCCGTTTTACTCATTTTTGCTTAAAACCGCTTAGCAAAAGTTGTTTAACATAATTTCAGACTTCATATTCTACCATAAAACATCAAAATAAACACATTTCACCTATGGGTATTTTTCCAAATATGAACCCTAACTTAAATTATTGCTAGAATAAGCTTAATCAAGTTACCGGGATTCCAAAAACGTAAAGAACTTGAAAAAACGGGGCTAGAACGGACTTACTATTGACCTTGGAAAGCTTGAAAACCCTAGCCATGGCTTCCCCCATGCTAATTTCGGCCTCTATGAAAAAGATGAGTCAATTTTGGCTTTATTTTCCCTTTTTATTTCTTTTAATTACCAAATGACTAAAATGCCCTTAAGGCCTTTCTTTAAAATTTTGTCCTATTCATGCCCATTTTTGTCCAAACGAAATATAATGGTCTAATTACCATTTAAGGACCTCCTCTTTAGTCCCCCATTTCAATCAATTACTTATGAATTAGAACACATATTTTGCAACTTTTGCAATTTAGTCCTAAAAGTCCAATTAAGCACTTTATCAGTAAAATTACTTAACGATATTTTTACACAATATTTTAATCAATAAATAAACCTTAAAACTTAATCGGAATAAATTTTTTGACTTTAAATTAGTGGTTCTAAAACCATCGTTCCGTTTAGGCCCTAAATCGAAACATTAAAGAACTTCTACAAATAAGCCCTAATAGGCAAATTAAACATGCAATCTATAAAATTTCTTATTAATACTCTAACACATACATCTAATCACTCGGTAAATCATAAAAATTAATCGAAATAAACTTTTCTATCTCAGATTTGTGGTTTCGCAACCACTATTCCATTTAGGCACCAATGTGACACCGCCAAATTTAGCCATAACATCTAGGCCGAGTTTGGGGTGTTACATTTACTAGTATCAGAACCAAGTTGCAAAACTTGGCTGTGGATTTGGTTTTCTTCCAAAACTTTGAAATTCTAACAGAACTGTTGTAAAACGATTTAAACTGTCTTGGAAGGTTATACTGAATGTGTGGTACACCAAGTCTCCGCGTCGATTCTGTAAGTTATTCTAAAACTGTTTCTTGTTTACACTAAAATATAGTAAATAGAATATTGCGACTTCTTTAGGTATTAGACTGCATTGAAAACACTAGAATTTAGATTTTGTATTTATTCTGTGTGTGTTCTAGAAATGTAGATTTTTAAGTTAACGACAGTACTGATATGGATTCCGAAGGTAAGCAAGGTCGTAAGGGGTTGCCTGTTTTACCAGATCATGAGATTGTTCAGGAGACGGAGATTAGGGTAAGTTCGCCAACTTTGGGAAGTGATAACCCAAAGCTTGGTACTGGAGCACTGACTCAGTTAGTAAGGGAGGTGCTAGAGGAAGTGTTTGAGGCCAGAGTTAAGGAGATTGGTGAAACGTCTCAGGCTAGTGCTTGGATTGTAAGAAGAAGAAGAGAGATCACAGTTCTCTGAGGCTGGAGCCTCATTTTGTGAAATGTGTTAAAACGCGTCTGAACTTGCCAGCTTGCAAGCATTGTAAAGGGTATCATTTGGGTGAATGTCGAAGGAAGTCAGGAGCATGTCTCAGATACGGGTCGAAGGAGCATCGGGTTCAGGATTACCAAGTCGCTTTTAACTCAGGTATGTTCTATTTGGGTGTGACGATTGGGATATAGAAATTGTATGTGGGTGATATCTATCTGCTCGAATGGTCAGATGTTTTGTGTGTGTGTAAGAGGTTTCAAGTTCAAGTTAAAGTGTGTAAGTGTTATTAGGATCAGAGTGCGCAGTGAGAGCGTAGTGGTGTACTCTCGGTTGTGCAACTGTTTTGATAGTTTGACATTTCGAGGAAGAAATTCTTTAAGGAGGGGTGAATTGTAACACCCTGAATTTGGGCCTAGAAGTATTAGGTTTAAGCAGCGGTGCAGTTAGGAGGCTACACATAAATATTTAATTGTGCAAAGAAGTGACGCAACTGAGTGTTTGGCTTAGTGGTTGTGTACTCTGGAAGTGTCTGAGAAGTCATGGGTTCAAGTCCTGGCTTCCACAAAATTTTGGTTTTTAAGGATAAAATCCCTATCTTTTGTCAGCAGGGTTATAAATAAAATTTGGTAAGGTATGACATAAAAAGCCTGCTAGCCTAATGGTAAGTGACGTGTGGAGTGTGCTAGTAGTCTGAGGATCGAATCTCTGCTTGTGCAAATGGAGATTATTTTTACTGTTGGCTATGGGAGGTAGCAGAGTTTGACTGAAACACTACAAAGTGGAATGGAGTTTGAATTGGTCATGGAGGGATTGTAGGAGAGATATGAGGAGTAAGTAGATGTTGTGCCGAATGGGGACTCTAGACTCCCTTTGAGTGTTCGGTTGTGAAGGGAGCGGGGAGGTGTTTAGGGTGTTGAAGTCTGACCGAATTTGTGGAGTGTTTTTGGTCAAGAAAATTCGTCTATAGGCTTTTGGGGTGTCATTTTGGTGTTAGCTAGCCATAGGTCATTTTCGTTTCAATACCTCGGGTTGGCAATTTTACTTCTGTTGTTTTGTTTTGGCTCTAGTCGAAGACTCCTGAAAACCTCTCAGCCTTTTGTTATGTTTCGTTGGCCGAATACCTAAAGTGGCATCTTACTTTTCATCTTTCCTTCTTCTTTGTCCCCTCTTCTCTAAAGTCGAATACTCATTTTTCTGATTTCATTCTTCCTTCCTCTATTCTTTGGCAGGCCGAATCATTCCCTCTCTTTCTTTATTGGCCGAATACCCTAAGTAGTGTTCACTTCTTATTCTATATTCTCCAAACCGATTACCCTTTGTCTTTGGGTAGCCGAAATTGTCAAGGACTAGTTATTTTCTCTTTTCTTCTATTATCTTTCCCTCGGCCGATTCTTGCTGAAGTGCTGCCGAAATTCCATTAACTTGTTGGGTAACTGTTCTATGGTTTGTTTTCCCTTGGTCGAATCTCATTTGGTTTCTTCTCAAAGATTCAGCTTTTGGTATCTCTTAGGCTGAGTGTTTGCTTTCTCTCTTTCCTACCATGGGGTAGTATTCATCTAGCACCTTTTTAATTCCTTGTTCGTACAATCGTTGTTAGGGGCTCAGTTTCTGTAATCAAAGTGCTTAGCTGATTACCCTATCCGTACAAGTGGTACCTTCTCTATTGGTATGTACTTTGATCCTAGGTACAATTTAGTGAGGTTATGGAGTTTGATGATTTAGTTAACTGTTCATGTGAAGGTTGAAGCTTTGGGAAGAATACACGAATCTTAGGAGCGAAAGGGGTGCTACAACAGTGCGTTTGGTAAGTAGCGATGGTATGGTTAAAGTTCCTGTAATACTTTGGTTTTTGGATTAACCGTAAATATGAATAATGGTGGGGTTGTGGTTGATCATAGGTTCTCGTTTTAGAAGTGGTTTAGTTACAACTCTATAATAGGTGTGTATGCACACACTGAATAGACTGTGGATCGGCAAAAGCCGAAAAGCTGAAAGAATGGCCTTTTGGCCACATGGGTGTGCGAACGCACATGTGGTAAGCCAAGCCCATAAATCATGGGCATAAGATGGTAGAGGCCGCCATGAGCACTCTCATGAGCTTAGGCCGCTCTGGGCCATAATGGGCCAAAATGGGTCGTGTGGGCCCAATGGGCTTGTGGGCTCCACACAGATAAATTTTGCAATATATGGTAATTACTGGTTAAGGTTGTGTAGTTTGAAAGGCCGTGGTAAATTTTGGGCTTGATGGGCCAAACAGGCGTGTAAGCTTACTTGGGCAGCATAATGGGCCTTGGGCCCATTTACACTGTTAGGACAGTTAAGGTTACACGAGTCGCTTGAGGCGACTGGAGACCTTCTTTTGGGTCGATTAGAGTACCTAGACCCTAAGACAGGTAAAATGACCAAAATACCCCTATAGGGTAAAATATCTATTTTACCCTTCGAGGGTAAATGACTGATTTGTGCTATGTTTTAACTGTTCTTTCTGAGCATCATATTTTGCATGTACGTATGATTATGGAATGACATTTTGCATGGGGTTGGGATACTGTTATGGAGGAAGTGTACTATACTGGTGGCTTTGCCACATATACTGTTACTGGTGGCTTTGGAACATATACTGGTACTGGCGGCAGTTCTACATTACTGATACTGGTAGCTTTGTTGTGTTACTTGTAACACCCTAAAAACCTCGAAATTTCTTTTTTTTTTCTTTTTTGGTTTTGAGAAAAAGTGTGCTTAATATTCCTAGTCATGTGTTATTTGTGTGATAATAGGCCTTCGTTAAGTTTTGAGTTCAAACTTTGGGGTGAAGAAAATTATAGTTTAATAATAGGCCATGGACTTGGGCCGTGTTTTGGCCGACCGAGCCAGAATGGGCTAAATGGGCCGATGGGCTGTAAGGCCCATAATAGGTAAAATTGGCAATTTGATACTAAGTAACGAAAAATCTTATGATTGCATGACTGTGAATATGATTGGGTCTGATGGACCATATGAATGTGATTGGGCCTGATGGGCCATATGAATGTGATTAGGGCCAATGGGCCATATGAATGATATTGGGCCTAAAAGGGCCAAGTGAATAAGTGTGGATCTGCTAGTGATTAGTAAGGGGTTGTGGATCTAGTTTTTGGTAACTACTCAATCAGGCAGAAAACTTAAATAATTAATTAATTGCGACAGTGGACGAGTCATAAGGTTAAGGTGTGGCAATGGGTATATGCATGTCTAGGATTGGATCTAGGGAGAGCTTGGTACTTAAGCGGTCTTAATGACTCACCTCCTCTTCTCTGGAATCCTACCTGGTGCATAGTATTTGTTTACTTTAGCCAATGAGGACTTGTTAACGGGCCAAGGTAGGTAATAAACCCATAATAAAAAGAAATTATTGAAATGACCTAAGGGCAAAAAATGACTAAAATACCCCTATGTGTTCAATGTAAGACTTATGGATGTTACATGTGTACCTGTTGCATTCATATGATATTCTGTTTAGGTTGCATATGGGTTGGGACGATATTTATATCCCCATATGATATGTACCGAGGGACGGAGTCGGTGTATAGCGGTTGGATTATTGGGGTGGGTTGCACAGCATTGCAGGTATGATATTTTGGTGATTGATGATTGCTTAATACTCTTTGAGGGTTGTACACACTGAGTTTTTAAAAACTCACCCCCTCTTTTATTTTTCTCAGGTGATCCTCAGTAGGTGGTGCGACGGTTGGAGGGACTCCGAGGTGGCCAGCTAGCAAGACACCTTGGACTTTTTTTTTTAGCATATCATTTCTAGTATTTAAAGTTATTTTAGTTCAGATTGTAATAAGGCCTATTCGCTAGATATTGGTTCATTGTCATTACTACACTTTGAAAACTAAATACAAACTGAATGTTACTTAATTTTCTCTTAAAGGGTTTTTAGTGAAAACAAGGTTTTCGATAAAACACTTCAATGTGACACGCTGGATATGGCCATAATGTTCGAATCGGGTTTGGGGTGTTACATTTAGTGGTATCAAAGCCAAGTTACAAAACTCGGGCTGTGAGGTGGGCCTTATTATTTGGGTTTATTTTAAAAAAAAATTTGGATCACAATGGTTTAAAAAAAATGTTGTTGTGCGGCACACCGAGTCTCCGACGTCAAACCAAGTAAGTTCTTTTATTATTAAGCTTGTTTAATTTGATATACTGTAGACAGTTAGTGGGCTACTTTAGATGATTATACTGAGGCTTTTAGTTGGAGTGAAACTGAAGCCCATAGGACCTTAAAACTGTAGAGGATTTACGAAAACAACTTTCTTTTTAATACTTCTATAAAACACCGGCTTAATTAATTGAAACTAACTAAAACTTCATAAAATTTCTAATCCAGATAATACGTGAATCAGCGATGAGTGCTAGAAGAGGTTTAAGAGGCCGTGGCCGAGGCCGCGGAAGTGTTAGGGCTGAATCGTCGGCATCGGGCCATTTGCCCAATGTTGTAGTAGGAGAGGCTCCAGCCTCACCCATGGCTGAGACTGGACCGTATGGTCGAGCCGTGGGGGAGGATGCATTGTCGCAAGCAATGCTGAGGATTTTGGAAAGGGTCGTAGGGCCCAATAATGGCACGATAAATCGGGGGTCAATTCCTAAACGACTTTGATCAAATGGGGCTGAGATCTTTAAGGGCGTGGCTGGTGTGGCTCTTAACGTGGCTGAATACTGGTTGGAGGCCACTGAAAGGATAATGAAGGACTTGGACTGTTCACCTAAACAAAAGTTGAAAGGGGCAGTGTCACTGCTTAGGGAAGAAGCTTACCAGTGGTGGCTGACGGTGAAAGAGGGCACCCAACCTAAGCAGGTCACTTGGGATTTTTTCAAAACTTCATTTTAAGGGAAGTATGTGGGCACGAGTTATGTGGATGCTAGAAGAAAGGAGTTTCTAAACTTGACCCAGGGAAACAAATCTGTGGCAGCGTATGAGGCGGAATTTCTACGCCTTAGTAGGTATGCAAGAGTTATGGTAGCAATAGACTATGAGCATTGCGTTAGGTTTGAGGATGGTCTTAGGGATAGCCTTAGAGTATTGATCGCTCCACAAAGGGAGTGAGTTTTCTCGGAGTTGGTAGAGAAAGCAAAGATAGCAGAGGAAGCGAAGTGCACTGAGCGCCTTAATCAGGAAAAAGAAAGGGGTAAGAATAAAAGGGAGGCTAAGACTTCTGGTGCTGGACAGAGGCTTAGGGCTAGGGCCAGAGTTAAAAGGGAAAGGTCATGTAAGCGAGTGTTGGAAGAGGACGAGGGCTTGTCTAGCTTGTGGATCTATGGAGCATAAGATCAAGAGTTGCCCTAGAATACCAAGTCAAGTGCCAGTCATGGGGCGAAGTGGTGTTCAGCCACCAAGAGGTGGTCAGCTACTGTCAAGTGGCCGTAAGCAGGCCAGGGGCAGTAACGGCATTGGACGTGGACGTGGAGCACCAGACAGAAATGCAGGCCATGCTGAGGTGAGGTAGCAAGCTTTAGTTTATGTTGCTCGTCTCTGAGAAGATAGGGATGCCCCAGATGTGATAATGGGTATGTTCTTTATATATGAGTTACCTTACATTGGATTGATTGATATCGGATCGACAATTCATACATTACATGCAATATGACTAAACCTTTGAGTGATATGTTTGAAATTACTACGAATGAGATTACTGTGATAAGTCCGTTAGGTCAGTCAGTGGGAGTGAATAAGTTATTTAGAGAGGTACCCTTAGTCGGCCAAGGGGTTACCTTTTTAGTGGATTTGATGAAACTGCTGTTTAGCAAGTTTGATTTAATCTTGGGTATGGATTGGCTGGTGAAACACCGAGCAACCTTGGATTGTGCTGTAATGTGAATGGAATTAAGAATGGAGGAAGATAATAAGGGCTGAGAAGTTGGTACGAAAAGGATTCGAAGCCCATTTGGCTTATATTAGCGATACGGGGGCTAAGAGCCCTACTGTTAAGGAGTTGAGAACAGTTAGGGAATTTCCTGATGTTTTTCCCAAGGAGCTGCCAAGGTTGCCGCCCAATAGAGAAGTAGAATTTGGAATCGAGTTGTTACCTGGTATGGCTCCGGTGTCAATCGCTCCTTATCGGATGGCACTAAAGGAGTTGGTAGAACTTAAGAACAGATTCAGGAATTGTTGGATCGAGGATTAATTTAACCAAGTGTGTCTCCATGGGGAGCACCGGTGTTATTCGTAAAGAAGAAAGATGGGATGTTGCGTATCTGCATCGATTATCGGTAGTTGAACAAGTAAACTATTAAAAATAAATACCCTTTATCGATAATCGATGATCTTTTTGATCAGTTTAGGGGAGCTTCTGTTTTCTCGAAGATTGACCTACGTTCGGGGTATGACCAATTGAGGTTAAGGAGGCGGATGCTTATAAGACAGCTTTCAGAACTCATTATGGGCACTACGAGTTCTTGGTGATGCCATTCGAGCTAACGAACGCACCTGCTGCTTTCATGGATCTCATGAATTGGGTTTTCCAACCCTACCTGGATCGGTTAGTGGTGGTTTTTATAGATGACATCTTAGTGTACTCAAGAAATGAGGATGAGCATGATGCACACTTAAGAATTGTGTTGCAGATTTTGAGAGAGAAGTAGCTATATGCCAAATTCAGTAAGTGCGAATTTTGGCTAAGGAAGGTTACTTTTCTAGGACATGTGGTGTCAGCTGAGGGGATTAAGGTGGATCCCCGAAAAATTGAAGCAGTGTTAGACTGGAAAACACCTAAGTCAGCATCGAAAATCCGAAGTTTTCTAGGCTTTGTAGGGTACTATAGGCGGCTTGTTGAGGGCTTTTCATTAATTGTTGCACCTTTAACTAATTTGTTGAGGAAGGGGGTACCGTTTGAGTGGACGGACAAGCAGCAAGAGAGTTTTGGAAAGCTTAAGAAGGTTTTAACTGAGGCCTCGATGTTGATACAGCCAGAGCCTGGAAAGGAGGTTAACGATTTATAGTGACGTGTCGCATGTAGGCTTGGGCTATGTATTGATGCAGGAAGGAAAGGTGGTTGCGTATACATCACGTCGACTTAAAACTCACAAGGTGAATTACCCAACCCATGACTTGGAACTAGCTATGGTGGTTTTCATGCTAAAAATATGGAGGCATTATTTATACGAAGAGAAGTGCATAATTTATTTGGACCATAAGATTTTGAAGTACCTCCTTACCCAAAAGGAGCTAAACCTTTGGCAGCATAGGTGGGTGGAATTATTGAAGGATTACGATTGTACGATTGAATACCACCCTGGCAAAGCAAATGTGGTAGCCAACGCGTTAAGTCGTAGGGTTTAGTCGGACTTGAGGCTATGCTCACGCGTTTAAGCTTGTTGGATGATGGTAGCTTGTTGGCTGAGCTTCAAGTAAAGCCAGTATGGGTCGAGCAGATAAAGAGTAAGCAGTTAGTGGATGAGACTTTGGGTGCTCATTTTAGACAAGTAGAAAATGGGGAGACGTCAGACTTTGGGATAAATAGTGAAGGACTGTTGTGTTTTCGTGGGAGAATGTGTATAACAAAGGACGATAATCTAAGGCAGTCTATTCTACAGGAAGCATATAGCAGTCTCTATGCTATGCATCCTGGCGGAAGTAAGATGTATAAGAATTTGTGTGAGCTTTACTGGTGGCCTGGACTTAAGCGCGAGGTTATGGAGTTCGTAAGTAAATGTTTGATTTGTCAAAAAGTGAAGGCGGAACATCAGTTGCCTTCAGGATTGCTTCAGCTAGTAAAGATTTCACTTTGGAAGTGGGAAAGGATCACTATGGACTTTGTTAGTGGGCTACCCTTGACGTCTACTAAGAAAGACTCAATATGGGTTATAGTGGATTGGATAACCAAGTCTGCCCATTTTGCACTGGTCCGCACCGGTTACTCGTTACAAAAGTTGGCTAGGTTGTATGTGGTAGAGATTGTAAGATTACATGGAGTGCTAGTTTCCATAATATTCGATAGGGACCCACGTTTCACTTTGCGATTTTGAAAGAAGCTGCATGAGGCATTGGGTACTAGGTTGAACTTTAGTACGGCATTCCACCCTCAAACTGATGGGCAGTCAAAAAGGGTGATCCAAGTTTTGGAAGATATGTTGAGGGGATATGTAATTGAGTTCCGAGGTAGCTGGGAAGACTATTTTTCGTTAGCCAAATTTGTGTACAATAATATTTATCAAGCAAGTATTGGGATGGCTCCATATGAAGCACTGTATGGGCGAAGGTGTTGAACTCCAACATGTTGGACGGAATTAGGCGAACGGAGAGTTTTGGGCCCTAAGTTAGTAGCAGATACTGAGGGTAAGGTAAAATTTATTCGGGATCGGTTGAAGGAGGCCTCGGATAGGTAGAAGTCGTATGCTGACCTAAAGCGTCGAGAGATAGAGTATGTAGTGGGGGACTTAGTTTTTCTTAATGTCTCTCCGTGGAAGAAGATATTAAGGTTTGGACGGAAGGGGAAGCTAAGTCCAAGGTTCATTGGCCATATCGGGTTGTGAGGCGGATTGGGCCAGTCGCTTATCAGCTGGGATTACCTTCTAAACTAAGCCAAATCCACGACGTGTTTCATGTTTCCATGATAAGACAATATCATTCGGATCCTTCAAATGTCGTCGGTTGAGGAGATTGAGGTTACGCCAGACCTAACTTTCGAGAAAGAGCCCATACAAATAATTGGTCGTGATGTTAAGGTACTGAGAAGGAAGTCCGTCCCATTACTCAAAGTGCTTTGGCATAATCACAAGGCTGAGGAGGCTACTTCAGAACCTGAGGAAACGATGCGACATTAATACCCTCAACTATTTAGATCAGGTAAAATTTCGGGGACAAAATTTCTTTTAGGGGTGTAGAGTTGTAACGCCCCAAAAATCTCGAACTTTTTTTTTATTTTGAGAAAAAGTGTGCTTAATATTCCTAGTCAAGTGTTATTTGTGTGATAATAAGCCTTGGTTAAGTTTTGAGTTCAAACTTTGGGGTGAAGGAAATTATAGTTTAATAATTAAAAGAACCTTGTTGGAAAGTAGTTTGGTTTTTAAATAAATGAAGGAATTGGACACAAGTAGCGTCACATGTGGGGCTTAGAGGGGGCGTCACATGCATGGCAAGGAGGTTTGGGGTTCGAATCCCTCATTGGTCAAACGAAGGATTTATTTTTGCTCAATGAATGGCCAGTGGTGGCGTTGGATGTGAACTCTAAAGGGAGAGATCAGAGGAGAAATTTAAGGAAGGAATTAAAAAGTTATCAGGGAGAAAAGTTAGGAGATGAGGGGGTAGAGAAGTGGAGCCGAATTGGGAATTTGGGGGTAGGTAAATTCGGCTATAGTATATATAGGTGCCTATTTTGGGGATTCTAGGCTAATGCTGAATTCTTCCTCTCTACGTTACCGAAAACACTTTTCTCTCCAAAGATCTAAAAGCCGAAATCCTTTGTTCCTTCTATTTTATTTTGTGCCGATTTCTTCTCTTCCTTTCACATCAAACTCTTTTATTTCTTGCTCCTAGTTGCTTTCTCTAAAGCTGAATATCTTTTAGCCAAAATCCTGTTGTGCCGCCACATTTTCTTCAACGTTGGCCAATCAATTCTTGCGTAAGTGCTTTACTTTCTTTTAGTTGGTCTTACTGGTACCGGTTTTTTCTCTCCCTCACATTTTCTAAATCAGTTTTGGTAGGGGATTAGTATCGAATCTCGAAGTTCAGATCTCTGCCGAATCGCTCCTTAGGCATTTTGGGGTTTTGGGTATGTGTTCCTCATTTATTGGTTAAGGTTGGCCGAATGGTCATGGAGGATTCAAGTGTGACTTAAGATGATTGCGATTCACTTGTTGTTTAGTTCTTAATGATTAAGATTGATGCAAATTTAAGAAATACTCGTGATTAGTGATCAAGGAAGGGCTGTTAAGGTTTGTCATTCAAGGTAAGGCAAATGTGAGATTTTCAATTTTTGGTGCTCGTATTAGATAAGTGTGTGATTAATTGTTGAGTGACATCGTTTGTAGGTTCATGGCTAAGGAGATCGCAGCACTTTTTGTACCAGGTTTGTACATACACTACACACACATAGTAGGCCAGCAAATCCCGAAATGCCGAAAAGCTGAAAGTTTGGCTATGGTAGTCTTGCGGGTGTACGAACACCCGTAAGGGGGGACCGATAGGTTATCAGAGGCTGCATGAGTGATTCTATGGACTTGGGTCATGTTTTGGCCAACCGGGCCAGAATGGGCTAAATGGGCCAATGGGCTGTAGGGCCCATAATAGGCAAAATTGGAAATTTAATACTAAGTAACGAAAAATCATATGATTGCATGACTGTGAACGTGATTGGGCCTGATGGGCCAATAAATGTGATTGGGCCTGATGGGCCATATGAATGTGATTGGGGCCAATAGGCCATATGAATGAGATTGGGCCTAAAGCGGCCAAGTGAATAAGTGTGGATCTGCTAGCGTTTAGTAAGGGGTTGTGGATCTAGTTTTTGGTAACTACTCAATCAGGCATAAAACTTAAATAATTAATTAATTGTGACCGTGGACGAGTCATAAGGTTAAGGTGTGGCAATGGGTATATGCATGTCTAGGATTGGATCTAGGGAGAGCTTGGTACTTAAGCGGTCTTAAGGACTCACCTCCTCTTCTCTGGAATCCTACCTGGTTCATAGTATCTGTTTACTTTAGCCAACGAGGACTTGTTAACGAGCCAAGGTAGGTAATAAACCCATAATAAAGAGAAATTACTGAAATGCCCTAAGGGCAAAAAATGACTAAAATACCCCTTTGTGTTGAATGTAAGACTTATGGATGTTACATGTATACCTGCTGCATTCATATGATATTCTGTTTAGGTTGTATATGGGTTTGGAATTATGGAACGGAGGAAGTATATGAGGATCGCATGGTTGCTTGACGACCGTGGATCCACCAATGGCTATTAAGCCCAGTATTTGATTAGCAGCTTGCTGCAATGAAGGTAGTACCGCAACCGGGTTACCATTGATGTGTATCGGATGGATGGGTCGATATTTATATCCCCACATGACGTGTACCGGGGGATGGAGTCAGTGTATAACGGTTGGATTATTGGGGTGGGTTGCACAGCATTGCATGTATGATATTATGGTGCTTGATGATTGCTTAATACTCTTTGAGGGTTGTAAACACTGCGTTTTCAAAAACTCACCCCCTCTTTTATTTTTCTCAGGTGATCCTCAGTAGGTGGTGTGACGGTTGGAGGGACTCCGAGGTGGCCAGCTAGCAAGACGCCTTGGACTTGTTTTTTTATTAGCATATCATTTCTAGTATTTAAAGTTATTTTAGTTTGGATTGTAATAAGGCCTATTCGCTAGATATTAGTTCATTGTCATTACTACATTTTGAAAACTAAATACAAACTGAATGTTACTTAATTTTCTCTTGAAAGGTTTTCACTAAAAGCAAGGTTTTCGATAAAAGACTTCAATGTAACACGCTAGATCTAGCCATAACGTCCGGGCCGGGTTTGGGGTGTTACATTACTATTACAGGTAGCTTTGCTGCGATATTGGTGTGTTGGCTTGGTGGGTCGACTTTGTCCCCACATGGTGTGTTGGTGGACGGAGTGGTGTGTTGGCTGGATTGGGTTGGGTTGCATTATTGTACTGTATTGTTACTGCTATGGGCTAAGGCCCACACTTTTACTGTTCCATAATGGACTCAGGCCCAGATTGTTACTGATCTGGGCTTAGGCCCAGATTGTGTTGTTCCCTGTTTGATATTAAGATTACACACTGAGTTTTTGTAAACTCACCCATTTGTTTTAACTGTTCAGGTAATCCTTAGGTGGATCGGTGCTGCGAGAGAGTCGGAGATGGCCACACTACTACTCCTGTTTTCTTTTATTTAGCGTTTATTTTCTGTTAGATTTTGCTTTAGGTTTTGAATTACGTAATAAGGCCTCTCTAATTTTCTAGCTTTTAATTTGGGATTTTTGTTTATTGTGATCTATATCTGTTAGAAGGAGAACACGGTTTTCCATAACGATAACTGTTTTTAAAACACTACGTTTTCGCAAAAATTTTGAAATGCTTCTGCTGCAAATAGAGTTTTTAAAGAAATGAAAATTTAAAATGAATAGCGAATAGCTAGAATGATTTGAGATCTAACAAAGAGGCTTTAAATTTCCAAATGGGTTTTCATCAACAAGAGCAAGTTTTCAAAAAGCGCTCCAATGTGACACCTCCAGATTGGGCCATAATGTCTAGGTCGGGTTTGGGGTGTTACATTCTTGATATGTTTCCAGCCTACTAGCATCGATCATAGCTCTTTACATATGCGTATGCGTCCTTGAATAAAGTAGGCCAGCAAAATTTAGCTTCCAAAATCTTTGCTGCAGTGCGAGAACCTCCGAAATACCCCCACTTAGGGATGAATGGTATTGATACATGATCTCAACTACCTCGCTTTCAGCTACACACTTCCTGATTATGTAATCTGCACATTGCTTAAACAAGAAAGACTCCTCCCAGAAGTAATATCATATGTCATGAAGGAATTTCTTCCTTTGTTGGTATCTCATTCGAAAAGGCATCATTCCACATGCTAAATAATTTGTATAATCGGCAAACTATAAAATCTAAATTATATAGATTTTATAGTTGTTTTTATCACCTTTTTACCTCAAATTTATGCTAATCCTGAGTATTTGATATTTAAATTGGGTGATTTCTATTCATATTGAGACAATGGGCATAATTTTAGTAAAGTATGCAATTTTATAATTTTTGTATTAATTTTTAATAGTTTCATTATTTTATGTTACATACTAATTTCTGTGTTTTAATTGTTGCAGTAGGACCATTGACTTAATAAGAAGGGAAGCTTATTGAATTCATGCATGGGTATGAGTTAAAATCCACCTCAATTAGACAATAAAGACAACAAATTGAGCATTCAATTTGATCCAATTGAAGTTGTCTTGATTAAGAAAAGCAAACCTAATTAATTGGATCACAAAACCATCTAAGTAGGGGAAGAGGAGCCCAAATTCGTGGAGAGCAGCCCATATTTAGCTTTGGGATAATTAATTTGGTGGCCCCTGCACTTGTAAAGAAATCAGAAATCATCTTTCAACTTTTACCCAAGAAACCATCCACCTCCTTGCATGATTCATGCATGAAATCAAGAAACCATCAACTCCTTCCTCCACAATTTATGGTTGGCCAAGCAAATGAGAAACCAAAGGGATATTCAAGCTATTTTTAGTCAACTCCTTAGCCATCTCTCTACTATAAATATCACCCCTTACTTGCCATTCACTCATCCTTCATCCCTCTCTTAATCCTCTCATCTTTTCCTTTCTCCTCTTCCATGTATAAACCTTCCATTTCTCCACCTATTTTAGCTAGCATTTTCCCTTGAGGAAAACCACTTTTGGTCGGCCACCTTGAGGAGCAGTTTGTGGAAAAGCAATTGTGAGAGTTGGAGGAAGCCTCCATGATTAGTCACCAAACTTATCAAAGCGTTTCTTCTTCCTTTTGCTTCTTCTTAATTATTCACATATGTTTGCAAATTGTTTTGATTTCTTTCCATTAACAATGATAGCTTAATTTTGTTTAGCTAGAATGATTACATTAATTTGATAAAATTCATTTGATTCATGTTTATGATGTCCTATGCCTAAATTGTTCATGCTTTCAATTAAAATCATGCATGTATTTCATCATTAAAATGTGATTGAATGCATTAGATATAGTTTATCAATCCTAGCCAGATGACGATTAATGGATGCAATAATTGAAAGGTGCATTCTTAATTTAGACCCTAGCCTAATTAAATTAAAGGTTCGTAATAACTTGAGAGAGCTCTAATACCTTGCATAACTTTTATATTTGTGTGAATAAATTATTTCAAACCTAATATGTCCCTATTACTTCACATAAACTCTAAGAAACCCTTAGTTAAATATGATCATGATAGTATGCATGTTTTTCTAAGTACAAGATTTTGAAAGAACTTATAACTGGTTTCAAGTCAATGAAAGATCGAGTTGCCATGGAATGTTTTCCGGAACATTGTCAAACATGATGAAAGATGAATTGATTCAAATGTTGTAATTGTTCTAGCTCATTCATATTATTATTATTAAAGCTTGTGAATTTGCTGCTAAACTATCACCTAGCATTGCATTTCATCTCATTTGCGTTTAGGTTAATTTAATTTCATTTCATTTTAACATCTATCACCCAAATTATTGTGTTTCCTTTACCAACTTGTAACTTCTTAATTTTACAATATTTGATTAACATATACAATCCCTACGGATATGATAACTCTTTTACTTACTTATTACTTGATAACAACTATGTACACTTGTATAAATCGACACGTTACACAAACCAAAGACTTTCATATACTTGACTTACCACAAAGATATACTCATCCAGGAAATTTTCATTAATAGGGACGGAAGAGTTAGTTACCTCATGTTGTTCCAACATTAGTTACCTCATGTTGTTCCAACTTGTTAGATGGTTTGCCACTTGGTTCTCGACTCCTTTCCTATCTTAGATTTCAAGGTCAAACTCTTGAAGTAAAAGTACCCACCGAATAAACCTTGGCTTAGCATATTTCTTCATAAGTAGGTATAATGGTCAAATATCCGTGAAAATCGTCACTTTAGTGCCTATAAGATAACGAAACTTGTCAAAAGTAAAAACTACAGTAAAAAGATCTTTTTCAATTACCATATAGTTGAGTTGGGCTACTATCAAAGTTTTGCTTGCATAGTAGATCAGATGAAATACTTTGTTTGTAACACCCCTTACCCGTATCAGACGCTGAGATAGGGTTCGAGGCATTGCCGAACTTAAACGTAAACAAACATACAAAACCAAGCCATAAAATTTTGTTCGAATCAAATTCATTCATACATATGCAAATTGTCCTTTATATGGTTCTACGAGGTCCAAAACATACACCGAGTGTGGTTTGGGACTAAACCGAGAACTTTAGAAAACTTTAGAAAAACTTAGAAAATTTTCCTACTTTGGAGAGTCACACGCCCGTGTGGGTAGGCCGTGTGGCCACACACACCCTTGTGGCTTGGAACACTTCTGTGTTCTCAGCCCGTGTAACTCTCTGACTATGACGTCATCACCCAAATAAGATCATACAGCTAAGTCACACGCCTGTGTGCTTAGGCCGTGTGGCGAATTAAATTCCAAAATTAAGTGCAAACTTCACACAGCCTAGGCACACACCCAGGTTCTAAGGCCATGTCCTCCACACGGCTGAGACACACAGCTGTGTCTCTGCCCATGTGTTTACTACTGAGCATTCTATTTCACCTAATTAGGGTGTAGGGGACACACGGTCGAATCACACGCCCATGGGGCAGACCGTGTGTCACACACGGCCTAGACACATGCCCGTGTGTCTACCTGTGTGGACAAATTTGAGGCTATTTTCCAAGCCATTTGTCACCCTTAAATGCTCACTCACTCATACATTTTTTATGGCATGCAACATAGTATATTTAGTCACTCAAATACTCATAAACATGATTAATCCATGACTTTGCAATGTCAACATATCACATACCCAGACCATCATGCTTTCATATGACATTCCACACCAATTTCATATTTATTCATCATGATAAACCTACTTTCAATTTACACAATTATACCATAGCTTTGGTAATACTTATTAGCGACAATTCATTCATTAAGCACATATGCCATTCATTTCACATATCATCCACAAGCAACCACATCAAGCATAACAGATTGCATGTATGCATAATTAATTAGGGTTACAACCCAAATAATCAATATGAACCATATCACATGACCATATACAAAATGAATCAAATATTACCATAAGCCAACACATTTGGCTAAACCAATATGACATATAACAAAAAGAACAAGTCCCTATACATGCCATACTCAAAATGTTGAGACTAACTATACCCAAATTTTCCAATTGATAGTGTGATCGAAAACTCTGACGTCCTTCGATCCCCGAGCTAACTTGGCAACACTATAAGAAAAGGGAAAGGAAAAGGGGGCAAGCTTTAAAGCTTAGTAAGCTCACATGCAAATAAAACACAATTTAAACAAGCATTAATCATACATTTAACATAATGAACATAATCTTGCATTTTATTATCAAATCACTTAAATTTATTCTTCATATATATATTCTTACCACAAGTTCATCATATCCCATGGTATTCTCATGAGTTCGATGTACATACCTGTGCCCACTTGCACATAATAACTTAATTTCTCATCTTTAACGTATTCATTAAGATTACCCATGAACTTCTCTTTGGACTACCCGTTGAACACTTGGAATACCATCGGATACATCGGAATCTCGCACTTAAGTTCCCCATATGTAGCCAACGCTACCTCATATCACATATCACATATTGGTCACTTTTGAGCTACTCACGGGTTTGCTTACTCGAGCTGTCAGTCAGGATGTAGTTACATAGGCTGCTCACACAAGCTGTTAGGTATCTACAACACATGCCGAACTACTCAGCCACCGGTAGAACATACAAGAATAGTACCCGGAACCCCATAACATGTGTCACATATATCATGAGCTCAGACCACATAACTCATGAGCTCAGATCGTATAGTCCCTAGTGACATGTCACTTGTATCCTAAACTATTCCTAAGGTTCAAACGGGATTCTTCGATACCACATTTCTGTTGAACTTGCTTGTAATGTTGATTTCAATATCCATAGCACCGATTGTATACTCATGGAATAATCAAAGCATAATTCATAATAAAATTTAAGCATTAAACACATGATACAACATCACATTAATTATATATTTGCTTACCATACATGCAACATTAAAGCATTAAAAGTATGGTACATATTGCATAATTTGCATATAAACTTACCTCGGTACAAAATGATAGAAACGAGCATAATCCTCGTAAACCTTGCTTTTCCCCCGATCAAGACCCGAATCATGTTTTTCTTGATCTATAATGCCAAATTTAGCTTGTTCAATACACACATTATTTGAATTGACCCACAATTCATACTTTGGTAAAATTACCTTTTTACCCCTAACTTTTCATTTATTTACACTTTAGTCCCTAGGCTCGTAAAATGAAATGCATGCATTTTCTTGGTTACCCAAGCCTAGCCAATTCATATTCTAATTCATATCAGCCCACATTTCTCATTAAATCACATTTCTACTACCCATTTCTACATCTTTTACAAATAAGTCCATTTTGGGTGTTTTCACTAAAAATCACTTAGTAAAAGATGTTACACTCACATCAAACTTGCATATTCTTTAATTAAAAATCAAAATACAAGCATGTCACACATGGGTTAAATTTCAAACATGAACCCTAGCTCAAATAAATGGTAGAAATGGCTAGATCGGTTGATAACAACTTCAAAAATACAAAGAACATTAAAAATGGGGCTAGGATGCACTTACTATTAAGTTTGAAAAGTTGGAAAACCCTAGCTATAGAACCCTTGTAAAATTCGGCTAGCACTTGGAGAAGATGAGAAAATTTTGACTTATTTTCCCTTTTTATTCTTTTATTAACCAAATGACCAAAATGCCCTTTTTACTAAACTTTAAAATTTTGTCCATGCATGTCCATTTTTGTCCAAAATTATAGAAATTGGTCAATTTGCTATTTAAGACCTTCTAATTTATAATCCATACCAATTTCATGCTAGAAGCTTCTAGAACTCATATTTTGCAACTTATTCAATTTAGTCCCTAACTTCAAATTGAACACTTTAAGCATAAAATTTCTTCATGAAAATTTCACACAAACTTAAAATCATATCATAGACCATCAAATAATCATGAAATAATTATTTCTATTTTGGATTTGTGGTAGCGAAACTACTATTTTGACTAGACCCTAATTCAAGATGTTACATTGTTTCTTCATTGCCCCATTACAACTCCCACAACGAAACCGCTATCATCACACATCAGCTTGAAAAGAGAGCTCCAGTCTAGTATGATGATGATCGATGTTGGGACTAACCATTTTTTCAACTCTTCAAAAGCTCCTAAACATAACTCATTGAAGTCAAATGTTGTGTCTTTTTCCTAGCATCATACAAAAAGGTTTGGAAATCTTTGATAAATCCTTGAGAAACCTCCGATAAAAACCAAAATGTCCCAAGAAACTTCTACCTCCTTTAACGATGACTGGGGGTGGCAACTTCTCAATTACATCCCCTTTTGCTTTGTCGACTGACCGCTTCTAGATGTACCAACATCCAGAATGTGAATACTACAATAAAATATAGAAATACGAGGTGGTATCCAAAAGTATATGGGTCAAGTTGTAATATAGTTTTACAACGAAGTAGATGAGTACTCCGAGGACCATACCCAAAGGAGGCAAGTGCTAGATCCATTTTAAGCTAAACACTAAAAGATCTAATTAGTTCTTTAAATTAATTATAGTACGAGAACATAATAGAAAGGGTTTTTTAATATTTTTATAATGATAAAATAAAATAACATAAAAGAAATAAAACTCAAGAGATAGAAAAGTAGAGTGAATCAAATATTGATTATGGGTGATTAGCTCACTTCAGTAATCCCAATCAACTGTCGTTTCAGATTCCTCATCAATCAACTAAGCGCTACCCTAGAAGGATCTTCTGATCTTCCACTAGCATAACAAGTCAGCAAGTTTAAAAGAGAAAATCTAGGCTAAGTGAATGGTGTCTATAACATGTGCCAAAGGAGCCTATTTATAGATTCTAAGTGGTCGTCGCCCTTAACCCTAGGTAAGCTAAGGTCCTCGAGCTTTAATTTTGATTGTGTAGACCAAAACGTCCCTATTTCATATTTAATTTCCATTCCAGAGTCAATGTTACGATACACCAAGATTTGTGTCGTGACATGGCAATCAATGTACTCCTCTTGAGCTATCTTCAAGTGTTTGTCATGACACCCTTAGGCTATGTCACGACATTGAAGGCAGTCTTGAGATTTCTCTATTTTACTCCCTATGTTTTGACATCTTGCGATGTAGGGACCAGTATCAGTTTAGAATGCCTTCTAAAGGTTTCCTACACACTCACAAAGTACGTTAGCTCACTCTTAGGCCTTATTTGGTCCTTAAGGTCAATAAAAGACTCAATTAGCACATTCTATTAACTTATTAAAAACTTAAGAAAACAATATTCAAACCTACTGAAAATTCTTGTTTTCAAGCTCCTAAAGTGCGATAATTAGTTTAATCTACTACACTGAATTATAGCAGATCAAACTCCTTCACACTTAAGTCATTGCTTGTCCTTAAGCACATGAACAAAAACAAGAAATAAAAATGATGACCCTTGAGCAAATATGATACACATATTGACTTTGGAGCATAAAACTTAGGTATTTTACATCCACTCACAACTTTAACATCTAAGTTCAATATGTTACAAAGTATACTAGCATCAGGGGTCTCACCTGTAGGTATCCATCAATAAATCATACAAGTACTTTGATTATCCGAGTAGAATACAAATAGTTGTTTATGCATATGTTTATTATGATGTCTATTCATGTATAAGGATATTTAGGTCACATAGTACTTTTTGTCTTGTAACATTCTGAGGCTCAGGATAGGTACAAAATTCAAAGATAGTAAGCATCAAGAGGGTTACAAATATGAAAATAGTTTGGCACATCATATTGAGCCCTATTATTCCCCCTTTAGTAACCCTTACCAGCGCACCACCTTATTTCTCTTCTTTCAACTTCCTTGTTTCTCCATATATAGGATATCATAACATGACATAGTAACTACGGCTTGCGTACGAGTTTCTTTTCACTAATGAACAATTTTATCTTTCTTTTGTGACTTTGTCACTTTCTTTTTCAGCTTGTCTCATTCAAGAATGCTTTTCATTTTTTGATAACTTTGTCTACTAGTATTACTTTTGCTTTTTATGTTTTTCATTTGTTTTGCACTTTCAAGCTAACATGTAGTTCTCGTATCACACTAATCTTTCCTATTTCACTCTTTTTTTTTACAAACTCCACCGTGATGAGTCTACTTAACCCTCAACACATATGGCCAAACGTTTGTATTCATGCAGTGCAAGACTAAAGAAAAAAGGGCAAATAAAAATTATTGTTTTTAGGCTTGGGTTTGTAATGAGGTACATCAAGAAGTGTCAACAGGCTCAAAAAAATCGATACTAAAGGTGAACATGAATAGGTCAGTTGTTTGGCTCTGTATGTGTTCCAAACAATGTTTTAGGTCATCCCCTAATATCTCAATATGCACAAATTTAATCAACCAAACAAACTCAAATTCAACCATTTATCATTCATATTAGCATGCTTGTTTCCTTTTATTATCTATATCATTTGGTACAGTTGATTGCTTATTACCTATTTATAGTGTAACATAGACAACTTAGTAGTCTAATAAAAAAAATTAAAATCACCTACCATCATGCCAATTTTATTTGCATACACAAGCAACCAATGTACATGCTCCTAACCAATCACTTGTATTTCTACAAGCTCAAGCACACAAAAGAAAAAAAATTCAAGACAAATACAAATTTTCTATGTTACCCCCCCACACATTTTAGTTGACACATTGTCCTCAATGTTTAGCCCATAAAAAGATAAGAAAAGAAATTACCCGATTGATCATGATCGCTCCAACTGCTAATGGTGGGTATTTCCTCCTTTGTTCGTGTAAAGCTTGAATTGTTTGTGTCTCCTTCGCGCTAGGTTCCTACATAGAAAACTTTAAACAGAAGAACTAAAAATTTCATGATTACTCCTACTCTTACTTACAAATAAATTAAAAATCATTCATAAAAATTAGTACAATCCAGTCAAAAGTATTAATAAAATTTAATCCTCCTCTGAATCATTCAAAGGAGGAGCATGCCTCTGCTCCATCAGTTCTTTACCCTTTCCCGAGTTGTAATGTTGATGGGAGCTCCCACCTTTCGAATGCGTTTGTCCTATCAGGCTTTAGATAATGGGCCCTTTTGGTGTTGAGTATTACAGCTGGAATGCTGCCACATACTCGTCTTTCGTCCCGAGGTACTCTTGAGTAGGATTTTCTTCCTCAGGATTTGCCCCCTCATCATGATAAATCGATACTGAGCTAAACATATCTGGAAGGTAATTTGGATCTCATAACCTATTCATTCTTGTGAACTCTTGGAGTGCTAGTCTTTTTTCTTGCATCATCTAATCATTCCATCAAGCTTTACTTTTGTGCTTCCACAAGCTCCTTTTCTGGCCTTCGACTGCTATCACTATTTTAGCGATTCCAGAATGTCCATCTTCTCCTTCCTCCTTTGGTTCCATTCAAAAATTTACTTTCGTTAAAGCTCAATATATTGTATATATAATGTTTCCCTAATTATGCTTCTTGTTGGCTTCATGAATTGCTCATTCTTGCTTATTGGCACTTTTGCCTTTCGGCATAGTGCTGTCACAAGATAAGGAAAGAAAAGCCCAACTTTCTGGCTCTGCATGCATCACTTCATTTCCTGCAATATCTAACACCCTACACAGATCTGTTTACGCTGCAAAATACCAAATAACAAAATAGATCGAAAGACATTAATGTTAGAAACATTTAATGCGAGTGCAATTCTAGTGCCAATGAATTACATCCACATCTTAGTAACAGGAAAGATAATAGCCTGATTGTAATTCGTTAGAGGATCTGTGTCTGGCTTGTAGTTCCAACTACCCCTACCTTCTGTTAAGTATTTTATAACATCTTCCATGTCAATATTTTGAAATTTATCAAAAATTGTATTATGAATAAAATCTTTTTCATAAAATGGAATGTTATAAAATTTGCAAATATCATTAGGGGAGATTGGAACATCTTCCCCTCGTACTTCAACATCAGTTATCATTGCAATATAGCATCATTTAATCACTTGGTCCTTAAGGGATGCATAAAATTCTTAAACCACAAGTATGACTGCATTATTCATGGGAGTGACGAAGAACTGCTCCCATTGATGGTAACAAACCAAAGTCTAGATTTATTTGCAATGCACCATGGAGGGTTCGAACCCTCGTTCCTGGATTAATGGTATCTCTTGTGACTCAAGAAAATATTTTTCCATATAGACATTATGAAATTGAGATGTGTCTGAAACCTTCAATGTTTCTTGAACCATAGTCCTCTTGTTCTTTCTAGAAGGCATTCTCAATAATTTAAAACAAGTGAACCAGGGAAAAGAGATTCAATAAATAGTAAAACAAAGAAAGAATTATTTAACCTTAACCTTGTTACAAGTGTTTCTCTTGCTTCTCCGAATGATTGATGAAGCTTCCTGCTAAAATCCTTTAGAGTAGTAATGGAGATTGATATAGTTTAGGGTTTTAGGTTGGAAGAGGGGTCTTACAATTTTAAAGTTTTTTGAAAGGGTTTTGGTGTTAAAAAAGTTTAATAATATTAGGTTAGGGTTTTTTGAGTTAAAAAATAAAGGTTTTGAAGGTTAAAAACTAGGTAGATTAAGGATTAAAAAATTGTGTTATGTGAATAGGTCGGGTCAACCCTACAGAAAATTGTAGCGATGTCGTGACACAGGGGTTCCGTGTTGCAACATCCCTAGTAGCTTGCCCATGTAGCGACATTGAGGTTGGATGTCGGGACACACCCTGTAATTTTGAAATTATGAGAAATTGTCTTCTATGTCGCGACATAGGTTAGTGATTTCATGACATCGAGTTAATTTTTTTCAATTCTTCATTACAGCCAACGATGTTGTGACACGAAATGTTAGTGTCGCAATGTTGATATTGTTTTCCCAAAATTTCCTATCTTCAAAGTGCTTCAAGCGGTGTTAATCCTACCTGTAATATTTTAATAGATTGGTTAGCAAAATATACAATTTGTACAGTTAGTAAGAGTCTTTATGTAAAAACTATTAGGTTTTGATGCCATATTCTTCCATCAGCTCAGTCAACGTGCACTAGGGTGCTCCCTGTAAACTGTTTCTATCTGTATTAGTCCAACACCCATCATGCCATTATACTCATTTGTGATTGTCTCTTTCTCTAAACTTGCCTTTTCAGCCTGTCTAAACGATTGATAGTTCTTTCTGCCGATCATAACTATTAATCATTCGAGAAGCCACATAACCACTCAACCATTTTAGTCTGCACTTAGAATTCGTGCTTTGTAAGAAGGTTGATAAGTGGTATTCATACTTGTCATTTCTTATGTATCAGATCATCTCATCGATCCAGACTAGTTTTACAAGTGTACTTGGGGTGATGATTGGCACAGATGTTGGCAAAGGAGTTAGCAAGGGATTTTGCACTAACTCTCTTAGATTCCAACTCTACAGACTCTTAAATTCATCCATTTGTGATCTTTTGAGTTCCTCAATTTATTTACAGATAGCTTTCTTGCATGGCTCCTGCAATGTCCAACAGGCCTATGCTCATCAGTTGTCCAACTTGATCGAGTCTTGCTATATGATCATAAGTCATGTCTATATATATTTTTTGAATCATGTTCAGCATCCAAAAAATTCCTAGGCTGTCAAATCTTTGGAGTGCTTGGTTTAGGATTAAGGTCATGCAAAGGGTAGTTAATTCAAGTTGATTAGTCAAGACTACTAGTATCTCATTATTTTGCGCTGGAAATTCCAAAATCGACAAACACTCTTCCACTAGATCAATCATAATTACCATTGTTTTTATAGGTTGGTATGTGTTATATTGCTCTTGTGTCGTGGCCTTATTGGCAGTACCTAAGATTTCTGGGATAATGAGTTCCATGCTGGTCTGATTCTTCGATTCACTGACCATTTCCCCTGTCTCTTCTTTTGCTACTATTTCATCTGATGTATTGGGATTGTAACACCCCAAAATAGGGCCTAAGATTTTTAAGGGTATTTTAGGGATTTTAGCTTTAGAGTATTCAGAACTTTGTGACATGGTTTATCAGGAATATTTTTTACTATGGTTTTTAGAAAATTAATCAATTTCTAAAAATGAGTTTTAAATACCTTTAATTTTGAAAATAGGATTGATATTGTAATAGAGTCAAAAGTTAGAGTTTTTAATAGGCAATTAGACAAGATTTTAAAATCCAACCTAAAACCCGTATTTATAGTTTTATTTTCACGTTAGTCTTCTTCTCCTTTCATACTTGTGCAATCCATAGTTCTCCCAACTCTCCCAATCGATTTTGAATTCCAAATCCTGATTCCTTTTGATTTCTATCATCTCTTAAGTTATAAATCTCCATAGAAGTTAAGAAAACACCCAAAAACACCATAGTTTTCTCCATTGTTAAGCTTTCGGGTTTTTTGGGTTTTCACTCAAACTCTTGGATTTTCATCAAGTGAGGTAACAATTCGATTCCTTATGAGTTTCTAATGTTATCTAGTCTTTAAAACTAAATTTTTAGCCATTAAATCGTATGTTTTGAATAAAAGCCGAAATTTGGCTCATTAATGGTGGATTTCAGGATTTTTCATAAAAACATGGTTTTAAAGTATTTTTAAACATTTTTTTAACATGATTAGAAGGTTTCTAGACTTACTTTAAAGTTTCATTAAAGATAAATTTTCAAAAAATAGCCATAAAACATATTGAAAAAGTCGATACTATGAATTGAGTATTTTATTGTAGTTTAAAGACTAAGAATTAGTCGTAGGTGAATAATTACATGAATGAAACTCATTTTAGGTGAAAAATATTAAGTGTAGATCGAGATATTTGGATTTTAATTTGGTTATGTTAAAGGTTTCGACTACATAAGAACATAGCTTAGGCTTATGTTTTTTATTACTTGTGGTGAGTCATTTGCTGATTTTTTTTGAATGAATTGTTGTGTGAATTATTGTGTTGAAGCTTCAGATCCATTAGGACCTTCTATGACTAGAGATAAAAGCCAAGAAAAGCTAGTTTGAGCTTTTGACTTTTCGGCGAAAGCGTAATCAGTGAGTGTTTGGAATAATTGCTTTTGGACATGATTTGATGCTTTAGTTGGGAATTTAGTAGTAGCCTAAACCCCTACTCTAAATTTTGAGTGTAAGTTTTCTCATACCTATGTTACCTTGTGAATTATGTGTTTATGTGTTTTTGAATATGTTAATTGAGATGAGATGCTTTAACATGTGGTATGTTGTTATGATAACTGTTGTGAAAGTGAAAATGTTTACATGTTATGTATATGTTAAATTTTAGTGACAGTGTTTTGCTAAAGATGCAAATATGTAGTGATAATGCACGGATAATCGATAAGTGATATGTGTTTGACTTTGAATATTTTGGCCTTGTGATCTTGAAATTGTTGGATATAGTTGGCATGCCATAGGATTATGAGTACTCACCTATATGTACAATGATTTTGGGCATTGAGGCCCTGGGACATGTGAGGGAAAACAAGGAGAGTGTTAGCTATATGATTCACTTTTGGGACATGTTTGACTCTATGAGTCTATATGGTGTGTTAGAGATTCGTGTATCCGATGAGTGATGATAGAGCTCACTTTTATGTTTCATAGCTCAAGTGTCAAATTATCTTAAATTATGAATATGTATGTATTGTGTTATGTGTTTATATGATATGTGACCATTATGCAACTAATCTATAAAGATGTTTTTGAGTATTGTGATATATGTTTAAATGCTATGTGATTATATGAGTATTATGATATATGCTTGAGTGTTAGGTGATTATATGTGTAATAGGATATATGCTTAAAAGTGAATATGTTTACCAAGTAAAAGAACTAGAAAATAATGCACGAGTAGGTATATTGTGACACTAGTGTTGGAACTGTTAAGATTGTGCTATATGGTTGTTTCATTGATGTTTGATGAATTATTTGCATGGTAGTTATTCTAGGAATTCACTGACCTTGTTAGCTCACCCACTCCTTTTAAACCATTACAAATTAGTTGTGTGCCTGTGTGAGTGGTGTGGTTTTTGATAGGTGATCCAAGCAAGCCTATTTGTTATTTCGTAGGTGTTCTATATTTATTTACATTTTGGGAAATAAAGCAATGTGGTAGACTTGTTATAGCCATGTTAACTTCTAGACATTTTGCTGGTTTTTGGTTTGATTTATAAGGATTACATGATATTATTATGCTTGGGTTCATGAACATAAGGATGGATTGACGCTATTTGTTCAAACACGATTTTGGAATATTGAATTGTTAATTAGGCTGTTGAATGATTATTTGTCGAAGTAAATGATGTATGATGTTTAGAAACTGAATTGGAATGAATTAATTGCTTATTTATGTTGTATTTTTTAGGTCTAGGGCAAAGGTATCAATAATTGGGTTTTAAAATCGATACCTTTGTGTTTTGAAATGTGCAATGAGTCAGAATAGAGATTTGGTATCGATACCTTTTCTCAAGTATCGGTACTTAGGGTTAAAATATCGATATTTCATAGACAATACCGATAAATTTTGAGACTTTGGCTTTAAATTGAGAAACAAAATGCAAGTTTGGTATCATTTTTCTAGGTGGTATCAATACCACTTAAAGAAAATACCGATACCCTAGTGTTAGTATCGATACCTACATGACAGTTTTGAGATTTTGTTAAATGGACTTTATGCATGTCTAATTATTTTTATAAGACTATTTGATGTATGGTTAGCATGTAACATTGATATCTAACAAGTATAATTGACTTAAAGCCTATACGAATACTAGAATAGAAGATGCTTCATTTAGAATGAACTTTTACTTGTTGTATATGACATGAGACTACATCTCATATTTAGGCTTCGTGACCAGGCCGGATATAGGGTGTTACAAGGACATTCTTCTATTGGTTGGGATGAGAAATAGTCTAAAGGTTCCCTTCCATCACAAGTATCTATAGTATCATCCTCTCCCTTGTTTAATTTTGAACTTGACACATCTTGATGCCTTTCTAAGACTATATTAATATGATAGTGATCATCATTATCTTGGAAAGGGACAGGAGTTTCTCCTCGAAGTTGACTTAATTCAAGAATTAATAACTGTTGGTTTTCCTATATCTCCCAATCCTCATAGACCCCTTCCTTGTAAATATCTTCATCCTAATCGAAGTATTCATCGGACCACATATAATCAAAGTTATCCATGGCTTGTGATGACAGATTATTTGGTTAATGGTGTCTAGGGTTCCTTAAAAATGAACAAATGTTAGAAATTTTAATTAAAAAAAATTGAAAGTCATAGCTATAACCTGCATATTTCCTAATTATTCTTTTAAAATGTAAAAATTAAAATCAAACTATTGATGTTGCCTCCCCAGCAATAGCGCCAACAACTTAACCTCCTCTGAACATACCAACGTCTAGAGTGTGAATACAACAATAAAATATAGAAATACGAGGTGGTATCTACAAGTATACGGGTCGAGTTGTAATATAGTTTTAACACGAAGTAAATGAATACACTGAGGATCATACCCAAGGGAGGCGAGTGCCAGATCAATTCTAACCTAAACACTAAAATATCTAAATAGTACTTTAAATTAGTTATAGTATGATAACATAATAGAAAGGTTTTTTAAGATTTTTATAATGAGAAAATAGAATAACATAAAAGAAATAAAATTAGGAGATAGAAGAGTAGAGTGAATCAAATCTTGATTATGGATGATTAGCTCACTTCAGAAATCCCAATCAACTGTCATTTCAGGTTCCTCGTCAATCAACTAGTCGCTACCCTAGCAGGATCTTCTGATCATCAACTAACATAACAAGTCAACAAGGACTACTTATCTTCTGACCTCACAGTCCAGACTGGTTTATGGTGAAGTTTTTCACTAATAAGCAATACAAATTTTGGGTTAATTCCCACTTTGATGACTTCTCGGGTTGTTAGGCCTAGGGTTTGTCTCACGTTCTTCCTTTCCCAAATAGCTAATATGTTGAGTAATCCTACAAAAATAGTTAATATATCATACCTCCACTCGTTAACCCCCATAGGAGGATTAGTTCCTCATGGCTTTCATAAACAATATGGTGTTGATGTAAAGAGAAAACATAATAAATGGATTAAAATGTAAACTTTAAGTAAATGTCTAATTTGTATTAAATATGAAAACAAGTCCACTGCGTTTGGCAATCTCCACAAATCAGATCTTTTGCAAACAAACAACAACTGAAAATAAATTCTAAAAACCTAAGAAAGAAAGAAAACTAAACTAAGTTTAAAACAGAGAATCTAGGCTAAGTGAATAGTATTTCTAACATGTGCCAAATGAGCCTATTTATAGATTCTAAGTGGTCATCGTCCCTAACCCTAGGTTAGCTGACGTCCTCGAGCTTTAAGTTTGATTGTATAGACCAAAACACTTATATTTCATATATAATTTTCATTCCAAAGTCAATGTCGCGACACACCAAGACCTGTGTCGCGACACCCTCAGGTTGTGTCACGACATTAAAGGCAGTCTTGAGATTTCTCCATTTTGCTCCCTATGTTGCAACATCAGACATCCCGTGTTGTGATGTAGCAACTAGTATCAGTTTAGAATGCCTTCTAAAAGTCTCTTGCACACTCACAAAGTGCGTTAGCTCACTCTTAGGCCTCATTTGACCCTTAAGGTTAATGAAAGACTCAATTTGCACATTTTATTAACTTATTAAAAAATTAAGAAAACATAATTCAAACCTACTAAAAATGCTTATTTTTAAGCTCCTAAAGTGTGATAATTAGTTTAATCTGCTACACCGAATTACAACAAATCATCGACTTCGATCCCTCTTCTAGATATCAAATGACCTAAGACAATGGCTTCCTTGACTATGAAGCGACACTTCTCTTAGTTATGGAAAAGGTTTGTCTCCTCACATCTTTTAAGCACTTGAGCTAAATTGGTTAGACAATCATCTTACGAATCATCAAAAACAAAGAAATCATCCATAAAAACTTCTACAAAATTTTCAACCATATTAGTAAATATTGTCATCATGCATCTTTGAAAAGTCGTAGGTGCATTGCAAAAATTGAAAGGCATACGTCTAAAAGTGGAAGCATTATATGAGCAAGTGAAAGTTGTCTTATACTAGTCCTTCAGGGCTACAACTATCTAGTTTATCTTGAGTACCCATCTAGAAAGTAATAATACTCCCTACCCGCAAGTCGGTCCCACATCTGGTCCATGAATGGTAGCGTAACATGGTCCTTCTAGGTTGCCTTGTTCAACTTTTCTTAATCTATATAGATTCTGCAACTCATTATTGTCCTCGTCGAAATCAGTTCATTATTCTTGTTCTCTACCATTGTGATTCCGCCCTTTTTTGGTACACACTATACCAAACTCACCCATGAACTATCCAAGATGGGGTAAATGATTCTCACATCTATCAACTTGATTATTTCTTTTTAGACTATCTCATTCATGATTGGATTGAGCCTCCTCTGCCCACCAATTATGGCTTTTTCACCCTCCTCTAATAGAATCTTATGCATACAAAATAAGGGATGTTATATCCCATTTTTTAGTGGTGTCAAAAACAGATGTTTCAGGACCATAATTTTGATATGTGAGATTGTGTGTTATTATTTAATTAACATTTATAGAGTTACTCTAGAGTCATATAAAATTTTGGTGAAGAAATTTTAATGTCTGATTGTTTAAGTAACCAAAAAGGACTTAATTGTAATAGGTGTAAAGAACTTAATTATCATTGAGTTACATGATTAAGTGAAGTGATTGGTAAAGTGGGGGGTTATAATGTAATTATGGCATGTAATAGGTTAATGGACGGGAATGGGTAGTGAATAAGTTTAATAAGATGATTTATTAAAGGATAGTAATTAAAAACTTTAATTAAATAAAACTAATAATATCATCATCTTCCAAAAGCTTGGCTACTGAAATTTGTAAGGAAGAACACCATTTTTGGTGTTTAAAGTTTGTCCAAACATTGGGTACATGCATGGTATGAATTCTTAGCCTTTTTTTTTTTTTTTGTAATTTTTATGTTTTTGAGATCGTTGCAACTAGGTCCAGCTAACTTGTAATGCCTCGAATTTTGGGCCTAGAAGTATTAAGTCTTGAGCATGGAAACAGTTAGAAGGCTACTCATAAATATTTAGTTTTACAAGAAAGTGACACAAATGCATGTCTGCTTCAGTGGTTAAGTGTCCTAGGAAGTGTCTGAGAAGTCTTGGGTTCAAGCCTGGACATGTGCAAAAAGTTTTTTTTTTGAAGGAATAAACCCCTTGCCTTTAGTTAGTAGGCTTTTAAATTAATGTAAGCATAACATGACAGAAAGGGCCTGTCAGTCTAGGGGATAAGTGGCGTGTCATTGTTACTGAAGGTTTTGAGTTCGAGTCCTGTAATGCGTAAGGGAGTGTTTTATTTTGCTGTAAGTACATGGGAGTGCCCTAGGTTGACCGAAACTTTAAGAAGTTTGAAGAGAGTTCAAACTAGTTGGTAGAGAGGTTGGAGGAGAGGTTAAGGAGTGGATCAAGGGATTTAGTGGACGGTTGGAGAGATTATAGGAGAAAATCATGGGGAGTTGAGGGGAAGGAAGTGTTGTGCCGAAATGGGACTTTAGGCACTCATTGAATTCGGCTTTAGGAAGATTTTGGGATTGTTTTGGGTACTTTTCTCTTCACCTCATTTTCTGTCACTTCTTTTTTGCTCCTTTTCTTTCGTGGAGGCTAGATTGTGTTAAGAAGTGTGAGTAATATCCTTCGTTTTTGGTTTATTTTGAGTATCATTCAGGTTCATTTCGTTTGTTGACTTTGTTTTCCCCTACAAACCTTTGTCTAATCGATTTACTTCTCTCCTCTACTTCTCCAAACCTTGGCTGAATATTGTTGGAGTTATTTCGTGTTGCACTTTTCTTCAGGACTTGCTCTTCTTCCTCTACCCTTTTGTCAATTGTTTTGCCAAATATTGCTTCTCTCCCTCCCTCTCTTGTTTTTAGTTTTGGACAATCTTGCTTGCCTTTCTGTCGATTTCCCTCCTCTGTTCTTCCTCTTTTCCTCCAACAGGCGTGTGTTGGCTGAATATTGATTGGTAAGTCCCTGTTTTGCTTTTGCCTTTCGGCTTTTCTCCTCTTTTTCTCTAATTTTCGATTCTCATCTCCTTTCTTTTATTTACGATTTTTCTTTCAGCTTTAGAACTTCTCGAGGAGTGAAGGAGTTTACGAGTGTTACTGAAGTGTTCAAAACCTTTCTCTCGTCACTCGATTGAAGGTAACTCTATTCTTAGTTATCGTGCTCAACCTGAGTATTTTGGGCTTGCATTCTAGAGTGTAGGTCGAATGCTTCATTCCCTACTTGTAAGTTCTGTGTTTCTGTAAGTTAACTCATGTTGATTTAAACCATGTCTATAAATAATCGCGATTAATAAAATCCACTTGTAATGCATATATCCATCAAGGAGTTTGTAATCAGCCTTCGTCAGCAGTTTAAGAAGGCTAAACCACACTCGTTCAATCAAGGTTTTGGTGCCCGTGGACTTTTAGCACGTTTCCTGAACAAGGTGTGTAAACACTGCCCAAATCGTAAATCGGCAAAAGTTAGAAACTGTGACCATTGACGCTACACGGGCATATGCTCGCTCGTGTGGTAATCCGAACGCATAAATGTGGGCGTTTGATCATAGAGGCCACCATGAGCGATTTCATGGGCTTAGGTCATTTTGGGCCATGTTGGGCCGAAATGGGCCGTGTGGACCCTACGGGCTTGTGGGCCCCGCACGGGTAAACCACACAGACGTGTGGAGAATATTGGGCCAGGCTGTGTAATTCACACGACCAAGGCCATTTCTGGGTTAAGTGGGTCACGTGGGCCCGCGTTATGGGCCTTGGGCCCATTTTTACTGTTTGACTGTTAAGGTTGCACGGGTCGCCCGAGATGACTGTGGACCTACTATTGGGTCGGTAAGTATACCTAGACCCCATTTTGATGAAATGACTGTTATGCCCCTATGAGGTAAAATGACAGATATGCCCCTATGATATGTATGACTGTATTCGAGCATGCCATTTTTATATTGCATACATGTATGAGATTATGCCATGATGCATTACATATTGCATGCGGATGGGTTAATTATGATTGGAGGAAGTGTATTGTACTGGCAGCTCTGCTGCAAATACTATTTAGTGCCACAACCAGTGCTAATTTGGAGTGTAGGGATTGGTTGGTTGATTTTATCCCCACATGGAGTGTAGGGCTGGACGGAGTGGAGTGTAGAGGCTGGATAGGTAGGATTTCTGATTGCATAACTGTACTACTACTATCACTAAAATGGGCTAAGGCCTTAACTGAAACTGAACTGTTACTGATACGGGCTTAGGCCCAGGCTGTTTTGCCTACTGCGTGATTGACTGTTGTTTGCTAAGGGATTACACACTGAGTTTTTGTAAACTCACCCTTCTGTTTAACTATGCAGGTAATCCCCAGTCTTAGGTGGGTCGGTGCTATGGGGGACTCAAATGTGCCCACACAACTACATGGACTTCCTTATTAGATTTTAAATTATAAGTATTCTAATTTGGGTATCTTTTTATATAATAAGGCCTCTATAAATTTTTTTATCTTTAATTTGGGCTTTTAATTATTTGATTGATAACTGCTAGCAGTAGGATAAGACGCGGTTTTTCAAAAGACAAATGTTTTCCAAAAATACCAAGAATACATAATTGTTTAAGAGCTTCTATAAGAGACAACATTTTAAAAAAAATTAAAGACGTTTTAACATGAGTAACCTTTCATAAACGACATGTTTTAAAATCATCATTAAGATCATGTAACAAAGGTAAATATGGAAAAAGGGTTTTCTTTCAATATCAAGCTTTGCGAAAAAACTTCAATGTGACCTCGCCAAATTCGGCCACAATGTCTAGGCCGGGTTTGGGGTGTTACATAACTTGTACCTTCATTTTTGAAACTGTTAAGAATTTTGGATTTTACCATTGATGAATTCTTGATGTTATGATGTTAAAGGATGAATTTTAGTTCTTGGTTGTTGATTATGATTAATTTATAAAGTGGTTTTTGTTAGTTTTTTGTTAGATGATTAAATTGATTAAATGTTGGAATTGGTAGCAATTTTTTTGTGAATTTAGGATAAATATGGGCTGCAATTGGAAGGGTAAAAATGTAACAGCTCATTTTTAGTGAAACTAAATTAGTGGTTTCGGGATCACAAATTCGACGTGAAAATATTTATTTTATTATTATTTTAGTGTCTACAGAATAATAGCAAGGTCGTATAAAAATTTCGCTAAAAAATTTTATCGTTTGTATGTTTAATTTGGTGAAAAGGACTAAATCATAAAAGATGGAAAATTAAAGTTCTATAAGTTAAAAGTACCAAATGGCTATGAAATTAAATGGTTAAGGGATTTATATGGTAATTAGACCATTAAGTTAAATAGTGGACAAAGATGGACATTAAATGGGTGAATTTTTAAGTATTAAACAAAGGTTAAAAAAGTAATTTAATAAATTAGTTAAGTAAAAACAATTTAGCCAAAAGTTATCATCTTTGTTTTGTCCATCTTTCACCAAAAATTAGGGTGAAGAACACAATTAAAGAGTGCTTGAAGGTTCGGCCAAGTTTTCCTTGTGCATATCAAGTTAAGCCTCATACAAATCTAGATCGAGGGAAAGATAAAGTATCAGATTAGTTGATCCTATTTCGTCATTTTTGTGATTGAGGTAAGTTCGTATGTTCAAATAGCATTTTAATGTAGTTGATTTAAATGCTATTATGTTATTCAACATATCATGTCATGATGAAAATCCAACGACGTTATGACGACTATCCAGCCCCGTTTGAACCTTAGAAATATATAAGATACAAATAACATGTCATTAACATTACCAAGTTTCAAGTGCTGGTCCTGAATGTCCTACCGATGGCTGAGTTTCGACATTTGTTGTAGATACTCACCAACTTGTGTGAGCATCATTGTGTAGCTACATTCCTATCATCAGCTTGTGTGAGCAGACCCATTTATGGCTCGAGTGAGCATCTATATAAAGGAAAGGAAAGGAAGGGTTTCGACCATGTGTTTAGCACAATTTGTGTGAGCTTTCCGTGTATCCGATATTATTCTAAGTGGTTCAACGGGCATGAAAAGGGAAAGAACAGTAAGTGTACCGAAAGCTAAGTTAAGAGCTCATGAAAAGGTATGAATTGTTGATGATTCAAAGTATTATTATTCATGACTATGAAAAGTATGATTTAAGTAATGATATGCTCATGTTCTATACCTTACCATGTGATGATATCACTAAGTTATGTGTTTAATCACTAACTTGTGTTGTTGATGATGCTTTGGCTTGTGTCAAGCTATGTTGGATTTATTCATGTCTATTTTTATAATTATGCATGGAAATTGTAAGCTATGTTCATGATTTACGAACTTACTAAGCATTTTGTGCTTATTTAATAGCCCGTTTTTAGTCAAATCAAAACAGTGGTTTTGGGACCACAAATCTGAAGTCGAAATAATTATTTTATTATTATTTTTAATGTTTATAGCATGATTAAATGATTGTGTGAAAATTTCATTTAGAAATTTTATCGTTTGATTAGTTAATTTGTTAAAAATGACTAAATCGCGTAAAGTGTAAAACTTGAATTCTAATAGCTAAATGTGTCAAATAGCTATAGATCTAATAGCCCGATTTTGGGCCTAGTTGAAACAATGGTTTCGGGACCATGAATCTGACGTAGTGAAAATTTTTTTACTATATTTTTATAGTCCATAGTTTTATGAAATGATTTCATGAAAATTTCGTTCGAAAATTTTGACATTCGAGCACTCAATTTAGCAAAAAGGACTAAATTGTAAAAAGTGTAAAAGTTGAGTTCTACATGCTAGAAGTGTCAAATTGTTATGAAATTTTAAATTGAAGGTCCTTAGATGGTAATTAGACCATTTTACTTTAAGTTGGACAAAAATAGACAAGAGGTAAGAGAATTTTAGTGTTTTGAGAAAAAGGCATTTTGGTCATTTGGTAATTAAATGAATTAAAAAGCCAAAATCTTTGTCTATCTTCTCTCCCTTATGCTGAAATTTGGAAGGGAAGCCATAACTAGGGTTTGGCCACTTTCAAGCTTGATTGTAAGTCCGTTCTTGCCCCGTTTTTAATGCTCTTTACATTTTTGAAGTCGTTATCACTCGATCTATATATTTCTACCATTAATTTGAGAAACGATTAAGGTCTAGCATTTTGCCCATGTTATATATGTGTGTATTTTGATGTCTAATGGTAGAAATATGTGTTTGGTGTATGATAAACAACTTTTGCTAGGTTATTTTTGATGAAAATATAAAAAGGACCAATTTGTAAAAGGTTATAAAATGTGTGTAACAGTGTGATTAAATGAAAATGTGGGCTGTTATCAGCATGAAAGAGATTCAACTACGCTTGGGTCTTGAAGAAATTGAATAGATTTTGATTTATAAGCCTAGGGACCAAACTGTAAAAATGTCAAAGTTTAGGGGAAAAAATGTAATTTTGCCATAATATAATTTTTGGACTGAGTTGAATAATGTGAATAATAAATGAGTTAAATTTGCTATTTTAGATCAAGAGAAACGAGGTTCAGACCTAGATCGAGGAAAAAACAAAGTGTTTGACAATTAGGTCTCATTTCTACTATTTTGTACTGAGGAAAGTTTGTATGTAAATAATGCCTCATTTTAAATATGTTTTAAATGTTTTATTATTGTATGAATTCTGATTGACCCTTGGACATATGCGACAAAGTTACGACAAGCATGAAATCCCAGTTGAACCTTAAGAATAGATAGGATACAAATGTCATGACATTAGTGTTACTAAGATTACGTGTAAGACCATATCTGGGATATGGCATCAATATGAGACTTCGTGTAAGACCATATATGGGATATGGCATCAATATGAGGCTTCATGTAAGACCATAGCTGGGCTATTGGCATCGATACGAGATCCCATGTAAGACCGTATCTGGGATATGGCATTGGTATGATACTGTGTGTACGAGATTCCAGAGTACCCTTTAGTATTCCAAGGGGTTCAACGGGTAATTTAATCATGTATGTCAAAGGTGAGTTGCATGCAAATCCAATTCAAGATGACTCAGGTATGTATGTAAAACTCATATGTAATGAGCTCGTTATGTGATGAACCCTCGGTAAAGTTATGATTAAGTAAGTTATGATTATAAGATCATGTTAATTGTATGTTAAATATTGGGTTATGATGTCTATTATTTGCATGGGAACATACCAGCTATATAGCTTACTCTCTTTTTTTTTCCTTTATCTTATAGTGTCACCAAGCTAGCTCAAGGATCGAAGACTGTCGAAGATCCACTCACACTATCAACTGATTATTTTGGGTACCAATGAATTTGACATTTTGAGTTATGGCATGTATAGGGACTTGGTCCTTTTGTTATGTGTCAGAATTGATTTGGCCAAGTGTGTTGGTTTATGTTGGTTGATAATTCATTTTGTAAATGGCCATTGAAATTCGGCTAATATTGGTTTAAGTATATATGCATGTGATGATGTTTTCATGGATGTGGAAATTTGCATGGTTTAAGTTGATAAGTATGTGATGTTTGTATGTGATAAATGGCAGCATGTGACTGATGTGTGGATGTCTTAATTGTGGTTGAATTAGTTGAATGTAATTGTTTAGATTGGTGCTATGTTTTGTTGTGTAGGTGAGTGCATTAAAGGGTGACAAAATGGCTTGGTAAATAGCCTTATTTTTGTCCACACGGGTGTGTGTCTAGGCCGTGTCTGACACATGGTGTAACAGTCCAATTTTGGGCCTAATCAGAACAGTGGTTTCGAAACCACTAACCTGAGGTCAGAGAAATTATTTTTAATATTATTTTATGTGTTGTAGCATGATTATATGAGTGCATAAAAGTTTTGGTGAAATAATTTTAGCGATTGCATGCTTAATTGCGAAAAAAGACTAAATCGCATAAAGTGCTAAAATTTTGTTCTACTAGCTAAAGGTGTCAAATAGCTATGGAGCATTAAATTAGAGGTCTTTATTGAGTAAATAGACCATAAATTTGTTAATAGCTAATCATAGAGACAATGAAATTGTAAGGTCAAAGTTAGGTGAAATTTGGTGACTAAATTGACTAGATTTATAATACAATAAAAAGAAAAAGATATCACCTTTCATCTTCCTCCTCTCCACCGAAAATACCAGCAAAAATAAGGGTTTTGGAGCTTCAAAATTTCAGCCACTCTTTACCCTCACAAGTAAGTGATTTTGATGGCATTTCTTGATAATTTTTGTACTTTTGGAACCCTTGTAGCATAATCTAGCTAATGAGGGGACTATTTTGCAAAATGGTTGAAATTCTAGGATTTTTCCATGAGAGTATTCATGTTTTTTCTGAATTTTTATGGAAGAAAATGAATCTTGGTTGTTAAACAAACAACTTTTGTGAAATAGTTTTCATGAAAACCCTAATTAAGGACCATTTTGCATAAGTTATAAATTATGCGGTAAATGTGTGAAATAATGGGAATTGTGGGCTGCTTCTAGTATAAAAATAATTCAGGCGGGCTTGGTTAGTGAGGAAATTTGATAAATATTGATTTACGAGCCTAGGGGAAAAATAGTAATTTTTTGAAAGGCCAAACTAGTAAACTAAATCCAACTAGTCGTCCACTTTTTGTATACCAAGGTAAGTTGTACGTAAGTAAGGCGACTTTATCGCTATTATGTGTTGAATGATCAATTTTGCATAATATGGTTGAATATGATTATGAATAATGCATGATGAAATTAATATGGTAAATTCCCGATTGAACTTAGGAATAGATTGGATATTCATGCCATGACATTTGGGTGATATGTGCGCTAGTGTAAGACCATGTCTGGGACATGGCGTCGGCCACGATATGAGAGCCAGTGTAAGACCATGTTTGGAACATGGCATCGGCCACATCATGAGAGCCAGTGTAAGACCATGTCTGGGACATGGCATCGGCCTCGACATGAGAGCCAGTGTAAGACCGTGTCTGGGACATAGCATTGGAAATTTACCCTCTTGTGTGAGGCTTACCGGATATCCTTTAGTATTCCAAATGGTTTTACGGGTTATTTTAAAGTTGATGATAAATATATGGAATGATGTATTCATGTTGTGAGTGGTACAGGTTCTTATTCGAAACTCATGAGATATGAGTCTAGTTATGTTGCCTTAATGGTAAGAATAACATAAGTGAGTTCTATCTATGAAAATGAATTTCAGGACGATTTTGTAATCTTTGGCTTATACTTGTGATATCTACCTTTGATTACTCAAGAATGTTGTGTTGATTTATATTGTGTTATGTGTTTAAATATGCATGGTTGATAATGTTACTTATTTATAAGCAACTTACTGAGCTTTATGTGTAACGCCCCAAAATATAGGTGCTCATTTTCTATATGTTGTGTAACTCAAATGCATGCTTGTCTCAATGGCTAAGTGTCTTGGGAAGTTCCTGAGAAGTCTTGAGTTCAAGCCTGGGCAATTGTAAAAACTTTGTTTTTTTTTTAGAATAACAATTGCCTTTAGTTAGTAGTCTTTTAAATTATTGTGGGTAAAATTTGTCACAAATAGCTTGCTAGTCTAGGGCAAGTGGCGTGTGGAGTGTTTCTGGGGTCTGAGGTTCGAGCATTGGCAGGGGGGAAGGAGCATTTTATTTTTGCTACAAGTGCTAGAGAGGTATCCTAGTTTAACCGAAATTGAGGTGTGTAGTGGGAGTTTGAATGGGCGGTTGAGTAGAATAAGGTGGAGAGATTTTAGGAGAGGGATAAGGGGAGGAAAAAGTGGAGTTTGAGGTGTAGTAGAGTTGTGGCTGAATAGGGCATTGACCACTCGGGATTTCGGCTATGAGTGGTTAGTGGTCACTTCATTTCGGGTTTTTGCAAAATTTTGATGCTTTTTACTCCTTGTTTCTGAAGCCGAACATTGCTTTTCTTTTCGTGCATCTTTCGATAGTGTGTTTCAATTCTTCTTTCTTCCCTTTCCATTTTTTTCCTAGGCCGATTACCCTAGCTTTTGTTTCGGTTTTGGGCAAGTACTCCTTGTCTCCTTTTCGTTTTTTCTTTCCCTTCAAGCTATCCTCCTTTAGCTGAATACCCCTTGCTTCTTTCCTTTCTTCTCCCTTCAAACTCTTCTTCTTACTGTCTCTTTTTTTGGTAGCCAGGCCGTCTACTCCAGCCCTTTCGTGCAGTTTGGTTTTGCTCTCTGACAAATCGGTAAGGTACTCTCACATTGTCTATGGCCGAATACTTCTTTCCTCTTTTGTCGATTCTTGACTTCCTTCTTTTTGGTGGTGACTCTTTCAGTTTTAAGAACTTCTTGGGGAAGTGGAGAAGTGGCTAGTGGATAATGATGCAGTCGTAACCTTTTTCTTATTGCTCGATTAAGGTAACTCCGTTTGCGTTATTGTGTTCAACTAGTGCATGACTTGAATAGGAGGTGTTGGTCGATTGCCTACTTTCCCATATTCTAGGTCTTTTGTTCGTTAAGCCATTACTTAGTATCTAGTCATGGCTTGTGTAATATTTGTTAATGGGTTTCGCTATCAATGTAGCTTTTCAATTAGGAGGATAAATCAACTTACGTCAACGGTCGAAACAGGGCTAACCACACTCTTGCAATCGAGGCAAGTTTGGATGTTATTTTAAGTTGGGGATTGAAAAGGGTGATTAACCTTAGTGTCAAGTTACTAACGGAATATTGTGATTGAATGTAGGTTTGGGAACTCTTGAATTAGACGCACGTTTCGCAACAAGTGTGTAACTACACTACCATGTTTGTAAACTGGTAAAAGACAGAAAAGTATGACTGTTGACGCTACAAGAGCGTACATTTGCTCGTGTGGTAATCCAAATGTGTATAACGTGGGTGTTTAATCGTAAAGGCCACCATGAGCGATTTCATGGGCTTAGGCCATTTTGGGCCACGTTGGGCCGAGATAGGCCGTGTGGGCCCACGGGCTCGTGGGCCCTACACGAGTAAACTATACAAACGTGTGGAGATTTTTGGGACAGGCTATGTAGCTCGCACGACCAAGACCATTTTCAGGCTTATTGGGCCACACGGGGGCATGTGGGACCATTTTCATTGATTGACTGTTAAGGTTGCACGTGCCGCATGAGACGACTGTGGACCTACTATCAGGTCGGTAAGGACACTTAGACCCTTTACTAATGAAATGACTGATATACCCCTATGATATGTATGACTGTATTCGAGCATGACATTCTAGCATTCACGTATGATATTATGACATGACATATTGCATGGGGTGGGTTTGATATATTTGGAGGAAGTGTACTGTACTGGCAGCTCTGCTGCAATATACTGATTATTTGCCGCATTAGATACCACTTAGAGTGTAGGGATTGGTGGGTTGATTTTATCCCCGCATGGAGTGTAGGGCTGGACGGAGTGGAGTGTAGAGGATGGATGGGTAGGATATCTAATAGCATTATTGTTACTGTCACTATATTGGGCTAAGGCCCACACTGATACTGATACTGTAATGGGCTATGACCCTAACTTATACTAGACTATTACTGAAATGGACTTAGGCCTAGACTATAATTGTTTATTGTATGATTGATTGTTTGTTTAATAAGGGATTACACACTGAGTTTCCATAAACTCACCTTTCTGCCTTCCTGTGCTAGAATCCTTAGGCGGGTCGGTGCTGTGAAGGACTTGATGGAGGCCACACAACTAATTTTGTTACTGCTTTAAATTTTTAATCTCTAAGCTATTTTATTTGGGGGAAATTTGCTTTGTAATAAGGCCTCCCTAAATTTTTACTTTAATTTTGGGTTTTACTTACTTTGATTTATATCTGCTAGTAATAGGACGCGAATTTCTAAAAAGATAAATGTTTTCAAAACACCACGTTATTGCAACATCTTTCAAAAGCTTCCACAACAAACATTGACTTAAAAGTGTAAATAACATCCTTAAACGATTAAAATTTTGCTAACTTGAGTTTTTATCAACAAACAAGATACTTAAAAGTTCCGAAAATGGTCATTACGAGGGTTTAGTAAGGTACGGACTTTTTAAATGAAACGATGCTTTTCGAAACACACTTCAATGTGACATCGCAAATTCGACCGTAATGTCTTGGCCGGGTTTGGGGTGTTACATTATGCTTACTCCCTCTCTTTTCTATTTTCGTATAGTTTTGCCAAGTTAGCATCGGGAGTCAAGGGACGTCGGAGGCATCGATCACACTATCACCTGAAGTTTTTGGTATAGCTACTTTAAATGTTTTGAGTGTGGCATGTATAGGGACTTGAATCTTTTGTTTAGTGTCATGTTAGTTTAGCCACAAGTGTTGGCTCACATGATGGATGTGTTATTCATTTTGTTAGGCCATTAATGTTGGCTAATATTAATTTTTATTAAATGCATTTGATGAAGATTCTCACGGTTGTGGCTATTTGGTTATGTGCATTTATGCTTGGATTGGTTATGTTTGATATTGTATAGGTTGGTGCAAGTAAGGGTGGCAAAAAGGCTTGGTAGATAGCCTTGTTTTTGTCCATACGGGCGTGTGTCTAGACCGTGTGTGACACACGGATTGCCCCATGGGCGTGTAGTCAGGTTGTGTGTCCTCTGCTCCTAATTTTGGCAAAACAGAATGCCCAGTAGTAACCACACGGGCGGAGACACGGTCGTGTGTCTCAATCGTGTGGAGGACACGTGTGCAAAAACCTTGACATTCTGTTTCTAACGTCAGCAACCCTTTAAGGGCACACGACCTAGTACAAGGGCGTGTACCATGGCCGTGTGCCCTTAAAGGGTTGCTGACGTCAGAAACAGAATGTCAAGGTTTTTACACACGGGCTGAGACACGAGCGTGTCATGGCCATGTGGGGGACACGGGTCATGGACACGGGCATGTGCCAAGCCGTGTGAAAACCCCTGTAGGTTTGAATTGAAAAATAAATTCGCACGGGCTAGGGACACGGGCGTGTCCCGATATGTTCAGGCCATGTGAGCCACACGGGCCTTCAACATGGCCATGTTAAGAAGACACACGGGCATGTCGCCCTTCCACACGGGCGTATGCCCTTGTTTGCCTGAAATTTTACAAAGTTATCTAGAGTGCACAGATTAGTCCCGAATCAATCTCAAAGCATGTTTTGGACCTTGTAGGTCTATATTAGGGTCGTTTAGAGGAAGTTTGAAAGTTTTAAAAATTGAGCAAAATTTTATGACCCAAAAACGTTTGTATGTATGTGTTTAAGTCCAGTAACACCTCATATCCTATTTCAGTGATGAACTCAAGTACGGGGTGTTACACATGGCTTGCCCTATGGGCGAGTGTCCCAGTCGTGTGTCCCCTGCACCTTAATTGTTGCAAAATAGAATGCTCAGAATTTAGCACATGTGTAACATCCTGAATTAGGGCCTAGTCGAAATAGTGGTCCACAAATATGAAGTAGAAATAATTATTTTATGATTATTATAAGGTCTATGATATGTTTACATGCTTGTGTGAAAATTTCATGAAGAAATTTTATGTGAAAAGTGTCCAATTTGACTTTAGGGACTAAATTGAATAAATTGCGAAATATGAGTTATAGAAGTTTTTAGTATGAAATTGAATTGGATTTTTATTTAGAGGGTCTTAAATAGCAATTTGTATAAGTTTTAAAATTTTGGACAAAAATGGGGTTGGATGGATAAAATTTCAAAGAACGGCTAAAAGGGCATTTTGGTCATTTGGTCATTCGGTCATTAAATGGACTAAAAGACAAAAAAAAAAGCCAAATTTCTCGTCCATCTTCTACCTATGGCCGAATATTGCATGGGAGAAGACATGGTTAGGGTTTTCAAGCTTCCAAGCTCAATAGTAAGTGCATTCAAGCCCCGTTTTTAATGTTCTTTACATTTTTAAAATCTCGGTAACATGCTCTACTCATTTCTACCATTATTTTGATCTAGGGTTTGTGTTTAAAAATTTACCCATGAATGATATGCATGTATTTTGATTTTTAATGGTAGAATATGAAGGCTCAGTGTGTAATAAACGACTTTTGCTAAGTGATTTTCAGTGAAAATGCTTAAAAGGACTAAATCGTAGAAGTTATAAAATTAGTCATAAAAGGGTGATTTAGTGGAAATTGAGGGCTGTCATAGTTATGAAAATGATTCGAATAGGCTTGAAATGTAGGGAAATTGAATAAAAATCATTCAACGAGCCTTGGGGCAAATGTGTAAATATGTAAAAGTTTAGGGGTCAAAATGCAAATTTGTAAAAATATTATTTTTGGACCCATATGAATAATGTGAGTAATTAATAAGTTATATTTGAAATTTTAGATCAAGAAAACAAGATTCAGGCTTAGAACGAGGTTGAACAAGGTTAAGCACAAACTTGAAATAAATAGTCGTACTCGAACCCGAGGTAAGTTCATATGTCAATGATAATGCAATGATATTATTGTTCATACTTGTACTTAAATTGATGTGTTAACATTGTGTGATGGATATTTGTTTAGTTGATATGAAGATTATATATTCTAACAAATGCCTAAATATAATTATATGCAATACCATGTTTATTTCATGGAATAATGTCTAAATAAACATGGAAATGTGTTGAGTTGGATGTACATTGCATGATTAGCTATGCATAATGAGATACTTGATGAAAAAAGAAAATCTTGGTTGAATAAAAAGGGAAATTCGACAGATAAATCATGGCTTACATGACTTGAAATCCTGCATGTGTTGCAGAAAATGATTTAGCTCGGAAGGGTAATCCGTTGATCTCAATATAGAAAGGATCTAACTCGAACAGGTGTTTCTTAAGTGATTGAGCCTCCCAAAGAATATGTGTGCATTATGGATTTAGCTCGGATGAGTAATCCAATTAGGGTCTGAATTTAGCCTAAACTGGTAATTCAGATCTGAGCTCATTAAGAGTATTTGTCACTACAAGGGATTTAGCCTGGACTGGTAATCCCGACATCACTCTATGAGTTTATATTATGGGGGATTTAGCCTGGACTGGTAATCCCACTGTAATATGTGAGGTTCGCGGGAGTGCGTACTTAAGATGATCACTTGTATGACGTGATGGTAAATGGATTATCCATTGGGATTTTCGAGAAATTCAACGGGTATTATAATGAATAATGCGATGAAAGTCCCAAGATGGGCGTGGTGATAAAGGTAAAGTTAATTGTTATGCTATGGATATGTACAGGTACGTACATTATACTCATAAGTGATACCTTATTGAAATGTGATAAATGATGAGTAAGCGAATTCATGCATATGTATGTGTATACATGATGAACAAGTGAAAGGATTTGAAATATGAACCATCCTTATGCTTATGATTATGAATTGTGTTGCAATATCATGTTAACTTACATTGTGTAATTGAATGTGGGATTTATGAAATAATGAGTCCATGATCAAAGTGACAATGAATTTATGATAGCTATTATGGTTTTGCACTAAAACAGTGTTGAACAACAGTAGTAGCCTGACTTTGAAAAATCACCATAAATGTTGAAAGTCGAATTAGAGGCTGAATAATACATGAAATTAAAGCTTAATGAGTCTAGTTTCACATAAAGGAAACAGTGTAAGCAAAATAATTTTTTATTATGAGATATTTGAATTCTTGTGATATAGAGGCGGAGTTACTCCAAACTCCCATATCTTAACTTTGGAAAATCACTAGAAATTTTACAAAAATAATTATGAGTTAAAATTCATATGACTAAAATTTTTAATGGGTCTATTTTTAATAGAAAGAAACAAGAACATTATTCAAGTCTCATACTATGAGATATTTGATTTTTAGTAGATAGAGGTCGAAGCTGTCGAACAGTGAAATAGTGGAGAGTTTAAAGAATAAATTTTACTTATTGGCTAGACCAAAAATTCTGGAAATTTTATGGTAAGAAAATATATGAGCATAGTTTCAGGAAAAATTAATAGATCTTAATTTAGAGTCTTGTAGATGGAGTTATAAATAATTTATCGACTATAACTTGAGTAGACAGCTTGACAAGAATATGAGTAAAAGTGTAATTATAGTTGTTCTACCTAAGGAAACATGTTGTTATATTGCTTATTATTTTCATATGGACTTAATAAGCATAAAGCTTACTCCACCTTCTATTTCTTCTAGTGTCCTCAGGCGGCTCGGGGTTGGAGATCGTTGGAGGCAACCTCACACTATCAAGCTACCATCTTTGGAGTATTGTTGAAACTTAATTTCTTCAAGTGAGTGACATGTATAGGGACTTAATTATTGACATGTGTTTTTATGTTTTGGCCAAGATTTTGGCTCATATTGATTCATTGTATATAGCCATGAGATGTGGCTTATAATGATTTTGGCTTGTAAGCCTATTTATCCATGGTATGTGTTAATGTCTTGTGATATGGTTATGTGATTATGCTTGTTCACTATGTACGAGAAGTATATGGAACATGTACATGATGAATGCCCCAGGACCATTCGAGATGGTTGTGGCCATGGATTGAATGTGTGGCATGGTAATAAGATGATAATGATTGAACATGGACATTTGTAGAATGTGTAGAGATTAAGTATTTGGTAATAAACATATGTATGACAACATGCAAATTATTTAATTGAATTTCACCAAAGGTTGATTAAACATTGAATTGATGTTATAATTTGTGTCTATGATGTGTATAAGTATGGGGGAGAAATAAGGTCAACATAAGGCTAGGAAAATAGCCTAAGTGTTAGCTACACGGGCAGAGACACGACCATGTGTCTTAACCGTATAGAGGGCACGGCCTAGTACACGAGCATGTGGCATGGCCATGTGGTATAAATTATTTTGCTGGCATCATAAACAGAGAGTTACACGGGCTGAGGACACGGGCATGTCCCAAGCCACACGGGTGTGTGTGACAACATGGCCCCACCCACACGGGTGTGTGACTCTCCAAAGCTAGAAAATTGTTAAGTTGCCTAAAGATTTTTGAAAGTTCTCAGTTTAGTCCCGAACCACCCCGATGTATGTTATAGGCTTCGAAGGCCTGTATAAGGAACGATATATATATGTTTGAAAGGTTTTAAATTTTGGGCGAAATTTTGTGGCCCGTTTTTGCATGTTTGTGAATGTTTAAGTCCAGTAATGCCTCGAACCCTATCCCGGTGTCAAATACGGATAAGGGGTGTTACAACATGGACAAAGACATGGGCGTGTGTCTCAGCCGTGTGGATGATACGGCCTCAGACACGGGCATGTGCCCTGGGCGTGTGAAGTCTGCACCTATTTTATGAAAAATCATAATTTTTAAATGGACCACACGGCCTAGCACACGGGCGTGTGACTTGGCCGTGTGTCTTCAATTTGTTCTTGGGTAACAAATAGAGAGTTACACGAGTTAGGGACACGGGCATGTATGACCACACGGCCTTCCCACACGGGCGTGTCCCAAGCCACACGGGCATGTGGCTTTTAAAACATGAAAAATTTTCTAAGTGTTGTGAAATTTTTTAAAGTTCTCGATTTAGTCCCGAACCGCTTCCAATGTATGTTTTGGGCCTCATGGGATCTCTTTAGGGACGGTATGAATGTATATGAAAAGTTTTAAATTTGGATGGAAATTTACATCTCAGTTTTGTATGATTTCTTATATATAAGTCCGGTAATGCCTCGTACCCTATTCCGGCGTTGGATACGGGTAAGGGGTGTTACAATAGAACCTTAAAGTTAAGGTCCTTAAGTGGTAATTATACCATTATTAGCTTGAGTGGACAATTATGGACAAGTATTAAATGATTTTTATGTTATATAACTAAGGTTAATTTAGTAAATAGGTTAATAAACATAAAATAAATAAAACCAAAATAAAAAGTCATCATCTTCTTCATGTTTCAACCGAAACTAGGGCTAAGAAAACACCATTTTTATATTCTTCATTCGGTCATGCTTTAATAGCTCATTAAGATTAAGAAAAGAGAAATTCGGATCTAGATCGGGGGAAAGACAAAGTACTTGACTAATTGGTTTATTTAGCCATTTTTGCGTCTAAGGTAAGTTCGTATGTAATAAGCATTGTTATAATTATGTTTTAAATGCCTTGATATTGCATAAACTGTGAATACAAGACTATAGACATTTTCGATAATGATTTGACAATGATTCGGTATTTGAAATCCTGGTTAAACCTTAGGAATAGATTTGGATACTAGTGACATGTTATTAGGGGATTATTGTAATTATGTGATCCGGGTGCTAGTCTTGTACATCTTACCGGTGGTTGAGTATACCGACATGTGTTGCAGTTACTTGACAGCTTGTGTGAGCAGCACCATGTAGATACGTCTCGACTGACAGCTTGTGTAAGCAAGCCTGTTGATAGCTCTAATGTGAGCAGTATATGTGATATGAGATTGAGATAACTTTGGCTATATATATTGCACTTCAGGTGCGAGTTTCCCATGTATCCGATAGTATTCTAAATGATTCAACGGGTAAATGAAAGACGTGATTGTGTATGAGATTGATACGAGATGGTCTAGATATGTACATGAACCGTATAAGCTTAAATCGAAGAAGTTGTGAAGTTTATATATAAGATTATGATTGAAAATGTGAAAGTTTTGTTAGTTAAATGAATTACATATTGATATGTTCAAATTGATGATTTGTATATTCTTGTTAAGATTGAGTTTATTTCATACGAGCTTACTAAGCTATAAAGCTTATTTTGTTTATTTTTCCATGTTTTTAGTGCCTTCAAAGCTAGCTCGAATTCGAGGATCGTCGGAGACTTCGTCACACTATCTTACTATCACTTTGGTACTTTTTGAGATTATGTTTTTAGTATATGGCAAGTATAGGGACTTTGGTCATTTTGGTATATAAGTGGTTGATAAATGTAGCCATTTGAATTGGCTTGTAAATGTTTTAAGTTTTATTTTGTATATTGCCATAGTAGTTGGCTTATTTTGGTATGTTTGAATCATGTATATATAATTGTGTGTATGGTTTGTAAGATGTGTTGGTTAATAGATATGTGATGATGGTTGAGTTATGAATATTGGTATGCTAGTGAATCTAGACATTAATGCATATTTTAGATTGGTCATTTTTTATGAATTATGACAGTAAGTTTTGGTATGTTTTTGAATGGCATAATTTGGTATCACGTGTCTTGTATATTTTTGGTACTGAAATGGTATAAATGATGCTTAGTTGAGGTTGATTTAATGCCTACATATACCATGTTTTGTGCCAATTTATTTAATGTAGGTATATGAAGATCTGGTGGCTTGATAAATAGCCTATTTTGTCCACACAGGCAGAGACACGGGGGTATGTCTCATCCGTGTATGACACAAGGTTGTGTTATACGGCCATGTGCCCCCTGGTGTTGAAATTAAAATCAAGTCAGTATGCTCCACACGGCCTCACACACAGGTGTGTGAGTGTGACTTGGCCATATGGCATAAGTCAGTGTACCGTATAGGTTTGGCATGGCCTAGCACACGACCTGACACACGGACGTGTATGGCCATTTTTAAGGCGGATGGGCTAGCCACACGGGTGTGTGTTGGCTGTGTGACCCAAGTTAAAGAGCTACAATGGGTCAGACATGGGCTGGGACACGGTCGTATGCTCCTATTTCGAATGTCCACAGGGTTTGTGACACTGGCGTGTCTGTTGGCCATGTGAGATACACGGCTGGGCCACACGGGCGTGTGTCCCCTGTTTTGAGAAAAATTTCTTAAGTGTACTAAGATTTTCCAAAGTTATTGGTTTAGTCCTGAACCTCTCCTAATGCATGCTTAGGGCCTAATTGGCTCGTAATAGGGACAATTTGATTGGTTGTGATTGAATTATATTTGAATTGATTAAATTGTATGTGTAATGTATGTTTAAATGTGTACTAAGTTCGGTGATTCTCCGTACCTGTAACAGCCCGTTTTGGGTCAAATCAGAGAAGTGGTTTTGGGACCACAAATTCAAAGTAGAAATATTTATTTTATGGTTTCTTTAAGGTCTACAGCATGATAGAATAATTGTGTGAAAATTTCGTTAAGAAATTTTATCGATTGAGTGTCCAATTTGACTAGAAGGACTAAATTGCAATAGGTGCAAAATTTGAGTTCTATAGGCTAAAGGTAGTAAATTGTTATGAAATTTTAAATTAGAGGTCCTTAAATATTAATTAGACCACTATATCTTTAAAAATGGACATGGTTAGGAAAAATTTCAAAGTTTAAGTGAAGGGCATTTTGGTAATCTAGTAAATAAGGACAAATTAACTAAAATAAAAGATGTCATCTTCTCCAATTTCATCCCCATAGCCAAAATTTAGAATAGGAGACATAGCTAGGGTTTGGCCAAGCTTTCAAGCTTGATTGTAAGTCCATTCTTGTCTCGTTTTTAACAATTTTTTTATATTTTTAAAATCGTTGTAACTTGATTTAGCTATTTCAAGGACTAATTTGAAAGAAAGTTGAAGTCTAAAATTTTACCCATGTTGAATGTGCTTGTATTTTGATGTTTGATGGTAGAAAATGCATGTTTGTTGTTTGTTAAACAACTTTTGAAAAGTGATTTTTGGTAAAAACGTCAAATAGGGACTTATTTGTAAAAGTCTATAAAATGTGTAGGAAAGTGTGAATAAATGAAAAATGTGGGCTGTTATGAGTACAAACAACATTCGGCTAGGCTTGGGTTGTAAAGAAATTGAAAGAAATTCATTTTACAAGCCTAGGGACTAAATTGTAAAATGTTAAAAAGTTAAGGGCAAAAATGTAAATTTTGACATAATATGTTTTTGGGCTGAATTGAACAATGTGATGATTGAATAAATAAATTTGACATTATAGATCAAGAAAAATGAAGTTCGGATCTAGATCAGGGGAAAAACAAAGTATTTGACAAGTAGATCCTTTTGACCGTTTTTGCAACCGAGGTAAGTTCATATGTTAAATAAGCTTTACTTTAAATGTATTTTATTTGCTTTAATTTATGCATGAATTGTGTAATCAACCTTATGGACACATTTGACGACAATTTGGCAAGTGAGAAATCCCAATCGAACCTTAGGAATAGATTAGGATACAAGTGACATGTCACTAGGGTTTTATGTTATGTGATTTCGAGTGCTGGGGTGTTGGCCCTGTACGTCCTACCGATGGTTGAGTATACCGGCATATGTTGCGGTTACTTGATAGCTTGTGTGAGCAGCACCGTGTAGCTACATCTCAACTGATAGCTTGTGTGAGCAGGCCCGTGGATAGCTTGAGAGCGAGCACATATGTGATATGAGATAAAAGTAGCAATAGCTACATATGTGGCACCTTGTGTGCAAGGTTTTTTGTGTATCTGATATTATTATTTCGAGTGGTTCATTGGGTACGACAACAATGAGACTAAGTATGAAATTATTACAAGATGGTACAAGTATGTACTCAAAGCTTATGATTATTATTTCGTGAAATGACGATTTCAAGGTAAGTTGTGATGGAAGTGAATCATGATCATGAGGTTATGGTAAATTATATTATCTTATGTTATATCACTTCCATGATTAATGTATGGTAGGGTTTGCTTATTTCTTACATACGTACTTATTAAGCTATATAGCTTACTCTATTTTATTTCCCATGTTTTATAGCGTCACCAAGGTAGCTCGGATTGGAGATCGTCGGAGTTCACATCATACTATCAATTTGTTATTTTGGGTACCGATGATTTTAAACATTTTGAGATTATGGCATGTATAGGGACTTGGTCATTTGTTATATGTGTCATTAAGAATTTGGCCAATTGTATTGGCTTGTAATTGTCAAAGGCTTGATGTGGTATTTGGCCATGTAACTTGGCTTATTTTGGTTGAATTGGTTGTAAGCTTATATCCACACATTTATATATGCATGCATGTGCAATTATCTCTCGTGTGATGTGGTTTATAAATGCTTAATAAATAGTTGAATGTGGCTTAATGGGTTTGTTGTTGAATGTTTGAGGTTGGTTCATTGGTATGCTAGGAAACTAAGTAAAATTATGCATGATATTGGTAGCCATGTTGGAAACTTGTAGCATGTGAGTTTGGTGTGATTTGGTTGGGTAAAATATGATGTTGTAAATATGTTGAGTGTGGATAATGAAGTGACACGAATTGGCCTTGTATGTGGATGTATTGGTTGTCCAAGTGTGATATGAATTATGCCTTGAACTTGTGCATATGTAAGTGTAAATAGGGTGACAAATGGCTTGGTGAACAACCTTTATTTTGTCCACACGAGTAGACACAAGGGCGTGTGTCTAGGTTGTGTGTGACACATGGTCTACCCCATGGGCATGTGTTCCGACCGTGTGTCCCCTGATCCTTAATTTTGAGAATCAAAATGCTCAAAATTGAGCACACGGGCAGAGACACAGATGTGTCTCTCAACCGTGTGAGGGACACAGCCTTAGACACGGGTATGTGTCTTGGGCGTGTGAAGTATGCACCTATTTTATGAAAATTTAATTAACCACACGGCCTAGCACACTGGCGTGTGACTTGGCCGTGTGACCTCAATTTTTTTGCAAAACAGAGAGTTACACAGGTTAGGGACACAAGCGTGTGTGACCATACAGCCTACCCACACGGGCGTGTCCCAAACCACATTGGCGTGTGACCCCTGTTCATAGTAAAAATTTTCTAAGTTTTGTATAATTTTTTTAAGTGCTCGATTTAGTCCCGAACCACTTCCAAAGCATGTTTTGGGCCTTTTAGGCCCATATTATGGACTTTATGATTGAATTCAAATGGTTTTTATTTAGATGCAAAAAGTATGACTCGATTTGTATGTTTGCTTGCGATGTAAGTCTGGTAATGCCTCATATCCTGTTCCGACGTTGAATACGAGTAAGGGGTGTTATAGTAACCGTATTCTAGCGTTGAATATGGGTGAGGGGTGTTACAGCTTACGTCATTTTTCTTTCCTATGTTGTTTAGATTACTAAAAGCTCTATCGGTTTGGAAGCTCGAAGACCTATCACACTATCCAGCGACTATATCAGTAGATTTTGATGTTTTTGTCATGGTTATAATGGCATGTGTAGGTGAATTGTGTTTGATGAATTAGTTGTTATGTTTGGCATGTATATATGTGGTATTATGTTTGGTGAACTTTTGGCATTCTTGATGCTTAAATGGTTACTGTTGAGATGGTCAAGTGATGGTATATTTTGAATGACCAATTTGGTATATTTTATTATGACTTGGTATATGGTCAATTGATCTAAGGCTTGGTATGGAAATAGATAGTTGTGTATAGTTGATTCATGGATAAATATACTTATATTTAGGTTGACTTGATGATTTGTGACTGAGGTGCCTTTTGGCATATTGGTTGTATGGATAAATGACCTATTGAATTGACCTTATTATGCATGTTTTAGGTATGTTTTAAGGCTAGATTGTATGTGCAAATGTCTTGTAGGTGTGTGCTTAAGTTGGGTGAAAGAAAGGACATGAAATTGGCCTATTTCTTGTCCACACGACCTAAGACACGAGCATGTGTCTCAGTCGTGTATGACACACGGCCATACGACACGGTCGTGTGTCCCCTATAGGTTTCAAAGGGTTGCAAGTCAGGCAGTTACACGGCCTAGCACATAGCCTGTCACACGGGGGTGTAAGGCCATTTTGAGAGTTACACCGCCTGGCACATGAACGTGTGGCTTGGCCGTGTGTGTAACACCTCTAACCCATATCCGTTGCTGAACTAGGGATAAGAGGTATTACCGAACATATCAGAACATTTTATGATCAATTCACAAACATCATCCACACATTATAGTATCATAGTCAAACATCATCACAGTCCCTTTCTTAGGTCAACGAGACATTAAACATGCCTTAGGAAGGGGTCGGGACTAAACCGAGCACATACAAAATTTCCAAAAACTTAGAAAAATTTCATGAAACCACAGGTCACACACTCGCATGAACAGGTCGTGTGCCTCACACGGCCACCAGACACGCTTGTGGCGCAGGCCAAGTGAAAACAGGGCATACATACTGACTTGGGTCACACGGCCAGCCACACGTCCGTGTGCTAGGCCGTGTGCCAATTGGGGGGTATACTGACTTATGTCACATGGTCAGTCACATGCTCGTGTGTGAGTCTGTGTGACACACACGGCAAGTAGACATGTCCATGTGTCTAGGCCATGTCAAACCTGAAGGGTATACTGACTTAATTCGAAAGGGTACCCTAGGGGACACACGGCCATGTATCATGAACATGTGTCACACACGGCTGAGACACACGCCCGTGTGGACAAAAATAGGCCGTTTATAAGGCCAACATGCCACCCAAAAGGGTCATCCCTACAAGTATCACTCACAGCATAATTCATGACCAAATGGCAACCAAAACCATACCCAAACATGCATAATTCAATCCATGATATCACCAATCAATTTCATACTAAAATCATACCAATCCATTTGTCTCAAACAACATTTAACCAAACTTAAAATCATATCAAAACCTTACCATTTCAACTACCAAATCATACCAAGATGGCCATTCACACAAGACCAAATAAATACATCAACTATATCATTTTTCCAATAGTCTATACCAAAACAAATCCCATAGTCTCAATCATATTCATGCCATATCACATGGCAAGAAATACCCATAACACATATCATAACATCACTAGCCCATACATGCCAAATATTAATATTTACAACATCAAAAGTACCAAAATATCGTTCGATATTGTGACGACGATCCTTGACAATCCCCAAGCTCATGGTAGCTTCGATAACCTATAAAACAATGAAAAACACACAAAGGAAGCTTTCAAAAGCTTAGTAAGGCATATACAAATAATCATAACACATGAGATAAACTTTAACCAATTCATCCATAAAAAGATCATACAAATCACAATTTCCCCTCATAATTCACATCTAGTTCACTTGTTCATATTTCACTTGCATTAATCACATTTCATTCTCTTATAATTCACATGTTATCATTATAACATACTCACCTTTCATTCTTGAAAAACATGTACATTTCATATGTACCTAAATCAGATACTCATTCACATATTAATTCCTTTCTCGATATTGTCTGTTGAACTGTTTGGAATTGATAAGGATACTCGGATAGCTCGAAAAGCTCGTACATTGCTAATGTCCCAGACGTGGTCTTAGATGTAATCAAATATCGATGCCACTGTCCCAAACAGGGTCTTACACGAAATCATATACGATGTCGATGTCCCAGACATGGTCTTACACGTAAATCTCAAGTCGATGCCAACGTCCCAGATGTGGTCTTACACAATATCACACCTCAGAATCCTATGTCATGACATATGTATCCTATACTATTCCTATGGTTCGTACAAGGCCTTCGGATGTCGTAACTTTGTTGATACTTTCTCGAATTCAATTATTCAGCTCTCATAGCAATTCAATACATTTCCACAACAATAAAACATATATTATTTAATTAAAATACGTTTATTTGCATTTGAACTTACCTTGAAAATGAGAATGGCTAAACGAGTCAATTATTCTACAACCTTCGACTTTTCCCGATCTAATTCCGATTTATTTCGTTCTTGATCTATATAAATTCAGATTTCACTAATTTAATAACACATTTATTCATTTCAATCCACAAACACATAATTAGGGCATTTTACACTTTAGCCCCTGAAATTTCACATTTTGATATTTTATTCTCTATTTCATAAAATCACAAAATACACATAATTTCACATTTCTCATGCTTAGTCGAATTTTCATATAGTCTCTAGCAGCCCATAACTTTCACTTATTTCACATTTTAACCCTTTAATTTCTCATTTTCACAAATTAGCCCATAATAATCAAATTCATCAAAAATCCCAATATAAAACATATTAACCCAACTCATATCTTTCATTTTTCATCAATTAACAACACAAAACTCATGCATTCATCCATGGCATATCTCTAAATCATCAAAACTTTCTAAAATTAAGACATGGGCTAGCTAGTACACGAAGCAACGATCACAAAAACGTAAAAATCATCAAAAACCGAGTTCAATACATACCTTAATCAAGCCAATTAGGTGCCGAATGCTTCAACTCTCTAAACCCTATTATTTCTCCTTTTATTTCGGTTGATGGATGAAGAAAAATGATGAATTTAATTTTTTTATTTTATTTAATAAACATTAACACATCAATTACTATTTTACCCTTGGCTTAATAACTTATAATCCATCTATTTTAAGGTCATTTATGACCAATCCCACTATCCATGGTCCAATTACATAATAAGGACCTCACATTTCACAAATCATAGCATTTAGGCACTTTTAACTATTAGCACACAGCTTTTGCATTTTACGTGATTAGGTTTTTTTTCCAAATCGAGCACACAAACGACAAAAGTACTACACGAAACTTTAACATATATCAATTCACATACTATAAGCATGAAAAATAATATTAGAAAATTTTTTCGACTCGGATTTGTGGTCCCGAAACCACTGTTCTGGCTAAGGTCTAAACAGGGCTGTTACAACTCTCCCCTTTTAGGGATTTTCGTCCTCAAAAATCTTACCAGCAAATAGGTTCGGATATTGCTCTCTCATAGCATTCTCTGGCTCCCACGTAGCCTCTTCGACTCCGTGTTGATGCCATAACACTTTTACTAATGGAATTTTCTTATTTCTCAATTCTTTAACCTCACAAGCCAAGATATGGATCGGTTCTTCTTCATAGGTCATATCGGACTAAATTTCTATCTCTGACGGAGAAATTACATGCGAGGGATCAGATCGGTATCATTGAAGCATTGATACATGAAACACATTATGAATCTTTTCTAGCTCAGGTGGTAATAATAATCTATATGCAACTGACCCGATACGCTCGATAATCTCATACGGCCCGATGAACCTCGGACTCAATTTTCCTTTTCTGCCGAATCGGAGTATTTTCTTCCACAAGGATACTTTCAAAAACACTTGATCCCCTATCTAAAATTCAATATCTTTTCGTTTCAAGTCTGTATATGATTTCTGACGATCAGACGCTGCTTTCAAACTTTAACAAATCACTTTCACTTTCTGTTCAGTCTCTTTAATCAAATCGACCCCGTGTATCTTATTCTCGTTGAGTTTAGTCCCATACAAAGGTGTTCAACATTTCCGACCGTATAAAGTTTCATAGGGTGCCATTTTTATACTCGATTGAAAACTATTATTATACGCGAATTCAATCAATGGCAGGTATCGTTCCCACGTACCTTCAAACTCAAGAATGCAGCATCTCAACATATCCTCGAGTATTTGAATAATCCGTTCAGACTGTCCATCCGTCTATGGATGAAAAGTAGTACTAAAGTATAGCTTTGTACCTAGATCATCTTACAATTTCTTCCAAAATTGCAATGTAAATCTTGGATCTCTATCTGAAACAATAGAAATAGGTACTCCATGCAATCTTACAACCTCGAAGATATACAACTCAGCAAGCTTATCGAGTAAATAATCCGTGCATACTAGAATGAAATGGGTAGATTTAGTCAGTCTATCAACTACTACCCAGACCGCATCTTTCTTACTCGATGACAGAGGTAAACCTGAAACAAAATCCATCGTAATTTTGTCCCATTTCCATTCAGGAATCATAATTGTCTAAAGTAATCCAGACGGTACTGGAAGTTTAGCTTTGACTTTTTGACAGATTAAACATTTCGAAACAAACTCAGAGATATCCCGCTTCATACCATGCCACCAATAGAGTTGTTTCAAATCGTTATACATTTTCGTACTTCCCGGATGAACAGATAGACGACTACTATGTACTTCATTCAAAATCATCCGAAGAAACTCTGAGTTTCTAGCAACACATATTCAGCCTCTGAATCTTAAACAATCATCTGTATCAATATGAAATTCTGAATTAATATTCGAATCACATTGAGCCAATTTTGCTAACAATTCATTATCAACTTTCTGAGCTTCATAAATCTGCTATATAAATAATGGTCTCACTTTCAACTCAGCTACAATCGAGCCATCATCAAATACAGCTAACTGAGTATTCATCGCACGTAAAGCAAACAAAGATTTACGACTCAAAGCATCATCAACAATATTGGCTTTCCCTGGATGGTAGTAAATTACTAGCTCATAATCTTTTATCAACTCTAACCATCTTCACTATCGTAAATTCAGATCTTTCTGAGTCATCAAATATTTTAAACTTTTGTGATTGGAATAAACGTGACATTTCTCACCGAACAGATAATGATGTCAAATATTCAAAGCGAACACAATCGCGGCTAACTCAAGATCGTGTGTCGGATAATTCTTTTCATGCGGCTTTAACTGTCTTGAAGCATAGGCTATAACTTTACCTTCTTGCATCAAAACTCAACTCAGGCCGTTCAACGAAGCATCACTATAAATCACAAATTCTTTACCTGATTCTAGTTGTTCTAACACTGGAGCTTCAGTCAATAGGGCTTTTAACTGATCAAAGCTTTTCTATCACTTTTCAGACCATTTGAACCTGACATCTTTCTATAACAATCTCATCAACGGAGTAGCAATCATTGAAAAGCCTTTTACAAATCGTCGGTAATAATCGGTAAGTCCTAGAAAACTGTGGACTTTAGACACATTTCTCAGAGGCTTCCAATCTAAGATAGATGAAATTTTGCTCGGATCAACTCGTATACCAGATGCTGACACAATATGCCCTAGAAAACCAACTTCGCGTAACCAGAATTCACATTTACTGAACTTAGCAAATAGCTGCTTATCACGCAGAGTTTGCAACACAATTTTCAAATGTTTGGTATGTTCATTTTCATTATGTGAATAAATCAATATGCCATCAATGAATACAATAACAAATCGATCTAAATACGGTTTGAAAATTATGTTCATTAAATCCATAAAGATTGTACGAGCATTCATTAATCTAAAAGGCATTATTAAAAACTCATAATGTTCGTACCGTGTTCTGAATGCAGTTTTCGGAACGTCTGAATCTTTTCCTCGCAATTAATAGTAACCTGATCTCAAATCTATCTTTGAAAACACTGTAGCTCCTTTCAACTAATCGAACAAATCATCAATTTTGGGCAGAGGATACTTGTTCTTAATATTAAGCTGTCTATAATCGATACACATTCTCATCATACCATCTTTCTTTTTTCACAAATAATACGAGAGCACCCTAGGGTGAAAAACTTAGTCGTGCAAAACATCTATCAGTCAACTCTTGCAACTGAGACTTTAATTCTTTTAATTCTGTAGGAGCCATTCTGTACGGAGCTATCGAAATAGGGGTCATTCCCGGCACTAAGTCAATGACAAACTCAACTTCTCGAATCAATGGTAATCTTGGTAATTCTTCAGGGAACACATCTGAATACTCGCACACAACTGGTATTGATTCCATCTTCTTTTCGGTCACTTTAGAATCGAGCACATAGGCAAAGTAAGCTTCACAACCCTTTTTCACATATTTTTGAGCTAACATCGAAGATATCACTACTGGTAAACCATTCAGATCATTAGACTCAATCTGAATAATCTCATCATTCTGGCATTGCAAATTAATAATCTTCCGTTTACAACTCACAACTGCAGCATGTAACGTTAACCAATCCATACCCAGAATTGTATCAAACTCGTCGAATGGCAACAACATCAAGTTGGCCGAAAAACATGAATCTCAAATCATCAATGGACAATTTCTACATACTTTATTAACCAAGACACACTGGCCTAAGGGGTTCGATACTCTAATCACAAATTCAATAGACTCTACATGCAAAGTCTTACTGGATACTAAAGTCTCACAAACATAAGAATGAGTCGATTCAAGATCTATCAATGCAATTACACTAGTATCATAAAGAGTGAAAGTACCGGTAATCACATCTGGAGACGAACTTCTTCACGAGTGCGGATAGCATAAGCTCTGGCAGGTGCGCGAGCCTCAGAACTAATAGTCGTGTCTTTAGTTCCCCACTGGCTACCACTCACATTACCCATGTTTCTGGGTAGTCTACCTCGAGCTGCTATGATACTCGGCCTCGTATTCTGTGTTGTGTCTTGCTCAACCAACTCAGGGCATTCACGAATGAAATGATCTAATGATCCACATTTAAAACAATCCCGATCATTCAATCTACAATTGCCAAGATGTCGTTTACCGCAATGTTTGCACTCAGGTTGGTTCGGTCAGATGTTACCAACACTAGCTACTGAAGAGGCTCTCGAGCTCACAGATGGTCTGTCTCGATCACGTCTAAAATAGCCCGCAGTAGCCTTTGAACGGCTAAAGTCACCTCAGAATTTCTTTGATGCCGACTGAAATGACTTACTCGATGATCTCTTTTGTGAATCTTTAGCTTCAAAGTTAGCCTTTCTTTTCTCTTTCCCAATCTCTTCAGCTTTGCATGCTCACTCGACTAGTACCACGGACTCTTTTATTTCAAGAATCCCGACTAATAACTTAATATCTTCATTCAAACCGTCTTTGAATCTTTTACACATTATTGCTTCTATTGATACACATTCCTGGGCATATCTGCTGAGTCTCACAAATTCTTGTTCATATTCTGTAACTGTCATGCGACCCTATTTTAACTCGAGGAATTCTTTTCATTTTTTATCTATAAATCTCTGACTGATATATTTCTTCTGGAATTTAGTCTGAAAGAACTCCCAGGCAACCCGCTCTTTCGAAACCACCGATACTAGTGTATTCCACCAGTGATACACAAAATCTTGAAGCAAAGATACAGCACATTTAATACACTCATCAGGGGTACAGGATAGCTAATCAAAGACACGGATAGTATTATCAAGCCAGAATTCAGCTCGCTTAGCATCGTCATCAACAGTGGCTCTGAATTCTTCAACCTCATATTTTCTGATTTTATCAACCGGGGGCTTATTTAATCTCATCGAATCAATAACTTGAGGTATTATAGGTGTCTGAGAAGGATTAGGCGAGGGTGGAGGTTGTTGAGCAGCCAGATTTATAAGGATATATTGCGTGACCCATTCGTTCATCATCTAGAAGAAGGCTCGCTTAGCCTCTCCCTCGTGGCTACTCATTATAGGTCTAGAATCAGATTGTACTACCCCTTGAGTAGGAGCGGGTGCATTACTCTCTAAAACGTCACCTACGGTTCTTTCGAGATCCATTTACTATATAAAAACACATTTTTAATTATCAGGATTCATCACACTATCACAGTTTAATATATATGGCATATACAGCTAAACTCTCACTAGCTACGTTAGTCCTAGAATCGACTAAACCATAGCTCTGATACCAATTAAATGTAACACCCCTAACCCGTATTCATCACCGGACTAGGGTTAAGAGGTATTATCAAACATATCAGAACATTTTATGATCAATTCACAAACATCATCCACATATTATAGTATCATAGTCAAACATCATCACAAAGTCTCTTTCTTAGGTCAACGAGACCTTAAACAGGCTTTAGGAAGGGGTCAGGACTAAATCGAGCACACACAAAATTTCCAGACACTTAGAAAAATATCATGAAATCACAGGTCATAGGCCCGTGAGAACGGGCCGTGTGCCTCACACGGTCACCAGACACGTCTGTGGCTCTGGCCGTGTGAAAACAGGGCATACATACTAACTTGGGTCACACGGCCAACCACACGCCCGTGCACTAGGCCGTGTGCCAATTAAGGGGGGCATACTAACTTATGCCACACGGTCAGTCACACGCCCATGTGTGAGTCCGTGAGACACACATGGCCAGTAGACACGCCCGTGTGTCTAGGCCGTGTCAAACCTGTAAGGTATACTGACTTAATTCGAAAAGGTACCCTAGGGGACACACGGCCGTGTATCATGACCGTGTGTCAGACACGGCTGAGACACACGCCCGTGTCATTGCCCGTGTGGACAAAAATAGGTCATTTATAAGGCAAACATGCCACCCAAAAGGGTCATCCCTACCAGTATCAATCAAAGCATAATTCATGACCAAATGGCAACCAAAACCATACCCAAACATGCAAAATTCAATCCACGATATCACCAATCAATTTCATACTAAAATCGTACCAATCCATTTGTCTCAAACAACATTTAACCAAACTCAAAATCATATCAAAACCTTACCATTTCAACTACCAAATCATACCAAGATGGCCATTCACACAAGACTATATAAATACATCAACTATATCATTTTTCCATCACATAGTCTATACCAAAACAAATCCCACAGTCTCAATCATATTCATGACATATCACATGGCAATAAATACACATATTACATATCATAACATCACTAGCCTATGCATGCCATATATTAATATTTACAAAAGTACCCAAATATCGTTCGATACTGTGACGATGACCCTTGATGATCCCCGAGCTCACGGTAGCTTCGATAATTTATAAAATAATGAAAAACACAAAAAGTATGCTTTCAAAAGCTTAGTAAGCCACATACAAATAATCATAACACATGAGATAAACTTTAACCAATTCATCCATAGAAAGATCATACAAATCACAATTTCACCTCACAATTCACATCTAGTTCACTTGTTCAAAGTTCACTTGCATATAATCACATTTCATTCTCTTATAATTCACATGTTATCATTTATAACATACTCACATTTCATTCTTCAAAAACATGTACATTTCATACGTACCTGAATCAGATACTCATTCACATATTAATTCCTTTCTCGATAATGCCCGTTGAACTGTTTGGAATCGATAAAGATACTCAGATAGCTCAAAAAGCTTGTACAATGCCAACGTCCCAAACGTGGTCTTACATGTAATCAAATATTGATGCCACCGTCCCAGACAATGTCTTACATAAAATCATATACGATGCTGATGTCCCAGACATGGTCTTACACATAAATTTCAAGTCGATGCCAACGTCCCAAACGTGGTCTTACATAATGTCACACCTCAGAATCCTATGTCATGACATATGTGTCCTATACTATTCCTATGGTTCGTACGGGGCCTTCAGATGTCGTAAATTTGTCGATACTTTCTCGAATTCAATTATTCAGCTCTCATAGCAATTCAATACATTTCCACAACAATAAAACATATATTATTTATTTGAAATATGTTTATTTGCAAATGAACTTACCTCAAAAATAAGAACGGCTAAACGAGTCGATTCTTCTACAACCTTCGACTTTTCCTGATCTAATTTTGATTTCTTTCGTTCTTGATCTATATAAATTCATATTTCACTAATTTAATCACAAATTTATTCATTTCATTCCACAAACACATAATTAGGGCATTTTACACTTTAGCCCCTAAAATTTTACATTTTGACATTTTAGTCCCTATTTCATAAAATCACAAAATACACATAACTTCACATTTCTCATGCTTACCCGAATTTTCATATAGTCTCTAGCAGCCCATAACTTTCACTTATTTCATGTTTTAACCCTTCAATTTCTCATTTTCACAAATTATCCCATAATAATCAAGTTCATCAAAAATCCCAATACAAAACATATTAACCCAACTCATATCTTTCATTTTTCATCAATTAACAACACAAAAATCATGGATTCATCCATGGCATATCTCAAAATTATCAACACTTTCTAAAATTAAGACATGGGCTAGCTAGAACACGCAGTAACGATCACAAAAACGTAAAAATCATCAAAAACCAAGCTCAATACATACCTTAATCAAGCCAATTAGGTGTTGAATGCTTCAAATCTCTAAACTCTATTATTTTTCCTCTTATTTCGGTTGATGGATGAAGAAAAATGATGAATTTAATTTGTTTTATTATTTAATAAACGCATCAATTACTATTTTATCATTGGCTTAAGAACTTATAATTCATCCATTTTAAGGTCATTTATGACCAATCACACTATCCATGGTCCAATTACATAATAATGACCTCACATTTCACAAAGCATAGCATTTAGGCACTTTTAACTATTAGCACATAGCTTTCGCATTTTACATGATTAGGTCCTTTTTCCAAATCGAGCACACAAACGGAAAAATTACTACCCGAAACTTTCACATATATCAATTCACATACTATAAGCATGGAAAATAATATTAGAAAATTTTTTTGACTCGAATTTGTGGTCTCAAAACCACTATTCCGACTAGGGTCTAAATCGGGCTATTATAGTGTGACCCAAGTCAAAGAGTTACACTGGTTGGGACACAGCTTTGTGTCCCTATTTCGATTGTTACACGGCCTGAGACAAGGGCGTGTGTCTCAGCTGTGTGAGTTACACGACCGTGTGACCCTTGCAGTGTGAAATTTTCTATCTTTTTTCTTAAGGTTTCATATGTTTCTAATTTAGTCCTGAATAGTTTCTAAAGTGTTCCTAAGGCCTCTAGGGCTCCAATAAGGGATGATACGCATGTGTTTGAATGGATTTTTCTATGATTATGAAATTTTTTGAAAATTGATGATTTTAAGTTAAGTTCTTACGGTAATGCTCTGTAACCTTATTTTGACGACGAATACGAGTTAGGGGTGTTATAAAAAATTCAGTTGGTATGATAAGTTATTAAATTTTGTTAAATTTGGAATTTTGAGGTTTAAGGACTAAATTGTGAAAAATGTAATTGAATGTGAAATGTATATGAATTTAATATATTGTATTTAATTACTACATAAATCAAGAAATGAGTTAAAAAGACAATAACCGTGAAAAAGGGAAAATTGTGAAGTAGTCCCTACACTTTAACCAAAAGTGGTCTGTAACACCCGTAACCCAAATCCGTCGCCGAAATGGGGTTACGAGACATTACCGATCATAGGACAATTCAAAACAAACTTTCATTACAAAGTAAACCATCTAGTAAAATTTTTTTAAACCAAATTAAAGTAAACCATCTAATAAAAAAATTTTAAACCAAATTAACATGTCTCGATCATAACATTTATCTAATTTTTCAAATTACAGCTAATACAGTACAAATAAATAATCATAGAAACTAAATGTTTAACTTGTAACCCAATGTAATTCATTTCATACTCAAATCATATATGCAAATTTAATATTAAAAGAAATACGAATGGTTTACATACGAATGAATCTATTAACTTATAATTCATACCCACCAACTTTAGTTAATAATATTATACATCATTTCGCTTCATATAAATAACATATATCACAATGTCCACTTCATTTATCAAATATTATCAAACCTTATAATACATATTACTTAACCGTAATTATAACACGAGCATACAAGTGGCACATTGTGATCTACTATAATCACATTTGCTGAACCACAAAATAGTATATATATAAGTTTAAATAACATATCCAACTTGTCGCTACTTGGCCAATTCGTTATATTAATAACCATGACTTATGCACATATGTATATACGCTTATTCATTACTATAGCCACTGAATTTAAATAACTAATACCATTTAAAATATATATACATATCATAATTATTTCACTTTAATACTAAGCCAAGATTAGTAAACCATTCTCAAATATAAACATATCATATATTACCTAAGCCTAAATAAATCGTATTCACATTAGAATATAGTCGAATACTATTAGGTACTAATTCATATACATATCTATCTATGTAGGCACTATAACCCAATCATTCAATCACAAATATCATAGCAAGCTTAAAACATACTTGTAAATATATTATGGCCAATTCAATCTCATCATATCCAAAGTTATCAACCACATTCAATTTATGAAACACATATCACAATTACCTTCCATCTTTGACATATAACATTATAACCAAATAAACTTAGACCATCTCAACCAATCGTGAATTATACATATCACTCTTATTATCAATGAAAGAACACCGTATATAAATATCCATGTACATATCTTGATTTTTATCTAACTAATATATGATATACCATAATTCATTTTATAACCATTATATGTCATATGGCCAAGACACATAAACAAGCTCCACAAACATCATATACCTTGGATACATTCCCAATATAAGCTCAAACCAAGGCCAAATATCCACACAACCATTAACATTATATGGGACTATGGTTCACATGAAAATATAAAAGGTCGTATCACTAAAATCACAACCGAACACAACCATCACCAAAATGAAGCATTAAATCTAAGCATAACAAATTATTAAGCCATTTCCGCATGGCTCATGCTTACATTAACCAAATCAAACATTTCAAAAGTAAAACCCAGCCTATACATGCCATAGATTCGAAAGTTCACTTCAAAGATACCGAAGACTGTCGATAGTGTGATAAGCTCCTCTGATGATTCTCGAGCTCGTAACTTGAATCCAAAATCTATAAAACAAAAACAAACATACACATACAGAGTAAGCTTTTATAGCTTAGTAAGTCATAAGAAAATAAACTATTCAAGGACATAATTCATACATTTAAACTATACCAAATTATACTATCATAGTCAAATTAAACTTCAATCTTACAATTTAACATTTATCTTATACTTTCACATATACTTATTTATGGTCGTATACATATATATATTACTAAAGCATCTTTCGATTTCAAAGCATAATCATTTAGTGACCACGTACATGTATACCCATATACCTATACTCATGAATTAAAATATAGCTTCATATGCATAAGCATAGTAATAACCGAATGAACACATATATATATAAGGATACATTAACAAACTATCATTCAATGGCTAGGCCAAAACATCTTTATCATACCAAATACACATACACTTATATGCTTATACTAGTAAGTCAAAATGTAACAATTATATATATATATATATATTTATATCAATAGTCGAATATACCACCAATTGACCATACTCAAAAACCATCTCAATAATATTCATACTAATTATTCACAAGGCCGAATACATTCTTTACATTCATATACATTCTTACTTTACTTCAAGCATGTTTTGCAACAAATATAAAGTAACTTACTCACCTTATCTTAAATTTATAATAAACCCATTCGTACCTGATCATTTTAGCTTATTTTTGCACATTCGTTCACAACTTATCGATGCTCGATGAACCATTCGATATTGGATAGGACACTCGGAATAATCACACATATCGTACAATGCCAACGTCCTAGACATGCTCTTACATGTAATCATATATCGATGCCACTGTCCCAGACAAGGTCTTACTCATACACATATATCAGAATCATATATCGATGCCATGGTCTTACTCGCACATCACATATATCGAAATCACATATTGATGCCAACGTATTAAACGTGGTCTTACTCGCACAAATATATCAGAATCAAATATTGATGCCATGGTCTTACTCATACATCACATGTCAGAATCACATATCGATGCCTCATACACATCCTTGTATCAACTTTAAATTGGTCAGAATATACATATATTCATTAACAAAATTATCATTCACTACCAAGGTCACAATATCATCATATAATTGAATATACTTATATATATATCCATGATTCACATTTTAGCATTACATACATAAACATATATTGTATAACCGAATATAAACTTGCAATTTATATACAAATAATCAACATTTTAACGTGTATAGCTCATGTCACCACTTTCAATACTAAAACTCATTCTTTACTTTATCATCAAACGTAAATTATTTTCATTACTCAATGTCGATCCATAATTTACTTTATATTATTAAAACTATTTATTGATCACATAAATATTAAAATTTATCTACATCTATTTGCTTAAAAACTTACCTCGGACGATGTAAAACGAAACGGGATGACTAGTCGACAACTTACGTTTTCCCCGATCCAAATCCAATTTCTTTGGTTCTTGATATAAACATATTTAAATTAAACTCATTCAAACATATTTCCATTCAATTTAGTCCAAAAACACATAAATGGGAAAATTACCATTTTACCCCTAACATTTACACTTTTTTACAATTTAGTCCATATTGCACAAAACACAAAAAATGCAAAATTTCACTTCACCCATGTTAGGCTGAATATTCCTAGTATTCATACAAGTCCATATATTTCATTTATTTCATATTTTAGTCCCTCAAATTATTATTTTTGCAATTTAGTCCTAATTACTCAAAATCATCAAAAACTCCAATACAAAACAGGTTAAACCAAAACATATCTTTCATATTTCATCATCAAACAACAAAAATCACAAGCTTTCAACAATGGCATAACTCAAAATATTCACCAAAATCAAAAATTCAAGCATGGGTCTTGAAGATAACTTAGCAACGATCTCAAAAACATAAAAATTATCAAAAATCGAGTAAGAACGAACCTTAAATCAAGCTTGGAAGGTGATCGAACCTAGATTTATTTTATTTCTTTTATTTTTTTCATATTCAGTGGATGAACAAAGGAATATAATGAATATAATAGCTTTGTTTTAATTAATATAAGTTTATTAACCAAATTACATTTTTACCCTTTAATAATAAATAAACAAAACACATAACTAAGTTCTTACCGTACACACTATAATCCCATGGTCTAATTAAACCTTAGATACCTCACATTAATAAAACAATAGCAATTCAGCCTTTATTCATTAAACCATTAAATTTTCATTTTACGCGATTAAGTCCTTTTATTTAATCGGACACTCAAACTACAAAATTAAATCACGAAAATTTTATAGATATTAATTCACACATAATAAACACAGAAAATAATTTTTAAATATTTTTCTGACTCAAATTCGTGGTCCTGAAACCACCATTCCGACTAGGGTCTAAATTGGGCTGTTAAATGGTCGTAGGTAAGTTCATGGTGTTTCGATGCGTAAATGTAAATTTATTGTTATTATGTTATTATTTTATAGTTAATTATGTATATATCAGAAATTTCATCGATTACCTATATAAAAACTATTAATGCAACTGAGTACGTATGAAAAGGAATATTTGATGATTGCAATTCTTGAGATTGCATATTATTGACATTAATACATTGTATTATAGTATGTGTATAGAATTGTTGAAGTTCCTCTAAATGGTGAATATGTTTAAAGGTAATGAATTTACGTATCATGCTCGGTTGAACGTAGTAAATGCTTAGGATATGATTGGCATGCCAATAGAGTTAGTATGGATGCTAGTACGGCATTCCACTTGAGTGCCTCTGTTTGCACTTTGATGCCTCTATTACACTTTGGTGTCTTTGTTTGCACTTTGGTACTTCTTATTACACAATCGTGCCTTTGTCTGCACTTTGGTGCCTCTATTATGCATCTACAATGCTTCTAGTGTGGTGTAGTTACTCAAGTATCCGAGTCAAGTTACTAGTTCATCGAGCTATGTAAAAATTGAATTACAATCTATTTATGTGATTATATGTTATTGCATATTCATGGTATTGGTAGGTGAATAATATTACAATGAATTTCTTGGTTACATGTATGGATTATTATATTGAGGAAATGTGATTTATGGTATGGGTAAGTTATTTGAGATGGAAGTTGTTTTGATATATCTGAATATGTAAGAAATTGCTAATGTAAATGGTGAATTGGTTTTTGGTGATCAAGAATTATAAATTATTTCTTTAAATGTTTACTTTTATTAAGGTAAGTTAATTTGATGTTTATACTACGAGCTTACGAAGCTTCTATAGCTTACTTGTTTCATTTGAGTCATTTTGTAGTTGTTAGGACTGGCCAGATAGATCGATTGGAAGTTAACACTATCCAGCCATTTTGGTAGCTTTTGTATTTCGTTTTGGGATGTGGCATGTATATAGGTGTTTTGTTGAAATTATGTAAATGTTATACTAGAATGATGTTCCTAGTGAAATGCTTGGTTTTGGATGTGTATGTTTGAAGTGTTTTTGGATTGGTAATCCTTAAGGCAATGATTTAGGTCATGATGCTTGGAATGGTGACTTAATGTGCATGTCTATATTTTGACCAATTTAGTTCATGGTTTGAGTAAGAATAGATGATTAATGCCATGTGATTTCTTAGCTAGGTTAGTTGATCATATAATCTTTGAATGTGGTTCCTTTGAATGACATATTGGTTAGGCATAAGATGAATGAATTTTTGGCATGTAATTGGTGATTTGAATGTGTTTTCAAACCATGGAAATGAACTAGGTATGGCATGTCTTGTTGTGCAAGGAATGGTTTATGAATTTGCTTAGTTTAGGGGTTAAAAATGGTGCACACGGGCTGTTACATGGTCATGTGCCACATACAGCCACCTCACCACGACAGTATGTATTTATTATTTTTAGGTGCAGTATCCACATGGCCATGTGAACCAAAACAGTTTGTTACATGGTCTAGCACACAGTTGTGTGGCCTCATTTTGAATACCCATATAGACGGACACACGGACTAGGACACGGTCATGTGTCCTGACTTCAAATATTCACACGGTCTGGGCTATGTCACATGGCCGTGTAACCCTTGTTTTTGAAAATTTTCATGTTTTTCCAAAATTTTCTATTTTATTTCGATTTGATCCCGAATTGTTCTCAAACTATTATAGGGCCTCGTAAGCCCAAATTAAGGCCCATAAGAATATTTGTATCTTAAATTGATTCGTTTATATATCTTTGTAATTTAGTTGTTTATATTATTTTGAGATGAAGTTAAATGTTCTATTTAGCTCGGTAACACTCCATAACCATAATCCAACAATGGAGTCGGGATAGGTGTGTTACAATGGACTTATTCCTCAGATGTCAGCTATAGTCCGACCGATCACCTTCTTGAATTTTTCAACACTTCAATCAACTTTCTTTCGTGGCTTTTGGTTAACTCTGCTAAAATAATCACAGGAAAAGTAGAGGAGTTGCCTAAATAAATGCATTTTAAATGAGAAGGTAATACCTTGAGTTCTAATTTAGGTCGTTCCTTGATGCTTTGGGTAGCTCTAATGATTCAAATAAAGCCTGTGGTACATAACCCTTCGAGTTGGCTATCACCAAAACCATATGTTCTCCACCTTCTTCGTCTGGTGGGTCAGACTCTAAGACATGTTCCAATGGGTCATCTATAAAATTAAGCTACCATTCTATAGAGACTAAGGCCTTTAAATCTAACATCAGCGAACACTCTTCAATTAGATCAGGGAATTTCATAGCTTTAAAAACATTAAAAGTGATTTGATCATCTTGAACTCACATCATGAATTTACCTTTTTTGCACGTCTATTAGTGTTCTCCTAGTCTCCAGGAAAGGTCTTCTCAAGATGACTAGCACCTACTTATTTACTTCAAAATCTAATAATAACGTCAACAGTAAAAAATGAACTATTCTAGATGTACCAAAGTATTCTCGATCTTTCCTTTCGAATGTGCTAAAGATCAGTTGGTCAATTGAAGTGTTATGGTTGTTGGTCTAACTTCACCTATACCCAACTTTTTTAAGACAAACATAGGCATCAAGTTAATGCTTGCTCTTAGATCACATAGGGATTTACCGCAATAAGATTCTTCAATATTGCGGGGCATGGTAAATCACCCTGAATCTTTCATCTTCAAGGGTAAATTATTCTGTAAGAATGCACTGCACTCCTTCGTCAATGTTACAATCTTGAACTCTCCAAGTCTTATTTTCTTAGACATAATGTCCTTCATGAACTTGACATAGTTTGACATTTTTTTAAGGCTTCTACCAATGGGATATTGATATGAAGTTGCTTAATAACATCAGGAAACTTCTTGAACTACACCTCCTACTTTTGTTGCTTAAACATTTGCGAATAAGGAGGTGATGGAACTTTTGCTTGAACTAGACAACTCTTTCGAGGAATTGTTTTCTAACACAGGTGTTAGCTTATCAAAATTGACTAAGTTAGGATTTACTGCATTGGAGTTTTTGACATTCAAATTTTGTAGAGTGTGGCTTTCAACTTATGGTTGAACTTTCTCTTTGTCAATGGGCCCATCTTCAACCTCAACCACCTTAGGTTCCAATATCTTTCCACTTCGTAATGTGACCACCTTGGAATGTTCCTTATCTGAAACTCTTGGATTTTCAGTATCACTAGGCAAAGCTCATTATGGTCAATTTCGATGTTCAGTAGCCAACTAACCCATTCGGTTCTCTAAATTATTTAATTTGGCTTCTTGGCTTTGCATCAGGGCATCATTCTTAGCCATGTATCCTTTAACAAATTCTCCAAACTATCAGACGTTTTAACTTTTGGAAGCTTTTGAACTTGTTGGTTAAATCTGTCACACCCTATATTTTTATATTAATTTCATCAATTCATAAACAAGCTAGTAAATAGCCTAGTGGTAAGGAGCTTAATTAAATTCTCTAAGATCCTAGGTTTAATTCCCTTCACCCACATTTTTTCTTAGAATTTTTAGCATTAAAAATGTTGGTCAAACCACCTTGTGTCATCCACCACAATTGCCTTATAGGCAAATATTTTTTTCCCTTTAAATTAGTCAACCTACCATGAATAGCCCACATTTTTCTCCCTATGTTCCCTCACTTTCCCTTACTTCCCCTTGAAACACTCTCTTTCCACATTTTTCCCCTCCCCCATTGACCTTGCTATCTCATGCACCTAGACACCCAAAATTCCTATTTGTTTTCTCATTCAACTTTCTCTCCTTTCTTTTTTCTCTTCCTCCTCCTTCAGCCACCATTTTGTTTACTATTTCGATTGGTAATTGGTTAATTTTTGGTTTAATTAATTGTTAGGTTAATTAGATTAATTGATGTTTATTTCATTTTTTGTAATATAATTTTAAATTAGTACTATTTAAACTTAGTAGTGTAGAGAATTAATTTTGGTTTAATTCGACCTCCCTTGGGTATGATCCTTAGAATACTTCCCGGAGTGTTTTGTTGTAACATTCTTCTATATTACAATTTGACTTGTATACTTGCAAACATCGTTGTTTAATTGATTATTTATTTTGTTGCAGTATTTCAAGTCTAGACATTCGCCCGTCTAGTGGCAGTCAAGTTGTTAGCGCCATTTCCAAGGAGGTTTCAGCATTAGACTTGAATTTAATTTTATGCATTTGATAAGATAAATAGGAAAATTTAGAATTATAGATACAATTTTTTGTTTTTATTCATTTAACTTTTTTATTAATTGATTTCGACTTCTCTTTGATTTAGTGTATGACTCGGAGTGGAACTCTTCCCATTGAGCCAAATCCTAAACCAGAGAGAATTTTAAGGTGAGCTCATCAACAAATGCAAAACAATCCACCTGTAGTGGCTAACTTGCCACGAGGAAATCCATTGTTTGAAGAGAACATCGTACCGCCAACACTAATACGAAGGGAGCCACTGATGGCTCAACCAAAGAGGACATTACGTGAGTATGCGCTTCCCACTTTTGATATTGTTTGAGGAAGTATCGAGAGGCCAACGATAAATGCAAATAATTTTGAAATTAAGACGACAATTGTCCAAATGATACAAAATAACTTGCAATTTTGAAAAAATATGATAGAAAACCAGAACCAGAGCTTAAAGAGATTCCTACAATTGTGTGGCACATTTAAATACAATAGAGTGACTAAGATGTGATCCGTCTCTGGTTGTTTCCATTCTTGATTTATGACAACACCTACAAATGGCTCGATTCCCAAGAGCCAGGTTCCATCATGACATAGGATGATTTAGTGGGGAAATTTTTACATAATTTTTCCCCCATTAGTCGAACCATCCAATTTAGGTGTGACATTGCTAATTTTAAGCAATTCAAATGTGAGAATTTATACGAGGCTTGGGAAAGCTTCAATTCGCAACTTAGGAAGTGCCCACACCACAGTATACAAGACTAGTTACAATTACAAATCTTTTATAATAGATTGGATGGATGCTTAAGAGCCGGCTTAGATGGCCCATCGACTAGTGCCTTCATGAATAACACCTAAGAGTGAGCTTGTCAATTGATCAAGGACATGGCGATGAACTCATATGTATGGCCAAATGAGCGCTTTTCCTATAACCAGAAGTCATCGACAGCTAAGGTGGTCAAGAAAGACAATAAATGTCAACAGATCTTGGAAAAATTACATCGTCTAGAGACCATTGTTAAGCCATCAATGAATGTTGCTGCTCAAAGCTACACGTCATATACAGAGGCTTAACCAGAGGAAGTAAACTATTTGGGAAATAGGGGTTGAAATCTCTATTCGAACAGGAACAACCCCGGTCGAAAGGACCATCCAAACCTAAAGTGGGGAGCCAATGAAAGTAGAAGAAATCCAGCTCCGAATCGACCAAACCCTCCAAATCAACCCCCACATCTGCAAAAATCTCAAGAGAGATCTATGGGTAACCACCACGTTAATTGTGGTCAATGCTTGGACCATATAAAAAATGAGATGCAACTTATGAGGGTAAAGAATGAACGCACGCAAACTCACACGGATGTTGTCGAATTAAAGGAGGAGATACACAATATTGTGAACACGTTGAATGAGAGATAGAGGAAAATGGGCACAAATATTTAGAGTAATACCGAATACAATCCTCAAAAGGAAGAAAAAATCATGTAAATGATATCACACTCTGTTCGGGTAAAACACTATTCAACTCAAAAAAGCCCATTGACAATAAGGAAGATGAGGTCAAGACGGAAGACCAAAAACTTGAAGAGCCATAAGCTGAAGTACCAACAGAGAAATGACCCAAACTAGTGGTTGATCCGAAAAAAGACTCTACACACGAAACTAGTGCAAAAGAACGTACCATTTTCGTCGAGTTTTGAGGACAAACAACAAAGGTATGAGGAAAATTTCATAAGCTTTCTAAACCTTTTTAAGTCTTTTAATGTAGATTTGCCACTACTTAAACTAATAGATAAAATACCAAAGTATGTCAAGTACTTAAAAGAGATAATGTCTCGACATAAAAGGCTAAAGAAAGGTGAGCAAATAAAAATCGACACTTCTTGTAGTGCTATAATTTCTCGTAAAATACCCCCAGAGCTAAATTTGATGCACTTGAGGGCCAGCATAAATTTGATGCACTTATCCACGTATTTAAAGCTCAGATTGAGGGAGCTAAAAAATATGACAACTACACTACAATTAGTCTATAGGTCTCTAGTACACCCCAAGGGTGTACTTGAAGATGTATTGGTTAAAGTTAGGGGTTTTATAATCCCCGTCGATTTTGTCATCCTAGACTTCAAGGAGGACCAAGACGTCCCCATTCTATTGGGTCGGCCATTTTTGGCTACGTCTAGATTGACTATTGATCTTGAAAATAATGAATTGATAATAAATATCAACAGCGAAATAGAGGTATTCAAATGTGGCCATAATTCCCAAAATACAGAATACGAGGATAAAATAAGGGAGGATTGTCAGGTAATTTCATTTAACACCCCTAACAACCTTGGTCAAAGGTATGTTTCTAGCTCGATTTGTGTAGGAAACAAAGGAGTGAGGAAGTGTAAAAAGTGAAAAGACCCCGGGCAAAAATTTGATTGTTAGGCAAACTAAGATGATCACCAAATGAGTAAGATGGCGATGCACGGAACTGTAACATCCTAATTTTAGGCTTAGTCAGAATAGTGGTTTCGAGACCATAAATTCGAAGTAAAAATATTTGTTTTATGATTTTTTTGAGGTCCATGACATGTTTGTATGATTGTGTGCAAGTTTCATTAAGAAATTTTGTGAATAAGTGTCCAATTTAACTTTTAGGACTAAATTGCAAAAGTTGCAAAATATGAGATTCTAGAAGCTTTAAGTATGAAATAGATTTGAATTATTAATTAGAGGGCCTTAAATGGAAATTTGACCAATTTCCATATTTTTGGACAAAAATGGGCATGAATAGGAAAAATTTGAAAGAAAGGCCTTAAAGGTATTTCTGTCATTTGGTTAATAAAAGAATAAAAAGGGAAAATAAGTCAAAAATTGTGTCCATCTTCCTCCTTCATTGCCAAAATTTCCAAGAAGCCATAGCTAGGGTTTTGTTCATCATTTCAAGCTCAATAGTAAGTACATCCTAGCCCGTTTTTAATGTTCTTTGTATTTTTGAAGTTGTCATCAACCGATCTAGCTATTTCTACCATTTATTTGAGCTAAGTTTCATGTTCAAAAATCTACCCATGTGTGACATGCATGCATTTTGATGTTTCATGGTAGATTATGAAAGTTTGATGTGTGTTTAACATCTTTTACTAAGTGATTTTTGATAGAAATGCATGAAAAGGACTTATTTGTAAAAGATGTGAAATGAGTAGTAAGATGTATGTTTTAATGAGAAATGTGGGCTGATATGAGTATGTGTTAGGTTCGGTTAGGCTTGGGTAACAAAGAAAATGAGTGCATTTCATTTTACGAGCCTCGGGACTAATTTGTAAATATGTAAAAGTTTAGGGGTAAAAAGGTAATTTTGTCAAAGTATGAGTTATGGACTGAATTGAATAATATGTGTATTAAATAAGCTAAATTTGGTATTATAGAGCAAGAAAAATGAGGAACAGACCTTGATCGGGGGAAAAATAAGGTGTATGACGATTAGATCCGTTTTTACTATTTTTGTACCGAGGTAAGTTCATGTATAAATAATGCAATGATGTATCATGTTTTAATGTTTTATTAATGTATGAGTTTCTATGCTTAATTGTTATGATGAGTGTATGAAAGACGTTATGGTCTATGAGAATGACATTGTGAACGAGTTTGACAAAGATGTGACAACGAGAAAATCCCGTTTGAACCTTAGGAATAATTTAGGATACAAGGTGACATGTCAATAGGAACTATGTGATTATGAGCTCATGAGATTATGTGATGTATGTAATATGATCCGGGTGCTAGTCTTGTACATCTACCGGTGGCTACCCGGCATGTGTTGCGAATACTTGTCAGCTTGTGTGAGCAGCCCGTGTAGCTACGTCTTGACTGTCAGCTTGTGTGAGCAGGCCCGTGATTAGCTCGAGAGTGAGCAATGTGTGATATGTGATATGAGGTAGCATGTGGCTATGTATGAAGCACTATGTGCAAGCTTTCCGTGTATTTGATAGTATTCCAAGTGTTCAACGGGTAAATCAGTGGGTTATTCGACAAATAGGTCATTGATGAGGAAATATGAGGATGTGTTACGAGTTAGTACAGGTATGTACGAAAAACCCATCTGAATGAGCTCGAAATGTGATGAACTTTTGGTAAGATTGAGAATGAGTAAGTTATGCATATGAAACAATGATGACACGTATGTAAATTATGTTATGTTAATTGTATGATATTTATGATTATGCTGCTATTTATTTGCATGTGAAGTTACTCAGCTTTATGCTTACTCCTATTTCCTTTCCATTTTCTTATAGTATCGCCAAGCTAGCTCAGGGATCGAAGGACGTCAGAGACTCGATCACACTATCAATTGGACATTTGGGTATAGTTAGTCTCAACATTTTGAGTATGGCTTGTATAGGGGCTTGGTCTTTTTGTTATATGTCATATTGGTTTAGCCAAATGTGTTGGCTTATGATGATATTTGATTCATTTTGTATAAGGCCATGAGATGTGGCTCATATTGATTATTGGGTTGTAAACCTATTCATATATGAATTCATATGCCTATGCAATTGTGATATGGTTGGTAGTTGTCTGTACATGATGAGATGTGTTGTGGCTATGGATGTTTGATGATAGAATTGTGAGTGAATGGCATGATTACAACTAAGACATGAGTATGTTAAGTAGAAGTAATCTACAACTCTTAGTGCATGCAAATTTATATATTTGGCTTGACAAAATATGAAGTCTTATGCATGTATTAGTAAAGATGAAATAATCATGATCATGTCTTGTTTGTGTATGTTTAAGTGCTCACTTATGCCATGCTAAGTTCCTTTGAAATCATGTATGTGTTGGTGTAAATAAGGGTGGCAATTGGCTTGGAAAATAGCCTCAAAGTTGTCCACACGGGTAGTGTAACAGCCCGATTTAGACCCTAATCAGAACGGTGGTTTCGGGACCACGAATCTGAGTTAGAAAAATATTTTAAAATTATTTTCTGTGTCTGTTTTGTGTGAATTTATATCTGTGAAATTTTCATGATTCAATTTTATTGTTTGAGTGTCCGATTTAATAAAAGGACTTAATCGCGTAAAATGAAAATTTAGTGGTTATTTCTAAAAGGGGATGAATTATTAGTGGCTTTCTAACTTGAAGTATCTATGTTATAAATAAACCAAAATAATGTGTAATGGTCGGTTGTATCATTATATTATGTGTTATGGTTATTTAATTATAAAGGATATATTGGTAATTAATCAAAATGTTATTATATATCATATTAAAACATAAGTTAAAAATTAGTTTATCATATTTATTCATCCACCGAAATAAGAAACAAAAGAAAAGAAATAAGAGAAGTTAGGTTTGGCCATCTTTCTCAACTTGATTCAAGGTAAGTTCTAGCTCGATTTTTGATAATTTTTACGTTTTTGAGATCGTTGCTTCGAGTAATACAAAACCCATGCTTGAATTTTTTATTTTGATGAATATTTTGAGTTGTGCCATGTTGGGAGCTTGAGATTTTTGTTGTTTGATGATGAAATATGAAAGATATGTTTTAGATTAACATGTTTTGTATTGGAGTTTTTGATGATTTTGAGTAATTAGAACTGAATTGAAAAAATATTTTTTGATGGACTAAAGTGTGAAATAAATAAATTATATGGGTTTGTATAGACATGGGTAATATTCGGCCTAGCTTGGGTATGGAGAAATTTGGTGTATTTTGTGTTTTGTGCAATAGGGACTAAATTATAAAAATTGTAAATGTTAGGGGTAAAATGGTAATTTACTCATTTATATGTTTTTGGACTAAATTGAATGAAAATATGTTTGAATGAGCTTAATTTGAATATGTGTAGATCAAGAACCAAAGAAATTGCATTTGGATCGAGGGAAAACGAAATTTGTCGACTAGCTGCCCTGTTCCATTTTACATCGTCCAAGGTAAGTTTATAAGCAAATAGACATGCCTAATTGTAGTTAAATGTTAAATATATATGCTGGTATGTAATGTATGAACTTATACATGTAATTGTCGAATGTGTATAAGCTTGGTAACCATGTTCAAGCATTCGTTTTGACCGAGTTACGACGTCTAAAAGCCCCATATGAACCTTAGGAATAGTTAGGATACATATGTCATGACATAAGATTCCGATATATGTGTGTGAGTAAGACCATGGCATCGATATGTGATTCTGTTACGTGTTTGCGAGTAAGACCTTATCTGGGACAGTGGCATCGATATGTGACTACATATAAGACCACGTCTGGGACGCTGGCATTGTACAGCTTGTGTGATTATCTGAGTGTCCTATCCAATTCCGAATGGTTCATTAGGGCAAAGGTAAATAGTGATCGGATGTGTAAAACGAGCTAAAAGGTCAAGTATGACTTAGCTTGTTAGCTACGAGTAATAAGGTAAGTATGTGACTTGAAAGTTGATATAAGTTATATGTAATACAAAGAATAAACATACATGAATTAAATAACTGTATTCAGTTTTTGAACAAATGGTATGAATATTATAGAATTGATTATTGGATATATATATATATGTGACCATGTATATACAGCCATATAAGTAGTATATGTACATGACATTATAATTGGATTCTTGAGCTTATGTAAATATGTATATGTGTGTTTGATTATATAATGATATTTTAGCTTAGAAAGTTGATTGACATTTGTTTATTATGATTATGTGAACATTCCGCCAAGGTAGAATTGTGCATGAAAATATATTATTTATCTCACTTGTAGGTTTGAGATTAAGCTTGGTAATGATCATGTAATTTCAGTTTAGCTTGAGATGAGTTGATTATATCTTGGGGTTGTTTATTTGCTTATGACTTACTAAGCTATAATAGCTTACTTTGTGTGTTCATGTTTACTTTGTTTTATAGATTTTGGATTCAAGTTACAAGCTCGGGGATCGTCAGCAAAGTCTATCACACTATCGATCACCTTCGGTATTTTATAAGTTGCATTTTGGAACTATGGCATGTATAGGCTGGATTATATTATGAAAATGTTGAATGTTGGTTATATGTATAAGCCAGGCAAAAATGGCTAAACTTTTATTTTTAAATTGGTTATGTTAAGTTCGGTTTATGTTCACTTTGGTTTTATAGTTTCGTGCACGAATGAATAATGTTTGTGTTAGGTACCACGTGCTTTGAAAATGGTTTGCTTGTCATGTTTAAATTCGATTTTATATGCTCTTAGTTAAATGTTCATTGAGCTTGTTTATTGATAAATTGTAACACCCCAAAATCGGCCTAGACGTTACGGCTGAATCTGGTGTGTCACATCTGAATGTTTTTCGAAAATCTTATTTTCCTTGAAAACCCTTCTTATTTGAAAACTTGGGTGAAATCCCAATTATGTTAGTTTATTTTCAACATGTGGTTCATTGAAAAATACATAATATTAATCCCAAAATCTCTTTTAGTTGTAGAAACTAGTTTTAAATTAATTACTAAAACTTGATGTAAAACAAAATTAAGTTGCGAAAGCATTTTGAAAATGTTGCGGAAACGTAGTGCTTGAAAAAAGTTATTATTTTGAAAATTCGATGTTCCTACTCTAGCAGTTTAAAATATGAAATCAAAAGCCCATTAAAAGTTAAAAACCCCCAAATGGCCTTATTACATAATTAAAACCCAAATATGAAAGCTTAAATAAATTGAGTTATTAACAACCAATTTGCGGACGTGTGGCCACCATTGAGTCCCTCGCGGCTCCAAATCGTCTAAGGCTGGGGATTACCTGCACAATTAAAAGAAGGGTGAGTTTACGAAAACTCAGTGTGTAATCCCCTATCAGTCAACATGATGCGATGCTTAAGAACGGCTGTGCGGGCACGAGCCCTATTCAATAAACAAGATGATGCGGGCCTAAGCCCTATGCAGTAACAGTGTGGGCCTACGCCCAAAATAGCATAATCACAATACAGGTATGCAACCCAACCCAATCCATCCTGCTCACCACCCGTACCAACCAACTTACCATGTGGGGATTAAATCGACCCACCCAGCTAACTCACCAATATCGCAGCATAGCTGCTAATAGTAACGCAACAAAGCTACTAATAGTAACGCAGCAAAGCTGCTAATAGCGGTAAACATGGCATAGCCACTAATATCAAAATACGTGGCAAAGCCACCAGAACAGTACTTCCTCCAAATTAGAATCCCAACCCCAATGCAGAATGTCATGTTATAATATTTCATGTATGCAAGGTTTCATACTCAGATACGGTCATGCATATATCATACACTCATCAATCAACCTATCTCTAAGGTATAATAGATTAGGGGTTGAATAGTAATTTTTACCTCCAAGGGTATTTTGGTCATTTTACCCTCTGAGGTCTCGGTACAGATAATCGACCCCTTGGAAGGTCAACAGTTGCCTCAAGTGACTTAAGTAACCTAAACAGACCTAACAGTGTAAATGGGTCTAAAACCCATACTCGGCCCAAGTAGGCCCACACTCTCGTGTGGCCCATTTAACCAAATTTATTTACGGCTATGTGACCTACATAGCCCATTCCAAATTTATCACTTATCGTGGATTTAATCTATGTGGGGCCCACGAGCCCATTGGCCCTCACGGCCCAACGAAGCCTTTAACGGCCTATGCCATACACACTACATGACAAGCTCAACTACTTCTCACCTAACAGTTAGATTTACACAAGCGGGCCCACGGGGCCCAGTATATGAGAACGCTCTTGGCAACCTCTACAGTCTATCGCCCATGGTTTGTGGGCTCAGTTTACCCCACGAGCGATCGTACGCTCGTGAAGCCTCAAATGCTGAAGTTTTGGCTTTTCAGCTTTTGTCGATTTCCAACAAAGAAGAGCATGAATACACACTTGTTTATGAGAACGCACCGAAGTCCACGATCACCAACCTTGGTTAAGCAGGTATGAAATAATCCCGCCTACAACCAGTGATCACCAATCCTTGGCACATCCTGCATTGAGTCTTAATCACTTTCCTCCTCACCAACGCATCTAGTTCGCTCTATTTAAAGCCAGCTTCTCACCAATTCTCATGTTAGCTTCCCGATGTGGGATTACTTTCAACCATTAGAAAAATTCCTCATTCTTATGACCACTTCAACCACAGAGTTCCAGTCCAACTCCACCTTCTACACAGCTCAAATAGCAAAATAAATACTCCACTACGCATCCCAAGACTTGAACCTCAGACCTCACAGTTACACAACACGCCACCTTGCCACTCCACCACAAGCTCTTTCTGTGTCATATTTTATCCTCAATTAATTATAAGGTCTATAGGCTAAAGTCCAGGTTCCTTTAAAAGAAAAACCAAAATAAATTGCAAAAGCCAATACTTGAACCCAGGCTCCCTTGCAACCTTAATGACGCCACAACCACTAGACCACATGCTTCCTTGTGTCATTTACTTAACACAATAATTTAAAAGGCCATCATCCAAGCATCCAGGGTTTTATTCACTTAAAACAAAAATTTTTGCTAAAGCCCAGGTTTGAACCCAAGATTTCTCCAACACTTCTCAAGGCCATTAACCACTTGAGCAGACATTTAATTGTGCCATTTCCTTGCACAATTAAATACTTATATACAACCTCCTTACGGACCCATACTCAAGGCCCAATACTTCTAGGCCCAAATTCGAGGCGTTACATAAATATTGTATATGCTTCATGGATAAATTTTGGTTGAATGTTTGGTATATATTTGATATTAAATGTGATCTTTATTTTAGGTAAGTTGCATATATTATATATGTGCATCATTAATAGGTTTGGCTATGGTATAAGGTATTGAAAACATCTATAACTACATGTGATAGATTCGGTGTCTACTAGTTGGCTATAGTAATGTTATGTTTGATGCTTGATTTACTTATTTTGGTAAATATACTTAGTGGAACTTGGATTTTCATAAGAAACTTTGTTTAATTTTTAAAGGTTATATTGTATTAGTATGCGGTTATAATATGTTAGTTGAGTTCCTACATGTCTTTATAGGTATATATATATATATGCGCTTAAATTTGGTTAATGTGTATATGTGCATGGTTGTATAGATTTGTTAATTATTGGTACATTTATGAATATGTATAAAAGAAATGTGTGGGCCGAATGGGTAAAGAATGAAATGGTTTATTTTGTATGTATATCTGAATGTTTGCCTTCAAATTATGTTAATTTGCAAAAGAATAATATGCAAAACAAATGAATTTCACATGAGTCCATATGATAATGCCGCATAAATGAATAATGAGGTTGGTAATGACATTTGTTTTAATTGATGTAAAATTTGTGCATACGCATGACTTTTATAAAACAAGCCTCATATTCAATAATGAAGTTATGGATGTGTTCCATGTCCTGTATATGTATAAAAAGTTTAATATATGTATATATATACATTTTGGGTTATGCATTATTTATGCTGCGTTGTGCATGTTAAACTTTTTAAAATTTGATATTTGATTGAGTTATAAGCATATATGTGATCTAGATCTCGAATTTCAAGTTATAATGAATGTTTATATGAATAATAGTATGATCGGTAATGCCTCATAACCCTAATCTGGCAACAGATATGGGCTAGGGGTGTTACAGGTAGACACACGAGCGTGTGTCTAGGCTGTGTGTGACACACGGTCTACCCCATGGGTATGTGATCTGGCCATGTGTCCCCTGCACACTAATTAGGTAAAACAGAATGCCCAGTAGTAAACACACGGGTAGAGACATGATCGTGTGTCTCAGCAGTGTGAAGGACACGGCCTCAGGACATGGGCATGTGCCCTAGTCGTATGAAGTCTGCACCTAATTTTTGGAATTTAATTCGCCACACGGCCTAAGCACACGGGCATATGACTTGGCCGTGTGACCCTATTTTGTGATGACATCATAAACAGAGAGTTACACGGGCTGAGGACATGACACACGGCCTACCCACACGGACGTGTGGCCTTCCAAAACAAGAAATTTTTCTAAGTGTTGTAAAAGTTTCGAAAGTTCTCGGTTTAGTCCCGAACCATGCCCATTGTATGTTTTGGGGCCTCGTGGGCCCGTATAAGGGACAATATGCATGTGAATGAATGATTTTAAATTGAATGAAATTTTATGCCTGGTTTTGTATGTTGTTTACGTTTAAGTCTGATAATGCCTCGTATCCTATCCTGGTGTCGGACACAGGCAAAGGGTGTTACAGGAACGTTAGGTACATGCCATGATCAAATCAAAATTATCACCAACTCTTGAGTTCGGGTTTGTCGCTAGATGTTGAGTTAATGATTGAATTGGAAAGTACCTGACCTACACACGAAAAACAAAACAGTATGCCAAGTATAACTCAATGGTTTGTCTATATCCAGACTTTAGATCATAATGTAAATCAAGTATTGCATAAATCAATAAACAAAATTTTAAATGCAAATTAATATGGCTATCTACATGTCTATAACAGCCCAATTTTGGTGAAATCGGAACAGTGGTTCAGGACCACAAATCTGAGTCGAAAATAAAATTTATTTTTATTTTATTATATGGTCCATAATATGATAGAAATGTCCTATGAAAATTTTGATAAGAAAATTTTATCGATTATGTGCTTAATTACGAGGACCAAATCGCATAAAATGCAAAAGTTGAATTCTAGTAGCTATAAGGATCAAATAGCTATGGAATTCAAAACTTAAGGTCCTTATATGGTAATTAGACCATTAAAGAAAGTATGTAGATATTTTGGTATGACTCATCCATGGAAAAATAAAAAAAGGCTAAGGACTAAATTGGAAAGATGAAAAGTTATTAAATGACAATTTAATTAACTGAAAAAGAAAACAATTTCATATCATCTTCCCCAAATATTTCCATGGAAACCCTAGGAGAGAGGAAGAAGAATTATCAAGCTTATTTGGGTAAGTAATCAAGCCTCGTTTTTAGTAATTTTTATATTTTTGAAACTGGGATAGTCTAATCTATATATTTGGGGGATTAATTTGAAAAGTTATCAAAGTATGAAATTTGGGTCATGGATGAATATGCTGAAAATATGAAATTTATGGTAGAAAATGAAAGATTGTTGATAGATAAACAACTTTTACAAAGCAATTTTTGATGGAAACATGATTTAGGCACTAAAATGTAAAGTTGTGAAATTGAAGAAAAATGTTGAATTTTTATGAATACATGTGCTGTAAATTTTGTAATGGGATTTTGGTTAGGCTTGGAATAGGGAGTAAATTGCACAAGTTTCATTTTACGAGCCTAGAGACGAAATCAAAATTTATGGAAAAGTTAGGGGCAAAATGGTAATTTTTCCTAGGATGTAAATTGAGTCCACCTAAATATGAAATATGATAAATTGATGTTAAATTTACTAGTATAGATCCAGATAGACCAAATTTGGAGCTAGAATGAGGAAAGCAGAAAAAGTCTGATTAGTAGATTTTACGTACACGAACATTGTTGAGGTAAGTTCGTGTAACTAAATTGTATATGTTTTTATGCTTGAATTAAATGTTGTGTTTGTGAATTGTATAAATGCTATAAATATGTGAAATGATCACATACTCGTTAAAGCCCGATACATGAAAGTGCCCGATCAATTATAATGCCCGACAAATGATAAATGATAAAAATGTTAATTTTATGCTTGAGTTGAATGTGAACATTCGAATTGCATAAATGCATAAATATATGAGATTGACCACATGCTTGATAATGCTTGAAAGATGCTAAATTCCATTTGAATAAATGGAAAATTTGATGGATATGTGACTTCTCGAAATGAATGAGGTCTTGCATTTGTTGCGGACGGGATTTAGCTCGGAAGAGTAATCCTATTAATCTCATGATAGAAAGGATTTAGCCCAAACGGGTAATCCTAATATGAGTCCTCTTGAGCATATGTTATGGATTGGATTTAGCCCGGACGGTAAATCCAGATCAAGCTCTTTAGAGCATATGTCATAAAAAGGATTTACCCTAGACTGGTAATCCAATTGTATACATGTGTGGCTCGAGAGTGTACTCTTTGATATAGTAACCTATGGGTACCATTGGACATGAATTGATGGATTTTGATTCGTACACCTCGAGTGTACTACCTGCGTATCCATCGATACTTCAGATAAATTCAACGGGTAAAAACCTTGACATCAAAGGACATGAATAAGAAATGAGTTATTACACATAGTTGCCTAAAATCCATGAAAATGATGCTACATGACAATTGACATATGAAAACATGAAATGATGACATTTGTACATGGACTCTATTTGATGAATATATGTTCATTCTTGATTATGGACTTATACACCTTGAGTGTATTAATCGTGACATTAATATTCTGAGTAATATGAGCAAAGTTCTAATATGAAATGATCTGAACTCGAAATGAACTAATATGAAATTATACTTGTAATAATGAGATGAATTGTGCATGTTGAATGAATACATGTTGTGGAAAGCATATGTGCTTGAAAACTTGATTGTTGTTGAGCCCATATATGTTTTGATGTTATCATGGAATATATGACTAACAAGGGCAATGAGGTTGTGTGTAGGGCTTGAGGTCAAATTGATTGAATATGCCTTACAAATTGATTGAATATGCCTTACATAGTTACCTCATAATAGAATGAATGGTAAGTTAAGTACCATGTTATATGAACTTACTAAGCATTTTATGCTTACTTAGTTTTATTTCCCTATTTTAGAGTAAATCAGAAACTCGTTGGATTAGAAGCTTGGCGGAGATCACTCACACTATCTCTCGACCCATGTTAGTACAATGTGGTAAATCAATTATGGTTGTATTGGCATGTATAGGTTATATTGGCCATATTGGCATGTAAATGTAAATGATGCTTGTAATCTAGCCATTAGAATGGCTAGTAATGGTTTGTTTTGATATATTTGTAATGTCACATTATGATAGCTACATATGTGTTAAGTAGTTGATCAAACTTTGTCTAACATATGGACTAAACTAAGGCAAGATTATGAACATGTATGTGTTAAGTAGTTGATCAAACTTTGTCTAACATATGGACTAAACTAAGGCAAGATTATGAACATGTATGCATGTAATGGTATGCCATGTTAAATGATAGAATTTGTTTGATTTGAATGCTTGGAATGGTTGGTATTGGATGTGTGTTTCAAGTGTAAGTAATGGATGTGATTTTGGGTGAGAAATGAAGCTAGAAATGACTTTATTTTGTCCACACAGGCAGACACACGGGCGTGTTTCTAGACCATGTGTGACACACGGCCTGGTACACGGGCGTGTGGTTAGGCCGTGTGTCCCCTGCACCCTAAATTTTGAGAAATAGAATGCTTAGAATTAAGTACACGGGCAGAGACACAGGCATGTGTCTTAGCCGTGTGTGCTACACAGCCTAGAACACGGGCGTGTGTCTTGGCCGTGCGAAACCTGTACCTGATTTTGAAATGAATTAATTAACCACACAGCCTAGCACAAGGGCGTGTGGCATGGCCGTGTGCACAAGTTAGAGAGTTACACGGGGTCGAACACAGCCTGCAGTGTAACACCCCTAACCTATAATCGTCACCGGAATAGGTTAAGAGGCATTACCAGACCTATAACTCAATTCAAAACATTCATTTAACAAATTCCATCTCATTTCAGTAACCATCAATCATTCACATTCAAAAATGTACTTAAATCAATCATACAAAGTCTTAATCATGCATTTGGGACTAAATTGTTAACATATAAAAAATTTCAGAAACTTATAAAATTTTCAACATTAAAAATACCACATGTAACACCCCTAACCCATATCCGACGCTGGGACAGGGTTCGAGGCGCTACCGGACTTAAACGTACACAATTTCTTAAAATCGGGCCATAAAATTTCATTCATATTTTGAAACATTCAATCACATTCACATAGTCCCTTATTTGGGTCTACAAAGCCCAAAACATACTTTAGAAAGAGTTCAAGACTAAATCGAGAACTTTGGAAAGTTTTGGGAAAACATAGAAAATTTTTTCTCATGAAACAGGGTCACACGGCTGTGTCACCAGACCGTGTCCCTCATGCTATTAAGACACACGGCTATGTCTTACCCCGTGTAGTCGACTCTTAAGCTATTTTCCAAGCCTTTATGTTACCCATAACCCCTTAAAACTTTATACATGTCATAATCACAATTCATAGCAACATTTTAATGATTAAACACCCTTTATTAAGACACATTCAAGTCATAGTCATGACCACCTCAATTGGTCATAAAACATGCATTCAACACACATAACATATTACCAACCATGCATGGCAAACAAACATATTCACATCACAATTATTAGACATAACATGAATAGCTAGATTTACAAGTCATAATCAATAGCTCAATATCAGCCAATACATTTGGCCAAATTATAATAACACATGTTACAAAACTAGGTCCCTATACATGCCACTCACTTGATAATTCTAACATATGTAACAATATTCCAAAGGTATTGGCTTAATAGTGTGAAACTGCCTCCAACGATCTCCAAGCCCGAGCCGACCTGAGAACACTAAGGAAATATGGAAAGGAGGGAGTAAGCTTTACGCTTAGTAAGCTCGCATGAAAAATAATAAGCAATGTATTAACATGCTATTTACAAATTCTTTCTATTTATTCAAAGTCCAGTCAAGCTATTTTCTCAAGTCGCAGTCATTAAATTATTTATATCCAGAGCTAAGAAACTCCAAATTAAGATACGTTAATTTTCCCAAAAACTAGACTCACATATATTTTTATCATAAAATTTTCAGAATTTTTGGTATAGCCAATAAGTATAGTTTATTCATTAAAGTCACCCCTATTTCGCTGTCCGACAGTTTCGAACTCTCTTCACTAAGAATTAATTATCTCATGGTACAGAACTCAGATAATGTTCTTATCTATTTCTCTTGAAAATAGACTCATTAGGAATTTTAAGCATATAAATTATAACCAATAATTATATTTGTACAATTTTTAATGATTTTTCCAAGTTAGAATAGGGGATTCCAAAATCATTCTGACCCTATCTCACAAAAATTCAAATATCATAGAATAAAAAATTCTTTTGCTTTCACCGTTTCTTTTATGTGAAAATAGACTCAATAAGATTTTATTTCATATCTTATTCAACTTCTAATTCGATTTTCACCATTTTTGGTGATTTTTCAAATTTAACACAACTACTGTTGTCCAAAACTATTTTGTTACAAATTTCACTCTTACATAATCTCACTTACTCCATTCCATCTTTCCGAAAGTTCGCTCAACTATCGAGCACATTGCTCATAAATTTTCACATCCATATACCTGCATTTATTCATCACATAGTCATATTCAATCACACTAGTCATTACGTGATCACATGTATTTTCACTTAGTCAATTTCCCATTGAACTCATCAGAATAATAACAGATACATGGTGGCCTGCACATATTACCACCCTTGTAACGGAAGCTACTTGGTGCACATAGTAGCCTGCACTTAGTACTACATCTGTGGCCAGAACCGTCTCTTACACATAGTGGCCTGCATTAGTACCACACATGTGATCAAAGCTATCGGGTACGCATAGTAGCCTGCACTTAGTACTACACATGTGACCTAACCATCTGGTACACGTAGTAGCCTGCACTTAGTACTACACACGTGACCTAAAACCATTTTAACCATATAGTAGCTTGCACATAGTACTACAAATGTGTTCTCACAACGGATCATTCGTATCTTTTCTATTCCGAAGGTCCAACAAGGAAACTCCTCACTTTTCAACATTTTACCAATTCATCCATAATCAACTTAAATTCATAATTTACATCAAGTGATCATTCAATATACAACCACATCTTATATAATAACAAAATATTATAACATAAGTAAAAATGATATATTATTTACATACAAACTTACTCATTTCAAAGAAATATCATGTTCCATCAAATTTCCATTATATTCAATCATAGTAAGATATATTTCATGTATAGCAATAATAAAATGAATAACATGCTTATTAAATCACACGAACTTACCTCGACACCAAAATAGCAAAAAGGAACCTAATTGTCGATTTTCCATTTTTCACCCGATCTAGGTCCAATCCTCGTTTTCCTTTATCTATAATATCACATTTAGTCTAATTATTAGTCACATTATTTAATGTGATCCAAAAATTATATTTTGAAAAAATTATGTTTTTGCCCCTAAACTTTATCAAAATTACACTTTTTCCCCTAGGCTCGTAAAATGAATTTTATTCAATTTTCTAACTCTATACGCCTAGTCGAACCATTTTCATAACTACAGCAGCCCACAATTTCCACTAAATCACACTTTTATGACACTTTTATAACTTTTATAATTTAGTCCTTTTTAGCGTTTTCACCGAAAACTACTTAGTAAAAGTCATTTTTCCAACCATAAACATGCATAATCTACCTTTAAACATTGAAATACACAAATTTCTAACATGGTTCAAACCCTATACCTTCATCATAACTCAAATAAATGGTAGAAATAAGTAGATCTTGTTACAAGGATTTCAAAAAAGTAAAAATCATTAAAAACGGGGCTAGAATGGACTTACAATCAAGCTTGGGAGCTTGAAAAACCCTAGCTATGTCTTCTCCATGCAATTTTTTTCCATGGGGTTGAAGATGGAAAAAAATTGGCTTTTAATTTTGTTTTTAATTCATTTTAATTACTAAATAACCAAAATACCCCTAACTTAAAAATATTCTATTTCACTCATTTCATGTTTATTTTTGTCCAAAAAATTAACCAATGGTCTAATTACCAATTAAGGACCTCCAATTTAAAATTTCATAACAATTGGACACCTCTAACATGTAGAACTCAACTTTTGCACTTTTTACGATTTAGTCTTTTTGACTAAATTGAGTGCCCAAACGTCAAAATTTTCGGACGAAATTTTCAAAAAACAATTCCATAGAATTTTAAACCATAAAAATATAATAAAAATGAATTTTCTTACATCAAATTTGTGGTCTCGAAACCACTGTTCTGACTAGGCCCAAAATCGGGATGTTACACCATACGCCCGTGTGAACAAGCAGTGTTCTTCACACGGCATTAGACATGCTCGTGTGTCTAAGTCGTGGCCAAACAGGGCATACATACTGACTTGTCCACACGGCCACAAGACACGCCCGTCTGCCAGGCCGTGTAAAAATTAGAGAGGCTACTGACTTGGGTCACACGGCCTTCCACACGCCCGTGTGCCATACACGACTGATAGACACGCCCGTGTGTCTAGGCCGTGTCAAAACTGTAGGGTATAATGACTTTACTTCGTAGGGTACCCTAGGGGACACACGGCCATTTAACATGACCGTGTGTCACACACGGCTGAGACACACGTCCGTGTCTCTACCCGTGTAGACAAAAATAGGCCATTTGAAAAGCCAATTTGCCACCCTAAAACACAAGCATTTACATTCATAATTGACCACATTAATGCAACTCAATTGGTAACCAAAATGACCAATTCAATACTCATTATAAACTTTATCCAAACTTACCATTTACAAAACCAAATATCTATATAACCACATATACAACTCATTCATTTAACATCTATATATTAAGACTTCATTTGCATAATTTCATTCAAATATTACCATACTAAAACATACTATCGTTAAGCACATATAAGTACAACCAAAACATGATACCAAATAATCCAAATCACATGGCTTATCTTATACACAAAAACATACCAAAACCATGTAAGTATCATAACTAACTTCATTTAAACTAGCCTATACATGCCATATTTACAATTATTCACAAGTTCAAAATACCACTCGGAGATTTGATAGTGTGATGAGCAACTCCGAGTTATCTAGAATGAGCGAGCTAACGAACCTCTATAAGACATAGAAACAAAAACAGAGTAAGCTTATAGCTTAGTAAGCCCGTATAATTTAGAATTTAAACTTACCATTTATAAACTATCAAGCGATAATAAAAATGCCAACAATTCAATTTAACCATCACCTAATCACAAGTATTCATCACATGTTAGTCATTTAACAAATACATAAAGCTATCTATTAGTACTTTACTTTGCATCAATTCTAATGTCACACATCAAATATTTAACACTTATAACCTGTAACTTATCCGAATAACCAATATTTAAACCCTTTGAACCTATTAGAACTTCAAAGGATAATCGAGCGAACAATGTCAGTAATCCGTCAATTCATCATCATACACGCTCTTTCAAGTCATGGTCGGTAAGCTCCTTCAAGCTGAACAGTAAGCTCTATTGAGCTGAAACGGTAAGCTCTAATGACCTGAACGGTAAGCTCTATTAAGCTCAATGGTAAGCTCTATTGAGCTAAACGGTAAGCTCCAATGAGATGAAACAGTAAGCTCTTACGAGCTATGGTGAGTCCGCAACAAATGCAGGAGCTCGACGAATACGGTAATCTCAGTAACACGTCACTCGTATCTAATGAATTCACATAGTTCAAACGGGGCTCGGTAATGAATAAATTATATCATCTAGGCATTCATATTTCAAGTATTTCAATAACTTACATTCAATTCAACAAATACAAGTATAGAAAAGTTTGATTCTAATTATACGAACTTACCTCGTATTTGCTCGATTAACTTTCGTCTACCCGTCTACCTTTTGTTTCCCCCAATCAAGTTCTAATATTTGTTTGTCTTGACCTATATTTATCAAATTCAATATTTTTAGTAACTATTCATTTCAATTTAGTCCCCAATTCACATATATGGAAATTTACATATTTGTCCCTATAATTTTAACTATTTTGCAACTTAGTCCTTTATACATAAAATGGTAAATTACACATTTTTAACCACAGTCCACCTTAGCCGAATTCTATATGGTATTATAATAGCCCATATTTTCACTTATTTCACATTTCTAACCACAATATTTCTATCTTTTTCAATTTAATCCCATATGCTCATTTTTGTCAAAATTCATTTAATAAAACTTGCATATCCTTCAATATCCATCAATAATCTAGAATAATACTTCAAAATATACTAGTATTCATCAATGGCACATTTCAAAATCATCAAAAGTTTCAAAAATTGAGGTACGGGCATGATAGAACACAAAGCAACGATCTCAAAAATGTAGAAATTATCAAAAACCGAAGAAAAACATACCTTAATCTAGCCAAATTTCTAGCTGAAACCTAACTTGGTATTCTTCTTTTCTTCCTTTGATAAAATTGGCCAACAAAGATGATAATGGCCTTTATTTTATGTTTGTTTTACTTATTAATTCATTTAAAATCAATTTACCATTTTATCCATACTTAATAAACATATAAAACATATATAACATGGCCATTAATGTCCACTAACATTTAAAATGGTCTAATTACCATTTAAAGCCACTATATTCAAAAGCCAAAGCAATTTAACACATTTAACATATAGAATGCTACTTTTATCTTTGATGCGATTTAATCCTTTTCATCAAATTAAACATTTAAACAGTAAAAATTCTTTACGAAATTTTCACACGGTAATTCTATCATGCTATAAACATTAGTAAAATAATAAAATAAATATTTTGACTTCAGATTTGTGGTCCCAAAACCACTGTTTTGATTTGACCTAAAAATGGGCTATTACATGCAGCACGAGCATGTCCTAGGGTCACACGGGTGTGTGGTCTCTATAACTTGGAAAATTTTTGAAATGTCACGAAAAATTCTTAGAGGTTCCGATTAAGTCCCAACTCGATTCTAATGCTCGTATTGGGCCTCGATGGTCCATTTAAGGGATGTTTTGAATGATTTTAGAATTTGAATAGTAACTCACATGATTTATTTGTAAAATGTTTTGAAAGTTCTGGTAATGCTCTGAAACCCTGTTCTGACGATGGATACGGGTTAGGGGTGTTACAATGTCAATGTATATATGTATATAATTTGATTATATAATAAATTTTCCATTTTTGAAACTATAATCTGATACCTTCTATCCCTCACTATTTCAATTTCATTATACTCAATATCTCAATTGTACAACATACAACAACCAAACCTCAATTCACATATATGATAGCATAATTCATTATAGACTGAATTCAATTGTATAATTATAACAATATAACATATTTCTAAATCTATTCAATTTAGTCCTTATCACAAACAACTAATTCAAATCAATTCAATTGAACTTGTTCTATCTTTTCTAGCTTACTTTATGTTATTACCATACAACATAGTTCATAAATATAGTAATTGAAAGGATTTGGGTTGTAGAAATACAACCGTAAACTTTGAGCTATTCACTGACGGTTTTATCTTTTCCTTTCTTTTTCGAGGAATCTAGGTTAATATTAGCTATGAATTAACATAAACACATCAATTCATCAATATACAAACAATTTCACACTCAATTGCAAATTTAAACAACTTTTACAATCTATTCAATTCAGTCCCTAAAACCGAAACTATATATTTCAATTTAAAACTCAAATATTCAACCCATTACACCATAATCGAATTTGGACCTCATATTCCTCATTTCTACCACAAATTTCAAAATTTGTGCATTTTAGTCCCTATTATACAAAACTATCAATTAACTTTATAATTTAGTCCTTTTTCACTTTTATGCTTAAATCTATCAATTTAACACCCAAAACTTTAAATTCTCAACTATGGTTACTTTCAAAACTTTAACAATTCTACAAATTAATGCATGGCCTGAATAAATTAGATTTTCATGATCTCAAAAACATAAAAAAAATATGAGAAAATGATTAAATTGCACTAACCAATTAAAGTTTTAAAACTCAAAACCCCAAAGGCCGACATTCTTTTTTCTCCCTTCTAGTCTCTCAGTTTTGGCTTAATGGCGAAGAAAATAGTCCTCTCTTTCATTCTACCATCTTGTATAATTTATGTTATAATTATTTTATTATAATGTTTTATTTAATTTAATGAAAATTTATCAATTAATCATCACTAAACTATCCATGACCGTCCACTATCAATGACATATTGATTTAATTGCCACTTAAGTCCCTTGTCGATGTTTTAATTAGAGATTACTCTAGCAATTGTACTTTTACTAGTTTTACAATTTAGTCACTATACTTTAATTAATCATTAATTCAATAAATTTACTTATCCAAAACTCAATTCACCTCTAAACTAACTCCATAAAAATTTTTATTAAATATTTATGGCCTTAGTTTATGAAGTGAGATCCCAAAACTACATTTTCTAATACCTCTAACTTTAGGATTGAAACACTTGTACTTTAATTAACTATCATGTTGACAAAAGTAGAGGACCAAACTTTAATTGAACTTTATACTAACCTCATAAGTATTAAAGAATTAATATTTACGACTCAAATATTGGAAATGGGATTTCAAAACCACCGTTTCTGACACTACTGACTTTTAAATCGTTACTAATTATGTGAGATCAAACCCTAGGGAGTGACACCCCTAGGAAGTAATTTAGGATAATTAGATCGAGAGATAAGTTTACCGAGTATCTCAGAATTTATCCAGTGAAGAAAGTGAGGCCAAGAGGTAAGCATGTATTGGTCAATTAGTTAATTAGTTAGAGGTTGAGAGATAATAACTAGTTAATTTATAACTAACTCGATAAAACCCGAGTTTGGAAGTTAATTAGGATCACTGAAGTGAGTTAAGCTCATGTTTGTTTTATTGGATTATTTTCGATTGGTAATTGGTTTATTTTTAATTTAATTAATTTTTAGGTTACTTAGATTAATTGATGTTTATTTGATTTTTTGTAATATAATTTTAAATCGAGACTATTTAGACTTAGTAGTGTAGAGAATTAATTTCAATTTAATTCAACCTCCCTTGGGTACTATTGGGTATTGAAATGATTAAGCAACAAGTAAAAAATAGTGGAAGAAATTGAGAAATTAAACACACAAATTTAATGTGGAAAAACTCCTCCAAAGAGGATAAAAAACCACGAGTAAAGATAATTTTACTATAATGACAAAAGAAGGAAGAGTACAAAAGATGGAGATAAAAACTAAACCCCGAAAACTCGAAAATAAAGAACCCTCAAAACGTAAACACAAAATTCTCTAAAAGTGTTATGAGTTCTAATATCTAATGGGTGTATTTTCTAAGGTTGTAAACGAGCCTATTTATAAGCTAAATTCATAGGTCAAATAATAATAAAATAATCTAGACTAATTAGAGTTTGATTAAAACAAATAAATAGAGTTTAACTGGAATATTATTTCTCAAATTTGACTGAAATAGGAGTCATACTTAATAGGTACGATTCTCAGAATACTTCTCGGAGTGTTTCGTTGTAACATTCTTCTGTATTACAATTTGACTCGTATACTTGCAGACACTACTGTTCAATTGATTAATTATTTTGTTGTAGTATTTCCAGTCTAGACGTTCGCACATCTAGTAGCGATTAGTTTGCATTTTGGTATATTTGATAACTTGGTCTAAATACTTTATAAAGTTGAAATTCATTGTAACAACCCGATTTTAGTTAAATCAGAATAATGGTTTTGGAGCCATAAATCCAAGGTTGTAAAATTATTTTTAATATTATTTTTGGTGTTTATAGCATGTGGATATGTATGTCTAAAAGTTTCATGAAATAATTTTATCGTTTGAGTGTTTAATTTGATAAAAGGACTAAATCGCGTAAAATGAAAAAGTTACATTCCACTTGTTAAAAGTGCTTAATTGCCATGGCTTATTAAATGTGAGGTCCTTATGATGTAATTAGACCATGATTAGTGAAATTTGACATAAATGACCAACTATTAAATGTTTTGTTAATGTTTTAATTAAGGTTAAAATAGTAATTTGGTTATTAAGGTTAATTAAATTAAAATAAAAGCCAAAATTTAGCTCATTTCTTTCTTTCTCGGCTGAATATTAAAAGAAAAGAAAGATTTGAAGAACATTTGGGGTTCGGCCATTGTTCATCTTGATTAAAGTATGATTCTTATCGGTTTTTAATGATTTTTACGTTTTTGTGATCGTTGCTTTGAGTACTAGCTAGCCCATGCCTCAATTTTTGAAATTTTTGATGATTTTGAAAGTTTTAATTGATGAATTCATGTGTTCTTGAATGTTTTATGATGGAAAATGAGTATTTGTTGATAGATTACCATGTTTTGTAATGTGATTTTTAGTGAAATTGCATACAAGGGACTAATTTGTGAAATGTGTAAATTATGTGGTTAAATATGTGAAATATTGATAAATATGGACTACTATGGAACCTATAGATATTCGGCTAGCTTGGGTCTAGTTGAAATTGTTGTAAATTGTGTTTTTATGAAATAGGGACTAAATTGATAAAATGTGAAATTATAGGAGTTAATGTGTAAAATGTCCCAAATTGTGTGTTTTGGATGAAATTGAATGAATTGAGGAATAAAAGAGTTAATTTTGAATTTATATAGATCAAGAACGAAAGAAATCAGATTTAGATCGAGGGAAATCAAAAGTTATCAAATAGTCGATCCGGTTCCTCTATTCCGACTACGAGGTAAGTTTATATGCAAATAAATGTTTTTGAATTGAATTATATATGTTTTATTATCATTGAATTGCTACGAATGTCGAACAAGCAAATACGAGCATGAATCAATGAAGTTACGACATCCGAAAGTCCCGTACGAACCTTAGGAATAGTATAGGATACGAATGTCATGACATTATGTTATTAAGATGTGATTACATGTAAGACCATGTCTGGGACATTGGCATTGTATTGAAATTACGTGTAAGACCATGTCTAAGACATTGGCATCGTTAATCGATTTCGTGTAAAACCCTGTCTGGTATAGTGGCATCAATATGTGATAACATGTAAGAACATATCTGGGATATGGCATTGTATGAGCTTATGTGATTTTTGAGTATCCTTAACAATTCCGAATGGTTCAACCGACAAAGACAAGTTGAGAAAAAATGTGTTAATGAGTTTAACGACTCATGTACGTACGAAATTCATACGAGAATTGGAAAGAGACGTGTTGATGAAACTACATGTGAATTTGAATATGTATTCATTAAGAAAGGTTTGTGTATCTATACGTGTTTATTTGTATTTGGCCTATTGATAGAAATATTATGATTCAAGTGATAAATTTATTTATATATGGCTTACTAAGCTTTTAAAGCTTACTTTGTGTGTTCTTCCCATGTTTTATAAATTATCAAAGCTAGCTTTGACTAGGGGATCGTCGAGAAACATCATCACACTATCGATCATCTCGTTGGTACTTTTAAAGCTTTGTATATATGGTATATGGCATGTATAGGCTATTGTTATCTTGGTATGTTTTGAGTTGTGATTATATCCATGAGATTTGGCTTGTAAATGTTGGATTATAGCTATTTAAGTTGGCTTGAATTATATGTTTGATAAATGATATATGTGATGTGTGTAATGTCCTAAGTGTTGGCTTGTTTGGAATGGTGGTATGGTTGCTCTTTTGGATAGTTATATGTTGTGGTATTATTGCTTGAAATTTGGTATATTTTGGTATGTTTGAGAAGCATGATTTGGTTGATAGAAGGGTGAGAAAATTTATTTAGGAGTTATGTAAGTTTATGATGATTTTGGTATATTGATTTGGTATGCTTTTTTATTATGGAATTGAGTAGTTAAATTGGTTGATGATAGATGGCATGATATGTGTGTAAATTGGCATGTTTTAGCTGCCTATATAAGTGTTGAAATGATACCATTTTGATGACTAGGTGAGCATGAGAAAAGGGTGGCAAAATGGCTTTGTAAATGGCCTATTTTTGTCCACACGAGTACAGGCATATGCATGTGTCTTAGCCATGTGTGACACACGGACATGCTACACGGCCGTGTGTCCCCTAGAGTACCCTTCGAATTAAAGTCAGTATACCCTACAGGTTTGGCACGGTCTAGACACACGGGTGTGTCTATTGGCTATGTGTGGCACACGAGCTGGCACATGGGCGTGTGGTCGACCGTGTGACCCAAGTCAGTAACCTCCCCAATTTTTTCATGGCCATGGCACACGGGCGTGTCCTTGGCTGTGTGGTACAAGTCAGTATGTATGCTTTGTTTTCACAGGGCCTGTGACATGGGCGTGTCTGGTAACTGTGTTAGGCACACAGCCTGTTCACACGGGCTTTTGACCTTTAAAAGTTTAAAAATTTTATACGTTTCTCAATGTTTGTAAATGTTATCGGTTTAGTCCTGGACCACTTCTAAGCATGTTTTAAGGTCTCGTAGAACCTTATAAGGGACAAAGTGATTAAGATGAATGGGTTTTTAATGATGATTGCACAAATGTATGATTTATGTTGTGGTTGATTGGTAATGCCTCGTAACCCTATTCTAGGGACGGATACGGGTTAAGGGTGTTACATTTAATTGGTATCAGAGCCAGGTTTAGTCGATTTTAGGACTAACATAGCGTGTGAGAGTCTAGCTATACATGTCATATATATAAACTACGATAGTGTGATGATTCCTAATAGTTTAAATTGTGTTTTCATATAGTATATGGATCTCGAATGAGTTTTAGCTGACGATGTGGAAAGTAATGCGCCCGCTCCCGCTCAAGGGGCAGCGCCGACCGATTCTAGGCCTATTTCTAGTAGCCAAGGGGGAGAGGCAAAGCAAGCCTTCTTCCAAATGATGAGTGAGTGGTTCGCAGAGTTCTTTCAAATGAATCTGGCTGCTCAACAACCTCCCCCCCACATGTTCCTCAACAAATCCCAGTTGTGCCACAAGTGATAGACCTAATTCGATTGAATAAGCTGCCAGTGGATAAGATTCGTAAACACGGGGCTTAAGAGTTTTGGGCTACAGTTGATGATGATGCAGAGAGGGCTTAGTTTTGGCTCGAGAGCACAATCAGAGTATTCGAGGAATTATCTTGTACTCTTGATAAATGCATTAAATGCATTGTATCATTACTGAAAGATAATGCGTATCATTGATGGAAAACCTTAATATCTGTGGTTCCTAGAGAACGGATTACTTAGGAGTTCTTTCAATCTGAATCCTAAAAGAAATATATAAGTTAGCGATTTCTTGATCAAAAGCATAAAGAGTTTCTAGAACTGAAACAAGATGGAATGACTGTGACTAAGTATGAAAGAGAATTCGTGCGATTGAGCAAATATGCTCGGGAATATGTTTCTACCGAAGAGATCATGTGTAAACGAATCATTGATGGACTGAACGAAGATATAAAGCTATTAGTTGGGATTTTGGAAATCAAAAAATTTGTTGTTTTAGTTGAAAGGGCTTGTAAAGCCGAAGATCTTAGCAAAGAAAAGAGAAAAGCTTATTTTGAAGTAAGAGATTCAAGAAAGAGATCAACTAGTAAGTCTTATCATTTTGCATCGAAGAAATCTTGAGACTCGTTTAATCATTCTACTGCACCGGTGGGACATTCAAACAGAGATCAAGTAAGACAATAGCCAAGCTTCAAAGCTCCAGCTATTTCGATAGCTAGTGTTGAGAGTGCGAGACTTAACCGACTTGAATGTAAACATTATGGTAAAAAACATCCTGGTGATTGTAGCTTGAATGATCGGGCCTGTTTTAAATGTGGATCATTGGATCATTTTATCTGTGATTGTCTTGAGTTGGCTGAACAAGATACAGTACAGAATATGAGGCCGAGTAACACTTTAGCTAGTGGTAGACCAACCAGAAACACGGGAAATGTGAGTGGTAGCCATAAAGCGACTAAAGACTTTGCCGTGAGGTCAAAGGCGAGAGCACCTGCACGAGCCTATGCTATTCGCACTCGCGAAAAAGCGTCATCTCCAAGCGTAATTATTGGTACTTTTACTCTCTATGATACTGAAGTTATTGCATTGATAGATCCAGGATCAACTCATTCATATATATGTGTGAATTTAGTATCTAGTAAGACTTTGCCTATAGAGTCTACTAAATTTGTAATTAGAGTATCGAACCTCTTAGACAAGAGCATGTTAGTTGATAAAGTGTGCAAGAACTGTCCATTGATGATTCGGGATATTTGTTTTTCAGCTAACTTAATGTTGTTACCATTTGATGAATTTGATATAATTCTGGGTATGGATTGGTTAACGCTGCATGATGCTATTGTGAATTACAAATAAAAGATGATTGATCCGAGATGTCAAAATAATGAGATTATCCGAATTGAGTCAAATGATCTGAATGATTTGCCAACAGTGATTTCATCAATGTTGGCTCAAAAATATGTGAGAAAGGGTTGTGAAGCTTACTTAACTTATGTGCTTGATACGAAAGTGACTGAAAAGAAGATTGAATTAGTGCCAGTTGTGTGTGAGTATCTAGATGTGCTTCTTAAAGAGTTACCGGGTTTACCACTGATTTGAGAGATTGAGTTTGGCATTGAGTTAATGCTGGGTACAAAGCCAATATCGATAACTCCGTACAGAATGTCTTCAACAGAGTTAAAAGAATTGAAAGCTCAATTGCAAGAACTGATAGATAGAAGTTTTGTAATACTGAGTTTCTCACCTTGGGGTGCTTCTGTGTTGTTTGTGAAAAAGAAAGATGGCACGATGAAAATGTGTATAGACTACCGAAAGCTTAACAAAGTGACGATCAAGAACAAATATCCACTACCACAAATTGATGATTTGTTTGACCAATTGAAAGGGGATACAGTGTTTTCAAAGATAGATTTGAGATCGGGCTATTACCAGTTATGAGTTAGAGATTCTGATGTGCCGAAGACTGCATTCAAAATGAGGTATAGTCATTACAAATTTTTAGTTATGTCTTTCGGACTAACAAATGCACCTGCTATCCTGAACTTAATGAACCGAATTTTCAGACTGTATCTAGATCGATTTGTTATTGTATTCATAGATGATATTTTGATATATTCATGAGATGAAATTGAGCATTCCGAGCATTTGAGAATTGTATTACAGACCCTGCGTGATAAGCAATTATATGCAAAGTTTAGTAAATGTAAATTCTGGTTCCGTGAGGTTGGTTTTCTGGGGCATATTGTGTCAGCATCAGGTATTCGAGTTGATCCGAGCAAGATTTCTGCAATAATAGATTGAAAGCCTTCGAGAAATGTATTCGAAGTCCACAGTTTTCTGGGACTAGCTGGCTATTATAGATGATTTGTGAAAGGCATTTCGATGATTGCGACTTTGTTGACAAGATTGCTTCAGAAAGATGTAAAGTTTGAATGGTCCGAGAAATGTCAGAAAAATTTTGATCAGCTGAAAACTCTTTTGACTGAAGCTCTAGTGTTAGTACAGCCAGAATCGGGTTAAGAATTTGTGATCTATAATGATACATCGTTGAATGGTCTGGGTTGCGTTTTGATGCAAGAAGGCGAAGTCATAGCTTATGCCTCGAGACAGTTGAAACCGCATGAAAAGAATTACCCGACGCATGATTTAGAGTTAGCAGCCATTGTGTTTATGTTAAAGATTTGATGCCATTATTTGTTTGGTGAAAATTTTCATGTTTATTCAGATCACAAGAGTTTAAAATATCTGATGACTCAGAAAGATATAAATTTGCGACAGAAGTGATGGCTAGAATTGTTAAAAGATTACGAGGTAGTGATTGACTATCATCCGGGAAAAGCAAATATTGTTGCTAATGCTTTAAGCCGAAAATATTTATTTGCTTTGCATGCAATGAATATTCAGTTGGCTCTATTTAATGACAGCTCAATTGTAGCTGAGTTGAAAGTGAGACCGTTGTTTTTACAGTAGATTTGTGAAGCTTAGAAAGTTGATAATGAAATGTAAGAAAAACAAACTCAATGTGATTTGAACCCTGATTCAGAGTTTCAAGTTGATTCAGATGATTGTTTAAGATTTAGAGGCCGAATATGTGTTCCGAAAAATTCAGAGTTGATTCAAATGATTTTGAGTGAAGCACATAGTAGTCGTTTATCTATTCATTCAGGAAGCACGAAAATGTAAAATGATTTGAAACAGCTTTATTGGTGGTATGGCATGAAACGGGACATTTCAGAGTTCATTTCTAAATGTTTGATTTGTCAACAAGTCAAAGCGGAACATCAAATGCTGTCTAGTTTATTACAGCCGATTATGATTCCCGAATGGAAATGGGACAGAGTGACTATGGATTTTGTTTTGGGTTTGCCCCTATCTCCGAGTAAGAAAGATGCAATTTCGGTTGTTATTGACCGGTTGACAAAATTAGCTCATTTCATTCTTATGTGTACAGATTATTCACATGACAAGCTTGCTGAGTTGTATATCTCTGAGGTTGTGAGATTACACGGAATACCTGTTTTTATTGTTTCAGATAGAGATCCGAGATTCACATCAAGATTTTGGAAGAAATTGCATGATGCACTGGGTACAAAACTATATTTTAGTACTGCATTTCAACTGCAGACGGATGGTCAATCCGAGAGAATTATACAGATATTCGAAGATATGTTGAGATGTTGCATTCTTGAGTTCGAAGGTATGTGGGAAAAGTATTTGCCGTTGATTGAATTAGCGTATAACAACAGCTTTCAATCGAGTATTAAAATGGCACCGTACGAAGCTTTATACGGTCGAAAGTGTCGGACACTGTTGTACTGGATTAAGCGTAGCGAAAATAAGATTCACGGGGTCGATCTGATTAGAGAAATAGAAGAAAAAGTGAAAGTGATTCGTGATAGTTTGAAAGTAGTGTCAGATCATTAAAAATCATATGCAGACTTGAAAAGAAAAGATATTGAGTTTCAGAACAGGGATAAAGTGTTTTTGAAAGTATCTCCGTGGAAGAAAATACTTCTATTTGGTTGTAAAGGCAAATTGAGTTCACGATTCATCGGACCGTATGAGATTATCGAGCGAGATGGACCTGTGGCTTATCAGTTAGCATTGCCTTTTGAGTTAGAAAAGATTCATAATGTATTTCATGTATCGATGCTTCGACGATACCGATCTGATCCCTCGCATTTCATTTCCCCGACTGAAGTTAAGATTCAGTCTGATTTATCGTATAGTGAAGAATCGATCCGAATTCTAGCTCGTGAAATCAAAGAGATGAGAAATAAAAGAATAGCATTAGTAAAAATATTATAGCATCGACACGGGGTTAAAGAAGCTACGTGTGAACCTGAGGATGCTATGAGAAAGCAATATCCAAACCTATTCGCTAGTAAGATTTTCGGGGACGAAAATCCCTAAGGGGGAGAGTTGTAACATCCCGATTTTAGTTAAATCAAAATAGTGGTTTTGAAACCACAAATCTGAGGTCATAAAATTATTTTTAATATTATTTTTGGTGTTTATAGCATGTGGATATGTATGTGTGAAAGTTTCGTAAAATAATTTTATCGTTTGAGTGTTTAATTTGATAAAATGACTAAATCGCGTAAAATGAAAATGTTGCATTCCACTTGTTAAAAGTGCTTAATTGCCATGACTTATTAAATATGAGGTCCTTATGATGTAAATTAGACCATGATTAGTGGAATTTGACATAAATGGCCAGCCATTAAATGTTTTGTTAATGTTTTAATTAAGGTTAAAAAAGTAATTTGGTTATTAAGGTTAATTAAATTAAAATAAAAGCCAAAATTTAGCTCATTTCTTTCTTTCTTGACCGAATATTAAAAGAAAAGAAAGATTTGAAGAACATTTGGGGTTCGGCCATTGTTCATCTTGATTAAGGTATGATTTTTGATCGTTTTTTGATGATTTTTACGCTTTTGTGATCGTTGCTTTGAGTACTAGCTATCCTATGCCTCAATTTTTGAAAGTGTTGATGATTTTGAAAGTTGTCATTGATGAATTCATGTGTTCTTGAATGTTTGATGATGGAAAATGAGTACTTGTTGATAGATTACCATGTTTTGTAAAGTGATTTTTAGTGAAATTGCATAAAAGGGACTAATTTGTAAAAAGTGTAAATTGTGTGGTTAAATGTGTGAAATATTGATAAACATGGGCTGTTATGGAACCTATAAATATTCGGCTAGCTTGGGTTTAGTTGAAATTATTGTAAATTGTGTTTTTATGAAATAGGGACTAAATTGAAAAAATGTGAAATTATAGGGGTTAATGTGTAAAATGTCCCAAATTATGTGTTTTGGATGAAATTGAATGAATTGAGGAATAAAAGAGTTAATTTTGAATTTATATAGATCAAGAACGAACGAAATCGGATTTAGATAAAGGGAAATCAAAAGTTATCGAATAGTTGATCTGGTTCCTCTATTCCGACTACGAGGTAAGTTTATATGCAAATAAATGTCTTTTAATTGAATTATATATGTTTTATTATTATTGAATTGCTACGAATGTCGAACGAGTAAATACGAGCATGAATCGACGAAGTTACAAACATCCAAAAGTCCCGTACGAACCTTAGGAATAGTATAGGATACGAATGTCATGACATTAGGTTATTGAGATGTGATTACATGTAAGACCATGTCTAGGACATTGGTATTGTATTGAGATTACGTGTAAGACCATGTCTGGGACATTGGCATCATTAATTGATTTCATGTAAGACCCTATTTAGGACAGTGGCATCGATATGTGATAACATGTAAGACCATATCCGGGATATGGCATTGTACGAGCTTATGTGATTTTCGAGTATCCTTAACGATTTCGAATGGTTCAACCGGCAAAGACAAGTTGAGAAAGAATGTATTAATGAGTTTAACGACTCAGGTACGTACGAGATTCATACGAGAATTGGAAAGAGAAGTGTTGATGAAATTACATATGAATTTGAATATGTATTCTTTGAGAAAGGTTTGTGTATCTATATGTGTTTATTTGTATTTGGCCTATTGATACAAATGTTGTGATTCATGTGATAAATTTATTTGTATATGGCTTACTAAGCTTTTAAAGCTTACTTTGTGTGTTCTTCCCATGTTTTATAGATTATCGAAGCTAGCTGGAAACACAAAATTTTACACACTTTTTCATACCTTTTTTAACTTAAATTCATGCGAATTCGGTTAAATTCTTGACAAAAAATAATTAATTTTTATAAAATAATTAAAGTGCACTTAGAATATGAACATATTGAATTTTAGTTAATTTCATAATTATTTTTTATTAATTTTGGTTATTTTCGACAGAATTGTACAAAGGGCGAAAAATAGCTCGGCAGACACTACTAGAGCACAAAACCGAGAAACAATTTGAAGTACTGAGGAAAATTAATTTCCAGTTTAAGACGGTCCAAAATTATGTGTATTAATTCATAATTTAATTAATTTTAATTTATATCCAAGTTAATTTGGGTTAATAAATTATTATTAATTAATTATGAAAAAATGGTCTGATTGAACCGAACCGAGTGAGCTGAACCGGCCAAGAAAAGGACAGCCCAAAACTGTCCAAGTGCTGACCCAATTCAGCTCATTAGCTAATTATTTAAGTTGCAAAGAAGCCCTTGAAGACTTGTTCAAATTGCAATTCAGTCCCTCCACAATTAGTGGCTTTGAATATTTGCCCCAAGCCATATTTAGCAAAGTAGAAGCCATCAACTTTACCACATAGGTGGCCGGCCAAGGGGTGACTCTTTGGCTGCTATTTTTAGCAAATTTTAGCTGCCACATTCAGATATAAAAACCCCCATTTGGCTGATCATTCAATGCATCCCTCATTCATTCAGATCTCTTCTCTCTTCTCTCATTTTCTCCTCTCATTTTCCCATTCAAAATTCATTGCTCTCTTATCGATTTCTCCTCTTGGAAAAGGGGCATTCTTCAGCCATTTTGGAGCAGCAATTGAGTGTTCATAGCAGCCTTGATAGACGAGGACAACAAAGAAGGAAGAACAGAGCAACCTAGTCAAAACTACGAAAAACACCGGATTTGATTCTTGTTCCCTATCTCTTTAATTTTTGTTGTTGTTATGGTGAACATATCTATGATGAATATTTATGTTGTTAGAATGGTTAATTTAATCAGCTTAGCTTGAATTTAATTCGTGTTGGTTTGATTGCATTTTATCTGCTTAAATTATTAAAATTGTGTTTATGTTGTTATAGGCCTCGGTAAAATGCTTGATTAAGTAAAATCATGCCTAAGTTATTCTTGCATTACGATTGTGAGGCAACTAATGAATTAGTTATTTAAACGGATTGAAATTGTAATTAATGGACACAATACTTAATCAGTGCATTTTTTTCGTCTAAGGTAGCTGAAGGTTAAATTAGCATTGTATCTGGTGATACATTTGCCTTGCATAACTTGCAAGATTATTGTGATTAAACTGTTTCAAGGTAAGGATACCTTGTTACCTCACATAGTCTTTTATGTGCTTATTAGATTTAATTAATCGTTTGAATTGGCATAGGGATATGCAAGAGATTAGTACAATTTAATGAGTATATATGTACCATAACATGTTTACTTATTAAAATCTGTTTAATCGTTTGAATTAACATAGGGATATGTTAATAGATGAATGGATTTGTATAGGTGAGTATGTTCATAAGTTAGCAAATTACCGAGTTGCCATGAATTTATTCGTAACAACGTAAAAATGAGTTTAATAATTCTAAGTTAAAGAAATGTAACTAAATCAACACAATTATGTCATATTGATTAAATCATATTTTGAAATCGTGCATTTGAGATTTATTTATTTAGTTTACTTAGTTTAAAATCTTAGGTTTTAATCACCTTCTTCAAACAAAATATTTTTCTTCACCAAAGTGTTTTAAATAGCATTCATAAATAATTCTTTTCACAGTCCCTGTGGGTACGATAACTCGACATTTATTTGTCACTTTATTACTTGTTGCGATTGTGTACACTTGCACATTTCTATCGTTCCACTAGCTCGGACTAGGGGATCGTCGAGAAACATCATCACACTATTGATCATCTTGTTAGTACTTTTGAAGCTTTGTATATATGGTATATGACATGTATAGGCTATTGTTATCTTGATATATTTTGAGTTGTGATTATAGCCATGAGATTTGGCTTGTAAATGTTGGATTATGGCTATTTAAGTTGGCTTGAATTATATGTTTGATAAATGATATATGTGATGTGTATAATGTCCTAAGTGTTGGCTTGTTTGGAATGATGGTATGGATGCTCTTTTGGATAGTTATATGTTGTGGTATTATTGCTTGGAAGTTGGTAGATTTTGGTATGTTTGAGAAGCATGATTTGGTTGATAGAAGGGTGAGAAAATTTATTTAGGAGTTATGTAAGTTTATGATGATTTTGGTATATTGATTTGGTATGTTTTTTATTATGGAATTGAGTAGTTGAATTGGTTGATGATAGATGGCATGATATGTGTGTAAATTGGCATGTTTTGGCTGCCTATATATGTGTTGAAATGATACCATTTTGATGACTAGGTGAGCATGAGAAAATGGTGGCAAAATGGCTTTGTAAATGGCCTATTTTTGTCCACATAGGTAGAGACACGGGCGTGTGTCTCAGCCGTGTGCAACACATGGTCATGCTACATGGCCGTGTGTCCCCTAGGGTACCCTTTGAATTAAAGTCAGTATACCTTACAGGTTTGGCATGGCCTAGACACACGGGTGTGTCTACTGGCCGCGTGTGGCACACAGGTTGGCACATAGGCGTGTGGTCAGCCGTGTGACCTAAGTCAGTAACCTCCCCAGTTTTTCCACGGCCATTGCACACGAGCGTATCCTCAATCGTGTGGTACAAGTCAATATGTATGTCTTGTTTTCACACGGCCTGTGACATGGGCGTGTCCGGTAACCGTGTTAGGCACAAGGCCTATTCACACGGGCGTGTGACCTTTAAAAGTTTAAAAATTTTATAAGTTTCTCAAAGTTTGTGAACGTTATCGGTTTAGTCTCGAACTACTTCTAAACATGTTTTAAGGTCTCGTAAAACCTTATAAGGGACAAAGTGATTAAGATGAATGGGTTTTTAATGATGATTGCATAAATGTATGATTTATGTTGTAGTTGATCGGTAATGCCTCATAACCCTATCCCGACGACGGATATGAGTTAGGGTGTTACATTCATCATTTGATTAGTAGTTAATTATGTTAGTTCATTTGTGTTTGAATATGCAAGCTAGTTGTTTGGGTATTGATACATGAATTGAATATGCAAGCTAGTTGTTTGGGTATTGATACATGAATTGCTATGAAATTGTGGTGTTTAATTGTGTTTATATATATGTCAATTTGACGATTTGGCCTTGTATAAAGTTTAATTATGTTCAAGATTCTATTTAGTATGTTTCAAATGTTTGAAATTAAGCATTTAGGGTTATTTTATTGTTTAGTCTTGAGAGAAGAAGAACATATCTCGAGACCTTAAGAATGTGAAATTGTTATTTGGGTTGTTAAAATGGCCTATCTCTTCAGACTATCCTTTTGTGTCTTGAGACAATTGGATGTATGTTTTGAGATAGAGTATTCTTTGTCTTGAGACAAAATGTCTGGAGACATAACATAAAAATTTTGAAAATTGAGTTTGGATTCAAGTCCTAACTTTGAAATTGACCTTATATAACCCCTTAATTTGATGAAATGAAATAAATGTGTGTTCAAATGCATGTATACAAATGCTTTGGATGATTGTATTGAATGTATTTGTGTTATAATAGCTTGACTTGCTTCGGTAACATAATATAGTGTTACACATTTCGATTTGACATTGCGTTGGGTGTGGGGTGTCACACAAATGGAACCTTTAACACTTCACATTATCGCATACAAGCCCTGATGCACATGAAAGCTCAATACATGTGAACACATATACCCCTAACACTTGAATACAGTGCACACAAGTGCAAAAACTTCTACTAATGCACAACACATCCCATGACATGCCATCTGTACTTGAACTTTATCGAATATTGTTTAATAAGGCTTTAAAAGTTATTACAAAACATAATTCATCATTAAGACAACATGCTTATTTACGAAACAAGATGCATACAACATATTCAAGTAAAAGTTATTTTAATTCATACATTTGACATAACACTTACCTTTTACCAACTGATGATAGAAATAGCTAAACAACATAACTTAACACATTCAAAAACATGTTAACAAGGTAAAATTTGTAATAAATATATGTTATGAAAGCTAGTGGTGAGTATTCGATCGAGTTGAGTTGAATCGAGTAAAAAAATTTTGAGTTAATCGAGTTGACAAATCATATTTTAGCAACCAAACTCAATTTGAATTTTTTTCGAATCGAGTCAAAAAATTTCAAGTCAAGTCGAGTAGAGTTAACGAATCCTATTATTTATACTCAATGTTGCGTTTACATGGATCGATTATTTAACTAGTAGATGAAGTACATAATTATTTAACTACATAAATAATATAATTGTTTTGCCTTTTAATTTAATGAGTAAACATTTATCAAAATGACGTAATTTTATTTAACTTAATGGTTTTAACTTTTAACTTAATGAGTAAACATTTATTAAAATGGCGTAATTTTGCCTTTTAACTTAATGGTTTTGAGTAAATATTTATCAAAATAGCGTAATTTTATCTTTTAACTTAATGGTTTTGACTTTTAAATTTAGAAAGGTAAACATTTATCAAAACGATATAGTTTTGCCTTTTCTTATTTAGATTTTCAAATAACTCGAATTGTGCAATCCATATTCAAGTTAAATAAAAAAAAACTTAATTTTTTATTCGAGTTGATTCGAATAACTTGATTAACTCAAATAACTTGAACTATTTAATTCAAAATTTAAATTTTTTATCGAATTTATCGAATTGAATCGAAATTTGTTCACCTCTAATGAAAGCGATAAAGCTAGCACAAACCAAAAGCTACTTATTCTTGGTTAGATACGTACTCGAGCATCAAAGCTAAATTAGAAACATGCAATTGAACAACAAAGTCATTAGAATTAAACCTAATATGCACTTATCCTAGTACCTAACTACTTAGAGCCATATGAATCAAAATTTACATAACTCAAAATCTACTTGTTTGAAATCAAATTTTTTAATAGAAATATGTTTTAAGGATCTTCTTCTTTGATTAACAAGCTGTTAGAATTAAGTGACCCAAATTCTTATTTAAATAAAATACGATGGAAAATAAAATAAAAGTAAAACCCATATAGAACTAGACTTCTTTTATTTTATTTTAGAATAAGGTTTTTTAAACCTTATTAAACCTCATCTATTTTATATTGATTAGGATAGGGTGTTTCAATTCTACTAGAATATGGCTTTACAAGCCTATAAATAGACATAGTCTATTCCTCTTGTATTGATTCAAATTTTTCGACATAGTGAATTTTCTTCTCCTCTGCCCGTGGTTTTTTCCCGAAAGGGTTTCCACGTAAAATTTGTGTGTTCTTTATTTTATTTATTTTATTCTATTTTTATTTTTTTTCACAAATAGGTTTCTTCTCCTCTGCCCGTGGTTTTTTCCCGAAAGGGTTTCCACGTAAAATTTGTGTGCTCTTTATTTTATTTATTTAATTCTATTTTTATTTTTTTCACAAATTGGTATCAGAGCTTTCGGGTTATTCATCTCGATCACGGTAATGGCGTCTTTGAAGTACGAAATTCCGCTGTTGGATCGCAACACCAGATTTGCGTTGTGGCAAATTAAGATGCAAGCAGTTCTTGCACAGATGGATCTGGAGGATGCCCTGCTAGGAATAGATAAGATGCCTTCGACATTAACAGATGAAGAGAAGAAGCGTAAGGATCGAAAGGCATTAACATAATTACATCTGCATTTGTCCAACGAAATTTTGCAGGATGTGATGAAAGAGAAAACTGCCGCTGCATTATGGAAGAGGCTAGAACAAATATGTATATTGAAAACTCTAACAAGCAAGTTGCATATGAAGCAGCGTCTTTATGCTCATCGTTTGGAGGAAAGTGCGTGCTCAGACACTAACACTTAATAATGTTGTTTAAAGAAATTCTCTCAAACTTGGAGGCCATGGAGGTTCGGTATGATAAGGAAGATCTAGGGTTGATTCTACTTTTGTTCGTTGCCCCCGCCTTATTCAACCTTTAGAGACACGACGATTATATAGCCGCGAGTCTCTCACAATTGATGAGGTTTATGATTCTTTAACCTCGTATGATAAGATGAAGCATCTTGTGGTTAAACCCGACTCTTAGGGAGAGGGTCTCATTGTTCGTGGGAGACAAGATCGGAATGTCGATGATGATCGTAGTAGGACACAGAACGGAATCCTCGTGGTAAATCTAAGGGTAGATCAAGTCTTCAAATAGAGGTAAAACTTGTAACTTCGCAAGAAGAAAGGGCACATTAAACTGAGTGCTATAAGCTACAAAATAAGATTCAAAGGGAGGTGCGAATCAAAAGGAAAACAACCAGAAAATTTTGGTGAAGTCGATGTTGTAGAAGACTACAAATGATGGTGAACTTCTAGTCGCTTCACAATGGTTCTAAAGTAAGCGAGGAGTGGATACTTGATTCAGGCTGCACCTTCCATATGAGTCCCAATCGGGATTGGTTTACAACTTACGAAATAGTGTCTGAAGGTGTTGTTTTGATGGGAAATAATGCTTCGTGTAAAATCGCAGGTGTTGGAACAATTAAAGTTAAGATATTTGATGGAGTTGTCAGAACACTTAGTGACGTACGGCATGTTCCAGAATTGAAAAGAAATTTAATTTCGTTGAGTACTCTTGATTCAAAAGGGTACAGATACACAGCTGAAAGTGGGGTTTTAAAGATTTCCAAAGGGTCCCTTGTTGTGATGAAAGGACAGAGAAAGATTGCCAAGTTATATGTTTTGCAGGGTTTTACTGTTACTAGTGGTGCAGCTGTCACTTCCTCTTCCTTGTCAGATGATGATATTACTAAACTTGGGCATATGCGCCTAGGGCATATGAGTGAGAATGGCATGGCAGAATTGAGCAAAAGAGGACTTCTTAATGGGCAAGGAATTTGCAAACTGAATTTTTGTGAGCACTTTGTGTTTTGGGAAACAAAGAGAGTTCGATTCACTAGAGGAATCCATAACACGAAGGAACATTGGAGTATATTCATTTCGACTGTGGGGGCCATCTAGAGTGCCTTCCAGAGGTGGAGCTAATTATATGCTAACCTTTATTGATGATTTTTCCGAAAAGTTTGGGCATTCTTTGAAGCGAGAAAAGTGATGTGTTTTCCGCATTTAAGTCTTGGAAAATTATGATTGAAAAAGCAGACGGAAAACAAATAAAATACCTCCGCATGCATACAATGGCTTAGAGTTCTATTCGATGAGTTTAATAGATTGTGCAAGTCGAAGGAATCATGAGACACTTGATGATTCGTCATACTCCACAACAAAACGGCGTTGCGAGCGAATGAACAGAACGATCATGGAGAAGGTTCGATGTATGTTGTCAAATGTCAACTTACCGAAGTCATTTTGGGCGTAAAGCGCTTCATCGCATGTATTTTGATCAACCGATCTCCATCCGCTGCCATTGAGAAAAAGACTCCACAAGAGGTATGGTCCGTAATCCCGCTAATTATTCGATTTAAAGATCTTTGGGTGTCCTGCATATGCTCATGTTGATAATGGAAAATTGGAACCGAGATCCATTAAATGTGTTTTTCTTGGTTATAAAGCTGGTGTAAAAGGGTATAAGTTATGGTGTCCTGAAAATAGAAAAGTTGTGATTAGTAGAGATGTTGTTTTTGATGAAACCGCTATGCTACCTAACTTATCTCTTAAAGACTCTTCCAATAAAGAAAATCAAAAACAAGTAGAGCATCAGATTAATACAGAGTCAACTCCTCAAGCCAAGATAAAATTGAGAATAGAGTTGCTTCTTCACCACAATACTCTATCGCCAAAAACAGAACTAGAAAAGAAATTAAACCTCCAAAGAAATATGCCGAGGTGATCTAGTTGCTTATGCTTTGAATGTGGCTGAAGATATAGATGCGAATCAAGAGCCATCTAATTATTCAAGCGGTTAGAATGTGAAGGCTCGAGAAAAGTGGATGTTTGCTATGCAAGAAGAGATGGAATCACTCCACAAAAACAGAACATGGGACCTTGTGAAACTTCCTAAAGGTAAAAAGGCTATTCGTTGTAAATGGGTATTTAAAAAGAAAGATGGGACTCCAGGAGTTGAAGAACCCAGATATAAAGCAAGGCTTGTTGCAAAGGGTTCTGATCAAATTCCAAGAGTGGACTTCACAGATGTGTTCTCCCAGTTGTTAAGCATAGTTCGATTCGAGCTTTGCTTGGTATTATGGCCATGCATGATTTGGAGCTTGAGATTAGATGTAAAAGCGCATTTTTGCATGGAGAACTTGATGAGGATATTTACATACAACAACCGTAAGGTTTTACATTTTTTGAAAAAGAGAACTATGTTTGCTTCTTTGAAAAAGTCCTTTTTACGGTTTGAAACTTGATCACCAAGACAGATGGTACAAGAGGTTTGATTCCTTTATGACTTCTCATGATTTCAAAAGAAGTAGTTTTTGATGATTGTGTTTACTTTAAGAAAAATAGTGATGGTTCTTTTGTGTATCTACTTCTTTATGTTGATGACATGTTGATAGCAAACAAAAGATAAAGAAGAGATAAGAAAGGTCAAAGCCCAACTAAGTAAAGAATTTGAGATGAAAGATTTAGGACCAGCAAAGAAGATACTTGGTATGGAGATTCTCGGAGATAGAAAATCAAGTAAATTGTACCTAAGTCGAAGGGTACATTGAGAAAGTTCTTTGCGAGTTCAATATGCAGAGTGCTAAGCTTTGTTAGTACTCCTTTAGCGACCATTTCAGACTTTCATCGGTTTTGTCTCCATAATCGGATGATGAGATTGAGTACATGTCACATGTTCCATACTCTAGTGCAAAGTGGGATCTCTCATGTATGCTATGGTTTGTTCACGCCGTCGATTTATCATATGCGATCGGTGCGATTTAGCGGATACATGGCAAATCCGGTAAAGAACATTGGAAAGCGATTCGATGGATTTTAAGATACTTACGAGGCACTCACCGATGTTTGCTTACATTTGGAAGAACTAAAGATGGAGTCATAGGGTATGTTGATGCTGATTTTGCTTTGGAGACCTTGATAGAAGAAGATCTCTCACGAGTTACGTCTTTACAATCGGAGGTTGTGCAATTAGTTGGAAAGCCACTTTGCAAACTACGATCGCTTTGTCTACCATCAAGCCGAGTACATGGCGACATCGAGGCTTGTAAAGAAGCTATTTGGTTGAAGGGACTATTTAGTGAACTCAATGAAGACCTTCAAATCAAGACATGAGATTTTGTGATGATCAGAGTGCTATATTTCTTACAAAAGATCAAATGTTTCATGAGAGAACAAAACACATTGATGTTCGGTATCATTTTGTTCGTGATATTATTGCTCGTGGTGATATTGTTGTGAGCAAAATCAAGACTCATGAAAATCCTGCAGATATGATGACTAAGTCACTTCCTATAACCAAGTTTGAGCATTGCTTAGACTTGGTTGGTGTTCATTGTTGAAGTTAAACCCTTAAGGGGTTTTATGGAAGAGGTGGAGAACTTGTTTATTGAAAGTTCGCGATGAAGAACTTGTTCATTGATAATTTGTGTCAAGGTGGAGATTGTTAGAATTGAGTGACCCAAATTATTATTTAAATAAAATATGATGGAAAATAAAATAAAAGTAAAATCCATATAGAACTAGACTTCTTTTATTTTATTTTAGAATAAGGTTTTTTAAACCTTATTAAACTTCATCTATTTTATATTGATTAGGATAGAGTGTTTCAATCCTACTAGAATATGGCTTTACAAGCCTATAAATAGACATAGTCTATTCCTCTTGTATTGATTCAAATTTTTCGACATAATGAATTTTCTTCTCCTCTGCCCGTGGTTTTTTCTCGAAAGGGTTTCCACGTAAAATTTGTGTGTTGTTTATTTTATTTTATTTTTATTTTTTTTCACAAATAAGTTTCTTCTCCTCTGCCCGTGGTTTTTTCTCGAAAGGGTTTCCACGTAAAATTTGTGTGTTCTTTATTTTATTTATTTAATTCTATTTTTATTTTTTTTCACACAAGCACTCAATAATGAATAAACACTTGAACGCTCGATCAATATCGAATCTTCATTCTAAGTCATTCTTTGATTAGCCCAAATTATTCTTAACTCAATTTCATCGGTAATCAAGTGTAAAAATAACTTTAAAGTATAAATCGAAGTCTTCTCACCCTAAAATATAAATTACCTTAAAAAAAAGAAAATAATTTGAAAAACATGTTTAATGATAAAAAATCGAAATTTGGTGTTAGAAAACGCTTAGAGATATTGAGATCTGGCTTAGAGAATCGAAAAGACGTTGAAAAATCCTTGAGAGAACTTGGGGAAAATTTTGAGAAAATTTTTGATATTTTTCGTGAAAAATAAAGAGGTGATGTCATTCCCTCCCTTTAGTTTTAGACAAAAAGGGGAATTTTGCTTAATCGTGGATTACCAAACCTGTTTAAAAAATAAATTATTGAAAATATTAGTTTTAAGTTACATATTTTGAATCAGTACCATTTGATTATTTTACCAAATTGAGTCAAACACAAACTCCTTAAACACAAAGAAACTATAAATTTTGGCGGAAGTGAGAACTCAGAACCCTAAACTTTAAGAATATAAACTAAACACCGAAAGAAAATTCCCGATTAAAGGGGGAAAAGAAAAACCTAAAATCCCAGTTGGTGACTGAGGTGCAATGGGAGTGATAAAAGAGGGCAGAGTCTCAGGCACGTTGCCAAAAGATGAGGCGTTTGCCGTTCACTATCCGGGCTATCCTAAGACCACCTCTCGCGCCATCCAGACTCTTGGAGGAACCGAAGGGATTCTCAAGGCAAATTTTATGTTACCATTTCTTGTTAATTTTTATTGTTTTCAGGGCTTGAAAAAAATACCTTTTTTTTTTTGGCTCTACGGGTGCAAGCTTGGGAATTTGATTTTCGTTCCCTCTTAACAGGCTCGTAGCTCGCAGCCAAACAGATTGGAGCTCCATTTCCGTCCCGAGGATCCGTACTCGCATCCTGCATTCGGTGAGCTTAGCCCCTGTAACAATTTGCTGCTTAAAATATCGAAAAAGAAGTGTTCTAATCGCCAAACCGCCGAAGCTTCAAGTAAGTTACAAGAGTGTTCAACATCAGGAGTAAATGATGCGGAAAACTCGAAACAGCCATTTCGAGTTGAAGTGGAGAGACCGGAAGAAGAAGAAGAAGAGGAATCGAACCTTTGTGCTGATATTGTTTGTCGTGTCTCCGAAGCTTACAATTTTGATGGTTAGAATTCTTTTTTTTTTTAATCAAGGCTTATTATTGTTTTAAAAATGGAGCTTAGGTGATATGTGCTTACTTTGAAATTTGAATTTTCCTATTTTGGTGCAGGAATGGCTGATTATCAGCATGTTCTCCCTGTTCATGCCAATGCTGCCAGGAAAAGAAAGGGAAATTGGGTGGAAGCAGAAGAGACATCCTTTGGTGAGGCCTTTATGGTAATCGCTTCAACATGTAGTTGCAGCGAAATTATGTTCTGTCTGATAAGTTTATTTACTTTTGTTAATTGTTTAACAGAAAAAGGTGGGTTCATGGATGTGGATCAAGAGGATGTGATGATGATATTGCCTCCGCTCTTTTCACCCAAAGATATGCCAGAGAATGTAGTGTAAGAAATCCTGACATTTTATTTTCTTTATGTCATATACTTCTTTTTCCTTTCTGTTTTTGTTAAAAGGAAATTCTTTATTTAAGTTCATATTCTTTTTCTATTAATATTGTGAGGGGCATTGCTCAATGTACTGATGTATAAGCACTATGATTTTTTTTTTTTTTTTTTTTTTTTTTTGTAAAAGGTTAAAATAAACAATTTTGATTTGTATTTCTAATAACCAGGTATATATATATTTCAGGATGTTTAAGCTTTTTTTTTAATAAAAAATAAGAACATTATTGTGTAAATGCTTATATGAAAGTTAAATGTTGTTTGCAGTATTTGACTTATCAATCCCCGTGCAGGTTGTAATTAAGAAGTTAAAGGTGACCTTGGTTCTACTTCTTTTTAGAAATCTGAAAAGAAGGGGGGCATAATTATGAGCAGAACTTGTCTTTGAAATGTTGTGTTTGATTTATGCTATCTAATTCTAGATTACTTGTAAATGTTGATTTGAAATGCTTTGCTCTTTGGACTAACTTTTGTAGTACTTATTTCAGGTTAAGACCATCAACCATCTTAAGTTCAAAAAAGAACCAAGAGGTAGCTGTACATTATAATGCTCAGGTATTAACTAAAATATTTCTCTCCACAACATATTTTCTGAACAACAGTAAACATGCACTTGTCTGCCAGCCTCCACAGCAAACAAATGCACATGCGCATGCTCATCCATTTACATACTATGATTTAAGCCTCTGATAGTATATCTACAAATAGATTTTATCAAGGTGTTATTACATTTTTAGTAGCCACTGCTGGTATGAAAATGATTACTGGAAAAGGCAGTTTTTCTTTCACTATATCGTTTTTGTAGGCATATTAGTCTCACTAGCTGGTTTGATCAAGACCATATAAGATAATTGTATTTTGTTTTTTTCCTTTTTTTCGCATTGTGACATGCATCTACCCTGCCAAAAGTTTATGACAGCTTGCCTTTCTTATGTTATGATAACCCTGAGCAATAATTTTGTTGGTACTAAACTAAATATGGAACAAATGAAGCTCTGTTGCTGATCTAAGTTGTGGTGGACTTCAGTTCTCTGCCTTTTCTTTTGAATAATACTACCGAAGCTTTTCATTGTATCATTAAAAAGACATGTGCATACTTGGCTGCAGTTAATATCTCCTTTCCTTTCGGCACATCTTATTTTAGTGAGGAGAGATGTTTGAACTGCTAATTTTGCTTCCTTCCATGCAGGTTGACCTAGAGCCAGGCCTTGCAATTGATTTCAACATTAAAGATATCCTGCTGATTTCATTTTACCTTTCTTCTGGATTTATATTTTGTTTTCAAATACTAAAAGTCAATATGCTTCTAGTGTTTACATCATATTGGCTTTATATTCTTCTTCATCTAATCTTCACTTTCTTTACATTGAAGAAAATCTTTTATGATGATTCAGTAAGAAAATTTTGTCTCTATGAACATATATATCAAATATGGATGGAAATAACTGACTAAGAGCTTGGCATATTTTTGTAAATTGCTGAGATTTTGGACAATTTTATAGCACCAATGAGATTAATTCCCTAGTATTATGTAAGTGAAATAGAATTAAGGAGATTCTACCATGGAACAGTGTAAAGATTTATTCTCCAAACTTCATCTTTCTGTTGGACTTAGCATTCGTACAGGTTCCTAAGAATGTGAACTGGGAGGAACATATAACCCAGGACTCAGAGCAGTGGGAGTGGCAGATGACTGTATCTAAGCTATTTGAAGAACGGCCTATATGGCCGAAGGAATCTGTAACTGAGCACTTGCTTCAGAAAGGTCTAAAATTTAGCCATTTGGTGCTTAAAAGGTCTTGCCTGAAAACTTGCACTCCTATTTATTAACAAATTCTTTCTTGGAACAGTTGAATTCACTTGCTGATCTTATCTTTCAGGCTTCTACTTGGGGTTGCTTACTACTTCTCAAATGGGCCATTTCGGAGATTCTGGATCAGAAAAGGATATGATCCTCGCAAAGATCCTGAGTCTCGCATGTAAGAGTTTTTCTGCAATAATCTCCTTTGTTATATCTTGTGCTTTAATGCCTTCCATTAAATCAATTGTAGGACACTTACTTCTGCATTTTCTTTTACCAGATATCAGAGAACTGATTTTCGTGTACCTGAACCATTGCGGAACTATGCAGATGCTAACGTGGCTAAGAAGTAAGTTGATACTGGTATATTCGAATATATGAAATCTGAGTATCTGAGAGTCCTGTTTTTGTGGAATCCTTTAGGTGTAGAATTAGTGAATTTTATGACCACAATTTATTGCACAATATACTGTAATAAAGGGAAGGTGTATGCTCAGCGAATTTATTACTTAACATTGACTACAGTTGCTTGATGTTCCATGCCATCCAAAATGCTTGTGCTGAGTTTAATGGTTTGTTTGAAAATGATTTCTTTTAACAATTTTTGTATTACACAGTTTGACGCATAAGTGGGGAGATTTATGTTCATTCCAAGTATTTCCTTACAAATTCCAGATGATTTTACAACTATTTGAACTGGATGATGATTACATTCAACAAGAGATACGAAAGCCTCCAAAATTAGAAACATGCGATGTGAGTCTATTATCTTCAATGTTGTCCAGACGTGCTGGTTTGTTTATCTCTGGTGTCATCCATGGATTTTCTTTTTAAAATTTTTTTTTGTCTTCACATGGATTTCTTTTGTAAGACGGGACATATGAGAGTCTTAGATGATAAAAGTTTATTTTTTGTTGTGATATCTTTCATTTCATCATATAACTTATAATTCATTTTGCTATTCTAGAGAAAACATGTTAAGGCTTATTTTATGTAGAAACTTTGCAGCCTAAAACTGGATGGTTCTCCGAGTATGTGCTTGATTGCCTGAGACTTCGTGTAGCAGTGAGGTTCTTGTCAGTATATCCCAAGACTGGTGCAGAAAGCATACTGAAATCTTGCTCTAATGAATTTGAGAAGTTAAAGAGGTCATGCTTATACAAGGATGTCTTCAACTCTCATCGAGAGGAGCATCAGCAAACTAATAAAGGTTCTGATAAGAAATGCTTTTTTTTTTTTAAAGTTTCTTGACATCTCATCTTTTATTTGTTTCTTTAATTCATTGGGTTTTGGTAATGAGTGCCTTAAAAGCACTCTTTAAGGTTAGTTAAGATACTATTTATAATATTATTTTGTATCAAATGCAGCTGTAAATAGTTAAGTGATATTTTCAAGGCACTGGGAAAAGACTATACTTATACGGTCACCTTAGTGATATCCTCATTCATTAGGTGGTTCATTTAACTGCCTTACTTTGATTTTGCATTCTCCCAATATTGGTGATAATATATCATCCTTAATCTAGGAAAGCAATATTGGAATTATTGTTATTGAATGTGATTTTAATATATTCATGTAACTCTATATTGTTGACACATGCTTCTTTTTTCTCAAATCTATTTATTTTCCACATTCCTTGCTGCAAGTTTTGGTTTTCCATGTTATCACTGATTTTCTCCCTGGTCAATCGTTCTTATACATATTTTTCAATTTTCTTAGTGAATTCTTATGACCTTTGAGTCAAAGCTAGATTGTAATCTTCATATGTCAGACTGGTTTTACTAGCTTCATCAGAGTAATCATATAAGTTGCAAAATACTAGCTTAACATTTGGAGTTTATAGGTGATGATGATAAAGAGAGACCCAAAAGTTCTGATAATAAGGAAGATGAAGTTGAAGCTGAGGATGAAGAGGAATTGGATGCGTATGATGAGACACTTAATCTGGTAAATCATATGTTTGTTTTTTCTTCTGGTTTTAACATTCTTGTTAACTCTCAGCATATCATGATTTTACTGTATATTTGTCTTATTTCATGTTTTTGATCTTAGAGAAAAAGAGAAACCCCAGAAAGGAACTTAATTGATTTTTTGTTTTTTTCATTCGTAGGGTGATGAGGATGATGAAATCTCTTTGCAACCTGATACATGTATCCTTGAATCATGGCAGTCTGTGCTTTTGTTGAGAGTTTGTCTTTTAAATAGAATGGTGGTTTGGAGTTAGCCAGGCTTTTGTGCATGTGTAGGAAAAGCATCTAAGGGCATTTTCCACTTATTAAGTTGATTTAGGTTTGCCTTGTCTGAAGGCTTAAAGATTTGTAATCAATTTTTCCGTTTCATGCAAGTTAACATGAACCAGCGCTGTTTACTGAAATTAATAGTAAGCCTGAGAAGGAACTTTTTTACTTGAAATCCATGCTGCTTTTAGCAATACCTACCATTGGGCTATCGTGTTTGTATACAATGATGAGCCAGCATTGGTATAAGGTATGCTCTTTATGTTAAAATTGGTTCTCTTGTGGTAGCTCTAAGAAAAAAAAGTGATTGCAAATCTCTTAAGTTATCTTCTGTAAAACTCTTACAAAAGAGCTAGCAATGAATATATATTTTAACTTGTTACTATATACAAATATTTTTACCATGGGAGGTGACTTCATTTCTAGTAAAGAATATGCCTTTCAAACTATTACAGGCCTTCAATTTCAACCTCAAAAGTACCTGAGCTTTTCATACATGAATAGATATACTAACGCAAGATAAGCATCCAAGCACATGCATAGACACATTTTTATAAGAACCTGTATATGTTTAGTATTTGGTTTGTTTCGATCTGGATGTTCCTTGTCTGCTTTAAGTTTCCTATATATTGCATAGATTTAGATATGGAGAACAACTCAAGGACATACTTGCAAGAGCTTTTTGGTAGCTTTCCATCAACTGGATCTGGTACTGATGCAATACAGGCTGCAGACACTAGTGATGGAGAGTATGAAATATATGAACAATTTGGTGATAATAACTACTCTGACGATGACGATGACGATGACGATGACGATGACGATGACGATGACGATGACGATGACGATGACGATGACGATGACGATGACGATGACGATGACGGTGGTGGTGGTGGTGGTGTTGGTGATGATAGCTAACGTTCCTAACTCCAAAGTTTGCAGGTAGCTTTCTTGCCTTTGTTTTGTCTCCTTTTAGTCATTCATCTTGCTTCACTTACAGCAACAACAGTTCAAAATTTCTAATGGAAATTTATGCGATTGATTTGTTGGTCAGAGGATATAGCTAGTGTCTTTCTAAGTTATACTTTCCATAAAGCAGCTTAAACTAATAATAGCTTTGTATTTCTGATCTCAAACACATTCTTTTTTGAAGTTGTCAAAACTTGTACACTACTGTAACATCTCAGGAGCAAAAAATTTTAATGAGACTTCAAAATAGGTGAACCTATCCAATTGGAACATTACATTTTAGAATCTCTCATATTTTTTGGCTTTTAGACCTTTTAATATAAATTGGACGTGAAATTGTAGTGCTGCTTTTTGGTATTTTCACTGTAGATTTCCAGATTCTTGAAGCTACAATACGTGGTAGGGTGGGGAAGATATACTGCAGTTAAAGTCTTTCTAGCTAGAGAGAAGGGTGACTAGATATCTGCATGTTCCATTGCAGGTCTTGTTTACATATCAGCTCCTAAATTACCAATTATCAGGTAAACTTCTATAACGTTTTAGTGTATCAGTAATGTATACCATTTTCCAGTTGACCTCATACATGATGTAGCTTGTGTGAATGAGCAGAGCTACCTATTAAATGACAATTTTGGTACTAGAATGTCGTACCATGCTAATATTAAAACATAACCAACATTTTCTGGTTTCAGGAAGCATCTTTTAGCCAAATTGATTTATGCTTTAGATAAGGAAACATAATGGTATGAAAAAGACATGGTCCTTTGTAAATTAAGAGGAGACAACGAATTTCCAGGAATAATCATCACAGTTGAAGCATTAGCTCTGTTTTTGTTCTTTTTCTTAGTGGACTTAATGTCGCTTCATGGCTAGTCTGCTAGGGCTGTAAATGAATTGGGTCTTAACAATCTTTTTAATCATGCTTGTTTATTTATTTTTGAATCTGCTGGTGTTTGTTAACAATTTTCTAAAATGTTTCTGAGCTTAAGTTCATTTATGTTAAATGCGTTTGTTGATGGCCAAAGAGTAGTTTTTTTAAGAATTTGATTCTTCTAGAAATTAAGTCAAAAGTTGCTGAATTGGCTAGTGTTGCATTTAGGGACATGAATTTACGAATTTGAATTTTAGCATCCAATAAATTCATGGATTTAAGAAATAATAATGAATGTTTTATTTTGTATGTTTGTTATCTATTTTTGAAATTCAAGTTTCCAAATCAACCCAATGTTTTTTAACATAGACTGATTGTGGACCCTGAAATCATTTTAACAATTTAAGTCGACAATTAAAAATTAGTTACATGATTATGTATAAGACAACTAAATAATCTAAACAAACAATCCTACATGAAGAGCAACATTACACTATTCTGTGAGTAAAAAAAAAGTGTGATCCCTGGAGAAAATTGTGGATCCGAGTGTTAATGGCACTAGACGACATCACTTGTTCCATCCACTCCATCCCAGGTAAAACCAGCCTCACCTCTGATTGTTTCATATTACCGAAGGCAAAAATTGCAGTCTACATCACCTTTTCTCTCCGAGATTTTAACAGGAGCCAAACAACCTTTGATTAAGAGGAACATCAATATCATCGTCCACTTGGGGTTATTTAGGTAGTGTAGAGTCCAAGATGATGCAACCAATGATAGCTTGATGGGGTCATTTGTGTTCTTAATGTTCTGCATGACTTGCCAAAATGATTTTCGTTAAGACAACCAGAATCGGACTCTTGACTCAGAGTAGAGAGGGAGAGATACAGTCCTGAGTTGAGGCACCACTGGAGCTATTTATTAGAGATGGAAACTGAAATCTGAAAGTTGAAAGAAAGAGGTTTAGGTTACTTCTGTTTTCTTTGCCTTCAATATTATTCGTTCCACTTGAATGCTTTGTTCGTTTAGTCTTATCCATAGCCTTCCAATTCATATCATAATTTAATTCACAACTTCAACAACCAACTGATGCCATTATATTATAAATTATAAAGCAATTAGCAATTATATATATCATCACATAAAAATATGTCCAAAAACCATGGCAAGGAGAAACAGGAAGTGTGGCATGGGACAACAATAAAATATCCCACCTCTTTTTAACACGGAACAATATCACTGTTGACTTAATGTCATCCTGTGGTATCTGTAGCATAACCTGGATTTTCATCTTCATGGGGGCCGTCTTTGCCTTGCCATTTTCATCTCCAACCTGAAATGAAATAAAGAGGATATATATCAAGTCATTGTCGTCATATGAATGAATCTCAAGCAAACAATTCAGGACAACCAAGTTCAGCAAACAACAAATGCTAAGGAAAAAATAAACTTACCCATAGAGAAGCCCAGCAAAGACGAACCTCAGAATCGTAGCCAGCTTTGAATTTCAAGTCTTTGTCATACGTGTGCTTGTACACCACACTCCAATAGTTTGAATCAAGATTGTACCAGTAGCTGCACATAAATGCAATAGAACACTTCAATTGAGATTGACATTGCAGGGAAAAAGCAACCCTCTATAGCTAATGAATCAAATATGTTTCCATATATATATAATGCAAAACAAAAGAAATGGCACCTCTAGCTATTAAGCACATTCATGACAGATTCCAATATTTACAAAGATAAAGGAGTTGTAACTACTAACCTCAATTTATCCGATGGACTGAAGCGTCGCTTGAATGCAAATGACGCCGTATTAGTTGGTAGTGAAATGCTAGGAATAAATGACATTGTCCCATCCTGCAATGAAAACCATCAAAACCATCTACTAAAGCACTCAAAAAGCTTGAAAATTTACACATGCATAATGTTTTCCAACCCAGCATTTTCCTATGAAGAAGGTGATCAGCCACCTCAGCCAATTTTGAAAACCTAGCCATCTAAGTTATTCAACATTAGGTGTACCAATGGATCTCCCATAGAAGCCAGAGTAGCCAATCAATGAACAAGTATATAAACAAGACTGTAAAGACAAAGCTATAACATTGAGGGAAAAAACCCACCTTATATGAGTATCTGAGTTTCAGTTCTTCATCCATGTAACGTGCGGCACCTACCCCATACAAAATTGGACCTTTAACAATTCCATTTATCGACAACCTTGGTACGTCATCCTCTTCCCTCTCCTCTAATGAAAATTCACCGATGGGAAATCTGAATGTCGCTCTGGGCTGCAGCAACAGGAAAGTTCAGATGAGTTAGAGAGAAAAACAGCTATGACCAATGTTGAAAAACATCAGAGTGGAAGCATAAAAATACAAGAGGACTGCCATTAATAAAGTGTTTTAAGCGATGCAAAAGTTAGTATAGTATGGGTTGAATAATGCATAAAGAAAATAACGACAGTATGACACCACATACATTAAGCAACTTAGAACCACAAAAAACTGCTGAAATTGAATTACCACGTCATTCTATGATAAATGGTTCTCAATTGTCCATAACTTAATGCCAAGCAATCGATTTTCACTAGTAAGACACCAGGAGAAACAAAACTCACCAATGAAACATCAGGAACAGGTGATGACACTTCAACAGCATAACTAGGATCAGCAAGTTTTGCAATTACTGCCAGTTCACCTTGTTGTGCCTGAGAAAAAAAAGAGAGAGAGAGAGAGATTCAGGGGATATGGCATATGTGGCTTTAAGGAAATATTTATTCAGCACTTAAACAACAATTATGATAGTTGGCTTCAAAAATAATAAACTCCCCATTCCCAAAAATACAACGAAAAAAAGGATTGAAGATAAAAAACAAAACAAGGATGTTCAGAGAGGTCTTCAAGACTCAAGTATGACTACCAACTTGACCATTTTATGAAAGCAAAATCCTCTGAAACCCCATTATCAATTTCATAGGCTCGAAAAACGATTAAACAATCTTTCATATCTTCCATGCACAATAAAAAAAAAAAAAGGTTTCAATTTTATGCAATTTTCAATGACATTGCCAACCATGACTCCCACTAAGCCAAAACCGCGAGTTGGAAGGAAAGGAAAACCAACCTTAACATCAATGGCAGCTTTGAAATGCCACGTAGGACCGACATTGTAGTAACCCTGGAATATGGCATTTTGTTCTTCAGGATCGTAGTATATGGACAAGTACTTAGAAAATAGCGCCAACTGGGGCTCCGTGATCTCGCGTTTGGCGTTGTTGATGAAGGAGAGTTTGAGCTTCGCAAGGTTGTCGAAGAGCTTACAAGACAGCTTGTGGAAGAACACACGGCTATCACTATCGAACTCCGAAGTCAGTCTGAGGGAGGATACCGAAGAGAGAAACTGGTAGGGCTTCGTGGGTGGTGGAGAAGGTGGCGGTGGCTCAGGCTCCGGCTCCAAAGGGGACGGTGGCGGTGGCGGTAACAGGGGCGGGACAAGGTAATTGGGGATTCGAGGAGAAGCGCCCAGCATGGCTAAAATTGGGAGGGGGGTTTTGGGGTGTGTAATTGAAGGTATATGGGTGGTAATGGTATTCAAAGGGTTAAAAATTCTGGCCTTTGGTTACCAGAAAAAATCGAGGGGCCAGGGTTACTCTTCGTCAACCTACGCTTTTGCTTTGTTTGGAAATTGATATTTGGGAGAGAGAGTGACGTCTTTTGCATGCTTGTGTACCCGGTTATTTCGATTTCTACATTTTTAAAATTTTCTCATTCTGATTTGCCCCCCCCCCCCCCTTCTCTTTTTTTTTTTTACCTAAATATGTTTTTAGAATGTACTAATTGAACCCTTAACCCTATACTTTTTTTAAGATAAAACTTGGGTTGTTTGGTTTTAATGAGATTGCTTTGAATTTTTAATATTTTGATCTTTTCCTAATCTTATATTCGTCAACAATGTTAAAATGTGGTAATGGTATAATATTTTCTTAGGTTATCTAAAATTCCAAGTGAAATATGAAATTTTAGACAAAAAAAATATTTTATACTGATATTACTTTTTATCTTGATGTTATTTTGTGGTTTATTATATTGATGGTTAATGATTTTTTAAAAAAAAAGTGTTTGTTGAATGCTATAGGAAAATGAATGGTAAAAATATTGGGGAAGCCCTTGTACTTAGAGGTGAATTGCATTTTGACTTCTCTATTGAAAAATGGGCAAATTAATTTTTATATATTATTTCAAAACTTGCAAATTAACCTATCTATTAAAATTTTCTTGTTAAATAATGATGTGGAACGTTAAATCCATGCTAAAATTATTTTTCGGGTAAACATTAAAAATGATCACTCAACTATTAAATTTTTTTAATTTCATCACTAAACTTTTCGAAATTAAATATTTTAGTCACTTTGAGCTAATGTGGGCTTTTTTATTGGTTAGTAACAAAATTAGCCCTTTAATGTTTTCACATTCTATCAATTTGATCCTAAATATAAAAAATTAAACAAATTTAGTCCTCAATGTTTATAAAATTTGTCATTTTAGTTATAATTCTAAAAAATCAATATGGCCCTTAAAATTTATAGAACTTGTCAATTTAGTCCTAGCTCAGAACGAAATGCATAGTTGGGTGACCATTTTTATAGTTTACCCACAAAAAATAATTTTCATTAATCTTATCTTTCGTTAACCAAACACATAAATATTATATTCTAACCAAATAGACCAAACAAAGTAATACTATACTCCATCGATAATCTTACATTAATCTTAAACACCTGTAATCTAAGATTTGGTGAACCAAACGCATCTGTAGAGTATGTTTAGATTAAAAAGGAAAAAAATTAGTGTTTGGTTAAACCACATAAAGGAAAAGAAATAATTGAATATAATATTATTTTTATAATTATAACATTTTTATGATATATTATGTAAAAATGGAGGGTAAAAAAGATATTTAACATCTTAAAAATCTATAGATATTGTTTCTCTAACTTTCCCACCAATTTGAGGGAATTAAAAATTTGACACTTTGAGAAAAAGTAAGGGTTATACTCAAAAGTCTTAACTTTTCCTTACCTTTAAAAAAATTTATCCAAACAAGTGAAACAACTTTCTCTTGCTTTCCTTTCATTTGTTACTTCCATCCGAATATAAGGTTTATTTTAAAGTTATCTCAAATAAATAAATAACTTCTTACAATTTATTTGACTAAAATAAAAGTGAAACTTATTTGTGTTCCAAATGATAATTCATTATCAATGTCGATAACCCCTAAGAAATAAATGAATTTTAATCCTATGTTTGGTTGGAGGTTGGGAGGGAAAAGGAAAGGAAGGGAAAGCGTTATATATATATATATATATATATATATATATATATATATATATTGTTGAGATAGACTTAATAATTTAAGCTAGGGAAAGTAAAGAAAATTGAGTATCCCTTTCTTTCATTTAAAAGTTAAATTTTTTATTAACCCTAATTTGGAGGGAAAGGTAGAGAAAGAAAAGTAAAACAAAATATTAAGATGTAGAATATTTTTTGTTTTTGTCTATTTGTTTTATAAGTAATTTTATGAAAAGGTTATAATTGTAAAAATTTATTATAATTAATACTTTGCTTTCGTTTCATTGTTTATCCAGACAAAAATTGTTAGAATTAATTTATTTTCTTTCATTAATTTTAATTATCCATTTGTTAAGCTTTCGACTCTATCCTTTCTTTTCGTTTACTACTTTTAATCCAAATATAGTGAAGGCTATTCTGTACATAAAGGCAATTACTGTCTTATTACTTTTATGACTTATGGGATGCTATGTTATAATGCGTATAAATAAAGGCATGTAAGGGACCGTAGATGAACCAAGAAAAGGAAGAACTTTTCTCTTATGTTGTGTCTTATATATTCATTTTGTCTCTTGTTTTTATATTTTAATTTTAGTTTTATAAAATGTATCAACATGATCTTGCTCAAGAGTAATTGTTTTCTTTTTATCTAAGGTAGAATAACCTACCCATGCAACATCCTGGCAAATCGACATTCCCAATTTCGGGTCTAATTGTTATACAAAGGCTAAGTCTTCTTTACTTGCATCTTGCATATAGCTATGTTGACACTTTCAGATTATAGAACTCGAAGGGATTGAGTTATAGCCTGATTTTGTAACACCCCCTAACCCTTATCCGTCCTCGGAACAGGATTACGGGGCATTACCAGTCAATACAGTTCAATTACGGACATTAATTAATATAATTGTTTACACTTATTCTAAATTTAATGTATCGTCCCTTTAATAGGCCTTCGAAGTACAACATGAACAGTAAAATCAATTCGGGACTAATTTAAAATCACTACGATTTTTTCTCAAAGTTTTAAAATTTTTCCTATCGAACAGTACCCACACGCCCATGTGGTCTAGGGGACACGCCCGTGTCCTTTACCCGTGTAACTCTCTGACTTATTACTTATGAACAAATTAGTTTCACACGCCCGTGTGCTAGGCCGTGTGGACTCAAAATGAGTCTTACAATCACTACAAGAAAACAGAATTTTAGCGGCATTTTTTTTAGCCTAAAACTATTAGCGGCGTTTTCCCAAGCGCAGCAAAAAACGCCGCTATAGGAAACGCCGCCAAATTTTGCGGCGCTTATCTGAAAAAAAGCCACAAAAGATCAAGACTTTTAGCGGCATTTGTGAGAAAGGCGCTGCTAAAGGTCATGGCTTTTAGCGACGTTTGTGAGAAAAGTGCATGGCTTTTAGCGGCGCTTTTTCACAAATGCCGCTAATTTTGACAGATTTGAAATGTACATTTTTCACCAATATCCAACCCTTCCTACATTAAATCCAACCAAAAATAGCAAATATAGCATGAAATCCAACCAAAAACAACAAGTGTAGCATAAAAAATACAACCAAAAACATTAAATCTAAATGATACTTCGAATTCAACGAAAGATCTATGATGTAAATTAATAAATTAAGTATAACTCAAAATATTCTTACAATAATGTTAAATGTGACAATGTTAAAAACATTCTTACAAGGAGAAAACTAATGTCTAAGATGACAGCTTTTGCGACTGCTGAAACATCTACATCATTTGCTGAAGTTGTAGCTGGAGGTCATCGTACTTTCTCGCTCGCGCTCTCATCGCCATCGTTGTTGCCTCTGCCTCCTCATTTTTGTCATTTGCCTCTTTCGCTCTCGCCTCCGCTCTAAGTTGTTCTTTGGAGTTCTTCATATTTCTCTCGAACCTCAGCAATTTGCTCAATCGTGCTTGCTTGCATCCGAGCTATCTCGGTCTTTTAACCTCGAACTTCACTTGAGCTTGACTCCCGGAAGACATGTATTGCTGGGAGCCGGATCCAAAATATTGGGTCGGGGTAACACCAGATCCTTGAAATCAAACCCGACCGTACCTTTCGGGACCCAAAACTTCAAAGTGATAATTACGTTATCAATGTTCTCAAGATTAACAGAACTATCGATCGAAGCAATCGCCGTGCCGACTTCTTCTCCTTTAGTTTCTCCTAATAAATCAATCAAAGAGTTAAAAACGAAATATATAATAAAAAGGAATGCAACATAACTTAACATTATTTAAAACTACTAACGACGAATTAAACCATTATAATTAAACATTATAAATATTTATAATAAATCAAATTTTATTATGTAAATATACCATAATTTCTCCAGCTTCGGATGTCATAGGAGATCCATCTTTCTTCCTATGCGTAATCTCAAAAAGCTGAAGGCGTCCAACTTTTTGACCTGACGAGACTTCTTATAATATAGTAGTAAAAATATTATTTAATAGTAGAAAGTCATTAATATTTGATAGAATTAATAAATTCATAATACCTCGGCTTCAGCTACAGAAGCAAAACTTCTCGACCTTGCCCGTGTGCGTGAATTTTTGTTTTTGCCTGCTGCTTGTTTCAACTCGCTCACGGTTCTACATAATGAAATTATTATTACGTATATAGTGAACACTATATACAAGAGTTTGGAAGTACGTAATACCTCTCCTTTCTTCGAATTCCAAAACCTAACCGCATCTTCCCATTGGTACCTCAGCATTCCTGGCGGGACATTTCGCAATTTTTCTTCGAAGCTTATGTCTTTCTTAAAATATTGTTTTTTCAAAGTGCTTTTATGGTCTCTCCATTTTTTACCCAATGCCTTTTTGATATAGTCATCCGAGACCTCTAAAGCAAATCTCTCCTAAAAAAACACAAGTTTAGAATGTAAATATAAATGAAAGTTAAACCGAATTATTATAAATTACTTTAACGTTTTGTTACCTTAATATTATCGAGAGCCTGATTTTTGTTGTGGGCAACATATTGGCATTTCGTGCTATAATGCCCAAATAGCCTGCTAAAAGTCGAGCTTCTAATCCAACAGGCTGACCATGACTGTTTCTACTTACTTTGACACGCTCGACAGGATTTAATTCGTATAAATCTTTAAGTAGCGTACGTCCTCAACCTCTGCGCGTCCTACCACTTTCAGCTGAAAATGATATATTATTATATTAAAATTGAAAAATAAATCAATAATAAAAGTCAACACACATGTAAAATAAACTTAACATTACTTTGAAATTCTGCAGGCTCGTCAAGTGTCTCCGGCACATTCGAAGATCCAACAACTGTCTGCTGTTCACTATTTGCTTCTTCCGAATTTGGAGTATTTTGGACAATACTTAAATCTCATAATCTTCTTCTACGCATTTTTCCTGCAATACACATAAAATAGTTGAAATTTTAGTAACAAATTGCAACAATAATAGTACATGTAAAATAGTTAAATTATATAACATGACCAAGATTAAAATTATAGTATTACATATAATTAAAAAATTGTAAAATCTTACTACATCATTATTCGTAAATATCTTCATCCACATCATGTCAAACCCATTGATGTTGTGTACTAGTACTAGGGATATTTTCATCTAAGTTTTGTTCTGGAAAATGCAATGTTTCTGATCTTTCGACGATGTCATCTCTACTTCCATTACCCATGTCAAACAAGTCTCTAAGGGTGTTCCGGAGTACAACATATCAACCCTCATCAGTTGGATCTTTCGAATAAAAAACTTGTTTCATTTGAGAAGAAAATATATATGGCTCGTCCATCAATTGTTGTCCAGTGTAAATCAAGCGAGAGAAATTAACCATTGTAAAACCAAATTGATCTTTTTTAATTCCGCGAGCAGTATTAACATCAGCCCAATCACACCGAAATAAGACAACTTTTCATCTGCCATAGTAATCCAACTCAATAATATCGGTAAGAATTCCGTAATACTCCACATTACCTTCAACCAGATAACTGTCCCTAGCACTAGCATAACTTGTAATTGAAGAATTAACAACAATTCCACAATTTTGAGTTCTTCTCATTCTCTCGCTATATTTTGTATGAAATCTGTATCCATTGATAATGAAGGCACTATATCTTTTTATTACTCTGTTCGGACCTTGGGAAAGCCATTTAACTTCTTCATTGACATCCTTCCCACTCCAAACCTATTGAATCGAAAGTAAATTGAGAAATTATAAATGTATTATGTAAAAACATTCTTATTTGATTAACTAAATTTCGCGATTATATGTAAGTTGTTAACTTCAGTTACATACCGTTTGGCTTAACCATTCATGAAAAGATTCTATGAATAACTTATTAATCTCTCGATGTTGTAATCTTTGAGAGTGTGCACGAGATCTCAAAATTTGTTTGTACTCACTATGTTAAACACAAGTTTAATTGGTTAGAAGATAAACAAACCAAAATGACGAATATGTGAGGAAATTTTAGAACTTACTTGCGTAACGGTTCAATTGAATCATGGTGAAAAAGTACATATCGATGTGCTTGTATCCACGATATATCATCTAATTTCGCAATTTCAACTTTGCCAATTGGTTCTCCATAACTTTGGAATAAATAAGTTTCGGCCAAGTTATGATCATTGAGCCCATCATTTCTACTTGGTCTATTCAATCATGTTTCAACATCTTCTAAATATCTAGAACAGAAGATCATGCACTCCTCTGCCAAGTAGCCTTCAACAATTGATCCTTCTGGATAACGCTTATTGTGACAATAAGACTTCAATTTGCTTAGGAACCTAAACACGATATACAATATTTATCAAAGGCTGTAACTAAATGTATAGAGGTGAATGAATGAATACTTGACAAATAAATTAGCACATTTCTATTGGATACATCTATCGATAAAATATCGGTCCACCAAGTATTGTTTCGTGAGGGAGATGAATTACCAAGTGCACCATAATAGTGAAGAAGGAAGGTGGAAAGATCTTCTCCAAATTGCATAAACTTAAAGCGGCTCGATCTTGTACTTTCTCAAGTTCTTCAACATCCAAAACTTTGCCACAAATAACTTTCATTATATTGGATAGTTCAATTTTACAAGACGTTACATTTTTTGACATACAATATCGTAAAGCAACTAGGAGTAAACCTTGCATCAAGATGTGGTAATCATGTGATTTTAATGAATATAATCTTCAATCTTTAAGACTCACACATCGAGATATATTTGACGCATACGCATCTGGGACCTTTATATCCTTCAACACCATGCAGAACACTTCTTTCTCTTCCTTTGACATTGAAAAAATAGAATGCGGCAACTGATATTTCCCATTCGGAAGTACTTAAAGATGAAGATCACGCCGAATTGTCATGTCAACTAAATCAAGCCGACTCTGAAGATTGTCTTTTGATTTTCCATCGACATTCGAAATTGTCCCAATTATGTTCTCACAGACATTCTTCTCAATATGCATGACATCAAGATTGTGGCGTAAAATGTTGTGCTCCTAATAAGGTAACTCAAAAAAATACTCCTTTTTTTTCACAAGTCCACCTCATTAGGATCATCCTCTTCATCAGATTCATCATCAGATTCATCCCTCGATCTTCTCTTTGTTTGCGTGTTAGGTGGTTGATTCATCTTCCCATAACTAAAATTGATATCTTTTAACATAAACAAGATTTCAGATCCAATGGTCTGCTCAGGAGCTCCTCTGTATTCTTCAGCACCGTCAAATAGAGTCCTCTGAAATCTAAATTTATGATTTCCATCTTACCACCGACGATGGCCCATGTAAGAGAACTTCTTCCCATTATACAACCACTTCGAACAAGTTTGCGCATCACAACAAGGACAAGCATAACATCCTTTAGTACTCCAACCCGATAAATTAGCATAAGCCAGGAAATCATTAATTGTCCAAAACAAAGCTGCACGTAAATTAAAGTTCTCCTTTCTCAATACATCATATGTATCAACACCCGGCCATAACTATTTTAACTCTTCAATAAGTGGCTGCAAATAGATGTCAATATCATTTTCGGAACCTTTCTCTCCAAGGATAATCATTGATAAAATAAAAGAAGATTGCTTCATGTAAATCTATGGAGGCAAATTGTAAGGAACAAGCACTACAGGCCAAGTACTATACGAAGTACTCATGATTTTAAAAGGATTAAAGCTGTCAGCTGCTAGCCCAAGCCTCACATTCCGAGGATCACTTGCAAAGCTTGGAAATTTATTGTTAAATGATTTCCAAGCTAAAGAATCTGCAGGATGTCTTAATAATCCATCATCGGTTCGTTGATCATTATGTCACCTCATAGAATCAACTGTCTTTGACGACATGAAAAGCCTTTGAAGTCTTGGTATTAAGGGAAAATATCGCAAAACATTGACTGGCTTCTTTCTTAACTGTGCCCCACCTTCATCCGCATTCACATCTTCTGTATTCCTATCCATCCAACGAGACTTACCGCAAACATGACAAGACTGTTGGTTTTTCTGATCACCCCAGTACAACATGCAGTCATTTGGGCAACTATGAATTTTATCGTACCCAAGACCCAAATCTTTTATTAGTCTTTTCATATCTTGACAAGATTGGAGAATTTTTGCAAACAGAAACATCTCTCTCAGAAACTCTAGCAGCATTGTAAAAGAGTTTTCGGTCCACCCTCCCAAACATTTTAAGTGAAATAGATGAATACAGAAAGACAATTTCGAATATTTTGATCTTGCGTAAAGTTCTTCGTTCATTTCATTAAGTAAATTGTAGAACGTCGCCGCTTCTTCATTTGGCTCCTCACCAGGTGCACTTGTTCCCATTTCGCAAAAAAAAAAACATTTCCACCAATATTACAATCATCGGATGCAATAAAGTCAGGTGGAAACGATTGCTCACCATGACTGTGCATATTAAATGCATCCCGCAACATACCTTCCATGTCATCTTGTCTAACATACTGATGGTAAGCAGTATCAGGATAAGTCGGATTAATCGTTGAAGAAGTTCCACTAGATGTACACTCTCCATGGAAAATCTATTTTTTATACCCCTGAATAAAGCCATCAATAATTAGATGTTCGTCTACAACTTCACGAAAATGCCAATTGATGTTGCCACACTTCTTGCAAGGGCAAAGAATCATATTCTCTTGGCTTGCATTTTGAAATGCAAAATTTAAAAAAGTTTGTACTCTATTTCGATAGGTGTTGCTTACCATTGACAAATTCATCCAACTCCTATCCATTTCGTAGTTCTTGAAATCTAAAGTTGAATCTAAAGTTGACAATAAAAGAGATTATCTTATGTAAATTATGTAAGATATGATATATATTTATGTATTATGTAAGTTATTTATCTTATGTAAATTATGTAGGATATGATATATATTTATATCTTATGTAAGTTATGTAAATTATATAAGATATGATATATATTTATGTTGATGGGATTGTAATTGTGTTGATGGGAAAACACAAGGGAAGTGAAGAATTGGTTATTGGATTAAATTTACAAGTTTAGGGTTAATTATTTATTTTGAATTAAGTTCATCATGTGTGCTCAATTATGGTTATTTAATTAGGTAATTTAAAAATAAAATAAAAGTAGACAAAATATTTTTCGTGATTAAAATAAAATAAAATAAAATATTTAAAATAAAATTTTAAATACAATTTAATTTAATTAGGTAATTTAAAAATAAAATAAAAGTAGACAAAATATTTTTCGTGATTAAATTAAAATAAAATAAAATAAAATATTCAAAATAAAACTTTAAATACAATTTAATTTAATTAGGTAATTTAAAAATAAAATAAAATATTTAAAATAAGGTTGGAGAAAAAGTCGGCCATTATTGTTATTATCCAATTAGGTAATCCAAACTACCACCATCATTGTATATGTTTAAATGACTAAATTGGTAAAGAAGTTTATTTTATGACTAAACTGGCCTAGTATAATAACAGAAATAAAGCCATAGTTTTGACCAATCTCATTTCTTCCATTCTTATTATTGTTATTATTATTATTAGTTCAACCATTTTTGGTGGCCACATATTTTGTTTTAATAAACTTGTCTTGGTTTAATGTAAAATTAGAATTCTAAATTTTATATAAAGTTTCAAAAATTTAATTGAATCTCATCTTTAATTTAATGGGACTTCAAAGTTTTTAAAGTAACTTAAATTTTGGTGCTTACTAGAATATTAACAAATACTCAATTGAACAAATGTCAATTTTTATTGATTATAATTGGAAATTTTGATTGGGAGGAGAAGTTGGTGTCTAAAATTCATTTCAACCCAACTTGTAGTCCTAATCCATAATAAATACTATTAAAGTTATTGTCGAATCTAAGTTACGTGTTGGATTCCATGGAATAAATTTTATATTCATATTACCATCTTCTTTTTATATATTTTAATTTCGATCCATCTCGTGAAAAATTCTATTAATAACAAAACGTAAAGAGGCAGTTTTGAATCCTAGCTGACAAAATAAACTCCATCTCCAGAATTTGCACCACTCATGTATGGCAAAATAGTGAAGATGGGGCTGGACATGCAATTTCCAAACATCACAGTCATATTCATATTTATCATCCTTAACCATATTTTTGGCGCCTTTCAATGCTTCATTAAACTGGCAAAGAATTTTGAACTAAAACGTACCTTAATAATTTCAACAAGCTGGTCTACTCCACTCTCACCAGGAAACAGAGGTTGGAGTCAGAAAAATAGTATTTGTTTAGTAATTTAAAGGGAAAATGAATAGAAATAAGTTAAGTAATTTAGCAATGAAACATGTACCTAGAACAGATGTCAATGGCTATGGTGTATTTATTTGCACCAAATATTAATTTAGGTGCTCGATAGTACCTAGAACAGATGTAAGAAAAAACAAAAATTGCTTTATGTATTCAGATATTTTCATAAGTTCTAAGAATTCAAGGCTCAAAAAGAATCCATAGATTCACAATAATTTGTTGCTTTACCATACTTGCTGCAAATAATGGCACACTTATGGAGAATGTTTTATCAAAGCACATACAAATATAACCATTAAAATAACTTAAGGGAGTTTCATTCCAAATCATATATATTTCTAATTACCATGACTTTAAAACCTAAAACAGACTAAACTTGGGCAGTTCCTGGGTAATCTCAATTCCAAAAACTTCAAAATGCTGGTACCTCAGTACCTAACCTTAGTATTATCCAAGACACCAGATGAATATATGTATATTTTGCATGCACATTTATAAATTTATATAATAAGCTTAAGATATATAATTAGGATAATGAACTCTAAGGTTTGGTCCAGGGTTTCAACAAAAAATGTAAACTTATTTAAATTCTATTGGATATGTATGAAATTTGCTTATACTTTTCTTCAATAAAACAATGAATCATTTCACTTAATGAAGGGAGTTTATTTTAACGGCTCACATGGTGAATCCTTAATTCCCAATAAGGATACACATGGCCATCACTTTCATGCTGAAGATATATACTTGGAACAAGAAGAAACCATTCTAATTTGAATTAAAATTCATTTCTTGTCCAAACAAATCTTTAAAATTTTTAATATTATTAATTAATGGTATGGAACAATATTTAAAAAAAAATTTACAATTTATTAAATATTATTGTCATTTAATAAAATATGATTAACATTTTATTGCTAAAATTTATTATTTAGAATAAAGCTAAAATTTGAAATAATAGGTCGTTATAGAAAACTAAATCAATAAAGATATACATGGTAATGAGTGGGGTTATGGAAAAATACATTATTGTAAAAAGTAAAAAAATAAAATATAAATATACTAATGTTGAAAGTTATGATAAAATGCTATTATAGAGAAAAACTAATAGCGTATAAGACAATGAAGCTAATTATGAAAGGAAAATGTTTCAGGTAGTTTAACACTCTCTTTCTCTATCACACAAATGTGGGTCACAATACTCAATATTTTCATATCAATTCATAGTCTTTTCCAAGTGGATTTTGAAAATAATGATAAATTATTCAAGACTTGCACATGCTTAGTTGAAAACAAATTTGTATTATTTGCTACATTAATCACAAAAAATACGATTACGTTATTTGACTAATTCACTCTTTTATTTCTATCAGGCACACCAATTTTTAAAATACTAATTCACTCTTTTATCTAAAATTTTGGGTCTAATTTGCCAAGAGAGATAAAATGCAATCTGCCTTATTTCGAATCGGAGAAGACTAATCTGTCGAAGAGTAGACTATCTTATATTGAATGACAAGTACTGATTTGGTCATAGCAAGAGTTTCGTTGATTCAATCATGAAGACGACACCTAAACTTGACTAAGTTATAGAACACACACACGAATATATATATATATATATATATATATATATATATATATACAACTCCTATTAAGCTTTCCATGAACAAGATTCAAATTTTCAAATTCCAGTTTTCCAGCAGGAGCTATTAAAAGAAAATACAGCTCCACTTAGTACAAGACTGAATCAAGCAACACAAACCCAGATAAGAAACTTGAATGAACTTAGAATATAACATAGCAAATAACAAAAATAACCAGTCAAATTGAAATATGAAGCAGAAAAGAAATATGCTTTTCCTTTGAACCCAAAAATTATTGAGGAGATGAGGAGAGAAGAACTTACAGGTGTAAACGAAAAAGACAAAAGGGATAGTTAGAAACCTAAGTCCAACGCCTACAGGACACCTGACATTTCGAATAGCGATCATTAATATAGAACAAAGAAAATTCGAAAATCATTAATCGTTGAATTTTTTTCTTACCTTGAACTGTTTTCTTCAACCCCAAAGCTAACTTCTGAAACCCTTGCCTTTCTTAATCTGATTTTCTATAGATGGGAAATCAATGGCTAGTGGGAAGGGTGAATTTTAGGGATTTCAAACTAGGGAAGAAGGGGTTATTTTTGAATGTCGAATTGGGAAAAAAGGGGTGATAATACTTTAGGGATTTGGGACTAAGGAAAAGAGGGGAAATGAACTGGGGAGAGTTGTGAAAATTTCTAAGTGTTATCGTGTGGGTAAAAAAGAAGACAGCAAAACGACGATGTTTTAACCAACATAATTTAACATTTGCTGTGTTTTTACAATAGCGTCGCTAAAAGGGTAAGCTATTCCGGCGTTTTAGATAAACGCCACTAATAAACCAATAAAACGTCGACGCTTTGATCTGAACAAAATAATCTTAGCGGCGTTTATACACTAGCGCCGCTAAATCCAAACCTATTGCGGCGCTTCACAAAAAACGCCACTAATAAATCCTACAAAACGGCGTCGTATTGTTTAAAACATGATGATCTTTCACAGCGTTTTTTATAAAAACGCCGCTATTGTATACCTTTTGCGGAGTTTTTTTATAAATGCCGCTAATTCCTTTAAAAATTAAAATTACTTAATATATAAATTAAAAACAATATAAATTTAAAAACAATCACTTATATACCCAAAAAACTTTAAAATTATTTTAAATAATAGTATTTTAATTTTTTTATTTAAATAAATATTTTTTTAAAATTTAAATAATATTTAAAAGAATTAGATAAAATTTGAAATCTTGAAAATTTGAAATTATTTAATATATATAAATTTAAAAAAAGCAGTCATATACCCAAAAAAACTTTAAAATTATTTTATATAATAGTATTTCAAATTTTAATTAATTTTTTAATACTAATTATCCTAAACCCTAAACCCATAACCCATGTCCCCTTAATGCCTTCCCTTAAACCCCTAAACCCATAACCCCTAACTCATAAACCTTAAACCCTTAACCCCTAAACTTTAACCCCTAAACCCTTAACCCTTAACCCTTAACCCCTAAACCCTTAACCCTTAACCCTTAACTCTTAACCCCTAAATCATAAACCCTGAATCCCTAAACCTCAACCCTTGAACCATAAATCATAATCCTTAAGTCCATAATCCATAATCCATAAACCTTAAAATATTAACTCATAAACCTTAAACCCTAAATCCATAATCCCTAAACCCATAATCCATAAACCTTAAAATATTAACTCATCATAAACCATAAATCCTAAACTATATACCCTAAACCCTAAACCATAAACCATAAACCATAATGATAAGTAATTCAATATTTTCAAATTAATATTATCTCTTTTATGATTATATAAGAAGTTATTTAATATATAAATTGACAAACAATCAGTCATATACCAAAAAAGCTTTAAAATTATTTTAAATGATAGTATTTTAATTTTTTCATTTTTAAAAAATATTTTTATATGTTTTTATTTTCAAATTTTTTCTACGTGTCATTATTTTTTTCTGAAAAATTTAAATATTCAATTAAAAATAAATTTCATTTTAATTAATATAAATAAACCAATAAAATTTTTTTTGTGGCGTTTTTTAAAAAAGCGCCGCTAGAGCTCGATCTATAGCGGCGTTTTTCAAAAAGCGTCGTTAATGCCACTAAGCTCAACAAAAAACGACGGCGTGTTGATGAATTATTTTGTGGTGTTTTAATAAAAACGCCGCTATAGATCGAGCATTAGCAGCGCTTTTTGAAAAAAAGCTGCTATAAATCGAGCATTAGCGGCGTTTTTCAAAAAGCGCCGCTAGTGCTCGATCTATAGCGGCGCTTTTATAAAAATGCCGCTAATAACACTAAAGCTCAGCGTAAAGCGACGACGTTCTGCTTTACTTTTTGCGACGTTTTTCTATAGATGAGCATTAGTGGTGCTTTTTGAGAAACGCCGCTATAAATCGAGCATTAGCAGCGTTTTTCAAAAAGCGCCGCTAATGCTCGATCTATAGCGGCATTTTTTCTTCAAACGCCGCTAAAAACATCGCGAAAAACCTGTTTTGCTGTAGTGAATTATTCAAGTTTACCAACCTTGCAAATCATAAACCACAAAAAACATAATTTCTAATCTTTTAACTTACTCAAATTACGATCAAACACATCTAAAACACATTAAATCGACCATCTTAAGTGTCTAACCAATGTACCTTCATTCGTACCACAATTTTTATCAACAAAACCTAGCGATAACTTACTAATCAAACCTATTTATAATTATTCCCAAATCTGCATCTTTATACCAAACTTAATTAAGCTATGTACTCAACCATTATCATTTATAACAACATTTACAATAACTTTCCAAAATGACCACTTTTGACATCCTAGGTACATGCCATTACCAATAATGAACACACTTCTCCACTTACAGTTTGGGACTAGTCTGGGATGCTGATTCAATGATCTGACTTCAACTTATCCTGTGTACGAAAACAAACCGCACGTTGAGTATGAACTCAGTGGTATCTCTATAAACCGATACTTAAATCAATAATAAATCATATACCAATGAACTTTGAGATTTCAATCTAATAATCTTAATAGTTCAATCATTTGTTTTCATTTTATAATACTAAGGTCTTAACTTATTAATCAATTTTAATGAAATATACACAGTTTCAGTGTTTGTTCAATATCAATCGATTTTGATTATCTTTCAATCAATATTCAGTATCATTTAGACATTTAGTAACTATCCAATATTCAGCAACAATCAATTGATCTTTATTGTTCAGTAACAGTCAGTTATAAGTAATAATCAGTTATTCAGTAACGGTCGTTTATTCAATATCAGTTAATTATTCAGTTGTAGTCAGTTATTTAGTAACAATCATTGATTCATTAATAGTCGATTATTCAGTAGCGGTCAATTTTCAGTACCTTTATTTACCCCTGTTAACATGACTCGGACTTGGACGGATAAACGGATCCAACCCACATACCGGGATAGCACACAGTGTTTCATTAGGGGAAGGCGGAATACATCGTGTCGATGCGGTAATAGTAATGATAATAGTAACTTGATGGCGATGACGGTACACGAGTACCTCATCGAACGAATCCAAAAAAGATGCTTGATAATAGTAAGGCGACACTTATAGTGTCTTCGACACAAAGTCGGAATATCCCTGAACACTTCAATCCTATGGCATGCCAACTATATCCAACTTAGCTCGATACTGTTAATAGGGTATTTAACCAATTTTCGGTTTTCAATCAATATGTATATATTTCAATTAATCACATAATTTAATAAATTAATACAATTCAATATAATTCAATTCACTTTTTATTAACATATAATCAAATTCCACAATAAACACATATTCATAATTATTTCACCACATTTTCAAATTAGTTCATTTCAATAATAAACACAATACCAATAATTCACACTTTAATTATTTACCATAACATTCATTCAAAATATAACAATTAATAATAAAATTCACTATTTAATTCCAATCAATATTTATTCCTATTCAAATATTTACCTTTAAATACTTATTATACTTATCAAGTAATAAATTCAACAATTAAGTATTAAGTTCAGATTATAGAAATACAAACCATGAATTTTTCTCGAGTTTACTCCTCGTCCACCTTTTTTTTTCCTTTATTCATAGTTGCCTCGGGTGCGATGTTAGCTATGAAAAAAATTAAGATAATTTATACTATTAATACAACTCTAATTTATATTGAATAATTGAATTTTTATTCAATTTCTTCCTTATTTTCAATTTGATCCTAACTAAATTCACTTACTTTTCTAACTCAATTAATGCTTTGTTTCTACTCAATTTTCTATCATATTGAACATAAATATCCAATGTTCATGATAAAACCTTAATTTCAAATTTCTTCCAATTTAGTCCTTCAAACACAAAACTTATAGCTTACTTTACAATTTAATCCCTTTATCAATTCTAGTCAATAATTCTATCAAATAAATCCCTAATTCATATTTTGTTCAACATGAACTATGTTAAAAACCCTTAAAACTTCCAAAACCTCAATTTAATTTCATCAAAACTTTGTTCTAAAACTTTTAAAACATCAAAATTAAGAGAAAAGGACTTGGTTAACTTACCTTTTAAAGCTTATATCTTGAAATCCCTAGTTTTTCCTTTTCTTTTCTTTTTCTTCTTTCTTTTTTCCTTTCCCATTTTGCTTTCTGTTCTTTCTCTTTTCTTTTTCTTTTGTTTCTTTATTCTTTTATAACATATATATATATATATATATTAGTTTATATTAATAATTGTTTTTATAAAAAATCTATTTAATAACAAATATAATTAATACAATTGTAGAATGATATAATTTACATTTGTCTCTATTTAATTTGTTTACCTCATAAAAATCTTATAATTTAATTAGTTATCAAATAAGCATCTTTTATTTAATAATAAATAATAATAGATATCTATTTAATTACTAATATTTGTATTACAAATTTTTTTATTTTAATTAATACACATGGACTTTATCTCAACCATTCATTTGTCATAAATCTAATTTATTTATCAACTAAAAATCTCATATTGTAATTATTTAATTAATAATGATCTTTTACTTAATAAATAAAAATAATAAATATTTATTTAATTAAATAAAAGTAATTAAATAAATATATCACAATTGTACAAATATAATTTTTACACATGTATATTTTTATTACCATACATTTGTCTTTACTTTAATTTATTTCATAATATAATATTAATTTAATAAAAATAACATTAATAAATATCAAATATAAAACCATAATAATAAATAATAATAATTTAATATACATATTTATGTATAAAAAATCAATGCTTTTGCCGCCTCACTTAAGGCAAATGGCATAAGTCTCATTTTGGTCCTTTTTATTTTCTTTTAATCTACAATTAGTCTTTCACACTTTATTCAATTTAGTCTTTTTTCCTAATTACTCTTAATTAAGCTAAATTCACTTAATTAAACTCTTATTAACCACTTAATTAACTTCGTAAATATTTTTAATAAATATTTACGAGTCCGTTTTCCAAAAACGAAGATCCGATAATACACTTTCCGTTAATCATAAATTTCGGGTCAGTACATTTCTTCCCCCTTAATAAAATTCGTCCTTGAAATTTACCTCAAAGAGAGATGGGGGTTCAGTGATCTCACTATTTCTTTCGGTTCTCGTGTTGCTTCCTCTATATTATAACTTTACCTTTCAATCTAGTACCTCAATCGGTTCTTTTTCTTCATACAATGAATCAGTTCAAATTTCAATATCCTTTGCCGAGGTAACATGTGGAAGATTTGATCTATATCTTTTGAGTACCAAATCCTGAAAAATCTCATAAATTTTCTGTAATTTCAGAGGCGATACCAACCAATACGTTACCGGTCCGACCCTTCTACAATTTCACATAGCCCAACAGAATGAGAGCTCAATTTCCCTTTTTCATCCAGTCCTCAAAGTTTTCTTCCACTGTGAAACTTTAAAAAAAAATACCTTATCATTAGCAGAATACTCGATATCTCGACATTTCAGATTCACATATGATTTTCATCTGTCAAAAGCTGCTTTCAGTCTATCTTGAATCTTCTTGACAGTATTCCCTGTTTCCTGAATCAATTCTAGTTCAATCATTTTTTCTTTCATTCAATACCTATATAGAATTTCTGACAATCAAATACCGTCTTTAAACTATCTCGAATCACTTCTGCTTTTCCTCGGTTTCTCGAATCAAACAACTCTGCATATTCTTTTTTTCACCATATTCAATCAAATACTGTGCAGTTTTTCATTCATAATCATACGAAGCCTCATACAGTGTTGAAAACTGTTATCGCGTACTCAAAACTTCTTATACTCGTTCTAGAATCAGAATGTAAACCATGTATCTCAATAAAAAATAATAAAAACTAACATACCATGAAATCTGACAATTTCAGAAACCTATATTTCAGATAATTATTAAGTAAGAAAATTATTCATACCGAAATAAAATATGCAGACTTCGCCATACCTTCAACGATTATTCAAATATCATCTCTCTTTTTCGCAGATAGAGATAATTCCAATTCAAACCCATAGAAATTCTATCCTATTTCCATTCTGGTATAATCACTGGCTATAACAGTTCTGAAGGTATCAGTATCTGATGTTCAGTTTTATCTTGTTAACATATAAACATTTCTGAGCTTTGCAGACCTCCTGTAGAGAAGTCAATTTAACTTTTATCTCAACTAAAATTGAGCCATTTTCAAATGATAACAGTCAAATGTTCACAGCTCATAACACAAAACAAAACTTTCAATTCTGAATATACATACCTTCATTTGTCTTTCTCGGATGATAATTAATTATCATATCTTGATCTTTTAATGCAAGAACAATAACTACCACTTCCAAATTAGGTATCAAATAATTCTTCCCATGTGATTCTAACCTTCATAACATAAACCATTAGTTCACTTTCTTATATCAAAACACTGCTATCCCTGTAAATTACAAGTTTCTTCACCGGATTTCAGGCTAAAGTAGAACTAGTGGTTCAGTTAATTAAGCTTTCAACTAATCAAAAAATTGTTGACATTTATCATACCATTCCAATTCCACATCTTTCTGTAATAACCATATCATCCAAAAATCCTTTTTCAAATTTCTGGTAATAACTGGCTAGTCTCAGAAAACCTCTAATTTCAGATATATATTTTCAGTATCATTTCAAGCACAAGATCTATAGTCAATTCAGCTTCTCTAACGAACAATAATTCAAGTAACTCTTCTTGAAGCACATCAGAATTGCCACTGATTTAAACTTTGACTCAGATATTTTAATATCCAATACATAAGCAAAGTAAGTATCACAACCCTTTCCGACACATTTCTGAGTTGACTTGATTAATATCACAATAGGTAAATCATTCAATCTTCTCTGATTCAAAACAAAACATTTCATCATCCTAACTTTGCAATATAATATACTTCTACTTATAATTTACCATAGCATCATGCAGAATTAACCATTTCATTCTCAAAATCACATCAAATAGTAATAACATCAAATCGATCAGAAAACAGTACCCTAGTATCCTTATCAGACAGTTCTTGCAAATTTTATCAACCCATAAATATTGATCCGAAAAATTTGATTCTTCCACCCAAAAATTCAGTGAACTCAATAGGCAAATATTTAGTAGATACTGAATTCATGCAATCATAAGAATAAGTCAAACTAAGATAAATTTAAAATATTTATATCAGTATCGATAAAGAAAATAGTACCTGTAATGACATCCGATAGAAAAATATCTTCGTGTATACGATTAACATATGCTATGGCTGATGTTTATTCTCCAGATTTTACAGTGAAGTCTTTTGTCACACCTCAACTTTCACTCATATTTCCGGGGTGACAGGGTGATCTATCTCTGGTAACTGTGTTATTTAGTCTTGAAGTTTGAATAATATCTTTCTCAACTTTCTTCAACCAATCACTAAGATAAAGATCAAATGAATCATATCCAACACATGTAGCTCAAGATCTTGGACTGAAGCATCAGGTATCTCAATCTTTTTACTTGAAGTTTGAGCTTTCATTTCAATCTGTCTTTTCTCTTTATTAAACTCTTCGACTTTATGTCTTCATTTAAACCATCTTCAAATTATTTGTACCTTACAGTTTCTATCAGAATACACCCTCTGATATATGTATTCAATCAAACAAATTCTCTTCATACACAGCTACAGTCATATGACTTTGTTTAAACTTCAGAAATTCTTTACATTTCTGATTAAGAAATCTCTGACTGATATATATATATATTTCTTTCAGAACTCATTTTGGAAATTTCCAAATGACCCTTTCTTAATCACAACATAAATAAATATTTTCCACCATTAGTAAGCTGAATCTTTTAACAAAAATATCATACCTTTCTAACATTTAATCGGTAAACAGAATAATTCATTTACAATTCTGATAATATTCTGTATCCAAATTTCAATTCTTTCAGGATCATTTTCAGCTGAAATTCTCAATTCTTCCACACTATATTTACGGAATATTAACAACAGATAACTTACCCATTCAGACAGGCTCTATACCTTGAAACACTTTGAGAACTGATTGAAAAACAGGAGAAGTAAATATCGTAACAGATACAGTTTCTTCTATCTACTGAAGAGCATCAGTTATAATTCTAAATAGTTATGTATTATCTCTTTCTCTATTATTTCATTATTCAACATTTAGTGGTTTATTACTGATTAAATTAATACTCAGTACTGTCCAATTAGTTTTCATCTAGTTCACGAGACTCTTTATCTCCAGTATATATTTCATGACTAATACTATCGATATGCTCATCTAACATTTTCAACTATAAAATAGAACCAAACAAATATATCAGCATCCAATCCCGACTCAATTTTGACTCAATTATGGCATGTACCTGTAGACTCAATTTCGTGTTTAATTTAGTCCGAGAATCAGCTAAACCTGAATAGCTCTGATACCACTAAATGTAACACCCCTAACCCTTATCCGTCCCCGGAACAAGATTACGGGACATTACCAGTCAATACAGTTTAATTACGAACATTAATTAATATAATTGTTTACACTTATCCTAAATTTAATGTATTGTCCCTTTAATGGGCCTTCGAAGTACAATATGAACAGTAAAATCAAATCGGGACTAATTTAAAATCACTACGAATTTTTCTCAAATTTTCAAAATTTTTCCTATCGAACAATACCCACACGCTCGTGTGGTCTAGGGGACACGCTCGTGTCCTTTACCCCTGTAATTCTCTGACTTATTACTTATGAGCAAATTAGTTTTACACGACCAAGACACACGCCCGTGTGCCAGGCCGTGTGGACTCAAAATGAGTCTTACAATTATCTTGCAAATCATAAACCACAAACAATATAATTTCTAATCTTTTAACTTACTCAAATTACGATCAAACACATCTAAAACATATTAAATCGACCATCTTAAGTGTCTAACCAATGTACCTTCATTGGTACCACAAATTTTATCAACAAAACCTAGCGATAATTTACTAATCAAACCTATTTATAATTATTCCCAAATTTGCATCTTTATACCAAACTTAATTAAGCTATGTACTCAACCATTATCATTTATAACAACATTTACAATAACTTTCCAAATGACCACTTTTGACATCCTAGGTACATGCCATTACCAATAATGAACATACTTCTCCACTTATAGTTTGGGACCGGTTTGGGATGCTAATTCAATGATCTGACTTTAACTTATCCTACGCACGGAAGCAAACCGACCACTGAGTATGAACTCAGTGGTATCTCTATAAACCGATACTTAAATCAATAATAAATCATATACCAATGAACTTTGAGATTTCAATCTAATAATCTTAATAGTTCAATCATTTGTTTTCATTTTATAATACTAAGGTCTTAACTTATTCATCAATTTTAATGAAATATATACAGTTTCAGTGTTTGTTCAATATCAATTGATTTTTCATTATCATTCAATCAATATTCAGTATCATTTAGACATTTAGTAATTGTCCAATATTCAGTAACAATCAATTGATCTTTATTGTTAAGTAACAGTCAGTTATTAGTAATAATCAATTATTCAGTAATGGTCGTTTATTCAATATCAGTCAATTATTCAATAGTAGTAAGTTATTCAGTAACAATCATTGATCCAGTAATAGTCGATTATTCAATACCGGTCAATTTTCAGTACCTTTATTCACCCCTATTAACTTGACTCGGACCTGGACGGATACGCGGATCCAACCCACACACCGAGATAGCACACAGTGTTTCATCAGGCGAAGCCGAAATACACCGTGTCGATGCGGTAATAATGTGATAGCGATAGCGATGCGGTACGCGAGTACCTCATCGGAACGAATCCGGAGCGATGAATGAGAATGATGAAGGCGACACTTATAGTGTCTCATCGACACAAAGTCGGAATATCCCTGAACACTTCAATCCTTTGGCATGCCAACTATATCTGACTTAGCTCGATACTGTTAATAGGGTATTTAACTAATTTTCGGTTTTCAATCAGTATGTATAATTTCAATTAATCACATAATTTAATAAATTAATACAATTCAATAAAATTCAATTCACTTTTCATTAACATATAATCAAATTCCACAATAAACACATATTCATAATTATTTCACCACATTTTCAAATCAATTCATTTCAATAATAAGCACAATTCTAATAATTCACACTTTAATTATTTACCATAACATTCATTCAAAATATAACAATTAATAATAAAATTTACTCTTTAATTCCAACCAATATTTATTCCTATTCAAATATTTACCTTTAAATACTTACTATACTTATCAAGTAATAAATTCAACAATTAAGTATTAAGTTCGGATTATAGAAATACAAACCATGAATTTTTCTCGAGTTTACTCCTCGTCCCCCTTTTCTTTTCCTTTCTTCATAGATGCCTTGGGTGTGATGTTAGCTATGAAAAAAATTAAGATAATTTATACTATTAATACGACACTAATTTATATTGAATAATTGAATTTTTATTCAATTTCTTTTTTATTTTCAATTTGATCCTAACTAAATTCACTTACTTTTCTAACTCAATTCATACTTTATTTCTACTCAATTTTCTATCATATTGAACATAAATATCCAATGTTCATGATAAAACCTTAATTTCAAATTTCTTCCAATTTAGTCCTTCAAACACAAAACTTATAGCTTACTTTACAATTTAATCCCTTTATCAATTCTAGTCAATAATTCTATCAAATAAATCCCTAATTCATCTTTTGTTCAACAAGAAATATGTTTAAAAATCTTAAAACTTCCAAAACCTCAATATAATTTCATCAAAACTTTGTTCTAAAGCTTTTAAAACATCAAAATTAAGAGAAAATGACTTGATTGACTTACCTTTTAAAGCTTAAAACTTCAAATCCCTAGTTTTTCTTTTCTTTATTTTTTCTCCTTTCTTTTTTCCTTTCCCATTTTGCTTTCTGTTCTTTCTCTTTTCTTTTTCTTTTGTTTCTTTATTCTTTTATAACATATATATATATATATATATATATATATTAGTTTATATTAATAATTATTCTTATAAAAAATCTATTTAATAACAAATATAATTAATACAATTGTACAATCATATAATTTACATTTGTCTCTATTTAATTTCTTTACCTCATAAAAATCTTATAATTTAATTAATTATCAAATAAACATCTTTTATTTAATAATAATAAATAATAAATACCTATTTAATTACCAATATTTGTATTACAAATGTTTTTATTTTAATTAATACACATGGACCTTATCTCAACCATTCATTTGTCATAAATCTAATTTATTTATCAACTAAAAATCTCATATTGTAATTATTTAATTAATAATTATCTTTTACTTAATAAATATAATAATAAATATCTATTTAATTAAATAAAAGTAATTAAATAAATATATCACAATTGTACAAATATAATTTTTACACATGTATATTTTTATTACCATACATTTTTCTTTACTTTAATTTATTTCATAATATAATATTAATTTAATAAAAATAACATTAATAAATATCAAATATAAAACCATAATAATAAATAATAATAATTTAATATATATATTTATGCATAGAAAATCAAAGATTTTTTTTGCTTTTGTCGCCTCATTTAAGACAAATGGCATAATTGCCATTTTGGTCCTTTTTATTTTCTTTTAATCTATAATTAATCTTTCACACTTTATTCAATTTAGTTCTTTTTCTTAATTACTCTTAATTAAGCTAAATTCACTTAATTAAACTCTAATTAACCACTTAATTAACTTCGTAAATATTTATTAAAAATATTACGAGTCCGTTTTCCAAAAACAAAGACCCGATAATACACTTTCCGTTAATCATAAATTTCGGGTCATTACAGATTTGACCTATTAGGAGAAGCATAATAAGATTTTGGCTTGAGAAGTCAAATAATTTAGGAACAAGAGAATAACTTTGGTTAAAGTGCTTTGGCGTAACCACAAAGTTGTAGATGTTACTTGGGAAAGTGAAGATGTAATAAGACAATAATATCCTCCTGTAATGACCCAATTTCCAATGGTATCGAAAAATATGATTTCAGAACCTCGTTTCTGTAAACTCGGTCTGTAATTATTAGATAGGGATATTTACGGAGTTAGTATATAGATGAATTAAAATTTAGTTATGTAATTTAGCCGAAATTGTGGTTAACTAAGGCCTAGAGGCTAAATTGTAAAACCTTAATTGCTATAGATTTTTAATTAGGAAAAGGCTTGGGGACCTAAATAGCAATTATCCAAAAGACAAAAATGGTAAAAATCAAATTGGAATAGTGGATAGTGGACATTAATGATGATTCCACTAAATATTTAATTAATATTTACTTAAGTTTAATAATGAAATAATTAACTAAATTAAGTTAGATTAATTAAACTAATCAGATGTTAATCATAGGATAAAAGGCTTAGGTGAGTGGAGAATTGTCATCTTCTCCATTCACCCACCATTCATCATAGCTAAAAAAAAGAAAAGAAAAGAAGGAAAGCTTTAAAATTCTTCTAACTTTCAAACACTATTGCAACTAAAGATGATGCAGGGCCATCAAGATGGAAAGAAATGGCGAGAGCCGACAATGAGTGATGCAAGCTACCAGTTTCTATTTCTATGATTTGGATAAATTTAATTATTGCATATTCATGAAATTTTTCATAGTACGATACTGAGGTGAGTTGAAAATGGTTGTTTGAATTGAATTGATATGATTGAGATTGATTATTGAGATAGAGGATGATTGCCGCCAAACGTGCGAACGTTTGACTAAAAAATACTGCACAAAAATATATATATAATAAAGCAATGGTGTTCACAAGTATACATTTTAAATTGTAATATAGTATTGTGTTACAATGGAACATAAGAAAGTATTCAGAGGATCGTACCTAGAATGACGAAAATGTATAAGTGTACACAATCATATCAAGTAATAAAGTGACAAGTATGTCGAGTTATCATGTAACACCCCTAACCCGTATCCGTCTCCAGAGTAGGGTTACGAGGTATTACCGATCAATACATAATGTATAGCATACATTTTTCAACCATAAAACATTCATTCTCATAAATCATTCACAACAATCACATTGTCCCTTATAAGGGCATACGTGACCTTATACATGCTTTAGAAGGGGTTTGGGACTAAACCGATATCATACGAAAATTTTGGAAACTTAGAAAAATTTCAACCATACAGGGATCATACGCCTGTGTGAATTGGCTGTGTGCCACACATGGCTCTAGACACGCCTGTGTCTCAGTCCGTGTGGAAATAGGGCATTCATACTGACTTGGGTCACACGACCAACCACACGCCCATGTGTCTAACCTATGTGCCCTTCGATGTGGCCACACATGCCCGTGTGCCAGGCCGTGTACTAGACTGTGCCAAAACTGTAGGGTATACTGACTTATGCAACACGACCAAGTCACACGCCCGTGTGCTAGGCCGTATGCCAGTTAGGGGGTATACAAACTTGTACCACACGGCCAGTCACACGCCTATGTGTGGGACCGTGTGGGGCATATTGACTTCATTTTAATTTCAACACGAGGGGACACACGGTTATGTAACATGACCGTGTGTTGCACACAGCCGAGACATATGCTCGTGTCTCTACCCATGTGGAAAAAAATAGGCCATTTGTAAGGCTAATTTGCCACCCCAACTCATGCTCACCTTGTAACATCCCTCACCCGCATCCAACGTCGGAATAGGGTTTGAGGTGCTACCAAACTTAAACTTAACCAATCTTAGGAAATCTGGCCATAAAATTTTGATCACTTTAAAACTTTTCATTTTATAGTCAATTTATCCTTTAATAGAGCTTACGTGGCCCATAACATACATTTAAAGTGGTTCGGGACCGAACGGAGGGCTCGAGAAAAACTCAAAAAAATCATGCTCTAAGACTCCACACGCCCGTATGGGTATAGGGCACACGCCCATGTGCTAGGGACACGCCCGTGTCCCATGCCCATGTGGCCAATTTAATTCTAAAATTTTTCATGAAATAGGTGGAGACTTCACACTGCCTGGACACATGCCCGTGTCCTTTCACACGGCCACGACACGCCCGTGGCGCGGCACATGTGCAAAAACCTGGGTATTCTATTTTTGACGTCAGCATTACACAGCCATGGCATAAGCCCGTGTACTAGGCTGTGCCCCTCAACACGGTTGAGACACACGGCCGTGTCTCTTCCCGTGTGATCAATACTATGCATTATGACTTGAAACTTCTAAGTGCAGGGGACACACGGCCTTTCCAACGACAATGGGACTGTCTGTCTGTCACACACAGCCTAGACACATGCCCGTGTGTCTACCCGTGTGGACAAAATAAGGCTATTTACCAAGCCTCATTGCCACCTTACCATGCCTATTTTCATGCCAACACCAACCAATACCAAATCAAACATGATAGACATTCATTTAACCATGAAGATGGATATATTATAGACTCAAAATAAATGTTACCCTCATTCAAGGCTTAATGTAAAATGTGGAAACTATTTCAAGCCAACACATTTGGCCAATTCTCAAAAACACAAAATAATAAGATCTAGCCCTATACATGCCATAATCAAAAATATAAATCCAACTATACCGAGTATTTCGACTGATAGTGTGATCGATATCTCTGAATTCAGGGGATTTTTGAGCTAATTAAGCGGCACTGAAAGAAAAAGGAAAGGAAAGAGAGTAAGCATAAAGCTTAGTAAGTTGCATATAAATAAATATACAACAACAATTTCACCATTAGTCATCATGCTCATAACTCAAAGGTAAGCATAAACTTGACTTACTCATTACTGTCTACTCAAATCTCACTTTCTAATTTGAGCTCATTACTCATGCATACCAAATAGGTACCTGTACCACTCACAACATTATTATACTTTCTTTATTAAATCACTTTCGTAACATTTAAAGTTAAACCTTTTGGAAATACTATCGGATATTCTATAAGCCTCAAACATGGGGTAAGTTGCCGATGCCATGTCCCAGACATGGTCTTATACTAGCTCTCGTATATTACACTGGCACTCATATCTACACCGATGCCATGTCCCAGACATGGTGTTACACTGGTTCTCATAATGTGGTCGATGCATGTCCCAGGCATGTCTTACACTGGCACACAAGTAACTCGAATGTTAAGGTAGGAATATTCGGTTTGTTTCCTAAGGTTCCAATGGGATCTTTCTACTACCTCAATTATTACTATGCATTCTCATTTCACAATCTAGCAATTCTTGCTATATTAGTTCAATGACAATTTGAATACATGTATTAACAATGTAGTTATATTATTTACATACAACTTATCTCGGATTACAAAATGTACTCGACCAGTCGATTAGTCGATTTGCTTGGCTTTCCCCCGGTCTATGTTCGGGTTCAGTAAATCTTGATCTATAATAGCAAAATGCACTCATTTAGTCATTAAACACAATTAGGCAATCTAAAATTTATATTTTTGGTAAAATGACCATTTTGCCCCTAGACCTCGGTAAAATGACCATTTTGCCACTATGATCAAAATTCGATTTTTATCAAATTTCTTCGCATCTCAAATGTAACCGAACTCTCTTTACTCTTATGGCAACCCCAAAATCTCACTATTTCACACACTTAACACTTATTTTGCAACTTATGCAAAATAGTCCTTTTAGGTGTTTTCATGCTAACACCTTTCACAAAAGTTGTTTAAAACTCTTCTAAGATTCATTTTCTTCTATAAAATTTTAGAAAATAACATGAACATCCACATGGTGAAACCCTAGACATTTCACCATTTTTCAAGATAGTCCTCTCATTTTAAAGCCCATGCTTCAAGCATTCAAAATACGTAAAATCATCAAGAAAACCATCAAAATTTACTTACTTGAGAGAGGAATAAATTGCTAAAGTTTTGAGAGCTAAAAACCCCAATTTTTGCCGGTATATTCAGCCAAAGAAGAAGAAATGGAATGAAGGAGATGAAGGCTAGGCAACTTAAGGATTATTTTATTTAACTAGTATGTCATCAATTCACCTAACTTTGACATTTTGACCAACTTGTTTCCTATGGCCGGCCAAGCACATTTAAAAGGGTTTGACTGTCCTTTAAAGGTCCTCAATTTAATTCTCTAGCTATTTAACACATTTGGGTACTAAAATGCAACTTTTGCCTTCTTATACGATTTAGTCCTTTTTCGCAATTGTGCTAAAAAACATTAAAATTAGCTCCCCAAATTTTCATGCACTAATATAATCATACTATAACCTCATAATAATAATAAAAATAATTTTCCCAACTTCGAATTTGTGGTCCTGAGACCATTGTTCCAACTAGGCCCTAAATTGGGATGTTATATTTCTCCCATTAGGGATTTTCGTCCCCTAAAATCTTACCGAAGAATAGATTCGGGTACTGGTCTCGCAGAGACTCCTCGGGTTCCCATGTGGCTTCCTCGACTCCATGTCTATGCCACAATACCTTCATTAGAGGTATATTCTTATTTCTTAACTGTTTGACCTCTCGAGCTAAGATCTTGACCGGCTCCTCACCATAAGTCATATCCGGAAGAATCTCAACTTCTGTTGGCGCAATTTTATGCGAAGGGTCTGACCTGTACCGGCGTAACATGGACACATGAAACACATTGTGGATCTTTTCTACTCCGGTGGAAAATTCAATCCATAGGCAATAGGCCCTACTTTCTCGGTAATCTCATTAGGTCCTATGAAACGAGGACTCAACTTGCCCTTCTTTCCAAACCTGAGGACTTTCCTCCACAAAGAAACTTTCAAGAATACTTTATCATCGACTTCAAACTTAATTTCCTTTCGTCTCAAATCCGTGTAGGATTTTTGTCTATCCGATGCGGCTTTTAGACAGTCACGAATCACTTTAACTTTCTCCTCAGCCTCTTTGACCAAATCAACCCCGTAAATCTGATTCTCTCTCAACTCAGTCCAGTATAAGTGCGTTCGACACTTTCGCCCGTACAAGGCCTCATAAGGCGCCATCTTTAGACTCAACTGATAGCTGTTGTTGTAGGTGAATTCAACCAATGGGGAGTATTTTTCCCAACTTCCTTGAAATTCGAGAACACAACATCTCAACATGTTCTCTAAGATCTGTATCACTCTCTTCGACTGTCTGTCAGTTTATGGATGAAATGCAGTGCTGAAACTCATCTTGGTTCCCAAAGCTTCTTGTAACTTTTTCCAAAACCTTGAGGTAAAACTCGGATCTCTATCAGGCACAATCGATAATGGCACTCCATGAAGCCTTACAATCTCAGAAATATATAAGTCGGTTAATTTCTCGAGGGAGTAGTCGGTACGCACTGGTACAAAGTGTGCCGACTTAGTTAGTCTGTCGATAATAACCCATACTGCATCTTTCTATTTCGGGGTTACTGGCAAACTGGTCACGAAGTCCATAGTGATACGATCCCATTTCCACTCAGGGACCATAATAGGTAGAAGTAAACCCAAAGGTACTTAATGTACAGCCTTTACTTGTTGACACACCAGGCACTTGGAAACAAATTCTGAGATGTCTCTTTTCATACTCGACCACTAATACATTTTCTTAAGGTCGTTGTACATTTTCGTACTACCCGGGTGGATGGATAAACAACCCCCATGAGCCTCTCTCAGAATCTTCTAAATAAGCTCATCGTTCTTGGGTATACAAATTCTGTCTTTGAACATTATACAACCATCGGTATTAATACTAAAATTTGATTTAATACAACCATCGGTATTAATACTAAAATTTGATTTAATCTCTGACTCATACTGAGTTCTCTTGGCTTGCAATTTCTCATCACCTTTTTGAGTTTCACGGATTTCATGAAGAAAAGTCGGTCTGGCTCTCAACTCTGCTAGGATCGAACCATTATTAGATATAGTCAACTGGGTGTTCAAGGCTCTCAAGGCAAACAATGACTTCCTACTTAAGGCGTCGACGACTACATTCGCCTTTCCCGAATGGTAGTCGATAATCAACTCATAATCCTTTAACAGATCTAACCATCGACGTTGCCTCAAATTCAACTCTTTTTGAGTCATCAAGTACTTAAGCTCTTATGGTCGGTGAATACCCGACATTTCTCTCCATACAAAAGGTGTCTCCAAATCTTCAGTGCGAACACCATAGTTGCTAGCTCTAAATCATGGGTCAGATAATTTCTCTCGTGTGGTTTTAGCTGTCTCGAGGCATAGGCTATAAACTTGCCCTCCTGTATGAGCACACACCCTAACCCATTTAAGGAGGCGTCGCTAAAAATCACAAATTCCTTGCCTGACTCTGGTTGCACTAACATTGGGGCTTCGGTCTACAAAGCCTTTAATTTCTCAAAACTCTGTTGGCACTCTTCTATCTTTTCAAACTTGACATCTTTCTACAGTAGCCTTGTTATCGGTGTAGCTATCATGGAGAATCCGTTTACTAATCATCCATAGTATCCCGCTAGCCCCAGAAAACTACGAACCTCTGTTACATTCCTCGGCGGTTTCTGTTCCACATTAGTTGAGATCTTACTTGGGTCAACTCTGATTCCATCACCCGACACAATGTGTCCTAGAAATCTGACCTCGTTGAGCCAAAAATCGCTCTTACTAAACTTGGCATAAAGTTTCTTATCCCTCAAGGTCTGTAACACAGTTCTCAAATGCTCCGCGTGCTCATTCTCATCATGCGAATAAATCAATATGTCATCGATAAAAATGACGACGAACCTGTCCAAGTTTGGTCGGAAGATGCGGTTCATCAAATCCATAAATACTGCCGGGGCATTTGTTAATCCAAAAGGCATAACAACAAACTCGTAATGCCCATATCTCGTCTGAAAAGCTGTCTTCGGTACATCTTGTTCCTTAACTCGTAACTGGTAGTAACCCGACCTCAAATCTATCTTAGAGAATACAATGGCTCCTCTCAATTGATCGAAGAGATCATCGATCCTCGGCAATGGATACTTGTTCTTCACTGTCACTTTGTTAAACTGTCTATAGTTGATACATAACCTCATCGACCCATCTTTCTTTTTCACAAAAAGTACTGGAGCACCCCATGGTGAATAACTCGTCCTAGCAAAGCCCTTATTTGTTAATTCTTGCAACTGTACTTTCAACTCTTTCAACTCGGTGGGGGCCATTCTATACGGTGCAATTGAGATTGGCGTCGTACCAGGAACTAACTCAATACCAAACTCAACTTCTCTCTCTTGAGGTAATCTGGACAACTCTTCCAGAAAAACATCTATAAACTCACAAACCATGGTATTGATTCAATCTTTGACTCGGACACTTGAGTATTCAGAACAAAACCTAGATAAGCCTCATACCTTTTTCTCAAATATTTTTCAGCGGTCAAAGACGATATTACCACAGGCAATTTATCCAAGTCATCTGGTCCAACCTGAATAATATTCCCATCTTCACACTTTAACTTAATAATCTTCTTTCCACAGTCCACTACAACACTATGAGAAGTCAACCAATCTATCCCGAGGATTACATCAAACTCATTGAATGATAATAACATTAAATTAGCCAGAAAATAATGACCTCTAATTATCAAAGGACGATTCCTACATACTTGGTCGACTAGCACATGTCTGCCTAAAGGGTTGGATACTTTTATCACAAACTCAGTGGACTCTACTATCATACTCATACGGGGTATCAAATCCATACAAATATAAGAGTGGGTAGACCCCGGATCAATCAAAGCAGCAATAGATATATCATGAATAGAAAAGGTACCCGTGATCACATTGGGAGATTCTGCCTCTTCATGGGCACGAATAGCATAAGTCCTCGCAGGCGCTCTGCCCTCGGACCTCGCCACAGCATCTCTAGTCGCACCTCTACTGCTAGTTCCACTGCCCAGGTTCTTTTGTGGTCTGCCCCTCAAATGAGCACTACTCACCCTCACATCTTGCTTTTTCTCCTTGTCATCAATTTTGGGGCAATCTCGGATGAAGCGGTCTAATGATCCACACCTGAAGAAACCTTTTTCATTCACTCTGCACTTGCCAAAATGACGTCTACCGCTCTGTGGACACTCCGATCTATTTGGCCGAGCGCTGCCGACACTCGCGACAGAAGTGGTCTGAGCTCTCGATGCCATGTTCTGCTTGTTCTTGTTTCTACTTGGAAACCCATTGAAATGTTTGATCTGGTAGTGAACTCTTTTGATCTCTTGGATGAGGACTGATGTGATTTCTCCATCTGTCTCTTCTTTAAATCTCACTACTCAATGGCCGCTTTCCTTCTCTCTTTGACCAGCTCTTCTATTTTACACTATCTTTCAACGAGCACCACAAATTCTCTTAATTCCAGGATGCCCACAAACACTCGGATATCTTCATTGAGGCCATCCTCAAACCTCTTACACATGGTAGCTTTAGTGGATACGCATTCTCGTGCATATTTACTGAGTTTTATAAACTCACGCTCATATTCTGTCACAGTCTTATTGCCCTGCTTCAACTCTAAAAATTCTTTCCTTTTCTGGTCTATGTACCTATGGCTAATGTACTTCTTTCTGAACTCTTCTTGGAAAAATTCCCAAGTTACTCTTTCTCTCGGTACCACAGACACGAGGGTATTCCACCACTGATAAGCCGAATCCAGTAGGAGTAACGTCGCACACTTCACCCACTCATTAGGTATGCATGATAATTCATCAAATACTCTTATGGTATTTTCGAACCAAAACTCTGCCTTCTCCGGGTCGTCATCTAAGTTAGCCTGAAATTCCTCGGCCCCTTATTTTCGGATCTTGTTTATCGGAGGCTTTTCTCTTCTAAACATGTCCGCACTTTACGGAGCTATCGGGGCATACTGAGGAATCAGAGGAGGTGGGGGAGGTCGAGTGTTCGGGTTCGTACGAACAAACTCCGTATACCAAGCATCCATCATTCAGAGGTAGACTTCTCTAGCCCGTCCGCCTTGGCCCATAGTCACGGGCTCACTTTCTACTGGCGTGGTCCACTCTGTAGGAGCCAACGCATTACTTTTCACGTCATCCGCCATGGTTCTATCAGGATGCTTTTACTATATAAGAAAAACATAATTTATTTCATCAGGAATCTTCACACTATCAATATGTTTTTATGGCATGTATAGCTAGACTTGTACTCTAGCTAGGTTAGTCCTAGAACCAACTAAACCATAGCTCTGATACCACTAAATGTAACACCTTTCACCCGCATTCAATGCTGAAATAGGGTTTGAGGTGCTACAGAACTTAAACTAACCAATCTTAGGAAATCGGGCCATAAAATTTTGATCACTTTAAAACTTTTCACTTTATAGTCAATTTATCCTTTAATAGAGCTTATGGGGCCCATAACATAAATTTAAAGTGGTTCAGGACCGAATCGAGGGCTCGAGAAAAACTCAAAAAAATCATGCTTTAAGACTCCACACGCCCGTGTGGGTATAGGGCACACACCCGTGTGCTAGGGACACGCCCGTCTCCCATACCCGTGTGGCCAATTTAATTCTAAAATTTTTCATGTAACAAGTGTAGACTTCACACGGCCTGGACACACGCCCGTGTCCTTTGCTCGTGTCCTTTCACATGGCCACGACACACCCGTGGTGCAGACCGTGTGTAAAAACCTGGGTATTCAGTTTTTGACGTTAGCATTACACGGCCAAGGTACACGTGTAATATCCTGATTTTGGGCCTAGTCAGAATAGTGGTTTCGTGACCACAAAATCCGAGATAGAAATAATTATTTTATAATTATTTTTAGGTTTATGATATGATTGCATGATTGTGTGAAAATTTCGTGACGAAATTCTATGCATAAAGTGCTTAAATTGAAATTAGGGACTAAATCGAATAAGTTGCAAAACTTGCATTCTAGAAGTTTTTAGTATGAAATTACTTTGGAATATTAATTAGGAGGTCTTAAATAGAAATTTTACCAATTTCTAAGTTTATGGACAAAAATTGGACATGGATGGAATTTTTGGAAAGTTTAGTAGTAAGGGCATTTTGGTCATTTAGGGGTAAAATGAATTAAAATACAAAATTAAAAGCCAATTTTGCTCATCTTCAACACCATGGCCGAATATAGCAAGGAAAAACCATGGCTAGGGTTTTTCAAGCTTCCAAGCTCGATTTTAAGTCCATTCTAGCCCCGTTTTTCAAGTTCTTTACGTTTTTGGAGTCCCGGTAGCTCGATTTAGCTTATGCTAGCAATAAATTAACCTAGGGTTTATATTTGGAAAAATACCCATAGGTGAAATTTGTGTATTTTGGTGTTTTATGATAGAATATGAGGTTTTAAATTATGTTAGACAACTTGTGCTACTCGGTTTTAAGTGAAAACGAGCAAAAGGGCTTAATCGGTAAAAATACCTAATAGTCATAAGTACATGTTAGAGTGAGAATTTGATGTTTCCATAGAAGGGAAAAATGATCAGCATGCCATAAAACATAAGAAAATAGGCTGAAGTTTAATTTACGAGCTTTGGGGCAAAAGTGTAAATATGCAAAAGTTTAGGGACAAAATTGTAATTTTTCCAAAATATGATTTTGGGTCAATTTGAATAATGTGAGTCCTAATTAGACTATATTTTAAATGATAGAGCATGAAAAACTGAAATTCAGGCTAAAATGGGGAAAATTCCAAGCTGTGGACCAAATGGTAAAAGTAGCCATTTTCGCGTACTAGGTAAGTTCATATGTAAATGTTGGTAACATAGTTATTATTTTAAATATTTTTATGTTATTTAAATGATATAATAATTATTATGAAATATTATACTCGTGATAATTGTTTGATAATATGTCAAATTATGTGATATACTTGGAAAATGTGAAATACTACCGAGTATCGGTATCGGTATTCCGTAGAAGATGGTTGAGACACATGATTGGGAAAAAGGTCCCGTTGAACCTTAGGAATGGATTAGGATACAAGTGACATGTCACTGGGATATTTGGGCATCCGAACTCGTTGAGTTGAGTCCGAGTTCACTTATGGATGCGAATGTCCGAACTCGTTGAGTTGAGTCCGAGTTCGTGAGATGTAACTAGGCATCCGAGCTCGTTGAGTTGAGTCCGAGTTCGCTTATGGGTGGGTTACATAGTAGTTTGGCTACATATGTGGCACTTATGTGCAAACTTTCCATGTATCCGAATTATATTCCGATGTGTTCAACGGGTAAAGTTCTACTCAAATGGAGGAATACTCAAGATAAAATGGACGTATTGGTAAGTGTTGTGAAATGGATACTTTGAACAGGTATGTACTTAACCCTCGGGTTGAAAAATCGATATAACAACAATATGGTAAGATGATAAATGAAAATATGATATGAATGTCTTGGTGATGATTATGCAAATGATGTTTTATGTTTGCTTCTATGGTTATGTTACTTGCTATTTGCATGTGAACTTACTAAGCATTTATGCTTACTCCCTCCTTTTCATTCCTTGTAGTGTTGACAAGCCAGCTTGAAAATCGGGAACGGTCGGAGGCACGCTCACACTATCTGTATACCATCTTGGCATAATGGCTTGTATATTTTGAGTATGGCATGTATAGCATTATAATCATTTTGTATATATGGTCTTATGATATGGTTATTGAGTAGTATAAAAATGCTTGGTAATGATTAGCCATTGGAATGGCTAATTATGATCATATTTGGTGTTATGTATGTCAAATTGCTAGTTAATCCATGGAAACCATGAAATAGGTAAAATTTACCATAAAATAGATTCAGACAGCAGTAGTGACGTGAATTTGAAAAATCATTAAAAATAGTAGAGATATAATTAGATGATGAATAAAATATGGAATTGAATAATTATGAGTCTATTTTCATATGGAAGAAACGAAACAGGTATATGAGTTATATTTTATGAGATATTTAAATTTTTGTGAAACAGGGCCAGAGCGATTTCTGGATCCCCTATTCTGACTTTGGAAATTCACTATAAATTGTATAAAAATAATTAGAAGTAATAATTTATATGTAAAGATTTATTATTGAGTCTAGTTTTAAGAGAAACAAACTTCATAGTCATTGAAATTCTGTACAGAGAGATATCTAATTCGTAATACACAGAGGTCAGAGCAGTCGAACCCTGAAACAGGGGAGATTTTAACTAATAAACTGTACTAATTGGCCTAGCCAAAAATTCTAGAAAAAAAATTAATAAATAGATATATGAGTCTAGTTTCAGGAAAAATTTATAGAATTGGATTTTGAGTTTCATAATTCGAGATATGAATTTTTAAGCGACCGTGATGCAGTTAGCCAGCTTGTCTGGAATTTCTAAAATTAAATTGTTTGAGCTGTTTAAGCAATGAATTAAGTCTGTTAACACCTCGTGTTCGACTCCGGCAACGGTCTCGGATACGGGGTGTTACAACATGCCCGTGTACTAGGCCGTACCCCTCTACACGGCTGAGGCACACGACCGTGTCTCTGCCCGTGTGATAAATACTATGCATTCTGACTTGAAACTTCTAGGTGCAGGGGACACACGACCTTCTCACATGACCATGGGGCTGTCCGTGTGTCACACATAGCCTAGACACATGCCCGTGTGTCTACCCGTATGGACAATATGAGGCTATTTACCAAGCCTCATTGCCACCCTACCATGCCTATTTTCATGCCAACACCAACTAATACCAAATCAAACATGATAGACATTCATTTAACCATGAAGATGCATCTATTATAGACTCAAAATAAATGTTACCCTCATTCAAGGCTTAATGTAAAATGTGGAAACTATTTCAAGCCAACACATTTGGCCAATTCTCAAAAACACAAAATAATAAGATCTAGCCCTATACATGCCATATTCAAAAATATAAATCCAACTATACCGAGTATTACGACTGATAGTGTGATCGATATCTCTGATTTTAAGGGACCCTTGAACTAATTAAGTGGCACTGAAAGAAAAGGGAAAGGAAAGAGAGTAAGCATAAAGTTTAGTAAGTTGCATATAAATAAATATACAACAAAAATTTCACCATTAGTTATCATGCTCATAACTCAAATGTAAGCATAAACTTGACTTACTCATTACCATCTACTCAAATCTCACTTTCTAATTTGAGCTCATTACTCATGCATACCAAATAGGTACCTCTACCACTCAACATTATTATACTTTCTTTATTAAATCACTTTCGTAACATTTAAAGTTAAACCTTTCGAAAATACTACTGGATATTCTATAAGCCTCAAGCATGGGGTAAGTTGTCGATGCCATGTCCCAGACATGGTCTTACACTGGCTATTATCATCAAGGCTGATGCCATGTCCCAGACATGGTCTTATACTAGCTTTTGTATATACATGCTAGTGCATGTCCTAGACATGTCTTACAGTAGCACAACTCTTAGCCGATGCATGTCCCTGACACGTCTTACACTGGCTATCATCGTCGAGGCCAATGTATGTCTTAGACATGTCTTACACTGTCACTCATCTCTACACCGATGTCATGTCCCAGACATGGTGTTACACTGGTTCTCCTAATGTGGCCGATGCATGTCACAGCCATGTCTTACACTGGCACACAAGTAACCCGAATGCTAAGGTACGAATATCCGGTTTGTTTCCTAGGGATCCAATGGGATCTTTCTACTACCTCAATTATTACTATGCATTCTCATTTCACAATCTAGCAAGTCATGCTATATCAGTTCAATGACAATTCGAATACATGTATTAACAATGTAGTTATATTATTTACATACAACTTACCTCGGATTACAAAATGTACTCGACCAGTCGATTAGTCTATTTGCTTGGCTTTCCCCCGGTCTAGGTTCAGGTTCGGTAAATCTTGATCTATAATAGCAAAATGCACTTATTTAGTCACTAAACACAATTAGGCAATCTAAAATTTACATTTTTGGTAAAATGACCATTTTGCCCCTAGACCTCGGCAAAATTACCATTTTGCCCCTATGATCAAAATTTGATTTGTATCGAATTTCTTCGTATCTCAAGCCAAACTGAACTCTCTTTACTATTATGGCAACCCCAAAATCTCACTATTCACACACTTAACACTTATTTCGCAACTTATGCAAAATAGTCCTTTTAGGTGTTTTCATGCTAACATCTTTCAAAAAAGTTGTTTAGAACTCATCTAAGATTTATTTTCTTCCATAAAATTTCAGAAAATAACATGAACATCCACATGGTGAAACCCTAGACATTTCACCATTTTTCAAGATAGTCCTCTCATTTGAAAGCCCATGCTTCGAGCATTCAAAATATGTAAAATCATCAAAAAAACCATCAAAATTTACTTACTTGAGAGAGGAATAAATTGCTGAAATTTTTAGAGCTTAAAACCCCAATTTTTGCAGGTATATTCGGCCTAAGGAGAAGAAATGGAATGAATGAGATGAAGGCTAGGCAACTTAGGTATTATTTTATTTAACTAGTATGTCATCAATTCATCTAACTTTGACATTTTGACCAACTTGTCTCCTATGGCCGGCCAAGCACATTTAAAAGGGTCTAATTGCCCTTTAAAGGCCCTCAATTTAATTCTCTAGCTATTTAACACATTTGGGTACTAAAATGAAACTTTTACCTTTTTATGTGATTTAGTCCTTTTTTGCAATTGTGCTAAAAACATTAAAATTAGCTCCCCAAATTTTCATGCACTAATATAATCATACTATAACCTCATAATAATAAAAATAATAATTTTTCCAACTTCGAATTTGTGGTCTCGAGACCACTGTTCTGACTAGGCCCTAAATCAGGCTGTTACACACTTAAACCACCAAAATGGTACCATTTCATCATTCAATTAGGCAGATGAAAAATCAACCAAATGCACAATTTATACAATATCTGTTTCAACCAATTTCAATACTTAATTCAATGTCATTTACCTAATCAATTACTTAACAACTCAACTTCTAAAATCATACTTCATCAAAGCATTTCTCAAACATTTAAACTTCTTAATTCAATTAACCATACTCATACTAAACATGCCAAAATAAGCCATTTCTATTAGCAAAACATATATTAATATTAACATCATTTACAAGCCAACTCTCATGGCTATAATCACAACCAAAATACCACATCTAGCCTATTCATGCCATATACCATATATACACAACTCCAAAGTACCAAATAAATGTCCGATAGTGCGATGATGTTCCCGATGACTTACGAATCCGAGCTAGCCTTGATTCACTATAAAACATAGACAAATAACACGGAGTAAGCTTCATAGCTTAGTAAGCTCGTATGTAAATAACTTAATGCATCAAATAAATGTAAAATAACCAATTTCACATTAACTACAAACCTTTCTCATGTCTTAAATCATGATTAAATACCATCTCATTGAACTTTCTCTAATTAATACTCGAATAGGTTCTATACATACCTGTATCGTCTCGTACTAACCTCTTTTTCAATCAGTTTATTCATTTACCCACTGAACCATTCGGAATAGAAATTGGATACTCAATAGTCTCATACAATAAGTACTTATACCTTGGCCCATAGCCAAATCAAGGTAACTCATCCGAAGAACAACTATCATGGCCCGAAGCTAAATCATCCAATATGCATGTCCCGAAGCCAAATAGGTATAACTCGCACTCGAAGTGCTAATATCATGGCCCAAAGCCAACTCAACTTATCATCTAATAACAAGACACTAGTATCCAAATCTATTCCTAAAGTTCAACAAGGATTTCACACCTTTTGTTTCTATCATCGAATGCATTCGTAGAGTTAAATTAGTTTTAATGGTAATTCATCAATGGAAACTCTTAAAATCTTTAGCAGTTTCGAAGTTAAAGGTACGGGCTAGCTAGATTGAGCTACAATGATTACAAAAATATATGTATATCATAAAAAATTGAGCTAAAATCATACCTTAATTACTTGAATTTGCCTAGCCGAATGAAGAACCCTAGTTCTTCTTGTTCTTCTTTTAATTTCGGTTATAAGACGATAATATGAACCTTTAATTGGTTTTGTTTTATTTATTATAAGTTAAATTACTAAATTACAAATATAACCTTAATAAATAACCATTTAAATAATCCATTCTATGCCCATAAATGTCCACTTATACTTTTAATGGTCTAATTACCATTTAAGGCCATCATATTTAAAAGCCAAAGCCAATTGACCCCTTTAACTAATAGAATGATACTTTTGCATTTTATGCGATTTAGTCCTTTTTCTAAAATTGACTATTCAAATGATAAAATTAGCTCACCGAATTTTCACACATATCAAATAACATGCTGTAAATACAAAAAATAATATTAAAATAATTTTTTGACATCGAATTTGTGGTTCTGAAACCACTATTCTGATTTAGCTAAAACTGGGTTGTTACAACACTTCCCCCTTAGGGATTTTCGTCCTAAAAAATCTTACCAGTTAATAGGTTCAGGTATTGTTTTCTCATAGCATCCTCGAGTTCCCACGTAGCTTTTTCAACCCCATGTCGATGCCATAATACTTTCACTAATGCAATTTTCTTATTTCTTAAGTCTTTGATCTCACGAGCTAAAATTAGAATCGATTCTTCAGGATATGACATATCAGACTGAATTTCAAGCTTGAAACAACTACATTGTGCTTCGCTTAGAATCTTTCGAATAAGTTCATAATTTTTTGGTACGCATATTCTATCACGAAACATCAAACAGTCATCAGGCCCTATTTGAAACTTTGAATTAGAAGTTAACTCACACTGAGCTCGTTTTGCTTGCGATTCATTATCAAAATTTTGAGCCTCACAAATTTGCTACAGAAATAACGGTCTCGTTTTCAACTCGGCTACAATCAAACCGTCATAAGACAAAGTTAACTATATGTTCAGAGCACGTAAAGCAAATAAGGACTTTTGACTCAAAGCATCAGCAACTATGTTCGCTTTCCCTGGATGATAGTCAACCACTAATTCATAATCTTTTAACAAATCTAACCATCTTCGCTATCTCCAATTCAAATCTTTTTGAGTCATCAGATATTTCAAGCTTTTGAGGTCAGTATAAATATTGCATTTCTCACTAAACAAGTAATGACACCAAATTTTCAATGCGAACATTATCACGGCTAACTCTAGATCGTATGTCGGATAATTTTTTTCGTGTGGCTTCAATTGTCTTGAGGCATAAGCTACAACTTTGCCTTCCTGCATCAAAACACAACCCAGGCCATTTAACGATGCATCGCTGAAAACTATAAATTCTTTACTCGACTCAAGCTGAACTAACACTGGTGCCTTTGTCAATAATGCTTTCAACTGGTCGAAGCTCCGCTGACACTTTTCTGACTACTCAAATTTAACATCTTTTTGAAGCAATCGTGCCATCGGAGTCATAATCATCAAAAAGCCTTTCACAAATCGTCTATAATAATTGGCTAGTCCTAGAAAACTATGGACTTCAGATACATTTCTCAGAGGCTTCCAATCTATAATTGCAAAAATTTTGCTCGGGTCAACTCGGATACCTGCCGCTGAAACTTTATGTCCCAGAAAACCAACCTCTTGTAGCCAAAACTCATATTTGCTGAACTTTACAAATAACTTTTTATTTCTCAAAGTTTATAGCACAATTCTCAAATGCTCAGCATGCTTAGATTCATCTCGAGAGTAAATTAAAATGTCATCAATAATCACAACTATGAATCGGTCTAAGTACGGGCTGAAAATTCGGTACATCAAGTTCATAAAAACAGCAGGTACATTTGTTAGTCTGAAAGGTATAACAAGAAATTTGTAGTGTCTGTACCTTGTTCTAAATGCAATTTTTGGCACATCTGAGTCTTTAACTCGCAACTGGTAATAACTCGTTCCGAAATCAATTTTTGAAAATACTGTTGCCCCTTTTAATTGATCAAACAAATCATCTATTCATGGCAAAGGGTATTTGTTCTTGATCGTCACTTTGTTGAGCTGTCAGTAGTCTATACACATTCTCATCGTGTCATCTTTCTTTTTCACAAATAATACCGATGCACCCCTAGGAGAGAAACTCGGTCTAGCAAAACCTTTATCTGTCAACTCTTGCAACTAGGCTTTCAATTCTTTTAACTCTTTCGTGGCCATTCTGTACAGAGCTATCGATATCAGTGTTGTTCTCGGTACTAATTCAATACAAAACTCAACCTCTCTGATAGGTGGTAAACCCGATAACTCTTCGGGAAATACATGTGGATACTCACACACAACTAGAACTAATTCAATCTTTGTTTTTGTCACTTTCGTATCCAGTACATAAACAAGATAAGCTTCACACCCCTTTCTAACAAATCTCTGAGCTAACATAGACGAGATCACAACTGGCAAACTATTCAGATCATCAGATTCAATTCTAATAGTCTCATTATTCTAACATTTCAGTTCAATTGTCTTTTGTCTACAATTCACTATAGCATTGTGCATAGTTAACCAATCCATACGCAAAATCACATCAAATTCATCGAATTGCAACAACATCAGATTAGTCGAAAAACAGAAATACCGATTCATTAACAGACAATTCTTGCAGACTTTGTCAACCAAAACACATTTGCCTAAGGGGTTTGATACTCTAATCACACATTCAGTAGACTCTACAGGCAAAGTCTTACTAGATACTAAATTCATACATATATAAGAATGAGTTGATCCTGGATCTATCAATGCAATCACATTAGTATCATAAAGAGTGAAAGTACCAGTGATAACATCTAGAGATAACACTTCTTCGCGAGCGCGAATAGCGTAGGCTCTAGCAGGTGCTCTGACCTCAGACCTCACAGCTGAATCCTTTGTCACCCCTCTACTGCCACTTACATTTTCAAAAATTCTAGATGGTCTACCTCTATTCAACGTGTTACTTGGTCTCACACTCTGAACTTTATCTTTCAGGGCAACCTCGGATAAAGTGATCTAGCGAACCACATTTGTAACAAGCTTTATTATTTTTATTCCAGCATTCTCCATAATGTCGCCTCCTACGCTACTGACACTCGGGTTTGTTGTCTCTCACACTACCAACACTCGCTACTGATGTAGCTTGAGCTTTAAAACCTGAGTATTATTTTCTATGATCTCTGTTCGAATATTTGTTTGAAGCTTTTGAGCAAGCGTACGAATCTTTGAATTTCTTTGAGGAAGATTGATACGGCTTACTCATCGATCTTTTTCTCGAGTCTTTAGCTTCTGAATATGCTTTTATCTTTTCTTTACTAAGATCTTCGGCTTTACAAGCCCTTTCAACGAAAACAACAAATTCTTTCAACTCTAGAATTCCAACTAGAAGTTTTATATCTTTGTCCAGCCTATCAACAAACTGCTTGCACATTATTTCTTTAGTAGACACATACTCTCGAGCATACTTATTTAACCGTATGAATTCTCTTTTATACTTAGTAACAGTCATTCGAACTTGTTTTGACTCTAGAAACTCTTTATGCTTTTGATCAAGGAATTGCTAACTTAGATATTTCTTTCGGAACTCTGTCTAAAAGAATTCCTAGGTAAACCATTCTTTCGGAACCACAGATATCAACATTTTCAACCATTGATAAGCGGTGTCTCTCAGCAAAGATACAACACATTTAATGCATTCATCAGGAGTACAATATAATTTATCGAATACTCGAATCGTATTTTCGAGCTAGTACTCAGCTCCTTCAGTTTCATCATCAACAGTAGCCCGGATCTCTTCAGCCCCATGTTTACGAATCTTATCTACTGGCAGCTTGTTCAACCGTATCGGGTCTATAACTTGAGAAACAACAGGGATTTGTTGAGGAATAAGTGGGGGTGGAGGTTTTTGAGTAGTCAGATTTGTTCGAACAAACTCCGTGAACCACTCGTTCATCATTTAGAAAAAGGCTTGTTTAGCCTCTCCCTTGTGGCTACTCGTTACAGGCTTAGAATCCGATGGTGCTGCCCTTTGAGTGGGAGCAGGTACATTACTCTTTACATTATCGGCTACTGCTCGTTCGGGATCCATTACTATATGAAAACACAATTTAAGCTGTCAAGAATCATTACACTATCGCAGAGTATATATGGCATGTATAGCTAAACTCACATACGCTACGTTAGTCCTAGAATTGACTAAACCGTAGCTTTGATACCAATAAAATGTAACACCCCTAACCTGCATCTGTTGCTGGAGTAGGGTTACGAGGTATTACCGATTAATTCACAACGTATAGCATACATTTATCAACCATAAAGTATTCATTCTCATAAATCATTCAACACAATCACATTGTCCCATATAAGGGCTTATAAAGCCTTAAACATGCTTTAAAAGGGGTTCGGGACTAAACCGATATCATACAAAAATTTTGGAAACTTAGAAGAATTTAACCATACAGGGATCACACGCTCGTGTGAATAGGCCGTGTGCCGTACACGGCTCTAGATACGCCCGTGTCTCACTCCGTGTGGAAATAGGGCATACATATTGACTTGGGTCACACGGCCAACCACACGCCCGTGTGCCTAGCCCGTGTGCCCTTTGAAGTGGCTACACATGCCCATGTGCCAGGCCGTACCAAAACAATAGGGTATACTGACTTATGCAACACGACCAAGTCACACGCCTGTGTGCTGGGCCGTATGCCAGTTAGGGGGTATACTGACTTGTACCACATGGCCAGTCACATGCCCATGTGTGAGACTGTGTGGGGCATACTGACTTCACTTTAAAATCAACACGATGGGACACACGGCCGTGTAACATGACCGTGTGTTGCACACGATCGAAACACACGCTCGTGTCTCTACCCATGTGGACAAAAATAGGCCATTTGCAAGGCCAATTTGCCACCCTAACTCATGCTCACTTAAACCACCAAAATGGTACCATTTCATCATTCAATTAGGCAGACGAAAAATCAACCAAATGCACAATTTATACAATATCTGTTTCAACCAATTTCAATACTTAATTCAATGTCATTTACCTAATCAATTACTTAACAACTCAACTTCTAAAATCATACTTCATCAAAGCATTTCTCAAACATTTAAACTTCTTAATTCAATTAACCATACTCATACTAAACATGCCAAAATAAGCCATTTCTATTAGCCAAACATATATCAATATTAACATCATTTACAAGCCAACTCTCATGGCTATAATCACAACCAAAATACCGCATCTAGCCTATTCATGCCATATACCGTATATACACAACTCCAAAGTATCAAATAAATGTCCGATAGTGCGATGATGTTCCCGATGACTTGCGAATCCGAGCTAGCCTTGATTCACTATAAAACATAGACAAATAACACAGAGTAAGCTTCATAGCTTAGTAAGCTCGTATGTAAATAACTTAATGCATCAAATAAATGTAAAACAACCAATTTCACATTAACTACAAACCTTTCTCATGTCTCAAATCATGATTAAATACCATCTCATTGAACTTTCTCTAATTAATACTCGAATAGGTTCTATACATACCTGTATCATCTCGTACTAACCTCTTTTTCAACCAGCTCATTCGTTTACCCATTAAACCATTCGGAATAGAAATTGGATACTCAATAGTATCATACAATAAGTACCTATACCATGACCCGTAGCCAAATCAAGGTAACTCATCCGAAGAACAACTATCATGGCTCGTAGCCAAATCATCCGATTTGCATGGCTTGAAGCCAAATCGGTATAACTTGCACCCAAAGTGCTAATATCATGGCCCGGAGCCAACTCAACTTATCATCTAATAACAAGACACTAGTATCCAAATCTATTCCTAAAGTTCAACCGAGATTTCACACCTTCCGTTTCTATCATCGAATGCATTCGTGGAGTCATTTTACAATTCGAATATTATCCAAAATCTCATTATCACAATTTATGTAAATCAAAGCTTTTAACATACTTTTATAATGAAATTACCACATACGAACTTGCCTCTAGTATGAAAATGGCAAAATGAGTCAATTACTCGATGATCTTGCCTTTCCCCCGATCTAATTTTAGATTCCTCTTTTCTTAATCTAAATTTATTCAAAATTAACTTATTTAATCAACCATTCATTCAATTTAGTCCAAGACATACATTTAGGCCTATTTGCACATTAGCCCCTAAACTTTCACATTTAATCAATTTAGTCCATATTTCACAAATACACAAAATTCACACAATTTCAATAAACCCAAGCTCAGACGAATTACCATAGTACCCCTAGTAGCCCAAAACTTTCATTTATTTCACATTTCAACCACGCAATTTGCACATTTCACAATTTAATCCTTATTATGCATTTTCATCAAAAATCACTTTACAAAACATGAAAACCTATCATCAAAAATTCATATTTCATCTTCAAACACCAAAGAACACATAAACTCATCAATGGCAACTCTTAAAATCTTTAACAGTTTTGAAATTAAAGGTACAGGCTAGCTAGATTGAGCTGCAATGATTACAAAAATATAGATATTATCAAAAACTGAGCTAAAATCGTACTTTAGTTGCTTGAATTTGCCTAGCCGAATGAAGAACCCTAGTTCTTCATGTTCTTCTTTTAATTTCGGTTATAAGATGATAATAGGAACCTTTAATTGGTTTTGTTTTATTTATTATAAGTTAAATTACTAAATTACAAATATAGCCTTAATAAATAACCATTTAAATCATCCATTCTATGCCCATAAATGTCCACTTTTACTTTTAATGGTCTAATCACCATTTAAGGCCATCATATTTAAAAGCCAAAGCCAATTGACACCTTTAACTAATAGAATGACACTTTTGCATTTTAATCGATTTAGTCATTTTTCTTAAATTGACTATTCAAATGATAAAATTAGCTCACGAAATTTTCACACATATCAAATACATGCTGTAAATACCGAAAATAATATTAAAATAATTTTTCGACATCGGATTTGTGGTTTTGAAACCACTGTTCTGATTTAGCTAAGACTGGGCTATTACATATTATACCTACAGGGATTGTACAAGCAAATATTTATGAAATATAAATTTAAACAATTTGGTGATGAAAAGTATGTTGTTTTGAAAATGTGATCTAAAAACCAAAAATTAACTAAGTATTTAATTAAAAGAAAAATTCTAATGCATGATTTCTAAAAAAAAGTTTTAATTAATGTGACATAAATGTGTTAGATCAATTTCATTCTTTTAACTTAGAATTATTAAAACTATATTCATGTTGTTATGAATAATTTCACAGCAACTTGGTATCCTGTTAACTAATGCACATTCTTACTTACTAAATCCATTAATCATTTAAACACATTTCTATATCAATTCAAACAATTAATCAGATTTTCATAAGCAAATATTAGATAAAGTAAGGCAACAATATATTCCTATATTGAAACAATTTAATCACAATAATCTTACAAGTTATGCAAAGTTAAAGTATTGTTTAATACGATCGCTAATTTCACCCTCAACTACCTTAAAAGATTAAACATGCACCAATTAAATACTGTGTCAATTAATTATAATTTCAATCCATTTAATAATTAATTCAATTTTTACCTTACAATTAAAATGCAAGCATAACATAGACATGATTTTATTTAATTGAACAGTTTACTAAGGCCTAATTACAACACAAACACATTTTTAATAATTCAACTGGACATAATGTAATTAATCTAACATGAATGAAATTTAAGTCGTTTTAATTAAAGCAAGAACATCGACACAAAAAATATTCATATTCATGATCGCAACATAAACTTAAGAGATTAAGAGAAGGAAACTAGAAAAACAAATCCCGGTGATCTTCCGAAGCTAGACTAATGCTCTTCTCTCTTCTCTGCTCGTTCTGTTGATCCAAGACCTTTAAGAACACTTGATTGTTGCTGCTCCAAGAGGAGTGCTAGCTTTTTTCAAGAGGGGAAATCGGCAAAGGAAGGAAGAAAAATTGAAAGCAACCAGAAGGGAAAAGAAAGATGAGAGAAAAGGTGAGAGAGAGAGATGTGTCAAGTGAGGGATGAAAAATGAGGAAGTGAAGGAGGCTATTTATACTTGAGATTGGCAGCTCAAGTTGCATAAAAATAGCAACCAATCCCTCTTTCTATGGCCAGACATGCTAGGTAGAAAGAGTGGTTAGATTGAATTTGCTATTTTTAGCTTGTGGCTAAAAATAAAATCCATGAAAAAGGGAAGCGTTTGAACGACATTTAGGAAAAGTTCAAGGGCTAATTTGAAAGTGTTAAAATAAGCTAAAATAAGATGGTTGGGTCAGCAACATGGGATGTTTTGGGCTGCCATTTACTTAGTGGATCAGTCCTCTTCACTTAGCACATTTAGTCCTTTTTCTCTATATTAGGCTAGCATTAGATTTAACCCAATTTTTATTGGATCAAAAATAATTTTTCAATGGGTTTAAGGAGTCTAATTGGGGTGTACATGGCTGGAGAATAATCATCCCATCCTCATGGTTTAATTAATTTGAAAGCTGCTTCAACAGTCCAATCTTCTCAAAATGTCTACTGAGTCGATTTTTCATACTTTGTGCAAAATTGTCGAAAATAGATCATATTATGCAAAATTTTTATAAAAATAACTAGAATTCAAAATGTTTCATAAATTGATTGCAAATTAATTATTTTATAATAAAAATATAAAATTAAAAAAATTACTTAGAAACTGCATGAATTAGTGCTCAAAAGGTGCAAAAAATGTCCATATTTTTGTTTTTCCACACCCCAAACTTAATTCATTGCTTGTCTCAAGTAATGCACAAATTGCAAAAGAAGTTTAAGAAATTACCTTTCTAAAAATTTCTTCAAAAATCACTTCTTCCCACAATTATGAGTTTAGTGTAATCATGCTCAAGAACAAAAATTTCGAAATTATGCAACTTAAGTACACATATTGCTCAAATTATTCTTAATTATTATCATGATAGAAAAAAGTATAAACTAAATGATTTTTTAATAAATTTATGCTAAATTCATACCAATTAACTTTTATTTCCTCATTTAAGACTAAGTTGCAATCCCTAAGTTTAGTTTATGCCTCCATATGTTGAATCTTAGCAATTTCTTTCCGCTAATGTAGTCGGCACAAAAATCTAAATCAATAGGTCTTTTAAATAGGTTGTAACGTGGCTTGGCAAGAGGTAGGAAAGTTAGATAATTTTTAAGCTAAAACCCTAGACTCAGCTTGTATCAGACCGTAAGAATAAATACCTTCAAATTCACCAACCGTTTTTAAACTTGAGTACACACGCTCCTTGTATACTTCTTTTTTAGTACATATGCTCTCTCTCTCTCTCTCTCTCTCTCTCTCTTTTAACACTATTGAGCACACTACATATACTACAATATTTTTTAGCATTTGATACTTCTTCTTAGCTCCTCCAAACTTATTTTTAGAGCATATCTTGAATAGATCGAGCCTAGTTTTTGGGAAAATTTAAAGATATTTATGAGAGAAGGGATAACTTATTACTTTAGGGTTTAGAGAAAATTAGGCCATAGAGTCTCAAAGTTAAGTTTCAAGGGATAAATATTCATTAAGATTGCTTGAAAGGCTCAAATGGCCCAAACAAAGTTTTCATAAATCATTTTCAACATTCTATACCTGTTAGGGTTTTGCCTCAATAAATTACTAAGTCAATTCTAGAGACTTAAACTTTTATGCATTCTTAGCTTTTATAAGGAATTAAAAATTTCAGGGTTTGATTTACATACTTTATTAAGAGTAACATTTATGTCATAATTAGCTAACGTAATGATTATTGAGATAATAGAACTTTATTTATACTAAAGTTTATCATAATCAACAAAATTTCAAAATTTTGAGCAAAATATAACCTAATCATAACTTGATAGAAAAAAATGAAATCTGAAAAAATTTCAAATTTTTAGTCCCTCTACTTAAGATGAATAATGTCCCCATTATTAAAAACAATAGAGAAAATGAAAATATAGAAGTGAATAGATACTGTACACCAGGTAGGATCCCAGGATAAAGAGGTGAGTCAAGTTTGACTACTTAAATACCAAGCTTTTCCTAGATAGATCCAATTCTAGACATGTACATATCTATTGTCACACTTCTTATTTTGTAAATTGTTCAATTTTATTAATGATTTAACCCTCTTATTTTATTACGCGACAAATAGAAATATCCTGATGAAACTTAAAACTAAAAAAATTTAAAATACCCTAAAAAGAAAAATAAATACAAGACTCCCCCTTTTTTTTTATTTATTTGCAGACCCCTCAAAATCCAACCCATCTTTTACTTCATCATCCTTGTTTTTGCTTAAATTGCCTCCTTCCTTCCTTGTCATTGGAGTCCATGGTTCGAATATAAAGTTTCAAAATTTAGGCAAAAAGACAAACGGGTTATGAAATATTTTCTTGAAAGCATCTTTTATTGAGTCATCCTGTATTTTTTAGTATCTCCAATAAGCTTGCTGCTGCCAATGCATATGTTGCAACATATCCATTACAGTAGACTATTCAATTCATGGAATGGTGCTCAACAAAGGGACTTTTGGCGTCAGAGTTAGAAGATATGGTAAAGGTGGTTCAATTTTGGGTAGGTGGGTGAGGAGTCGACGGTAGGGTTTAGAGATGGAAGGGGTGGCAATTTTAAAGATGGTTTAGGTGTAGTGGCTTCAAATAAAGGTGTTCGGAGTGGTGATTTAGTGAATTAAGGGTTGTGACATTAAGGGGTTAAGGGAGATGAACTATATGGCTACTTAGGAGTAGCGGTAGAGCAAGGTAAGGGTTGTAGGTTGGTGATAGTATGTCTGGCTACAGACGTGTGTGACAATAAGGTTCTTTTGGATGTGGATGTATGGCAAAGGGTTGGATATTTCCCTAGTATTAATGGTAGCATCTTTTTGGATGCTAAGTTCCTATACTAACAGTAAACTGAAAAAAAAAAAACTTAAAGAAATTAGTGCTTGGGTAAAAAATTGACCCTTTACTTAACAAAACAAATAAATAAATTTTCTAGGCTACTTAGAAAAATATTTTTCTGAAAAATTACATTAAATTAAATTCCCAGGAAAGACTGGAGGGGTCACAAATGGTCTCGCTTAAGTCCTTATCTCCTAGATAGAAATTTAATTCATGTAATGATCGAAAGAAAAATTTATCTAAGTCTACAATTTTATTCAAATGGAAAAGAATTGAAAATATAAAATAAAGATAGAGAAAGAGAAGAGAAGAGTACTCCCTCAATGTCATTGGGGATCATTATTGACAGTGGCGATGTCAAAAGACCATTTGTCATACCAATCATACCCATATAGAAAGAAGATATAACTCAACATTTGATCAAGGAAAAGAAATAAGAAATGATCCTGGTATCCCTATTGAATTTCCTGCTAGTCATCCAACTTGTGTTCGCTCTTGTCAAAATCAACTCATTGTCATCATTTGTAATTGTAGTAATTTCACCCTTTTCCAATCTATGCTCAATAGGGGTTACTGAATAATTGTAGGAATCGGGGTAAATGACTCTAGCCTCTAACCATTGAGACTTGAATTTTCTCGGATCAAATACCCAAGATTAGATTAATCCCTTCCATCCTTCATTTAGTTTTGATTGAAGTGGCTTTTCAATGGATGCTTTTGGTGCCCTGAATCCTTGGGATGACAGTTCTAATGAGTCAAACCAATGTTTCAAAATGACTTCCTTCGAATATGCTTTTAACAAAATCGAGCATTCATCATTTTCATCATCATTCGTCGGATGACTTAATAACATGCGTCCCAATTCTTGGGGAACTAGCGATTCCATGTTGGAAACAATAAAACATTCTTTCATCTCATAAGGGGATTTAATAGCATTGAAGACATTAAAATTTATTATGTCATGTCAACCCTCATGCTCAGTTCACCCTTTTGTACATCGATCAACGTTCTACTGGTTTCCAAAAATGGTCTCCCCAAAATAATATGAACTTTTTTATCTGCCTCAAAATCCAACATAATGACATTACAAGTATATCAAAAGAAACCACTACTAGCCATTCCAATGGCTAGATTACAAACCACATACTTAAGCCATCTATCGCTAAGTTAGCCTATACATGTCATCATACCAAAATGATTTTATTATATATACCCAAAATGAGCTAGTGGATAGTGTGATGATGCTCCAATGATCTTCAACCTTTGCCATAGATGTAACACCCTTAACACGTATCTATCGTCGGAGTAAGGTTACGAGGTATTACCGATTAATTCACAATATATAGCATACATTTATCAATTATAAAGTGTTCATTCTCATAAATCATTCAACACAATCATATTATCCTATATAAGGGCCTACGAGCCCTTAAACATGCTTTAAAAGTGGTTCGAGACTAAACTGATAATATATGAAAATTTTGGAAACTTAAAAAAATTTCAACCATACAGAGGTCACATGCCCGTGTGAACAGGCCGTGTGCCTCACATGGCTCCAGACACGCCTGTGTCACAGATTGTGTGGAAACAGGGCATACATACTACTTGGGTTACACGACCAACCACACGGCCATGTGTCTGGCCCGTGTGCCCTTCGAAGTGGCCACACAAGCCCGTGTGCCAGGTCGTGTGCTAGGCTTTGCCAAAACTGTAGGGTATACTGACTTATGCATCACAGCTAAGTCACACGCCCATATGCTAGCCAGTGTGCCAATTAGGGAGTATACTAACTTGTACCACACGGCCAGCCACACGCCCGTGTGTGAGTCCATGTGGAGCATACTGACTTCATTTTAATTTCATCACCAAGGAACACACGGCTATGTAACATGACTGTGTGTCACACACGGCTGAGACACATGTCCGTGTAGACAAAAATAGGCCATTTACAAGGTCAATTTTCCACCCTTATTCATGCTCACCTAAACAACCAAAATGGTACGATTTTAAGACACAAATATGTAGCCAAAAGTCATCAACCAATACACAATCATACAACATCCATTTCAACCAATTCAATACTCAATTCAATGCCATTTAACTATTCAATTACCTATCAATTCAACTTGCCTTACTAAGCATAATTCACATATATAATTCATATGGTTAAACCATTCCTACATGTATTATCAATTAAACTTCATTCACTCCATATAGTCAATTACCTAACTTAAAACAAAGCCATTTTCACAACGTACTACATTAACAAATTCATAATCACAAGCCAACTCAGTTGGCCTAAAAACACATGTTCATCAAACATACTCAAAATGACTCAAGCCTATACATGCCATATACCATATATATATATATATAACTTCAAAAGTACCAATATAGATGTTCGATAGTGCGATGAAGCCTTTGACGATCCCCGAATCTGAGCTAGCTTCGATATCACTATAAAACACGAGAAAATACACAGAGTAAGTTAATAAGCTTAGTAAGCTCGTATGATATAAACTTAACTAATCACAAATACAACATTCATCAATGTAAGCATAATATCATGTACTTTATGATTACTAACAAACCTTTCAACTACTTATTCATAAGCTTATATACAAACTTTGTAACTTCTTCGATTTTAAGCTCATAACATACATGTACATACCTGTACCTATCCATAACAAGTTCACACATACACGAAATGCCGTTGAATACTCAATGTCTCGCATAGTAAGTGCCATACCCGATATCTCGCACACTAAGTATCGTACATAGCCGAAGCTATCTCAAATCGCACAATAAGTGCCATATATAGCTGAAGCTATATCGAATCTCGCACACTAAGTGCCATATATAACCGAAGGTATGTCGAATCTCGCACACTAAGTGCCATACTCAATATCTCACACACTAAGTGCTGTACATAGTCGAAGCTATCTCAAATCGCACACTAAGTGCCATATATAGCCGAAGCTATGTCGAATCTTGCACACTAAGTGCCATATATAGCCGAAGCTATCTTGATCTCGCACACTAAGTGCCACATATAGCTGATTCATCGTCAAACATGATTGTAGTCCCGTATATACAATTTATGAAACATCAAAGCATTAAAAGCATAATTATAACAATGCTTATTATATACGAACTTACCTCGGATGTGAAAACAGCAAATCGAGTCAATTAATTGATAACCTTATCTTTTCCCTAATCCAAGTCCGTATTCCATTTTTCTTGATCTAATTATATTCAAAATTAACTTATTCAATCATTTATTCATTCAATTTAGTCTAAAATACACTTTAAAACACATTTACACATTTGCATTTTTCACAATTTAGTCTTTATTTCACAAAATCACTAATTAATGAAATTCAAGACTAACCCATGCTAGTCGAATTACCATAGTGCTCCTAGCAGCCCATAATTTTCATTTATTCACACTTTTAACCACTACATTTCACATTTTCTCAATTTAATACCTTTTTGACATTTTTGTCAAAAAATCACTTTACAAAACTTATTTAACTATCAACAACTATTCAAAATCCATCATAAAACTTCAAAACTTATACATATTCATTAATGGCATCATTCAAAAGCTTTAACAGTTTTCCAAAATAGTCCCTGGGCTAGCTAGTACTAGTTGCAACGATCTCAAAAACATAGAAATCAATAAAAACGGGACAAAAATCATACCTTAATTGACCAAAATTGCTTAGCCAAATGAAATCCTAAAGCTTTGGCTTCTCTTTTTGCAAAATTCGGCTCAAAAATAATGAAGATGGACGACCAAATTCATTTTATTTTTACTTAATTAATCTTTGTTTACCAATTTACAAAATTAACCTTACTATTAATTCAATATTTCAATAATGCCAAACCAAATATCATACACTAACTCATTATTGGGCTATTTACTACATAATGACCTAAACTATAAGGTTCTATAACTATTAGACACCTTGAGCTATTAGAACTCAAGTTTTACACTTTACGAGATTTAGTCTTTTTTATCAAATTGACCATTTAAACGATAAAATTTCTTTACGAAATTTTCACACATACATACTGTCATGCTGTAAACATTAAAAAAATAATAAAATAGATATTTTGGCTTTGAATTTATGGTTTCGAAACCACTGTTCCAATTTGACAATAACGGTCTGTTACAGTGCCGAATGCTTCAAGCCTAACAATGGCTTCCTACCCTTAAATTTTTGGTGGTTTTTCACCTTAAGGAAGATGACACTAAAATTTTATTTTTGTTTTATTATACTTACTAACTTAATTACTAATTTAACCTTAAATTTTAACCTTTATAATTTCATTTATAATGTCCATAAATGTCCAGTTAAACAACCAATGGTATATTTACTACATAAGGACCTCCATTATTTAATTTCATAGCTATTAGATACTTTTAACTAATAGAACTTCACTTTTACACTTAACGCGATTTAGTCCTTTTTATCGAATTGACCAATTAAACGATAAAATTTCTTAACGAAACTTTCACACAATCACTCAATATGCTGTAAAAATTAAAATAATAATAAAATAAATATTTTGACCTCGAATTTATGGTTCCAAAATCAATATTCTTGTTTGACTAAAAAGGGCTGTTACATCAATTGTCTCGAGGCATAAGCTATCACTTTATCTTCTTGCATCAATACACAACCAAGACCGTTCAATGACGCGTCGCTAAAAATAATGAACTCTTTTCCCAACTCAGGTTGCACTAACACCAGTGCCTCAGTTAACAATGCTTTCAACTATTTAAAACTCTTTTGACATTTCTCAGACTATTCAAAGTTCACATCTTTTTGTAACAATCTGGTCATAGGTCAACAATCATCGAAAATCCTTTAACAAAACATCGATAATAACCAGCCAAACCCAAAAAGCTTCTAACCTCGGATACATTTCTCAGTGGTTTCCAATCAACGACTGCCGAAATCTTACTCGGATCAACCCGTATACCTTCCGCTGAAACAATATGTCCCAAAAATCTAACTTCTTGAAGCCAAAACTCACTTTTGCTGAATTTAGCAAACAATTTCTTATCTCTCAAAGTCTGCAATATGATTCTTAAATGTTCGACAAGCTTAGACTCATCTTGAGAATAAATTAGGATGTCATTAATAAATACAACCAAAAACTTATCTAAATATGACCGAAAGATTCGATTCATCAAGTCCATAAAAACTACAGGAGCATTAGTTAATCCAGAAGGCAAAACAAGAAATTCATAATGCCCGTACCTTATTCTGAACGTGGTCTTTGGTACATTCGAATCCTTAACTCTCAGCTGATAATAGCTTGATCTCAAGTCTATCTTTGAGAACACTGTACCCCTTTCAACTGATCAAACAAATCATCAGTCCTCGGTAGGATACTTGTTCTTTATCGTAACTTTTTTAATTTTGCGATAATCAATATAAAGTCTCATGGATTCATCTTTCTTCTTGACGAATAACACATGTGCACCCCAGGTCGAAAAAATTGGTCTTTCAAGACCCTTATCTATTAACTCTTGCAACTAGACTTCAATTCTTTCAATTCAGTCAAAGCCATTTTATACGGAGCTATCGATATCAGTGAAGTCACCGGTACTAAATCGATAGTAAACTCAATCTCTCTGATCAGTGGTAATCCAGGCAACTCCTCTAGGAACACATCCGCACAGCTTCAATCTTCAATTCAGACACTTTCGTATTCAATACATACGCAAGATAAACTTCACAGCCTTTTCTTACATACCTCTGAGCTGACATCGACGAAATCACAATAGACAACTCACCCGACTCATTCGGTTCAATCCAAAGAATTTCATTATTTTGATATTTCAGTTCAATAATCTTTCATCTACAATTCACTACGACATCATGTAGAGTCATCCAATCCATTCCAAGAATTACATTAAACTCATGAAACGGTAAAAGCATTAAGTCAGTCGAAAAATAGTGACCTCGAATCATTAAAAGACAATTCTTCCAAACTTTATCAACTAGAGCATATTTGCCTAAAGGGTTCGACATTTTAATCACATACTCAGAAGACTCAATAGGCAAATTCTTACTAGATACCAAATTCATGCAAATATAAGAATAAGACGATCTAGGATCAATCAATGCAACTACATTAGTATCATAGAGAGAAAATGTACCAGCAATAACATCAGGGGATGATGCATCTTCGCGAGCACGAATAGCGTAAGTTCTAGCAGGTGCTCTAACCTCTAATCTCACTGTTAACTCTTTTGTCTCACCTCTACTAGTGTTCCCACTTCCAGTATTTCTCGATGGCCTCCCTCTAGTGGTAGTGTTACTCGGCCTTACATTCTGAAAATTATCTTTCTCAACCATTTCAGGGAAATCTCGAATAAAGTGATCTTGGGAGCCACATTTAAAGCAAGCCTGGTTATTCATAATACATTCACTGGGATGTCATCTACCACAATGTTGACATTCAGGTCTATTTGACCTAGCATTACCAGCGCTCGCTATTGACGTAGTTTGGGCCTTAGAAATCGGATATTGCTTCCCACGATCCCTGTTGGGATACCCAACTGAAACATTCGAACGAGTATACAAATCCCTCGATTTCTTTGATGAATATTGAAATGACTTATTCAGCGGTCTTTTTCTTGAATCTCTAGCCTCAAACTCAACTTTTCTCTTTTTTTTTGCTCAGCTCTTCAGCCTTGCAAGCTTGGTCGAACTAGAACAAAATATTCTTTCAAATCTAAAATTCCAACTAATAGTCTAATATCCTCATTCAACCCATCTTTGAATCTCTTGCACATATTCATTCATTTTCAGTCACAGACATATGACCCTATTTCAGCTCTAAAAACTCTTTACGTTTCTGGTCAATGAACCATTGACTGATATATTTTTTTCTGAACTCTTCTTAGAAGAAACCCCAGGTAACTATTTCTTTCGATACCAAAGATATCAGAGTATTCCACCACTGGTATGCTGAGTCCCTTAGTAGTGATATAATGCATTTCAAGCACTCATCCAGTGTGCAAGAAAGCTCATTAAATACCTTTATAAAGTTCTTAAGCCAAAACTCTACCCTCTCGGGATCATCGTCAATATTGGCTCTAAATTCTTCAGCCCCTTGTTTCTGAATCTTATAAACTAGAGGCTTCTTCAGTCTTAATAATTCCACACCTTGGGGAGCTACAAATAACAGTTGGCGGTTAGGTTGGGGTAGAGGATGTTGGGCAGTCAGATTTGTTCGAACAAACTCGGCAAACCACTCATTCATCCTTTAGAAGAAGGCTTCTCTAGCCTCTCCTCCCTAACTAACCGTTATTGGTCTACTTTCAGATGGCACTGTCCCTTGGGCGAGAGCCGGTGCATTGCTTTCAACATCATTAGTTACCTCTTGGTTGAGATCCATTTACTAGATTAAAACACAGTTTAAATTATCAGGAGTCGTCACACTATCACAAATTATATATGTCATGTATATCTAGACTCTGACACACGCTACATTAGTTTGAGAATTGACTAAATCTGGCTCTGATACCACTAAATGTAATACCCTTTATCTATATTCAATGCTGGAATAGGATACTAAACATTACCGGACTCACATCGCAAGCAAACATGCAATTCCAAGTCATAAATTTTCATACAAATTAAAATCCAATTGCATTCATACATAAGTCCCTAATACGAGCCTATGAGACCCAAAAAAATGTTTCGAAAGTGGTTAGGGACTAAACCGAGCTCTTAGGAAATTTTTACGAAACTTAAAATTTTTTTTGCTATGAACAGGGGTCACACGCCTGTGTGGGCAGGCCATGTGGTCACACACGCCCGTCTCCTTAACCCATGTAACTCTTTGTTTCGCAAAGCATGAACTAATTGAAGTCACACAGCCAAGTCACACGTTTGTGTGCTAGACCAAGTGTTTAATTAAATTTTCATAAATTAGGTGCAAACTTCACACATCCAGCACACATGCCCGTGCCTGAGGTCGTGTTCCTCATACGGTTGAGACACACGCCCGTGTCTCTACTCGTGTGCTCAATTTTGAGCATTTTTTTCTCAAAATTAAGGTGTAGGGGACACACGACCGGAACACATGCCCATGGGGGAAGCCGTGTGTCACACACCGCCTAGACATATGCCCGTGTGTCTACCCGTGTGGATAAAATAAAGGCTATTTACCAAGCCATTGGTCACCCTCATTGACACCTACACACACAAATTCAATGCCATAAATCTTGACATACTTAGGTAACCAAACATCCAAAATCAAGGTTAGAACATATCATTTCATTAACACACAAAACATACTTACAACATCATATTCTACCAAGCCAAATCATACCAAATTCATATCCACAAGTGCCAACAAAAATACTTTTGTCATGCATAATCCTTCTTAGATTTCCTAGTATACCAATGAGTCAATCTTAACCATTCAAAAACACAACCATTAGGTCACATTCAACCATTCACCAATCATTTATAGACCACATCATAAATGAGATATTTACACATGTACGAATATACTTAAGCATACAACCAATTTAATCAAAATGAGCCAAGTTACATGGCCAAACACCACATCAAGCCTTTAACAATTTAAAAGCCAATACATTTGGCCAAATCGTAATGACACATATAACAAAATGACAAAGTCCCTATACATGCCATACTCTCAAAATGTTTAAAATCATCGATACCCAAAATGACAGATGATAGTGTGAGGCAATCTCCGACGAATCTCCAACCTGAGCTAGCTTGGTGACACTATAAAACATGGAAATAAAATGAAGTAAGCTATATAGCTTAGTAAGCTCGTATGAAGGAAATAAGCTAACCTTACCATACATTAACATGCAAGTAATACAACATAAGGAAAGGTAATTTACCATATTCTCATGATCACAATTCATTCCACCATAACTTACCTTGAGTTCATCATTTCACGAATTTAATAAACATATGCTTTAAGTACATACCTATACCATCTCGTAATAATTTCATACTTAGTCTCATTGTCGTTATACCCAATGAACCACTCGGAATAATAATATTGGATACTTGAGAAAATCTTGCACACAAGGTGCCACATATGTAGCCATTGCTACCTCTAACTCATAACACATATATGCTCACTCTCGAGCCATTAACAGGCCTGCTCACACAAGCTGTCAGTCAAGACGTAATTACTTGGTGCTGCTCACACAAGCTGTCAAGTAACCGTAACATATGCCGATATACTTAGCCACCGGTAGGACGTACAGGGCTAGCACCTGGATCATGTAACATAAAAACCTAATGACATGTTACTGGTATCCTAATCTATTTCTAAAGCTCGATTAGGATTTCCCGCTTGTCAAAACGTTGTCGGACGTGTCCATAGAGTCGTATATACAATTCATACAATATTAAGACATTAAAATTACAATTATAATAACGCTTATTTAACATACGTGTAACACCCCTAACTCGTATCCATCGCCGGAATGGGGTTATGTGGTATTACCTGACAAAACACATATACCAATGAAAAGTACACCTATTTTGCATGCTTATTACTAAGCTTATGTACATTCACATATCAAATAAAAAACAAACCATTTTATACAACTTATTAATTATCCATATAAGAGACATTATCAAACATCCACAAATGTCCAATTATAATTGTCATATAAGATTTACGTAATAATTAAAATACAATAACAAAGCCACATATCAACTTGTATCAAATCATCTTGTTTAAAAATAACTTAAGTTACCATTCATAAAGTCATTTACTAAAGCTTTAGCTGAACATATATAACATGCTAAATACATATACCTATTTAATGTCAACTTCCATTATGCTATATCACTTAACAAGCATGAAAATTTTCAAAGAATTAAACCAATAATCAAGCATATTATTTACCTTTCACATCAACACATCAAATATATATATAATTCTTAATAACTATTTGTCCAACATTCTAGCATACCAAAACCAAAATTTTTTAACAAGCTATTATCACTTATTACACAAAGTAACAAAAGTCATATTCAAAACTAATTCATTATTTCCATATTTGGCTAAATACATATATAAACATATATATTCAAAACAATCCAATTTTAATCACAAATACATGTTACTCCAATTATCTAACATCCATCGAAAGCTAATTTACCTTGTTTGCCAAATCTAAAGATGGTTATTTCACAAGCTATTCATTATGCTTAACATCTCATTTATATTCAATGATCAAAGGCAATAAACTATTATCTATATATATTTCATTCCACAACTGAATATCAACACCTCAAATCATAATCATTTACCTAATATATCCCACTTATTGTAATGCTCCAAAATCTAAGTATTTATTGTTGCATGTTCTGTTGCATAAATACATGTCTGCTTTAGTGGTTGAGTGCCCTGAGAAGTGTTGGAGAAGTCCTGAGTTCAAGCCTTGGCTTGTACAAAATTTTGTTTTTACTTGAATAAACCCTGTCTCTAGTCAGTAGGTTTTTTTAAAAAATAAATTTGGGTAAAGCATGTCATAAAATGCCTACTAGTCTAGGGGATAGAGGCGTGTCGAGTGTTCCATGGGGTCTGAGGTTCGAGACTTGGCGATGCAAAATGAGTGTTTTATTTTACTTTCTTGTCATGTAGGTAGTGGAAGTTGACCGAAACACTACTGAGTAGAGTGGTGTTTGAATGGGCGGTTGAGGAGATAATGAGGGAGGGATTTTAGAAGAATTATGTGGGATTTGAAAGTGGGGGAGGTTGTCCCGAAATTGAATTCTTGTTCAGAGAGTTTTGGCTAAGGTGGGAAAGGTTGAAAGAGTCAAGTGTAGGGATTGTTTAGAGGTCTTGTCGAATTAGGAGTTTCTTTTTAGCAAAATCGATATCAACTCACCCTTTTTGGCTTTTGATGCTAAATTTAGCTGCTTGTCAATTTGGTTTTTTTCCTAGTTGCGGCCGAAGAGTGCTTGACCATTCGGGTTTTTCTCGCTATTGTGTTTTGCGATTTTGTGCTCCCCTTTCTGACCTTTTTCCTTTGGTTAACTGATTTCTTTTCCTTTTTTTTCTTAGTTGGCTTTTGTTCTTGACCGATTGCTTCTATCTCCTTTCCCTCTCAATACTTTCAGTTTTGATTCCACCTTCTCCCTCCCACAATCGGTTGTAGTCCTTAGGCCGAATACCTTGTCTCCTCTCCTCTCTTTTCCTTTTCTCTTCTCTGCTCTCTCTCAATTCCTTCCCTTTACAGTGATGTGTAGCTGAATATTGATTGGTAAGTCCTTGTTTTGTCTCTGCTCTTTTGATTTTTCTCTTCTTTTCTCTAAATGTCGATTCTCATCTTTTTCTGTCTTGATCATTGTGTTCTTTTGGGTTTTAGTACTTCTCAAGGAGTGAAGGAGTTCACTAGTGTTACAAAATCGATCGAAACCTTTCTCTCATCTCTCGATCGAAGGTAACATTATTCGTTGTTATTGTATTGAACTGAGGTATTTTGGCTTGGATTCTAGGGTATTGGCCGAATACTTCTTTCCCTTATTTTGGGTTTGCGTTTTCAATAGGTTGGTATGCATTGATTCAACATTTGTGTATAAGCAAACATGAGTAATAAATTCGCTTATCTTGTAGATAACCATCAAGGAGTTTGTTATCAATCTTCGTCAGTGATTTAAACGGGCTAAAACCACACTCGTTCAATCAAGGGTTGGTGCTCATGGGTTTCTGTGCCTTATTGCAACAAGGTGTGTAAACATTGCTCGAACTATAGATCGACAAAAAGCCAAAAAATGTAATCTTTGATGCCACATGGGAGTGCGGTCGCTTGTGGGGTAATCCAAACGTATAGACGTGGGCATTTGATTGTAGAGGCCACCATGAGCGATTTCATGGGCTAGGGCTGTTTTGGGCCACATTGGGCTGAGTTGGGCCATGTGGGCCCCACACAGGTAAACCACACGGACGTGTGGAGATTATTGGACCAGGCTGTGTAGTTTACATGGCCACATCATGCAGCCACATTGATGGTCGAGGAAAACTGAGTTAGTTTATTTTAAGTTTTAGCTGTAGTATTCATGCATTGCATGTAAGTGTAATTTTCATTTTATTAGTGAACATTATCATTGCATTGTTATTGTCATCGCATTTTAATCTTAGTGCATTGGGGACAATGCGAACTTTAAGTTAGGGGAATGCATATATGGATTGGAAATACACCCACATTTCATTTTTTTTGAAGCATGCAAGGTTTATTTGTGGTTAATGCAAATGTGTTTAAAAAAATTTTGTTACATTCGATTCTTAATTCTTGAATCATGTGAACTATCAATGAACGAGTTGGATAAATTTGATTGAATGTTGTATCTTCAATTCTTTGATGAATGATTTAAGCTGCATTTGTAATGGATGACTAGTAGCATTCCTTGAATCTTGAATGAATTTGACTCTTATAGCTACTCGTATGTATATATAGTTAGGAATAAGTGACACTCCAAAGTGGGTGTATTATGAATTGCTAAAAAGGGAACACTCCAATGCAAGCGTGAGAAAAATGAATCTAGCCAAAAGATGTCACTGTATGAGTGTGTGTCGACGTAATTACGTACTTCCTGGGGTGTCAGCATAATTACGTACTTCCTGGGGCTTTGTTCCACCCTATCCTTACTTTTCAGGAACAAGGGCACAGTAATTCAATGACATCATTTATTCACAAAAAAAAAATACAATAAATGTTGTATTGGTAGATAGAATTTAAAATTTGAAGCATGATACTGGTTTTGATGAAGATGCAATCTTAGTCATTCATACTTAGGTATTGTCGATGCAATATTTTGTCATTTGAATGTGAACCATTCATTGGGATTTTAGGTGATTCAAGTTGCTAGAATGATCATTTGCCTTAGTGAATTCTTATGTAGCCTTGCCAGTTTTTGTTTTACTTGAGGACAAGTAAAAACTCAAGTTTGGGGGTGTGATAGTACTAGAAAGAACATATGTTTTGTTTCTACTTTATGGTTAATTTGTCCCCATTTAGTTATCTTTAGCACATAATATGGCATTTTTAGTTTAGTAATTTACATTTTATAACTCAGTGAATGTTAACTTAGTTATCCTTAATTTTATCATGTTTTGGTATTGATATCGCTGCATGAGTATTTTTAGATTACGCCCAGAATTGTCACCGCATTTGATAGCTGTTCAGATAGGAATGAAAATGTGTGAGCTATCCAGTCTAGTACATCTAACTTGTACATATAGAGGCAAAATGTTTCTAATGAAAGGACACTTGGGCTATTTGGGAAAAATATAAATATTCACATTAAAAAAAAGGGGGGAGATTTTGGAATATCATCTTCTTCAACTTATCCTTTGAAGCTTTGAGTTATGGCAGCTTAAGTCTCCTAAGGATGAACCGACGCGAAAGAGATGTTGACCAGCTCTTGACGAGGAGCCCTAAGTGCAACACAAGAGGAAATAGATAGATTCAAGTCGAGTTGTCTACGAATAGTATTCTCCACTTGTTTCTTTTATTTTTCTTTTCTAAACGCTGGTGATTACTTTCTATTTCATGTTAGTACGAAAGTACACATGATTTCTTGTTAAATTTTATTTTATTCAATCTTGCTTCTACTGTTTAATCTTTGGGTTTGAATTTTTTTACCACGGAAGTGTTATTGCAGTCACTTACACTGAAAGGTGCAGTGATAGTTGAAGCTAACAAGCATAACAACGAAAGTTGCTTAAGGAATAGAGGAATTTAATCCACTTGTTCTTAATAGTGTTCCATTGCCAGCATCGGAAGGTGGGGTTAATATGCATGTTTAAGTCTTAGATTAAATATAAAAGTAAAGCTTGGTAAGATATTCAGTACAATTTAATGCATCGACAATCACCTATCTTTTTATACCTTGTGAGCACTTAACATTTTGTTGAATATTCACGCTGGGGATCCCAGTTTATCATTATCATATTTTATCTTGTTGTTTTCAAATTATTGCTTCGACACCTACTCTCACAATTTATCTCATTTCCATCCATTTATTGCACTAACATTGATAAACAACAGACAACCATCCTCGTGGGATAGATATCCAACATACTCATATCTGTCTACTATACTTGCACCGGTAGTGTACCATTGCACATTATTAGTGTGATGTTAAACAGTCGATCATCTGTTCAAGGATGCTCATGAATTTTATCAATCATGTGATTGTTGTTAGAAGGAAAGCAGTCTATCTAAGAGATATGAAATGCAGCTGGAAAATATCCTAGAGATTGAGTTGGTTGATGTCTGGGGAATATACTTTATGGGTCCATTTCCACCCTCATTAGGCAACTTATACATAGTCGTGGCAGGTGACTATGTTTGTAAATGGGTCAAAGCTGTTGCTCTTCCAACTGATGATGCAAAGTCACTGCTGAAGTTCTTGTACAAGAATATCTTCACAAGGTTTGGAACACTATGAACCATTATCAGTGATGAAGGATCTCATTTCGATTGCAAGCTAGTAGCTAATGCCTTGCATCAGTATGGGGTGAAACATAAGATTGTCATGACATATGTTCCCCAAACAAACGGACAAGTTGAGATTTCTAATAGAGAAATTCAAAAGATTCTAGAAAGAGTGGTGAACCCAACTCGTAGGGATTGGTTGTCCAGACTAGATGAAGCTTTGTAGGCTTATTGTACGCCATTTAAAACACCATTGGGGAGCTCACCTTTTAAGCTTGTCTATGGAAAGCCATGTCACCTACCTATTGAATTGCAGCACAAGGCATTTTGGGACTTTAAAAAGCTAAATTTTGATTGGATCATTGCTGGACATAAAAGGTTGTTGAAGTAGAATGAAATGAAAGACTTCAGGGCATAGGAATATGAAAATTCTAAACTGTATAAAGAGAAGACCAAGCATTGGCATGATAACAGAATCATGCCAAGGCAATTTGAACCATGGCAATAAGTGTTGTTGTTCAACTCTAATCTCAAATTGTTCCCTGGTAAATTAAAATCTCACTAGTCAAGTTCCTTTAAAGTAGCTCAAGTATACCTGTATGGAGTTGTTAGTATTAAAGACCTGAAAACAGGGATCACATTCAAAGTTAATAGACAATGCTTGAAGCACTATTGGGGTGCTCATGTGGATCATGACAATCAATCTATTGACCTTCGAGATGTTTTACTTAGCAATTTTGTTTTTATTTTTCTTTTCTTTATCTTTTATTAATGAGAAATTTTTCTAGATTTCTGGAGATAGAATAAAAGTGTGGGACTATCAGTTGTGATACTAAGAGTACCTTGTTGTAGGACCTCAGAAGGAAATTATGTCATGACAAACTAAGAGAATGAATGTCGAGGTACGAAGTAACATGGGATGATTGGATAGAATAGTCCAAGGGAGAGATTTTTGGATAGCTGGGCCAATTCTGTTACTTAGGTAGCCTCAGGGAGGAAAAGCCAAAACTTTTATTTTAGGGCTAGGTCACCTCAAATTTTCCCCCAAAAAACCACATTATTTTTCCTTTCTCCATACCACAAAGATTACTCTGCACATTTCATTTTTCTAAACTGTCAACATTATCTCCTCTACTCACCTTTTTTCAACTGCCCACGTCTCTTACATTTCCCACAAAGTTTCCATCTTTATCGTTTCTTTCTCTTCAACTTCTCCTACATTTCCTCTGACCATATTTTCCAAGATTTCTTTTTGTTCTCCTTCAATGACATGAGTAAAGACTGCTTCGAAGGCCGTTGATTCGTCTCGGGCCAGCACTGCTGGACCTGAAACCTTTTTCAATAGTGTTGCTACCACAAAATACAACAATAACATCTCAAATGTGCCCTTTTTGTTTTGAACAAGAGTTCTTCTTCAAGGACGAACCACACATGGCCTATGATGAGTCCGCATCCTTTATCGTAGAGAAGCACAGGTGGAGTGTTTTCTATTTGCACCTTAAAAAAAATTTCAGAAAGGTTGTTTGTGAATTTTATGCACAAGTTAATTCACCTGATTCTCCTTTTATCTATGTTCATGACACTTCAGTTCCGTTCGATAAATATCATATTAATGCCCAATTTAGGATCATTGATGTGCAAGATGAACACAAACCCTTCACTAACAATGTCACTGCTGATGGATTGACTCAAGTCTTGAATGCTTGAGTCAAGATTATTATACCGTTGAGAGGGCTTCTTTAAAGCCTATTGGGAAAGTATGGTGCCATTTCTGAAAAGCCACCTCATGCCATCAGCTCACAATACGATTGTTTCAAAGGAGATGATACTCTTATTACATTCCATCATCATGGGGAGAAGAATCAATATTGGTCGGATTATTTTTTAGGAGGTGCATTGGTGTGCTGAGAAAAATACTAGGAGCTTAAACTTCCCTTCCCTGATTACTTCTTTCTGCCGCACTACTAGAGTCATTCTTAATGCTAATGAAGATGTCACCCATAACATAGGTGGAATATCCTGAGCCATTTTTGCCAAAGTCCAAGGCATTGATGTTGCAAAATCCACTCAGCATAGTTAGGCTACCACTTCTATTGCTGCACATTTTCCCATGGTAGCACCCTCATCATCTTACAGCTCCTTCAAATAGCAAGTGTCTTCAAGACACTGGAGCAAAGGATTTCCCTATTTGAGATTCAGCAGTTTCAACTAGATGAAGAGATGGTCAAGGCTCAGGAGCAGCAGGCTCAATATTGGACTTATGTGAGGAGCAAAGATTTGACTTTTAACATATCCCTATAGAAGAAATTTACAGAGTCGATGCCAAAATTCCCTGCCTTCCCCACCTCTTTGCTCCAAATTTCTGATGCTATAGTGTAACACCCCTAACCCATATCTGTCACCAGAATAGGATTACTGAGCATTACCACAGGTTTACGATTCAAAACTATCAATAATTTTAGAAAATTAATATCACAACATCAATCAAAGAAAATTTGAACAACAACATACATATTGTCCCTTATACGAGCCTTTGAGGCCCTAAAAGCACGTTAGAAACAAGTCGGGACTAAATCGAAACATATAGAATTTTTTAAAAAAAGATAAACATTTTCAAACTGTAGGGGTCACAAAGCTGTGTGGCCAAGCAGTGTGACTCACACGGTTGAGACACATGCTCATCTCTCAGGCTGTGTGCCATTCAAAGTAAGGACACACAGTCGTGTCCCAGCCCATGTCTGTGCCCGTGTAACTCTCTGACTTGGGTCACATGGCCAAGTCACTCGCTCGTGTGCCAGGTCGTGTACCTTTCAAAATGGCCTCACACGTTCGTGTGCCAGGCTGTGTGCTAGGTCGTGTAATCACCTAACTTGAAACCATTTGAAAGCTATAGGGGACACATGATCGTGTCGTTTGGCCATGTGTCACACGCAGCTGAGACACACGCCCATGTCTATAGTCGTGCAGACAAAAAATAAGCCATTTCTAAGCTATTTTTCTCATCCATTCATGCACCCACCTACAAACAATTTTCCACATATAAACAAGCATTCAAAATACCCTAAACAAAGCATCAACAAGCTAGACCAATAAGGTATATATTCACACAACCAATATGCCCAAAAAGGCACCTCAATCACAACAATTAAACCTGTATAACTAAATGCTTGGTTTAGGCAAAACTTACCATTTTGTACACATATCAAATCCACACTCATATATACCAAATTTACCATTTAACGTTTAGCATCAAAAGCCAAAAATACCAACTACATTTTTCATGCCAAAATGACCATGTTCAATTTCCATCATCTAAGCATCATTAAGACTATAAAGTCATCAATTGAAAGGCCACATACATATCTCAGCATATCAACCATTTCAATAATTCAAAATACTAAATTTGCAAGCCAAAACATAATGGCTAAAGCAACAACCAAAAAACCTATACATGCAATTATAACATAAACTCAGAAACACCAAAATTTATCGATTTAGCCGATGGATAGTGTGATAGATCTCCGACGACTTTACAAGCCAAATGAGCTTTCGTTTAACTACAAAACATAGAGAAAAATAAACATAAGGTAAGCATGTTATGCTTAGTAAGTTCGTAACGTATGTAATCTAAACTCATCAATACATTGCACAATCTCAAATACATATAATTCAATCAAACATATGAATAGATAATTCTTAAGCTTAAACATATGAGTTCATGCTATTCATTGTCATAAAATCACACACTTCTTACCTTCCATCATAATAAGGTAAATTGCATTGAAAATTCTTACCGAAGATCACACAAAGTTATATATTTTTTTACCAATCGATAGTCGAAGCTAGCTTATTTCATAATTTGATAGTCGAACCTATCCTTTTTCACAGTTCGATAACCGAAGCTATCCCTTTTCATAATTTGATTATCGCCACCATCCCTTTTCATTGTTGATGGTCGTCACCATCCCTTTTCATAATTTGAGAGCCGAAGCTATCCTTTTTCATAATTCGATAGCCAAAGCTATCCCTTTTCATTGTTCGATGGTCGTCACCATCCCTTTTCATTGTTGATGGTCGTCACCATCCCTTTTCATTGTTGATGGTCGTCACCATCCCTTTTCACAACTTGATAGCCGAGGCTATCCCTTTTAATTAATTTGATAGCCAAAGCTATCCCTTTCCATTAGGCAATGATCATCGATACACCGTTGGATTTTCCACCGAAACACAACTTGATATTATATAAAATAATAGCACTTAAAACATAAATTAAAATGCTATTTAAATGCACAAACTTACCTCGACGATAAATGTAGAAATGGAGTCGATTAATCTAAGGCTTTTTCTTTGCCTCAATCTATAGCTGCACGTGGTCTATCTTGATCTAATTGAATAAACTCAATCAATTCAATAACTATTCTATTCAATTCAATCCAAATTCATATTTTAGTAAAATTACATTTTTACCCCTATAATTTTGATTTCATTACAATTTAGTTCCTAGCTCATAAAATGAAAATTCATGCAATTCACCCTTAACCCTCTATAACCAAGTTTCATGTAGGTCCCTAACAAGCCCTACATTTTATTTATTTCACAATTTCACCATTTATATTTTTCTATTTTTCAATTTAATCCCTAAATGACAAATTCATAAAAAATCACTTAATAAAAGTTATTTATCGAACAACAACTAACCATTTTATTTCATAAAACATCAAAACACATACACAATCATTCATGTCAAAACCCTAACCTTTTAACGGTTTCACAAATTAGTCCCCCAGCTAGCTAGATTAAGCTATAATAATCTTGAAAACGTATAAATCATTAAAAACGGGACTAAAATACATACCATGCACACAAAACACCAAGGTCGAACCCAGCAAGCTTCCATGGATTCTTTTCCTTTCTATTTTTGGTTGATGAAAGAGTAAAAAGATGATATATTGATTTTGTTTTATTTTATTTATCATTATTTACTAAATTACGATTTTATCCTTAAAAATTATTCATAATTTCATTAATACCAAGCCATGTACATCCACTATCTTCATTAATGGTATTTTTACCGCATAAAGACTCATACTTTAAGGTTTTATATCCATTTAATACCTTTAGCTACTAGAACTCAACTTTTTCACTTTATGCGATCAAGTCCTTTTTATCAAATTAAGCATGCAAATGGTAAAGTTTCTTAACGAAATTTTTATACGATAATACTATCATGCTGTAGAAATTGAAATAATAATAAAATAAATATTTTTATGTCAGATCTGTGGTCCCAAAACCACTATTCTAATTTCACTGAAAATGGGCTATTACATGCAGAGGAGCTAGCTCAAATTCCTATTGCTAGAGCCGAATTCGTGAATTTGGGAACTTGTGTCGACGAAGGGGAAATTTTTGCTGAGGAGCCTAGAAAGACGACATCATTAAATCTTGAGAATGAAAAAGAAGAAGAGAAAGATGAGATTGTCACTGGCACTATTGCCACCACGAAAGGTAAGGACCATGTTCCACCGACCCTACCAGCTTCCACGATTGCACAAGACGGTGACATTGATCATCTTGTTGATGAACTCACTCAAATTGATAAGGAGGGGGACAAAATGAACACCATAAAGAAGAAGCTGCATTATAAATTCAGGGCTCGTAAATCCACTCGTAAGGCCAAATAAAGTAACTGCACTCCAACCAAAACCAGGAATTTTTTTTCCTACCTCATGTATTTTACTTCTTTTGCCATGACATTTTTCGTACGTATCTATATTTTTATTTTTATGTTACATATCTCTACATGCATTGAGGACAATACATCCCTTAGGTTTGGGGTGTATTGTGCATTTAGGTTGCATTATATATATCGTACTTATGCTCATTCTAGTTTTAATAATTTTTTTTTGCCACTGCCACATAACTACTTAGTATTGTTTTGCCTATGGGAGTACAATTTTTACTTATGATGTTCGATGAGGAGATTAATTCTTCAATAAATCTAGAAAAATGAGATAGTGTATTAGGAAAATTTAGCTTAGGATAGTTTGCCTGAGAATCGACCCCTAAAAAAATGAGATATCCTATCTTCTATTGCAGTTGGTCTATAGTAAGTTCTTTTAATAAACTTAGAGAATTTTGAAGATACGCTTAGTAAAATGGCAATACTTAATAATGAAGAAAATGGAAAAGTTTAAGAAAAATCAAGGAAATGCCATAAAAAAACTCTAATTCTTAGAATTGCAAAATAAGTCAGCAACACTTTGTTTGCTCCATTGTGTTGTTGATTATAAAAAGTGAGTTTAGGCATGTAACGCCCCCAAAATTTAAATTTTTGTTTTTGCAAATGTGTGACACAAATATCCGTCTACTTGAGTGGTTAAGTGTTCTGGGTATGTGTGGGAGGTCCCATGTTTAAGCCATGACTTGGGAAAATTTTGGTACTTTTATGATTTAAGCCCAATATTTGGTCAATAGGATTTTACTTAATTGTTGATAAGCTTATATTAGAATAGGCCTACTGGTCTGGTGGTTAAGTAATGTGTTGGTATGCTAGTGGTCTTAAGTTCGATTTGTACCTGTGCGTGCAAGGGAGTTATTTTTTCTATTTGTACCGTGTAGGAGTTTGAACTGAACTAAAATGTCGAGTAGTGGATATGTAGTGGGAAGTGTGGGGAGCGAATTAAGGGATTGGGTTAGTGTTTTAGTTTAATCATTATTCCCTTCTCAAATTCAGTTTTCTCCCTCTTACTGAAGGAAATTTTCGACATTTTTCCTCATCTTTTCCCTGTCAAAATTTTGCCTTGTTTCTCTCCCCCTTTTCAGTTTTTATTTTACTTCCTTCCTGTACAACGGTTCTCTCCCCATTTTTGGTAAGTTTCTATTGACGAAGTTTCTATTTGTTGCTTTTAAGTTGGTGATTAATGGGAGTTCATTAATGTCAATTACGGGAAGATTTAAGGACTCATAATCGATTGCTGGAGATTTTGGATTCGTAAGAGTCGCGATGGTTCGATCAAAGGTAAGTTTAAACCATTCGATAGATGTGTATTTTGATCTGGGTCCGATAAGTCTCCCTCGTCTCTTTCGTCGTGGTTGATAATGGTTACTTAGTAATGCGTTTATTCTTCTATTAATGGCGCAGGAAGAGGCTGTGGGTAGTAAATCGCGTATATCGTGTCTTGGTATTGTTTTCGGGGAGCTATTATTGGAGGTAAGCCAAGTTCTATTCATTTTTAATTATCGAGTTCACTTGAAAAACCGCTAAAATTGATATTGGTATTTCAATTTTAGGCCTTGGAGTACTTGGGAGTGGTTTTTGGGTAAAAAACGATATAGGTGTGTACTCGATTATGCAGAAAATGAGGTTTCGACTAAAGCTGAAACCTCACTATCGATGCCACACGGGCATATGGCCGCCCGTGTGGTAGGCTGTATGCCCTAACACGGGTGTGTAATCGACAAGGCCAGGCAGTGTGCGTAAGACACGACCATGTGATGGCCAAGTAGGCTATGTATGACACACGGGCTAGACTGATTTGGGCCATGTGGGCCACACGGGCTTGTGGGTCCACACAGGCGTGTGGGATTTTGGGCCAGCCCGTGTGATCCACACGGCCAGGGCAAATTTGGGCCATGTGGGCCACACGGGCGTGTGGGACCACACGGGCAGGCCACATAGGCATGTGAGCCCATTTTTACTGAAATGTTTGTTACGGTTGCACGGGTCGCCCAAATCGACTATGAACCTTCCATAGGGTCGGTAAGCACTACTTTGACCCTTACCTGTGTGAAATTGATTATGCGAATTATGTACTGAGCATGTTATATATAAGCATGTATACTGAATTATATGTGTATCTAATAGACCTATGATAGCATGACATTCCATTATATGTTGCATTGCATTGAGGTGGGTTGATATTATTCAGAGGAAGTGTACTGAAAGGTTCCCAAGCCTAATATACTAGCAGCTCTACTGCAAACTACTGTTTTGTGCCGCATTTGGTACTACTTGGAGTGTAGAGATGGGTGGGTTGATTTAATCCCCACATGGAGTGTAAGGCTGGACGGAGATACTGTGTAGAGGTTGGTTGGGTAGGACTTTTGTAATGCCCCAAAAATCTCGAAACCCAAAAATCCCGAAATCTCAAATTTTTTCTTTTTGTGCTTAGTATTTCTGGTTAAGTGTTAATTACGTGATGGTAGGTCTTGGTCAAGGTTTGAGTTCGAACCTAGGGGTAGAAGAAATTATAGTTTAATTATTAAAGTAACCCTGATGGAAAGTAGTTGGGCTTTTAAATAAGGATAGGGGAAAATGGCATCAAAAAAGCCTTGTGGAGGAGTGGCTAAGTAACGCCACTTAGGGGGTAGGGAGGTGGCATTAGTGGATAGCAAGGAGATACGAGGTTCGAATCCTAGCTTAGTATTTCTAGGAGTTCAATTTTGGCCTTCTAAAAGGTTGGAAGTGGCGTGAAGATGGACTCCAAAGGGAGTGTTTAGAAGAGAGATTTGAGGAAAGGATCAAGGGGTTATCAGGGAGAAAACGAGGAGATGAGAAGTGAGGAGGAGGTGAAGCTGAATTGGGAACCTGGGCATGAGAAATTTGGCCATAAGAGCTATAAATAGGTGTGAAATGCAAGGTTGCCAGGCTAATGCCGAAATCTCTTTCACCTTATTTCCAGAAACCCTTTTCCCTAAAAGCCGAAAACCTTCTGTTTTACTTTCTTTTCTTTGTGCCGATTTCCATCCTTCCTCTACACAGTTTTCTTTGTTTCACTTTTGGGTTAGCCAATTCCTTCTTCTACTTTCTTCTTTAATTTGTGCAAAATAAACCTTATTCACTATACTAGTTTGAAAGCCGAAAAGCCAAATCTCCCTTGGCCTGATTACTCTTTTGGTGTAAGTACCTTATCTCTTTTTCGGCTAGTATTGTTAATATCAATTACTCCTCTCCCTCACTCTTTCTAATCAACTTTGGTAGGGAATTAGTATCGAATCTCGGGTTTTAGCTCTCTGCCAAATTGCTCCTTAGGTGTTTGCGATTTTGGTAAGTATTCCTGTCTTATTAGCTAAGGTTGGACGAATGGTCATAGTTAAGGTAAGGAGACTTGTGTTTATTACGAGTCACCTATTATTCTGGTTTTAATAGTTAAGATTGGTGCAGATCTAGGAGTTGATCGTGGTTAGTGATTAAAGAAGGGGATGTTATACTTATCGCGCAAGGTAAGGTTAAGGTGAGGTTTCGGTTTTAGTAAAGATATGTATTAAGCATGTGATTAATTGAAGGGTGATATCGTTTGTAGGTTGGTGACTAAGGTAATCGCAGCATGCTTGCTTACCAGGTGTGTACATACACTGTACACACAAGTAGATCGGTAAAAGTCAAAATGCCGAAATGCTGAAATACCAAAAAGCCGAAAGTTTGGCTACGGTAGTCTTGCAAGTGCACGAACGCTCGCAAGGGAGAAACCGATCTTAACAACCTTACCAAAAGACCATTTCACTAAAACATTTAAGTACAATTATTCTAAAGCTTATTTTTAACATACGAACTTACCTCGGTACAAAATGACTAATAGTTCGATTTAGTCCACAACTTTGTTCTTTCACCTGTCTAAGTCAGAACCTCATCTTTCTTGATCTATAATATCAAATTTAACTCATTAAATTATCACATTCTTCAATTTAATCCTAAAAATACCTTATGGCAAAAATTACATTTTTGTCCCTAACTTTTCAACTTTTTACATTTTAGTCCCTAGGCTCGTAAAATGATTTTCATTTGATTTTTTTATTACCCAAGCCTAGCCGAATATTAATAGTACTCGTAACATCCCATATTTTTCATTTATTCACATTTTTACAAACATTTTCTAACTTTTACAAATAGGTCCCTATTTGACATTTTCATCAAAAATCACTTGGTAACTGTTGTTTATCTAACACCAAACATGCATTTTCTACCATTAGACATCGAAATACACAAATATTCAACATAGGTAAAATTTTAGACTTTGATTTTCTTTCAAATTAGTCCTTGAAATAGTTAAATCAAGTTACGACATTCACAAAAAAACGTAAAAATCATTAAAAACGGGACAAATATAGACTTACAATCGAGCTTGGAAGTTGGCCAAACCTAGCTATGTCTTCCCTTTGTGAATTTCGGCCATGGGGGATCAAAATAGAAAAGATGACATCTTTTTATTAGCTAATTTTGTCTTTATTTACCAAATGACCAAAATGCCCTTCATTTAAAACTTTGAAATTTTTTCTAACCATGTCCATTTTTGTCCAACTTAATGTATAATGGTCTAATTACCATTTAAAGACCTCCAATTTAAAATTTCATTTCAATTAGACACCTCTAGCTTCTAGAACACACATTTTGCACTTATTGTAATTTAGTCCTATTAGTCAAATTGGACACTCTATTGATAAAATTTTTAATGGAATTTTCACACAATCATCCAATCATACTGTAGACATTAATGAAATAATAAAATTAACATTTCTACTTCAGATTTGTGGTCCCAAAACCACTGTTCCGATTTGACCCAAAAACGGGCTGTTACAAAGATTATATAAAATGATATTATTTCCTTTTAATTATTTATCATCCATTAATTTTTCTACTTTCCAATTTTGTCCTTACTTTTTTCTAATTTTCCATGGATGATTCATCAAAAATATCTACTAACTTTTCTTTAATGGTCTAATTACCATATAAGGATCTCAAATTTTGAATTCCATAGCTATTTGGTAGTTATAGCTACTAGAACTCAACTTTTGCATTTTATGCAATTTAGTCCTTTCCCTAATTAAACACATAATCGATAAAACTTTCTTATCAGAATTTTCATATAACATTCCTATCATAATGCGGACCCTGCAATAATATTAAAATAAATTTTCTTTTTAACTCAGATTTGTGGTCCCGAAGCTACTATTCCGATTTCACCGAAAATGGGCAGTTACATTTGAAACATCACCAGTTTTAACTCATAATGCAGAGCCTAAATATGCGGTCTGATAATTCCTGGATTCAAATCATCTAAGATCAGCACTACATGTTCTCTGATGGGCTTGTCTTTGTCATCTATTATTCGAAGAATATCAGGATCCCTTTCTTCTTGCTGTAATGGCTCTTCTCTAACCTGATGATTTCTAATTCTTTCCATTTCCCACAATTCTTTTCTCCTTCTTCTCAAGGTTCTCTCAATTTCTAGATCAAAAGAAATTACTGAAATATCTCTACTCATGCACTAAAAAAATAAAAACAATCCTGAAAAACAAAAAAAAAATTCAAAACACTAATTAAGCTAAACTAATAAAATTTAAAAGATAATAACACACCAAATTTTTCATCAAAATTGTTGATCCCCGGTAACGGCGCCAAAAACTTGTCGCGTATGAATGTGTAATGTGAATGTGCAAGTATACACATCGAATCAAGTAATAAAGTGATGAGTGAGTATTGCCTCCACAGGGGTCGGATTTTACTAAAATAATTGGTTATGCTATTACTATGAAACTGACTAATTAAACTAAGCAAAATGGATAGGTGATTAATTGATAAAGAGATGTAATGAAGGATTAAGAAAATTAATGATGACTAAAAATATGCCGTGGCAATTAAAATGTTGTGGCAATTCTCATAGAATAAGCGGGAAAGAGTTTATAATGTTGAATGATAAAGGTTGGAATTACTTAGTTTTATTTCTATAACATAATAATGTCATTGCAAAATCTTGACCATTCTACTGCTCAGGGAATCACTACTGCAGTTTGCTTCTTTCAACAACCAGACTTTGAGCTATCATTCTGATTTTTTGTATGTCTACAAAACTTAAGTATGATATCCAGATTTTTCTCCCTTTCCCAATAAAGAATGCAACTTCTATGTCTAGAGTGCTACAAATATTCTTCTAAATACTTGCTTGTATCAACTTATTATAATCCAATCTAATTATTCTTTTCAGAATTAAATCAGAACTACTAACATGCTACACAGTCATCTATGTCTAGAGCTTGCATGCATGTATTAAAAATAATCACAAACTGAATGGAACAATATTCAACTCAAAATCAAACCATCGACATTAAAGTTAATAAAAATTCACCCAGAATAACTTCATCCTAAAGAAAATTAGTTCATGGGTTAAACATTAGAATTCATAACAGAACCATTCAATGTCATTGTTTATATTCATGAATCACAAGTTCAAATTAAAAAATAAAGGCAAAATTGCAGGAAGCTTTCGCTACTCCAGCTTTCAATCTGATAATGAGATTTGATGCAAAACCTAGGGCAGATTTCTGTTCCCCTTCCTTGTGTCTGTAATTCTTTTACTCTGTAAACTGCTACCTTTCCACTCTTTCTCTGAGAATTCACAAGAATCTGATGCAGAGAGATATAAATTGTTTTCTCTTTTATTTTTTCTCTCCAATCATATTTTCTTTTTCCTTCTTTATGGGGTAGGTCTTTTCCTCTTGGCACACACCTTTTGCTTTCTCTTTTTCAAGATGATTTATCTAGTACAAGTACAGCTGGCTGAGAGTGATGTGGATTGCATGATGTGTCATCTTCCTGGAATTGCCATGGCATTAGTTCTGGAAATCTAACCAACATTTTGTCATGGAAATATTTCACTTCCTTCATTTTCCTATCCTTTTTCTCTTCTATTTTTTTTTTCACCCTGCACCTATTGCTAACCAAAAACAACACCTTTCTTCCCCAATAATAGAACAAATAATAACATGTATAGCACAATCCAAGCTTTTTTATGTAATGTTCTAAAAATATCTAAAAATGTAAACATATTTACTTAATTATAAACAATTAATCCAATCTAGAGGCTTGAAATATAACTCTTTTAAAGAGTTATCAGAATGCTAGAAAAAGTTTTACCTCATGCTATGTTGAAGGCTAAACCTAATCTTGAATCGAGGATTAGGCATTAAAAAGGGATTAGGCAATCGTTTACGACATGCTCAGTGGAAAAGGAAATAGCAGTTTTGGTTGGGACGAGCATAGGTAGCTTGTTGTTGCTAAAGATGTTGTGTGGAACTCGTGTATAAGTGTAAGAATTATTTCCTATCTTTATTATCTTATTTTGACCAAACTTAATCTAATGTGGATTCTTTCTATTCTTTATAGAGTGATAAAGAAGTTAGTAAATTTAGACATCACAGTTCCCCTTATTATGACCAACTTACTGCCATGAACACAAAATATCAAGCCACTGGGAAAGATGCTCAAATATTCACTAATATTGTTGAAGAAATAGATGTTGAGGATGTAGCTACTGCAAATATTCCTAAAGAAAGAAACAATTACCATGGATGCAAAGCTAATGTTTCTTTGGATTAGATGGATGTCTTAGCTACACAATCACAACCGTTGAGGCCAAACCAAGATGATTCCACATTTTCAAAGAAAAAAAAAACATTTTTGATGTAAGTGATCAAATCTCTTCTACTTCATTAAATGAGGCTGTCACGTTATTAAGGGAAAACATACGGACTGTTGGAATTGAAATAAGTAAGAGTATTTCCTCCAAAGTGCTAATTCAAAAAAAAGTCAGAAATGGTCATTTAAGAATGTACCCAAAAATTATATCAGACCTTGTGTGAAGTAGAAGGATTAACTGAGGATGAGCGCTTTCATACGTTGAGTAAAATTCCAGGTTATCCAACGCAAATGCTCATTTTCTTCAATCTACCTTCTCCTGTGCAATTGTAATGGGTGATAAGATTTATTTCTACCCATTAAAAATCACGATTGTGTTTATGGTGTTTGTAATACCCCTAACCCATATCCATTACCGGAACAGGGTTATGAGGCATTACTGGGCTTATACACTAGCATTTGTATAAAAACCAAGTAAAAAATTTGCATTTTAGATTAAAACTTTAGAAATTTTATGATAAAGTCCCTAAAATGGGCTTACGGGGCCTAATACTTGCTTTGGAAATGGTTCGGAACTAAACCGACAACTTTGGTAATTTTATCTTGAAGATAGGGGCACACACCCGTGTGGTCTGGGACATGACCGTGTGGCCAGCCCATGGGGATCCCAGGCCGTGTGCCCCCCTGATACGTAAGAAATTGTAAGTCAGAATTCCACACGGGCTGGCCACACGACCATGGGATCCCCACGGGCTGGCCACACGGCCATGTCCCAGACCACACGAGCGTATGCCCCTATCTTCAAGATAAAATTACCAAAGTTGTCGGTTTAGTTCCGAACCATTTCCAAAGCAAGTATTGGGCCCCATAGGCCCATTTTAAGGACTTTATCGTAAAATTTTTAAATTTTTAATCTAAAATGCAAATTTTTGACTTGGCTTTTATACAAATGCTAGTGTATAAGCCCAGTAATGCTTCGTAACCCCGTTCTGGTAATGGATATGGGTTAGGGGTATTACAGTGTTGATGATGTTTTGATAACTTTTTGTGTATGTAAATATTTGGATGGTATAATGACACGGACTGGAATGGGTGAGAATGCCACGGATTATAACTTTTTGATGCTATAAAATTCAACATATATATTATTTCTAATCTTGTAAGCCAATGACATCATGTAACTTTTTGTTAATGTATGAACATTTTGTTTGGATATAAAATATACTTCTCAAGCTATTTATTACTTCTAATCTTTTACTTTTTAGTTTAGAGGATAAATAAATTATTTGTTTTGCTAATAATATTCTATCACATTAAATATGCATTGAAGTTTAAAAATAATAAAGTAGGCTATATATTATTTTTCTAATATTATATATTATTTTTATTAATTCATATTTTAATAATAATTATATTAATAATGTTATTAAATTATATATTATTTTTTTAAAATTATATTTAATAATAATTTTATTAAATATATGATTAAATTATTTATTTTTATTAAATTATATTTAATAATAATCCTATTAAAATTTAATAACAATAAGAATAATCATCTATCTAAAAAAATTCTACTAAAGGTACTGTGGTCATTTTAGCTTTTTATTTCTTATGCTATTACAACTCTATTCCATTCAACCAAACACAAAAATACTATTACATTTCTATTTCATTCCATTCAACCAAACAATCAATTCTATTCCATTACAGTTCTGTTCCATTTCCATTACAGTGAACCAAACGTGGCGTAAATGTAACACCTATCACTCGTATCGATATACGGTAAGAGTGAGAAGAGCTACCAGAGCTCTTTCAATCTTAAACCAAAATTTTTCTTTTATAAAAACGTTTGTTTCATAACATTTTAGTGTTTTTAAAACAAATTGATAAATTTTAGAATGATTCAAATATACCTGGAAATGTTTTGGGTCATTGAATACATGTTAGGACATATCTAAATCATTGAACAAGTGTTCGAACTTATCAACCTAAATCGAGGTTGATGGAATTGAGAAAAGTAGGAATTTTCTATTAAATTTAAATTTTAGAATTATTAAATAAAATTATAGAAATAGGTTTAAATCATTTTAAGGTCTTAAAAATCATCTTAAAATCATAAAAAAAAAACCTTTCCATCGGAGATTGGGGTATCCATGATCAACTATAGCCCCTGGATGGCTCAAAAGCACCAAAAACAAGGATAAAAGATATTTTTTTATCGACATTACATGGTTGATGGAAACATAGCATGGTTACAGGTCATTTGTTTAGGACAAATGATTTAATTACGACATGTTAGTGATTAAATTTTTCATTAAGGAAGATGCAAGGTTATTATGAGATAAAATAGAATCATATTGCGTGAACATATTTAACCTAAATAGATTGAAGTTATCTTATGAGGGTAACACACATATGGCAAGGCCATTGGACAAGCATAAATTAAGTTACTTTTAGTGGATTGACTCAACAACTAAATAATATAGTAATTAATAGATGAAGATTTGGAACTTAATTACAAGTTATTTAAGCGCTAATTATATATATAATAAATTTTTCTGCTAACTTGACACAAACTTTTATAGCTTGCAAGTAAATCAATACGTTGAATGAATGAAAATGATGAATAGAGAAATGGATTACATAAATCACTATACATAGTTAATGCATTTTCTTGCAAAAGAACAAGAGACGACTTAGTGATTAATTTAATTTCTTTGAATTATTATTTAATTGATTGGTTGTAATCAAATAATTGAAGCTCAATGTGAAATTTAAATTAAGTATTCATCGCAGTTTAAAGGAACGAGACAAATTTATCCACACATAAATTCTAGTATGGTAAAGTAGTCATGACTTTAACAGAATTAAAATTGGGTTGAGAAAAATAATTGAATTAATTAATTAATTAATTAGTATTTTAGGAATAGAAAACTGGTTATTAGGTTGTATAAATTATATGAATTAGTTTAAAAACTAGATAAAACATATAATGGGCGGCACCTTGAGTTTCTAAAAAAGGGGTGTTGCCACCCCATTAAGTAGTCCCAATGGGACTCAGTGTTTTGTACTAAAATATTATAACTTTGTCTCTTCTTACTCAAGTAGAACTCTTGTGACTTTGCCTCATAAATTGAGACTACAGGCTAAGCAAAAAAAATACCATCTTAAGCCAATTACTCTATCGGATTATAATGAGTTTATTTCCCAAGTAAATTCTATTTTTTTATGAGAACTCAAGTCAGGTTTCTATCTCATAGAGAGATTTAATTTTCCCACTAAAAAATTAAAAATTTTCATTATATGATCAATTCGTGTGATTAGAGCCCACTCTCTAAGCAAATTGAATGTTCGAAAATAATAGAGAAGATAATGTTGGTTGAAAGCAACGAAACAACCAAATAGTTTAGTCAAAAACATAGGTACTAAGTTTAGTAAAATTTATTTCTATAAATAACACAATTTAGGTTTAGAAAATTTTTAAATTTTTGCCTTGCAATAAACCTATTTTCTAAACCGAATTTTTACAATATTAATAGTGCAATGAATTTATAAGTCAAACTAAATCTACCCAAAAATGAACCTAAACTTAAAACTTTATTTAAAGTCGAATCACGAACTAATTCAATCTAACTCAAAACATGAATTAATTTCAACTGTCTAAAAAAACTTAATACTCATTTAACAGACATAACGTATGCACAAGAAAGAGCACAATAAAAAGAAAGAAAAATATATGCCAAAAAAATAAAAAATAAAAAATATTTTGAAAACTTAGATCATTGAAGACTTTTGTTTTATTTCGAAACCCTTTATTGTTATCGTTGACTTGCTTTCAAATTTATATGGAAGTGTAGTTCTTCAATTGTGATAATTCATAATGGTGAAAAACATAACCCCAACAAATTTATATGGTTTTTCTATTGAATCTCTATCCCAATCCAATTGCACCTAAAGGCTTATGTGTGCGCTTTTGCTTCGTTTTGGACCATCTTCCTTCTTGGTGATGCTCATGCCTTAATGTCCACTTTGAAATGGAATTGTTGGAGTAATGTCCACTAGTGTACTAGCGTATTGTATTCCTCAGCTCAGAATTTTGGCATGAATAGTTTTAGTAAATTTTGATACTCAAGTTCTTAGCTTTGATTTTTTTGTTGATTCTTTATATCACTATAAGTTAATTCACTTCTTAATTTTTATGAAATTAGATTGAATCGAGTAAAACTCAGAAGCATATTTGATAATTCAAAAATTATCCTAAGCTCATTAAAGATATTTCATATGCTTATTATCTTGCTAGTTTTATGAGAAGATTGATTATAATTAATATAATAAGTTAGCAAGTATTGATTCCTTATAAATTAAAAAGAATTATATAAGTGATATACATATGAGAGATCACTTATTCTTGTTTATTGAGAAATATTTCTTATAAGTGCATTAAATGTAAAATCAAATGTTTTATTTAGTACTTATCCTAAATTACAGGAAAAAAAACTTACAGAAAAATTGTTTAAATCTTAAGTACAAAATAAAAAGTCTAATATAATAAACGTTAGAGATTATAAACTTATAATCATTAATTATATGTGTTACGAAAATAATAGATTATCTTTTTAAACAAGAGATAGAAACTTAACAAATCAAAATATATAAATACATCATATATTCTTCAATTTTGGCTTTATTCATCAACAATACTTACAAGCAGTCGAAATTACTCTTAAGCACTTCTTAAACGCAATTTGAATTTGCTTACAAATATCAACCTTAATTCTTTCACTAATCACTTGAGGAATATGAGCTTCACCGTAAAAGAAAATGAACTCAAAATGTAAAGGAAATGGTATATATTCTAGCGAAATTATACATACATGGTTAAAAGTTGGAAAGTTGAAATCTGATGTGACATTGCAAAAGCCTCAGCCTGACTATCACCGACTTTGAATATAGATTCAACCGTTTCACTATATGTGACGTCCCCTACACCATAGCTAATTGCAGGTTGCGTGGCATGTTTACACTTTAGGGGAAAAAATTTACAAAAATATTGTATCATTATTTACTACAATTCTTTTTAGTAATAATAATTTTGTTGAAAGATTAGATATTTTCCAAATTTGTAATTTGTAATTTTTTAAGCTCTAAATGTATAATTATACTAAATCTCAAATAATTAATTATATAAAATATATATTTTTCATAAATTTATATTTCAAATTTCAAATTAATATTTTCAAATATATCATACATGATGTTATATGTACCACCTGAACAAATTAATTATTTTAACCAAAGAAGAAAATAAGGTAGAGCTGGCATTACTTGTGTAACTATGTCTAAAACAATACCTCGCTAGATACTACATGTAACTATGTCTAGGCTACGTCCTTTGTCAACTCATTTCTTCTATATGTTTAGCATGTGAACAATTATCAAATTTTATTGAATCCACTTAGAGACCCCTCAATAAGATAGCGAATTTATTAATCATATTTAAATACACAAGTAAAAGCCATCATGACTTACCTATCAGTTCTCCCTAGAAAATCACATTTACGACCGACTTGAGACCATATAAACCTTCTCCACTACTTAGATTCTGCTATTACACTTCCAAACACTTAAATTCTACCAAATTCATCAAATACATTTTATTTTTTTTACCAAATCACTGGAATAACTTTAGACGTATTTACACATTTTCACTTAAACTGACACCAACCTCCAGCATCAATTCTCATATTCACAAATATTTATATGATTTTATAATTAAATTGAACTACAAAAATATTTTCGGTAATTTAATTTTAATTTAATTCAACAAGAATGGCCCGTATAAAAATATATTTATAATTGATTTTTTAATAAAAGTAAATTATTTTAAATTCATACATCACAAATAAAATTGCTCGTATAATTCCAACTTATAAAATGAATTTTAGAATAAACACCTAGTGCGGTAGCGCCAATAGATCACCATTAGAGCTTAAGGAAGCTTTAAAATATTAATGAATTCTAATCATCACCGACACTCTAGCAGGCTGATTTGGAATGGTTGAAAACCTTGCCTCGTCCCATTGACAATCTCAGGACAGCAAAAAAAAAAAAAAAAAAAAATCCCCAATGGAAAATAATAGTAATAATTGTAATTGAAATATGGATTATAATCACTGACAAGAGACTTTATTTAACCCACAAACCGGTTTAAAACTGATGCATAGTCTTTTGTGAACTTAAAAGAATTTTATTATTGAATAAATTTTATTATAAAAAACTAATTACTAATAATTTTAAAAAAATTATACCTTATTAACTATATCAACAATTCTAATCAAAATATGATACGTAAGCTAAAGTGCCCATAAAACCTTGAATACCTATAAAATTTTGAGTGCTGAAACTCGAATTCACCATTTTGAAAATATAATGTAATATAACGTTTGATAGGCAAGAAAGAAAGAGACCTCCATGATGAGGGGATGGTGAACCTCAATTCACAGCTTTGAAAAAATCTTGTTTACTTAGTGGTGAACATCTTGGGAAAATATTACATTAAATAACTACCATTGTCTTTGAGGAACTAACGCTACATGTATTGATATATCTTTTATATGTCATAATAATCTATTACATCATCTAATTTTATAAGAAAAAGTTAATCTTAATTTTTTATTTAATTATTCATCTCTTTTAATTTTTAAATTTATATTGTTTGTCAAACCATCTCAAAATAATTAAAAATTTAAATTTTATTAACTTTGTTAATATGACATACATATAAATTACCACATGTTGCATCAATAATTAATTAATTATTTTAATAACAAAAAATATTAAAAAAATATTTTGTTATGATTTTTATACTTTTTAATGATTTTAATATTTTTAAATATTTTTGTATTTTTTGAAATTTTTAAAATTAAAAATTATTTAATTGTTGACATGTCATCTAAATGATAACCTACATGAATGTCACATTAACAAAATTAATAAACATTAATCTTTATAAAAATAAAAGTTAAAAAGTTAAAAATTAAATAATTTATTATAAAATTTATTATAAAATTAAAGAGTGAAATAGGTGATTATGCCTTTTTATATTATACCTGAACAATGGCATCCCCTCCCCACAGTGGTAAACCATCCTCTAAAATAAAAAAATTTTAATTTAATAAAATTTTAAATTAATAATAATAAATTATACTTTTAACTCTAAAATGATAAAATTCTATATAATCTTTAAAAGATATAAAAATATAAAGTATTAAAATAATTATATTTTTTCATCATAAAAATATATAATTTAATTTTTCTAATCCCGTTCTTAACCCAAAAAATTTTCTAATCTCGGCCCTATTTGCGTGGCTATCTCTAAATGATTTTGCGAGGGTGGTGGAAATTATTCTTAAGCACCGCTCCCAAGGAGAATGTTTGTGGGCCCTCTCCACTACATGGAAATCTGCTAAGAGCTTCTTTGTCTTCGAATTCACATGTGTATTAGGGTTTACTGGTTTACGAATATAACTTCATGGAAATGAAGTACTTTGCTATACAAGAAAAAACAAATGCATCTAAACACATGTAGCCTAACTACATCAAGAATCAATATTAATGACCCTAACACTGCTGTTCATTTAAAATAAAAAAGAAAAAGGTACGTTCTAAGGCTGCATTAGAAAGTGGAAAAGCATGTGCAGGGATGGGGTCAGACCTAACATAAGTAATTCATTTTTTCTGGGTTATTCCTTCTCAAAATAGAACACTTGCAAATGAAGATTGCTTTTTAAGACTGGGGAGGAGTTGGAAGAATCTCTCAAAACCCAGAAGTTGCTGATAGGACCCGACATTTTATGACCTGTTTGACAAGCCAAAAAGAGAGAAAGAGAAACAAAAAAGTAATGCTGCAGAGGACTGACGCCCATCTTTCCAAGTCACTCGACCTCAACCAAAATACTAATACACAAAATCCATGTTTATAACTAAGTACACCAATCACAATTTCTTAATTCAACGAAAGTCATTATCTGCTCATCAAACTGCTAATTACATTGTTTTTCGGCTACCTAACAACATGGCACACACTATTAGAAGATCAACAACCAGGGTGTAACCAAAATCATAGTGCAATCCAATCCCAAGAAGCAGCAAGTAGCCAAGAACTTTTAGTTCCTCTCGTCTTTTCGATTGCCTGGTGCCTAGTCGCATAGTTTACTGCTCTTTTTTATATTTATGCGCACACACACCACTTGATGTCAACCTTTTGAAGCCATCCTAAAAGAAGCTTCAAACACCCACACTGATCAAAGAGTAGAGAAAGGTACTACTACAGTACAACAATACAAGTAAAAAGGGTATCAAACGAGCTCGTAAAAAGCTAACCATTTCCCCAAAAGTACCTGCTGTTAGTAATCAAACTAGTCACCGATTATGTAAGAAGGAAAGCATGATGTCCACCTTCGTCCTGTTAAACCATGTTACTTTTGGCTGTTCCTATCACCAATGTCCTCCCCCCAACATCCCACTCCAGTAACCGGTAGATTCTCCCTGTCCTCTATTCTGCTCCAATTCGTTAGCATTGCTCGGAACCTGCTTTAATTCCTCCATAGGAAAGAAAAGCCTTGCACCACTTTCCTCGACCCCTTGAAGATTCCCATAGCCAGTTTCCAGTCCATCAAGGGAAAAATTCAGAGTCGGTTTGAAGTCTTGCATTGGAAACCCACTTGAGTATACCGTATTAGAATCAGAAACCGACATCGACATGAACGAACTCAAGCCTCTTGAATTAATACCAGTCTTCAAGAGCTCCATAGCATTGAGATGAGTTGAAGAGGAGGTAGAGTTCTGATGGTCGCTTTTGTGGCTATAGGGCACCTCAACGAACTTTGGCAAGCTATTATAGTCCTCAGTTGGTGGTGGGTAAGCTAGGTTAAGGTCTTGACCTTCATGGATTTTAGGGTTTTGAGGAGTAGGTGGGGTTGTTAGATCACCAAGCTTTTTAGATGAAGATGCTGGTGGTGGTGGTGGTGGTGGTGGTGGTGATGATGATGATAAAGCCCTCTTGTTCTTCCTTGAACCACCTCCAACAGGAACATTCCTGAGGGAACCACCTTCAGTCCAATACCTTCGACAAGTCTTGCAGAAATATCTTGGCTGAGAAAGACTGTAGTTATTATAATAACAAAACTTGGTGTTGGTTGAATTGCACCTGGGACAGTTCAAAGCTTGATCGTTTTGAGGTCTAGTCCTTCTCTCCACCATACCTCTTGAAGCTTCCATGGGCTTAACTACCTCAATTCCCTGAAATTTTTAAAAAGACAAGGCAAAAATAAACAAAAGAAAGGGGAAAAAGCCATGACTTCATGATCAAAGAAAGGAGTTTTGTTTCACAAAGTAAATAGATTTTAAAAAAAAAAAAAGAGAGATGAAATAAGAAACAAAACAAGACCGAGAAAAGCAAAGGACGCTGCTTTTTAGTCGAAAGATATACAACCAATAAAAACAAATAAAAATAGTATTTTTTTTATCAGATGGTGGAAAAAGAATGAAAAAGAAAAGTGCAGTACTTTCCCAAAGGAAAAAAAAAATATGAAAGATCTTAAACGACAGCAACATAAATTCAACCATTAGTGGTGGCTGAACAACATCATCTCATAGCAAAAAAAAAAGCGAAACTTTAAAGCAAGTAATCAACGAAAAAGAAGCCTCAAAACTCAAAGGTATTAGCTTTTAAAAACTCAACCCAGGAAAAAGAAAATCATGATTTCATGTGAAGAAAAAGAAAAAAAGAAAAAGGAGACCCTTATTTACCTGCGGCCTCTGAGCAGTATCCATGGATAAAAGAGTGAGAGAAAGGTGGAAAAAGAAAGGGAAAAGCTATGGAGTATTCAAAGAGATGAAATCACCTACTTCGCTAGGGAAGAGCTGGCCTTAAAAGCCAAAAAAACTGAAACACAGAGAAATTTGTGGTGAGGTTCCATGTGCTGGCCTACTACTAATATGATATGAAAGAGAGAGAAAGAGAGCGCACTTGAAACAGGGACACATTTGTCAGCTGCTGTTATTTCATTATCATTAGAAAAGAGGGAAAAAAAATGGTATTATAACATTATAAAAATGGGAAATTCGTGTACATTGCTTGCATACATGGGTTTTTTGGTTTTTGAATAAAAAGGATTCTTAAATACTTGCAGTAGTCAATTACTTATCAATCTCGTTCTTTGTTGGGATGTGTTAGTGCGTTTACGCTGTAGACTTTAGTTGGTTCTTTTCTGACCAGAGAGAATGAAACTTGAAGAGTGAGATTCCTCTCAGCGTTGAAAAATCTGGAACGAACCTGTCGGTTGGATTAGTTTAATATTGTTCTTTAAAATATTTTCAAATTTTACAACATTGTATTGTTGGATTTTTTATATGAAAATGGTAGATTTTATTTAGTTATTTATCGAAATAGTGTTAGGAATATCTCGTTAAATATAATTTTATTATTTTAATAGTTTATATTTTTATAAATTTTAAAAGATTAAATTATTTTTTATTATTTTTGAGATAATTTAAAATTTTATAAATTATAAAAAGTCTAAATAAAAAAATTCATTTTAGGAGGGTCCGGGGCTCCTGTCAGCCCCCTTTTGGCTCCACCACTGAGGATATCATAACATTCATAGTTATGATTTTGAAAAGGAAAAAAAATTAAGTAAATTACACTAATAGTTACTCAACTTTGATGTAATTGATAAAAAAATAATTCTAATTTCAATTCAGTTATTCAACTTTCAAAAAATAACAAATTAGTCATCTGTACCATTTTCCGTTACAGATTAACGGAAAGTTGACCTGTTATTTAACTGGCTACGTGACCATCCTAGCTGTCATTTAAAGGGCTAGTTGGACAGTACAAGCAAGAGATGAGAAAGAAGAAGAAGAAGAAGAAGAAGAAGAGTGATAAGTGATAAGTGATAAAAGTAATATATTTTAATCTCATTCTTAAAGTGTTTTTGGATAATTATTTATTCAGATTAGTGAATTTTATGCTTCTAATCATTTCAATTCATGTTTCTATACTTAGGAGAGCATTTTAGAGCAAAAGGAGCGAAAAGCAAGCTAAAATCAGACAAATAGAGTAGATTTCAGGAGCCACACGAGCTGAACACACGGTCATGTGCCAGATTGTGTTGATTTCGTGAGTTGCATTCTAAACACGCGGAAAAACACAATTTGTAGGCTTTTCGGGCATTCTAAAATTTATAAATACCAAATAAAAGAAGAGAATAGGGAGCCATCAGAGAGTATTGAAGAAAACAACTCGAAGAACACCATTAAAACCAACTCTGAAGCAGATTTCCATCATGATTGAAGATTTCTTTTTAATTTCTTTGAAGTTCTTTATGATTTTCTTTATCTCTTGTGGTTATATTGACTTTGAGATTTTTTATTTACAATCATGAACTAACTCTCTAGATACCTAGGGAAGATGAACCATATGATAAATTCTATTATTTGATTTCTTTTTTTACGCGATAAATACTTAATTCTTGTTCTTAGTTATGTGTGTTTATCTCTTGTTTTAATATTTTTCAAATATTGTTTCATGTTTAATGTGCTTAAATCAGATGAGAAAAAGTCTCTATTTAAGAGTAGATCTAGCATAATTGAGTGGAGTTGCATGCAATCTTAGAAATATGATGACATAAATCTACCAGATTAGAGTCAAATCTAATGGGGAATCAATGGTTTTAATTAGAAAGAAATTTCAATTAATCAACCTAGAGTTAATTGCTCTTACTCTTAAAAGAGGTATTAGCTTAATTTAGGGATTTCTACGGATCAAGATACCAAGTGAATAAATTGTTTAATTCAGATTCATAATGATAGATGAAGTCTAGGTGGATTCTTTCCTAGGTATTGTTAAGCTTCTTGTGTAACAGTCCGGTTTAAACCCTAGTCGGAATAGTGGTTTCAAGACCACAAATCTGAGTTAGAAAAATATTTTAATATTATTTTTCGTGCTCATGTTATATGAATTAGCATGTGTGAAAGTTTCGTACGAGAATTTGATCAATTGTGTGCTTAATTTAATAAAAGGACCTAATCGCGTAAAATGTAAAAGTTGCTTGTTGTTTGTTAAAAGTGCCTATTTGACTTGGCTTATTATTTGAGAGGTCCTTATTTGGTTAATATGCCATTTATATGGTTAATGGACATTTATGACCTTGATATTCATGTTTTAATATTTTTATAACAAAGGGTAAAATGGGAATTTAATTAATATGTTAATAATAATAAAACAAATGCATGAAAATGGATCATTTTATGTTCATCCTTGGCCGAAAATACAATAAAAGAAAAGAGAAAAGTTTGCTTAGGGTTCGGCACTTGTAATCTTTGATTAAGGTATGTGTTTTGATCGATTTTTGATAATTTCTACGTTTTAATAATCGTTGCTTCGAATACTATCAAGCCCATGTCTCAATTTCTGATTTTTTTGATGCTTTTAAAATATGCCATTGATGAAACTATGAGTTTTGTGAAGTTAATTGTTGATAAATGGAAGATATGTTTTGGGTTAACATGTTTTGTCTTTGGATTTTTGATGAATTTGAGTAAAATGGGCAAAATTGTAAAAATTATAAATTGAAGGACTAAAATGTGAAATAAACGAAATGTTTGGACTTGTATGAGAGCTATGAATATTCGACCATGTACATGTCTAATGAAATTATGTGTATTTTGTGATTTTGTGAATTAGGGACTAAAATGTCAAAATGTGAAAATGTGAGGGCAAATTTGTAAAATGAACTAATTATGTTTATATGGATTGATTTGAATGGTTTGGTGAATAAAATGGTTAAATTTGAATACATATAGATAAAGAAAAGAGGAATTCAGATTTAGACCGAGGGAAGTCGAAGGTTATAGAGTAGACAATCCGAGTTGACAATTTAGAATACGAGGTAAGTTCGTACGTGATACATGATGTTATAAGTATATTGTTTTGATGCTTTGATTATACATAAATTGTGTATATATTTGATTATGGTTTGAATATGATGATAAATCAACTGCATTTGGCATTAAGTGTGCGATTCAAAAATAGCTTCGGCTATAAATAGCACTAAGTGAGCTAAATGGTATAGCTTCGACTGTATGAGGCACTAAGTATGTGATATCGAGATAGCTTCGGTTAATTGAGATGGCACTAAGTGTGCAGAATTGTTCTAGCTTTGGCTAAACCTTAAAGTACTAAGTGTGCGGATGCTTAAAGCATGAATAATCTTCGAAAAGTCTTAAAATATCTGGACGAGAGGTGAGAATGAAAATGAATAAGTACGGGAAGGTTCAGGTATGTACGATACTTATGTGGTAGATGATATTACGTATATGAAGTTCGTGGATTGGTATAAACATATGAATTGTGTTGGCATAGAATTGATAGATGAATTGAGAACTAATAAGTGTTTATGTATTGATATTTTATATTTTATAAGCTATTGATGATATTTAATACGAGCTTACTAAGCTTTGGAAAGCTTACTTTATGTGTGTTTGCATTGTTTTATAGATATCAAAGCTGCTATGAGCTCGGGGATCGTCGAGGATCATTATCACACTATCGAATCTCATTTTGGTAACTTTTGAAATTGTATATGATAAAGTATGGCATGTATAGGCTAGAAGTTCTTTGGATAGGTTTTGTAATGTTTATATTTAGCCATATGATATGGCTTGATATGGTTGTGTTTATGTATTGATTTTAGTATATGAAATATGATGCAAGATGATCTATTTGATGTGTTCATGAATAGTTAAGAGAAATGATAAGTTTGGCAAGTTTTGGTATGAGATTTGGTCATGAGTTTAGAGATTATGAAACCATATGTTCGATATGATTTGGTCTTATGTTTTGGCACAATTGAGTTGAGTTTACGAGCATGTAAATGGTTGATAATGTTATGGCATGAATGATGTATGATTTGGTATTGAAATTGGTTGAAGTTGTTGGGTATATATGCTTGGTTTGGTGCTTGTAGGTTTGACCTAATTGGGGTGACAAGTTGGCTTTTCAAGTGGCCTATTTTTGTCCACACGGGCGTGTGTCTCAGCCGTGTGTGACACACAACTATGGCCGTATGTCCTCTAGGGTACCCTACAATTGTAATTCAGGCTCGAGCACAGCCAAGGCACACGGGCATGTGGCTAGTCGTGTAGCCCAAGTCAGGCTCGACCACGGCCAAGGCACACGGGTGTGTCTTGTGGCCGTGTGAGCAAGTCAGTATGTATGCCTTGTTTTGACACGGCCTAGACACACAGGCGTGTCTAATGCCGTGTAAGGCACACGGCCTGTTCACACAAGCGTGTGACCTATATTTTGAAAATGTATAAGTTTTGGAAAAAAATTTATATGTGTTGCGTTTAGTCCCGACCTCTTTCTAATGCATGTTTAAGGTTTCGATGACCTATATAAAAGACTCTATATTGATGTTTGATCTCTGATGTTAAAATGTTTATGGAATGAATGTTAAATATTCCGATTTATCCGGTAATGCCTGTAGCCCTAGTCTGGCGACGAATACAGGTTAAGGGTGTTACATCTTGGTTACTACTAAATTATTTTCCTGATTTATTCTCTATTGAGTTCTTTAGTTAATTAATTTAGTATATTTTAGCTTAAACCAATCACTCCAATTCTTCGATTAAATAATAGGAAAACGGTAATTACTAGTACTTTTAGTTTTCGTGGATATGATATCTCTACTTACCATAGCTATACTATTTATCAATAGGTGTGCTTGCCTTTGTCGTATTTTTAATTAGTTTCGTGACTATCAAGTTTTTTTGGCACCATTGCTAGGGACTGAAATATTAGGAAAATTTTATTTCTATTAATTTAGCCATTTTTATTTTATTTTAATATTTTTGTTTTAATTTAATTTTTACATTTTAATTTTTCTTTTGTTTACTTCTGGCAGGTTCTTTTGGTTTATGACTAGAGGAAACCCGTCGAGACCATTGCTTTTTGACAATAAGATTGGAAGTACTACTAGCAGAAATCATAAAAAGGCTAGAAAAGTAAGACAATGTGAATAGAATATAGTAGACGAACAAGAGGACAACAATATTACTGAGGAGATGGGTGACAATCAGAATATTCAGCTACCTCCTGTAGATCCTGTTCCTCGTACTATGTATGATTATGTGTAACAGCTCGGTTTTAGCTAAATCAGAACAATGATTTTGGAACCACAAATATGATGTCAAAAAATTATTTTAATATTATTTTTGGTGTTTACAACATGTTGTTTGATATGTGTAAAAATTTCGTGAGCTAATTTTATCGTTTAATTGCTCAATTTGAGAAAAAAAGACTAAATCACATAAAATGCAAAAGTATCGTTCTATTAGCTAAAGGTGTTAAATAGCTATAGAACCTTAAATTTTAAGTCCTTATGAGGTAAACAGTCCAATTGTGAGTTAGTGGATGATATTTGGTTTGGCATTTGTGTAAATATGAATTATTTTTAATGGTAAGTTAGTAAAAAGACAAATAAAGGTTAATAAAATAAAAACAAATGAAATTTGTTTTCATCTTTCTCACTTGGAACCAAAATTGGAGAATAAGAAACCCAAGGAATTAGGTTTTCCATTCGGTCACTTTGAATCCTTGATTAAAGTACGGTTTTATCTCGGTTTTTTATGATTTCTATGTTTTTGTAATCGTTGCAGCTCAATTTAGCTAGCCCGTACCTTTAATTTTGAAACTGTTAAAGATTTTAAAAGTTGCCATTGTTGAATCCATGTGTTCTTTGATGTTTAATGTTAAAATATGAAAGCTTGATGATAGTTTTACATGTTTTGTTAAGTGATTTTTTAACAAAAATATCAAAAAGGGATTAAATTGTGAAATATGCAAATTGAGTGGTTGAAATGTGAAATAAATGAAATTTTTGGGCCGCTAAGGGCGCTAGGTAAATCGTCCAAGCTTGGGCTTATTGAAATTTTGTGAATTTTGTGTATTTATGAAATAGGGACTAAATTGTAAAAATGTGAAAATTTAAGGGCTAATATGCAAATATGCTTAAATGTGTGTTATGGACTAAATTGAAAGAACATGTGATTGAATAAGTTAATTTTTAATATGTATAGATCAAGAAAGAAAGAATTTAGATTTAGGTCGGGGGAAAAAGTAAGGTTATCAAGTAGTCGACCCGATCCGTCAATTCCAAATAGGAGTTAAGTTCGTATGCAATGAGCTTATTTATAATTGTATTTTATATGCTTTGTTATAGCATGAATTGTAATTATATGATTACGAATAAGTTCAGGAATGATTCGACAGTAATTCGAAATGATTCGACTACGATTTGGTATTGGAAAATCCCGGTTGAACCTTAGGAATAGTCTAGGATGCTAGTGACATGTCATTAGGTTATTGTGATGGCTTTGGGCCATGATATTGGCACTTCGAGTGCGAGTTATACCTTGATTTGGCTTCGGACCATGGTATAGGTATTTCAGAGATGAGTTACCTTGATTTGGTTACGGGCCATGGTATAGGTACTTTGGGGATAAGTTACCTCGATTTAGCTACGGGCCATGGTATAGGTACTTCGGGGATAAGTTACCTCGATTTGGCTACGGGCCATGGTATAGGTACTTATCGATTGAGATCTCTGAACATCCGACTTCTATTCCGAATGGTTCAACGGGAAAAAAAGAAAGATATGGACAAGAATGAGATTGGTACGAGTTGGTACAGGTATGTACGTAAAGTTTATAAACATTGAATCCATGAAATGGATGAAGCCCTTCTTAAAATAAAAGAAACCTTAATTAACTTAAAAAAAACACCCTTTTAGTTACAAAAACCTTGTTGAAACATTTGATTTAAGAAAACTTATCATTTAAAAATTTAATTGCGGAAACGTAGAAAACATACTATAATTTAGAAAACCCATGTTCAATTTCTTGTAATTACATTAAAAATAATAATAATTCAAGTAATAATAACATAATGAAAACCTTATTACAATCTGGTCTGTAACATACTTAAAAAGAAGTAAAAACTTAAATGCTTGAAGATAAAAAAAAACCCAAGTCCAAATCATCTTGCTAGCTGGTCACCCAGAGTCCCTCCAAACATAGAACCTTCTACTGAGCATCACCTGAAAATAAAATAAAATAGGGGGTGAGTTTTCGCAAACTCAGTGTATACAACCCTTGACAAAAACAAGCATTCAGAAAAAACATCATTCATCAATCATGCAATACAATCCCATCCAAATTATCCATCCGCTACACAGTGGCTCCGTCCCTCGTCACACCATGTGGGGATATAAATATCGACCCACCCAACCCACACACCATGGTAGCCCGGTTGCGGAACTACCTTCATTTACATATTGGGCTTTAAAAGCCGTCGGTGGATCCATGATTGTCAAGCAACCATGCGATCCTCATATACTTCCTCTATTCCATAATTCCCAATCCATATGCAACCTAAGCGGAATAACATATGTATGCATGTCGCATCCACAAAACTTATATTCAATACCTAGGGGTATTTTGGTCATTTTTGCCCTTAGGGGCATTTCGATAATTTTTTCTTAATTACAGTTTTCACTTATCTTGGCCCGTTAACAAGTCCATGAGCTAAGATGAATGAATACTATGCACCAGGTAGGATTCCAGAGAAGAGGAGGTGAGTCATTAAGACCGCTTAAGTACCAAGCTCTCCCTAGATCCAATCCTAGACATGCATATACCCGTTGCCACACCTTAACCCTATGACTTGTCCACGGTCGCAAATAATTAATTAAGTCTTATGTGAATATCATATACTAGGCCCAAAACCCCTTACAGAGCCCAATCAAATTCACATACCTAGATCTGGTCCATTAAGCCCAATCATATTCATATGGCCTATTAGGCCCAAATCACCTGTATATGGCCCATTAGGCCCAAATCACATTTATATGACCCGTTAGGCCCAGTCACATCCATATTCATGCTCACATACGAATTCCTATCACATAGCATCAATATTCAGTTTTTGCCTATTATAGGCCCAACAGCCCATCGACCCCATTTAGCCCATTTGGCCCATATGACCAAATCACAACCCAAGTCCACGAAATCGCCCGTGGGCCTCAGGTAACCTATCGGTTTCCCCCTTATGAGTTTTCGCGCTCTCGCAAAACTACCATAGCCAAACTTTCGGCTTTTCGGTATTTCGACTTTTTGGCTTTTCAGCTTTTCGGCTTTTGCCGAATCATTGTGTGTGTGCAGTGTATGTACACACCTGGTAAGCAAGCGTGATGCGATCTCCTTAGCCCAAACCTACAATCGATATCACCCTTCAATTAATCGCATGCTTAATACTTATTTACTCAAAAACCGAAACCTCACCTTAACCTTACCTTGAGCCCAATCCTTAATCGCTTTTTCCTTGATCACGTATTTCCTAGATAAGCACAAATTTTAACTATTAAACCCCGAATAATAGGTGACTTGTATCCAACACAAGTCTCCTTACCATAACTATAACCATTCGACCACCTTAGCTAATGGGAGAAAATTACTTACCAAAACCGCAACACCTTAAGGAGCAACTCGGCAGAGAGCTAAAAACTAAGATTCGATACAAATTTCCTACCAAATTTGATTAGAAAGAGTGAGGGAAACTAATCAATACTAAACAAAGAAAACCGATTGGAAGAGCAACACTTACACTAGATTCGGTCAAAAAATATTCGGCCCTTAGAAGATTTGGTTTTTCAGCTTTTCAAACTAAGTATGGTGAATAAGGTGTATTTGGTACAGATTAAAGAAGAAGATTAGTAGAAGAAATCAACAAAGAAGATTGTGTAGAGGAGAATAGGAATCGGCAGAAAGAAAAGAAAGTAAAGTAGAGGGTTTTCGGCTTTTTGGATCTTGAAGAGAAAAGGATTTCTGGCACAAAGTGAAGGGAAATTCGTCATTAACTTTTCAACCCTCCCATTCGGCACCTATTTATAGCCCTATAGCCGAATTCTTCAAGCCCAAGTTCCCAATTCAGCTCCACTTACTCCTCACTTCTCATCTCCTCGTTTTTCTCCCTGATAACCCCTTGATCCTTTCCTTAATTTTCTCTTTTGAACACTCCTCTTGGAGTCCATCTTCACGCCACTTCCATCCTTCTAGAAGGCCAAAATTAAATTCTAAAAATACTAAGCTAGGATTCGAACCTTGGACCCCCTTGCTAGCTACTAACGCCACCTCACTACACCTTATGTGGCGTCACTTAGCCACTCCACCACAGGCTCTTTTTGTGTCCAATTGTTTCTTCATTTATTCAAAAGCCCAACTACTAGCCAACCCTGATTCTTTTAATAATTAAATTATAATTTCTTCTACCCCTTAACTCGAACTCAACCTTAGCTAAGACCTACTAAAATTATCGCTTGGATAAGAATATTAAACACAATTTTCATCAAAATTGAAAATAAAGAAAATTCGGGATTTCGGGATTTTTGGAGCGTTACATTACAAATGGCCTATTTTTGTCCACATGAGCAGAGACACGAGCGTGTGTCTCAGCCGTGTATGACACACGGTCATGTTACACGGCCGTGTGTCCAATGGTGTTGAAATTAAATGAAGTCAGTATGCTCCACACGGTCTCACACGCGGGCGTGTGACTGGCCGTGTGGTACAAGTCAGTATACCCCTAATTGGCACAAGGCCTAGCACACGGGTGTGTGACTTGGCTGTCTTGCATAACTCAGTATACCGTACATTTTTGGCACGGCCTGACACATAGGCGTGTGTGACCACTTCGAAGGGCACGCGGGTTAGACACACGGGCGTGTGTGGCCACTTCGAAGGGAGCACGGGCTAGACACACGTGCATGTGGTTGGCCATGTGACCCAAGTCAGTATGTATGCCCTGTTTCCACACGGCCTGAGACACGGGCGTGTCTAGAGTTGTGCGAGGCACATGACCTATTCATACGGGCGTCTGACCCCTGTATGGTTGAAAAATTTCTAAGTATTCCAAAATTTTCGTATATTATCGGTTTAGTCCCGAACCATTTCTGAAGCATGTCTAAGGCCTCATAGGCCCTAATGAGGGACAATGTGATTGTGTTGAATGGTATTTGAGTATGAATGCATAAATGTATGAGTTATGTATGCTATATGATGTATATTGATCGGTAATGCCTCGTAACCCTACTCCGGTGACGGATACGGGTTAGGGGTGTTACATTATGCCAAGCTCACTTTGATTGAGGCTGAATCGAGTATTGTGAGACCTACCATTGCTGAAAATAATTTTGAGGTGAAGTCGAACACGATTTAGATGGTACAATAGTATATTTAGTTTGACGGTTTGCAAGATGAAGATCTAAATACCCATTTGGCTAATTTTCTAGAGATTTACGATACTTTCAAAATTAATGGCGCCATTGATGACGCCATTTGCTTATGGTTATTCCCATTCTCGTTGAAGAATAGGGAAAAATAGTTGTTAAATTCTTTACCACAAGGTTCTATCATTACTTGGGCTCAAATGACTGAGAAATTTCTCTTGAATCACTTTTCACCGGCTAAAATAGCTAAGTTGAGGAATGATATTTCTTCCTTTGCCTAGATCGGTTTAGAGAAATTATATAATGCATGAAAGAGATACAAGGATCTATTGAGAATGTGCCCTCATCATGGGTTACCTTTATAGTTGTAAGTTCAAACATGCTATAATGGTTTGCATCCCTTGACTAGGTAGTTAATTGATGCAACAATTGGTGAAACATTGAATAATAAAACACCTGAGGTAGCTTATGAGTTTATTGAAGAGATGGCATTGAATAATTATTAGTGGAAGTCATGATGATAAAACCGATGAAAGCGGCCAATGTTTTTAATCTAGATACAGTCACCATGTTATCAAACCAAGTGGAAGCACTTAATAAGAAAATAGACAATTTATATTTTTCTATGCAAGTGAATCCAGTGATACAATGCGATGCAAATAGAGCAGGGAATAATTCAGAATGTTTACCCTTCGGTCTTAGCACAAAGAATGAACAAGTCAATTATATGGGTAATAATTTTAGACATCAAAATAACCGTTATAGTAATAACTATAATGCAAGTTGGAGGAACCATTCCAAATTTTCTTGGGGTGGTCAAGGAAATCAAAGAACACAACCTTCTTTAGGTTTTCAACAACCTTATTAACAAGAGAAGAAGCCGAACCTTGAAGAGATGTTGGCAAAATTTATCTCGGTGTCAGAAACTCATTTTTCAAAACACTAAGGCAGTATTGAAAAATCAGCAAGCATCAATTCAAGAACTTGAAAATCAAATATGACAGCTTGCTAAATTAGTTTCGAAAAGACCACAAGGTATCTTGCCTAGCAATACTGAAACTAACCCAAGCGAGCAGCTTCACGCAATTATTGTTTGAGACATAGAAGGGTTAATTGAACCTGAACAGAAACCGAGGCAAGAAGTTGTGGTGAATAATGATAAGGTTGAAGAAGTTAAGAAAGAGCAAAAGTCGGTTGTTAGGGAATACAAACCTCGAGTTCCATATCCAAATGCGTTGAAGAGAGACCACACAAATGAACAATATGGTAAATTTCTTAAACTCTTAAAAAAATTACATATTAACTTACCGTTTATTAAAGCTTTTTCACAAATGCCAAATTACATCAAATTCTTAAATGAGCTATTAGCAAAGAAGACGAAGATAGATAACTTGTCAAATGTGGAGCTCAATGCAGTTTGCTCGGTCGTTCTACAAAATAAACTACCCAACAAACTTAAAGATCCAGAGAGTTTTACTATTCCTTGTCTCATTGGTAGTTTAAATATTGAAAATGCTTTGGCTGATTTAGGGGCTAGTATAAACCTCATGCCTTATAAAATGTTTAAACAACTTGGTCTTGGGAAACCCAAACATACTAGGATGAGTATTCAATTAGCAGATAGAACAATTAGATATCCTAGGGGTATTATTGATGATGTACTTGTGAAAGTTGATAAATTTATATTCCCTGTTAATTTTGTTGTATTAGACATGGATGAGGATAGTGAGGTACCTTTGATTTTAGGTTGCCCCTTTTTAGCCACAATTAGAACTATTATCGATGTTGGTACGGGTGAATTTGTGCTTCGCGTAGGTGACAAAAAGATTACTCTTCAAGCACGTGAATATGTGAGAGTCACTAGTGAGTGAGATGATATTAAATGTCCTGTTAATATTAGTAATCATGTAGCTCAACGTTCTTTGCAGGACATTGGAAACACAAAAAATTATATACTTTTTCATACCCATTTTTACTTAAATTCGTGCAAATCCGGTTAAATTCTTATCGAAAAATAATTAAATATTATAAAATAATTAAATTGTGTTAAAAATATGATCATGGTGAATTTTAGTTAATTTTATACTTAATTTTGATTAATTTTGATTGTTTTCGACAGATTCGCGCAAAAGGTGAAAATTGGCTCGACTAACACTACTGAAAGCACAAAATCGAAAAGCAATTTGAAGTATTGAGGCACATTAATTTCCAGCCTAAGACGGTCCAAAAATGTGTACTAATTCATAATTTAATTAATTTGAATTTATTCCCCATTTAATTTGGGTTAAATAAATTATTTTTAATTAATTATGGAGAAACGGTCCAGTTGAATCACACTGGTCGAACCAAATTGAGTGAATTGAATCAGCCACTAATTGGGCAGCCCAAAACCGTCCATATGCTGACCCAAATTAGCATTTTAGCTGATTAAATATGCTTGCAAAAAGTCTCTTGAAAAACTTCCAAATTGCATTCAAACCCCACCTTTAATTGTGGCTTTGTAGATTTGTCCTAGGCTATTTTTAGCAAAGTTGAAAGTCTCAACTTTTTCCAAGTAGATGGCCAGCCATAGGGGGGCTCTTTGGCTGCTGGAATTTGATATTTTTAGCAGCCACAATCAGCTATAAAAGCCACCCCTTTCTGATCATTCAAACCATCCCTCAATCCCATAACATTCTCTCATTCTTTCTTCTCCTCTCTCACTTTTCTCTCCATTTTTTTCCATCCCATTTCCCTTTTTGTTCAAGTGCCGATTTCTTCTCTTGGGAAAGAGGCTCTCATCAGCCATTTTGGAGCAGCAATTAAGTGTTCATAAGCCACCTTGATAGCCGAGGGCAACGAAGAACGAAGAACGAAGAATGGAGCAACTAGTCAAGCTACGGAGAAACACCAGATTTGCTTCTTGTTCCCTATCTCTTTAGTTTTTGTTGTTGTTTTGACGAACATGTTTATGAATATTTATGCTATTGAAATGGTTATTTTAATCAATTTAGCTTAAATTAAGTTTGTGTTGGGTTGATTATATTCTGCATGCTTGAATTGTTAAATTGATGTTTATGCTGTTATAGGGCTCGGTAAATTGCTTGGTTAAGTAAAATCATGCCTAAGTTATTCTTGCAATATAATTGTTAAATAACTAATGAATTAATTATTAAATCGTATTGAAATTATAATTAATAGACACAATGCTTAATCAGTGCATGTTTATTCTTCTAAGGTAGCTGAAGTTTAAATTAGCATTGTATTCGGCGATACATATGCCTTGCATAACTTGCAAGATTTTTGTGATTAAACTGTTTCAAGGTAGAAATACCTGTTACCTCGCTGAATCTTTTATATGCTTGTGAAGATTGATTAACTGCTTGGATTGACATTGAAAAATGTTCAAGAGATTGATTAATTTAATAAGTATGTATGAGCAGTAGTTAGCAAATTACCGAGTTGCCGTGAATTCATTCGTAGCAATATAAACATCAGTTTAATAATTCTAAGTTAAAGAATTGTAATTAATCCAACACAAGTATGCTATCTTGATTAAATCTTATTTGAAATCGTGCATTAGAACTCCTTTATTTTAATTATTTGCTTAGTATTTTAAATAGTTTTTGACTATCTTTTAAAACCAAATTATTTTTACCTCACCAAATTGTTTTACAATTAATTTCATAAATAATTCTTTTTACAATCCCTGTGGGTACGATAACTCGATATTTACTTGTCACTTTATTACTTGTTACGATTGTGTACAATTGCACATTTTCGTCGTTCCAAGTTTTTGGCGCCGTTGCCGGGGACTGTTTTAAAAAAAGCCATTATTTTTGAATTTGTTAGCTTTACATTTTGGTTTATTTTCCTGTTTAAATTTTTAACTTAATTAATTTTTCTGTGATTATTTCAAGAGTTTATGAGTATTGACCGAATTATTGACCTACTCCCTATAGACCCTGAGATAGAACAAACTTTTCGAGAACGAAGAAGACAAACAAATTAGAGAAGGACCGAAGAGATGAATTTTGAAAATTCGAATCAAGGAAATGGAGCAAACCTTGCTCAAAATCCAATCCTTATTGCTGATGATAGGGATAGAGTTTTACGACAGTATGCCATGCCAATATTTAATGATCTTAATCCGGGTATTAGGAGACCCGAAATTGAGGCACAACAGTTTAAGCTGAAGCCAGTCATGTTCCAGATGCTTCAGAAAGTGGGCCAATTTAGTGGAATGCCTACCGAAGATCCTCATCTACATTTAAGATTATTTATGGAGGTGAGTGATTCTTTCAAATTAGCCGAAGTACCCGAATATGCATTACAATTGAAGCTGTTCCCTTACTCACTAAGGGACAGAGCTCGAGCCTGGTTGAACTCATTGCCACCAAACTCAATTTTCACATGGCAAGAGTTAGCCAAAAGATTCCTCATGAAGTATTTCCCGCCAAGCAAGAACGCTAAGTTGAGGAATGAGATAACTACCTTCCAACAAATAGATGATGAGTCCTTGTTGAGGCATGGGAATGATACAAAGAATTATTATGGAAATGTCCTCATCACAGAATCCCATATTGCATCCAACTTGATACATTTTATAATAGTCTCAATGCTCACACGAGGATGGTAGTGGACGCCTCCGCTAATGGTGCTCTTCTTTCTAAGTCTTACAACGAGGCTTACGAAATCATCGAGAGGATCGCCAGTAACAATTATCAACGGCCAACTAATCGAGCCGTATCAAGAAAACGAGTCATTGGAATACATGAAGTGGATGCTCTCACTTCACTCGCATCTCAGGTATTTTCAATATCCTTAATGCTTAAGAATCTTACCACTAATGGGTCTATCAGTTTTGCAGCCCAGCCACCGAATCAATTTGAGAATAAAGCCTGTGTTTATTGTGGGGAAGGACATTTGTTCGAATAATGTCCATCGAACCATAAATCCGTATATTACGTGGGTAACTAGAACCAAAATAGAGGAAGGCAAGGACTACAATCCAACTTCTATAACCCATCGTGGCAAAACCACTCGAATTTTTCCTGGAGTACCCAAGGGGTTGGAACTAGTAACAACTACGCCCAACCTAGACCGACCCAGCCGCCTAGTTTTTCCCAACAAGTTCAAAAACCAGTTCAAGCTGAATCATCCAATAGCTTAGAGATTCTACTGAAGTCTTACATGGCGAATAATGATGCCTTAATTCAAAGCCAAGTAGCTACATTGAAGAACTTGGAGAACCAGATGGGCTAGTGTAACATCCTGATTTTGGGCCTAGTTGAAATAGTGGTTTCAGGACCACAAATCCGATGAGGAAAATTTCATTTTTATTATATTTTTAGGGTATATGATTTCAAAAAATTATTTCATGAACATTTCGTTCGAAAATTTCGACGTTTGGGCACTCAATTTGGTCAAAAGGACTAAATTGTAAAAAGTCCAAAAGTTGAGTTCTACATGTTAGAAGTGTCTAATTGTTATGATTTTTTAAATGAGAGGTCCTTAAATGGAAATTAGACCATTTTAAAGCTTGTGGACAAAAATGGACATGGTATGATAGGTTTTTAAAAGTTTTTCATTGATGGCATTTTAGTAAATTGGTAATTAAATGAATTAAAAAGTAAAAAATAAGCCAAATTTACTCATATTCTACCTCATGGCCGAATGTCTCATGAAAAACACTGTGGCTAGGGTTTTCAAGCTTTCCAAGCTCATTTGTAAGTGATCCCAAATCCCGTTTTTAATGTTCTTTACATTTTTGAAGTCCCGATAACATGATCTACTCATTTCTACCATTATTTTGAACTAGGATTTATGTTTAAAAATTTACCCATGAGTAATATGCATGAATTTTAATGTATAATGGTATAAAATGAGTGTTGAGTGTTAGATAAACAACTTTTGCTAAGCGATTTTACGTGAAAACGAGTAAAACGTCATAATCGGTAAAAATACCTAATGTTCATAAGTACATGTTAGAGTGAGAATTTGATGTTGCCATAAAAGGGAAAAAAGAGTAGCATGTCATAGAATATAAAAAAATGGGATGAAGTTTAATTTCCAAGCCTTAGGGAAAAAGTACAAATATGAAAAAGTTTAAGGGTCAAAATACAAATTTGAAAAAATATGATTTTTAGACCCATATGAATAGTGTGACTAATTAGTAGGCTAAATGTGATATTATAGATCAAGGAAATTGAGATTCGGGATTAAATCGGGAAAATACAAGGTTATGGACTAAAATGGTAAATTGACGTTTCTAGATCCGAGGTAAGTTCGTATGTTAATAATAATGCAATACCATGCATGAATTGTAATTCTCTGTTGATATGACAAATTGTATGATTTAGTATGTTTAAGAGAAGTTGATGGATTGTGTGTATGATATGGAAAAATGTAATGCTTGTTGTGTCATGTGAAATTGAATGGCAAATAATTGTTGCATGAATTGTGTGTTAAATTACTATTACATGGGTTGTATGAATTGCTACACGGTTGTACTTGATGAGATTTCGACAAGTAAGTTCAGATAGCTTAAAGTAAACTCATAATATGCCTAATTGTGTGATTTATAAATGTATGATAATTGCATTTGATGATGGCATAAAAATCCATGAAATGCGTTCTTAACAATGACATATTGATAAATGTCCTGGTTGGGGTTAGAAAGGAAGTTCGATGGATGAACCATGTTGTATGTGATATTGAGATTCTGCATGTGTTGCAGAAAAGATTTAGCCCAGATGGATAATCCGTTGATCTCAAGTATGAAAAGGATCTAGCCTGGATGGGTGTTCCTTGAATGATCGAGCCTCCCAAAGAATATATGTGCATTGAGGATTTAGCCCAGATGGGTAATCCAATTAGGGTCTGAATTTAGCCTGGACTGGCAATTCAGATCCAAACTCAGTAAGGGTGTTTGTCGCAATAAGGGATTTAGCCTGGACTGGTAATCCCGACATCACCTTATGAGTTTATATTATGGGGGATTTAGCCTGGACTGGTAATCCTCCCGTAAAATGTGAGGTTCCCGGGAATGCATACCTAAAATAATCATTCTTATGAATTGACGGTTAATGGATAATCCATCGAGATTTCCTATAAAATCAATAGGATTAACATGAGATATCTGTACAGGTGAAAGGATGTATGATGAGCTCTTCTAAGACAAATTTACATGGTGCATTGTCATGAGACTAATTTGATAATTGAGTGCATATGATAGGGAATTATCCTATACTTGGAATGTATGATTAAGTGTGCCCATGAGAAATAATAACTTTTATATTGAGCTTCATTGTGAAAAATGAGTAAGGGATCCATGAAATGGTAAGTTCATGATAGTTGGAAATGATCTTATGATAGTGATCATCATATTGTACCAAACCAGATTTGGATAGCACAATAGTCCAAATTTGAAAATCCACTAAAAATAGTGGAAATTGAGTTAGAAGCTTAATAAAATATGAAATTAAAGCTTAATGAGTCTAGTTTCACATAAAGGAAACGGTGAAAGCAAAAGAATTCAGTATCATGAGATATTTGAATTCTTGTAAGACAGAGTCGGAGTGATTCCAGACTCCCCTGTCTCAACTTTGGAAAATCACTAGAAATTTTAAAAAAATAATTATGAGTTAAAATTACGAATCTTAATTTAGAGTACTTTAGCTCTAGATATAAATAATTTAATGACTGTGACTCGGGAAAATAACTTAGCTGGAATTTGAATAAATAGAAAGAATATGAAAATAACATGTTATCGCATTGCTTATTATTTTCATGCGAGCTTACTAAGCGAAAAGCTTACTCCCTCCTTTCCATTTCTTTTAGTTTTGTCAGGTCTGCTCGAGATTGGAGATCGCCGGAGGCAGCATCGCACTATTGAGCCATTATTCTTGGAGTATTGGCATGTGTAGGTGAAATGTTTTCATGCGAGTGGCATGTATAGGGACTTAGTTTTTCTATGATGACTATTGTTGTGATTAGCCAAAGGTATTGGCTTATATTGATTTTTTGTTTATAGCCATGAGATGTGGCTTATAATGATTTTGGCTTGTAAGCCTATTTATTCATGATATGTGTTAATGTCTTGCGATGTAGCTAGACTAGTTTATCATGAGTAGGTGGAACTAATGCATAATAATGAGCTAAGGATGAATGCCATTGAAATCGTGTATGTGTATGCATGTAAAGATGACAAAAAGGCTTGGAAATTAGCCTAAGTCTTGACCACATGGGTAGAGACACGGCCGTGTGTCTCAGCCGTGTGGAGGACACGGCATCTAGCCACGGGCGTGTGCCTTGGTTGTGTGCTTTTAAACGGTTGCTGATGTCATAAACAGAGAGTTACATAGGCTGAGGACAAAGACATGTCCCAAGCCACACGAATGTGTGCGACCACACGGTCTAACCCATACGGGCGTGTAACTCTCCAAAGCATGAAAATTTGTTAAGTTGCCCAAAGATTTTCAAAGTTCTCGGTTTAGTCCCGAACCACCCTGATGTATGTTATAGGCTTCGAAGGTCTTTATAAGGGACAATATACATGTGTTTGAAAATTTTTAATTTTTGGCGAAATTTGGTGACCCGGTTTTATAAGTTTGAAAATGTTTAAGTCTGGTAACGCCTCGAACCCTGTCCCAGAATGGGATACGGGTGAGAGGTGTTACATTTAGTGGTATCAGAGCTATAATTTAGTCAATTCTCAGACTAACTTAGCATATGTATGAGAGTTCAGCTATACATGTCACCGATCTGTGATAGTGTGATGTCTCTCGACGTGTATGAGAGCCATTTTGTTTAGACAAAGGTACTCTCCAACCGAGCTACACTAACCATGTTGAATGTGATGCTAAAATATTATAGTCATGGCGAACTGAAACTTGGAAAGGTACGAATAAGGATTCATGAAATGTGTAAATGGTGAAATGAGCTTATCTATGATTAATAGATAATTCTATGATGTAAATGGTCAATTTGCTTGAGTGAATGCATGTGTTTAGATAACTTACCAAAGATATAGATGGAATGAATATTCACGTACGCTTATATGAAAAATCATGATTGATAAGCTCGTATAGCTTAAGTAAATGTGTTAAATTGCTTGGACTAATTCATATGATTGTAACGATATGTCTAAATGATAGTGTACGAGGTAAAAGTATAGATTGTGATAAGCTTATCTATGTTTGTTGGCCCATGTATGATATTACGTGCATGACTTATATGGTTAAATGAATAGATAGGTAAAGTTATCTAGAAAACATGGAATGCATGCATAATTATACTTGACTAAATGAGATAATTGGAAAGTGGGCGTTAAATCAATATGAATGTTAGTTACTCGAAATGGATAACATGATTGAGATATAATTTCTATAATGAAAACTGTGTTACATGTATATGTATATGAGAGTTGAGTCAGAGGCCCTACGACCCCTCCCGCTTACCAAAGTGGTGTTTTATAATGGAAATTCCTGATATTTATGTTGAATGAGTTTCCAGGTGAGAAACCAAAGAGTTCAATGATGGAATGGTTATAAGCATGATTAGCGATTCAGAATGTGTTGATAAGTATAGACATGAGCTAGAAAGATATCAGATTGATCGAAAGATTGTTTAATTTTCGCAACATCGCAGTTAGTGAAAAAGGTTAATTTTGGTAAAACGATCTATCCTGGTATGATGTCAAGAAATGTATTGATTGAAATTCCCTCTTGAACTAGTTTTCTTAGTGAAGGGAATATTATGGAATTTGGGATGGCAAAAATAGTTAAAGGAATAATGTTCGAAATATGAAATGTCAAAGCATGGTAATTATAGTGAACAGTTTGTGATTGTCTCTATTGAGATATGGTTTAAGATTATCTGACACCGGAAATATTATTGGGGCTATCTAATCCCTGATGAATTCTTATATTATGAAAATGTTTCCTGATCTTAACGTTAGACGAATGTGTTGTCAGTCTGATTGGATTATGATCTGTATGGTTCTATTTTTCTCTAGTATTTTGTTATATTCCGCCTATTGGGAATCGATAAGAAATTGTGTATGGTGCCATGATTCTATTTCTACCGATCATTGCTCTGATTGATTTTATATATACATGAAAAGCATATAGTTCCGGCCGTATTTGTTGTCAGTGGTTTGGAATAATGTTATTCTGGATTTCTTTTCTCTGAAAAACTATTGGGGTCTTTCATATTTTTTTATGAGTCTGGTTCTCGGTCTTCTAATGCAGTATTGTAATTTGGATTTCCTTATCATGGATTTATTTATCTTGGATTTCTTTATTCTGGGCTTTTCTGTCTCGGATTTCTCTACTTGGATTTTCTGATTATCTTTATCTTGTAACTTGTCAATCATGGCTTGCATTTAGAGCATGACCTCCAGCTTGTGATTGATATATATAGAATAAGTATGACTATACCTCTGAATTGATCCTAATAGTGTGGTGAAATTTCAAGTCCCAATGTGTATGGTGGATTTCCTTTCTCAAGTCAGTTAATTAGAGTTAATGTATTCAGTTGAGGTATTAGTATTACTTATGCTAAAGCATTTGTTATGGTCTTCGATTGGCATGATGAGTGAATTTGGAATGATGCATGTTGAATCGTTCTGTTGACTAGAAGAGAGAATTTCTTGAAATATCAATTACGGATGAATAAGGTCGACTTGATTGTTCAATCTGTATGGAATATATGTTTAGAATTTAATGAGATGTTCATGCTTGAGAATAAGATTTTATTTCTTCACGGGTAAAAGGACGAATAGTCTAATTAAGAAGTGTGTGTTTCCTAAAAGAATCGAATGCGATAAGAAGATCTGATAATGATAATGTGAAGATAATCTGGGTATTTAAAAATGTTGAAACGATCATTGTTTATCTTTGAGTACAAATTCTTGAAATGTTGAAAGTTTAAAGATGTATACCAAGAATCATCAGAATTATTTTTGCCGTTTGGGAATTAGAATAGAAATAGAAAATGTTAATATGGATTTTCTTGCCTGGATCATTCCTGTCCTTGAAAGATGAAAGTAATATGTAGTGTTGTTAAACGTTATGAGATGTGTAAATTATGCTGGTATACCCAAATGTCTACTCACCAGATTCATAGGATTTCGTGTCTTTATGAATGTTGGATATAATGAAATTTTAATATCCACTAATCGGATTAAGATCCAGGATTCATAGTATGATTTCTTGGGAAAGCTAGAGGAAGCTTTGAAATGAAAGGTGACTAAGAGTTGAATTGGACTGTGTGGAATATAAAGAGTATGAGGTCGAGATGAACTGACTAGTTTCACTATTTGAATCCGAAAAGATTCGGGTGCGAATGTATATGTAACATGATGGTATGGATAAGACTTTTGAGTACATGAGCTTTCTGGTACAGATTAAGTTTCGGTGAAAGTATTGTAAAGTAATACCACTTATGATTTTTGTATGTGGAATTTCAAGAGATAGGCAGTAAAAGCTCAGCTTGAGTGAAAATTCTTTTAAATCGATTATAGGATTTAGGAATCCAAGTGAAAAACCAAAACCACTTTCCTGGTAAGATTTTCGGAGACGAAAATCCCTAAAAGAGGGAGAAATGTAACGTCTTGATTTTGGGCCTAGTCGAAACAGTGGTTTCCGGACCATTAATCTAATGAGGAAAATTTTATTTTGTATTATATTTTTATAGTCTACGATTTCAGGGAATGATTTCGTGAACATTTTGTTCGAAAATTTCGACGTTTGGGCACTCAATTTGGTCAAAAGGACTAAATTATAAAAGTCCAAAAGTTGAGTTCTACATGTTAGAAGTGTCTAATTGTTATGAGTTTTTACATGAGAGGTCCTTAAATGGTAATTAGACCACTTTGAAGTTTGTGGACAAAAATGGACATGATATGATAAGTTTTTAAAAGTTTTTCATTAAGGGCATTTTAGTAAATTGGTAATTAATTGAATTAAAAAGTAAAAAATAAGCCAAATTTACTCATCTTCTTCCTCATGGCCGCATGTCTCATGAAAAACACCATGGCTAGGGTTTTCAAGCTTTCCAAGCTCATTTGTAAGTTATCCTGAACTCCGTTTTTAATGTTCTTTACATTTTTAAAGTCCCGGTAACATGATCTACTCATTTCTACCATTATTTTGAGCTAGGATTTATGTTTAAAAATTTTACCCATGAGTAATATGTATGCATTTTGATGTCTAATGTTAGAAAATAAGTGTTGGGTGTTAGATAAACAACTTTTGCTAAGCGATTTTACGTGAAAACGAGTAAAACGTCATAATCGATAAAAATATCTAATGTTCATAAGTACATGTTAGAGTGAGAATTTGATGTTTCCATAGAAGGGAAAAATGATCAGTATGTTATAATATATAAGAAAATAGGATGAAGTTTAATTTTCGAGCCTTGGGGCAAAAGTGAAAATATGCAAAAGTTTAGGGGTCAAAATGTAATTTTTTAAAAATATGATTTTTAGACCCATATGAATAGTGTGACTAATTAGTAAGCTAAATGTGATATTATAGATCAAGAAAATCGAGATTCAGGCTTAAATCGAGAAAATACAAGGTTATAGACTAAAATGGTAAATTGTCGTTTCTGGATCCGAGGTAAGTTCGTGTGTTAATAATAATGCAATACCATGCATGAATTGTAAATCTCTATTGATATGGCATAAATTGTATGATTTAATATGTTTAAGAGAAGTTGATGGATGGTGTGTATGATATGGAAAAATGTAATGCTTGATGTGTCATGTGAAATTAAATGGCAAATTATTGTTACATGAATTGGGTGTTAAATTACTATTACATGGGTTGTATGAATTGCTACACGGTAGTACTTGACGAGATTTCAACAATTAAGTTCGGATAGCTTAAAGTAAACTCATAATATGCCCAATTGTGTGATTTATGAATGTATGATAATTGCATTTGACGATGGCATAAAAATACATGAAAAGCATTCTTAACAATGATATGTTGAAAAATGTCCCGGTTGGGGTTGGAAAGGAAGTTCGATGGATGAACCATGTTGCATGTGATATTGGGATCCTGCATGTGTTGTAGAAAAGATTTAGCCCAGACGGGTAATCCGTTGATCTCAAGTATGAAAAGGATCTAGCCCGGACGGGTGTTCCTTGAATGATCGAGCCTCTTAAAGAATATATGTGCATTGAGGATTTAGCCCAGACGGGTAATCTGATTAGGGTCTGAATTTAACCTGGACTGGCAATTCAGATCCGAACTCAGTAAGGATTTTTGTCGCATAAGGGATTTAGCCTGGACTGGTAATCTCGACATCACCTTATGAGTTTATATTATGGGGGATTTAGCCTGGACTGGTAATCCCGCAGTAAAATGTGAGGTTCGTAGGAGTGCATACTTGAATTGATCATTCTTATGAATTGACGGTTAATGGATAATCGATCGAGATTTCCTAGAAACTCAACGGGATTAACATGAGATATATGTACAAGTGAAAGGATGTATGATGAGCTCTTCTAAGACAAATTTACATGGTGCATTGTCATGAGACTAATTTGATGATTGAGTGCATGTGATAGGGAATTATCTTATACTTGGAATGTATGATTAAGTGTGCCCATGAGAAATAATAACTTTTATATTGAGCTCCATTGTGAAAAATGAGTAAGGGTTCCATGAAATGGTAAGTTCATGATAGTTGGAAATGATCTTATGATAGTGATCATCATATTGTACCAAACCCGATTTGGACAGCAGCATTGGTCCAACTTTGAAAATCCACTAAAAATAGTAAAAATTGAGTTAGAAGCTTAATAAAATATGAAAGTAAAGCTTAATGAGTCTAGTTTCACATAAAGGAAATGGTGAAAGTAAAAGAATTCTGTATCATGAGATATTTGAATTCTTGTAAGACAGAGTTGGAGTGATTCTAGACTCCCCTATCTCAAATTTGGAAAATCACTAGAAATTGTAAAATAATAATTGTGAGTTAAAATTCATATGAATGAAATCTTTAATGAGTCTATTTTCATGAGAAAGGGACAGAGACACTATCCAAGTCTCGTACTTGGAGATAAATAAATTTTAGTGAAGAAAGGTCGAAGCTGTCAAACAACAAAATAGGGGAGACTTTGAATAATAAACTGTACTTATTGGCTAGACCAAAAATTCTTAAAATTTTATGATAATAAGAGAGATGAGTCTAGTTTCTGTTAAAATTAAAGGATCTTAATTTGGAGTTCTGTATCTCCAGATATAACTAATTTAATAACTATGACCCAGGAAAATAGCTTAGCTGGAATTTGAATAAATAGAAAGAATATGAAAATAACATGTTATCGCATTGCTTATTATTTTCATGCGTGTGACTCTCCAAAGCATGAAAATTGGTTAAGTTGCCCAAAGATTTTTAAAGTTCTCAGTTTAGTCCCGAACCACCCTGATGTATGTTATAGGCTTCGAAGGCCTGTATAAGGGACAATATGCATGTGTTTGAAAAGTTTTAATTTTGGGCAAACTTTGGTGACCCAGTTTTGTATGTTTATGAATGTTTAAGTCCAAAAATGGCTCAAACCCTGTCCCATAGAGGGATATGGGTGAGGGGTGTTATAGCTAACTTGCAACTGAACTCAGAAACCGACCACAAGGTATTTTACCTATTGATATAGAGAATCCGAAGAATCTAAGGAAGGAACATTGCAAAGCACTGATACTGAGGAGCGAAAAGATAGTAGAGCCCAACACTATCGAAGTTGAGAAGGAGCCAACTGAGACTCAAGATTCGGAAGAAGTTCAACCAAGTGTTGAAATTCTAGTTTTACCAGAACTAGAACCTGGAAAATCTGAGAAGGTAACCTCAGTACCAGTTAATTCTGATAAACTAACAACTGCGTTAGATGCAGAATTGCCACCAAATACAAATCAACTAGTACTTGTTCCAGTAATGAAGCCTTCACCACCCTACCCTCAAAGACTTCTGAAGCAGAAACAGGAAATTCAATTCAAGAAGTTCTTTGATGTATTCAAGCAACTTTATATCAACATCCCGTTGGTAGAAGCACTTGAACAAATGTCGAACTACATCAAGTTTATGAAAAATATCCTGTCCAAGAAATGAAGACTTGGAAAATTTGAGACAGTAGCTCTGACAAAGGAATGCAGCACATATCTTCAAGACAAACTACCCGCAAAGCTGAAGGATCCTGGATGTTTTACCATACCTTGCAACATTGGAGCAACATATTGTGGTAAGGCACTATGTGACTTGGGTGCAAGTATAAACTTGATGCCTATGCTAATATTTAGAAAGTTGGGGATAGGTGAAGTTAGACCTACTACGATTACACTTCAACTAGCAGATCGATCCTTAGCAGATCCAGAAGGAAAAATTGAGGATGTATTGGTACGTGTAGATAAATTCATCTTTCCTGCTGACTTTGTGATTCTAGATTTTGAAGCAGACAAAGAAGTACCAATTATCATAGGAAGACCATTCTTAGCGGCCGGAAGGACCCTTATTGCTGTGTAGAAGGGCGAGCTTACGATGCGTGTTTAGGATGACCAGGTAACATTGAATGTTTTTAAGTCTATGCGATTTCTTGACGCGATTGATTATTGTTTTGCAGTATCCAACTTAGAGGATTTAATAGTGGAAAAGGAATTCAACTCTGTTGAGGATCCACTGGAAAGAATTTTGACATCGGACCCTCCAAATGATGAAGAGGAGGATGAGTACTTAGCTTTGCTAGAGCCTAATCAAAGGGGATTTAATCTGCAATCCTGTTTTGAATCTTTGGAGTTAGAGAAGAGGGAGTATGCCCAAACAAAAGCGTCAATCGAGGAACAACCTAAATTAGAACTCAAGGTATTACCTTCACATTTAAAATATGTTTATTTAGGTAACGCTTCTACTCTGCCTGTGATTGTTTCAGCAGAATTGACTATTGAGCAAGAAGAGAAACTTATCTTAGTCTTGAAAAAATTCAAGAAGACTATCGGATGGACCATAGCTGATATTTACGGTATTAGTCCATCTATATTCATGCACAAGATTATCCTGGAAGATGGCGAAAAAGGGACGATTGATGGACAACGAAGACTGAACCCCATCATGAAGGACGTGGTGAAAAAAGAGATTATCAAGTGGTTAGATGCGGGTATCATTTATCCCATCTCAGACAGTTCGTGGGTAAGTCTGGTCCAGTGCGTGCCAAAGAAGAGAGGTATCACAGTCGTAGAAAACGAGAATAACGAGTTGATACCAACTAGAACAGTTATGGTATGGGGGATTTGCATCAGTTACCGGAAGCTGAACAAGGCGACTAGGAATGATCAATTTCCTTTGCCGTTCTTGGACTAGATACTGGATAGACTCACGGGGCGAGACAATTACTATTTTGTCAATGGATACTCAGGGTATAATCAGATTATAGTAGTGCCGGAAGATCAACATAAGACAATGTTCACCTCCCCATACGGTACATTTGCATTTAGACGCATGCCATTTGGTTTAAGTAATGCACCTGCTACATTTCAAAGATGTATGATGTCTATTTTTACTGACATGGTTGAGAAGTACTTGGAAGTTTTAATGGATGACTTTTTAGTATTCGGAGATACTTATGATGATTGCTTAGCCAATCTAGCTAAGGTACTAAGGTGATGTGAAGAAACGAACCTCGTACTTAACTGGGAGAACTGCCATTTCATGGTACGAGAAGGAATTGTTCTAGGGTATCATATAACGAGACATGGGATCAAGATAGATAAAGCGAAGGTAGATGTTATTGAGAAGCTTTCACTGGCAGCATCTGTAAAGGGTGTTAGGAGCTGTTTGGGCCACACTGGTTTCTATCAAATATTTACCAAAGACTTCTCCAAAATTGTTAAAACCTTATACAAATTATTAGAGAAGGACACGACGTTCAAGTTCGATGATGAATGCTTAAGAGCTTTCAAGGATTTGAAGAGCTGATTAGTTACAGCACCCATAATCAACACACCAAACTGGGATTTTCCATTTGAATTGATGTGTAACGCAAGTGACTTCGCGATAGGAGCTGTCATGGGCCAGTAAAGGAACAAAGTTTTTCATCCCATCTACTATGCAAGCTGGACTCTTACAGGAGCTCAACTAAACCATACGGTAACAGAAAAAGAGTTACTTGCTATTGTATTTGCTTTTGACAAGTTTCGATCTTATCTTGTAGGTACCAAAGTGACTGTCTATACGGACCACTCGGAAATTAAGTACTTACTTGCCAAGAAAGATGCTAAGCCGAGACTGATTCGGTGGGTGCTTCTACCTTAAGAGTTTGATCTAGAAATTCAAGATCAAAAGGGAGTAGAAAACCAAGTAACAGATCACTTGTCCGGATTGGAGACGCAAGAAGGGAATTCTCCTATTATACCAATTTAGGAAACGTTTCCAGATGAACACATACTGAAGGTAAGTCATGTCCATAATACCCTTTGGTTTGCTGATATTGCTAACTATTTAGCTTGTGGTTTGATGCTAATTGATAAGATGTATCAACAAAGGAGAAAGTTTATTCACGATGTGAAGTACTATTTCTGGGAAGAGCCATATTTGTTTAAAAAGTGTGCAGATCAGATGATTAGGAGATGCGTGGCAGAAGATGAAGTACAAAAGATTTTATACCATTGTCACTCAGCTCTGAGTGGGGGACACTTCGGAGCCACTTGTACGACAGCCAAAGTATTGCAAGCCAGATTCTTTTGGCCAACATTATTCAAGGATTTATATGCGTATGTAAAGAGCTGTGACCGATGCCAAAGGGTCAGAAATGTCACCAACAGAAATGAGATGCCTCGAACAAACATCATTGAGTTAGAATTGTTCGATGTATGGGGTATTAACTTTCTTGGTCCTTTCCCTCCGTCTTTTGGTCACAAGTATATATTGGTAGCAGTAGACTATTTGTCTAAGTGGGTCGAGGCTGAAGCTTATCCGGCAAATGATGCAAAGGTTGTAATGACGTTCTTGCAGAAACACGTGTTCACAAGGTTTGGAATCCCAAGAGCTATCATTAGTGATGAAGGGTCCCACTTTGTGAACAAGTGGTTAAAATGGTTATTAGACAAGCACGGAGTGAAACACAAGGTTGCAACAGCTTACCATTCGCAGACGAATGGGCAAGCTGAATTGGCAAATAAGGAGATCAAATGCATACTTGAGAAGGTAGTTTGCCCGAACCGACAAGATTGGTCCAAAAGGCTGGATGATGTTTTGTGGGCTTACAGAATAGCATACAAGACACCTTTAGGGAAGTTACCCTACAGGTTGGTCTTTGGGAAAGCCTGTCATCTACCATTGGAGTTAGAGCACAAAGCTTATGGGCTCTTCAACAGCTTAATTTGGATCCTAAGGTCACGAAAGAAACGGATGTTCCAACTTAATGAGTTAGAAGAGTTCCAAATGTTCTCATATGAAAATGCCAAATTACTTAAAGAAAGACTCAAGAAATAGCATGACAAACACATTCGAGTTCGAGAATTTGAAGCAGGTCAGCAAGCCTTATTGTTCAATTCCAGATTAAGGTTCTTTCCAGGTAAGTTAAAATCACGTTGGTCCGGTCTATTTACGATTCATCAAGTCTATCCATATAGAGTTGTTGAACTCCAAGGTAAGGGAGGTAATTTTCAAGTTAATTCTTAGCGCCTGAAACATTATTGGGGAGATAAAATTGAATGAGATAAAATATCGTTCATTTTATCGGATACTTAATTTCTCGTTTTTATTTTTGAGTAAATGATTTAGGGTATATTTTCGGGCTTAGTATGTTTAAATAAATTCTGTCTAGGAGGTTGAAACATAAGCGAGACCGCTTGTGACCCCTCCAATCTTTCCTGGGAATTTATTTTGACATAATTTCCTAAGAAATTATTCCCTAAATGAAAAAAATAAATTTTTAGTTTTTCAAATAAAAGGGTCAGTTTTGATCCACGTTTTAAATGGCAACTCAACTTTAAATTTTCATTAAGTCTAAGGACTTAATTGGATTATTTTTAAAATTTGGTTGCTCTTTTTGCAAATAATAAAAATTAGATGCCTCTTTTTGTAAATATTTTCAAAAGGCTTCTGGAATAAATGTTTTTAATTTAATAAAAAAAGGTGGTAAGACCTAATTTTCTCTTAATTTTTAATTTTTTCAATTAGTTAATTTTTCAATTCATTGAATTATTAATAAATTTTTGAGAAAATAATTTTTCCATCTTATGATCAGGTTGATAGAGTGTGGGTCGTTGTATTGATTGGAAGAACTTAGAGCAGATCAATTTAGTTGATAGAGTATGGGCCTTGCTTGATACAGCTCCATAGGACTGTTTCTTCTCCATCATTGAGTCCACCTACTCGTAGCTTACCCTCGAGTTCTGTTTGATATTCATTTTACAGCAAATGATGTCGTGCCACGATGAGTCGCGCACTATTTCTTTCAGACTAGGCAATACGATGTGTTATCTGAGCATCCCTGACTTTGGAGTTGTCCTTTGACTCTATACTAAGGAGTTCATGAGTGCCAAAGGGTTCCTAAAATTATACCAGTACATACATTATTCATCATCTCTAGGACGGGCAGAACTTACTGCTAGTATGATACCATATGAACCGAGTCGATCGAAGGTGACTTCACTACCTTCGGCCTTGCACTATATCCATGTCATCTTGGCCCATATATTGATTGGTCAGAGGGAGAATACTGAGGTCGTCGGTACATTCGACGATTATTTTTTGTGGAACATGGAAATGGGGCACACCTTCAACCTTACTTACTTCATGGCTTTTGCTTGCTACCACTAAACAGAGCATAGTAGGAAAGGTCATATCTGCTTAGACCCCTACGTGACTTGTCTAGCATGGCATTTCGGCCTCCTCGACACTATGGAGCAATCTTCTTCCTTTACATTTGTAACACCCCTAATCCATATCCGTCACTAGAACAGGGTTATGGAGCATTACTAGAATTTACAGATCAGAAACAGAGATTTAATATCATTTGTCAATCATATTAGAAATCAATCATATACATTTATTTTGTCCCTTATTTAAGCCTTCAAGGCTCAAAACATACATTAGAAACAAGTCGGGATTAAACCGAGTAATCAAAGAATTTTTCTCAAAACTTTAAAATTTTCCAAGAGTGTAGGGAACACACGCCTAAGTCCATACCCGTGTAACTCTCTGACTTAGGTCACACGGCCAAGTCACACGCCCGTGTGCTAGGTAGTGTGTAGGTACAAGGGCATACAGTCAAGCCACACGCCCGTGTACTAGGCCATGTGAAAAATCCTAAGCATTCTATTTTAAATTTTAAAGATGCAGAGGACACACAACAAAACCACACACCCATGTGCTAGGCCGTGTGTCACACATGGCTGAGACACACGCCTGTGTCTCTGCACGTATGGACAAAAATAGGCCATTTTCAAGGCCACTTTTCTCGCCCAATTAGTTTTCCACCTACATAAACACTTTAACACATACACAAGCCAATCTAAGACATTTAAACCAAGCCAAAAATCAAGTTTTATGCATGACATATTACTTCATAAATCCATATATCCAAACTTACCTATTTAACCAAAAGTACATTTAGACATACTTATGAAATTTACTATCAATAGTCCATATTTAACACTCATATCAAACATGACATTATCTCATATATATACATTAACACACATTCATTATAAGCCATACCAATGGCTAATTACAACCAAAATATTTATATGCCAACATTGGCTTTTTAAACATATACATGCCATTATAAACAAAAATTAATTTATTATTTATACCGAAATGAGCCGATGGATAGTGTGATGTGTCTCCGACCAGCTTACAACCTTAACAAGCTTCCGAGCTACTATAAAACAAAGGAAATAAAATAGAGTAAGCATTTAATGCTTAGTAAGTTCATATAACAGGAAATAAACTTATCATTCTTTTACATTTAAGGTAAGCATACAAAATAAATCCAAGCATGCAAAATAAATAGCCTAAACACACAACTTCATCAACATGTTAGTCATGTATTTCATATGAATATCAAGAATTAGGGATGAGCTCATCAAATATTAAATTTCCATGTGTTTTCAGGTGTATATAGGTAATATATCATTCAAAATTCACCTTATCAGAACTTTATCGGTTGAACCATTTGAAATATCAATAGATACACGATAATACACACAAAGTGTATGAACCTATAATCCTTCAATTCATATTCAGGAGTGCTTATTAAAACACATAATGGAGAAGCCCTCTCTCGAGCCATATAATGGGAAACTCATCTAAGCCATGTAACAGAAAGCTTATTCAGGTTGTATAATAGAAAGCTCATAAAAGCTATAGTCAGGAAGCTCATGTGAGCCAATAATGGGCAACTCCGAAGAGCCATTAACGGAAAGCTCCGGATAGTTTATTATCAGGAAGTTCAAATGAGCCATATCGGGAAGCTCACGAAGAGCCATATAATGAGGCGCTCATAAGAGCTGCAATGTGTCCACAACACATGTAGAATCACAACCAATCGGGATGCTCTGAAGAGCTATTAACATGAAGCTTACAAGAACCATATAACGGGAAGCTCGAGAGGGCCATATATCGGGATGCTTATGAGAGCTAATAATATGATGCTCTTTTGAGCTATGGTGTGTCCGCAACATATGCAGGACCACAACCAATTCGGGAACCCTGTATCCATTGAATCTCATTTATCCAAATGGAATTTATTATTTATCAGGTAATGTCGGATATATGATAAATTTCATACATACGACATTTATACAATTCACATGCATACAATTCAGTTCAAACATATAAGTATGTAATTTAATTATACGAACTTACCTCAACAATGTTCGTGAACTTGTATGCTACTAATCTGTTACTTTTTCTTTACCTAGATCTAGCTCCGTATTTGGTCTATCCGGATCTATATGAGTAAATGTAGCTCAATTTAATACAATTCATATTTAATTCATATTTTAGGAAAATTTACCATTTTGTCCCTATACTTTTAATTAATTCTAATTTCGTCTCTAGGCTCTGAATAATGAAATTCATGCAATTTAACCCTTATTCCAAGCCTAACTGACTTTTACATGTAACATTTGCAGCCCATGTAATTCATAAAATTCAAAATTTTTCCATAAATTTTACATCTTTATAATTTAGTCCTTAAATCAAAATTTCATCAAAATTCACTTTACAAAAGTTGTTTATCTATCAACAACCTTTCACTTTCTACCAAAATTTTCATAATTCATGCATATTCATCCATGGAAAAACATTAATACTTTGATAACTTTACAAATTAATCCCCGAGATAGCTTGATTAAGCTATTATGAACTCGGAAACATAAAAATTACAAAAAATAGGACAAGAATCCATACCTAATTGAGCCAAAACAACTTGTTTGCAGTCAACACCCAAAAACTAGGGTTTCCATGTCTTTTAATTGGGAAAGATGATATAAAATGATGATATTAGATATTTATTTTATTTATCATCTTTTATTTATTTACTTTCCAATTTAGTCCTTTTCTTTTTTTAAATTTCCATGGATGAATCATCATACTTATCTACTAACTCCTTTTAATGGTTTATTTACCATATAAGGACCTCTAATTTTGAATTCCATAGCTATTTGATCCTTTTAGCTACTAGAATTCAACTTTTGCCTTTTATGCAATTTTGTCCTTTTATCAGTTAAAGATATAATAAGTAAGATTTCCTAATGAAATATTTATACAATATTCCTATAATACGGTAGACCATAAAATAATTTTAAAATAAATTTTCTTACAGAATCGGATTTGTGGTCTTTAAACCACTGTTCTGATTTTACTGAAAATGGGCTGTTACAACTCTCCCCCTTATAGAATTTACGTCCTTGAAAATCTTACTAGTAAAGAGTTTTGGATATTACTTTCTCATTGTTTCCTCAGGTTCCTAGGTAGCCTCTTCTATTCCATGTCATTGCCAGAGAACTTTTACTAGAGCTACCTTTTTATTTCTTAGTTCTTTTGTCTCAAGTGCCAGAATTTCGATCGATTTCTCACTATATGTCATGTCGGGTTGAATTTCAACCACTGTCGGGGAAATAACATGTGAAGGATCTGGCCGATACCGTTGCAACATAGACACGTGAAAGACATTGTGAATTCTGTCAAGCTCTGGTGGTAATGCCAATCGGTATGCAACATGTCTAATTCTTTCAGTGATATCATATGGCCCGATAAATCATGGACTCAGTTTTTTTTTACGGCCAAACCGAAGAACTTTCTTCCAAGGCGATACTTTCAAGAATACCTTGTCACCAACTTGGAATTCTATATCTTTTCATTTCAGATTCGCGTATGATTTTTGACGATCAGAAGATGCTTTTAGGCTATCTTGGATAACTTTCACCTTTTCTTCAGTTTCACGAATCAAATAAACTCCATGTATCTTTTTCTCACTAAACTTAGTCCAATACAATAGAGTTCTACATTTATGACCATACAGAGCCTCATACGATGCCATTTTTATACTTGACTGATAACTATTATTATATGCGAATTCAACTAATGACATATATTTTTCCCAACTGCATTTTGAATTCCAAAATACAAACATCGAAGCATATTTTCTAGAACCTGTATTACACGTTCAGATTGGCATCAGTTTGTGGATGGAATGTGGCACTGAAATGTAATTGAGTACCTAGAGCTTCTTGAAACTTATTTCAGGATCGAGATGTAAACCATGGATCTCAGTTTGAAATAATGGAGACTGGTACTCCATATAGCTTGATAATCTCAGAAACATATAATTTTGCTAATCTGTCTGGAGAATAATCCATACTTATCGAAATAAAGTGTGCAGACTTTGTCAAACAATCTTAGATTACCCAAATGGAATCTTTCTTTTTCGGAGATAAGGGTAAACATGATACAAAGTCCATAGTAACTCTTTCCCATTTCCATTCTGGTATCGTGACTGGCAGTAATAATCCCTAAGGTACCTGATGTTCAGCTTTAACTTGCTGACATATCAAACATCTAGATACAAAATTAGAAATGTCGCATTTCATTCTCGGCCACTAGTACATCTTCTTCAAATCATTATTCATTTTATTTCTCCCCGGATGAATAGACATAATACAATTATGAGCTTCTTGCAATATCTTCTGTACAAGCTCTAAATTCTTCGGTGCACATATTTTTCCTTTGAACAACAGACAATCATCAGGTCCAATCTGAAATTCTGAGTCAAAAGTCAGTTCACACTGTACTCATTTAGCTTGCATTTCATTATCACTTTTCTGAACTTCGTAGACCTGCTGCAGAAATGTCAGTTTAGCTTTTAACTCAACTATGATTGAACCATCATTAGACAATGACAATCGGGTATTCATTGCTCGCAACACAAACATAGACTATCTACTTAGAGCATCTACAACAACATTGACATTTCCAGGATGATAATTAATAACCAAATCATAATCTTTCAACAATTCAAGCCACCTACACTATCTTAGATTTAAACCTTTTCGCGACATCAAATAATTTAAGTTTTTATGATCGATGAATATGTGACACTTCTAACTGAACAAATAATGTCGCCAAATTTTTAGCGCAAAGATAATAGCTGGCAATTCGGGTAATTCTTTTCATGTGATTTTAATTGTCTAAAAGCATAGGCTATTTCTTTACCTTCTTGCATCAAAACACAACCTAAACCATTCAATGATGCATCACTGTAAATTACAAATTCTTTACCCGATTCAGTCTGAACTAGGACTAGTGCTTCAGTCAACATGGCTTTCAGCCGGTCAAAACTTTGTTGACATTTATCAGTCCACTCAAATTTCACATCTTTTTACAATAGTCATGTCATCGGCGAAGCTATTATCGATAACCCTTTCACAATCCTCCAATAGTAACCAGCTAATTCCAGAAAACTTATAACTTTTGTCACATTTCTCGGTGGTTTCCAATTAACAATAGCTGAAATTTTATTCTAATAAACTCTGATGCCTTCAGTCGATACTATATATCCCAAAAAACTAACTTTTCGAATCCAAAATTCACATTTGCTAAATTTAGGATACAATTGTTTTTCACGCAGAGTTTGCAAAACAATTCTCAAATGATCAGCATGCTCATTTTCATCTCGAGAATATACCAAACTATCATCAATGAATACCACCACAAACCTATCCATATATGGTCTGAAAATTCTATTTATTAAATCCATAAATACTGCAGGTGTATTAGTCAAGCCAAACGATATCACAAGGAATTGATAATGCCCTACCTGGTTCTGAATGCTATTTTCAGTACATCCGAGTCTTTCACTTGTAATTGATAATAGCCAGAATGAAGATCACTCTTTGAAAATACTGTAGCACCTTTTAACTGGCCAAAGAAGTCATCAATGCGGGGAAGTGGTAATCAATACATAGTCTTAGGGATTTATCCTTTTTCTTGACAAACCGAACCCATGCACCCCATGGTGAAAAACTAGGTCGAGCAAAACCTCGTCAGTTAGTTCTTGCAACTGTGCTTTCAACTACTTTAATTCAGTAGGAGCCATTTTTGTATGGTGCTATATATACTGATGTTGTCCCTGGAATAAGATCTATAGAAAATTCAACTTCTCTGTCCGGTAGTAATCCAAGCAATTCTTCTGGAAACACATCAGGATACTCATAGACAACTAGCACTGACTTAATCTTTGACTCAGATACTTTAGTATCTAACAAATAGGCAAGATAAGCATCATAACTTTTTCTGACATATTTCTGTGCTGACATGGCTGATATCACATTAGACAAACTAACCAATTTATCAAATTCAATACAGAGTAATTCACCGTTCTGACATTTCAACAAAATATGCTTCTGTTTACAATTTACCATGGCATCATGTTGAGTTAACCAGTCCATACCCAGAATCACATCAAATTCATCAAATGGCAATAACATCAAATCAGCTGAGAAATAGTAACCCTGTATCATTAAAAGACAATTCTTGCAACTTTTATCCACCATCACATATTGGCCTAGGGGGTTCAATACTTTAACCACAAATTCAGTGGACTCGACAGGAAAAGTAACACCCCTTACCCGTATCCGACGCCGGGATAGGGCTCGAGTTATTACCGTACTTAAAATTAAACTAAGATACAATGCCAAGCTATAAAATTCCATCTAAATTTTAAACTTTTCAATCACATGCAAATTGACTCTTATAAAGGCCTACGAGGCCCAAAACATATGTTGCGGGTGGTTCGGGACTAAACCGAAAACTTTCAGAACTTCTACTACACTTAGAAAATTTTCGTACTTTGGAGAGTCACACGCCCGTGTGGGTAGGCCGTGTGGTCACACACACCCGTGTGGCTTGGGACACGCTTGTGTCCTCAGCGTGTGTAACTTTCTGACTATGACGTCATCAAAAAAATAAGGTCACACGGCCAAGTCACACGCCAGTGTGCTTAGGCCTTGTGGAAAATTAAATTCTTGAAATTAAGTGCAGACTTCACATGGCCTGGGCACACGTGTGCCCAGGTCTTAAGGCCGTGTCCCCCACACGGCTGAGACACACGGCTGTGTCTCTGTCCGTGTGTTTGCTACTAGGCATTCTGTTTGAATTAATTAGGGTACAGGGGACACACAGCTAGATCACACGCCTATGGGGTGGACCGTGTGTCACACACGGCCTAGACACATGCCCGTGTGTCTAACCGTGTGGACAATTTTTAGGCTATTTTCCAAGCCATTTGCCACCTTTAAACACTCATGTACTTACACTCACTTAATGGCATGCAACATGGCATATTTGAATACTCAATCATCTACATTCATGGTTAGATTATGACTTGGTAATGTTCACATATCACCTATTCAAGCTATCATGCTTCCATATGGCACTCCACACCAATTTCATATTTATCTGTCATCTTTACTAACCTATTTTTAAGTTGCACACTTACATCACCTTTATTGTCATGCACATTAATTCATATTTCATACACCAAACATACATGCCATCCATTACACACTCATTAGCCATAAACAACCATAACCACATTAAAGCCTAAGCACATTTGCATTCATGCACCAGTAAATAGGGTTAAAACCCAAATAATCAATATGAGCCACCTCTAATGGCCAAATACAAAATAATCATAATACTTTCATGAGCCAACACTTTTAGCTAATCAATATGACACATAACAAAAAGACCAAGTCCCTCTACATGCCATACTCAAAATGTTGAGACTAACTATACCCAAATATCCAGTTGATAGTGTGATTGAGCCTCCGACGTCCTTTGATCCTCGAGTTAGCTTGGCGATACTATAAGAAAATGAAAAAGAGAGGGGAGTAAGCATAAAGTTTAGTAAGTTCACATGAAAATAAATAACAACATAATCATAGATATATAAATACCAATGACATAACATAGTTTACTTATGTGTTATCATAAACTCATAGGCTTAACTTACATAATTTCAATCTTACCAAAAGTTCATCACATAACGAGCTCATTCATATAAGTTTTTTGTACATACCTGTAAAAACTCGTAACATATTGTCACATTTCTTCATCATTGACTTACTTGTCACATAATTCATTGATTTACTCGTTGAACACATGGAATACTATCGGATACACGGAAAGCTTGCACATAGTGCCTCATACGTAGCCACTTGCTACCTCATATCACATATCACACATTGCTCACTCTCGAGCTAATCACAAGCCTGCTTACACAAGTTGACAGTCAGGACGTAACTACTCGGGCTGCTCACACAAGCTGATAGGTACTCGCAACGCATGTCGGTCTACCCAGTCACCGGTAAAACGTACAAGACTAGCACCTAGATTCACATAGTCACATTTACACATAATCTCATGAGCTCATAATCACATAGTTCCTAGTGACATGTCACTTGTATCCTAAACTATTCTTAAGGTTCAAACGGGATTTTCTCGACGTCTCATCTTTGTTGAACTCGTTCACAATTTCATTCTCATTGACCATAGAATCATTTATACACTCATTGTAACAATTAAACATAGAAATTCGTACATTAAATAAGCATTAAGACATGATACAACATTGCATTATTTACACATGAACTTACCTCGGTACAAAATATCGATAATTAATTCGATTTAGTCTAGAATCTTGTTCTTTCCCCAGTCTAGGTCCAAACTTCGTTTTTCTTGATCTATAATAGCAAATTTAGCTAATTTAATTATCACATTATTCAAATGAATCCAAAAACTATATTTAGGCAAAATTATAATTTTTCCCCTAAACTTTCACATATTTACAAATTAGTGTCTAGGCTCGTAAAATGAAATGTGTTCATTTTCTTTGTTACCCAAGCCTAGCCAAACCTATTCCATGCTTATATCAGCTCACATTTTTCTTTATTTCACATTTTACTACTCATTTTTACACCTTTTTACAAACAAGTCCTTTCCATGCATTTCTATCAAAAATCACTTAGTAAAAGATGTTAAACACACATCAAACTTTCATATTCTTCCCTTAAACATCAAAATACAACATGTCACACTTGGGTAAGTTTTTGAACATGAACCCTAGCTCAAAATATGGCTAGAAATGGATAGATCATGCTTCAAGGACTTCAAAAATGCAAATAACATAAAAAACGGGGCTAGGGAGTACTTACAATCAAGCTTGAAAAGTTGAAAAACCCTAGCTATGAAGAGCTTGAGAATTTCGGCTATGGCATGGAAAAGATGAGCAAATTTTTCTTAATTTTTCCTTTTCTATCATTTTATTAACCAAATGACCAAAATGCCCTTTTCACTAAACTTTCAAATTTTATCCATGCATGCCCATTTTTGTCTAAAATTTTAGAACTTGGTCAAATTGCTATTTAAAGACCTCTAATTAATGATCCAATGCAATTTCATGCTTGAAGCTTCTAGAACACAAGTTTTACAACTTATTCAATTTAGTCCCTAAAGTCAAATTGGACACTTTACTCATAAAATTTGTTTATGAAATTTCCAGACAAGCATGGAATCATATCATAGACCTCATAATAATCATAAAATATTTATTTATTTGTGGTCTCGAAACCACTATTTTGACTAGGCCCTAATTCGGGATGTTATAGGAAAATTTTTATTAGACACTAAATTCGTACAAATATATGAATGTGTTGAACCTGGATAAATCAAAGCAGTTATATCAGTATCAAGAAGAGAAAATGTTCCAATAATAACATCGGGTGCAGTAGCATGCTCACGTGCACTAATAGCATATGTCCTTGCTAGTGCTCGTGCTTTAGAGTTGACAGTTGTGTCTTTTTTCGTACCTCGGCTTCCACTCAAATTGCTGGGGTTTTGAGTTGGTCTACCTCTTGCAGTAGAGTTACTTGGCTTTGAAGTCTGTACAATATCTTTCTCAGTCTTTTCCGGGCTGTCTCTAAGATAGTGGTCAAAAAAACCACATCTAAAACATGCTCCGCTTCTCATGCGACACTCACCAAAATGGAATTTATTACAGTGTTTGCACCTAGGTTTTATGTTTCTGACACTGCTTGCACTCGCTATAGATATAGCTTAAGATCTCGGACTGGAGCGTTGAATACTTCTGTCTTTCCCTGAGTACCCTGCAGAGATAGTGGAACGATCATGATATTTCTTTGATTTCTTTGAGGAATACTGGTATGACTTTCAGATAAATCTTTTACTTGAAGTCTGAGCTTCCATCTCAGCTTGTCTATTTTCTTTACTCAATTCTTCAGCTTTCTGTGCTTGGTCAACCAGTACAAAAAATTATTTTAATTCAAGAATCCCAACAAATAAATTTATGTCTTTGTTTAAACCTTCTTCAAACTGATTACACATTACGATTTCAGTCGGGATACACTCTCGGGCACACTTACTTAGTCGGACAAATTCCTGTTCATACTCATATACAGCCATATACAATCATATTCCCCTATTTAAGCTCTAAAAATTCATTCCGTTTTTTATCCAAGAATCTCTGACTGATATACTTCTTTTTGAACTCAGTTTGGAAAAATTTCCACGTGACTATCTCCTTCGGTACAACAGAAATCAGTGTATTTCACCATTGGTAAGCCAAGTCTTTTAGCAGAGACATCGAACATTTTGAACACTGAGCCGGTGTATAATATAATTCGTCCAAAACCCTGATAGTATTTTTTAACCAGAATTCGGACCTTTCAAGATCATCTTCAGTTGTAGCTCTGAATTCTTCTGCCCCATATTTACGAATTTTATCTACTAGAGGCTTACCAGTTCTAACAAGTTCTATATCTTGTGGCATATCATGTAACACCCTTACCCATATTCAACGCCGGAATAGGGTACGAGGCATTACCAGACTCACATCATAAACAATCATACAATTCCGAGTCATAAATTTGCGTCCAAATTAAAACCATTTGCATTCAACCATAAAGTACCTAATACGAGCCTAGGAGGCCCAAAATATCTATTGGAAGTGGTCCGAGACTAAACCAAGAACTTTAGAATTTTTTACAAAACCTAGAAAATTTTTGCCCTAAATAAGGGTCACATGCCCGTGTGGTTTGGGACACGCCCGTGTGGGCAGGCCGTGTGGTCACACACGCCGTGTCCCGACCTCGTGTAACTCTCTGACTTGTAACCCATGAACCAATTGAGGTCATACGACCAAGTCACACGCATGTGTGCTAGGCCATGTGGAAAATTAATTTTCATAAAATAGGTGCAAACTTTACACGCCCAGGACATACGCCTGTGCCTGAGGCTGTATCATCCACACAACTCAGACACAAGCCCGTGTCTCTCCCGTATGCTCAATTTTGAGCATTCTGTTTCTCAAAATTAACGTGCAGGGGAGACAGGCCTATACACATACCCATGGGTAGACTGTGTGTCACACATAGCCTAGACACATGCTCTTGTGTCTACCCGTGTGGACAAAATAAAGGCTATTTACCAAGCCATTTTCCACCCTTATTCGCACATACACTTACACCAAATCAAAGGCACAAAACATGGCATACTTAAGCAACCAAACATCCACAATCATGCTAAATCATATCAATACAATACCATCCACTATCATGCTCACAACATTTATCATGTCCCAAATTAACCATGCTAATTTGACATATACAAGGTATCATTAAACTACTTTCATAACACTTATTTGTGCATAAGATTATCATCTCACCAATAAAGCACATTTCCAAACATTTCACATTCATGCTAAAACTCACACTCCATCATACACCAAGCATGCCATGACCATAACACCAAAGACATTGGCACATATACAAAAATAAATGGGCTTACAACCATTTTAGCCAAAATAAGCCAATTACATGGCTAAATACCAATTCAACTTAAACAAATATGAGCCAATACATTTGGCCAAATCAAATGACACATATAACAAAATGACCAAGTCCCTATACATGCCATACTTTCAAAATACTAAGTTCATCAAATACCCAAAATAACAGTTTTGATAGTGTGAGGCGAATCTCCGACGATCTCTAACACGAGTTAGCTTGGCGACACTATAAAAATGGAGTAAACTATATAGCTTAGTAAACTCGTATGCAAGAAATAAACGACCTACCATACGTGTAACATTCAAATAATATAACATAATTAAATGTACATTTACTATAGTCTCATAATCATAGCTCATTCAATCACAAAGGTTACCTCATATTAATCATTTCAAGCATTTATTAGATATGAGCTTTGTAACACCCCTAACCCGTATCCGTTGCCAGACTAGGGTTAAGAGGAATTACCGAACATATGTAAACATTTCCCAAACATTTCATAATCATTATATCATTACAAAGTCCCTTACTTAGGTCAACGAGACCTTAAACATACTTTAGAAGGGGTCGGGACTAAACCAAATGCATACAAAATTTTTCGAAACTTAAATTTTTTTCAAAGTTATACAGGTCACACGCCCATGTGAACAGGCCGTGTGCCTCACACGGCATTAGACACACCCATGTGTCTAGGCCATGTCAAAACAGAGCATACATACTAACTTCTCCACACAGCCACAAGACACGCCCGTGTGCCATGCTGTGTGAAAATTAGAGAGGCTACTGACTTGGGTCACATGGCCAGTCACACGTCCGTGTGTCTAGCCCGCGCTCGAAATTGACTTAGCCACACTGCTTAGCACACGCCCGTGTGTGTGACTGTGTGGTCTACCCAGGCTCATTTCGAAATGGCCATTGAACAACATTGCTGAGACACACGCCTGTGTCCCTGCCCGTGTGGGCAAAAATAGTCAATTTACAAGGCCAATTTGCCACCCATTTAGGTTCTTCCCTACAAATACCATTCAAGCATCAAATACATTAAATTTCCAACCAATTTCAACCATAAAACAACCATCATTCATGCCATATCAATAACTACAAATTCCATGCTTAACATCCATACCAAGACATGCCATACCATGAGCCATAATCAAACCAAAACATATGGCTTATAACCTTAATATACTCATTCAATCTCATACCATATTCTTACCAATTCCACAATTAAGCACATACCAAAAACTTACCAAACTTACCAAATTTCTTGGCCATTCATGAACACATCATATTGATCATATTGCATCACATTTCATATACCAAAATCAAACCATAATCATAACCAAAACCAAGCCATATCATATGGCATGATAAACACTTTACAAAACATATTCACATACTTCTAGCCTATACATGCAATACTTCAATATATACATTTTCAAAAGGTACCAAAATAGAGTTTGATAGTGTGGTGATAATCCTCGACGATCCCCGAGCTCCCGATAGCTTCGATATCTAAAAATAATTGAAAACACACACAAAGTCAGCCTTCAAAGCTTAGTAAGCCATATACAAATAAACCTATCATTTTAAACATATAAGCATTATCAAATTACATATATCCATAGTCAAATGCTATCATAAACAACATAGTTCATATACATTTCACATATTCCCAATTCATTTTTACATATAACATATTTTCTCATACTTATAACACATTTTATCTATTGCACATGTACTTACCTTATATTCTCAAACATTGTATACATTTCAAATGAACCTGATTCGGATACACATTTCATATGTTCATTCTTTTCTTGGAATGCCCATTGAACCATTCGAAATCATAAGGATACGCGGATAGCTTAGAAAGCTCGTACAATGCCAACGTCCCAGACGTGGTCTTACATGTAACCAAATATCGATGCCACTGTCCCAAACAGGGTTTTGCACAAAATCAAATACGATGCCGATGTCCCATACATGGTCTTACACGTAATTCATAAGTCGATGCCAACGTCCCAGACGTAGTCTTACACGAAAACACATATCGGAATCCTATGTCATGACATATGTATCCTAACTATTCCTATGGTTCGTACGGGCTTTTTGAATGTCGAAACACTGTCATATTCATCTTCCAAGCCATTCATTTCATTTCAATAACATATAAGCATAAATAAAATTGTTTCAAACACATTTATTTGTATATCGACTTACCTCGTACGAATTTGAACAAATGAGTCGACTACACAACGACTTTCGACTTCCCCTGATCTAATTCTGTTTTCTTTTTTTTTATTGATTTACATAAATTCAAACTTGACTTATTCAATCCCATATTCATTCAAATCAATCCATATATACATATTTAGGGCATTTTACAAATTAGCCCTCACATTTTCACATTTTGACATTTTAGTCTGTAATTCATAAAATCATAAAATACACCAAATTTCAACATACACATGTTTAGCCAAATATACATGGTGTTCATATTAGCTCATATGTTTCATTTATTTCACATTTTAGTCCCTTAAAATCTCATTTTTACAATTTAGCCCATTTTACTGAAATTCATCAAAAATTCAAAGACAAAATATATTTATCTATCACATATCTTTCATTTTTCATCATTTTACAACACAAAGCTCACAATTTCATCAATGACTCAACTCAAAGTGATCAAAAATTTCAAAAATTCAAACATGGGCTTGATAGATTACGAAGCAACGATCACAAAAAATATAGAAATCATAAAAACCGAGCAAAATACATACCTTAATCCACAATCACAAGTGCCGAACCCTAGTTGTGTTTTTCTTCTTCTTTTTTCCTTTGATTTTCGACAATACAAGATGATAATGGCCTAATTTCATACTTTGTTTTATTTAATTATAATTTATTAATCCAATTACCAAATTAATCTTATTCAATCCATTATAAAATCACATATATTAAGGCCATTAATGTCCATTAACCATAATAGTGGCCTAATTTCAACATAAGGACCTCTCATTTACAAAGACATAACAAATATACACACTTAACATACAACAATCAACTTTTACATTTTACGCGATTAGGTCCTTTTATCAAATTGAGCACACAAACAATTAAATTTTTAGACGAAATTTTCACACATACTAATTCACATATAATAAGCACAGAAAATAATATTAAAATATTTTTTGACTCGGATTTGTGGTCCTGAAACCACTATTCTGACTAGGGTCTAAACTGGGTTGTTACAACTATTCTGACTAGGGTCTAAACTGGGTTGTTACAACTATCCCCCCTTAGGGATTTTCGTCCTCTAAAATCTTACTATTAAACAAATTTGGATATTGTTGTCTCATAGCATCTTCAGGCTCCCACTTAGCCTCTTCAATACCGTGTCGATGCCACAATACTTTAACTAACAGAAATTTCTTATTTCGTAATTCTTTAATCTCACGAGCTAAGATACAGATCGGTTCTTCTTCATAAGTCATATCGGACTGAATCTCAATTTCAGATGGAGAAATCACATACAAGGGAGCAGATCTGTATCATCGAAGCATCGATACGTGAAACACATTATGAATCTTTTCTAGCTCTTGTGGCAACAACAATCTATAAGCAATCAGCTCGATATGCTCGATAATATATGGCCCAATGAACCTCAGACTCAATTTACCTTTTCTGCCAAATCGGAGTACTTTCTTCCATGGAGATACTTTTAGAAACACTTTGTCACCGATATCAAATTAAATATCTTTTCGTTTTAAATTCGCATAAGATTTCTGACGATCAGAAGCTGCTTTTAGACTATCCTGGATTACTTTTACTTTCTGTTTAGTCTCTTTAATCAAATCAACCCCGTGTATCTTATTTTCATTGAGCTCAATCCAATACAAAGGTGTACGACATTTTCTACCATATAAGACTTCATACGATGCCGTTTTAATGCTCGATTGGAAACTATTATTATAAGTGAATTCAATCTATGGGAAATACTGTGCCCACGAACCTTCAAATTCAAGAATGCAACATCTCAACATATCCTCGAGAATCTGAATAATCTGCTCGGATTAACCATCCGTTTCCAGGTGAAAAGTAGTACTGAAATGCAATTTCGTACCTAAAGCCTCTTGTAGTTTCTTCCAAAATCGTGAAGTGAATCTCAAATCTCTATCTCACACAATAGACAAAGGTACCCCGTGCAATCTTACAACATCAGAAATATATAACTCAGCTAACTTATCAAGCAAGTAATCAGATCGTATTGGAATAAAATGAGCTGATTTCATCAATCGGCCAAATACAACCCAAATTGCATCTTTCTTTCGTGGAGATAAGGGCAAGCCCAAAATAAAATCCATCGTCACTCTATCCCATTTCCATTCAGAAATCATAATTGGTTGCAACAAACCAGATGGCACCTGATGTTTAGCTTTAACTTGTTGACAGATTAAACATTTCGAAACAAAGTCGGAGACTTCCGCGTATCCAATAATATTCTAAGTGTTCAACGGGTAAACTTGTGAGTTAATCGACAAGTAAATCAATGAAGAGAGAATATGACAGTGTGATTTGAGTTGATATGGGTATGTAAAATAAACTTATCTGAATGAGCTCGATATATGATGAATGTTTGGGAAGATTGAAAATGTATAAGTTATGTTTACAAATTTGAGTTATATCTATGAATTCATGATAACACTTAAATAAATCTAGGTTATGTCATAAATGTATATATATAACCATGTTGCTATTTATTTGCATGTGAACTTACTAAGCTTTATGCTTACTCCCCTCCCTTTCTTACTTTCTTATAGTGTCGCCACGCCAACTCGGGGATCGAAGGACGTCAGAGGCCAATCACACTATCAACTGGACATTTGGGGTATAGTTTGTCTCAATATTTTGAGAATGACATGTATAGGGACTTGGTCTTTTAGTTATATGTCATATTGGTCTAGTCAAATGTGTTGGCTTATGAAAATATTTGATTTATTTTGTATATGGCCATGTGATATGGTCCATACTTATCATTTGGGTTGTAACCCTAATCAATTATACATGCATGCAATGTTTTATGTTTGATGTGTTTGTTCGTGGATGAGATGTGTGATGAATGACACATGTGCTAAATGAATGAATCATGGTTAGTAAGTATGCCAAATCTATGGTATGATTAGGTAATTTAAAAGTAGGGTTAGCCTAATGAATGAATATGAAATTGGTGTGGAATGCCATATGAAAGTATGATGTTCTGGATAAGTGATATGTTGTCATTACAAAGGCATAGAATAATCATGTTTATGAGTTTTCAAGTGACTAAATATACTAGGTTGCATGCTATCTTAGATGAATAAGAAAATGAGCATTTAGGGTGACAAATGGCTTGGAAAGTAGCCTAATATTTGTTCATACGGGTAGATACACGGGTATGTGTCTAGACTGTGTATGACACACTGTTTGCCCTATGGGCATGTGGTTAGACTGTGTGTTCCCTGCACCCTGATTAATGCAAACAGAATGCCCAGTAGTAAACACACGGGCAGAGAAACAGCTGTGTGTCTCAGCCGTGTGGTAGTTATGGCCTTAGAACATGGGCGTGTGCCCAGGCCGTGTGAAGTCTGCACTTAATTTTGAGAATTTAATTCACCACACGGCCTAAGCACACGGGCGTGTGACTTGGTTGTGTGACCCTAATTGTATGATGACGTCATAGTCAGAGACTTACACGGGCTAAGGACACGGGAGTGTCCCAAGCTACACGGGCGTGTGTAACCACATGGCCTACCCATACGGGCGTGTGACTCCCCAAAGTAGGAATTTTTTTTTAGTTATCCTAAAATTTTCTAAAGTTCTCAGTTTAGTCTTGAACCACCTTTGATGTATGTTTTGGGCCTAGTTGTAACACCCTCTACCTGTATCTGTCGCCGCATTAGGGTTATGAGGCATTACCGATTATACTATTATTCACACAAATATTCATTATGAATTGCAATTCAAGATCCAGATCACATATATGCTTATAACTCATTCAAATATCAGATTTTAAAAAAATTTAACATGCACAACGCAACATAAATAATGTATAACCCAAATTGTATGTATATATATGTTAAACATTTTATATATATACAGAACATGGAATGCTTCTATAACTTCATTATTGAAAATTAGACTTATTTTATAAAAGTCGTGCGCATGGACAAATTTTACGACAGCTAAAACAAATGTCATTACCAAGCTCATTATTCATTTATGTGGCATTATCATATGGACTCATGTGAAATTCATTTGCTTTGCATATTAATATAATTTGAAGGAAAACATTCGGATATACATATAAAATAACCCATTTCATTCTTTACCTATTCGGCCCACACATTTCATTTTTTTTATACATTTATATATGTACCATTAATTAACAAATCAATACAACCATGCACATATACACAATAACCAAATATAAACGCATATATTTACATACCTATAAAGACATGTAAGAACTCAACTAAAGGTTATAACCGCATACTAATACAATATAACATTTAAAAAATTAAACAAAGCTTCTCATACAAATCCAAGATCCACTAAGTCTATTTACCAAAATAAGTAAATCTTGCATCAAACATACCATTAATATAGTCTACTAGTAGACACCGAATCTACCTTATGTAGTTGTAGATGTTTTCAATACATTTTACCAAAGCCAAACCTATTAATGATGCACAAATATATTATATGAAACTTACCTAGAATAAAGACCACATTCAACATAAAATACATACCAAAAAATCAACCATACTCATCTACGAAGCATATTCAATATTTATCAACAATCAAGCTCAACAAATATTTAATCAAAAGCATGGAAAACCAAATTGAAACATAGCAAGCAACCATTTTTCAGCACATGTGGTACCTAACACAAACATTATACAAACATGGCACGTAACTATAAAACCGAGGTAAACATAAAATGAACTTAACATAAATAAATTTTAAAGATAAAAGTTTAGCCATTTTTGCATGGCTTATACACATAACCAACATTCGACATTTTCAAAATATAATCCAGCCTATACATGCCATAGATCCAAAATGCAACTTATAAAATACCAAAAACAATCGATAGTGTGATAGACTTTGCTGACGATCCCTGAGCTTGTAACTTGAATCCAAAATCTATAAAACAAAGACAAATATACACACAGTAAGCTATTATAGCTTAGTAAGCCATAAGCAAATAAACAATATAGTGATAAAACAAACTCATTTTTAAACTAAACCAAATTATATTAGCATAAATATGCTTAGTCTCAACCTACCAATTTCAAAAATGATATTTTTTTTGTTTTTATACAAAATTTCCACCTTAGCCGAATGCTCATATATCCAATATAAGTATATCACATTTCACATACAAAGCCAATATAACATTAGATAATCAAATATACTTATAAACACATACTAAAGCATCATAGTATATCATCACGTACACATTACCTAAATAGCCGAATACACATGGTTACATTTATATACATATCACATATCTTTTCGAAGACAATCACAATATATCTATCAAGATTGAACACGCTTTTATTATTATACACATTCTATATTTACGTCATAAGTCATTTGTATCAAACATTAAATACTTACTTACCTTATCAAAAGTGATAATAACCTATTCCATACATGGTCATTTAGCTTATTCAACATGTATGTTCACACCTTATCGTAGTCCGATGAACCGTTCGAAATTGGATAAGATACTCGGATAAACACACAAGTCGTACAATGCCAACTCCCAGACCTGGTCTTACATGTAGTCACATATCGATGCCACTGTCCTAGACAGGGTCTTTCTCGTGAACACATATTGGAGTCGATGCCATGGTCTTACCCGCACACATATATCAGAATCCTATGTCATGACATATGTATACTAACTATTCCTAAGGTTCTTACGGGGCTTTCGGACGTCGTAACTCAGTCGAAACGAATGCTTGAACATAGTTACCAAGCTTATACACATTCGAAAATTACATGTATAAATTCATACATTACATACCAGCATATATATTTAGCATTTAACTACAATTAGGTGCATCTATTTGCTTATGAACTTACCTCGGATGATGTATAACAGAACCGGGCAACTAGTCGACTACTTTCGCTTTTCCCCGATCCAAATCCGATTTCTTTGGTTATTGATCTAAACATATTCAAATTAAGCTCATTCAAACATATTTTATTTCAATTTAGTCTAAAAACACATTAAACGGGTAAATTACCATTTTACCCCTAACATTTATAATTTTTACAATTTAGTCCCTATTGCACAAAACACAAAATATTCAAAATTAAATGACACCCATGTTTGGCTGAATATTCCTAGTTTTCATACAAGTCCATATATTTCATTTATTTTACATTTTAGTCCCTCAAATTATTATTTTTGCAATTTAGTCCTAATTACTCAAAATCATCAAAAACTCCAATACAAAACATGTTAATCTAAAACATATCTTTCATTTTTCATCATCAAACAAAAAAAATTACAAGCTCTCATCAATGGCATAACTCAAAATAGTCATCAAAATAAAAAAATTCAAGCATGGGTTTTGTAGTACTCGAAGCAATGATCTTAAAAACCTAAAAATTATTAAAAACCGAGCTGAACAGTTACCTTAATCTAGCTTGAACAAGACCGAACCCTAGCTTTCTTTTTCTTTTCTTTCTTGTTTATGTTTCGGCAATAGTGAAATAATATAAACCATGGTTTTAATTATGTTATTATAAGATATATTATAACATATTATTTCATTTACAATTTTAACCTTTTAATTACAATATAAAATCATTATAATCTAAGGTCATTACCGTCCACCACTCATAACTTGGTCTAATTGCATTATAAAATCCTCCACTTATAAAGACAACTACAATTAAGCACTTTCATATTTAACCACCAACTTTTCCTTTTACGTGATTAAGTCCTTTTATTAAATCGGACACTCAAACAATAAAATTAAATCACAAATATTTCACAGATATAAAGTCAAACAAAATAAACACAAAAAATAATTTTAAAATATTTTTCTGACTCGAATTCGTGGTCCCAAAATCATCGTTTCGATCAGGGTCTAAATCGGGCTGTTACAACTCTCCCCGTTAGGGATTTTCGTCCCCGAAAATATTACCGGTGAATAGGTTCGGATAACATTCTCTCATTGCATCCTCTGGCTCCCACGTTGTTTCCTCAACTCCGTGTTTATGCCACAGTACTCTAACTAACGAAATCTTCTTATTTTGCAACTGTTTAATCTCGTGGGCTAGAATACGAATCAGATCTTCCTCATATGTCATATCGGGCTTAATCTCAATCCCAGACGGACTAATCACATGTGAAGGGTCAGATCGATATCTATGAAGCATCAAAACATGAAATACATTATGGATCATTTCTAACTCAAGTGGCAACAACAGTCTGTAAGCAACTGGCACGATACGCTCTATAATCTCATACGGCCCAATAAATCTCAGACTCAATTTGCCTTTACGACCAAATAGGAGTACTTTCTTCCACGGGGAAACTTTCAAGAAAACTTTATCTCCTATCTGAAACTCTATTTCTTTACGTTTCAAGTCTGCATATGATTTCTGACGATCTGATGCTGCTTTTAGATTTTCACTGATCGCTTTCACTTTCTGTTCAGTTTTTCTAATCAAATCGATCCCGTGTATCTTATTTTCACTGAGCTCAGTCCAGTACAAAGGCGTACGACATTTACAACCATACAAAGCTTCATAAGGTGCCATTTTGATATTGAAAGCTGTTATTATACGTAAATTCAATCAGAGGTAGGTATCGTTCCCACGTACCTTCAAACTCGAGAATGCAACATCTCAACATATCCTCAAGTATCTGAATGATTCGTTGAGACTGGCCATCTTTTTGCGGATGGAAAACTGTATTGAAATGTAATTTCGTACCTAGTGCATCTTGCAGTTTCTTCCAAAACCGCAATGTAAACCTCGAATCTCTATCTGAAACAATAAATATAAGCACACCATGTAATCTCAAAATCTGAGAAACATACAATTCAGCTAGCTTATCCAGCGAGTAGTTTATATGTATCGGAACAAAATGAGCCGATTTAGTCAATCTATCTACAACAACCCAGATTACATCTTTCTTGCTCAGTGTCAACGGTAAACCAGATACAAAATCCATCGTGACTCTATCCCATTTCCACTTAGGTATCATAATCGACTGAAGTAATCCTGAAGGTACCTGATGCTCAGCTTTTACTTATTGACAAAGTAAACATCTTGCAACAAAGTTAGAAATGTATCGTTTCATACCATGCCACCAGTAAAGCTGTTTCAGATCATTATACATAATTGTACTACCTGGGTGAATAGATAACCGACTGTTGTGAGCTTCATTCAAAATCATCTGAATTAACTCTGAATTCCTGAGAACACATATTCGGTTTCTAAATCTCAAACAGTCATCAACATCAACTCTGAATTCTGAATCAGCATCTGTATCACATTGAGCACGTTTTGCTAGTAATTCATTGTCAACCTTCTGGGCATCACAAATTTGTTGAAAAAATAACGATCTTGCCTTCAACTCAACTATTATCGAACAAACCATCATTAGACACAGCCATATGCACATTCATTGCATGCAAAGTAAACAGTGATTTTTGGCTTAAAGCATCAGCAACAACATTAGCCTTTCCTGGGTGGTAGTCAATCACAAGCTCGTAATCTTTTAGCAATTCTAACCATCGGCGTTGTCTCAAATTCAAATCTTTCTGAGTCATCAAGTATTTCAAACTTTTGTGATTAGAATAAACATGACATTTCTCTCTGAACAGATAGTGACGCCATATTTTCAATGCAAACACAATAGCTGCCAATTCCAAATCGTATGTCGGGTAGTTCCTTTCATGTGGCTTCAACTGTCTCGAGGCATAAGCTATAACTTTTCCTTCCTGTATCAAAAAATAGTCCAAACCATTTAAAGATGCATCACTATAAATAACGAATTCTTTACCCGATTCTGGCTTGACTAATACTGAAGCTTCAGTTAAAGGGGCTTTCAACTAATCAAAGCTTTTCTGGCATATCTCTGACCACTCGAACTTAACATCCTTCTACAATAGCTTCATCATTGGGGCTGGAATCATAGAGAAACCTTTCACGAACCATCTATAATAACCAGCAAGTCCCAAAAAGCTTCGGACTTCAGAAACATTCTTCGGTGGTTTCCAATATAGTATAGCTAAAATTCTTCTCGGATCAACCCGAATACCCGATGCTGATGCCACATGTCCCAGAAAATAGACTTCACTTAAACAGAACTCACATTTACTAAATTTCACATACAAATGCTTATCACGCTAGGTTTGTAACACAAGTCCCAAATGTTCGGCATGTTCGGTTTCATCACGAGAATAGATCAAAATGTCATCTATAAACACAACCATAAACTGGTCCAGATACGGTCTGAAGATCCGATTCATCAAATCCATGAAAACAGCAGGTGCATTAGTGAGTCCGAAAGGCATAACCAAAAACTCATAGTGTCCGTACCTCATTTGGAAAGCAGTCTTTGGCACGTCTGAGTCTTTAACTCGCAACTGATAATAGCCTGATCTTAAATCTATCTTCGAAAACACTGTAGCCCCTTTCAGTTGATCAAACAGATCATCAATCCGTGGCAACAAATACTTATTCTTTATAGTCACCTTATTAAGCTGTCTATAATCGATGAACATTCTCATAGTTTCGTCTTTCTTTTTCACAAACAACACAGGTGCACCCCACGGAGAAAAACTCAGTCGCACAAAACCTCTATCTGTCAATTCTTGCAACTGAGCTTTCAATTCTTTTAATTTTGTAGGTGTCATTCTGTTCGGAGCTATGGATATCGGAGTCGTCCCAGACATTAACTCAATACCAAACTCTACCTCCTGAATAGGTGGCAAACCTAGTAATTCTTCAGGAAACACATCTGGATATTCACATACAACAGGTACTGATTCAATGTTTCTTTCAGCCAGTTTACTGTTAAGCATGTAGGCAAAATAAGCTTCATACCCTTTTCTCAAATATTTCTAAGCTAGCATCGAAGATATCATTGCTGGTAAGCCATACAAATCATTAGATTCAATCCAAATAACCTCATCATTCTGACTCTGTAGATCAATGGTCTTTCTTTTGCAGTTCATAATAGTATCATGTAATGTCAACCAGTCCATACCCAAAATTATGTCGAACTCATCAATAGGTAACAACATCAAATCAGCCGGAAAGCACAAATCTCGAACCATCAAAGAGCAGTTCTTACATACTTTATCAACCATAATCCACCGGCCCAAAGGGTTTGACACTCTAATCACAAACTCAGTAGACTCAACAGGCAGAGTCTTACTAAATACTAAAGTCTTACACACATAAGAATGAGTAGAACTAGGATCAATTAATGCAATTACATTACTATCGTAAAGAGTGAATGTACCAGTAATGACATCTGGGGCTGAAGCCTCCTCTCGTGCATGAATAGCATAGGCTATGGCAGGTGCACGAGCCTCAGATCTGACTACTGTATCTTTAGTCCCTCTCTAGCTGCCACTCGCATTACCAATATTTTTGGGTAGTCTACCTCGAGTTGCAGTATTACCTGATCTCGTATTCTGTATTGGATTTTCCTAAGCTAACATTGGGCAATCACGAATATAATGATCCATCGATCCACATTTAAAACAAGCCCGATCACGCAACCTGCAACTACCGAGATGTCGTTTGCCACAATGTTTACACTCGAGTTGTTTTGATCTGACATTACCCACACTCGCTACTGTGGTAGCTCTTGAGCTCACTGGCGGTCTATTTTGATCCCGTCTGGAGTAACTTGAAGTAGCTTTAGTACGGCTGAAATCATCTCAGAACTTCTTTGATGCCGACTGGAATGACTTACCGAATGTTCTTTTGTGTGCATCTTTAGCTTCAAAGTTAGCGTTTCTTTTCTCTTTCCCGAGCTCTTCCGCTTTGTAGGCTCCCTCAACCAGTACCACGAACTCTTTTATCTCAAGTATGCCAACTAACAATTTAATGTCTTCATTCAATCTATCTTCAAATCTTTTACACATTATGGCTACAGTAGAAACACACTCTCGGGTAAACCAACTGAGTCTCACGAATTTTCGCTCGTACTCTATCACGGTCATTCGACCCTGTTTCAGCTCCAAAAATTCTTTACGCTTCTGGTCGATAAATCTCTGGCTAATATATTTCTTACGAAACTCAGTCTGAAAGAATTCCCAAGTCACCTGCTCTCTCGGAACCACTGATACAAGGGTATTCCACCAGTGGTATGCTGTGTCTCGAAGCAAGGATATGGCACATTTCAAACATTTATCTGGGGTACAGGATAGCTTATCAAGCACATGGATAGTATTATCCAGCCAGAACTCAGCCCGCTCAGCATCATCCTCATCAGTAGCTTTAAACTCTTCAGCCCCGTTTTTTCTGATTTTATCAACAGGTGGCTTATACAATCTCAGTGGATCACTTACTTGAGGTATAGCAGCCATCGAAGATTGATTAGTCGGGGGTGGAGCTTGTTGAGCAGCCGAGTTAGTCAGGATATATTGAGTAAACCAGTCATTCATCATTTGATAGAAAGCTTGTTTAGCCTCACTTTCTTGATTACACGAAGTCGGTCGAGAATCAGCCGGCGCTGTCCCTTGCGTAGGAGCAAGCGCTACACTCTCAACATCATCAGCTATAGTTCTGTCGGGATCCATTTACTATATAAAAACACATTTTCAAATGTTAGAATTCATCACACTATTGCAGTTTATAATTATGGCTTAGAATTCATCACACTATTGCAGTTTATAATTATGGCATGTATAGCTAGACTCACACGCGCTACATTAGTCCTACAATCGACTAAACCGTAACTCTGATACCAACAAAATGTAACACCCTCAACCTGTATCCATCGCCAGATTAGGGTTATGAGGTATTACCGATTATACTATTATTCACACAAATATTCATTATAAATTGCAATTCAAGATCCAGATCACATATACGCTTATAACTCATTCAAATATCAGATCTTAAAAAAATTTAACATGCACAACGCATCATAAATAATGTATAACCCAAATTGTATGTATATATATGTTAAAAATTTTATACATATACAGAACATGAAACACTTCTATAACTTCATTATTGGAAATTAGACTTGTTTTATAAAAGTCGTGCGTATGCACAAATTTTACAACAGCTAAAACAAATGTCATTACCAAGCTCATTATTCATTTATGCGGCATTATCATATGGACTCATGTGAAATTCATTTGCTTTGCATTTTAATAAAATTTAAAGGCAAACATTCGGATATACATATAAAATAACCCATTTTATTCTACCTATTCGGCCCACACATTTCATTTTTTTTATACATTCATATATGTACCATTAACTAACAAATCAATACAACCATGCACATATACACATTAACCAAATATAAGCGCATATATTTACATACCTATAAAGACATGTAAGAACTCTACTAAAGGTTATAAGCGCATACTAATACAATATAACCTTTAAAAATTTAAACAAAGCTTCTTATACCAATCCAAGATCCACTAAGCCTATTTACCAAAATAAGTAAATCAAGCATCAAACATACCATTAATATAGTCCACTAGTAGACACCGAATCTACCTCATGCAGTTGTAGATGTTTTCAATACATTTTACCAAACCAAACCTATTAATGATGCACAAATATATTATATGCAACTTACCTAGAATAAAGACCACATTTAACATAAAATACATACCAAACAATCAACTATACTCATCCACGAAGCATATTCAATATTTATCAACAATCAAGCTCAACAAATATTTAATCAAAAGCATGGAAAACCAAATTGAAACATAGCAAGCAACCATTTTTCAGCACATGTGGTACCTAACACAAACATTATACAAACATGGCACGTAACTATAAAACCGAAGTAAACATAAAACGAACTTAACATAACTAAATTTTAAAGATAAAAGTTTAGCCATTTTCGCATGGCTTATACACATAGCCAACATTCGACATTTTCAAAATATAATCCAGCCTATACATGCCATAGTTCTAAAATGCAACTTATAAAATACCAAAAACGGTCGATAGTGTGATAGACTTTGCTGACGATCCCCGAGCTTGTAACTTGAATCCAAAATCTATAAAACAAAGACAAATATAAACATAGTAAGCTATTATAGCTTAGTAAGCCATAAGCAAATAAACAATCTAATAATATAACAAAGTCATTTTTAAACTAAACCGAATTATATTAGCATAAATATGCTTAGTCTCAACCTACCAATTTCATAAATGATATTTTTTTGTTTTTATACAAAATTTCCACCTTAGCCGAATGCTCATATATCCAATATAAGTATATCACATTTCACATACAAAGCCAATATAACATTAGATAATCAAATATACTTATAAACACATACTCAAGCATCATAGTATATCATCACGTACACATTACGTAAATAGCCGAATACACATGGTTACATTTATACACATATCACATATCATTTTGAAGACAATCACAATATATCTATCAAGATTGAACACACTTTTATTATTATACATATTCTATATTTACCTCATAAGTCATTTGTATCAAACATTAAATATTTACTTACCTTATCACAAGTGATAATAACCTATTCCATACCTGGTCATTTAGCTTATTCAACATGTATGTTCACACCTTATCACCCGATGAACCATTCGGAATTGGATAAAATACTCGGATAGACACACAAGTCGTATAATGCCAACGCCCTAGACGTGGTCTTACATGTAGTCACATATCGATGACACTGTCCCAGACAGGGTCTTAGTCGTGAACACATATTGGAGTCACATATCGATACCATGGTCTTACTCGTACACATGTATCGGAATCCTATGTCATGACTTATGTATCCTAACTATTCCTAAGGTTTGTACGGGGCTTTCGGACGTCGTAACTCAGTCAAAATGAATGCTTGAACATAGTTACCAAGCTTATACATATTCGAAAATTACATGTATAAATTCATACATTACATACCAGCATATATATTTAGCATTTAACTACAATTAGGCACGTCTATTTGCTTATGAACTTACCTCAGATGATGTAAAACGGAACCGGGCAGCTAGTCGACTACTTTCGCTTTTCCCCGATCCAAATCCAATTTCTTTGGTTCTTGATCTAAATATATTCAAATTAAGCTCATTCAAACATATTTTCATTCAATTTAGTCAAAAAACACATAAATAGGAAAATTACCATTTTACCCCTGACATTTACAATTTTTACAATTTAGTCCCTATTGCACAAAACACAAAATATTCAAAATTCCAAGAGACCCGTGTTTGGACGAATATTCCTAGTGTTTATAAAACTCCATATATTTCATTTATTTTACATTTTAGTCCTTCAAATTATTATTTTTGCAATTTAGTCCTAATTACTCAAAATCATCAAAAACTCCAATACAAAACATGTTAATCTAAAACATATCTTTCATTTTTCATCATCAAACAACAAAAATCACAAGCTCTCATCAATGGCATAACTTAAAATATTCATCAAAATCAAAAATTCAAGCATGGGTTGTAACACCCCTAACCCATATCCGTTACTGGATTAGGGTTATGAGGCATTACTATATAAAACACAGTTCAGCACAATCATTCCTCACCTTTGATACACCAAAGAATTTAATAAATATTTAAAACTTATCAAATTCAAATATCCACAATTCATTTAATATAAATTCGAATACATGAGTCATATTTCCAATTAAGAAATAATCATACCTTACTGAACATGTAATATCCCGAATTAGGGCTTAATCAGAATAGTGGTTTCGTGACCACAAATTCGAGATAGAAATAATTATTTTATAATTATTTTGAGGTTTATGATATGATTTCATGATTGTGTGAAAATTTTGTGATGAAATTCTATGCATAAAGTACTTAAGTTGAAATTAGGGACTAAATCGAATAAGTTGCAAAACTTGCATTCTAGAAGTTTTAAGTATCAAATTACTTTGGAATATTAATGAGGAGGTCTTAAATAGCAATTTGACCAATTTCTAAAATTTTGGACAAAAATGGGCTTGTACATGAAAATTTTCAAAGAAAGGTATTAAGGGTATTTTGGTCATTTGGTAATTAAAAGATTAAAAAAAGGAAAAAGATGGCAAAATATGTCCATCTTCTTCATTAGGACGAAAATTAAAGAGTTCTCCATAGCTAGGGTTTGTTTCAAGCTTCCGAGTTCCATAGTAAGTGATTCCAAGCCCCGTTTTTAATGTGCTTTACATTTTTGGAATCCCGGTAGCTCGGTTTAGCTTATGCTAGCAATAATTTAATCTAGGGTTCATATTTGGAAAAATACCCATAGGTGAAATTTGTGTATTTTGGTGTTTTATGATAGACTATGAGGTTTTAAATTATGTCAGACAACTTGTACTACTCAGTTTTAAGTGAAAATGAGAAAAATGGCTTAATCGGTAAAAATACCTAATAGTCATAAGTACATGTTAGAGTGTGAAATTGATGCTGCCATAGAAGGGAAAAATGATCAGCATGTCATAAAAAATAAGAATATGGGATGAAGTTTAATTCCCGAACCTAGGGGAAAAAGTGTAATTTTGCAAAAGTTTAGGGGCAAAATGGTAATTTTGCCAAAGTTCGTATTTGGGGCTGTTTTGATGAATGTATGTATTAAATAAGATTAATTTGGCATTATAGATCAAGAGAAATGAGATTCAAGTCGTGATCAAGGGAAAAACAAAGTTTACGAGGAATAGGCTCGATTGCTAATAAGTTTATACCGACGTAAGTCATGTGTAAATGTAGTAACATAATTGTCATTTTAAGTAATTTAATGTTATTTATGTGATATGATGATTAATATCTTGAAATATTATGCTTTATGGTTATTATTGAATAATATGTAAATTATGAATTGCTACCGAGTATCGATTTTGATGTTCCGTGGACGACGGCAAAGATGTGTAATCGAGGAAAAAGCCCGTTTGAACCTTGGGAATAGATTAGAATACAAGTGACATGTCACTAGGATGGTTGGGCATCCGAACTCGTTGAGTTGAGTCTGAGTTCACTTATGGATGCAAATGTCCAAACTCGTTGAGTTGAGTCCGAGTTCGTGAGATGTAACTAGGCATCCGAGCTAGTTGAGTTGAGTCCGAGTTCACTTATGGATGCGAAAGCCCGAGCTCGTTGAGTTGAGTCCGAGTTCGCTTATGGGCGGGTTACATGGTAGCTTGGCTACATATGTGGCACTTATGTACAAACTTTCCGTGTATTCGAATTATATTCGATGTGTTCAACGGGTGAATCTTAAGAGAATAAGGAGAATGACTGAAACGAAGGTGACATGTTGGTAAGTGTGGTAAATGAGAAAATTTGACAGGTATGTGCTTAAATCTTCGGGTTTAGAACTTGGTATAATGAAATCGTAGCATGATATTAAATGCAAATGTAACATGAATGTCTTGGTGTTGTTTATGCAAATGATGTTTTTATGTGGAATTGCATGATTATGTTACTTACTATTTGCATGTGAACTTACTAAGCATTTATGCTTACTCCCTCCTTTTCTTTCATTGTAGTTTTGACAAGCCGGCTTGAGAATCGGGATAGGTCGAAGACTCGTTCACACTATCTGAAGGCTTAAATCGGTAAATGGCTTGTATATTTTGAATGTGACATGTATGGCAAAATACTCACTTTGTGTAAATAATCTTATGATATGGTTATGGTTTGGTAAGAAAAGGTTTGAAAATTATTAGCCATTGGAATGGCCAATCTAGATCATATTTGATGTCATGTATGTTTAAAATGATATTTAGTCCATGAAAATCCTTAGTAAAGTGAAATTTGCCATAAAACAGAATCTGACAGCAGCAGTGTTGTAAATTTAAAAAATCACTAAAAATAATAGAAATGGAATTAAATCATGAGTAAGTTATGAAATTGAAGCTTAATGAGTCTATTTTCATATGGATTGAACAAAACAGGTATATGAATTATAATTTGTGAGACATTTGAGTTTTTGTGAAACAGGGCCAAAGTGATTTCTGGATCCCCTGTTCTGACTTTGAAAATTCACCATAAATTTTATAAAAAATAATTAGAAGTCAGTACCGATTTCTTATTGAGTCTAGTTTTAATAGAAACAAACATCATAGTCATTGAAATTTTTACTGAGAGAGATATCGATTAAGTAATACACAGAGGTCGAGCGGTGAACCACGAAGCAGGGGAGACTTTAACTAATAAACTGTACTAATTGGCCGAGCCAAAAATTCTAGAAAAAATCAGTATATAGATATATGAGTCTAGTTTCAAGGAAAATTTATGGAATAGGATTTTGAGTTTCGAAACTCGAGATATGAATTTTTAAGCAACTGTGACGCAGATTGCTAGCTTGACTGGAAATTTTAAAATTAAATTGTTTGAGCTATTTAAGCAATGAATTAAGTCTGTTAACACCTCGTGTTCGGCTCCGACAACGGTCTCGGGTACGGGGCGTTACATTTGGTGGTATCAAAGCAGGTTTAGTCAGTTCTCGGACTAATGTGTTGTATGTACGAGTTTTGCTATACATGCCATATATATATTGTGATAGTGTGACGACTTCTGACCTTTTAAATGATTTTTTTTATAGTAAATGGATCCCGATCCAGCTGTGGCTGATGATGTAGAGAGTAATGCACCAGCTCCGGCTGAAGGGGCGGTGCTAACTGAAAATCCACCTCCTATTGTTGGTCAAGGAGGAGGAGAAGGGGCTCGGGAAGCCTTTCTCCAAATGATGAATGCTTGGTATACAGAGTTTGTTTGTACGAACCCGAATGTACAACCTCCCCTCTAATACCCCTACACGTATTCATTGCTGGAATAGGGTACGAAGTATTACCAGAGTTTACGAATTAATTTTTTTTAACTCAATATAACCCCTTTCTAGATATCTAACATTCCCTGAAATTTTAAACCAAAAACAATCCACATCAACCAATCCAATTCAACATATTTTCAAGATAAATTCATGCATATTTATAAAATAACGTCATCACATACCCAAAACTAGGTTTGTTAACGATACCAATGGCTAACTCTACATTTATTTCATAGAATCATTTACTTTATTAGCTTATACATGCCATTGATTTCCAAAATAAAGTTTCTTTATATACCGAAATCCTGAGGTTGATAGTGTGATGTGTCTCCGACCAAATCCGACCTCCGAGCTCTTACCACTACAAAACAGGGGAAAATGAAACAGGGTAAGCACTTTGTGCTTAGTAAGCTCATGTAACAAGAATTATACTTACCTAATATTTTCAATACAATACAATAAACATTTATATATCCATTCAATGCATTATTACCCTAATATGCACAAACTCAACATTCAAGTTAGTACAATAATTTGCATGTACCAATAATATATACCATGATTGATGAGCTCATCAAAACCATGATTTCCGTTTCCTTGTTATTTTTCCATATTTATCCCGTTGAATTTCTCGGAATTTCGATGGATTTTCAGAGGTACACTTTTAGTGTACAATTCCGGGTCCGTCAATTCATATTCATGTGCGCACATTTCCATTTCAGAGAGCACACTCCCGCGAACCTCATCATTACGGTGGGATTACCGGTCCAGCTAAATCCTGTAATATAAACTCATAGAGTATTGTCGGGATTACCAGTCGAGGCTAAATCGCAACGACAATTACTCTAATGAGCTTGGATCCGAATTACAGTCGAGGATAAATTGAGACCTAATTCGGATTACCCGTCGGGCTAAATCCATTTTACACATATTCTTCGGGAGGGCTATATCGGGATAGGATCACCCCGTCAAGGCTTGATCCTTTTTTCTTCATCAATTCCTTTTCGAGAGATCCATTGAATTTTCCTTTCATTCAACCGAGATTTCTTCCCATTTTTATCAAATATATCAATGTTTTATAAATTTTCATACAATGAACATTCCAATCATATTCACATCAACAACATACATTTCAAGCATTTAAGAATATAATTCAAGTTACATGAACTTACCTTAATACTTGTTTGTGTACAAAAATCTACTAATCCTGAACTTTTTCCTTTCCTCGATCTAGCTTCGTATTTGAATCTTCTGGATCTAAATAAATAAATTTAATTATCAATTTAACACATTTCATGTTCATATGCAACATTCTCTATAATTCAACTATTATTTATAGTTCATTCAAAGTTGTCTACTTAAGTCATAGTCACTAAATTATTTATAGCTCAAGCTACGGAACTCCAAATTAAGTTCCGTTAATTTTACCTGAAACTAGACTCATATATCTTCTTACCGTAAAATTTTCAGAATTTTTAGTTTAGCCAATCAGTACATTTTATTCATTAAAGTCACCCCTGTTCTGCTGTCTAACAGTTCTGACCCTTCTTCACTAAAAATTAATTATCTCTTCATAAAGAGCTCAAATGATGTTCTCGTTTGTTTATATTAAAAATAGACTCATTAAGGATTCTACACATATAAATTTAAGCCCCTAATTATTTTTCTTCAATTTTTTTATGATTTTTCAAAATCAGAACAGGGGAACCCGAATTCATTCTGACCTTGTCTCACAAAATTCATTATATCTCAAAATTTACAAATCCATTGCTTACACTGTTTCTTCTATGAGAAACTAAGATTTAATTCCATATTTTTTCATCTTCTAATTCGATTCCTATAATTTATAGTGATTTTTCAAAGTTAGTCTACTGCTGCTGTCCAAATTGTTTTAGTGCAAGCTGTTTATTACCATTTTTCCCCTAAGCTTTTAATAAATGAGAATTTCGTCCCTACTCAATTAGTCTCTCAATTGAGCTTATTTTTCTCAATTAACACTTTATTATATCGCCTTAAACTAGTTTACAACCTTTAGGAATTAGATTTTCAGAAATAGACTTTAATTCCAAATATTTTCACAATTAGGTCCTAAAAATCAATTTCCATTGAAATTACCTAATAAAATCATCTCATAAACAAATTAAAACTTTAATTTCATTCTATTTCATCATAAACTTACATCACTCAATCATGGTGACTTTCAATTTCATCCATGAAATCAAAAACTAATGAATTTAATAGTAGGACCTAGTTGTAAAAGTCTTAGAAACACAAAAATTGCAAGAAAAAGGCAAGGATTAACTCACTTGGTGCAAAAATTATGAAATACCAGCTTAGAGAACCCTCCTATAGCGTTTTTAGCTGCTGGAATTGAAGAGAAATGAAGAGAAATCTAGATATTTCCTATTTAGTCCTAGCTTTATTTAGTTAATTTTGCAATATTCCAATTTTGCCCTTAATTTATCAAATTCCTCATTTGATTTCATGCCCTTGCCGTCCAGCCCAAATAAATTTTGGGTCTAATTGCCTTTTAAATCCTTTCTCATTAGACTCTTAAGCTATTTAATCATTCTAGCAACTTTTACACCTATTAGAATTTAGTCTTTTTCATTTAATTGACTACCCAAACATTATTCCTAACGAAATTTTAATACCACATTACTAACATTTCATAAATATTTATAAAATTATTTTTGACTCAGTTTTACGAGATAGAGGTCCCGATACCTTGTTTTTACCCAATTTCTTCAATAATTTCTTTTTCTAACTAACCACTAAATCGGTAAAATTTTTCTATAAATATTTTCATACGATTTTCCTATCATATCAATTTTCAAGCAAAAATATTGAAATAAATTTCTTTTTAAATCAGATTTGTGGTTACGAAACCACTGTTCCGATAACCTTGAATTTAAGCCATTACATCCCCCACCTCCCCTGATTCCTCAACCTGTACCCAGATTTGATGAAATTTCACAAAACTCCAATTGACAGAATCCGTAAGCAAGGGGCCGAAGAATTCAGGGCAAATATTGATGATGATGCTGAGAAAGCAGAGTTTTGGCTTGAGAATTCTATTCGGGTATTTGATGAATTGTCTTGTACTCTTGAGGAATGCTTGAAATGTGTTATATCATTGTTGAGGGATTCAGCTTATCATTGGTGGAAGACATTAATTTTAGTGGTTCTGAAAGAGAAAGTGACTTGAAAAATTCTAGACTTATTGGACCCGAGTGCCAAAGATGTGGCAGAAATCATTTTGGCCCATGTAGAGCAAATGAATGTTTTCGGTGTGGTTCTCTGGATCATTTTATTAGTGATTGCCCAGAGAGAGCTGAGAAAGAAAAATTTCAGAATGTAAAAGCTAGTGGTGCAGACTCGAGGGGAAGATATTCGAGAAAAGCTGGAAATGAAGCAAGCGAGCAAAAATGTAGCAGAGATTCAAAGACTAAATCGAAGAAGAGCTCCAGCTAGAACTTATGCTATAAAGGCACGTGAAGATGCTTCATCACCCGACGTGATTACTGGTATATTTTCTCTTTATGATGTTAATGTTAATGCTTTGATTGATCTCGGTTCTACTCATTCATATGTATGCATGAAACTGGTGTCTAGTATGAATATACTTGTTGAGAACACAGAATTTATGATTAGAGTGTCGAATCCATTAGGCAAATGTGTGATAGTTGATAAAGTATGCAAGAAGTGCCCTTGAATGATTCGGGGTCATTACTTTCCAGCCGACTTGTTGTTGTTGTCGTTTGATGAATTTGATGTTATTTTGGGTATGGATTGGTTGACATTGTATGATCCTATAATAAATCGCAAAGAAAAGGTTATAGAATTAAAGTGTAAAAGTGGTGAAATTCTGCGGGTTGAACCAGACAAATCAGAGGCACTATCTAGTGTGATTTCTTCGATGTCGGCTCAGAGATATTTGAGGAAGGGTTATGAAGCTTATTTGGCGTATGTACTTAATACAAAAGAAATTGAAAAGAAAATTTAATCAGTGCCGATTGTGTGTGAGTTTGCGGATGTATTTCCAGAAGAATTGTCGGGTTTGCCTCTAGTCAAGGAAGTAGAATTTGGTATTGATTTGCTACCGGGAACAGCTCCGATCTCGATTGCTCCATATAGAATGGCACCAGGAAAGTTGAAAGAATTAAAGTCGCAGTTGCAAGAGTTGACTGATAAAGGCTTTGTGAGACCAAGTTTTTCACCTTGGGGTGCTCCCGTGTTATTTGTGAAAAAGAAGGATGGTTCTATGAGATTGTGTGTTGACTATCAGCATTTAAACAAGGTGACAATCAAAAACAAGTATCCGTTGCCAAGAATTGATGATTTATTTGATCATCTAAAAGGAGCAACATGGTTTTCAAAGATTAACTTGAGATCTGGGTATTACCAGCTTCGAGTAAAAGAGTCGGATGTGCCTAAAAATGCTTTTAGAACAAGGTATGGTCATTATGAATTTTTGGTCATGCCATTCGGATTAACAAATGCTCCTGCTGTGTTTATGAATTTGATGAATCGTATATTTCGGCCATACTTGGACAAATTTGTTGTGGTGTTTATAGATGATATTTTAATTTATTCAAAAGATGAGACAGCGCATGCCGAGCACTTGAAGATAGTTTTGCAAACTTTGAGAAATAAGCAGCTGTATGCAAAGTTTAGTAAAAGTGAATTTTGGCTTCAAAAAGTTGGATTTTTGGGTCATATTATTTCAGGTGATGGTATACGGGTTGATCCTAGTAAAATTTCAGCCATTTTTGATTGGAAACCACCGAAAAATGTAACCGAGGTTAGAAGTTTCTTGGGGCTAGCTGGGTATTATCAGCGGTTTGTAAATGGATTTCCTATAATTGCTGCTCCTATGACTAGACTACTCCGAAAGAATGTTAAATTTGAATGGATGGAAGAATGTCAACAGAGTTTTGAAGAATTGAAAAAGTTATTAACTAAAGCACCAGTGTTGGTACACCTCGAATCAGGTAAAGAATTTGTGGTGTATAGTGATGCTTCTCGAAATGGTTTAGGATGTGTACTTATGCAAGAAGGAAAAGTGGTGGCTTATGTTTCGAGGCAGTTAAAATCTCATGAAAGAAATTATCCGACTCATGATTTGGAATTGGCTGCTATAGTATTTGCTTTGAAGATTTGGCGACATTATTTGTATGGTGAAAAATGCCGAGTATATACCGGCCACAAAAGTCTTAAGTACTTGATGTCACAAAAAGACTTGAATTTGAGACAGCGTAGATGGTTGGAGTTATTGAAAGATTAGGATCTTGTTATTGATTACCATCCGGGAAAAGCGAATGTGGTTGTCGATGCTTTGAGCAAAAAGTTGCTATTTGCTTTGAGAGCTATGAACACTCAGTTAAAGGTATCAGATGATGGTTCGATTTTAGCAGAGTTAAGAGCAAGATCGATGTTTTTACAAGAGCTTTGTGAAGCTCAGAAAAGCGATGAAGAATTGTAAGCCAAGAGAAAATAGTGTGAAGCTGATACTGGGTTAGATTTCAGAATCAGTTCTGATGGTTGCTTAATGTTTAAAAATCAGATTTGTGTACCGAAAAATAATAAGTTGATTCAAAATATTTTGCATGAAGCACATAATGGTTGTTTGACGGTTCACCCAGGCAAGATCTGAAAATGTATAATGACTTGAAGAAAATGTATTGGTGGAATGGAATGAAAAGAGATATCTCCGAGTTTGTATCAAAGTGCTTAATTTGTCAACAAGTGAAAGCTGAACACCAAGTACCTTCGGGATTACTCTAGCCTATCATGGTTCCTGAATGGAAATGGGATCGGATTACTATGGATTTTGTATCAGGATTGCCATTAACTCCGGGGAAGAAAGATGCCATCTGGGTAATAGTTGACAGACTGACTAAATTGGCTCATTTTATTCCGGTACATACAGATTATTCTCTTAATAAGTTGGCTGAATTGTATATCCGTGAGATTGTTCGACTTCATGGAATACCTTTGTCAATCATTTCGGATAGAGATCCGAGATTTACTTCGCGGTTTTGGCAAAAATAGCAAGAGGCATTAGATACAAAGTTAAATTTCAGCACTGCCTTTCATCCACAAACTGATGGACAATCAGAGAGAGTAATTCAGATTCTTGAAGACATACTCAGATGTTGCGAATTTGAATTTCAAGGTAGTTGGGAAAGATACTTACCGTTGGTAGAATTTGCTTATAATAATAGTTATCAGATGAGTTTGAAGATGGCACCTTATGAAGCATTGTATGGTCGTAAATGTCGGACACCATTGTATTGGACTAAAACGAAGGTGACATGTTGGTAAGTGTGGTAAATGAGAAAATTTGACATGTATGTGCTTAAATCTTCGGGTTGAGAACTTGGTATGATGAAATCGTAGCATGATATTAAATGCAAATGTAACATGAATGTCTTGGTGTTGTTTATGCAAATGATGTTTTTATGTGGAATTGCATGATTATGTCACTTACTATTTGCATGTGAACTTACTAAGCATTTATACTTACTCCCTCCTTTTATTTCATTGTAGTTTTGACAAGCCAGCTTGAGAATCGGGATAGGTCGAAGACTCGTTCACACTATCCGAAGGCTTAAATCGGTAAAATGGCTTGTATATTTTGAATGTGGCATGTATGGCAAAATACTCACTTTGTGTAAATAATCTTATGATATGGTTATGGTTTGGTAAGAAAAGGTTTGGAAATGATTAGCCATTGGAATGGCCAATCTAGATCATATTTGATGTCATGTACGTTTAAAATGATATTTCGTCCATGAAAATCCTTAGTAAAGTGAAATTTGCCATAAAACAGAATCTGACAGCAGCAGTGATGTAAATTTAAAAAATCACTAAAAATAATAGAAATGGAATTAAATGATGAGTAAGTTATGAAATTTAAGCTTAATGAGTCTATTTTCATATGGATTGAAAAAAACAGGTATATGGATTATAATTTATGACACATTTGAATTTTTGTGAAACAGGGCCAGAGTGATTTCTGGATCTCCTGTTCTGACTTTGGAAATTCACCATAAATTTTATAAAAATAATTAGAAGTCATAATTTATATGTACAGATTTCTTTTTGAGTCTAGTTTTAAGAGAAATAAACATCATAGTCATTGAAAGTTTTTACAGAGAGATATCTGATTCGAAATACACAGAGGTCAGAGCAGTCAAACCCTGAAACAGGGGAGACTTTAACTAATAAACTGTACGAATTGGCCTAGCCAAAAATTCTATAAAAAAATTAGTATATAGATATATGAGTCTAGTTTCAGGGAAAATTTACGGAATAGGATTTTTAGTTTCAGAACTCGAGATGTGAATTTTTAAGCAACTGTGATGCAGATTGCTAGCTTGACTGGAAATTTTAAAATTAAATTGTTTGAGCTGTATAAGCAATGAATTAAGTCTGTTAACACCTCGTGTTCGGCTCCGGTAACGGTCTTGAGTACGGGGTGTTACAGAACATGTATCACAAATAAGCACATTTCAAAAAGTCCAACTAATTCAGTGCTATCATATATTAAAATTCAACTGTTCATGTTTCATAATTACTAAATTTGAACCAAACTTGTATATATCAAAGACATGTTCACATATTTAATACTTCCAATATTCAATTCCCTATGTCCATCACATTAATGCCATTTTCTTAATTAAATCATATTCCATCATATATCATTACACTTCATACTTCAACTATATGCCAATTTCTATCTCATTAATTGTATATGAAACATATCATTTAATAACTTCTACACAAGCTCATAATAAAACCAATTGAATTATATTACATAAATTACTATGCAATCACATATGAAACTTTAATACATTATAACATGGCCGAACATACTATTGATGCATATATACAAGTTCGCAATTCATCCTAAAAATAAAAGTCATACTTAACACTTGAACACAAATAGCACTCCAATGTGCATCTATTCCATATCTATATTAGTATACCTAAACTTCATATTTTATCCAATTAACTAATCTTTATTTCGATCTCACCATTATCAATATCATAAGCATATAAAATAGAATTAAATATCATATTCAGATTTTACAACCACTCATGAATGTATAGCTATATTGATATTAGCAACAACTTGACATTTTTAACTACCCATTAAAACTAACCCAAAATATACTTAATCATTACCATCATTTACCATTTGAATCCATACCAAAACAATCAACCAAAACAATCATGAAACATAGTCATTGACTTACCACTTAGCAACCGAACCTATTATGTTAATATACCATCATTCATCATTCTAATTATATCACATTTCATATTTCCAAAATGAGTTAACCATTAAACCGATTACCAAAACCAAACTCATCAAAACAATTTAATTAAGAACATGTAAAACCAAACTTAAGCATAATAAGCAAGCCATTTTCACATGGCTTTAAATACATACTCATTTATATAAGTTTGCACATAAGTCACAATATGATATCACTATACTTATCCTTTGGACGAATGTACTGTATCTATTATCAAGGTACATTCAATTTCAAAACCATAGTACTATTATATATTCGAATATATACACACCCATAAACATATATTCTTGAATCAAACTTTAATATCTTATACTTATACTTATCATGTAGCCGAACATACATATGTCTAAACCAAAGTATCATACACTATTAAAATCATATTATCAATGCATAAAATCGAATCTTTAAACACTTGTTTACATATATGCATGTATTAAACCTTAATACCACATAATTTCACTTAAATTATGGTCGAATATACATGGTCACAAATATACACATAATGAAGAATCATTTCATTAATATTCGAATTATTTATTCATAAGGCCTAATACACATACAAATCTTACATAATTTGTTTTTCATTTCTATCATACATAATTTAACACAAATATTCAAGTACTTACTTGCCTTATCTCACATAGATAACAAGATAAATCATACATGGCCTTTTAGCTCGTTTTACTTTCACAAACACAACTTATCTTTGCCCGATGAACCATTCAGATTTGAATAAGATACTAAGATAATCACATATATCATACAATGCCAACGTCCTAGACGTGGTCTTACATGTTATCTCATATCGATGCCACTGTCCCAGGCAAGGTTTTACTCGAATCAATTACGATGCCGATGTCCCAGACATGGTCTTACATGTAACCACATAGATCGATGCCAACATCCCAGACATGGTCTTACACAAAAACAAATATATCGATGCCAACGTCCCATATGTGGTCTTACTCAGAAACACATATTAGAATCCTATGGTTCAAATGGGGCTTTCAGACATCGTAACTTAATCGAAACTAGCTTGTACATGTAACTTCTAAATATATTCAAATTCAACTTTCATTTATATATTTTTACACAATTCAATTCAGCATATAAATTCAATATTTATTCAAAGTTAACAACATTTATTTACTTATAAACTTACCTCAAGTCATAGATGATTATTCCACGACCTTCTCTTATCCCCGACTTATAATCGATCTATTTATTTTACGATCAAAACATAATAATAAATCAATATATATTAACTAACTCAAATATCAAATCAAGTTCAAACTCAAACCATCCTATCATTTAACTACAATTAATAAAAACATCTTTATTCCTCACAAATGGTCAACACAAACACAACCCTTATCCAATTCGTTCCAATTTGGGCAACATGAATATAATAGGAATTTATATTAGTTCATGAAACTTAAAGTCACAAAGATTTACATATTTGGATAGCATTAAGATACTCTTTAATAAACAACATTAATACACAAAATCAAAACATGACAATATAATTGATTATTTAATATCAATTCAGACATCATTCAAATTCTGCATTCCAGTAGCCTAATTGACCCACAGAAACAAACTTTAATAATAATTAAAGGTAACTTATTATTGCAGCACATATTAATCACTAATTACACTCTTTGACAATTTAAACAACATTAATCAACATTATTATCACATTTTTCTCTTGTTGTAATATATAATCCATAAACTGCCCAAACAATATAAACATACGACTGTTGATTATTACGTAATCAACTCATTAACTAACACTTAAGACATAAATTCTGTAGCATTTACTTTGCTTTTATCATCATTTAATAACTTTAATAACAGTTGCATTAACCCCTTTAACATTCAGATTTTTACACATAAGCTGCAACTAATAAATATTATTAATATAACACCTCAAAAGGCATTCGGTCATACATATGCAGCATCAATTTGGTCTTTTACTATCTTCCCAGCTACATTAAGAACAACATCAAACACTCTTTTTCTCAAGTTCCAGACATAATAAATACATAACTATATATTCATTGACAACTTCAACCATTATAAACATAATTTAAAATCACTCAGACTACATTTATTGACATCTAAACAATAAATTACTGCTTCATTAATACACCAACAGCTGTTCATAAAATAGCATGCATACACCCTTTTTTAAGTATCCTTATTACCGAAATATTCAATAGCATCTACCATGATCGAACGGTAATAACAGAGCAGCAATTAACAATACTAATAGGGGGTACAATTCGGGCAGCATCTAACAGTTTTCCCAAATTTGCAAACATAGAAAAATAAAAGTTCAAGGAAAGCTTGCTAATATTTCCCAACACCGATTCTATCAATTAAAATTTTTGTTTCTTCCCTCACACATTCAGTCAAACTTAAATCAATAATTTAACCAAAATTCATCAATAAAAAGCTATAGGTAATGGAGAGTGTAGAAGAGTTACCCTGTCACTTCAAAATTTTAGCTTCTAAGCAAACAATTTAATGGTTTTTCCACTGCATGCAGCCGGCCTCTTCCCTAGCTTCCATAATCTCCTTTTCTCACTTATTTTCGATTGGAAAGAATGAATAAAAGGTGAACTCTAATGTGGCTTTGTTTTATTATATTTCATATTAATAAGCTAATTATTAAATTAACCTTTGTAATTTAATATCAAAACCTTTTAATGGTGGTCCATTACCGTCCACTTACCTATATAGTGGCCAAATATCATATTAAGGACTTATAAATTAATAATCCATAGCAAGTTAGTATTTTAACAAATAGAAAGTCACTTTTACATTTTACGCGATTAAGTCCTTTTTATCAACTTAGACAACCAATCGGTAAAATTAATTCATGAAAATTTCACTCAAGTATTCTAACATGCTATAAACACATAAAATAATATAAAAAAATTTACGATCTTAGATTTATGATTTCGAAACCACTGTTCCGACTAGGGTCTAAACTGGGCTGTTGCATGGGTTTTGTAGTACTCGAAGCAACGATCTCAAAAACGTAAAAATTATCAAAAACCAAGCTGAACACTTACCTTAATCTAGCTTGAACAAAACTGAACCCTAGCTTTCGTTTTCTTTTCTTTCTTGTTTATGTTTCGGGAATAGTGAAATAATATAAACCATGGCTTTAATTATGTTATTATAAGATATATTATAACATATTATTTCATTTACAATTTTAACCTTTTAATTATAATATAAAATCATTATAATCTAAGGTCATTACCGTCCACCACTCATAACTTGGTCTAATTGCATTATAAAAACCTCCACTTATAAAGGCAACTACAATTAAGCACTTTCACATTTAACCACCAACTTTTCCTTTTACGCGATTAAGTCCTTTTATTAAATCGGACACTCAAACAATAAAATTATATCACAAAAATTTCATAGATATAAATTCATACAAAATAAACACAGAAAATAATTTTAAAATATTTTTTTGACTCAGATTTGTGGTCCCGAAACCACCGTTCTGATTATGGTCTAAATCAGGCTGTTACACTCGTAGGCCCTTATAAGGGACAATTTGCATGAAATTGAAAAGTTTTAAAATTTGAACAAAATTTTATGATCGGTTTTGTGTGAATGTTAATGTTTTAGCTAGGTAATGCCTCGAACCCTGTCCCGACGTCGGATACAAGTAAAAGGTGTTACATTTAGTGGTATCAGAGCTACGACTTAGTCGATTCTTGGACTAATGTAGCATGTGCACGAGTCTAGCTATACAAGCTATACATATATTAAGATAGTGTAACGACTCTTAACTATTTTAAAATGTGTTTTCATATAATCAATGGATCTTAGTAGAGCAGTGGCGGATGATGTAGAAAGTAACGTGCCTGCTTCCGCTGAAGGGGCAGTGCCAGTTGAGAGTAGACCCGAAACTGTTAGTAGAGGAGAAGGAGGCAGAGAAGCCTTTCGCCACATGATGGACGTTGTAACACCCCATACCCGTGTTCAATACTAAAACAGAATATGAGTATTACTAGAACAACGTACGTATAATTATAGCAAATCAAGACATAAAATGAATATCTAAATTTAAATCCATCAATTGATCACTCATCTTTTAAAAAAATTAAATTCACATATATCATAAACTTATAATGTAACTAACATTAGATCATATCGATAACAAAATACGAGTGAAATATCTAATGTTAGAATTCAACTTTCAAAGTAATATTACTAAAATTTATAATAAAATACTCAAGCCTTCTATACATGCCATATGTCCAAAATGTGTTTACAAGATACCAAAAGGAAGAATGGATATCGTTGGTGAGCTTCCTAAAACTTTTCCCCGAATCACAAGCAAACTTGATTTCACTATAAAATAAAACAAGAAAGGAAGAGAAAGCAAAGTAAGCTAAAAGTTTAGTAAGTAATATGTAAATAATAAAGATAAAAAACTAATAATGGCATTTATATATCCCAAAATATGTATCCATAATTATACAATTTTTTTTCTCATATGCATTTATCATTTATTTCAGTTCAGTACAAGCTGTCCATTCGAGTCCCAGACACTAAATTATTTTTATCTGGAGCTACGGAACTCCAAATTAAGGTGTATAAATTTTTCCTGAAACTAGACTCATATTTCTTGTTACCATAAAAATTTTAGAATTTTTGGTTGGGCCAATTAATACAGTTTATTCATTGAAGTCTCCCCTGTTTCGCGGTTCAGCAGCTTTGACCACTCTTCATTAAAATTTAATTATCTTTTGCTACCAAATTTAAATGAGGTTCTCGTTTCTTTTCAACCATATAAATTATGTTCCTTAACTATTTTTGTACAATTTTTAATGTTTTTTACAATTCAGAACAGGGAATCACGAAATCAGTCTGAACCAGTCTTACAAAAATACAAATATGTAAAAATACAGAATTCCTTTATTTGCTTTGTTTCTTTTATATGAAAATAGATTCAATAAGCTTTAATTCCATATCTCATTCCACTTCTAGTTCAAATTCTACTATTTTTGGTGATTTTTAAAAGTGACTCCCCTGCTGCTGTTTTAGACTGTTTATCCCAAATTTCATTCCTTGACTAAAATTTCTTATTATCAACTTTCAAGATAATACTTATCCATATTCATCTTATCAAAAATTCAATCACATATCTAACTCATAATTCGAAACTCATATATTCATATTCCGGTATTATCCCACATATTTTTTTTCACATTAATTTTCATTTGGCAAACTTGGTTCTCCCGGTGAACACTTCGGAAAGTAACAATATCCGGTGGTTTTAGCACATAGCTCCACCTTCTGTAATTAATGCCCAACTTAGTGGTATATGCACACAGCACCACACTATTGGGCTAACATGTAATTGTGGCATAGGCACTTAGCACCACTTTTCAAATTAACATGTATAACTGTGGCATACCCACTTACGAAACGAATTCGGAATGTAGTAGCCAATCTTATTCACATTTGGATATAGCATATATAAATCCATATATTTCATTCTAGCATGTATACTTATCATTTAATTTAAATTAAGTACGTCTATTTGCTTATAGACTTACCTCGGACGATACAAAATAAAAAAAGAGCAGCTAGTCGACAACTTTTGTTTTCCCTCGATCCAAATTCGATTTCTTTGGTTCTTGATCTAAACATATTAAAATTAAGCTCATTCAAACATATTTTCATTCAATTTAGTCCAAAAACACATAAATGGGCAAATTACCATTTTACCCCTAACATTTACACTTTTTACAATTTAGTCCCTATTGCACAAAACACAAAATATACAAAATTTCAATATACCCATGTTGGGTCAAATTTTACCCATACTCATACAAGTCCATATATTTCATTTATTTCACATTTTAGTCCCTCAAATTATTATTTTTGCAATTTAGCCCTAATTACTCAAAATCATCAAAAACTCCAATATAAAACATGTTAATCTAAAACATATCTTTCATATTTCATCATCAAACAACAAAAATCACAAGTTCCCAACAATGACATAACTCAAAATATTCACCAAAAATCAAAATTTAAGCACAGGTTTTGCAGTCCAACTTGGAAAATACACCAAATATAGTGAAAAGAGGTTTAAAGATTGAGCAAAATATGGAATTAAAGTTAATCGAGTCTAGTTTCTTATAAAGGTAACAGTGTAAGCAAAATAATTTCATATTATGAGATATTTGAATTTGTGTGAAATAGAGTTAGAATGATTTTGAAATCCTCTATTCTGATTTGAGAAAATCATTGAAAATTGTACAAAAATAGTTATGGGTTAGAATTTATATGATTAAAATTCTTAATGAGTCTATTTTCAAGAGAAATAGATGAGAACATCATTTGAGTCTTGTACTATGAGATAATTTATTTTTAGTGAAGAGGGGTTAGAGCTGTCAGATAGCAAAAAAAGGGTATATTTAAAGAATAAACTGTACTAATTGGCAGAACCAAAAAAATTGAAAATTTTATGGTAAAACTATATGTGAGTCTAGTTTTTATAAAAATTAACGATCTAAATTTAGAGTTCTGTAGCTCTAAATATTAATAATTTTGTGACTGTGACTCGAGGAAACAACTTTATCTGAACATAAGTAAAAGTGCAAATATGGTTGTGTTATCTTGAGGAGCAAGTTGATAATTGCTTGTTATTTTTCATACGGTCTTACTAAGCTATAAAGCTTACTCCCTTCATTTCCTTTTGTTTAGTGTTGTCAGGTTAGCTCAGGATTGGAGATCGTCGGAGGTAGCATCACACTATCAAGCCATCATCTTTGAAATATTGATATTTGTTAAGCGTGTTCAAGTGAGTGGCATGTATAGGGCCTAGGTTTGTATGATATGTGTTATTATGATTAGCCTAATGTATTGGTCTATATTGAGTTATTGGTATATGGCCAAGAGGTGTGTCTCGTATTGGTTATGGTTTGTGAACCTATCTATCTATGCTATGTTCTAATGCTTGTGATGAGATGATGTAATTATGCTTGTTGGCCATATATGGTTGCTGTTAATGTTATGAATGTGTCTTAATATGAGATGCTAAACCATTAAAATGGTGTTATGATATGTGTCATTGGTGTGTATAAAGATGTGAAAGATTAAGGGTAACATAAAGTCTTGGAAAATAGCTTAACTGTTGGCCACACGGGCTGAGACACGGCCGTGTGTCTCGGCCGTGTTAGGGACATCGCCATTTGAGGGACACGGCCTGGAGGCATGGGTGTGCGCCCTGGCCGTGTGAAGTCTACACTTAATTTTGTAAATTTAATTCATCGCACGGGCGTGTGCCTTGACCGTGTGCCCATAAATTGATGATGACATCATAAACAGAGAGCTCAATGGGCAAGGGACATAGGCGTGTCCCAAGCCACACGGGCGTGTGAGAGTACACGGCCTACCAACATAGGCGTGTGGCCTTGTTTCATGATGAAAATTTTCTAAGTCCTCAAATGTTTCCAAAGTTCCTGGTTTAGTCTTGAACCCTTCCTGGTGTATGTTTTAGGCCTCGTAAGCCCGTTTAAGGGACGTTGTGCATGTGAATGAGAAGTTTTAAATAGAAAAAAATTTTATGGCCTGGTTTTGGTTGAGTGCATATGTTTAAGCCGTTAATGCCTCGTATCCTGTCCCAGAATTGGCCATGGGTAAGGGGTGTTACATGGGTTGTGTTTTGATGCAAGAAAGCAAAGTTATGCCTATACTTCGAGACAGTTAAAGCCGCATGAAAAGAATTTTTCGACACACGACCTTGAGTTAGCCGCGATTGTGTTCGCTTTGAAGATTTTGCATCACTATCTATTCAGTGAGAAATTTCATGTTTATTCTGATCAGAAGAGATTGAAATATTTGATGACTCAGAAAGATTTGAATTTGCGACAGCGGAGATGGCTAGAATTGTTAAAAGACTATGAGTTAGTGATTGATTACCATCCGGGAAAAGATAATGTTGTTACTGATGCATTAAGCTGAAAATCTTTGTATGCTCTACGTGCAATGAATACTCAGTTAGCTCTATCTAATGATGGCTCGATTGTAGTTGAGTTGAAAGTGAGACCGTTGTTTTTACAGTAAATTTGTGAAGCTCAGAAAGTTGATAATGAAATATTAGCTAAACGAGCTCAATGTGATTCGAACCCTAATTCGGAGTTTCAAGTTGATATTGATGATTGTTTAAGATTCAAAGGCCAAATATGTGTTCTGAGAAATTCAGAGTTGACTCAGATGATTTTGGATGTAGCACATAGTAGTCGATTGTCTGTTCATCCGAGAAGCACGAAAATGTATAATGACTTGAAAATGTTTGATTTATTAGCAAGTAAAAGCTGAGCATCTGGTTTTGTCTGAGTTATTACAGTCGACTATGATTGCTGAGTAGAAATGGGATAGAGTGACTATGGATTTTGTGTTGGGATTGGCCCCATCCTTGAGTAAAAAAGATGCGATCTGGGTCGTTGTTGATCGATTGACAAAATCAGCTGAGTTCATTCCTGTACATACAGATTATTCGATTGATAAGCTTGTTGAATTGTATATTTATGAAATTGTGAAATTACACGAAGTACCTATTTCTATCGTTTCGGATAGAGATTCGAGATTTACATCACGTTTTTGGAAGAAATTGCAAGATGCACTAGGTACAAAACTACATTTTAGTACTGTTTTTCACCTGTAGACAGATGGTCAATCTGAACAAGTTATTCAAATACTTAAGGACATGTTGAGATGTTGTATTCTTGAGTTTGAAGGTACATGGGAACGATACCTACCATTGATTGAATTTGCGTATCACAACAGTTTTTAGTCAAGTATTAAAATGGCACCATACGAAGATTTATACAGTCACAAATGCCAAACACCGTTGTACTGGACTGAGCTCAGCGAGAATAAGATTCACGGGGTTGATATGATTAGAGAGACTGAAGAAAAAGTGATAGTAATTCGTGATAGTTTGAAAGTAGCGTCAAATCGTCAGAAATCATACGCAAACTTGAAACGGAAAGATATTGAGTTTCAAATTAGGGATAGAGTATTTTTGAAAGTATCTCCGTGGAAGAACATACTTCGATTTGGTCAAAAATGCAAATTGAGTCTATGATTTATCGGGCCGTATGAAATCGTCGAGCGAATTGGACCTGTTGCTTATCGGCTAGCATTGTCGTCTGAGTTAGAAAAGATTCACAATGTATTTCATGTATCGATGCTTCGACGATACCAGTTTGACCCTTCAATGTCTTATCACCGACTGAGGTTGAAATTCAACCAGATTTATCGTACAGTGAAGAACTGATCCAAATTCTAGCTTGTGAGATCAAAGAGTTGAGAAACAAAAGAATAGCATTAGTGAAAGTATTATGGCATCGACACAGGGTTGAAGAAGCTACGTGGGAACCCGAGGATACTATGAGAAAGTAATATCCAAACTTATTTATTGGTAAGATTTTCGGGGACGAAAATCCCTAATAGGGAGAGTTGCAATAGCCCAATTTAGACCCTAGTCGGAACAGTGGTTTTGGGACCACAAATTTGAGTCAGAAAAATATTCTAATATTATTTTCCATGCTTATAGTATGTGAATTGATATGTGTGAAAATTTCGTGAATTAATTTTATCGTTTGAGTGTCCAATTTGACAAAAGGACTTAATCGCGTAAAATGAAAAGTGGCATGCTATATGTTAAATGTGCCTATTTGTTATGACTTATTAAATGTGAGGTCCTTATGTTGTAAATGGACCCTTGGATTGATGCATGGACAAATTTAGACATGAGTTAGTGGATTATTAATGTTATAATAAAGGGTAAAATTGGTAATTGATAATTATGTTATTATAATTAAAACTAAAGCTAAAATTTAGCTCATTTTTATTTCTTCTTAACCGAAAATACAAAAGAAAAAGAAAGAAAAAGACTAAGCTAGGGTTTGGCACTCATTTTGCTCAATTAAGATCAAGAAAGAAAGAATTTGAATTTAGATCGAGGAAAATCGAAGGTTATTAAGTAATCGGTCCGATTCATCCATTCTGAGTACGAGGTAAGTTCATACATGATAAACTTTGTTACAATTATGTCTATAATGATTTGATAATGCATAAGATGTATATATATATATTGTAACACCCCAAACCCGGCCCGAACATTATGGCCAAATCTGGCGCGTCACATTGCAGTGTTTTAGCGAAAAACCTTGTTTTCATTGAAAACCCTTCCTTAAAATATGAGACCTTGATAAACTTATAAAAACTCTCTTTTCAATTGCAAAAGCTTGTTTAAAACACATGATTTGTGAAAACCTATCATTTGAAAATTTAGTTGCAGAAACGTAGAAAAACATACTATTATTTAGGAAACTCATGTTCAACTTCTTGTAATTACAACGCATAAAAATATTAATCCAAATAATAACAAAAAGGGAAGGCCTTATAACAATCCGGTCTGAAAATTTCTTGATAAACTAAAAACTTATAATCTTTCAAAAGGAAAAGAAGTCCAAGTTGTCCTACTAGCTGGCCACCCAGAGTCCCTCCAAACATCGAACCTTCTACTGAGCATCACCTGAGAAAAATAAAAGAGGGGGTGAGTTTTCGCAAACTCAGTGTGTACTACCCTCAACAAACATAAAGCAAACGTCAACCACCGTAAAATCATACATGCAAAGCAATGCAGTGCAATCCCACCCCAATAATCCAACCGCTACACATCAAATTCGTCCCCCGATACACATCATGTGGGGATATAAATATCGACCCACCCAATTGATACACATCAATGGTAGCCCGGTTGCGGAACTACCTTCATTCATATATTGGGCTTAAAAGCCGTCGGTGGATCCACGATGGTCAAGTAACCATTCGATCCTCATATAGTTCCTCCGTTCCATAATTCCCAACCCAGATGCAACCTAAGCAAAATATTGTATGTATGCAGCAGATATACATGTAACATCCATAAAACTTTTATTCAACACATAAGGGTATTTTGGTCATTTTTGCCCTTAGGGGCATTTTGGTAATTTTACCTTTATTACGGTTTTTACTTACTTTGGCCCGTTAACAAATCCCGTGAGCTAAGATGAACAAATACTACGCACCAAGTAGGATTCCAGAGAAGAGGAGGTGAGTCATTAAGACCGCTTAAGTACAAAGCTCTCCTTAAATCCAATCCTAGACATGCATATACCCGTTGCCACACCTTAACCCTATGACTTGTCCACAGTCCCATTTAATTAATTAATTTATATGCAGTCATCACATACTAGGCCCAAAACCCCTTAGAAAGCCTAGACAAATCCACATACCTATATATGGCCCACTAGGCCCAATCATATTTATATGGCCCATTAGGCCCGAATCACATTTATATGGCCCATTAGGCTCAAATCACATTTATATGGCCTATGAGGCCCAAATCACATTTATAGTCATGCTCACATACGAATTTTCCATCACATAGTATAAATTATCAATTTTCGCCTATTATGGCCCAACAACCCATCGGGCCTATTAAACCCATTCTGGCCCGGTTGGCCAATTCACAACCCAAGTCCATGGAATCGCCTATAAGGCCTCAGATAACCTATCGGTTTGCCCCTCACTAGTGTTCGCACACTCGCAAGTCTGTTGTAGCCAAACTTTTGGCTTTTCGACTTTTCGGTATTTCGACATTTCGGGATTTGCCGATTTATTGTGTGTGTACACTGTATGTACACACCTGGTAAGAAAGCGTGTTGCGATCTTCCTAGCCACAAACCTACAACCGATATCACTCAAGAATTAATCTCACATACTTATCGAATACTTTACCAAAAGCCGAAATCTCACCTTAACCTTACCTGAAACGCCAAGCCTTAATAGCTTTCCCTTGATCACTAACCATGAGTACTTTTCAGATCTACACTAACCATTATCGTTAAAAGCATAATGGGTGACTTGTATCCAACATATGTCACCCTTTTCTACTAAAGCCTATTCGGCCAACCCTTACTAAGTGAAGAACACTTGCCAAAGTCTCACACCTAATGAGCAAATCGGCAGGGATCCAAAAGACTGTGATTCGATACTAATCCTACCAAAATCAATTGGAAGAACAAAGCACTTACACCAGGACTAACCGATTAGAAATAGTAGTGGCGACACAAAGGGTATTCGGCCCTTGCGATTTGTATGGCAAAAAGAGGGTTATTCGACTCCAAGGGAAAAGAAAAGAAGAAGTCGGCTAGACTGAAAGTGAATCAAAAAGATTTGAGTAAAGGAATAGTGGAAAATCGACACAAGAACACAAAAGAAGAACAAGGGATTTTCGGATTTTGGATCTTGGAAAGAGAAAAAAAAAAAGGTTTCTGGCAACAAGGTGAAGGAGAATTCAGCATTAGCCTGGCAACCCTACATTCCGCACCTATATATAGACTCTATAGTCGAATTTCCCATGCCCAAATTCCCAGTTCGGCTCCACCTCTTCTTCACTCTTCATCTCCTAATTTTTCTCCCCGAAAACCCCTTAATCCCCTCCTCAAATTTCTCCTCTTATCACTCTCTACAGAGTTCATTCCAACGCCACCTCTATCCAACTTTTAAGCAAAAATAAATCCCTCTTTTGCACAAGGTGGGATTCGAACCCCATACACCCTTGCCTTGCCTTGCATGTGACGCCACTTGCCACTCCACCACAAGGCTTCCTTGTGTCCAATTCTTCCTTCATTTATTCAAAAGCCTACCTACTTGCCATCAAGGTTCTTTTAATTATTAACCCGTAATTTCGTTTAACCCTAGGTTCGACTCAAACCTTAACCGAGACCTACTATCATATAATTAACACTTAACCAAGAATACTAAGCACACTTTTTATCAGAACAAAAAAAAAGAGAATTCAGGATTTCAGGATTTTTAAGGCGTTACACTACGAATGTGTACGATGACGAATCGAGTATATTTGGCACTTAGTGTGTGTTTCAAAATAGCTTCGGCTATAAATAGCACTTAGTGTGTGAATTGGAATAGCTTCAGTTTAAATGTGATGGCACTAAGTGTGCAAAATTGTTATAGCTTCGACTAATCATTGATGCACTAAGGGTGTGAGTTCTTGGAGAATTGAAAGATTTCTGAATGAATCAAAGCGTTAAACAAAGAAGTGATAATAAAATAAATAAATACAGGAAAGTACAAGTACGTACGATACCTATGTGGTTGTTGATACTATGTGTATGAAGCTTGATGAAATAGTACATACATGATAAATGGTTATGAGTTAGAATTGAATGATGAAATAGAACTACTAAGTGTCTATTAGTTGATGATTTAGATAATATGAACTGTTGAGTATGTTTGGTACGAACTTACTAAGCTATGAAGCTTACTGTGTGTTATTTATCTATGTTTTATAGATCATCGAAGCTAGCTTGGATTCAGGGATCGTCAGGAAACATCATCACACTATCAATCATCTTGTTGGTACTTTTGAAGCTTATATATATGGTATAAGGCATTTATAGGCTAGTGATATTTTAGTATGTTTTGAGTCTTGATATTAGCCATGAGATTTGGCTTGTAAATGTGGTATGTATAACCATCTAATTTGGCTTGAATTATGAGTTTGGTAAGTGTTATATGTGATGTATATAATGCTTTATGAGTTGGTTTGGTATCAGATGATGAGATGATGAGTTTTGTGATATGAAATGTGATGATTTTGACATATTGATTTGGTATCATTTGAATATGGAATTGATTAGTTAAAATGGTTGAATTATATGATACGTTATGTGTATGTTTTGATGGGTTTTGGTGGCTTATAAATGACATGAAATGGTACCAAATAGGTTGATTTGTATACATGATAGTAGGGTGGCAAATTGGCTTTCCAAATGGCTTATTTTTGTCCACACAGGTAGAGACACGGGCGTGTGTCTTAGTCGTGTGCGACACACGACTATGTTACACAGCCATGTGTCCCCTAGGGTAGCCCTATGAATTTAAGTTAGTCTCGAGCACGGGCTAGACACACGGATGTGTGGTCAGTCGTGTGACCCAAGTTAATAACCCCTCTAGTTTTCCCACGGCCAAGGCACACGGGCGTGTCTCCGGTCGTATGGTACAAGTTAGTATGTATGCCCTATTTTCACACAGTCTAAGACACAAGTGTGTCTGGTGCCTGTGTGAAGCACATGGCCTGTTCACACAAGCGTGTGAGCCTATAATTAAAGAAAATTTTCTAAGTTTCCTAAAGTTTGTAAATGTTATCAGTTTAGTCCCGAACCACTTCTAAGCATGTTTTAAGGTCTCGTAGACCTATGTAAGGGACATTGTGAATGATTTATATGAACTTTTATTATGATTGTTTAAATGTATAAGAACGAAGTGTATTGATTGGTAATGCCTTGTAATCCTATTTCGGCATCGGATATGGGTTAGGGGTGTTACAATTGCATAGTCATTACATAGAAAATATGAACACATACCAGCATTAACATCTAACCAAATAATTAACCACATTACCATCACTCAAACCAAATTGTAACTATCCACAAATGCAAAATATATCATCAAACAAACTTCACAAAATGAGATAATTAACAAGGCCGATTATTCACAAGCATTAACATCATTATCAAGCCATTTTTGCATGGCTATTTATATAAAATTCAAAACTAACCGTATCAAAACTAGCTTATACATGCCATAGGTCATAAGTACAAGCTTTCGAAGTATCGAAATAGCGATTGATAGTGTGACGATGTTCCTTGACGATTCCTGAGCTCGAGCTAGCTTTATATATCTATAAAATAATGAAAGAATACACAAGGTAAGCTTTGAAAGCTTAGTAAGCTATAAGCAAATAAATCATCATAAGAACATTAATAATTCAATTCGAATAGGCCACATTTAACTAACCTCATACACATATACAATCACTTTTCTCATATAATCCATATTACCATGTTAAATAACTTCACTTACCTTATTTTTTAATAAACATATAAACTTCATATGTACCTAAATCATTTAGCTCAAATTCACATTCGGTCTCGTTTTGACATTTCCTATTAAACCATTCGGAATCGTTAAGGATACCCAGAAACAGATATATCACATACAATGCCATATCCCCGATATGGTCTTACATGTTATCACATATCGATGCCTCTATCCCAGACAGAGTCTTACACGTGATCTCATATCGATGCCAATGTCCCAGACATGGTCTTAAACAAAATCACACCTCGAAAGTCCTAATGTCATGACATCAGTATCCTATACTATTCCTAAGGTTCATACGGGGCTTTCAACTTCGTAACTCAATCAATTCATGCTCGAAACAAGTCCTCCAATGCTCAATTCAATTCAGCAACATATATAAATATACAATTCAATTTGGCAATTTATACATTTAAATTTAAAAACATTTATTTGCATATGAACTTACCTCGTACGGAAACTAACGGATCAGAACAGCTATTCAACAACTTTCGACTTCCCCCGATCCAAATTCGACTTCTTTCTTTCTTGCCTATTTCAAAACAACACAAAATACACCCAATTTCATCAAACCCAAGCATGGCTGAATCTTCCCTAGGTCCCTAGTATCCCATTAGTTCCATTGATTTCACATTTTAACCCCCTCAATTTATGAATTTCACAATTTAATCCTTAATAAGCATTTTTTTTTATCAAAAATCACTTAATAAACTATGAAAATCTAACAACAAATATTTATTTTTCATCATCAAACAACAAAAGGCTTGAATATTCATCAATGGCATTTCACAAATTCATCATCAAATCCAAAAATTAAAGCATGGCCTAGCTAATATACAAAGCAACGATCTCAAAAACGTAAAAATCATCAAAAATCGAACAAAAATCACATACCAATTGAAGCTTCAAATGACCGAACCCTAAATAGCCATGGTTGTCTTCTTTCTTCTTCAAATTTCGGCAAACAAAGATGAACACTCCACTAACTTTTTGTTTTATTTTAATTTATTAACATTAATACATAATTTACCATTTTACCCATGGCTATTTAACTTATAAATTAATTAATGGTTGTCCATAAATGTCCACTTACTCTAATCTTGGTCAAATAACATTATAAGGACATCCAATTAAATAAATCATGGCAAATAAGCACTTAAACAATTAGTATGTCACTTTTGCATTTTACGCAATTTAGTCCTTTTATTAAATTAACTAACCAATCGGTAAAATTAAATCACAAAATTTTCACATAGATCAAATAACATGCTGTAAACTCCAAAAATTAATATTAAAATAATTTTACGACCTCGAATTTGTGGTTCCAAAACCACTGTTCTGATTTAGCTAAAACCGGGCTATTACAACACTAATCTTTTAAGTTATGCAAGGCTAATGTACCATTTAATACCATCGCTAATTTAACCCTCAGCTACCTTAGAAGATTAAATATGCACTGATTAAGTATTGTGTCAATTAATTATAATCTCAATACAATTAATAATGAATTCATTAGTTACCTTACAATTATAATGCAAATACAACATAGTCATGGTCTTACTTAATCAAACAATTTACCAACAACTATAACAGCACAAACATGATTTTAATAACTTAAGTAGACGAAATGCAATCAACCTAACGTGAAATAAATTTAAGTCATATTAATTAAATTAAGAATAACAACATAACAAATATTCATAGACATGTTTATAAAAATAACAATAAAAGTTAAAGGATAGGAAACTAGAATCAAATCTCGTGTTTCTCCGAAGCCAAACTAGTTTGCTCCTCTCCTTCTTCGCTCGTTCTTGTTGTTCCACGACTTCTATAAGTACTTGAATGCTGCTACCCAAGGTGGTTGAAGGGCACTTTTCCAAGAGGGAAATTTCCAAGGAAATAGAAGGGAAAAAATGGGAAATGAAGGAGAGAAAGTGAGTGAAAGAAAAAGAAATGTGTGGAATGAAAGGTGTGCTGAAGGAATAGGTGGAATGGGGTATTTATAGGTGGGATTGGCTGCTAAAAATAGAGAAAAAATCAGCAGCCATATATCCCCTTTGGCCGGCCACACATATGGAAAAATTTGAATGTTTCAATCTTTGCTAAATTTAGCTTGGGGCAAATCTTTAAAAGCATAGAAAGTAGAGGAGTTTGAATGGGATTTCAAGGAGACTTCAAGGAGACTACAAGGGCTGATTTTCAAGTCAATAAATCAACTATTTTGAGTTTATTGGGTCAGCATGTTGGAAAGTTTTGGGCAGCCTGATTGCTTGGTTGGATCAGTCTCTCATGTTAGCACAACGGGGCCTCCTATTCATAATATAATTAACAATAATTTAATACTAAAATAAATTGGATAAAAATTAGAATTGATTATATTATGTACTAATATTCACAATTTGGACCGTCTTAGGCTAAAAAATTAATTCACCTCAATTCTTCAAAAATCGCTTCCCGATTTTGTGCTTCTAGTAGTGTCTGCCGAGCCAATTTTCACCCTTTGTGTAAATCTGTCAAAAATAAATTAAAATTTATGAAAATTTATTATAAAATTAATTAAAATTCAATATATTAATAATTTAAGTATAATTTAATTATTTTGTAATTATATTATAATTTTCAACAAGAATTACAATGAAACTACATGAATATGAGTTAAAAAGGGCATGAAAAGTCTATATTTTCGTGTTTCCTCACCCCCAAACTTAATTCGTCTGAATGCAAAGGTTCCATAAGGACATGTGAACGTAGCTTTCTCTTTGTCAGTAGGAGCTATGGCAATCTGGTTATACCTCAAATTACCATCTAAAAAATAATAAAAACCTTTTCCTGCTAATCTATTTAACATTTGATCAATGAATGCCAAAGGAAAATGGTCCTTCCTGGTTGCTTTGTTAGGCTTTCGGTCATCCATGCAAACTCTCCATCCCATGACAGTATGTGTTGGAACGAGTTCATTATTATCATTGCTAACCACAATAGCACCCCTTGTCCTGGGTACACATTGAACAAGGCTTACCCACGAACTATCAAAAATATGACAGATTATTCCAATAACAAGCCATTTGATAATCTTCTTTTTATGACTTCCTTCGTAAAGGGGTTCAGTCTTCTCTGCTGCTTAATAGAATTGCCATGACAATCCTCCAGTATAATCTTATTCCTGTTGATGGCCTGACTAATTCCCTTGATATCTGCAATTGTCCACCCCAACGCTTTCTTAGATCTCTTAAAAACTTTTAAACAATTGAGCTTTTTGATCAGATGTTAATTCTACTGAGATAACTACTGGCAACGTGTTGTTGTCTCCCAAGAAGGTGTACTTCAAATTTAATGGCAAAAGGCTTCAACTCCAAAGTAAGAGGGTCCTCTATAGAAAGTCGATGAGGTTTAAAAGAAAGCTTTGATAAATTTAAAGATTAAAAACTCCTCCTTGCTCCATTTTCAAGTTGCTTAACCTCCATCAGTTCACTAAGTTCTTCAATTAGTTCCTCTTCATTCAACTCAACTGAGTATGCTTCATTATCAGAATTGTTGCAACAAAATTCTACCAATTCTTTCTTCACTACTATGTCAATAATCCCAATGCATGACAATCTTCATTTGTATTTGCACATTTCTTGGCATCAATAGCATTAAAGGTTAACTACTGTTCATTAACTATCATTGTTAATTCACCTTTCTATATATCACTTATTGTTCTACTAGTGGCTAGAAAAGGTCTTCCAATTATTATTAGCTTCACATTCCAAATTAATAAAATCTGTCGAAAAAATAAATTTATAAACTCTTAACAACACATCTTCGATTTTACCTTCCAGATGTGCATAAGAATGATTAGCTAGCCGTAGCATGGCAGTTGTAGGTCTCGCCTTTCCAATACCCAATTTCTTGAAAACGGATGTAGGCATTAAATTTATGCTTGCTCCTAAATCACATAATGCCTTGCCTTCAATTTCAGTGGCAATTTATTCATCAACATTGCTGTGAAATCTTCTTCAACATTTTTTTGTTTGCTTTTCTTAATTGTAGATTACTCCAGTATTGGATTTGAATTCACCTTATAAGTGAAATTTGAGTTATCTTCTTCAACAGCGGCTTCATTAACAACTCCATGTAGCTGAGTACCTGAGTGTAATGGCTTTGTAATGTTTCTTCCTTTGAAATCTTGAATTTTCAGTATCACTAGGCAATGTTCATTACTGTCTTGAGCTTAATGCACTGGCAAATTGCCCCACTTGGTTTTTTAAATCCCTTACAGATGCAACTTTGCATTATAGCATTGCTCTTAGCCATGTATTCCTTCAATAGAACTTCCATAGATGAAGATGATGATGAACTTTGCTGAACATTTTGCCATGGCATGGGTTGATTGTATCCAAGTGGTGCACTTCTAACATTCTATCGAACAACATTACTAGAATTTCCCACTCCTTGATTACTAGAACTGAAATTAGGATGTTATTTCCATCCTAGATTATATGTATGGGAATATGGGTTATTATTTTGACTGAAATTTCCAATGTAACATACTGACGCTAGGTTCAATAGACATTCATCAAAAACATGATCTTTCCCACAATAAACACATGTTAATTTATGTTGCTTTTATTTCTTGCAGTACAACTGGTCTCTTCAATGTTTTAATCATATTAGTTATGTAACACCCTTAACCCGTATCCGTCGCTAGAATAGGGTTTCAGAGCATTATTGGACATATCACTTAAACAAACATATATTTCTCATATATTTTTCATAACCAAATAATAGTCATTCACAATCAATTATATTGTCCCTAATATGAGCCTTCAAGGCCCAAATCAAGGATTAGAAATGATTCGAGACTAAACCGAGAACTTAGGGAAAATTTTGGAAAACATAGAAAATTTTCAAGTTACAGAGGACACACGCCCATGTGGCCCTTCCATGTGTCTCACATGGCAAAAGACACGCCTGTGTCAAAGGCCGTGTTGACATTCGAAATGGGATCACATGGCTGTGTCCCAACCCGTGTCCTACCCCATGTAACTACCTAACTTGGGTCACACGGCAAACCACACGCCCGTGTACCAGGTCGTGTGCTAGGCCGTGCTAAAACTGTAGTGTATACTAACTTATGCCGCATAGCCAAGTCATACGCCTGTGTGCTAGGCTGTCTGGAGCTACTGAATTGGTTTCTAATTAAGTAACAGGGGACACATGGCCGTGTCACCTAATCGTGTGTCACACACGGCTGAGACACGCACCTGTGTATCTGCCCGTGTGGACAAAAATAGGCTATGTTTTAAGCCACATTTCTCACCCTAAACATGCAACAACCTAAATACTTCTAATGTCATACAACCCTATCTTTAATAGGCATTAAATCATCCAGAACAAGTCCAATTCATGCAATATCAATACAAACAACTACAAGGATCATAAGTATCACAATTAACCATTCACTTTCATACCAATTTCACATCTAAAAATCACCTAAATGATCACTTTCAACTATGCATTATTTTACCTAAAACCATATGCATACCATATCTCAAAATTCAACCATTTGGTACTCAAAATACCAATTCATAACAAGCATTCACCCATCAATTATAAACCACATAAAAAAGGCCGTTGACACATATATACATCACCAAGTATACCAAAATAAACCAAATCTCATGGCTAAACATATAACCTTTACATATATCATTTACAAGCCAATTCAATTAGCTATACACATCACAAACATATAGACCATATTATCCACAACACCTATACATGCCATATAACCAAATACACAAGTTCAAAAGTACCAAAATGACATCTTGATAGTGTGATGAGATCTCCAACAACTCTCAACTCGAGTAAGATTCGAAATCACTATAAAACATGGAAAAGTAAATAGTGTAAGCTATAAAGCTTAGTAAGCTCGAATTGCTAATAAGTATAACTTACTAGTCATTCACAAATTAAGTAATCTAAACATAATATACTACAACTCAACTAGATCATAAGGCTAACATATATTCATCCACATAGTAAATCATGAAACTCAACAATTTCATGGATTCAATGCATATATGGTTTACGTACATACCTGTACTGATACGTATTAATATCTTACCCTTTCATGTCATCAATATACCCGTTGAACCATTTGGAATAATATTAGAAACTCAGGAATCTCGCACCTTAAGTGGCCATACATGGTCGAAACCATTTCAATCTCATATCTCATAAGCGAATGCTCATCTTGAGCTATCACTGGGTCTACTCACACAAGCTGACGGTCAAGACATAGCTATACGGTGCTGCTCACACAAGCTGACGAGAATCTGCAACACATGCCAGAAAACTCAGCCACTGGTAGAACGTATGGACCAGTACCCAAACACAATAACCCCTAATGACATGTCATTTGTATCCTATCTATTCCTAAGGTTCAATTAGGAATTCCAACGTCGCCAAATCTTCATCGAACATTTCTATAAAGTCGTATTCATCAACAATACAATTATAAAGCATTTAAAACATAATTACATTAATACTTATTTACATACGAACTTACCTCGAATTTACATGGGGAGAATCAAGATATCAATCTATTATTTTTTTTCCCCCCGATCTAAATCCAAACTTCGCTTTTCTTGATCTATATATAATCAAATTTAACTTATTTAAATATCATTCTATTCAATTTAACCCAAAAATCATATTATAGAAAAATTACACTTTTTCCCCTTAAATTTTAAATTCTTTATAATTTAGTCCCTTGCTCATAAAAATGCAAATTCATGCAATTGAGTCCGCACCCATGCTAGCCAAATTATATATATACACATAGCAACCCATATTTTTCATAATTTTACACATTTACCACATAATTTTCACATTTCTCAATTTAATCCCTAATTTACAATTTCATTCAAAATCACTTAACAAATGTTGTTTATCTAACAACAACCATCCATTTTCTATCATCAAACATCAAAACAGATACACACTCATCAATGGTAAAACCTTATATTTTTAACAGTTTGACAAATTAGTCCCTGGGATAGCTAGATTAAGCTACAATAACTCCAAAAACATAAAAATCACTAATAGCCGAACAAAAATGCACTTACATGCACTAGGGTATGTTGGCCGAATGCTTGGTGTTCTTTAATGACTTCCTTGTTGCTATATTTGATTGGAGAATGAAGAAGAAAGAATGATAGTTTTCCTTTTTCTTACTTTAATTTTAGTTTATTTTATTAATTACCTATTTACCCTAACTTATACATTAAAACATACATAAATAATGTCCATAAATGTCCACTCAAATTTCAAATATTCTAATTACCACTTGAGGACCTCCACTCTAAAGTTCTATAGCTATTAAACACCTTTAACTAATAGAACTCAACTTTTATACTTTACGAGATTTAGTCTTTTTTATCAAATTAAGCATTCAAACAATAAAATTTCTTAACGAAATTTTCATACTATCATGCTGTAGACCTAAAAATAATAAAAAAATAAATATTTCAACCTTGGATTTGTTGTCCCGAAACCACTATTCTGATTTGACTAAAAACGAGATGTTACAATTTAGGGATGATACCTGAGCTATTAATGAAGTGATCATATAAAGCTCCATAGCTCTAACAATTCTTTTGCCAATACCCACTCTTGTAGTCGGATATTGATAATCATTGTTAGGTATCCTTTCTAGAATCTCATATGCCTCATTATATGATTTATCTAGCGAAGTCCATTGAAAGATACATCAACTACCATTCGTGTATGTGCATTCAGTCCATTATAAAACATTTCCATTTGTGTCCAATGTTGGAAACCATGTATCGAGCATTTTATAATCAATTCCTTGAATCACTCCCAAGCTTCATATAATGTCTCATTTTAAGATTGTCGAAAAGATGTAATATAGTTCCCGAATTTGACATTTATGCTTGGAGGGCTGTATTGCAACAAAAACCTTTGACAAAGTTCATTCCAAGATGCCACTGTTCTGGACGGCAAATCATTCAACAATGCTCTGGCACGATCTCACAATGAGTAAGGAAATAGCTTAAGTCTCAAAGCATCTTCAGGAACACCCTGCTGCCTGAATGAATCACAAACCTCCAAAAAGAGTCTTAAATGCAGCCTTGGATCTTCAGTAGGTAATCCAATGAACTGTCTTATTGTTTGTAGCATTTGAAACATCACTGGTTTCAACTCAAAATAATGAGCTTGAATATGTGGTCTGACAATCCCTGGATTCAGATCATCCAAGATTAGCACTACATATTCTCTAATGGGTTTGTGACAACACTAGAAAGAACATAGGTTTTCCCCATACTTATTAGTTAAATTGTTCCTATTTAGTTATCCTTAGCATATATTTTAGCATTTTAAACCTAGTAAATTGCATTTTATAACTTAGTGAATCCTATCCTATTTTATCCTTAATTTTGCTATCTTTTTGCAATAATTGCACCTGACAGCTGTTAGGATAAGAACTAAAATTGCGTGAGTTGTCCAATCAGGTATAACCAACCTGTACGTATAGGGACAGAATAATTCTGAGGAAAGGACACCTGTACTGTTGGAAGAGGACATAAAAGGTTGACCTAAGAAGAAAAGAGAGTTTTTTTTTATCATCATCTTCATCATCCTACCTTGAAGCTTGCGATCATGGTAGCTTAAGCCTCTCATGGGTCACCCAATGTGAAAATTGATGCAGATGAGCTTTTGACGAGGAGACCTAAGTGCGAGATAAGAGGGAGTAAAGAGATTCAATCGAGTTGTCTAGGAATAGTATTCTCCACTCGATTCTTTCATATTTCTTTCTAAATGCTAGTGAATACTCTCTATTCTCTAGTTGTATGGAAGTACACATGAATTCTTGGTCAAATGTTATCTTATTCAATCTCGCTTTTATTGTTTAATACTGAGGGTTGAATGTTTTCAACACGGAAGTGTTATTGGAGTCACTAACACTAGAAAGTGCATGATAGTTTGAGCGAACAAGCATTACAATGGAAGTTGAGTGAGGATTAGAGGAATTTAGTCCACTTGTTATTAATAGTGCCATGTTGCCATCATCGGAAGGTGGGGTTAATGTACATGTTTAAGCCTCAGATTAAATAGATGAGTGACGCTTGGTAAGATATACAATGAAATTTATTGCCTCGAAAATCACCTATCCTTTTATACCTTGTGAGCATTTAGTATTCTGCTGAAGATTCATGTTGGGGAACCAATTTTGTCATTACCATATTTTATTTTATTGTTTTCAAGTTATTGCATCGACAACTGTCCTCACAATTTATTTCATTTATCTTTAATTATTGCATCGACAGTGTACGCTTGCACATTATTACTGTGACATTAAATAGCCGATCAAACTGGATTCAAATCATCTAAGATTAACACTACATCTTCTCCAATGGGTCTATCTCTATAATCTATCACACGAAAAGTATCAACGTCCCTACCATTCGAATGTAATAGATCTTTCCTACCTGGATCATTTCCAATCCTTGCCATTTCTTGCAATTATTTTCTTATTCTTCTCAAAGTTCTTTCAAGTTAAGGATCAAAATAATACTTTTCATTCTCAGGAATACTTTTACTATCCTCTCCCTTTTCTCTGGAATTTTTCACGAGTTTTTCTAGAGAGAAAAATACTCTTCAAATCCTCTTCCAAAATCCTCATCGTTTTTTTCTTTTCTCTGTCCTCTTTTATAAGGTACGTCCCCCTCTCTCAGCACACTCTTTTCTCCCTCTTTTTCAGGTGGATTTATCTGGTACACGTCAAGCTGGCTAAAAGTGACGAGGACTAAGTGCTGCGCCAACATTTTCTTGAAATTTCCATGGCATTTGCGTTGGTAATCCATCCAACCATTGTTCATGGAAATATTCGCTTCCTTCATTCCCATCCTCCTTTTTCTGCTTTTCTCAATCTTTCCTGCACCTACTATACACAACAACCAATTCCCTTCTTCCCAATAGTAAAAGTAACACGAAATGACATTCAAGGAAAAATCCAAGCATTATTATGCATTGTTCTAAAAGTAACCTAAGAATTCAAATATATCTACTTAAGTATAGGTATTTAATCATGCTTAGAGGTTCGAAATATAAATCTTTTCAAGAGTTATCAATTGCCATGGAATTTTTCCAAAACATTGTTAAGCACGATGAAAAATGAATTGAGTCAAATGTTATAAGTATTCTAGCTTATTCATGTTATTGTTATTGAACTTGTGACATTGCTGCTAAACCATCACCTTGCATTTTATTACATCTCATTTGCATTTAACTTGATCTCCATCCAATTAACTACTTTAATTTTAACATCTATCAATTCAAAATTATTGTGTTTTCTTTACCAACTTGTAAATTTATAATTTTCAATTATTTGATTAACATATAAAATCCCTATGGAGATGATAACTCTTTAACTTATTACTTGATAATGACTGTATACACTTGTATTTAAGTTTTTGGCACTATTGTCGGGGATTGTTCCCTTAATCATTTCTTTTGTGAAATTATTCTTTGTAATTTGATTTTTATTTTATTTTTAACTTTATTAATTATTTTGTGATTTTCTTTTAATATCTTAAAATTTGGTTCAGTTTTCATTTTTTTTACTTTAATATTACTATTTTTTCTTCGTTATTATTCAGTTGATAATGGATCCTCTACAACATGACCAAGAAGAAGTATTTTCTTATAATGCTCGCAATTTGATCACTATTGCTGATGACAGAAACTGTGCCATTCGACAATATGTCATTCCTCTCTTCAATGAACTCAATCTGGGTATTGTGATACCCGAAACTAACACTCCACAATTCGAACTGAAGCCCATGATATTTCAAATGCTTCAAACAATTCGTTAGTTTGTGGGATGCCTAGTAAGGATTCACATCTTTATTTTAAACTATTCATGGAAGTGAGTGACTCATTCAAATTAGTCAGGGTGACCAAGGATGCATTGAGACTGAACTTATTTACATACTCCTTAAGAGATAGAGCACGAGCATGGTTAAGCTCCCTATCATCCTGTTCTGTAACTACATGGCAAGAGTTAGTTGAATGTTTCTTAATTAAATACTTTCCTCCATCTCTGACCGCCAAGCTCTGAAATGAAATCACTTCTTTTTAACAATTTCATGAAGAATCTCTAAATGAAGCATGAGAGCGGTTCAAGGAGTTATTTCAAAAGTGCCCTCACCATGGCATTCCTTATTGTGTTCAAATAGGGACTTTCTATATTGGTCTCAACTTCATACTAGAATGATGGTGGATGCTTCGGAAAATGGAGCCCTCCTTTCTAAGTCTTACAATGAGGCTTACGAGATTATTGAAAGAATTTCAACAATAACTATCAATGGCCAACCAATCTAGTAGCCTTAGGAAAACAAGGAGAAGGAGAACATGAAGTTGATGCCCTCACTTCGCTTGCAGCTCCGGTATCTTCTATATCCACAATGCTTAAGAATTTTGGTATTAACAGTCTTAATAATGTAGTAGCCCAACCACCATGTCAATGCGAAAATGTTTCCTGTGTATACTGTGGAGATGGACACTCGTGTGGAAATTGCCCATCAAACCCATAGTCCTTTTATTATATAGGAAATTAAAATCAAAATAGTAGTTGGCCAAGACCACAGTCCAACATCTATAACTCCTCATGGAAAACCACCAAAATCTCTCATGGAGTAACCAAAGAGCGAGTCCTAACAACATTTACATGCAAACTAGATTGAATCAACCACCAAAGTTCACTCAGTAAGTTCAAAAACCACTGCAAGCTAAATTTTTCAATAGTTTAGAGAACTTGTTGAAAGCATACATGGTGAAGAATAATGCACTAATTCAAGGCCAAGAAATAATAGGAATTTGGAGAATCAAGTAGGTCAACTAGCCACTAAACTCCGAAATAGACCGCAATGAGCTTTGCCTTGAAATACCAAAAATTGAAAAGTTTCGAGCAAAGAATATAACAAAGTTGTCACATATGGAGTTGGAAGACATTAGAGCCTAAGGTAGTTGATGTCGAAGATGAGCCTACTAACAAAGAGGAATTTTAGCCGAGAGTTGAAAATTCTGCTCCTTAGAAGCCAAATCTTGTAAAATCTAATAAGGTAAACCATAAACTAGTTAATTCTAATAAGCTAACACCTTTACCAGATGAAGAAACATTACCCCGGAAGGACTGTCAAATTCATGCTAGGGTTCTACCACCTCCTTACGAAAAAAGGCTCAAGCAGAAGTTGGATACACAGTTTAAAGAAATTTTCAATGATAAGGTGACTTCTAAAGACTTCAATACTATGAAATCCTCAAAAGTAGTCGAATATTGCTCTTCTATTTCTAAGATAAAATCACTGGCTCCTACAAAATTGTAACTCAATTCTCTAACTGACCCATTGGAACGTATTCTACCAGTGGATCCACTAAGTGATGATAAATACAAGGGACGTTTGGCTTTGATAGAAGCTAATTCGAATGGATTCAGTCAAGAAGATCCACTTGTGTCATTAGAGTTATCATCTTAAGAGTATACACAACTAAAAGTGTTGATTAAAGAGCTAGCTAAATTGGAACATAATATTTTCAATCTTCATTTGAAATATGATTATTTAGGTCTATCTTCGACTTTACCTATCATGATTTCAGTTGAGTTCATCAGGAATCATTGAGAGGAGTCACTTGTGGTATTGCAAAGGCACAAAAAGGGTATTGTATGGATTATTTTAGATATTTGAGTCACAAGTTGGAGGATTCTATGTATTACAGGAAGTTAAATAAGGCCACCAGAAAAGATCATTTCTGATTTTCTTTCCCAAATCAAATGTTGGACAAATTTTCTAGGAAAGAATATGATTACTTCCTGGATGAGTATGGTTGGTAAGACAGATGGTCCTTTGGCACTTTCTCATTCAATGATGATTTCAAATAAAATGAGGGAGTGCACTTAACATTTCTCTATTGTTATTTTATATTTTTCAGTTGTTGTTTTCTTTTTTTCTCTTTTTCATACTATTTTACATTTTGTGCATAATAAACTTAAATAAATTGCAATTCGTGAATAAACATAGACAATGCTCTTCCATTAATATTCTTCTCTAGTAAAGAATATAGTAATGTAGCAATGTGAATGTACACGTTTACGGATTGGATTTTTCAAGAAAGACTTTGTACTTGCCTCTCTTTTTTGAGTCCTACCTGGTGTACAGTTTTCATTCACTACTTTGTTACTTTGGAATGAGAGCACTAATTTTTTTAAAAGGGGGGTAAGGGCCAATCTTTTATGTTTATATTTTTTTCAATTTTCACACATAAGTATGCTAAAATAAATAAGTGCTCAGAGAAAATTTTTGTTTATAAGTTAGCCCATATGAAATCATAATTGCTAATTTTGTCAAGTTTTTTTTAAATCTATGTTAGCGTAATCTTGATTTAATTATGTTTTATAAGTTCCATGCAAAATTTTGGCATGAAATTTTTTTCTCTTTGAATTAGACATGCATAAAGCTTTAAGTTTTTAGAATTGGGTTAGTAACTTTCTTGAGGTGAAACCTAGGAGATATAAGATTTTCGAATGATATAGGCACATTTTGTTTGGACCGATTGAGGCTTTCAAGCTTACCGTAATCAAAATTAAACCTTGAAACCTTAATTTGAGCTATATGTAATATTTATTTTATCTACTTACATCATAAGCCAGTTTACTATCTTTTCATAAATTTTATCCTAATTTTTGCATCAACCACTACTTGGTTTCATGAATAAATATTGGGTAGAACTCAAAAGAAGGTATTTGATGTGACTCAAAAAAATCAAATGTTGAAAAAATTAATCAAATCATGTATGATGAAATGTATGATCATGTGATGAGAAATACGAGCTTCAAAATTAAGTTCAAGGGTGTTAACCATAAAGAGAAAGGTGAATTGTGCTACGCAAGGTCCAAGGCAAGTTTAAGGTTATTTGAGCCTAAAAATCACTTCTATTAATCCTTACATTTAGCCTAGCCCCATTACAACCCTATGAAAGACCTATTGATTTTGATCATTATGTCGACTACATTTGTGGAGAGAAATTACTAATTTCAACATATGAAGACCACTATTAAACCTTTAGGATTGCTTTGCTCAATAAACAATAAGGAAGAATAATTGAATGGTAGGATTTACGTATAACTTTGAAAAGCATACAAATTATGATTATTGCTAACATATTCTTTTACTTGATATTGGCAACTTATCAGCAAGAAGAGTTTTTGAGCATAAAATTTATTGCAGTATGATTATGTGAAAAGTTGGTTCTATAAAAATTTAGCACAAGATTGTACTAAACTTTTGGTTTGCATGAAACATTACTGGGGACGAGCAATGGATTGAGTTTGGGGGTGTATAAACTGTAAATTATATAGATTTTTAATAGTTGTTTATATCAGTTTTGCACTTAGAATTTATGTTAATCCCGACTATTTGGATATTGAATTGGGTGATTTTTGTTCATATTGAGACAATGGGCATAAATTTAGTAAAGTATCCAATTTTATGAATTTATGTGTTTGTCCATAATTTAACTATCCTATGTTACATAGTAATTTCTGTGCTTTAATTGTTGTAGTGGGACCATTAAATTAATAAGTGTAGCAGCTTATTCAAATCAAACATGGACATGAGTTATACTCCACCTCAATTGGATAGCAACAAAAACGAATTGAGTCAATAAAAGTCAATTTGATCTAGTTGAAAGTTGTCTTGTTGAGGCGAGCAAGCCTAAAAATTATTTGCGTTACAAAACCGCCCAGGTAGGGGGGAAAGTAGTCCAATTCGAATAAGGCATCAAAAGCAGCCCAAATTAGGTTTGGGATAACTAATTTAGAGGTACATGCACTTGTAAAAATATTAGAAATTAGCTCCGAACTAATACCTGGAAACACGAAAATTTACGCATTTTTACATGCCCTTTTTAACTTAAACTCACACCGTTTCGATTAAATTTGTGTCGAAAAATAATTAATTTTTATAAAATAATTAAAGTGCACTTAAAATATGAACATGTTTAAATTTATTTAATTTTATAATTATTTTTGATAAATTTTAGTTATTTTTGACAGATTCGCTCAAAGGGCGAAAAATGGCTCGGCAGACACAGCCAGAAGCACAAAACCGAGAAGCAATTTGAAGTATCAAGGAAAATTAATTTGCAGCCTAAGACAGTCCAATTATATGTATTAATTCATAATATAATTAATTTTAATTTATACCCAATTTAATTTGGGTTAAATAAATTATTATTAATTAATTATGGAAAAAGTGTTCCAGTTGAACCGAACCAATTGAACTGAACCTGCCAAGGATTGGGAAGCCCAAAACCGTCCATATTCTGACCCAAATCAGCTTATTAGCTGATTAATTGAGCTTGAAAAGAAGCCCTTGAAGACTTCACAAAGTTGCATTCAAGCTCCTCTACAATTGGTGGCTTTATGGATTTGCCCCTTGCCATATTTAGCAAAGTTGAAAGCATCAACTTTGCCACTTGTGTGGCCGACCAAGGGAGGGATCTTTTGGCTGATAATTTCAGCTATTTTTAGCAGCCCTCTTTAGCTATAAAAACCCCCTTGGCTGATCATTCAAAGTATCTCATTCATTTCTCATTCATTTCACAACATTTCTCTCCCCTCTCATTCTTTTTCTCTCATTTTTCCATTTCAATTACCTTGCTCTTGTGCCGATTTCTTCCCTTGGAAAAGGGGTGTTCTTCAACCATTTTGGAGCAGCAATTGAGTGTTCATCGAAGCCTTGATCGGCGAGGACAACAAGAAGGAAGAACGGAGCAACCTAGTCAAGCCTCAAAAAATTGCCGGATTTGATTCTTGTTCCCTATCTCTTTAATTTTTGTTGTTGTTATGATGAACATATCTATGAGTATTCATGTTGTTGGAATGGTTAATTTAATCAGCTTAGCTTGAATTTAATTCGTGTTGGTTTGATTGCATTTCATTTGCTTAAATTATTAAAATTGTGTTTATGTTGTTATAGGCGTCGGTAAAATGCTTGATTAAATAAAATCATGCCTAAGTTATTCTTGCGTTACGATTGTGAGGTAACTAATGAATTAATTATTTAAATGGATTGAAACTGTAATTAATTGACACAGTACTTAATTAGTGCATGTTTACTCTTCTAAGGTAGTTGAAGGTTAAATTAGAAATGTATCTAGCGAAATTATTGCCTTGCATAACTTGTAAGATTATTGTGATCAAACTGTTTCAAGGTAGGGATACCTTATTACCTCACATAGTCTTTTGTATGCTTATTAGATTTAATTAATCGTTTGAATTAACATAGGGATATGCAAGAGATTAGTTCAGTTTAATGAGTATGTATATGCAATTACATGTTTGCTTACTAGAATCTATTTAGTCGGTTGAATTGACATAGGAATATGTCAATAGATGAATGGATTTTGGTATGTAAGTATGTTCATAAGTTAGCAAATTACCGAGTTGCCGTAAATTTATTCCTAATGACATAAGCATGAGTTTAATAATTCTAAGTTAAAGAAATGTAATTAATCCAACACAATTATGTCATCTTGATTAAATCATATTTTGAAATCATGCATTCGAGATTTATTTCTTTAGTTTACTCAGTTTAAAATCTTAGTTTTTAATCACCCTCTTCAAACAAAATATTTTTCTCACCAAAGTGTTTTAAATAACTTTCATATATAGTTCTTTTCACAGTCCCTGTAGGTACGATAACTCGACATTTACTTGTCACTTTATTACTTGTTGCGATTGTGTACACTTGCACATTTCCGTCGTTCCAAGTTTTTAGCATTGTAACACCCCTCGCCCGTATCCAACGCCGAAATAGGATTTGAGGTGCTATCGAATTTAAACTCAACCAATATTAGAAAATCATGCCATAAATGTAACGTCCCCGAACTCGAGACTGTCGCCGGAGTCGAGCACGATGTGTTAACGGGCTTAATTCATTAATTAAACAACTCAAACAATTTATTTTAGAAATTCCAAACAAGCTGGCTAACTGCGTCACAGTCACTTCAAAATTCATATCTCGAGTTTTGAAACTCAAAATTAAGATCCATAAATTTTCACTGAAACTAGACTCATATATCTATCTACTAATTTTTTTCTAGAATTTTTGGTCAAGCCAATTAGTACAGTTTATTAGTTAAATTTTACCCTGTTTCAACATTCAACTGCTTTGACCTCTGTTTAGTACGAACCACTTTTCTCTTTGTACAGAAATCAAAAAACTATTCCATTTCTTTCTCTTAAAACTATACTCAATCAGGAATATGAACATATAAAGCATGACTTCTAATTATTTTTTTACAATATTTGGTGAATTTCCAAAGTCAAAACAGGGGATTCAGAAATTGCTCTGGCCCTATTTCACAAAAATTTAATTATCTTATAAAATAAAACTCTATTACCTCTTTTGTTTCTTTCACATGACAATAGATTCATTAGGCTTCAATTACATATTTTATTCATCATCTAATTCTATTTCTCTTATATTTAGTGATTTTTCCAATTCACGTCACTACTGCTGTGTGATTCTGTTTTATAACCAATTTCACCATTTTATAGTTTTCCATGGACTAAGTAACACATTAAACATACATGACATCAAATATGATCTAGATTGGCCATTCCAATGGCTAATCATTTCCAAACCTTTTCTTACCAAACCATAACCATATCATAAGATCATTTACACAAAGTGAGTATAGTGTTATACATGCCACACTCAAAATATACAAGCCATTTTACCTATTTAGGTCTTCGAATAGTGTGAACGAGCCTTCGACCTATCCCGATTCTCAAGCCGGCTTGTCAAAACTACAATGAATGAAAAGGAGGGAGTAAGCATAAATGCTTAGTAAGTTCACATGCAAATAACAAGTAACATGATCATGCAATCTAACATAAACATCATTAAGACACTCATGTCATAAGAATACTTACTATCTTACCACAATTTTGTCTTACCAAATTCTCAATCTAAGGATTAAACTCATACCTGTCCATTTTCACCTCTTCAACACATTCATCGTCAATCACTTTCGTTTTAAGTACTCTCCCTATTCTCTTAGGATTCTCCCGTTGAACACATCAGAATATAATTTCGGATACGCGGATAGTATGCACGTAAGTGCTATACTCATAGCTATACAAGCTCAATAGCTTTTGAAATCTATGTAGCCAAGCTACCATGTAACCCGCCCATAAACAAACTCGGGCTCAACTCAACGAGCTCGGGCGTTCGCATCCATAAGTGAACTCGGACTCAACTCAACGAGCTCGGATGCCTAGTTACATCTTACGAACTCGGACTCAACTCAATGAGTTCAGAACTCAACCATCCTAGTGATATGTCACTTGTACCCTAATCTATTCCCAAGGTTCAAACGGGATTCTTCTCAGTTACACATTTTGATCGCCTTCGTAGAAACTGATACTTGCTAGCATCTCATACTTATCAAGTTGTTCACATAATTTGCATATTACCAAATAATAATTCACAAAGCATAATATTTCATGATAATAAATATCATATCATATAAATAACATTAAATCACTTAAAATTAAAATTATGTTACCTTATTTACACATGAACTTACCTCGATACAAAATATTAGCAATCGAGCCTATTCCTCGTAAACTTTGTTTTTCACTCGATCACGACTTGAATCTTGTTTCTCTTGATCTATAATACCAAATTAATTTATTTAATACATACATTCATCAAAACAGCCCTTAGTACTAACTTTGATAAAATTACCATTTTACCCCTAAACTTTCACATATTTAGACTTTTGCCCCAAGGCTCGTAAATTAAACCTCATCCTATTTTCTTATGTTTTATGACATGCTGATCATTTTTCCCTTCTATAGAAACATCAAATTCACACTCTAACATGTTCTTATGAATATTAGGTATTTTTACCGATTAAGCCCTTTTACTCGTTTTCACTTAAAACCGAGTAGCACAAGTTGTCTAGCATAATTTAAAACCTCATATTCTGTCATAAAACACAAAAATACACAAATTTTACCTATGGGTATTTTTCCAAATATGAACCCTAGGTTGAATTATTGCTAGCATAAGCTAAATCGAAGCTCAGGGATTCCAAAAACATAAAAATCATTAAAAACGGGGCTTGAAATCACTTACTATGAAGCTTGGAAGTTGAAGAAACCCTAGCTATGGAGAGAGGTAAGGTTCGGCCAAGGCTTGAAGAAGATGAACACATTTTGGCCTTAATTTCCCTTTTAATTAATTTTAATTACCAAATGACCAAAATACCCTTAATACCTTTCTTTGAAAATTTTCATGTACAAGCCCATTTTTGTCCAAAATTTTAGAAATTGGTAAAATTGCTATTTAAGACCTCTTCATTAATATTCCAAAGTAATTTCATACTAAAAACTTCTAGAATGCAAGTTTTGCAAATTATTCGATTTAGTCCCTAATTTCAACTTAAGCGCTTTATGTATAGAATTTCGTCACGAAATTTTCACACAATCATGCAATCATATCATAAACCTCAAAATAATTATAAAATAATTATTTCTATCTCGGATTTGTGGTCACGAAACCACTATTTCGATTAGGCCCTAATTCGGGATATTACAACTCTCCCCGCCTTTAAGGATTTTCGTCCTCGAAAATCTTACCGGTAAACAGGTGTGGGCATTGATTTCTCATAGTTTCCTCAGGTTCCCATGTAGTCTCTTCTACCCCGTGATTTTGCCACAGTACTTTCACAAGAGTGACACTTTTATTTCTTAGTTGCTTGACTTCTCGAGCTAAAATCTTAATTGGTTCTTCTTCGTAAGTCATATCCGGTCGTAGCTCGATTTCTGTCAGTGAAATTATATGTGAAGGATCCGAACGATACCGACGTAGCATAGATACGTGGAACACATCATGCATCTTCTGTAATTCAGATGGCAATGCTAACCGGTAAGCTACTGGTCCAACTTTTTCAATTATTTCATACGGTCCAATAAAATGCGGACTTAACTTGCCCTTCTATCCAAATCTAAGAACTTTCTTCCATGGAGACACTTTTAAAAATACCTTGTCACCAACTTGAAACTCGATTTCCTTTCATTTCAAATCCGAATAAGATTTCTGTCTATCCGAAGCTTTCAAACAATCTCGAATCACTTTCACTTTTTCTTCGATTTCTTTTATTAGATCAACTCCATAAATCTGATTTTCCTTAAGTTCAGTCCAATACAATGGCATCCGACATTTATGACCATACAATTCTTCATAAGGTGCCATTTTCAAACTCGTCTGATAACTATTATTATAAGCAAATTCTACCAACGGTAAGTATCTTTCCCAACTACCTTGAAATTCCAATAGACAATATCTGAGCATGTCTTCAAGAATCTGAATCACTCTCTCTGATTGTCCATCAGTTTTTGGATGAAAGGCAGCATTGAAATTTAACTTCGTACCCAATGCCTCTTGCAACTTTTGCCAAAACCGTGAAGTAAATCTCGGATCTCTATCCGAAATGATTGACAAACGTATTCCATGAAGTGTAACAATCTCACTAATATACAATTCAGCCAACTTATTAAGAGAATAATCCATACGTACCGGAATAAAATGAGTCGATTTAGTTAGTCTGTCAACTATTACCCAGATGGCATCTCTCTTCCCCGGAGTTAATGGCAACCCTGATACAAAATCCATAGTAATCTGATCCCATTTCCATTCAGGAACCATGATAGGCTGGAGTAGTCCCGAAGGTACTTGGTGTTCAGCTTTCACTTGTTGACAAATTAAGCACTTTAATACAAACTCGGAGATATCTCTTTTCATTCCATTCCACCAATACATTTTCTTCAAGTCATTATACATTTTCGTACTGCCCGGGTGAACCGCCAAACAACCATTATGTGCTTCATGCTAAATCTTTTGAATCAACTAATCATTTTTTGGTACACAAATCCAGTTTTTAAACATCAAGCAACCATCAAAACCGATTCTAAAATCTGACCTTGTATCAATCTCACGTTGTTTTCTTTTGGCTTGCAAATCTTCATCGCTTTTCTGAGCTTCACAAATCTCTTGTAAAAGCATCGATCTTGCTCTTAACTCTGCTAGAATCGAACCATCATCTGATACCTTTAACTGAGTGTTCATAGCTCTTAAAGCAAATAGCAACTTTCTGCTCAAAGCATCGATAACCACATTCGCTTTTCCCGAATGGTAGTCAATAACAATCTTGTAATCTTTCAATAACTCCAACCATCTTTGCTATCTCAAATTCAAGTCTTTTTGTGACATCAAGTACTTAAGACTTTTGTGGTCGGTATATACTCAGCATTTTTCACCACACAGATAATGTCGCCAAATATTCAAAGCAAATACTATAGCAGCCAATTCCAAATCATGAGTCGGATAATTTATTTCGTGAGATTTTAACTGCCTCGAAGCATAAGCCACCACTTTTCCTTCTTGCATAAGTACACATCCTAAGCCATTTCGTGAAGCATCACTATACACCACAAATTCTTTACCTGATTCGGGTTGTACCAACACTGGTGCTTCAGTTAATAACTTTTTCAATTCTTCAAAACTCTGCTGACATTCTTCCGTCCACTCAAATTTAACATCCTTTCGAACTAGTCTAGTCATAGGAGTAGCAATTATAGAAAATCCATTTACAAACCGCCGATAATACCCAGCTAGCCCCAAGAAACTTCTAACCTCGGTTACATTTTTCGGTGGTTTCCAATCAACAATAGCCGAAATTTTACTAGGATCAACCCGTATACCATCACCTGAAACAATATGACTCAAAAATCCAACTTCCCGAAGCCAAAATTCACTTTTACTAAACTTGGCGTATAACTGCTTATTTCTCAAAGTTTACAAAACTATCTTCAAGTGCTCGGCATGCGCTGTCTCATCTTTCGAATAAATTAAGATGTCATCTATAAATACCACAACAAATTTGTCCAAGTATGGCCGAAATATGCGATTCATCAAATCTATAAACACAGCAGGAGCATTTGTTAACCCGAATGGCATAACTAAAAATTTATAATGACCGTACCTTGTTCTAAAAGCAGTTTTAGGCACATCTGACTCTTTTACTCGCAGCTGGTAGTACCCAGATCTCAAATCAATCTTTGAAAATCGTGTCGCTCCTTTCAGCTGATCAAACAAATCATCAATTCTTGGCAACAGATACTTGTTCTTGATTGTCACCTTGTTTAATTGCCGATAGTCAACACACAATCTCATAAAACCATCCTTCTTTTTCACAAATAATACGAGAGCACCCCAAGGTGAAAACCTCGGTCTCACAAAGCCTTTGTCAGTCAACTCTTGTAACTGCGACTTTAATTCTTTCAACTCTGCTAGTGCCATTCTATACGGAGCAATCAAGATTGGAGCTGTTCCCGGTATCAACTTAATACCAAATTCTACTTCCCTGACTGGAGGCAAACTCGACAACTCTTCTGGAAATACATCCGCGAACTCACACACAATTGGCACTGATTCAATTTCCTTTTCAATTTCTTTTGTATTAAGTACATACGCCAAATAAGCTTCATAACCGTTCCTCAAATATCTTTGAGCCGACATCGAAGAAATTACACTATTTAATGCCTCTGATTTGCCTGATTCAACCTGCAGAATTTTACCACTTTCACACTTTAATTCTATAACCTTTTCTTTGCAATTTACTGTAGCATCATGCAATGTCAACCAATCTATACCCAAAATAACATCAAATTCATCAAACGGAAACAACATCAAGTCGACCAGAAAGTAATGACCCCGAATCATTAAAAGACATTTCTTGCATACTTTATCAACTATCACACATTTGCCTAATGGATTCGACACTCTAATCATAAATTCTGTGTACTCAATAGGTATATTCATACCAGACACCAATTTCATGCGTACATATAAATTAGTAGAACCGGGATCAATCAAAGCAGTAACATTAACATCATAAAGAGAAAATATACCAGTAATCACGTCAGGTGATGAAGCATCTTCACGTGCCTTTATGGCATAAGTTCTAGCTGGAGCCCTTGCTTCAGGTTTAGCTGCTGAATCTCTGTCTACATTCTTGCTGCTTGCTTCATTTCCATCTTTTCTCAAATATCTTCCCCTCAAGTCTGCACCACTAGCTTTTACACTTTGAAAATTTTCTTTCTCAACTCTCTCTAGGTAGTCTCTAATAAAATGATCTGGAGAACCACACCGAAAACATTCATTCGCTCTACATGGGCCAAAATGGTTTCTACCACACCGCTGGCACTCGGGCTTAACAAATCTCGAATTCCCCACACTAGCCATGGAAGTAGTTTGAGATTTAAGACCCACATTTTGTTTCTTAGAACTTCCATATGATTGTCCGGCCGAAACCTAAAAACGAGGATTCATATTTCTAGATTTTCTAGATTGCTGTGAGAATGAACTTGTCGTCGATCTTTTCTTCCAATTTCTAGTCTCAGCCTCTACTTTTTTCTTCTCTTTAAGTAGTTCTTCAGCCTTGCAAGCCTGATCAACAAGTACTACCATTTCTTTTAATTCAAGAATCCCAACAAATACTTTGATGTCTTCATTGAGTCCATCTTCAAATCGTCTGCACATTTTAGCCTCTGTAGGAACGTATTCTCTAGCATAATTACTCAACTGTGAACTCCCTTTCGTATTCGATGCTTGTCATGTTGCCCTGCTTCAACTCAAGAAACTCTTTACGCTTCTGATCAACAAATCTTTCACTGATGTATTTCTTCCGAAATTCTTCTTGAAATAACTCCCAAGTCACTTTCTCTTTCGGCACCACTGAAATCAATGTCTTCCACCAATGATAGGCTGAATCCCTCAACAATGATATAGCACATTTCAAGCATTCCTCAGGTGTACAAGACAATTCATCAAATACCTGAATAGAATTCTCAAGCCAAAACTCTGCTTTCTCGGCATCATCATCAACATTTGCCCTAAATTCTTCGGCCCCTTGCTTGCAGATTCTGTCAACTGGAGTTCTGTGAAATTTCATCAGATCCATACCTTAAGGCATCAAGGGTACAGGTTGAGGAATCGGGGGAGGTGGGGGAGGTTGTGCATTCGGGTTCATACGAACGAACTCTGTCTACCAAGCATTCATCATTTGGAGAAAGGCTTCCCGAGCCCCTTCTCCTCCTCCTTGACCAATAGTAGGAGGTGAATTTTCAGTCGGCACCGCCCCTTCAGCCGGAGCTGGTGCATTACTCTCTACATCATCAGCCACAGCTGGATCAGGATCCATTTACTATAAAAAAATCATTTAAAAGGTCAGAAGTCGTCATCCTATCACAATATATATATGGCATGGCATGTATAGCAAAACCCGTACATACAACACGTTAGTCCGAGAACTGACTAAACCTACTCTGATACCACCAAATGCAACGCCCCTGTACCCGAGACTATCATCGGAGTCGAGCACGAGGTGTTAACGGGCTTAATTCATTAATTAAACAACTCAAACAATTTATTTTAGAAATTCTGGACAAGCTGGCTAACTGCGTCACAGTCGCTTAAAAATTCATATCTCGAGTTCTGAAACTCGAAATTAAGATCCGTAAATTTTATCTGAAACTAGACTCATATATCTATCTACTAATTTTTTTTCTAGAATTTTTGGTCGAGCTAATTAGTACAGTTTATTAGTTAAATTTTAACCTATTTCAGCATTCGATTACTTTGACCTCTGTTCACTACGAACCACTTTTCTCTTTGTAAAAAACTCAAAAGACCATTCAGTTTCTTTCTCTTAAAACTAGACTCAGTTGGGAATCTGTAAATAGAAAGCATGACTTCTAATTATTTTTGTACAATTTTTGGTGAATTTCCAAAGTCAGAACATGGGATTCAAAAATTGCTCTGGCCGTGTTTCACAAAAATTTAAATATCTTATAAAATACAACTCTTTTACCTATTTTGTTTCTTTCACATGAAAATAGCTTCATTAGGATTCAATTACATATTTTATTCATCATCTAATTCTATTACTACTATTTTTATTTATTTTTCCAATTCACATCACTCCTGCTGTGTGATTCTGTTTTATAACCAATTTCACCATTTTATGGTTTTCCATGGACTAAGTAACACATTAAACATACATGACATCAAATATGATCTAGATTGAGCATTCCAATGGCTAATCATTTACAAACCTTTTCTTACCAAACCATAATCATATCATAAGATATTTACACAAAGTGAGTATAGTGCTATACATGCCACACTCAAAATATACAAGCCATTTTACCAATTTAGGTCTTCGGATAGTGTGAACGAGCCTTCGACCTATCCCGATTCTCAAGCCGACTTGTCAAAACTACAATGAATGAAAAGGAGGGAGTAAGCGTAAATGCTTAGTAAGTTCACATGCAAATAACAAGTAACATGATCATGCAATCCAACATAAACATCATTAAGACACTCATGTCATAAGAATACTTACTATCTTACCACAATTTTGTCTTACCAAATTCTCAATCCAAGGATTAAACTCATACCTGTCCACTTTCACCTCTTCAACACATTCATCGTCAATCACTTTCGTTTTAAGTACTCTCCCTATTCTCTTAGGATTCTCCTGTTGAACACATCGGAATATAATTTCGGATACGCGGATAGTATGCACGTAAGTGCTATACTCATAGCTAAACAAGCTCAATAGCTTTTGAAATCTATGTAGCCAAGCTACCATGTAACCCGCCCATAAAAAAACTCAAACTCAACTCAACGAGCTCGGACGTTCGCATCCATAAGTGAACTCGGACTCAACTCAACGAGCTCGGAACTCAACCATTCTAGTGACATGTCACTTGTGACAACCCGAATTAGGGCCTAATCGGAATAGTGGTTTCGTGACCACAAATCCGAGATAGAAATAATTATTTTATAATTATTTTGAGGTTATGATATGATTGCATGATTGTGTGAAAATTTTATGAAGAAATTCCATGCATAAAATGCTTAATTTGAAGTTAGGGGCTAAATCGAATAAGCTGCAAAACTTGCATTCTAGAAGTTTTTAGTATGAAATTGCTTTGAAATATTAATTAGGAGGTCTTAAATAGCAATTTGACCAATTTCTAAAATTTTGGACAAAATGGGCTTGTACATGAAAATTTTCAAAGAAAGGCATTAAGGGCATTTTGGTCATTTGTATATTAAATGAAATAAAATGGGAAAAATAACACAAAATTGGTTATCATCTTCATTAGTTGCTGCGAAAATTGCTCTCCTCCATAGCTAGGGTTTCTTCAACTTTGAAGCTCCATAGTAAGTGATTTCAAGCCCGTTTTTAATGTTCTTTACGTTTTTGGATTCCCGGTAGCTCGATTAAGCTTATGCTAACAATAATTCAACCTAGGGTTCATATTTGGAAAAATACCCATAGGTGAAATTTGTGTATTTTGATGTTTTATGATAGAATATGAGGTTTTAAATTATGTTAGACAACTTGTGCTACTCGGTTTTAAGTGAAAACGAGTAAAGCAGCATAATCGGTAAAAATACCTATTGTTCACAACTATGTGTTAGAGTGAGAATTTGATGTGGTCATAGAAGATAAAAATGTTCAGCATGTCATAAAACATAAGAATAAGGGCTGAAATTAAATTTCCGAGCCTAGAGGCAAAATTGTAATTTTGTAAAAGTTAGGGGGCAAAAATGTAATTTTTCTATAATGTGATCTTTGGATTAAAATAAATAGTATGAGTGCTAAATGAGCTAAATGTGTTGTTATAGATCAAGAAAGGCGTGGAATTGACCTCGAACGAGGGAAGGAAAAAGTTTTGGACTAAATCACAAAATTTCCACATTTTGCACCGAGGTAAGTTTGTATGTAAATATTATATTATTTTCATTTACATTCCTATATATTTCAGCTATTATATGGATATACTAGCTGATGTTAAAATATAAATCGACTATTGGGAGAATAAAAATAAATAATAGAGAGGAATCCCGATTGAACATTCGGAGAGATCGAATAAAATAGAGGGAGCGTAGCTAGGTCACATGTATGATGCTGAGTGCACATCATGTGTACAAGAAAGCTACGAAATACCATGTAGTAGCTAGGTCACATGTGTGATACGGGATGTATCCCATGTAGACAAGAGAGCTACGTAAGAGATAAATGTAGCTAGGTCACATGTGTGATACGGGATGTATCCCATGTAGACAAGAGAGCTACGTAATAAATAAATGTAGCTAGGTCGCATGTGTGATTCCAAGTGAAGGACACCATGTAGACAAGAAAGCTACGAGACAAATTGGCTAGGTCACATGAGTGGTATTAAGTGTTCACCATGTGTACAAGAGAGCCGAATTAAATGAAGTATGATGGTGGGGTGTGTGCTAAAACCATTAAATATCGAGGATTGATCCGAATTGTTCAACGGGATGGTTTTGTGGTGACGTTGTGGTTATGGACCTATACTTATGATGAATGAATTGTGGTGAAAATGATTTGTGGCATATCTATATATGTAAGATAAAATGAGGGTAGCATAAAGAATGTGTGAAAGAGTGAAATTTGCATTAAAACTGTTTTGGACGGTAGCAGTGATGTGATTTTGAAAAATCACCAAAAATAGGAGGAACATAATTAGAGGTTGAATGAGATGTGCAATTAAATTTTAATGAGTCTACTTTCATATAAAAGAATCAGAACAAGCAAAGCAATTTTATATTTTGAGATATTTACAATTGTGTGTGACTTACTCAGGATGAATGTGTGATCCCCTGTTTCAACTTTGAAAAATCATTAAAAATTGTACAAAGCAAATTAAGAAATATAGTTTACATACCTAAATTCCTTATTGAGTCTACTTTTAAATGAAACAAATTTCAGGGTTATTTGAATTGTGTACTGAGATAAATTCAATTCGTAGTGAACAGAGGTCAGACTAGTCGAGCTGTGTAACAGGGGAAGCTTTAACTAATAAACTGTACTAATCGGCTGAACCAAAAATTCTAGAAAAAAATTAGCAAAGATATTTATGAGTCTAGATTCAGGGAAATTTTACGGATTTGAATTTCGAGTTTTTCAACTCACGTTATGATTTATTTAGTGAATATGATGCAGGGGGGACAGCTTGATCAAATTGGGACAAACAATAAAAGTATAAAAATATTTTATAATTGAGTTATGTTGTAAACATGTTAGATTTCTTATTTGTTATTTATATACTTACTTACTAAGCTACATGCTTATCTTCTTTTCTTTTTTTTTTCTTGTCTTATAGAGTTACTAAGCCAGATTGGGAATTGAAGATCGTCGGAGACCCATCAACGCTATCAATACTTTTTGGTACATTGTGAACACTATTTTGAAATATGGCATGTATAGCAGACTTGGTTATTTTGTTACGTGTCATAAATGTCTAGGTTTAAATTACTACTTATAGTATCAAGCTAATCATTTTGTATGAAACCTTTGGAGTTAGTTTGTATTGTTAATAACAGATGTTATAATGATCAAATTGCACGCTATATTTTTGTTGGGTTTTATTTAATAGTATTTACCATGATTTGTTAATACCTCGTACCCTGTTCCGGCTACGGATATGGGTAAGGGGTGTTACATTTAGTGGTATCAGAGCTATGGTTTAGTCGGTTCTCGGACTAATAAAGTGTGTGTAAAAGTCTAGCTATACATGCCATAAAAATATTGTGATAGTGTGGTGACTCCTGACTATTCTAAATTGTGTTTTGTTTTAATATAGTAATGGATCCCTGAAGGAACTACTACGGTGATGATGTTGCTAGTAATGCACCGGCTCCCGCACAAGGGACCGTACCTGTGGAAAGTAGACCAGAGACGTTGAGATAGGGAGATGAGGCTCGGGATGCCTTTCTCCAAAGGATGAACAATTGGTATACTGAATTTATTCGAGCAAATCCAAATACTCAACCTCCTCCACCCCCTCCTATACCTCAGATGATTCCTGTAGCTGCTCAAGATGTAAATTTGGTAAGGATGAACAAGCCTCCAGTTGACAAGATTCGAAAACAAGGGGCCGAAGAGTTTAGAGCAAAGATCGACGATGATCCTGAAAAAGCGGAATTCTGGCTTGAGAATTCTACCCGTGTATTTGATGAGCTCTCATGTACACCAAGAATGCTTAAAGTGTGTTTGTATCACTTTTGAGAGATTCGCCTACCATTGGTGGAAGACTTTGGTATCGGTGGTGCCAAAAGAAAAAGTTACTTGGGATTTCTTCCGGGAAGAATTTAGAAAAAATACATAAGTCAACGATTTATGGATCAAAAACGGAAGGAGTTCCTTGAATTAAAGCAAGGCAAGATGTCTGTGGCAGAATATGAACGCGAATTTGTGAGACTTAGCAAGTATGCCCAGGAATGTGTGTCAACCGAGGCCATTATGTGCGAGAAGGTTTGAAGATGGGCTGAATGAGGACATTAAAGTGCTTGTAGGAATTTTGGAATTGAAAGAATTTGTTGTATTGGTTGATCGAGCTCTTAAAGCTGAAGAATTGAACAAAGAAAAAAGAAAAGCTGCTATTGAGGCTCGAGATGCCAGAAAAAGACCGATAAGCAAGCCATTTCAATCTCAATCAAAGAGGTCCAAAGAGGCAAACCCTCGAATGACAGTTTCAATTGGGGAGTCACACAGAGATCGTGGTAGAGCGTATCGGGGTCTAAAGCTCAAGCTACTTGGTGGCAAGTGTGGGGTAATGCGACCTAAAAGCCCGAGTGTCAGCAATGTGGCCGGCAACATTATGGTGAGTGTTGGGGAACTGAGCGAGCTTGTTTCAGGTGCGGTTCTCGCGAGCATTTTATTAGAGATTGTCCGGAGAAAGTTAAAGAAGAAAGATTTCAGAATGCTAGACAGAATACCACCGCTAGTAGAGGTAGACCACCGAGAAATACTGGAGGTGGGACTAGCAAAGTAAAGCTGCGATGAAAGACTCGATGGCAAGATCGAAGCTAGAGCACCTGCTAGAGCTTATGCTATACGTGCCCGAGAAGATGCATCATCTCCCGATGTCATTACTGGTACATTTTCTCTCTATGATACTATTGTTATTGCATTGATTGATCCCGGGTCCACTCATTCCTATATTTGCATGAATTTAGTATCTAATAAAAAGTTGCCTGTTGAGTTTACTGAGTTTACGATTAAAGTGTCGAACCCCTTAGGCCAATATGTGCTAGTTGACAAGGTTTGCAAGAATTGCCCATTAATGATTCAAGGTCACATTTTTCCGCCAATTTGATGTCTGTTACCATTTAATGAGTTTGATGTTATCTTGGGAATGGGTGGTTGACATTGTATGATGCTAAGGTAGATTGTAAACAAAAGACACTAGAGTTGAAATGTGAAAATGGAGAAATTTTTTGTGGGTTGAAACAGACGAATCAAATAAATTGCTTATGGTGATTTCGCATATGTCCGCATTGTAAATATATGAAGAAAGGGTGTGAAGCTTATCCGCTTATGTAATGAATCTTTGAGTTGCCTCAATCAAGCTTGAATCGCATCGATAGTTTGTGAGTTTCGGATGTATTTCCGGAGGAATTGCCAGGTTGCCTCCGAACAGAGAGATAGAGTTTGCCATTGATTTGTTGCCGGCATCTTGCACCGATCTCGATTGCTCCATATAGAATGGCTCCGATGAATTAAAAGAATTGAAGGCTCGGATTGCCAGGAATTAACAGATAAGGGATTTGTGAGACCGAGTTTCTCTCCCCGGGTGCTCTGTATTATTCGTAAAGAAGAAGGATGGTTCAATGAGACTTTGCATTGATTATAAATCACTCAATAAGGTGACTATAAAGAACAAGTACCCATTGCCGAGGATTGATGATTTATTCGATCGGTTAAAAAGGGCTACAAAGTGTTTTCAAAGATTGATTTAAGGTCCGGTTACTACCGGTTGAGAGTTAAGGAGTCGGATGTGTGAAAACCGCCTTTAGGACAAGGTATGGACATTATGAGTTTCTTGTAATGCCTTTCGGCTTAACAAATGCTCCAGCTATATTTATGGACTTAATGAATCGGATCTTTCGGCCATATTTGGATAAGTTTGTAGTAGTGTTCATAGATGACATTCTAATTTATTCTCGGGATGAGTTTGAACATGCCGAACACTTGAGAACCATATTGCAGATCTTGAGAGAAAAGAAATTGTTTGCCAAGTTTAGTAAAAGTGAGTTCGGCCGTGAAGTCGGATTTTTGGGACATATAGTCTCGGTGATGGTATTCGGGTGGATCCAAGCAAGATTTTCGTGATCGTTGATTGGAAACCGCCAAAGAATGTATTTGAGGTTAGAAGCTTTTTAGGCTTAGCCGAATATTATAGACGTTTTGTTGAGGGATTTTCGATGATTGCCTCTCCTATGACTAAGTTGCTGCAAAAGAATGTTAAGTTTGAATGGGTGATGAATGTCACAGAGTTTTGAAAAGTTGAAAGCACGATTGATCAAGCACCAATTTTAGTACATTTGAGCCAGGAAAAGAGTTCGTAATTTATAGTGATGCATCGTTGATGTGCCTTGGATGTGTGTTGATGCAAGAGGGTAAAGTGGTAGCTTATGCTTGAGAGACGCTTAAAACCGCATGAAAAGAATTATCCTACACATGATTTGGAATTGGCCGCTATTGTCTTTGCTTTGAAGATTTGGCGACATTATTTGTACGGTGAAAAATGCCGAATTTTTACTGATCACAAAAGTTTGAAGTATTTGATGAATCAAAAGGATCTGAATCTGCGACAGCGAAGATGGCTTGAATTATTAAAGGATTATGATCTAGTGATTGATTATCATCAGGAAAAGCAAATATAGTTGCTGATGCTTTGAGCAGAAAATTTCTTTTTACTTTGAGAACCATGAATATGGGATTAGCATTGTCTGATGATGGGTCAATCTTAGCAGAGATGAGAGCTAAACCGTTATTTCTCCAGTTGATTTGTGATGCTCAAAAGGATGATAATGAGTTGCGGACCAAAAGAACTCAATGCGAATCAGGTTACGACTCAGATTTTCGAGTTGGACCAGACGATTGTTTAATGTTTCGAGACAGAATATGTGTGCCGAAAAATAATGAATTGATTCAGAAAATATTACAAGAGGTGCACAATGGTCATTTATCGTTCACACACCGTAGCACAAAAATGTATAAAGATTTAAAGAAGTTGTATTGGTGGCCAGGGTATGAAAAGGGACATTTCTGAATTTGTAACCAAGTGTTTGGTCTGTCAACAAGTAAAAGCCGAACATCAAGTGCCTTCAGGACTACTTCAGCCGGTAATGGTGCCTGAGTGGAAATGGGACAAGATTACCATGGATTTTGTAACCGGTTTGCCTTTGACTCCTAAAAAGAAGGATGCTGTCTGGGTAGTGGTTGATAGATTAACAAAATCAGCCCACTTTATATCAGGACGTACCGATTACTCACTTGATAAATTAGCCGAATTATATATTCTTTGAAATTGTGAGGTTGCACGGGGTACCTATGTCTATAATATCGAGATAGAGATCCGAGATTTACCTCAAGATTTTGGAAAAAGTTACAAGAAGCTTTGGGTACAAAATTGAACTTTAGTACGCGTTCCATCCACAAACAGATGGTCAATCGGAAAGAGTAATCCAGTACTCAAGATATGCTTAGATGTTGTATTTTAGAATTTGGAGGTAGTTGGGAGAAATATCTATCTTTAATTGAGTTTGCCTACAATATGATTTATCATCAAGTATACAAATGGCACCGCATTTAAGCCTTGTATGGTCGTAAGTGTCGGACTCCTTTATATTGGGTGAACTCGGTGAGAAAGCAGATTCACGGAGTTGATCTAGTTAAAGAAACCGAAGAGAAAGTAAAAGTAATTGGGATTGCTTGAAAGTCGCTTCAGGACCAGAAAAAGTCATATGCAGACTTAAAAAGAAAAGAGATTGAATTTCAAGTGGGTGATAAAGTGTTCTTGAAAGTGTCACCATGGAAAAAGATTCTGAGATTTAGTCGAAAAGGCAAGTTGAGTCCGCGTTTTATTGGGCCGTACGAAATTACCGAGAGAATTGGACCAGTGGCATATCGGTTGGCCTTACCGGCAGAGTTAGAGAGAATTCATAACGTGTTTCACGTATCAATGTTACGACGTTATCGTTCTGATCCTTCACATGTGATCTCCCCAACAGAAATTGAGATTCGATCGGATATGACCTATGAAGAGGAACCAATAAAGATTTTGGCTCGAGAAATTAAACAGCTTAAGAAATAAAAGTATAGCCTTAGTGAAAGTATTTGTAGCACAGACATGGAATAGAGGAAGCTACGTGGGAACCTGAGGAGGCTATGAGGAAACAGTACCCAAACCTCTTTACCGGTAAGATTTTCGGGGACGAAAATCTCTAAAGGGGGAGAATTGTGACAACCCGAATTAGGGCCTAATCGGAATAGTGGTTTCGTGACCACAAATCCGAGATAGAAATAATTATTTTATAATTATTTTGAGGTTATGATATGATTGCATGATTGTGTGAAAATTTTATGAAGAAATTCCATGCATAAAATGCTTAATTTGAAGTTAGGGGCTAAATCGAATAAGCTGCAAAACTTGCATTCTAGAAGTTTTTAGTATGAAATTGCTTTGAAATATTAATTAGGAGGTCTTAAATAGCAATTTGACCAATTTCTAAAATTTTGGACAAAAATGGGCTTGTACATGAAAATTTTCAAAGAAAGGCATTAAGGGCATTTTGGTCATTTGTATATTAAATGAAATAAAATGGGAAAAATAACACAAAATTGGTTATCATCTTCATTAGTTGCTGCCGAAAATTGCTCTCCTCCATAGCTAGGGTTTCTTCAACTTTGAAGCTCCATAGTAAGTGATTTCAAGCCCCGTTTTTAATGTTCTTTACGTTTTTGGATTCCCGGTAGCTCGATTAAGCTTATGCTAACAATAATTCAACCTAGGGTTCATATTTGGAAAAATACCCATAGGTGAAATTTGTGTATTTTGATGTTTTATGATAGAATATGAGGTTTTAAATTATGTTAGACAACTTGTGCTACTCGGTTTTAAGTGAAAACGAGTAAAACGGCATAATCGGTAAAAATACCTATTGTTCACAACTATGTGTTAGAGTGAGAATTTGATGTGGTCATAGAAGATAAAAATGTTCAGCATGTCATAAAACATAAGAATAAGGGCTGAAATTAAATTTCCGAGCCTAGGGGCAAAATTGTAATTTTGTAAAAGTTAGGGGCAAAATGTAATTTTTCTATAATGTGATCTTTGGATTAAAATAAATAGTATGAGTGCTAAATGAGCTAAATGTGTTGTTATAGATCAAGAAAGGCGTGGAATTGACCTCGAACGAGGGAAGGAAAAGTTTTGGACTAAATCACAAAATTTCCACATTTTGCACCGAGGTAAGTTTGTATGTAAATATTATATTATTTTCATTTACATTCCTATATATTTCAGCCTATTATATGAATATACTAGCTGATGTTAAAATATAAATCGACTATTGGGAGAATAAAAATAAATAATAGAGAGGAATCCCGATTGAACATTGGAGAGATCGAATAAAATAGAGGAGCGTAGCTAGGTCACATGTATGATGCTGAGTGCACATCATGTGTACAAGAAAGCTACGAAATACCATGTAGTAGCTAGGTCACATGTGTGATACGGGATGTATCCCATGTAGACAAGAGAGCTACGTAAGAGATAAATGTAGCTAGGTCACATGTGTGATACGGGATGTATCCCATGTAGACAAGAGAGCTACGTAATAAATAAATGTAGCTAGGTCGCATGTGTGATTCCAAGTGAAGGACACCATGTAGACAAGAAAGCTCTGAGACAAATTGGCTAGGTCACATGAGTGGTATTAAGTGTTCACCATGTGTACAAGAGAGCCGAATTAAATGAAGTATGATGGTGGGTGTGTGTGCTAAAACCATTAAATATCGAGGATTGATCCGAATTGTTCAACGGGATGGTTTTGTGGTGACGTTGTGGTTATGGACCTATACTTATGATGAATGAATTGTGGTGAAAATGATTTGTGGCATATCTATGTATGTAAGATAAAATGAGGGTAGCATAAAGAATGTGTGAAAGAGTGAAATTTGCATTAAAACTGTTTTGGACGGTAGCAGTGATGTGATTTTGAAAAATCACCAAATATAGGAGGAACATAATTAGAGGTTGAATGAGATGTGCAATTAAATTTTAATGAGTCTACTTTCATATAAAAGAATCAGAACAAGCAAAGGAATTTTATATTTTGAGATATTTACAATTGTGTGTGACTTACTCAGGATGAATGTGTGATCCCCTGTTTCAACTTTGAAAAATCATTAAAAATTGTACAAAGCAAATTAAGAAATATAGTTTACATACCTAAATTCCTTGTTGAGTCTAGTTTTAAATGAAACAAATTTCAGGGTTATTTGAATTGTGTACTGAGAGAAATTCAATTCGTAGTGAACAGAGGTCAGACTAGTCGAGCTGTGTAACAGGGGAAGCTTTAACTAATAAACTGTACTAATCGGCTGAACCAAAAATTCTAGAAAAAATTAGCAAAGAGATTTATGAGTCTAGATTCAGGAAATTTTACGGATTTGAATTTCGAGTTTTTCAACTCGAGTTATGATTTATTTAGTGAATATGATGCAGGGGACAGCTTGATCAAATTGGGACAAACAATAAAAGTATAAAAATATTTTATAATTGAGTTATGTTGTAAACATGTTAGATTTCTTATTTGTTATTTATATACTTACTTACTAAGCTATATGCTTATCTTCTTTTCTTTTTTTTTCTTGTCTTATAGAGTTACTAAGCCGATTGGGAATTGAAGATCGTTGGAGACCCATCCACGCTATCAATACTTTTTGGTACATTGTGAACACTATTTTGAAATATGGCATGTATAGCGAGACTTGGTTATTTTGTTACGTGTCATAAATGTCTAGGTTTAAATTACTACTTATAGTATCAAGCTAATCATTTTGTATGAAACCTTTGGAGTTAGTTTGTATTGTTAATAACAGATGTTATAATGATCAAATTGCACGCTATATTTTTGTTGGGTTTTATTTAATAGTATTTACCATGATTTGTTAATACCTCGTACCCTGTTCCGGCTACGGATATGGGTAAGGGGTGTTACATCACTTGTACCCTAATCTATTCCCAAGGTTCAAACGAGATTCTTCTCAATTACACATTTTGATCGCCTTCTTCGAAATGTAGAAACCGATACTTGCTAGCATCTCATACTTATCAAGTTGTTCACATAATTTGCATATTACCAAATAATAATTCACAAAGCATAATATTTCATGATAATAAATATCATATCATATAAATAACATTAAATAACTTAAAATAAAAATTATGTTACCTTATTTACACATGAACTTACCTCGATACAAAATATTAGCAATCGAGCCTATTCCTCGTAAACTTTGTTTTTCTCTCGATCACGACTTGAATATTGTTTCTCTTGATCTATAATACCAAATTAATTTATTTAATACATACAGTCATCAAAACAGCCCTTAGTACAAACTTTGGCAAAATTACCATTTTGCCCCTAAACTTTCACATATTTAGACTTTTTCCCTAAGGCTCGTAAATTAAACCTCATCCTATTTTCTTATGTTTTATGACATGCTGATAATTTTTCCCTTCTATAGCAACATCAAATTCACACTCTAACATGTTCTTATGAATATTAGGTATTTTTATCGATTAAGCCCTTTTACTCGTTTTCGCTTAAAACCGAGTAGCACAAGTTTTCTAGCATAATTTAAAACCTCATATTCTGTCATAAAACACCAAAATACACAAATTTTACCTATGGGTATTTTTCCAAATATGAACCCTAGGTTGAATTATTGCTAGCATAAGCTAAATCGAGCTACCGGGATTCCAGAAACATAAAAATCATTAAAAACGGGGCTTGAAATCACTTACTATGAAGCTTGGAAGTTGAAGAAACCCTAGCTATGGAGAGAGGTAAGGTTCGGCCAAGGCTTGAAGAAGATGAACACATTTTGGCCTTAATTTCCCTTTTAATTAATTTTAATTACCAAATGACCAAAATACCCTTAATACCTTTCTTTGAAAATTTTCATGTACAAGCCCATTTTTGTCCAAAATTTTAGAAATTGGTCAAATTTCTATTTAAGACCTCCTCATTAATATTCCAAAGTAATTTCATACTAAAAACTTCTAGAATGCAAGTTTTGCAAATTATTCGATTTAGTCCCTAATTTCAACTTAAGCACTTTATGCATAGAATTTCGTCACGAAATTTTCACACAATCATGCAATCATATCATAGACCTCAAAATAATTATAAAATAATTATTTCTATCTTGGATTTGTGGTCACGAAACCACTATTCTGATTAGGCCCTAATTCGAGATATTACAATAAAATTTTGATCAATTTAGAACTTTTCATTTCATATTCAATTTGTCCCTTAATAAGGCTTACGGGGCCCAAACATACATTCAAGGTGGTTCAGGACCCAATCGAGTGCTCAAGAAAAACTCAGAGAATTTCATGCTTTAAGGCTCCACACGGCTGTGTGGGTATAGGGCACACGCCCGTGTGCTAGGGACACGCCCGTTTCCCATACCCGTGTGGCCAAGTGAATTCCACAACTTTTCATGAAACAAGTGCAGACTTCACATGGCCTGGACACATGCCTGTGTCCTTTGCCCGTGTCCTTTCACACGGCCACGACACCCTCGTGGCGTAGCCCGTGTGCAATAACCCGGGTATTCTATTTCTGATGTCATCATCACGCGCCTATGGTACACGCATGTGTACTAGGCCGTGCCCTTCCACACAGCTGAGACACACGGCTGTGTCTCTGCCCGTGTGACCATTTCCATGCATTCTAACTTGAAATTTCTAAGTGCAGGGGACACACAGCCTTCTCACACGCCTATGGGGCTATCCGTGTGTCACACACGGCCTAGACACATGCCCGTGTGTCTACCTATGTGGACAATATGAGGCTATTTACCAAGCCTCTTTGCCACCCTAGTATGCATATTTTCATGTCAATACCAACCAATACCAAATCAAGCATGATAAACATTCATTTAACCATGAAGATGCATCTATTATAGACTCAAAATGAATTTTATCCTCATTCATGGCTTAATGTAAAGTGTGTAATCTATTCCAAGCCAACACATTTTTTCAATTCTTAAAGACACAAAATAATAAGGTCTAGTCCTATACATGCCATAATCAAAAATATGAATCCTACTATATCGAGTATGACGACTGATAGTGTGATCGATATCTCTGACTTCAAGGGATCCTTGAGCTAGTTAAGTGGCACTGAAAGAAAAGGGAAAGGAAAGAGAGTAAGCATAAAGCTTAGTAAGTTACATATAAATAAATATACAACAACAATTTCACCCTTAGTTATCATACTCATAGTTCAAGGGTAAGCATAAACTTGACTTACTCATTACCGACAACTCAAGTCACACTCTCTAATTTGAACTCATTACTCATGCATACCAACTAGGTACCTGTACCACTTACAACATTATTATACTTTTCTTATTAAATCACTTTCATAACCTTTAATGTTGAACCTTTCTGAATACTACTAGATATTCTATAAGCCGCAAACATGGGATAAGTTGCCGATGCCATGTCCTAGACATGGTCTCACACTAGCTATCATCATCGAGGCCGAAGCCATGTCCTAGATATGGTCTTATACTAGCTCTCGTATATACGTGCTGATGCATGTCCCAGACACGTCTTACACTAGCACAACTCTTAGCTGATGCATGTCCCAGACATGTCTTACACTAGCACTCGTCTCAATGCCGATGCCATGTCCCAGACATGGTCTTATACTGGCTCTCATTATGTGGCCGATGCATGTCCCAGACATGTCTTACACTGGTACACAAATAACCCGAATGTCATCGCATAAATATCCGATTTGTTTCCTAGGGTTCCAACAGGATCTTTTTTGTAATGCCTAAAAAAATCCTGAAATCCAAAAATCCCGAAATCCTGAATTTTTTTATTTATTTTCGATTTTGATAAAAATTGTTTTTAATATTCTTATCCAAGCGATAATTTTAGTAGGTCTTAGCTAAGGTTGAGGTTGAATTAAGGGGTAGAAGAAATTATAATTTAATTATTAAAAGAATCAGGATTGACAAGTAGGTGGACTTTTGAATAAATGAAGAAACAATTGGACACAAAAAGAGCCTGTGGTGGAGTGGCTAAATGACGCCACATAAGGTGTAGTGAGGTGGCATTAGTAGCTAGCAAGGGGGTCCAAGGTTCGAATCCTAGCTTAGTATTTTTAGAATTTAATTTTGGCCTTCTAGAAGGATAGAAGTGGCGTGAAGATGGACTCCAAGCGGAGTGTTCAAAAGAGAAAATTAAGGAAAGTATCAAGGGGTTATCAAGGAGAAAAATAAGGAGATAAGAAGTGAGGAGTAAGTAGAGCTGAATTAGGAACTTAGGCTTGAAGAATTCAGCTATAGGGTTATAAATAGGTGTCGAATGGAAGTTGAAAAGTTAATGATGAATTTCCCTTCACCTTGTTGGCAGAAGCCCCTTTCCCCAAAAGCCTAAAACCCTTTTCTTTTCAAGATCCAAAAAGCCGAAAACCCTTTTGTTTTTTTTTCTTTCTTTTCTTTCTTTTCTTTCTACCGATTTCTATTCTCCTCTATACAATATTCTTTGTCAATCTCTTCTTCTACTCTTCTTTTTCAATCCGTGCCAAATAAACCTTATTCACCATACTAAGTTTGAAAAGCCAAAAAGTCGAATCTTCCAAGTGACGATTACCTTTGACCGAATCTAGTGTAAGTGTTGCTCTTCCAATCGGTTTTCTTTGCTAGGTATCGATTATTGTCCCTCACTTCTTTCTAATCAACTTTGGTAGGGAATTAATGTCAGATCTCAGTTTTGGATTCCTACCGATTTGCTTTTCAGATCTGAGAGATATACGTGATTTGTGATCAAAGTAGAAGCTAGTAAAGGCTTGGTGTTCAGGTAAGGTTAAGGTGAGATTTCAGATTTTGGTAAAGTATTTGATAAGTATGTGTGATTAATCCTTGAGCGATATCGATTGTAGGTTTGGGCTAAGGAGATCGCATCATGCTTGCTTACCAGGTGTGTACATACACAGCACACATACTATGAATCAGCAAAAGCCAAAATGCTGAAATGCCAAAAGTTTGGCTACGGTAGTCTTGCGAGTGCGTGAACACTCATAAGAAGAAGACGATAGGTTGCCTGAGGCCCACGGGCAATTCTGTGGACTTGGGTTGTGATTTGGCCACATGGGCCAGAATGGGCTAAATGGGCCCGATGGGCTGTTGGCCCCATAATAGGCAAAAATTGAATATTGATGCTATGTGAGAAGAATTTGTATGTGAGCATGAATATGTATATGACTGGGCCTAACGGGCCATATAAATGTGATTTGGGCCTAATGAGCCATATACAGGTAATTTGGGCCTAATAGGCTATACGAATATGATTGGGCTTAATGGGCCAGATGCAAGTATGTGAAATTGTTAGGCTTTGTAAGGGGTTTTGTGAAATTGTTAGGCTTTGTAAGGGGTTTTTGGGCCTAGTATATGATATCCACATAAGACTTAATTAATTATTTGCAACCGTGGATAAGTCATAGGGTTAAGGTGTGGCAATGGGTATATGCATGTCTAGGATTGGATCTAGGGAGAGCTTGGTACTTAAGCGGTCTTAATGACCCACCTCTTCTTCTCTAGAATCCTACCTGGTGCATAGTATTCGTTCATCTCAACTTACAAGACTTGTTAACGGGCCAAGGTAAGTGAAAATCGTAATTAAGGGAAAAAACCGAAATGCCCCTAAGGGCAAAAATAACCAAAATACCCTTAGGTGCTAAATGTAAGTTTTTTGGATGCGGCATGCATACATATGATATTCTGCTTAGGTTGCATATGGGTTGGGAATTATGGAATTGGGGAAGTATATGAGGATCGCATGGTTGCTTGACAATCGTGGATCCACCGAAAGCTTTTAAAGCCCAATATGTGAATAAAGGTAGTTCCGCAACTAGGCTACCATGGTGTGTGGGTTGGGTGGGTCGATATTTATATCCCCACATGGTGTGACGGGGGACGGAGTCGGTGTGTAGCAGATGGATAATTTGGATGGGATTGCATTGTATGATTGATGAATGATGTTTTTTTTGAATGTTTGTTTTTACCGAGGGTTGTACACACTGAGTTTGCGAAAACTCACCCCCTCTTTTATTTTATTTTTAGGTGATGCTCAGTAGAAGGTTCGACATTTGGAAGGACTCTGGGTGGCCAGCTTGCAAGATGATTTGGACTTGGGTTTTTTCCAAGCATTTAGGTTTTTACTTCTTTTTAAGTATGTTCGAGACCAGATTGTAATAAGGTTTTCATTGTGTTATTATTACTTGAATTATTATTATTTTCAATGTAATTATAAGAAGTTGAACATGGGTTTTCTAAATTATAGTATGTTTTCTACGTTTCCGCAATTAAATTTTTAAATGATAAGTTTTCTTAAATCAAATGTTTCAACAAGGTTTTTGCAACTGAAAGGTGTGTTTTTTTAAAGTTAATTAAGGTTTATTTTATTTTAAGAAGGGTTTTCAATGAAAACATGGTTTTCGCTAAAACACTTCAATGTGACACACCAGATTCGGCCATAACGCCTAAGCCGGGTTTAGGGTTTACATTTTTATTATCTCAATCATTAATATGCATTCTCAGTTCGCAATATAGCAATTCATTCTATATCAAATCAATAACAATTCAAATACATACATTAACAATGAAGTTGTATTATTTACATACAACTTACCTCGGTTTACAAAATGTACTCGACTAGTTGATTTAGTCGATTTGCTTGGCTTTCCCCCGGTCTAGGCTCGAATTCAGTATTTCTTGATCTATAATAACAAAATGCACTTATTAAGTCACTTTATCAACCTAGGCACTCAACAATTAACAATTGGGTTAAATGACCACTTTGCCCCAAGACTTTTACAAAATTACCATTTTACCCCTTAGCCCGAAAATCGATTTTTATCAAATTTATTTATTTTTTAAGACTAGAAGAACCTCTTTGACTCTTATAGCAACTCCAAATTTCCACTATTTCGCATATTTATTATCTATTTTACAACTTATGCACATTAGTCCTTTTAGGTGTTTTCATGCCCACACCTTTCACAAAAGTTGTTTATAAGACAACCAAGACTCATTTTCTTCCTTAAAAACTCAGAAAAAATCATAATATTTTCATGGAAAAACCCTAAACCATTCATCATTTTACAAAATAGCACCCTCATTTGAAAGCTCATGCTTCAAGGGTCTCAAAAATGTAAAAATCTTCAACAAAGGGTATGAAAATCACTTACTTCTAGAGATGATAAGTTGCTGCCAATTTCAAGATTCAAAACCCTCCTAAGGCTAGTAAAAATCGATGGATAAGAAGAAAAATAAAGAGAAAATGGCCTTTGTTTTATTTAATTGAAAACTAGTAAAAATTGGTGACCAAACACCACCTAATTTTTGACTTTCCCATCAATTTGTCTCCTATGACCGACCACCCTAGTCTCTAAGGGTCTAATTGCTCTTTAAAGGCCCCTAATTTTAATTCTCTATCTATTTGGCACATCTGGGTACTAAAATGCAACTTTTGCCTTTTATGCTATTTAGTCCTTTTTCGTAATCGGGCTCACAAACATCAAAATTAACTCACCAAATTTTTCATACACTAATATAATCATGTTATAACCTCATAATTGTAATAAAAAAAATTTATAGCTTCGGATTTGTGGTCTCGAGACCACTATTCTAACTAAGCCCTAAATCGGGCTGTTACAAGCGTTGTTGCCAGGGACTGTTTTAAAAAGTCATTATTTGTGAATTTATTAGTTTTACATTTTGGTTTATTTTTCTGTTTAATTTTTAACTTAATTAATTTTTCTGTAATTATTTCACGAGTTTATGTGTATTGACCGAATTATTGACCTACTCTCTGTAGACCCTGAGATAGAATGAACTTCTCGAGAATGAAGAAGACAAGTGAATCAGAGAAGGACTGAAGAAATGAAATTTGAAAATTCGAATAAAGGAAACGAAGCAAACCCTGCTCAAAGTCCTATCCTTATCGCTGATAATAGGGATAGAGCACTAAGATAGTATGCCGTGCCAGTGTTTAATGATCTTAATCCAGGTATTAGGAGACCCGAAATTGAGGCATAATAGTTCAATCTGAAGCCAGTCATGTTCCAGATGCTTCAGACTGTGGGCCAATGCAGTGGAATGCCTACCGAAGATCGTCACCTACACGTAAGATTATTTATGGAGGTGAGTGATTCTTTCAAGTTAGCCGGAGTACCCGAAGATGCATTACGATTGAAGCTATTCCCATATTTGTTGAGGGACAAAGCTTGAGCTTGGTTGAACTGATTGCCACCAAATTTAATTTCAACATTGCTAGAGTTAGCAGAAAGATTCCTTATGAAGTATTTCCCGCCTAGCAAGAATGCTAAGTTGAGGAACGAGATCACCGCCTTCTAACAAATGAATGATGAGTCCTTATATGAGGCATGGGAAAGGTGCAAAGAGTTATTACGAAAGTGCCCTCATCATGGAATCCTACATTGCATCCAACTTGAGACATTTTATAATGGTCTCAATGCTCACACAAGGATGGTAATGGACGCTTCTTCTAACAGTGTTCTCCTTTCTAAGTCTTATAATGAGGCTTATGAAATTATCAAGATGATTGCCAACAACAATTACAAATGGCTGACCAACCGAGTAGCATCAAGAAGACGAGTTGCTGGAATACATAAAGTAGACGCTCTTACTTTACTCACATATCAGGTATCATCAATATCCTCAATGCTTAAAAATCTTACTACTAATGGGTCTAACAGTTTTGCAGCACAGCCATCAAATCAATTTGAAAATATAGCCTGTGTCTACTGTAGGGAAGGACATTTGTTTGAAGAATGTCCATCAAACCCAAAATCCATGTACTACATAGGTAACCAGAACCAAAATCGAGGAAGGCAATGGCTACAATCCAATTTTTATAACCCATCGTGGTGAAACTACCCAAATTTTTCCTAGAATAACTAAGGAGCTGGAACTAGTAACACTTATGCCCAACCTAGATCGACCCAGCCACCTAGTTTTTCCCAACAAGATCAGAAACCAACCTAAGTTGAACCATCCAATGGCTTAGAAAATTTTTTGAAGGCATACATGGCCAAGAATGACGCCTTAATCCAAAGCCAAGCAACTACAATGAAAAACCTAGAAAACTAAATGGGCCAGCTTGCAACTGAACTCAGGAACCGACCACAAGGTGCTTTACTTAGTGATACAGAGAATCCGAGAAATCCGGGGAAGGAGCTTTGCAAAGCATTGACATTGAGGAGTGGAAAGACAGTAGAGCCCAACACCATTGAAGTTTAAAAGGAGCAAGCTGATGCTCAAGAATTAGAGGAAGTTCAACTGAGTGTTGAAATTCCAGTTTCACAAGAACTAGAATCTGCAAAACCCGACAAAGAAATTTCAGAACCATCTAATTCTGATAAACTAACAACCCCGTTAAATGTAGAATTGCCACAAAAGATGATCAACTAGTTCCAGTGAAGAAACCACCACCACCCTACCCTCAAAGACTTCAAAAGCAGAAGCAGGAGATTCAATTCAAGAAGTTCCTAAACGTACTCAAGCAACTTCATATCAACATTTCATTGGTTGAAGCACTTGAGCAAATGTTGAACTACGTCAAATTCATAAAATATATCCTATCCTAAAAATGAAGACTTGGAGAATTTGAGACGGTAGCTCTGACGAAGGAATGCAGTGCATATCTTCAAGACAAATTACCCCTAAAATTGAAGGATCCTGGATGTTTTACCATACCTTGCAACATTGAAGCAACGTATTGTGGTAAGGCATTATGTGACTTAGGTGCAAGTATCAACTTGATGCCTATGTCAATATTTAGAAAGTTGGGGATAGGTGAAGTTAGACCTACTACGATTACACTTCAACTAGCAAATCGATCCTTAGCACATCCAGAAGGAAAAATCGAGGACGTATTGGTATGTGTAGATAAATTTATTTTCCCTGCTAATTTTGTTATTCTAGATTTTGAAGTAGACAAAAAAGTGACAATTACCTTAGGAAGACCGTTCTTAGCAATCGGAAGGACCCTTTTTGATATGTAGAAGGGCGAGCTTACTATGCGTGTTCAGGATGATAAGGTAACATTTAACCTTTTTAAGTCTATGCGATTTCCTGACACAATTGATGATTTTTCTACAGTATCCGATTTAGAGGATTTAATAGTGGAGAAGGAGCTCAGCTATGTTGAAGATCCATTGGAACAAATTTTGACATCAGATACTCCGAATGATGAAGAGGAGGATGAATACTTAGCTTTGTTAGAAGCTAATCAAATGGGATTTAATCATCAATCCCATTTTGAATCTTTGGAGTTAGAGAAAAGGGATTATGCCCAGCCAAAAGCGTCAATTGAGGAGCCACCTAAATTAAAACTAAAGGTACTACCTTCACATCTAAAATATGTTTATTTAGGTAACTCTACTACTCTGCCTGTGATTGTTCAGCAGAATTAACTGTTGAGCAAGAAGAGAAACTTATCTTGGTGTTGAAACAATTTAAGAGGGCTATTGGATGGACCATAGCCGATATTTGTAGTATTAGTCCATCTGTATGCAAGCACAAGATCATACTAGAAGATGGAAAAAAAGGGACGATTCATGGACAACGAAGGCTAAACCCCATTATGAAGGATGTAGTAAAGAAAGAAATCATCAAGTGGTTAGATGCGGGTATAATTTACCCCATCTCAGATAGTTCATGGGTAAGTTCGGTCTAGTGCATGCCAAAGAAACGAGGTATCACAGTCATTGAAAATGAGAATAATTAGTTGATACTGACCAGAACAATTACGGGATGGAGAATTTGCATCAACTACCGGAAGCTAAACAAGGCGACTAGGAAAGATCACTTTCCTTTGCCATTTTTGGACCAGATGCTAGATAGACTCGCAGGGCGAGACTACTACTATTTTCTCGATGGATACTTGGGGTATAATCAGATTACAGTAGCACCAGAAGATCAGCACAAGACAACATTCACCTACCCGTACTGTACATTTGCATTTAGACGCATGCCATTTGGATTATGTAATGCACCTGCTATATTTCAAAGATGTATGATGTCTATTGTTATTGACGTGGTTGAGAAGTATTTGGAAGTTTTTATGGATGATTTTTTAGTATTTGGAGATACTTATGAAGATTACTTAGCCAATCTAGTGAAGGTACTAAGGCGATGCGAAGAAACAAACCTAGTACTCAACTGGGAAAAGTGCCACTTCATGGTACGAAAAGTGATTGTTCTAGGGCATCGGATAACGAGACATGGAATCAGAGTAGATAAACCAAAGGTAAATGTTATTGAGAAACTCCTACCTCCAACATCTGTAAAGCAAAGGTAAATTTGATGAAGAGTGCTTAAGAGCTTTCAACGATTTGAAAAGTCAATTAGTTACGACACCCATAATCGTCACACCAGACTGGGATTTTCCATTCGAATTGATGTGTGATGTGAGTGACTTCGCGATAGGAGCTGTCATGGGCCAGCTAAGGAACAAATTTTTTCATCCTATCTACTATGCAAGTCAAACTCTGACAGGAGCTCAACTGAATTATACGGTAACAAAAAAAGAGTTACTCGCTATTGTTTGCTTTTGACAAGTTTCGATCTTATCTGGTAGGTACCAAAGTGACTATTTATACAGACCACTCAACGATTAAGTATTTACATGCCAAGAAAGACGCTAAGCCGAGGTTGATCCAATGGGTACTTCTACTTTAAAAGTTTGATCTAGAAATTTAAGAGTGGAAAACCAAGTAACAGGCCACTTGTCTAGACTGGAGCTGCAAGAAGGGAACTCTCCTCTTATACCAATTCAAGAAACATTTCCGAATGAACACATACTGAAGGTAAATAATGTCCATAATACCCCTTGGTTTGCTGATATTGCTAACCATTTAGATTGGGTTTGATGCTGATTGATAAGATGTATCATCAAAGGAAAAAGTTTCTTCACGATGTGAAGTACTATTTCTGGGAAGAACCATACTTGTTCAAGAAGTGTGCAGATCAAATGATCAGGAGATGTGTGGTAGAAGATAAAGTACAAAAGACTCTATACCATTGTCACTCAGCTCCAAGTGGGGGACACTTCGAAAGTACTCGTACTACGGCCAAAGTATTGCAAGCTGAATTCTTTTGGCCAACACTATTCAAGGAAGCATACGCTTACGTAAAGAGTTGTGATCGATGTCAACGGGTCGAAAATGTCACCAGTAGAAATGAGATGCCTCGCACAAATATCATTGAGGTAGAATTATTTGGTTTTTGGGGTATTGACTTCCTCAGTCCTTTCCCTCCGTCTTTTGGTCACAAGTATATCTTGGTAGCTGTAGACTATGTGTCTAAGTGGGTCGAGGCTAAAGCTTATCCAACAAACGATACTAGGGTTGTAATAAAGTTTTTGCAGAAACACGTGTTCACAAGGTTTGGAACCCCAAGAGCTATTATTAACGATGAAGGGTCCCATTTTGTGAACAAGTGGTTGAAATGGTTGTTAGATAAACATGGAGTGAAACACAAGGTTGCTACAGCTTACCATCCACAGATGAATGGGCAAGCTGAACTGGCAAATAAGGAGATCAAAGGTATACTTGAGAAGGTAGTTTGCCCGAACCGACGAGATTGGTCCCAAAGACTGGATGTTTTTTTTTGGGCTTACAGGATAGCATACAAGACACCTTTAAGGATGTCACCCTACAGGTTGGTCCTTAGGAAAGCTTGTCATCTGCCCCTGGAGTTAGAACATAAAGCTTATTGGGCCCTTTGACAACTCATCTTGGATCTTAAGCTTGCTAAAGAGAAACGGATGCTCCAACTCAATGAGCTAGAGGAATTCCGAATGTTCTCATACGAAAATGCCAAATTACTCAAGGAGAGACTTAAGAAATGGCATGACAAGCACATTCGAGTTCGAGAATTTGAAGCAGGTCAGCAAGTTTTGTTATTTAATTCTAGATTAAATTTCTTTCCAGGTAAACTAAAATCATGTTGGTCCAATACATTTACGATGCATCACGTCTATCCATACGGAGTTGTTGAACTTCAAGGTAAGTGAGGTAATTTTCAAGTTAATGCTTAGTGTCTGAAACATTACTGGGGAGATAAGACTGAACGGAATCAAATTTCATTCATTTTATCAGATGTTTGAATTTTCTTATTTTCCTTTTTAATAAATGATTTAGGGTATATTTCCGGGATTAGTATGTTTAAATAAATTCTGTCTAGGAGATTAGAACTTAAGCGGGACCGCTTGTGACCCCTCCAATCTTTCCTGGAAATTGATTTTAACATAATTTTCCGAGAAATTATTCCCTAAATAGAAAATTAAATTTTTCGTTTTTTAAATAAAAAGGTCAATTTTGACCTAAGTTTTAAATTGCAACTCAATTTCAAATTTTCATTAAGCCTAAGGACTTAATTGAATTATTTTTAAAATTTGGTTACTCTTTTTGTAAATATTAAAACTAGATGCCTCTAATTGTAAATATTTTCAGAAGGCTTCTCGAATAAATGTTTTTAATTTAATAAAAAAATAGATGATAATTATTAATATATAATTATATCCATTATAATATATATTAATTATTATCAATTTTATATAGAGTTAGGATTAGTGTTAATTTAATCATATTTTATTTGACAAGTTTTTAATAATAATAAAATGATAATTTTTAATATATAATTATATCTATTATAATTTATATATTAATCTTTATCAATTTAGCATAGAATTAGGATTAGTCTATCTTATTTTTAAATAAATTAATAGTATTAATAATTTAATATGCGTATATTTAATTATTAATTGTTGTTATCTTGGATTAAAATTAGAACTTAGAGTTTTTAGCTATTAAATTTCTCTAAGAATTCTACTTTAAGTCCTATTCTCTTCATTATAAACACCACCTACTCCATTCATCATTCATTACTCAAAATCCTAAAGCACCTTCAAAGTGAAACCCTTAGCCCTATGACCATTCGGCGCGAAGCACCCCAAGACCCAACTCCACCACGCACCACGCCACGCGCGCACACCTACCCTCATCGTGTGCAGCTCATCACACCAAGTTATGCCACTTCTTGCTCCTGCTCGATGAGTCTGCTTGCTGTCCAGCACTTGTGCGGCACACACCTACACCAAGCCCCTTAGCCAAATCCTCCAACCTACTTTCATTTGACCTCTTTTGTTTATTAATTATTTTTAGGAGTTCTTAATTTTATAAAAAGGCTGGTAAGACAATTTTTTCTCCTAAATTTTAATTTTATTCAATTATTTAATTTTTCAATTTATTGAATCATTAATAATTCTTATTAATTAAATTTTTGAGAAAATATTTGTTTCCATCTTTTGCTCAGGTTAATCATGCCTCGCAAGAGAACTCGTGCTTGTGCCCAAATTGATGAAACACAAAACAAGTTCCATTGTGAAGAAGCCAAAGCAAGATACAAGAGTATCTTTAAAAATCAACAGATGCATCCAGAGAAAGGCTTTGCATTGAAAGAGAGCAAATACAAAGACTTTATGGCACGTATTTGTCAAGTTGCTGAAGCCCTCAATTGGGAATTATTTTATGAAAAGAGGCCTTGTGCGGATGAGGAACTAGTTCATGAATTCTACACGAATTTAACCTTAAGCGATTTGACAGATGTTTTAGTTTGCAGAATCAAGGTACTAATATATTCAAATACTATAAATGAGTTCTTTGAATTACCTGATTTCGAAAACAATGAATATTGTTCTTTGATGAGCAACATCGAGCCTGAAAATTTGCAAGAAATTCTTGAAGAAGTTACAGTTCCAGGTTCTAAGTGGACTGTGTCAAAGCAAGGAATCCACACTTGTCGAAGAGAATCTTTGATACCACTTGCAAAGGTATGGTTCTATTTCATCTGTTTCAGCCTTATGCCTAGTTCGCGTGGGACTACAATCTCGTTAGAGAGAATGGTCTTATTATATTCGATTTTAACTAGAAAGACCATTGATGTGGGAAAAATCATCCTACGAGAGATGAGGAATTGTTCTGCTAGACGTTTTGGCCCACTTACTTCCCCTTTACGATATCAATTCTGTGCTTAAAAGCTGAGATTCTTGCAAAGTAAAGAAGACAGGGTATAGCCAGGGCACAATCACAGATTAGGACCTCTACCAAGTAGCTGGAGATTCTGTTCTACATCAGTGAGTTAAAGAAAGTGAGGATCCCGATGAAGAGGAAGAAGAACCCATAGAGATCGAGCCAATATGATCGGCTGAAGTCCCTGAAAGGGTGGAACTAATAGAACCAGAAGTTGAACCTAATGATGAAACTTCAATATTTAGAGCTCAACCGCCTAGCCCAGATCTTCAAGATGAACTGCCAAAGTTAATGGACATAGTGCAGCATATGCAATTGCAGCAACAAGCTTACTGGAGTTACTCAAAAATAAGGGATGACTCGATGAGAAGTGCTCTTAAGAAAATTTACAATGACCCATTTATTTTTGTGCCTGAATTTCCAAATTTTATATTTGAACCATGGAGTCCATTATCGAAGAAGGAGCGAAGCAATTCATGAAAAGGCAATAATGATGGAGCAAAAGATGAGTCAAATTCGGAAGGGTCTACAAATAAATAAAAGGGGGGATCTTGACCTTATTTTATTTCTGTTCTTAGGTCATTTTAGGATTTGGTTTAATTAGGAATTTTCGCATAATAAGAGAGGAAAATCATAGATAAATTTTGAACAAGTGGGAAAGTATAAAGTGTGACAATAGGTATATACATGTCTAGGATTGGATCTAGAGAGAGCTTGGTACTTAAGCAGTCAATTTGGCTCACCTCCTCTTTTCTAGAATCCTACTTGGTGTATAGTATCTATTTACTTTACACAATGAGGACATTGTTCATCTTAAGTAGGGGGACTGAAAAATTGAATTTGAATTATTTCCCCTCAGAATAAATTTTTCTTTTAATTAAGATTAGGATTTATTTTGTTCAATAAATTTGAAATTTTGTTAAGTATGCTAAACTTTAGTATAAATAAAGTTCTATTATTTCAATAAATTATTATGTTAGCTTAATAATGATATGAATGTATTTTTAATAAAGCATGCAAATCGCACCATAAAATTTTAGTTCTTTACGAAAGTTAGGCATGCATGAAAGTTTAAGTCTTTAGAATTGACTTAGTAGTTTCTTGAGGTGAAATCCTAGGAAGCATGGAACATTGAAAATGATTTAAGCAACTTTTGTTTGGACCGTTTGAGCCTTTCAAACGAAACATGATGAAATTTTTTTCCTTTGAAACCCAACTTTGAGACTATATGGCCTAATTTTATTTTGAACCCTTGCAAATTTAGCCATCACTTCTCTCTTAACTATCTTAAAATTGTCTCAAACACTAGACTTAGTACTATTCAAAGTATTCTTTAAAAATAAGTTTGGAGGAGCTGAAAAAAGTATCGAATGCTCTAAAATTGTAGTACATTCAGCAAAATGCTCGAATTAAAAAAAAAGAGCATGAGTTCTTAAAATAAGATGTACAAAAGAGCATGTGAAAGCAAAAAAAGTTGATGTATTGAAGGTATTTATTTCAAAGGTCCTTTGCAAGCTGAGTCTAGGGTTTAAGGATCTAAATTTATCTATCTTTTACCTACCCTTAAGCCCAGCCACGTTACAACCTTGTTAAAGACCTATTGATTCAAAAATTCCAATGCTACCTACATTAGTGGAGAGAAATTGCTACGTACAACATATGAAGGCATAAGTTAAACTTGATGATTGTAGCTTAATCTTGAATAAAGGGAATAAAATTACATTAGGAAGCATTTAGTCTAATTTTTGCTATCATAATAGTTGTTGAGATTTATTTGAACAATATGTACAATATGTATACTTAAATAGCATAACTATCAAATTTCTTGTCTTTGAGCATAAGTATATTAAATTCATAATTTTGGGAAAAATTTTGTTCTGAAGGAATTTTTCAAAGGTGTTTGTAAGAAATTCTTTTCAAAATTTTTTCATTACTCGGGATGAGCAATGGATTAAGTTTGGGGGCGTGGAAACACGAAAATTTATGCTTTTTTACATGCCCTTTTTAACTTAAAATCACACCATTTCGATTAAATTCGTGTCGAAAAATAATTAATTTTTATAAAATAATTAAAGTGCATTTAAAATATGAACATGTTGAAATTTAGTTAATTTTATAATTATTTTTTATAAATTTTGGTTATTTTTGACAGATTCACACAAAGGGCGAAAAATGGCTCGGAAGACATTGCAAGAAGCACAAAACTGAGAAGCAATTTGAAGTATCAAGGCGAATTAATTTCCAGCCTAAGACGGTCGAATTATGTGTATTAATTCATAATACAATTAATTTTAATTTATACCCAATTTAATTTGGGCTAAATAAATTATTATTAATTAATTATGAAAAAAGTGGTCTAGTTGAACCGAACCGATTGAATTGAACTGGCCAAGGATTGGGCAGCCCAAAACCGTCCATATGCTGACCCAAATCAGCTAATTAACTGATTAATTGAGCTTACAAAGAAGCCCTTGAAGACTTGACAAAGTTGCATTCAAGCCCCTCCACAATTGGTGGCTTTATGGATTTGCCCTATGCCATATTTAGTAAAGTTGAAAGCATCAACTTTGCCACTTGTGTGGCCGGCCAAAGGAGGGCACTTTTGGCTGATAATTTCAGCTATTTTTAGCAGCCCTCTTTAGCTATAAAAACCCCCTTGGCTGATCATTCAAAGCATCTCATTCATTCCTTATTCATTTCACAACACTTCTCTCCTCTCTCATTCTTTTTCTCTCATTTTTCCATTTCAATTACCTTGCTCTTGTGCCAATTTCTTCCATTGGAAAAGGGGTGTTCTTAAACCATTTTGGAGCAGCAATTGAGTGTTCATCGAAGCCTTGATTGGCGAGGACAACAAGAAGGAAGAACGGAGCAACCTAGTTAAGCCTCAGAAAACCGCCGGATTTGATTCTTGTTCCTTATCTCTTTAATTTTTGTTGTTGTTATGATGAACATATCTATGAGTATTCATGTTTTTGGAATGTTTAATTTAATCAGTTTAGCTTGAGTTTAATTAGTGTTGGTTTGATTGTATTTTATTTACTTAAATTATTAAAATTGTGTTTATGTTGTTATAGGCCTCGGTAAAATGCTTGATTAAGTAAAATCATGCCTAAGTTATTCTTGCATTATGATTGTGAGGTAACTAATGAATTAATTATTTAAACGGATTGAAATTGTAATTAATTGGCACAGTACTTAATTAGTGCATGTTTATTCTTCTATGGTAGCTGAAGGTTAAATTAGAAATGTATCTAGCGATATTATTGCCTTGCATAACTTGTAGGATTATTGTGATTAAACTATTTCAAGGTAGGGATACCTTGTTACCTCACATAGTCTTTTATATGCTTATTAGATTTAATTAATCGTTTGAATTGACATAGGGATATGCAAGAGATTAGTTTAGTTTCATGAGTATGTATGTGCAATAACATGTTTGCTTACTAGAATCTGTTTAGTCGTTTGAATTGACATAGGGATATGTCAAGAGATGAATGGATTTTGGTATGTAAGTAAGTTCATAAGTTAGCAAATTACCGAGTTGCTGTGAATTTATTTGTAACGACATAAGCATGAGTTTAATAATTCTAAGTTAAAGAAATGTAATTAATCCAACTCAATTATGTCATCTTGATTAAATCATATTTTGAAATAGTGCATTCAAGATTTATTTCTTTAGTTTACTTAGTTTAAAATCTTAGTTTTTAATCACCCTCTTCAAACAAAATATTTTTTCTCACCAAAGTGTTTTAAAAAAAATGCATAAATAGTTCTTTTCACAATCCCCGTGGGTACGATAACTCGACATTTACTTGTCACTTTATTACTTGTTGCGATTGTGTACACTTGCACATTTCCGTCATTCCAATACTGAAGAAACCATCCAACCTCTTGCATGATTCATGCATGAAATTATGCATGAATCAACCAACCATGAACCTTTTCCTCCACATTTCATGGCTGGCCAAGCAATGGAGCAATTCAAGGGATCTTTATGCTATTTTTAGCAAACTCCTTAGCCATTCCTCCATTGTAAATAGCACCTTTCATTTCCCATTGCAAATCATCCTCAACGCACATTCCTCTCATCTATCTTCCTTCTCTTTGACGCATACGCCCTCTATTTCTCCTATTCCCTTTAGCTAGCATTTTCCTTGATAAAATCTCTCTTGGCCAGCCACATATTTAGGAGCAACCACGGGGATTGAAGGAAGCCCCCACGATCAGTCTTCGGAGAATCGTAGAAATCATCAAGAGTTTCTTCTTTCCTATTCTATAATTTTGTTCTTAGTTATTCAACATGTTTGCAATTTGTTTTAATGTATTTCCAATAACAATGATGACTTAATTATTTTTTTGCTAGAATGATTACATTAATTTGATAAAATTTATTTGATTCATGTTTATTATGTTCTGTACCATAGTTGTTCATGCTTCCAATTAAAATCATTTATGTATTTTATGCATTAAAATATGTTTTGATGTGTAACACCCCTAACCTGTATCCTTCGTCGAAACAGGGTTTTAGAGCATTACCAAAACTTTCACAACATTTTACAAATAATTTATGTAAATTACTTTTCATTAACTGAGATTATTCAAAAAATACCTTAATTGGACCCTCGAGGCCCAATACAAACATTAGAATCAAGTCGGGACTTAATCAGGAACTCTAAGAATTTTTCGTGACATTTCAAAAATTTTCCAAGTTATAGGGCTCACACGCTTGTGTGGTCCAAGGGACACGCCTGTGTGACCCTGGGACACGCCTATGCTATAGGTCGTGTTCGACCCTATGTAACTCTCTGACTTGTGCATACGGCCATGCCAGATGCCCGTGTGCTTCGCCGTGTGGTTAATTAATTCATTTCGAAATTAGGTGCAGGTTTTGTAACAGCCCGTTTTTAGTCAAATTGGAATAGTGATTTTGGGACCAAAAATCCGAGCTTGAAAATTTATTTTAATATCATTTTAAGTGTTTACAACATGATAGTATGTATGTGCGAAAGTTTCGTACAGAAATTTTACTATTTGAATGGTTAATTCGATAAAAAGGACTAAATCGCGTAAAGTGCAAAAGTGTTGTTCTATTAGCTAAAGGTATCTAATGGCTATAGAACTTTAAAGTGGAGGTCCTTAAGAAGTAATTAGACCATTAGTGAGTTAGTGGACAATTATGAGCTTGGTTTTATGGAAATTATTAAGATTTAAAGGTTATATTAGTAAATTTAGTTATTAATGATTAAATAAATGAAATAAAAATATGTTTCGTTTCTTTAGTCTTCATCATTAACTGATTCTAGGGCTTGAGAATCCATTTTCATTCCTTTTCATTCAGCCAAGCTATTTTGTTCAATTAAGGTACGATTTTTGCTCGGTTTTTGATGATTTCTATGTTTTTGATGTCGTTGCTTCGTGTTCTAGCTAGCTCGTAACTTAGATTTTGAAACTGTTAAAGATTTTGAGAGTTTCAACTTTTTAATCTCTGAGTAAGTTTAATGTTGAAATATGAAAGCTTGATGATAGATTTTCATGTTTTGTAGAGTGATTTTTGATGAAAATGCTAAAGAGGGATTAAATAGAGAAAGTGTAAAGTTAGTGGTTAAAATGTGAAATAAATAAAAATTATGGGATGCTAGGGGCACTATGGTAATTTGGCTAGCATGGGTTAGTCTTGAATTTCATTAATTTGTGATTTTGTGAAATTAGGACTAAATTGTAAAAAATGTAAAATTTTTGGGGCAAAAGTGTAAATGTTTTTTAAAGTGTATTTTGGACTAAATTGAATGAATAAATGATTGAATAAGTTGATTTTGAATATAATTAGATCAAGAAAATCGGAATACGGACTTGGATCGGGGAAAAGATAAAGTTATTGACTAATCGACTCGATTCGTTGTTTTAGCATCCGAGGTAAGTTTGTATGTATTAGGCATTGTAATAATTATGATGTAGTGCTTTGATATTGCATAAATTATATATACGGGACTACAAATATGTTCAATGACAAATCGGTTATTTGTGGCACTTGGTGTGCGAAACAATATAGCTTCGGCTATATACGACACTTAATGTGCGATTCGACATAGCTTCGGCTATACATGGCACTTAGTGTGCGATTTGAGATAGCTTTGACTATATACGACACTTAGTGTGCGAGATATCGAGTATGGCACTTAATATGTGAGATATAGAGTATTCAACGGCATTCCGTGTATGTATGAACTTGTTATGGATTTGTATAGGTATGTACATGTATGTTATGAGCTTAAACTCGAAGAAGTTACAAAGTTTGTATATAAGCTTATGAATAAGCAGTTGAAAGGTTTGTTAGTAATCACAAAGTACATAGTAATATGTTTAGATTGATGAATGTTGTATTTGGGATTAGATAAGTTTATATCATACGAAAGCTATGAAGATTACTTTGTGTCATTTTTCTATGTTTTATAGTGAAACAAGGCTAGCTCAGGTCCGGGAGTTGTCAGGAACATCATCACATTATCAAACATCTAAGTTGGTACTTTTGGATTATACATTTTTTCCATATGGCATGTATAGGCTAGATGTGGTATTTTGGTTGTGATTATAGCCATGAGATTTGGCTTGTAAATTGTATATGTTTCAGTTTGATTATATAGCCATGAGTGATGGCTTATTTTGGTATGTTTGGTATGAATGTGGTTATGGTTTTATAGTTTCTCAAATGGTTAATTTATTTGTGGAGTATATAATGCTTGAGAAATGCCTTGATGAGGTATGATTTTAGATGTAATGTGGTTATTTATAAGGAAGGTATGTGAGTGTGAATTATGGTAAATGAACTATATAGATTGATATTGTTTTGACATGTATTTGGTTAAGTAAATGGTAGTGATTTAAGATTTGGAATAGATGAAATTATAAAAGCATGAATTGTACATTTGGTTGATGATTTTGGCTACCTAATTGTATGATGAAATGGTACCATTTTGGTTATTTAGGTGAGCATGAATAATGGTGGCAAATTGGCCTTGCAAATGGCCTATTTTTGTCTAGATGGGTAGAGACACGGGCGTGTGTCTCAGCCATGTGTGACACACGGTCATGTTACACGGTCGTGTTTCCCCTGGTGGTAAAATTTAATTGAAGTCAGTATACTCCACAAGGTCGCACACACAGGTGTGTGGCTGGCCGTGTGGTACAAGTCAGTATACCCCCTAATTGGCACACGGCCTAGCACACGGGCGTGTGACTTGGACGTGTTGCATAAGTCAGTATACCCTATAATTTTGGCATGGTCTAGCACAAGGCCTGGCACAGAGGCATGTGTGGCCACTTCAAAGGGCACACGGGCTAGACACACGGGCGTGTGGTTGGCCGTGTGACCCAAGTCAGTATGTATGCCCTGTTTTCACACGGCCTGAGACACGGGCGTGTCTGGAGCCGTGTGAGGCACACGGCCTGTTCACACGGGCGTGTGACCCCTGTATGGCTGAAATTTTTTCTAAGTTTCTAAAATTTTCATATGCTATCGGTTTAGTCCTGAACCACTTCTAAAGCATTTTTAAGGCCCCGTAGGCCTTTATATGGGACAATGTGATTGTGTTGAATGATTTATGAGAATGAATGATTTATGTTTGATAAATGTATGCTATATGTTGTAAATTGATTGGTAATACCTTGTAACCCTATTCCGGCAACGAATACCGATTACAAGTGTTACAGGTTTCACACAGCCAAGTCGCATACCTGTGTTGCCACACGACTGAGACACACGCCCGTGTCTCTGCCTGTGTGCTCAATTCTGAGCATTTTGTTTTTCCAAAATTTAGGGTGCAAGGGACACACGGCCTAACTACACGCCCATGTACCCGGTCGTGTGTCACACACGGTCTAGACACACACCCGTGTGTCTGCCCATGTGGACAAAATAAAACCATTTCTAGCTTCATTTCTCATCCAAAATCACATCCATGACCTGCACTTGAAACACACATCCAATACCAATCATTCCAAGCATTCAAATTAAACTAATTCTATCATTCAACATGGCATATCATTACATGCATACATGTTCATAATCTTGCCTTAGTTTAGTCCATATGTTAGACATAATAGATCAACTACTTAACACATATGTAGCTACCATAGTATGACATTACAAATATATCAAAACAAACCATTACTAGCGATTCCAATAGCTAGATTATAAGCATCATTGCCATTTACAAGCCAATATGGAAAATATAACCTATACATGCCATTACAACCATAATTGATTTACCATATATATCGATATAAGCCGATGGATAGTGTGAGTGATCTTTGCCAAGCTTCCAATCCAACGAGCTTCCGATTTACTATAAAACAGGGAAATAAAACTAAGTAAGCATAAAATGCTTAGTAAGTTCGTATAACATGGTACTTGACTTACCATTCATTCTATTTCGAGGTAACTATGTAAGGAACATTCATTCTATTTGATCTCAAGCCCTACACATATCCTCATTTCCCTTTGTTAGTCATATATTCCGTAATAACAAAAAATATATATGGGCTCAATAACAATCAAATTTCCATGCACATAAACTTTCCACAACATGTATAATTCACATTACTATATCTCAAGTACATTTTCATAAAACACTTCTCGAGTTCAGATTATTTCATATCACAACTTTACACATTTTACTCAAAATATCAATGTCACACGAGTAGTAGTACACTCAAAGTGTACAAGTCTATAATCAAGAATGAACATATATTCATCAGATAAAGTCCATGTATAATTATCATCATCTCATGTTTTCATAAACCATTTGTCAAGTAGCATCATTTTCATGGATTTTAGACAACTACGTGTAATAACTCATTTCTTATTCATGTCCTTTCATGTCAAGATTTTTACCCGTTGAATTCGTTTGGAACATCGATGGATACACATGTAGTACACCCAAGGTGTACAATTTAGAATCCGTCAGTTCATGTCCAGTGATACCTATAAAGTACTATTTTAAAGAATACACTTTCGAGCCACACATATATACAACAGGATTACCAGTCTAGACTAAATCCTCTTTATGACATATGCTCTATAGAGCTTGATCTGAATTACCCGTCCGGGCTAAATCCAATCCATAATATATGACATTTTAATCTTTATAGCTACTAGAATTCAACTTTTGCATTTTATGCGATTTGGTCCTTATCGTAATTAAGCACATAATCGATAAAATTTTCTTATCAATAGTTTCACATGACACTTGTATCATATTATGGACCATATAATAAAATAAAAATAAATTTTATTTTCAGCTCGAATTTGTGGTCCCGAACCACTGTTCTGATTTCACTGGAATTGGGCTATTATATGATGCTTTAGAAATTGTTGATCAATCCTAACCAGATGGTGATTAATAGACATAATAATTGGAAGGTGCATGCTTAATTATTTTCATGTGTCCGATAATTCTTTTTATGCATTTTCAACTGTCTAGAAGCACACGCTATTACTTTGCCTTCCTGCATCAGAACGCAGCCTAAACCATTTAATGATGCATCACTATAAATCACAAATTCTTTACCCAAATCTGGTTGAACCAATACTGATTCCTCGGTTAAAAATGCTTTCAATTGATTAATGCTTTGCTAACATTTCTCAAACCACTCAAACTTAACATCTTTCTGCAATAATTTTGTTAACAGTGTAGCGATCATTGAGAATCCCTTGATGAATCTTCTATAATATCCAGCTAAACCCAGAAAACTTCTAACCTCAGATATATTTCTGGAAAGCTTCCAATCAATAATAGCTAAAGTTTTGTTCGGATCAACTCTGATACCCTCAGCTAATACAACATGTCCCAGAAATTCAACTTCTCGAAGCTAGAATTCACATTTGCTAAACTTGGCTAATAATTGCTTTTCGTGCAAAGTTTGTAAAATAATTCTAAAATACTCAACATGCTCTGTCTCATCTGGTGAATAAATCAAAATATCATTGATGAATACCACGATGAATCTGGCTAAAAACGGTTTGAAAATTCTACTCAACAAATCCATAAATACTGCAGGTGCATTAGTCAAACCAAATGGCATCACAAGAAATTCATAATGTCCATACCTGGTTCTAAACGCAATTTTTGGCACATCTGAGTCTTTAACTCGTAACTAATAATAACGAGAACGATAGTCAATCTTTGAGAACACTATTACACCTTTCAACTGATCAAATAGATCGTCAATACACTGTAATGGATCCTTATTCTTAATCGTAACTTTGTTGAGCTGTCGATAATCGATACATAATTGCATTAAACATACTTTGTTGAGCAAAACCCTTATCTGTAAACTCTTGCAAATACGATTTCAATTCTTTCAACTTTGTAGATGTCATTCTATAAGGAGCTATCGATATTGGAGAAGTTCCCGATACTAACTCAATAGCAAACTCAACTTCTCTGATCTACGGTAACCCGGGCAACTCTTTCAAAAACACATTTGGATATTCACATACCGCTGGAACCAATTCTAGCTTCAACTTAAAAACTCTAGAATCAAATATGTAAGCAAGATACACATTACAACCGTTTCTATCATAAATCTGTGCTGACATAGCTGAAATAACATTAAACATACTATCCAGTCTATCTAATTCAATCTGAAGCTTTTAACCGTTCCGACATTTAACACAATAAGCTTTCGTCTATAGTTTACAATGACATCATGCAGAGTCAACCAATCCATACCCAAAATAACTTCAAAATCATCAAATGGTAATAACATCAAATCGACTGGAAAGTTACAACCCCAAATCATCAAAGGACAATTTTTACAAACCTTTTCAACTAACACATAGTGACCTAAGGGGTTCGTTACTTTAACCACAAGTTCAGTGGACTCAACATGAAATTTCTTACTTGACACTAGATTTGTGCATACATACGAATGTGTTGATCCCAGATCAATTAAAGTAGTAACATTATTATCAAAGATAGAAAATGTACCAGTGATAACATCTAGTTGTGAAGCTTCCTCCCATGCACATATCGCATAACCTCTAGTCGGTGCTGGTGCCTCGGATTTCACAGCAAAGTCCATGGTCCCAGTGCGACTATTAACTATATTTCTAAGGTTCCATGGCAGTCTCCCTCTTGCGGCTATGTTACTCGGTCGAACAGTTTGAGCCTTTTTTTTTGGACCAATCAGGGAAATCTTGGATAAAATGTTCATATGAACCACATTTGAAACACGCCCCGTCTTTCATCTTGCATTCACCAAAATGTCGTCGTCCACATTATTGACAATCAAGCTTACAGTTCTTAAGGCTACTTACGCTCGCTACAGACATAGCCTGAGGTTTTGAACTCACATGCTGTTCACCACAGTCTCTACCAGAATATCCGACTGAAGCAGACGAACAATTATGATATTCTTTTGACTTCTTTGATGGTGATTGATAAGATTTTCCCATTGATCTCTTTCTCAAGTCTCAAGCTTTATAATAAGGTTTTTTTTAGCTTTGCTCAATTCTTCAGCTTTATGTGTTTGGTCAACTAAAACAATAAATTCTTTCAATTCGAGTATCTCGACTAACAACTTTATGTCTTCGTTTAAACTGTCTTCAAACCGTTTACACATGGAAACTTCAGTTGGTATACATTCCTGAGCATACTTGCTCAATCTAACAAATTTCTTCTCATACTCTAACACTATCATTTGACCCAATTTAAGCTCAAGAAACTCTTTACGTTTCTGGTGAAGAAACCTTTGACTTATGTACTTCTTCTAAAAAACTATTTGAAAGAATTCCCAATCTACTCGCTCTCTTGACACTACTAAAACCAAAGTGTTCCACCCCTAATAAGCTGAGACTTTTAGTAAAGATACAACACATTCACGTCCTGCCAGTGTACAAGACAATTCATCAAAAACCCTGATCGTGTTTTCCAAATAGAACTCAGCCTTCTCTGGATCATCTTCAAATGTAGTTTTAAATTATTCAACTCCATATTTACGAATTGGGGAACTCATATTTGTTCTAAACCCTAAGGAACTATAGGGACCGATTAGGGAATAGATGGGGGTGGAGGTCGTTGAGCCATTAGGTTCAATTGTACGAACCCGGTAAACCATTCATTCATCTTTTGGAAGAATGCTTCCTTAGCCCTTAGATACGGGCTTACTGCCACTCGACGCTGCCCTGTGAGTAGAGGCTTGCACATTACTTTTAGCCTCATCAGAATCGGCTCGATTGGATGACATTTTCTATATAAAAGCATAATTCAAAACGAGTCAGGAGTTGTCACACTATCACAGGTTATATAATGGCATGTATTTCTAGACTCGTATATGCTATGTTTAGTTTGAGAATCAATTAAACCATATGTAGCACCCTTAACCCGTATTCGTCACCAGGCTAGGGTTAAAGGCATTACCGGACAAAATGAAACAATTAACATACATTTCATAAGCATCAAGCATCAGAAATCAAATATCAATATAAAGTCCCTTATATGGGTCATCGAGACTTTAAACATGCATTAGAAAGGAGTTGGGACTAAACCGAACACATATAAAATTTTTCCAAAAACTTAAAAATTTTCAAAGAATTACAAGTCACACGCCCGTGTGAACAAGCCGTGTGCCATACACGGTATTAGACACGCTCGTGTGCCTAGGCCGTGTCAAAATAGGGCATAAATACTGACTTGCTCACACGGCCTCAAGACACGCTCGTGTGCTTTGCCAGTGGTCGAGCCTAACTTGGGCCACACGGTTAGCCACACGCTCGTGTGCCTTGACCGTGCCTAAGACTGACTTAGAAACGTAGGGTACCAAGGGGACACACGGCTGTGCAACATACCCGTGTGTCGCACACGGCTGAGACACACGCCCGTGACTCTACCCGTGTGGACAAAAATAAGTCATTTGAATAGCCAATTTGCCACCCCAATTGGGTCAAACCTACAAGCACCAAACCAAGTATATTTCCAACACAACTTCAGTCAATTTCAATACCAAAACATACATTATTCATGCCTTCACATTGTTAATAAATTCCAACTTAATTCATCAACTAAATCATACCAAAACCTAAACTAAAATCATATCAAACATATGTTTCTATACATCATTCAATCTCATACTCAAAACTTACCCAAACTTATCAATATTGACCATTTCTTTTGGTCGTTCAAAACATATCATATAACATTTCCAACCATAAGTTCAAACACAAGTTAGCCATATCACATGGCCTGATATATACATTACAAAACATGTCCAAATTCGCTTAGCCTATACATGCCATATACCAAATATACAACCCCCAAATAGTACCAAAATGGATGTTCGATAGTGTTGATAAGTCATTGATGATTTTCGAATCTGAGCTAGCTTTATAACACTGTAATACAGAGAAAATCTCACACAGTAAGCATAGAGCTTACTAAGTTCGTAGTATAATATATCTGACTTAACATTTAAAAGTTATAAGACATATTAATTAACATTTAGTTCAATTCATATCACTACTCAACCTCATTCATTACTGTTTCTAATTTCATACCAAATCAACAAACTTCATACACATAATATCATCTACCACATAGGTGTCGTACATACCTAAACCTTCTCATTTTTTTCATTTTCATTCTCACCTCTCGTTCAGATATTTTAAGGCTTTCCAAAGGTTATCTATGCTTAAAGCATCCACACACTTAGTGCTTTAAGGGTTAGCCTAAGCTAGAATAATTTCGCACACTTAGTGCCAGTTCAAATAACTGAAGCTATCTCATTATCACACACTCAGTGCCTCATATAGTCGAAGCTATTCCATTTCACGCACTTAGTGCTATTTATAGCCGAAGTTATTTTGAATCGTACACTTAGTGCCAAATACAGTTTTTTTCATCGTATTTAAAACAAATACAATATATATATACACAATTTATGTATAATCAAAGCATTAAAAATATACTTGTAACATCGTGTATCACATATGACCTTACCTCGTACTCAGAATTGTGGACTTAGCTTGTCTATTCTATAACCTTCGACTTCCCTCGGTCTAAGTTTTAATTCCTCTTTTCTTAATCTATATGTATTAAAAATTAACCCTTTTACTCACCAAATAATTCAAATCAATCCATAAACATTCATTTAGGGCATTTTACAATTTGGCCCTCACATTTTCATATTTTAACACTTTAGTCCCTAATTCATAAAATCACAAAATACACATAATTTCTTTAGGCATGTACATAGCCAAATATTCATAGCACTCATACAAGTTGACACATTTCATTTATTTCACATTTTAGTCCCTCAATTTACAAATTTCACAATTTAACTCATTTTGCTCAAATTCATTGAAAATTCAAAGACAAAACATGTTAACCCAAAACATATCATCCATTTATCAACAACTAACTTCACAAAACTCATAGTTTCATCAATGGCATAACTTAAAAATCATAATCAAATTCAGAATTTGAGGCATGGGCTTAGTAAAACACAAAGCAACGATCACAAAAATGTAGAAATTATAAAAAAATCAAACAAAATCCATACCTTAATTAAGGAAATCAATGGCCGAATGAAATGAAGCTTAAAACCCTTTCTTCTCTTTTATTTTCGGTAGAAAAAGATGAATAAAATGGCCATATTTTGATTTGTTTTGATTAATATTAACACATTAATCAATTTCCCATTTTTCCCATATTTTAAAACATAATTAAACCATTACCAAATGTCCATTTATGTTCATTAATCTTGTCAATGGGCTAATAACCAGATAAGGACTCTTGCTTTTGTAAGCCATGACAAATAGATACCTTTATAATATAGAAAGATACTTTTTCATTTTATACGATTAAGTCTTTTTTATCTAATTGAGCACACAAACAAATAAATTTTCATACGAAACTGTCACACATGCGAATTCACAGACCATAAGCAGAAAAAATAATATTTAAAATATTTTTTGACTCAAATTTGTGGTTCCAAAACCACTTTTCGAATATGGTCTAAGCTGGGTTGTTACACCATAGATTTAATACCACTAAATGTAACACCCCTAACCTGTATCCGTCATCGAAATAAAGTTAAAGAGCATTATCGTAAAAACGTAACTTAAAATCATTCATTTCTAAATATTTCATAATCATAGCAAAAACCATTTAAACACATGCATATCGTCTCTTATTCAAGCCCTTGAGCCTTAGAAACACTTTAGAAATGATTCAAGACTAAATCGGAAACATATGAAACCTTAAGGAAAAAGTTGGAAAAATTCACTTTGCAGCGGTCACACATTCGTGTGGCCTGGCCGTGTTCCTCACACGGCTGAGACACACGCCCGTGTCTTAGGCTATGTAACATTCAAAATAGGGACACACTACCTTGTCCCAGCCCATGTCCGTGCTTGTGTAACTCTTTGACTAGGGTTACACGGCCAAGCCACATGCCTGTGTACCAAGTCGTGTGCTAGGCCGTGTATACTTGACTAAGGACCTTTCAAGAATAATCATAATATTCTCAGGACTTTATTATTAACCAATTTACTTATACACACAGAAAAAGAAACTAAAATAATAATGGCAATTCCTTAAATTAGCAAACAAGGTAAAATGAGTTTGTGATTACAAAAATCTCATGATTAGTCTTTGGGCATACTCTAACACCTCAGGCTAAGTACCGTTTTTTCGGCTAGAAAGGAGTAATTTCTTCCACGGGAAGACTTTTAGAAATATTTTATCATCAGTATAAAACTCGATATCCTTTCGTTTTAAATTTATTGATAGTTTTTTACAATCATATGCCACTTTCAAACAATTACGGATAATACGAACTTTATACTCAGTTCCACGAATTAGTCAATCCAAGCTAGCTTCTTTTCACTATATTCTCACCATTGTAACAAAGTTCTACATTTACATCCGTACAAAGCTTTGAACGGTGCCATATTAATACTATATTGGTAATTATTATTATAAACAAACTCAGGGAATGTTAAATTTTTCTTCCAACTGCCTACAAATTCAGTAATATAACATCGAAGTCTATTTTCTAGAATCTGAACAACTCTTTTTTACTGGTTGTCTCTTTTTTAATGAAAAATAGTTCTAAAATTTAATTTTGTACCCAAGGCTCGGATCACGGTCAGAAATAATGAATGATAGCACGTCGTACAATCTAGCCATCCCAGAATCATATAACTCAACTAGCTTCTCAAGTGAATAATATGTTCAGACCAGAATAAATTGAGCTGTTAACATTAGTCTACAAATAATTACTTGTAGTCTTGATATGAAATCCATCGTAATACGTTCCCATTCTTACTTTGGAATCATATCAGGTTGTAATAAATCTGATGGAACCTGATGCTCGACTTTCCCAATTATTAGTATCTATATTTCAAGTCATTATACATTTTGTTACTACTCAAATGCATCAAATAAATATAGCTCTGGGCTTCCTATAGAATATTTCTTTTAACCTCAAAACTATTAAGTACACTTATCCGATTTCGAAAATACAGACTAACATCACTATCATTATTGAAATCAGTGGTCAAACCATTTTGAAACTGCTTCCATTTAGCTAACAAATCTCAATCCTTTCTATGAAGCTCTTGAATTCTCTAAAGAAATAATAGTTTAACTCTCGACTCGATGATAATAGTACCATTTCAGCTCAACTAAATTGAATATTCATTACCCTCAATGTGAACAAAAATTTTTGACTCAATGCGTAACGCCCTAAATTTTTGGGTCTTTCTTGGGTTGCTGTTAGGTTGATAAAATTTTTGAATTCTGGTATTTGGGTGTGTAATTCATGTTAGGGGTGCGGTAATGGGCCTATGGAAGGCCCAAGGGTTGGTTAAACCCGGGTAAAATTTTGGATTTTGGACTTAGGAGATAGGGGGCTTTGGATAGAAGGTGTCATAAGAAGTTGTGTGTGAAATGTGTCACAAGGAAGCCTTGTGGTGGAGTGGCAATGTGACGCCACTAAGGAGTTATAAAAGTAGCGCCTAGGAGGGTTTGGAGGTCCAGGGTTCAAGTCACCGATAAGTAATTAAGGTATTTTATTTTTATGAGCAGGAAGGTAAGTGGTGAACTTCAAATGAATTCTATCAGGTAGAGTTTGAATGAGTCAAAGGAGTAAGTTGAGGAGGGATAAGGGGAGAAAAAGGAGGAGCTGATCAAGGAGGATAGAGTTGGCCGAATGGTGGACTCTTGAGGAGCAAGAGTTGGTCGGCCAAGGGGGTAGTTGTGCCGAATTCTCTTTGATTTTTTTTCGGGATTTCGTTTTGTTTTTCTTTTGGTGAGCCGAAATAGGGTAGGGTGCCTTAGGGTTCATTCTCCTTACTTGTTCTTTTGCTAGAAGCCAAATATAGGTCTCCCAAAGCACCTCCCTGTGCCGTTTTCCTCTGTCAAATCGATTGCCTACTTTTCTTCTTCTTCTCTAATTTCTTCTCTTCTTTTCTTTCCTTCCGTCTTCTTCTACTACCATCCATATCTCTCCCTCTTTATTTTCTTCTCATTTAGATAATCATAAAAGCCGAAAGCAAGCTCATTATTGCCAATTCTTCTCTTGACCAAAACCTTTTGAACCGATTTCTCTTGTTGGCCGAAACCTTGATTACACCTTGTCGATTTCTTCTTAGCTGAACCTACCTTGCTCACACCTTTTCTATTTCTCCTTTTCTTTGTCAATCTCTTAGAAACCCAGTTAGCCGAATACCTTTTTGTGGCCAAACACTTCATTCATTTATTCAAAACTGAAACCTTCATACCTAGTGGTGTTCAGGGCTGAATCTGAGATCAAACCTGTCTTGCTTTGGGGTTTGTGGAAGGAGTTGTTGTAGATCGGGATTGTACTGTTATCTAGGACTCTTCGTGGGCAGAATATCACGTGGGTAAGTACTCAAGCAACTTTCGTTAGTACTTATGTTAAGGGTTTTAGTCGAACCCCTTAGGGGTGGCTATCGATTTGGACTAAAGGCCTATTGGCCTCTTTCTCTTGTTTTGTGTGTTAGTGTCATCAAGGGGTTGTGCAACTAAGGATCTTAAAGGCTAGCACAAGTTGGGCATCAAGACTAGTCTATATTTGGCAGAAAGGTAAGGACTTTGGATGCTTAGGGCCTAGGTAGGTCTTGGCCGAATATGGTAAGGGTTCTTTTCACAAGATTAATATCGACTCGTAACCTGATATGGTGGTAACCATTTGTAGGCTTTTCGTGCGAGGAGTTTTGTCAACACTTCGACAGTTGCCAGGTGTGTATCATACCCTTACTATAGGCTAGAACGATTAAGACCGTAATGACCGAAGAGTAACCGAATGTGACCGAAAGGTCGGCACTGTGAGTATCTGTGAGTAACCGATTACTCTTCGATGGTTGGATTTGGGTTGTTGATGATGGAATTTCAAAGTGTGCAATTCCTTGCGTTTTGGTAAGTTGGGCTTCGATGGGCCAAATAGGGGCCCAATGGGCTTCCGAGCCCATTTGGGTAAAAATAATCATTAAGGACGTTTTGGCAAACTATAGTAATCAAAACTATTGAAATCTGTAATCTAACCGTAAAACTTGGAGTAATAGGCTTAAATCACTGTTAGACATCGTAAGACCCATTAAGGGTTTTGGGCCTAAAAGGGCAAAACTGGTAACTGAGTTAAAATGGACTTCTGTAACGACAAGTGGATTAATAGTAACTTTGATATGCATAAAAACTCTAAAAATTGTTGAAATGACTAAAATACCCCTAAGTAGGGAAAACTACCATTATACCCCTAGGTACAAATAACCAATATACCCTTAGGGTTAATTTTATCTAGGATGCATGATATTCAGATTCTGCTTAATGTATGCCTTGACATTTATATCTGTTGCATGGGTTATGGGTTATATTGATGGAGGAAGTGTTCTGGCAGCCTCGCTGCAATCTGGTGGCCTCGCCACATATATCTTTTCTGGTGACTTCGTCACAATATCTGGCAGCCTCGCTGCAATCTGGTGGCTTCGCCACATATATATATATATATCAATTCTGGTGGCCTAGCCATAATATCTGTATCTGGTGACTTTGTCACAATATCTGGCAGCCTCGCTGCAATTTCTGTGGTGTGTAGCGGTTGGGTGGGTCGAGTAGTCTCCTCACATGGTGTAAGGCTGGTACGGGGGTGTTACGGATGGGTCTGGGTTGGGATTTTTGCATTCATGATATATTTGTTCTCAGATTCGCTATGGGCCTATGGGTTTCATTTTGATTTTCATCTTGGGCCAAGGCCCGTATAAGTCGACGACTCGAGGCTTGATCTGTTTTGGGCTATGGTTGGATTATGTTACACATTGAGTTTACCAAACTCACCTTTTATTTTCATCTGTGCAGGAAATCCCTAACCATAGTGGGCTTGGAGCTGTGAGGGATTCGAAGTGGCCACAGCATCTGCAAAGTTGGTTTTTCTAAGTTAGTTTATTTTTATTATTTTTATATTTTGATTTAATTTTGGGTTTTAAGTTGTAATAAGGCCGTTATTTAAATTTCTTCTTCCGCTATGGTTTCTATTTACTGATTATATTTGTACTATATCAAATCAAGTAGTGTTAGAATTTGCTGGGTTTTCAAAATTAATGAACGCTTTCAAAACTCAACAAGCACAACAAGTGGATAGCCTAAAGATTGATAAACCGGCTTTTCATTCAACCGCTGTTTTTACAAAGACCACTCTAATCACTTAAACCAACGAATGCTTACTAAGTCGTAAGTCCATGTGACACGTCAGATCTGACCATAATGTCTGGGCCGGGTTTGGGGTATTACATTTAGTGGTACCAGTGCTAGGTTCAGTAACAACTCAGCTGTGGAACGGGTCTAAAAACGGGAGTTTTTAAAGAAACATTGAATAAAGGTTTTCGAAAATTATTTTCAGGAACTTGATTATAAATTGTTTTTGAGAATGTTTCCAGTATTTTCTCTTTACAAATAGATGATTTTGAAGATTAAAATCAGTTTTCGAAAATTTTTTTTTAGAAGGTGGCACACCGAATCTCCGGCCCAAGTCTGTAAGTTTTCTGAGCCTTTCTGATTGTTTTTGAAATATCTGTTATATGCTTGTACGAAACCTTATCATGATACTTTAGTTAGGGTAACACTGGAACTATAAGAACTTTAGGCTACCGCGCAAGAAAACAAACTCAAACTCTGAATTACTGTTATTCATAAGACATCTGAAATAAACACTGAAACACTAAACTGATTCATAAAATTCTTAATCAGATAATACGATATGAGTATGAGAGCAGCTCGAGGAAGAGGCCGTGGGCGTGGCCGAGGTAGTGCTCGAGCAGGAACTTCATCTTCGGGGCATATGCCGACGGTAGAAGCAGCGATACCACCGCAACGGAAGTGGAGTCTCATGATCGTGGTGCCGGCGATGACGCCCTGTCTCAAGTAATGCTTCGTGTTCTAGAAAGGGTTGCCAGGGCAAGTTCGGGTAACGGAATTCGAGGATCTATTTCTGAGCGACTTTGGGCTAACGGAGCGGAGATCTTTAGGGGTGTATCTAGTGTAGCTTTGAATGTGGCTGAGTATTGGTTAGAAGCCACAGAGCGGATTATGGATGATCTGGACTGCTCTATGGAGCAGAAGCTGAAGGGAGCCATATCGTTACTCAGGGATGATGCTTATCAGTGTTGGCTCACGGTGAGTGATGGAACTCCTGCTGACAGTGTGACTTGGGAGCTATTTAAGATAGCCTTCAAAGGAAAGTATGTTGGGGCTAGTTACGTGGACGCTCGCCGGAAAGAATTTCTGAACCTGGTTCAAGGGAGTAAGTTAGTGGCTGAGTATGAGTCTAAGTTTCTGAGACTGAGCCGGTATGCTTCTGGGATTGTCGCTACAGAGTATGAGCATAGCGTACGCTTCGAGGATGGTCTGAGAGATGAACTTAGGGTGCTGATTGCTTCGCAGAGGGAGCGTAACTTCGCTGCTTTAGTGGAGAAAGCTAGGATAGCTGAGGAAGTGAAGCATACAGAAAGACAGAATCATGAGAATGATCAAAACCTTTTTAGGAGAGATTCAGGACTTTCAGGTGGTATGAACAGGAATGTTAAGAGAGCAAGGGTAATGGAGCCAGTTCGAGCAGTATCGATGAATGCTGTTAGATTGCAGGGTTGTAGGAATTGTGGGAAGATACATATGGGTGAGTGTCGAAAATGTTTTGGTGCTTGTTTCCGGTGCGGATCTATGGAGCATAGAGTCAAAGACTATCCTTAGAAAATAGATCAGGTTCAAGTTGCTGAACAGAGGGTTGCTCAACCAGTGAGAGGTGGACCACAACTATCGATTGGACGAGGAAAAGGAAGGGGCAAAAATGGTAATGGTCAAGGTAGAGGGGCACCTGGCAGGGGTGCCGGAAATGCTGAGGCTCGACAGCCAGTGTTGGTGTATGCAGCTCGTCGCCGAGAGGAGGGCGATGCACCTGACGTCATAACTGGTACGTTTTTGGTTTCTAGCTTGCCATATACTGCTTTGCTGGATATTGGATCTACTCATTCCTATGTTACATGTGTCGTATCTGGGTCGTTGGGTGTGCACTCTGAGGAGATAGTGAGTGGGGTAACTGTACTAAGTCCTTTAGGGCACTCGGTTAAGGTAGACAAACTGTATAGGGATGTACTTTTAGAAACCCAAGCTAATATTTTCTCTGGAGACTTGATGGAGTTACCGTTCAGAGAATTCGACCTCATTCTGGGAATGGACTGGCTTGTTAAGCATAGGGCGACTCTAGATTGTGCTGCTAAACGAATAGTGTTAAGGACCACGGAGGGAGAAGAGGTTATGGTGATATGTGAGCGAAAGGATTATTTGTCCAATGTGGCGTCGGCATTAAGAGCCGAAAAATGGATTCGTAAAGGTTGTGAGGCCTATTTGGCATTTATAAGTCAGTCGAAAGCTGAGGGACTGACAGTGGATAAGGTTAAAACTATTAAGGAGTTCCAAGATGGTTTTTCGGAGGAGCTTCCGGGACTGCCTTCGAACCGAGAGGTTGAGTTTGGAATCGACTTGTTGCCTGGAACAGCACATGTGTCCATTGCACCTTATAGGATGGCAGCGAAGGAGTTGGTGGAGCTGAAAGCCCAAATTCAAGAGTTATTGGATAGAGGCTTCATTAGACCAAGTGTATCTCTCGTGGGAGCGCCAAAGTGTTGTTCAGAAGAAGAAAGATGGGTCAATGCAGTTGTGCATCGATTATCGGCAGTTGAACAAACTGACGATTAAGAACAAATACCCACTGCCGAGAATCGATGATTTATTCGACCAACTTAGAGGAGCTTCAGTATTTTTCCAAGATTGACCTTCGATCAGGGTATCATCAATTAAGGGTTAAGGAGGTGGATATTCACAAGACGGCATTCAGAACTCGGTATGGTCATTATGAGTTATTGGTTTTACCGTTTGGACTGACGAACGCTCCTGCAGCGTTTATGGATTTGATAAATCGTGTATTCCAACCATTTTTGGATCGGTTTGTAGTCGTCTTTATTGACGATATTCTTGTATATTCTGAAACTGAAGTAAAACATGATGAGCATCTCCGCATTGTGCTGCAAGTGTTAAGGGAGAAGGAACTCTATGCAAAATTCAGCAAATGTGAATTCTGGTTGAATGAGGTAACCTTCTTAGGACATGTTGTCTCTGTTGAGGGGATTAAGGTGGACCCTTGAAAGATTGAAGCAATTTTGGAATAGAAGCCACCTAGGTTAGTATCGAAAATTTGGAGTTTCATAGGGTTGGCAAGATACTACAGGAGGTTTGTGAAAGGTTTTTCTATAATGGCAGCGCCTTTGACAAAACTCATAAGGAAAGGGGTACTGTTTGTTTAGACAGAGAAGCAGCAGGAAGCTTTTGAGAAGTTGAAGAAAGTTCTGACTGAAGCACCTGTGTTAATTCAGTCGGAGTCTGGAAAGGATTTTACTATGTACAGTGACGCATCACATGTGGGATTGGGTTGTGTGTTGATACAAGAAGGTAAGGTGGTTGCTTATGCATCACGACAACTTAAGCCTCACGAAGGAAACTATCCTACTCATGATCTGGAGTTGGCAGCGATAATCTTTGCACTTAAGATTTGGAGACATTACCTGTACGGAGAAAGGTGTATTATATACACAGATCATAAGAGTCTTAAGTACTTGCTGACTCAGAAGGAGCTGAATCTTAGACAGCGGAGATGGATAGAGTTGCTTAAGGATTATGACTGCGCAATTGAGTATCACCCAGGCAAAGCTAATGTGGTGGCTGATGCCCTAAGTCGTAGAACTGTATCTGATCTGAGAGCCATGTTTGCTCGTTTGAGTTTATATGATGATGGTAGTCTGTTAGCAGAACAGCAAGTTAGGCCGACCTGGGTGGATGAGATTAAGGAAAAATAGTCGAGGGATGAGTCTTTGGTTTCTCGATTCCGGCAGGTTAAGAATGGGAATACTTCTGAGTTCAGACTAAACAATGAGGGAGTTCTATGTTACCAAGGTAGAGTTTGTATTCTGAAGGACTCTGACTTGAGGCAAGCAATTCTGAAAGAAGCTCATGGAGGTCTGTATGCTATGCATCCTGGAGGGAATAAAATGTATCACGACTTAAAGGAATTGTATTGGTGGCCTGGATTGAAGTGAGAGGTAACAGAATTTGTGGGAAAATGTCTAACTTGTCAGCAAGTGAAAGCTGAACATCAATTACCTTTCGAAATTTTGCAGCCAGTGAAAGTACCACTTTGGAAGTGGGAGAGGGTAACCATGGATTTTGTGAGTGGGTTACCCTTGACACCATCGAAGAGGGACTCGATTTGGGTAATTTTGGATAGGTTGACCAAATCTGTTCACTTCATACCTGTCCGCACTGATTATTCACTTCCAAATTTAGCCAAATTGTATGTGGCGAAAATAGTGCAACTTCACGGAGTGCCAGTGTCGATTATTTCAGATCGAGATCCTAGATTCACATCTCGGTTTTGGCAAAAGTTACATGAGGAGTTGGGTACGCGGTTAAACTTTAGTACAGCCTTTCATCCTCAGACTGATGGTCAATTGGAAAGGGTTATTCAGATTCTGGAAGACATGTTGAGGGGATGCGTTATCGACTTTCGAGGCAGTTGGGAGGATTATCTACCGTTGGCAAAATTTGCGTACAATAACAGCTATCAGGCTAGTATTCGTATGGCACCTTATGAAGTGCTGTATGGACGTAAGTGTCGTACACCTAGTTGTTGGACCGAATTGGGTGAGCGGCAAGCTCTTGGACCTGAATTGGCAGCAGAGACTGAAGAGAAGGTCAAAGTGATTAGGGATCGGTTAAAAGAAGCATCTGATCGGCAGAAGTCTTACACGGATTTAAAGCGTAAGGAGATTGAGTACTCAGTGGGTGACATGGTCTTTTTGAAGGTTTCACCGTGGAAGAAGATACTAAGATTTTGGAAGAAAGGTAGGTTGAGTCCGCAGTTCATTGGGCCTTATCGAGTTCTTAAGCGAGTAGGACCAGTGGCTTATCAGTTGGACTTGCCTCCAGAGCTAGACAGGATTCATGATGTTTTCCACGTATCCATGTTAAGGCGATATCATTCTGACCCTACTCACATCCTACCAGTTGCAGAGGTTGAGGTACAGCCTGAATTGACTTTCGAGGAAGAACCTGTACAGATTCTGGATCGAGAGGTGAAGGTTCTAAGAAGGAAGTCGGTCCCATTAATAAACGTAATTTGCCGTAATCATGGCAGAGAGGAAGCTACTTGGGAGCCAGAGGAGGCGATACGTCAGCAATACCCGCATCTGTTTGGATCAGGTAAATTTTGAGGACAAAATTTCTTTAAGGAGGGTAGACTCGTAACGCCCTAAATTTTCAGGTCTTTCTTGGATTACTGTTAGGTTGATAAAATTTTTGAATTCTGGTATTTGGGTGTGTAATTCATGTTAGGGGTGTGGTAATGGGCCTATGGAAGGCCCAAGGGTTGGTCAAACCCGGGTAATATTTTGGATTTTGGACTTAGGAGATAGGGGGCTTTGGATAGAAGGTGTCGTAAGAAGTTGTGTGTGAAATGTGTCACAAGGAAGCCTTGTGGTGGAGTGGCAATGTGACGCCACTAAGGAGTTATAAAAGTGGCGCCTAGGAGGGTTTGGAGGTCCAGGGTTCAAGTCACAGATAAGTAATTAAGGTGTTTTATTTTTATGAGCAGGAAGGTAAGTAGTGAACTTCAAATGAATTCTATCAGGTAGAGTTTGAATGAGTCAAAGGAGTAAGTTGAGGAGGGATAAGGGGAGAAAAAGGAGGAGCTGATCAAGGAGGATAGAGTTGGCCGAATGGTGGACTCTTGAGGAGCAAGAGTTGGCCGGCCAAGGGGGGTAGTTGTGCCGAATTCTCTTTGACTTTTCCTTCGGGATTTCGTTTTGTTTTTTTTAGTGAGCCGAAATAGGGTAGGGTGCCTTAGGGTTCATTCTCTTTACTCGTTTTTTTGCTAGAAGCCGAATATAGGTCTCCCAAAGTACCTCATTGTGCCGTTTTCCTCTGTCAAACTGATTGCCTACTTTTCTTCTTCTTCTCTAATTTCTTCTGTTCTTTTCTTTCCTTCCATCTTCTTCTACTGCCATCCATATCTCTCCCTCTTCATTTTCTTCTCATTTAGATAATCATAAAAGCCGAAAGCAAGCTCATCATTGCCAATTCTTCTCTTGACCAAAACCTTTTGAATTGATTCCTCTTGTTGGCCGAAACCTTGATTACAGCTTGTTGATTTCTTCTTAGCCGGGCCTACCTTGCTCACACCTTTTCTATTTCTCCTTTTCTTTGTCAATCTCTTAGAAACCCAGTTAGCCGAATACCTTTTTCTGGCCAAACACTTCATTCATTTCTTCAAAACTGAAACCTTCATACCTAGTGGTGTTCAGGGCCGAATCTGAGATCAAACCTATCTTGCTTTGGGGTTTGTGGAAGGAGTTGTTGTAGATTGGGATTGTACCGCTATCTAGGACTTTTCGTGGGTATAATATCACGTGGGTAAGTACTCAAGCAACTTTCGTTAGTACTTATGTTAAGGGTTTTAGTTGAACCCCTTAGGGGTGGCTATCGATTTGGACTAAGGGCCTATTGGCGTCTTTCTCTTGTTTTGTGTGTTAGTGTCATCAAGGGGTTGTGCAACTAAGGATCTTAAAGGCTAGCACAAGTTGGGCATCGAGACTAGTCTATATTTGGCAGAAAGGTAAGGACTTTGGATGCTTAGGGCCTAGGTAGGTCTTGGCCGAATATGGTAAGGGTTCTTTTCACAAGATTAATATCGACTCGTAACCTGATATGGTGGTAACCATTTGTAGGCTTTTCGTGCGAGGAGTTTTGTCAACACTTCGACACTTATCAGGTGTGTATCATACCCTTACTATAGGCTAGAACGATTAAGACCGTACTGACCGAAGAGTAACCGAATGTGATCGAAAGGTCGGCACTGTGAGTATCTGTGAGTAATCGACTACTCTTCGATGGCTGGATTTGGGTTGTTGATGATGGAATTGCAAAGTGTGCAATTCCGTGCGTTTTGGTAAGTTGGGCTTCGATGGGCCAAATAGGGGCCCAATGGGCTTCCGAGCCCTCTTGGGTAAAAATAATCATTAAGGACGTTTTGGCAAACTATAGTAATCAAAACTGTTGAAATCTGTAATCTAACCGTAAAACTTGGAGTAATGGGCTTAAATCACTGTTAGTCATCGTAAGACCCATTAGGGGTTTTGGGCCTAGAAGGGAAAAACTGGTAACTGAGTTAAAATGGACTTCTGTAACGACAAGTGTATTAATAGTAACTTTGATATGCATAAAAACTCTGAAAATTGTTGAAATGACTAAAATACCCCTAAGTAGGGAAAACTACCATTATACCCCTAGGTACAAATAACCAATATACCCTTAGGGTTAATTTTATATAGGATGCATGTTATTCGGATTCTGCTTAATGTATGCCATGACATTTATATCTGTTGCATGGGTTATGGGTTATATTGATGGAGGAAGCGTTCTGGCAGCCTTGCTGCAATTTGGTGGCCTCGCCACATATATCTGTTCTGGTGACTTTGTCACAATATCGCGACCCACAAATCTATCTAGTGGCGCCGCATATATATATCATTCTCCGTAGCCTAGCCATAATATCTGTATCTGGTGACTTCGTCACAATATCTGCCAGCCTCGCTACAATTTCTGTGGTGTGTAGCGGTTGGGTGGGTCGAGTAGTCTCCCCACATGGTGTAAGGCTGGTATGGGGGTGTTACGGATGGGTCTGAGTTGGGATTTTTGCATTCATGATATATTTGTTCTGTATCTACTATGGGCCTATGGGTTTCATTCTGATTTCTGTACTGGGCCAAGGCCCAGATAAGTCTGACTCTGAGGCTTGATCTGTTTTGGGCTATGGTTGGATTATGTTACACACTGAGTTTACCAAACTCACCCTTTATTTTCATCTCTGCAGGAAATCCCCAACCATAGTGGGCTTGGAGCTGTGAGGGATTCGGAGTGGCCACAACATCTGCAAAGTTGGTTTTTCTAAGTTAGTTTATTTTTATTATTTTTATATTCTGATTTAATTTTGGGTTTTAAGTTGTAATAAGGCCGCTATTTAAATTTCTTCTTCCGCTATGGTTTCTATTTTTTTATTTTATTTGTACTATATCGAAACTGCTAGTGTTAGGGTGCGCGGGTTTTCAAAATTAATGAACGCTTTCAAAATTCAACAAGCACAACAAATGGATAGCCTAAAGATTGATAAACCGGCTTTTCATTCAACCGTTGTTTTTACAAAGACCACTCCAATCACTTAAACCAACGAATGCTTACTAAGTCGTAAGTCCATGTGACACGTCAGATCTAACCATAACGTCTGGGCCGGGTTTGGGGTGTTACACAATGCATCATCTACAATACTAGCTTTACTTGATGAATAATAAATCACCAAATCAAAATCTTTTAATAATTCTAGACCTTTATACTACTCCAAATTCAGTTCTGGAACTTCTGTTAGCATAACTTTCAATTGTTCAAAAATCTGCTGATATTCATTCAACTAAGCAAAACTGATACTTTCTGTAGCAACTTTATCAATGGTAGAGCTAACATCAAAAAGCCTAGACAAATCATTTGTAATGTACAGTAAATCCCAAAAAACTACACACTTCTATATTATTTCCTTTATATTCCCTAGTTCACATTTATTAGAAGTAGATTTTAAGTATTTCAAATATCTTCATCTATCATCAAAGACTTAGAAAAACTTGCTTCTTGAAATCAAAATTCATATATTTTGGTCTTCACATGCACTAGATTCTTTTGTAAGATTTATAGCACTATTTTTTTTATGTTAACTATGTTCAATTTCATTCCTCATATGAGTTGAATATCTTCAATTACATAACAGCAACTCTGATCAGATACAACAAAAAACTTTTGTTTCTTAAATATATAAAGTGACTAAACAATTGATAATTCAAACGTTATTATCAGAATTCTCACATTGTTTAAACCGAGTCTGGAGAGAAATCTTCAGTATAGTTGACTCATAATGTAACAGTTCAGTTTAGACCCTAGTAGAATAGTGGTTTCGAGACCACAAATCTGAGTCAAAAAAATATTTTAATATTATTTTCTATGATTATGATATGTGAATTAGCACGTGTGAAAGTTTTGTATGAAAATTTAATCGTTTGTATGCTTAATTTTCAACAAAGACCTAATCGCATAAAATGAAAAAGTGGCATTCTATTTGATTAAATGCCTATTTGTTGTGGCTTTCTAGATAAGAGGTCCTTATCTTGATATTTGACCATTGGAAGTTTGAATGGACATTAATGACCATTTATTATGTGTTAAACATATGTTTATAGTAAGGTTAAAATAGTAAAATGCATATTTATGTTAATATTATCATAAAAAAATCAAATTAGGCTATTTTATGTTATAGTTGTCGAAAATTGAAGAAAAAAAGATAATAATAAAAGCTCTTAGGGTTTCGGCATTTGTGATTGTGATTAAGGTATGGTTTTTGATCCCTTTTTTATAATTTATATGTTTTTGTGATCATTGCTTTGTGTTTTACTAAGCCCATGTCTCAATTTCGATTTTTTTGAATGAATTTGATTTGAGCTTTTGATGAAATTGTGAGCTTTGAGATGTTATTTGTTGGAAAATAAAAGATATGTGTTGGGTTGATTATTTTGTCTTTGAATTTTTGATGAATTTGAGTAAAATGGGCTAAATTGTGAAATTTTTAAATTGAGGGACTAAAATGTGAAATAAATGAAATGTGTGGACTTGTATGAGTACTATGAGAATTCGGCTAGGCATATGTGCAAGGAAATTTGGTGTATTTTGTGATTTTTGTGATTAAGGACTAGATAGTCAAAATGTGAAAATGTGAGGGCTAATATGTAAAATGCCCTAAATATGTGTTTGTGGATGGATTTGAATGTTTTGATGAATAAAAAGGTTAAATTTGAATTTATATAGATCAAGAACAAAAGAGCACGAAATTGGATCGGGGAAAGTCGAAAGTCGTCGAGTAGCCGATTTCGTCTAATCGAATCCGTATGAGGTAAGTCGATATACAAATAAATGTATTTGAATTGATTTATTCATGTATATATGTCATTGTATTGAGATGAATGATAATATGAGAGCTGAATATGAGATATCTGAGAAAGTATCGACAAAGTTCCGATGTCTGAAAAGCCCAGTACGAAACTTAGGAATAGTTAGGATACATATGTCATGACATAGGATCCGATATGTGTTATCGTGTAAGACCACGTTTGGGACGTTGGTATCGCCTTATGATTTGCATGTAAGACCACGTTTGGGACATTGGCATCGTATTTGATTTCATGCAAGACCCTATCTAGGACAGTGGCATCGATATTTGATTACATGTAAGACCACGTCTGAGACGTTGGCATTGTACAAGCTTTCCGAGTTATCTGCGTTTCCTAATGATTCTGAACAGTTCAATGGGCATTCCGAGAAATGATTGAATATATGAGATGTATATCCAATTCAGGTACGTTTGAAATGTTTAATATGCTTGAGAACAAAGGTAAGTATGTGTACAAGTTATGATATGTGATATAAGGATGAGAAAGTAAGTTATTTGTGCAAATGAATGGAGTATGTGAGAAATGTACATGAATTATGTGGATTGTGATAGTATTTAACTATGAAGTGTATGTATTAAGATGATGTTTTTATGCCTTAAATGATAAGTTTATTTGTATATGGCTTACTAAGCTTTTGAAAGCTTACTTTGTGTGTGTCTGCATTGTTTTATAGATATCGTAGCTACCAGGAGCTCGGGGATCATCAAGGATCATCACCACACTATCGAACTATATTTTGGTACCTTTTGAAAATGTATATATTGAAGTATGGCATGTATAGGCTAGAGGTAGTTGAATATGTTTTGTGAAGTGTATATTTAGCCATGTGATATGGCTTAATTATGGTTGAACTTATGGTTTGATTTTGGTATATAATATATGATCCAAAAGTGGTATGTTTAATGTGTTCATGAATGGCCAAAGAAATTGGTCAAATTGGTAAGTTTTTGAATTGTGCTTATTTGGGGAAAAGGTAAGATTATGGCATGAGATTGAATAATGGATATTAAGGTTATGAATCATATGTTTTGGTATGTATTTGGCTTATGGAATGATATGATTTCGTATGTGTTTCAAGCATGAAATATGTTGATAATGAATTGATATAAATGGTGTATATTTTGTTTGTGAAATGGTTGAGATTTGGTTTAAGGTGATGTGGTTTTCATGTTTGTAAGGAGGACCCTTTATGGGTGGCAATTTGGCCTTGTAAATGGCCTATTTTTACCTACACAGGTAGGGACACGGGGGTGTGTTTCAGCCATGTTACTCGAGGTCCATTTCAAAATGAGCCTGGGCAGACTACATGGTCGCACACATGGGCATGTGCTAGGCCGTGTGGCCAAGTCAGTCTTGACCACGGGCTAGAGACACGGGCGTGTGACTGGCCGTGTGATTCAAGTTAGTAGCCTCCCTAATTTTCACATGGCCTGGCACACGGGCGTGTCATATGGCCGTGTGGACAAGTTAGTATGTATGCCTTGTTTTGACATGGCCTAGACACACGGGCGTATCTAATGCCCTGTGAGGCACACGGGCTGTTTACATGGGCGTGTGACCTCTGTAACTTTGAGAAATGTTTATGTTTTTGAAAAAAAATTTTTGAGCTCGGCTTAGTCTCGACCCTTTTCTAAAGCATGTTTAAGGTCTCGATGACCTATATAAGGGACTTTATAATGATGTTTGACTATGTTGTGGCTGATGTTATTGAATTCTTTGTAAAATGTTCTGATTTGTCCGGTAATGCCTTTAACCCTAGTTTGGCGACAGATACGGTTTAGGGGTGTTCCACATAACCTCGAGAAATTTACAACCTGATCGAAAGTCAGTACAAAAAAATACTGTAGTTCAATTAACCAAACAAATAAGTCAACTATATAAAATAACAAATACTTGTTCCTCATGTTGTCTCTGATATGTTATCTATAATCATTATACGATTCTCATAATCTCGTATTTCTTTTTCATAAACTTAGTATCATTTTCCCCCTATTATACATTCGGTTGAACAATTCTTTTTAACGAATAACCATTTCAACAATTCCTATAGTTCTTGAAATTCCGATAATACCATTCTATATAGAATAGTAAAGCTCAAAGCAATTATGAGTATCATATAAATAACAAACTCTTCTTTACTTATGGGTGATAATCTACATAATTCTTCTAGAAATATATCAATAAAAACTTTAATCATTTGTACCTGACTATTCCTTGATTTAAACATTCTAATATCTAGGATACAAACAAGATATGATTCATAACCTCTTTCTAATCATTTCATGAGTCATTAACACTAACATACTATCATTCACACAGTCAACTCTGTCAATCTCAACATTCATTGATTTCCTCCTTTGACACTTAAGTACAATTTGTACCTATTTATAGTTAATCACAATATCATATAAAATAATCACCTCATACCAATGTCACATCAAATTCATCAATTGTTAATGACATTAGATCGACAAAAATTTCACAACCATGAATTTTTCAATAAAATATGTTACTAGCACCAGCAAACTGACCTAACATATTTATTTTTTTAATATCATAATCAATCTATTGTATTGACATGATCTCTTTAGTTATTAAAACAATACTAAAGCAGGAATGCTTTGTTCCACAATTAATCACTATCTGAATAAAAATAGTAGCAGTATCTGATTTACTGGGTTCAATTGTAATCACTTCACCCATCTAACATTTCGAATCAATTCATTTTAGTCTATAGCTCAGTACAACATCGTGTAACGTCAACCAATCTATTCCCAGAATGATATCAAATTCGTGAAATGGTAACAACATCAAATCAGCAGGAAAGTCACAACCCTATATTCTTAGTGAACACTTTCGACATATTAAGTTAACTATCACACTCTAACCTAGTGTATTAGGAATTAGAAAATCAAACTCGATCAACTCAACAAGTAAAATCTTATCCGTTACTAATAAAGTGCAAATATATGAGTGAGTTGACCCAAGGTCAATCAGTGCATACATAGTAACATCAAAGAGATAATGCACCAACAATAACATTAGGTGCGGCAACTTCTTCTCTACCTCAGATGGCATATGCTCGAGCAAGCACTCTCACTTCAAATATAACAACTACGTCTTTGGTTCACTTTGATTAGCTCTAGTACTACTTCTCTGACCAGGACGTCTACCTTTATAAAATGTAGACAACTGTTTAACACTCTACTCATCATTGTCCCCCACTTTTCTTATACAACATATGAAACAAGTACTTAAAGTTTTCCACAATGTTCGTACACAGGTCTCAGACTTCCTTTAATTTCTTTAACAGTGAAGCAAAACAGGGTCTAGAGAAACTGCATTTACTAAAATCTCTAACTTTTATTTCATTATGTTTCTTATTATTGCAAATTTCTTCCATCTTCTGTGCTAGATCTAATAACACCACAAAATCTCGTAGTTCCATCACACTAACCAACATTTTAATTTCATCATTTAACCCATATTCAAAACGAATTCAAATTTCTCCCTCAATTGACACCATTTCCTAAGTATATTTACTACGCTGCACAAATTTTCACTCGTATTCAGCTACGAATTACTTCCTATTTCAATTCAAGGGATTATTTGTTTTTCCAGTCCAAGTATCATTTACTGACATATTTCTTTCTGAACTCAGATCTAAAGAAATTACAGTTTTTTGTCCCTCAGTACCACTACTGTGAACGCTGGCCATCAATTATATGCCTCATATTTAAGCAAAAACATGACACATCTAAGATAATCATCAGGGGAACATGCCATTTTGTCGAAAACTCACTGAATATTCTTAAGCTAATACTCAACCCTAGTTGGATCATCATCAGTTTGACCTCTGAACTCTTCGACACCACACTTTATTATTTTATTAATAGTATTTCATCGAATCCTTTATGTCATTTGAGGACATAGGGTGCCGCAAGAGGCATAACAGGGGGTCAAGGTTGCTAAGCTGTAGGATTGACTCACATGAACTCCGAGATCCACTAGCCATTAGGCCAAAAAAGACATTTTTTATTTTATTTTCGGACAATTGCGAAACTGGTAGACTATGACTTACTTTTTGGTCAGAAGTCGAGGCATTACTATTTACTTCGTCAAGGTCAGCACAACCAGAATCTATTGACATTCTTTAAATCTATAAGAAAACAGGGGTAGATCGGATCAACTAACATCACATTACAACATGTTTATGTGGCATGTAATTTATTGACTCTAGACACGCTACGTTCAGTCCAAGAACAAACTAAATCATAGCTTTGATACCAGTAAATATAGCACCCCTCACCCACCTCCATCGCCAAATTATGGTTACGGGATGCTACGGTAAATAACAAGACAAACAGTTGTTAATACAATTTGAAATACAATTAAAAACAATCATTAATATATATATTCAATCAATGATCATGATATACATATAAAACAGGGATTAAATCAAGCCGTAAGATATAAAGAGTTAAGTTTGAGCATGAAAAAAAACCAAATTATAAATTTAAAAGTTTAATTCACGCTCAAATTATAACTCCCCTCACCCATATTCAACGTTGGAATAGGGTTACGGAGCAATAACAAACTTATAAAACAATTAAACATTCATTTAGCTTACCTTTACACAATTCATGCATTCATCATTCAATCTCAATCAATTTGTCCCTCATACGAGCCTACGAGGCCCTAAACATACATTAGGAGATGTTTAGGACTAAACCGATAACTTTGGAAAGTTTTTGAACACTTAATAAAATTTCTCAAAAACAGGAGACACACGCCCGTGTGGCGCGGCCATGTGTCTCACACGGCCAACAGACACGCCCATGTCACAGACTGTGTGAGCATTCGAAATGGAAGCACATGGCCGTGTCCCAGCCTGTGTCTAACCTCATGTAACTCTCTAACTTAGGTAACACGGCCAACACACAAGCCCGTGTAGCTAACTCGTGTGGCCTAAAATTGGCCATACACACCCGTGTGCCAAGCCGTGTGCTAGGCCCTGCCAAACCTGTAGGGTATACTGACTTATCCCACATGGGCAAGTCACACGCCCGTGTTTGAGGCCGTGTGGAGCATACTAACTTGATTTTAATTTCATCACCAGGGGACACATGGCTATGTATCATGACCATGTGTCACACACGGCTGAGACACATGCCCGTGTCTCTGCCCGTGTGGACAAAAATAGGCTATTTACCAAGAAATTTTGCCATCCCAAATTGGCACACACCTACATCAAACCAAATGCACAATTCATAGCATTTATAAACAACCAAAACAACCATAACCAAGAAAAAAATATATTCCATTTCAATGCCAACATCTATCATCCTTATAACATCATATTCTTGCCTATTCAAATTATAACAATTCACATTTCCAAAGCATTCATATGTACCATTTCAACTAAGCATTTCTTAGCCTAATACCACAAGCACAACCCTTCTCAATTCATCAACCATTAGCTAACTTGAAGGTTGCAATCATTAACCACATCACTAAGAGGCATTAATATATATACATACACCACATAATTACCAAAATAAGCCAACTTACATGGCTAACACAAACCAAACACTAAATATTCACAAGCCAATACAAATGGCCAAAATCATGCTACATATATCAAAATGACTCAAAGTCCCTATACATGCTATATACTTAAAATACCAAAGTACATAGGCACCAAGTGGTAGGTAGATAGCGTAAAGCGGTCTCCGACGATCCCCAAGCCTGAGCTATCTTGATAACACTATAAAACACAAAAAATAAACAAAGTAAGCTATAAAGCTTAGTAAGCTCGTATACCATAAACTTAATTCAATTTTAAGATTATGAATGTAACAGCCCATTTTTGGTGAGATCGGAACAGTGGTTTCGGGACAACAAATCCGAGCCAAAATTTAAATTTTATTTTATTTTATGGTTGGAAACATGATAGGAAGGTCACATGAAAATTTTGGTACGAAAATTTTACAGATTGTGTGTTCAATTAGGGAAAAGACTAAATTGTATAAAATGCAAAAGTTGGGTTCTAGTAGCTATAGGTACCAAATAGCTATGGAATTCAAAACTTAAGGTCCTTATATGGTAATTAGACCATTAAAGAGTAGTTAGTAGATATTTTAATGACTCATCTGTGGAAAAATTAGAAAAGTGTAGGGACTACATTGGAAATCAATAAAATTAATGGATGATAATTAATTAAAAGGAAAAATAATCTATTTTCATATCATCTCCCCCAATTTTTCTATGGAAACCCTAGGAGAGAGGAAGAAAACTTTTCAAGCTCAATAAGGTATGAAATCAAGTCCCGTTTTTAGTAATTTCTATATATTTGGAATTGGGATAGCCTAATCTCCATATTTAGGGGATTTATTTGGAAAGTTATCAAGGTATGAAATTTGGGTCATGGATGAATATACTGAAAATTAGAAATTTATGGTAGAAAATGAAAAGTTATTCATAGATAAACAACTTTTACAAAGCAATTTTTTATGAAAACTTGATTTAGGGACTAAAATGAAAAAGTGGTAAAACCCATAGAAATTTCTAAAATTTGTGAAATGTATGTGATGTAATTGTAATATATAAATTTTGTCTAGGCTTGGAAAGAGAGTTAAATTTCATGAATTTCATTTGTCGAGCCTAGGGACAAAATCAAAATTTTTGAAAAAGATAGGGGCAAAATGATAATTTTGCCTAGGATGTAATAGGATGCAAATGTATATGAAATGTGATAAATTAATAGTTAAATTTACCCATATAGAACCGAAAAGACCAACCATGAAACTAGATCGAGGAAAGCAAAAGGTTTCAGATTAGTTGAAATTCAAATACGAACTATTTTCAAGGTAAGTTCGTGTAACTTAAAAATGTATGTTAATATGTTTGAATTGAATTGCATGATTGTGTTGATATGTTTGAGATGATATATATAATGAAATAGCCTTAAGTTGTGTTATATGGACGAATTATCATGTTCCAGTTGAATGTTGAATTTCGAAGGGCTAAGAATAACAGTGCACATGTTGCAGATAGAATTTAGCCCGGACGGGTAATCCGTATTAAGCTCTCTAGAGCATATGCTACGGATAGGATTTAGCTTGGACTGGTAATCCTACTGTAAAACGTACGGCTCAGGAGTGTGCCTTTTTATTATGTACCCTAATGGGTACTTTTGCATATGTGTATATTACTCGAACATCCATCGAGATTTCAATAGTTTGACGGAAAAGACCCTCAAAGGGTGGAAAGATGAAATTAATGGAAGCTTGTATTGTGATGAGCTCATCAATGTTTACTTGATATTCATATGAGATTATGTGACTAACTTGTTGAATAAGTGTATGTGTTTAAGTAATCTACCCAAAATCAATGGAATGTAAATTTATGTATGCTTGTATTAATAAATACGATCGGTAAGGTTATTTTCTGTTATATGAACTTACTAAGCATAAAATGCTTACCCCATTTAATTTTCCCTGTTTTATAGTGCTCAAAGATTGCAAAAGTTGCAGGTCAGTCGAGGCAATCATCACACTATCCACTATCTCATTTTGGTACAAATAGAAATCTTATTTAGGTATAATGGCATGTATAAGCTTATTTGGTCAATGATGGCTTGTAATTGTTGTTTGTAATCTAGCCATTGGAGAGGCTAGAGATGGTCTAAGTTTGGCTATATTTGAAGCAATATTTTGGTAATCACGTAAGTGCTTATTATGTGTTAGTTGTTGGAATTATCTTAGCATATAAGTTTATGATAAGAGTAAGTTTATATCGTTTGATGCATGAGATAATACCGTATGATTGATGTCAAATTTTATGTGAATATGATGTTGGATTGGTGGATATATGTTTGTGAGTTTTGGTGCAGGAAAATGGTAAGTTTTGGGTAACAAATGAGGCTAGGAAATGGCTTTATTTTGTCCACACGAGTAGATATATGGGCGTGTGTTTTAGCCGTATGTGAAACACGGCCTGTCCCATGGGCATGTGGTCCGGTGCGTGTCCCTGTATCTTAAAAATGAGAAATAGAATGCTCAGAATTGGGCACATGGGCAGAGACACAGGCGTGTGTCTCAGCCATGTTGTAACAACCCTAACCCGTATTCATCGCCGGAATAGGGTTACAAGACATTACCAAATAATGCACATCATACACATACATTTATGCCTTCATAATCAATATCCATTCAACTCATCCACATTGTCCATTATAAGGCTCTACGAGACCTTAAAACATGCTCAGAAATGGTTCGAGACTAAATCCATAACATTTACAAACTTTGAAAAACTTATAAAATGTTAAAAGATTTAAGGGTCACACGCCCGTGTGAACCTTAAATGTTTTAACATTTTATAAGTTTTCCAAAGTTTGTAAATGTTATCGGTTTAGTCCCGAACCATTTCTGTGTGCCTCAGACGGCCACCAGACACGCCCGTGTCACAAGTTGTGTGAAAATAGGGCATACATACTGAATTGCACCACACGGCCGAAGACATGCCTGTGTGCCTTGGCCGTGGGAAAACTAGAGGGGTTACTGACTTGGGTCAAACGGCCAGTAGACACGCTCATGTGTCTAGGCCGTGTCAAACCTATAGGGTATACTACCTTAATTCGAAGGGCTATCCCAGGGGACACACAGCCGTGTAGCATGATCGTGTGTCGCACAAGGCTGAGACACACGCTGGTGTCTCTGGCCGTGCAGACAAAAATAGGATATTTGCAAAGCCAATTTGCCACCCTATTCTCATGCACACCTAGCAACCAAAATAGTACCATTTCAATACATATATAAGCAACCTAAGCATGCTATTTCATACACATTTTATACCATCTATCCTCAACCATTTCAACTACTCAATTCCATATTCAAAACATACCAAATTATTTTGCCAAAATCATCACAACTTACATAAGTTCTAAATGTATTAACACATAACCTTATCTTCTATTTCATGTCACAAAACACACCATATTATCATCTCAAAAACAAACCACAATATTCCAACTTCCAGGCATTAATACATCAAATAATAACTAACTAAACGAACAACCATTTAGCTATATCAGCAACTATGGCAAACATACCAAAACAAGCCAACATATAAGGCATTATATTCATCACAAATATCACTTATCAAACACATAACTCAAGCCAAATTAAATGGCCATATACACCAACATCTACAAGCCAAATCTCATGGCTAAAATAATAACTCAAAACTTATCAAGATAACACTAGCCTATACATGCCATATACCATATATACAAAACTTCAAAAGTACCAACGAGACGATCGATAGTGTGAAGACGTTTCCTGACGATCCTCGAGTCTGAGCTAGCTTCGATAATCTATAAAATAGTGAAAAATAAACACAATAAGCTTTAAAAGCTTAGTAATTCGTATACCAATAAAGTCATCATATGAATATTTGCATATTAATTCAAATATGCTAAGCATAGCTAAACACATGCAAGTTCACAAACCTTTCTCATTGAACACATATTCAATATCTTAATCGCATTCATCAAATACTTTTCCTTTTCAATACTCGTATGAATATCGTACATACTTGAGTCACGTATCTCATTCACACATTCTTTCTCGACTTGACTTTGCCTATTAAACCATTCAAAATTGTTAAGGATACTCGGAAATCACATAAGCTCGTACAATGACATATCCTAGATATTGTTTTACATGTTATCACATATCGATGCCACCGTCCCAGACAGGGTCTTACACGAAATCATAATACGATGCCAATATCCCAGGCATGGTCTTACACATAACCACAATACAATGCAAATGTCCCAGACATGGTCTTACATGTAATCACATCTCGATAAAATAATGTCAATACATTCGTATCCTATACTATTCCTAAGGTTCGTACAGGACTTTCGGATGTCATAACTCTGTCGATTCTTGCTCGTAATTGCTCGTTCAAAATTTATAACAATTCAATGACAAATAAACACATATAATTCAATTTAAAGACATTTATTTGCATATGAACTTACCTCGTAGTCGAAATAGAGGGACCGGATCGACTATTCTATAACTTTCGATTTCCCTCAATCTAAATCAGATTTCTTTCGTTCTTGATCTAAGCACATTCAAAATTAACTCATTTATTCATCAAACCATTCAATTTAGTCCAAAAACACATATTTGGGCATTTTTACACTTTAACCCCTAAAGTTTCACATTTATTCAATTTAGTCCCTATTTCATAAAATTGCAAATTCATGAAATTTAAGGACAACCCAAGCTAGCCAAATTTTTTATAGCTTCATAGCAGCCCATATTTTCATTTATTTCACACTTTTAACCACAACATTTAACATTTTTTTAATTTAATCCCTAATTGACATTTTTGTCAAAAATTGCTAAATAAAACTTGTATATCTATCAGTAAACCTTCATTATCTCTCATTAAACATTTAAATACTCAAGCATTCAACAATGGCTTCATTCAAAAGCTATAACAGTTTCAAAAGCGAAGGTACGATCTAGCTAAATTAAGCTGCAATGAGCTCAAAAACGTAGAAATCATTAAAAACTGAGCTAAAACCGTACCTTAATTGACAAATGAAGCTTGGATAAATACAACCCTAAAAATGGCTAATTTCCTTATTTCAAAATCTGTTTGGGAAGATGAATCAAATTATGATTTTGTTTGTTTATTTTAATTAACCTTTAATAGCCAATTTATAATTTTAACCTTAATAAGCTTCAATAATTACAGTTATACCTAGCCATTATCATCCAATAACCCTATATTGGTCTAATTACATCTTAAGGACCTTCACTTTAATCAACCATAGCAATTAAACACATTTAACATATAGAATGCCACTTTTGCATTTTACACGATTAAGTCCTTTTCCTCAAATTAAGCTATTAAACGATAAAATTAGCTCACGAAATTTTCATACATATATATTCACATGCTGTAAACACCAAAAATAATATTAAAATAATTTTTTAACCTTAAATTTTTTGGTCCCAAAACCACTATTCTGATTTAGCTAAACTGGGTTGTTACAACTCTTACCTATTAGGGATTTTCGTCCTCGAAAATCTTTCTCGTGAATAGGTTAGGGTATTGATTTCTCATAGCAACCTTGGGTTCCCAAGTAGCTTTTTCTACCCCATGTCGATGCCGTAAAACTTTCACTAATGCTATTCTTTTCTTTCTCAGCTCTTTGATCTCACGAGCTAAGATTCGAATCAGTTCTTCAACATATGACATATCTGATTGAATTTCAACCTTGGTCAGAGAAATGATATGTGAAGGGTTGAATTGGTATCGTCGAAGCATCGATACATGAAACACATTATTAATCTTTTCTAACTCAGACTGCAATGCTAGCCGATAAGCCACTAGCTCAATTTGCTCAATAATCTCATACGGTCCGATGAATCGTAGACTCAATTTTCCTTTTCGACCAAACTGTAATATCTTTTTTCCACGGTGATAATTTTAGAAACACTCTATCTCTGATCTGAAACTCAATATCTTTCTGTTTCAAGTCTGTATATGATTTTTGTCGATCAGACGCTGCTTTCAAACTATCACGAATTACTTTCACTTTCTCTTTTGTCTCTCTGACCAGATCAACCTCATGAATCTTATTCTAGCTAAGCTTAGTCCAATACAACATTGTTTGGCATTTACGACCGTATAAAGCTTCGTACGGTGCCATTTTAATGCTCAATTGAAAACTATTGTTATATGCAATTTCAATCAATGAAAAATACTTTTCCCACGTACCTTTGAACTCAAGAATGCAACATCTCAACATATCCTCGAGTATCTGTATAACTCGCTTGGCTTGACCATCCATCTGCGGATGGAATGCGGCACTAAAATGTAGTTTTGTACCCAGTGCATCTTGTAGTTTCTTCCAAAATCTCGATGTGAACCTAGGATCTCTATCCAAAACAATAAAAACCAGTACTCCGTGTAATCTCACAACCTCAGAGATATACAACTCAACTAACTTTTCAAGCGAATAGTCCGTTCGTACCGGAATGAAATGAGCTGATTTTATCAATCTGTCAACTATAACCCAGATCGTATATTTCTTTTTCGGAGGTAGAGGCAATCTCAACACAAAATCCATAGTCACTATATCCCATTTCTACTCGTAATCATGATGTTTAGCTTTGATTGCTGACAAATTAAACATTTAGAAATGAACTTTGAGATATCACATTTTATACCAGTCCACCAATAAAGTTGTTTCAAGTCATTTTACATTTTCGTACTTCCCGGATGAACAGATAAACGACTACTATTTGTTTCATTTTAAATCATTTGAATCAACTCTGAATTTCTCAAAACACATATTCAGCCTATGAATCTTAAACAATCATCGGAATCAACTTGAAACTCTGAATCAGAATTTGAATCACATTGAGCTCATTTTGCTAACATTTCATTATCAACTTTCTGAGCTTCACAAATCTACTGTAAAAATAATGATCTCGCTTTCAACTCAGCCACTATCGAACCATTATTACACAAAGGTATTGGAGTGTTCATCGGACGTAGAGTGAATAGAGATTTTTGGCTCAAAGCATCAGCAACGACTTAGCTTTACCCGGATGATAATCGATCACTAACTCATTGTAACATCTCGAATTAGGGCCTAGTCAGAATAGTGGTTTTGAGACCATAAATCTGACGTAAAAATATTTGTTTTATGATTATTTTGAGGTCTAGGACATGAAAGTATGCAAGTGTGAAACTTTCATGATGAAATTCTAGGCGTAAGTTGTCCAATTGAAAATTACGGATCAAATCGAATGAATTGCAAAACTTGTGTTCTAGAAGCAATTTGTATGAAATTTCTTTGGATTGTTAATTAGGAGGTCTTAAATAGCAATTTGCCCAAATTCTATGTTTTTGGACAAAAATGGGCATGGATGGAAAATTTTGAAAGTTTAGTAAGGAAAGGCATTTTAGTCATTTAGTAATAAATGAATTAAAAAGGGAAAATCAAAGCAAAAACCGCTCATCTTCAACCCTTGGCTACCAAATTTTGTGGTGAACCATAGCTAGGGTTTTCAAATTTTCAAGCTTGGAAGTGACTCCTAGCCCGTTTTTAATGTTCTTTATATTTTTGAGATCTTCGTAACATACTCTATCCATTTCTACCCATATTTTAAGCTAGGGTTTATGTTGAAAATTTGGCCCATTCATGAGATGATTGTTCATTGATGATATATGGAGGATTATGAAAGATGTTAGATAAACAATGTAACACTCCAAACCCGGCCTAATAGTTAGACCCGAATATGGCGTGTCACATTAAAGTGTTTTTTGAAAACCATGTTTTCATTAGAAACCCTTCTTATTTAAAACGTAGTACATTGATAACTTCTTAATTTTATTTCCAAAACTCCTTTTTGCTTTGGGAAGCTATATCTAAAAGTAACCGATTTACGAAAACGTGATGTTTAAAAGTTAAGTCGCGAAAACGTAGTGTTTTGAAAACAGTTGTTGTTTTGGAAAACCGTGTCCTACTTCTAACAAATACTAGACATACTAAATAAACTTTCCAAATAAAAGGTTAAGGAAATAAAGAGGCCTTATTACAACCCAAATTAAAACCAAACTGCTTAACTCAATAAATGAAATAGAAAAACATGTGCAGTTACGTGGTCGTCTCCGAGTCCCTCTGCGACACCGATCCACCTAACACTAGGGATTACCTATACGGTTAATAAACGGGGTAAGTTTATGAAAACTCAGTGTGTAATTCCCTTACTAGAGTAACAGTCAGTATACAAAAACAAAAACAGAAATAGTCTAGGCTAGAGCCTGTTAACAATAACAGTACAGTCCAGTTCAGATCATACATGGTCCAAAGCCTATTACAATGTCATTTGGGTCACAGCCCATAACAGAATAAATTGAGCCCAACCCAAACCAATGACATAGCAGAATGTGTGAATGCATGGATGCGTGCTTTCCCATCCCAATAATCCAACCGTTACACATCAACTCCGTCCCTCGGTACACATCATGTGGGGATATAAATATCGACCCACCCATCCAATACACATCAATGGTAGCCCGGTTGCAAAGATTACCTTCATTGCAAAGAAAGTCGCTAAATAACAGACACATTTGGAAGCCAGAAGCGAGAATGGCACAATGGCACAAAGCCATCGATAACTGCATTATGTTAGGCACATAGCCGTCAACTAGAGTAACATAACCGGCACACAGCCCTAGATAAATGTGATCGACACAGAGTCGTCAATAATCATCTATTGGCACATAGCCTTAGGTAAATACGTTTGGCACACAACCATAATTAGGTTGGCACAGAGCCATATGTAGGTTGGCGCAAAGCCATAACCAGAATAATTGGTTTTAAGCCACCGATAGCTGTTTCATGTTAGGCACATAGCCATCAGCAACGGTAATACATTCGGCACACAGCCTCGGGTAAATGTGATCGACACAGAGTTGTCAATAATCATATATTGGCACATAACCTTAGGCAAATACGTTTGGCACACAACCATAATCAGGTTGGCACAGAGCCATATGTAGGTTGGCGCAAAGCCATAATCAGAATAAGTGGCTTTAAGCCATCGATAGCTATTTCATGTTAGGCACATAGCCATCAGCGACGGTAATACAGTCAGCACACAGCCTCGGGTAAATATGATCGACATAGAGTCGTCAATAATCATATATTGGTCTTAAAAGCCACCGATGGATCCACGGTCGTCAAGCAACCAAGCGATCCTCAATTTCTTCCTCTGTTTCACAATTCCAACCCCATGCAATATGTCGTGTATGCCATGCTCAATCATCACACGTGTATGCGAAATGGCCATGCTTAGTAACCATCATTTAAACATATATTAAAAACATATAAGTTTTACAACCACGATCAAGTAAGTTAAAACACAATCATACAATCACAGTCAATCAGTCAAATTCATAGTCCATGTCAGTCATTTACCGACAAGGGTAAAACAGTCATTTTACCCTAAATGGGTATTTCAATAATTTTAAACTACAAAGGTAATCCGATAATTTTGCAAATCAAGATTCTTTCGGTAATTTTACAAATCAAGGGTATTTCGATAATTTTACAAACTGAGGGTATTTCGATAATTTTATAAATCGAGGGTGTTTTTGTAATTTTACAAACTGAAGGTGTTTTGATAATTTTACAAATCGAGAGTATTTCGGTAATTTTACAAATTGAAGGTATTTTGGTAATTTTACAAATTGAGGGTATTTGATAATTTTACAAATCGGGGGTATTTCGGTAATTTTACAAACTAGGGGTATTTCAATAATTTTACAAACTGGGAGTATTACGGTAATTTTATAAATCGGGGGTATTTCGATAATTTTCCAAATCAAAGTTATTTTGGTAATTTTACAAATTAGAGGTATATCAGTAATTTTACAAATCAGGGTATTTCGATAATTTTACAAACTAGGGGTATTTTTGTAATTTTACAAATCGGGGTATTTCGGTAATTTACAAATCGAGGGTATTTCGGTAATTTTTTAAATCGGAGGTCTTAACAACCCAACACAAGGTTCACCGTCGCCTCGAGCGACTTAAGTAGCCTAAACAGACCTAACAGTGCAAATGGGCCTAAGGTTGATTACTTAGACCAAGTAGGCCCACACGTTCGTATGGACCATTTAGCCCAAATTCAGTTACAGCTATGTGACCTACAAAGCCCAGTCCAACATTTATCACTTACCTTGAATTTAATCTATGTGGGGCCCACGGGCCTATTGGGCCCACACGGCCTATGCCATGCACACGACATGACAAGCCCAACTACTTCCCACCTAATAGTTAGATTTACTCGAGCGGGCCCACGGGCCCAGAATAACCCCAGCACACGAGAAAGCTCTTGGCGGAATCTACAATCTATCGGCCATGATCTGTGGGCTCGATTTACCACACAAGCGATCGCACGCTCGTGAAGCCTCAAATGCCGAAGTTTTGAGTTTTCGGCTTTTGCTGACTTCCAACAAAGAAGGCCGCGAATACACACCTGTTTATGAGAACGCGCCGAAGTCCACGATCACCAACCTTGGCACATCCTGCATTGAGTCACCCTCCCAACTCATCTGGTTCGCTCTATTTAAAGCCAGCTTCTCACCAATTCTCATGTTAGCTTCTTGATGTGGGATTGCTTTCAACCATTACGAAAATTTCCTCATTCTTATGACCACTTCAACCACAAAGTTCCAGTCCAACTCCACCTCCTACATAGCTCAAATAGCAAAATAAATACTCTATTACGTATCTCAAGACTTGAACCTCAGACCTCATAGTTACACAACACACCACCTTGCCACTCCACCACAGGCTCTTTCTGTGATAAAACCGTCCATAATTAACTTTAAGACATATGTGCCAGCGTCTAGATTCACTTAAGAGAAAAACCAAAATGAATTGTAAGAGCCGAGCTTTGAACCCAGGCTCCCTTGCAACCTTAATGACGCCACAACCACTTGACCACATGCTTCCTTGTGTCATTTATTTAACACAATAATTTAAAAGGCCATCATCCAAGCATCCAAGGTTTTATTCACTTAATACCAAAATTTTTGCAAAAGCCCACGTTTGAACCCAAGATTTCTCCAACACTTCTCAGGGCTATTAACCACCAAAGTAGACATTTAATTGTGTCATTTCCTTGCACAATTAAATACTTATACACAACCTCCTTACGGACCCAAACTCGAGGCCCAATACATCTAGGCCAAAATGCGGGGCGTAACAATCCTACCCCTTATAGAAATTTTGCCCTCAAAATTTCTAACTATCTGAACAAGCACTTAGCTCAACCTACGCCACTATGCTTCCGCTGCGCACTCTAATTCCAAACTACACTAATGCACTTTTAACTTAATCTCAAAACCTCTCACACCCAACCAAACATCTAACCACATAAGTAAACAAATTTTTACCACACATGCATACAATTTTTATATTCAAACATCACATCCAAACAAAACACACCTGACTTAAAAGGAACTGTGCAATCCTAAACCCGATGCTCCTTAGACCTGCATGTGAGACATGCTCCTGACTTCCTCCAGCATTTGCTCAGATAGTGCCTTTTGTAACTCTCGCAAGTCGAAAAGTTCAGACCCGTCTTAACGCATTTCACAGAACTGGGCCCTACTTCAGAGGACTGTGATCTCTCTTCCTACTACAATCCAAACTCCTAGCCTGAAGTGTTTCACCATACGCCTTAACTCTTGCCTCAAGCACTTCTTCGAGCACTTCCCTTACCAACCAGGTCAGTGCCTCCATACCAAGCTCCGAGTTATTGCTACCTGAAGTTGGCGGACTTACCTTGACTACAATTTCCTGAACCATCTCCTGTTCCGGGGAGATGGGCAACTCCTCGTGACCTTTCTTTCCTTCGAAATCCATGATAGTAGTGTTGCTAACTTAAAAAAAACCCTAAATAAATACAAAATCTAACTTTAAGTACTGTCTAACAGAAAACTTACAGATTCGGCGCCGGAGAGTCGGTAACCGCACTTTCAAAAAAATATTCAGAAAAAAATTTCAAATACTTCAAATCTTTTTGAACCTTTTTGAAACAATTCTTTCAGAAATCCAATTTTAAAACCCATTCCACAGCCGAGTTTTACAACTTGGGTCTGATACCACTAAATGTAACACTCCGAACCCGGCCCAGTAGTTAAACCCGAATCTAGCGTGTCACATTGAAGTGTTTTTCGAAAACCATGTTTTCATTAGAAACCCTTCTTATTTAAAACGTAGTACATTGATAACTTCTTAATTTTATTTCCAAAACTTCTTTTTGCTTTGCGGAAGCTAATTCTAAAAGTAACCGATTTACGAAAATGTGATGTTTAAAAGTTAAGTCGCGAAAACGTAGTGTTTTGAAAGCAATTATTGTTTTGGAAAACCATGTCCTATTTCTAACAGATATTAGACATACTAAATAAACTTTCCAAATAAAAGTTTAAGGAAATAAAGAGGACTTATTACAACCCAAATCAAAACCAAAGTGCTTAACTAAATAAACGAAATAGAAAAACATGTGCAGTTGTGTGGTCGTCTCCGAGTCCCTCTACGACACTGATCCACCTAACACTGGGGATTACCTACACGGTTAATAAACGAGGTGAGTTTATGAAAACTCAGTGTGTAATCCCCTTACTAGAGTAACATTCAGTATACAAAAACAAAATTAGAAACAGTCTGGGCTAGAGCCTGTTAACAGTAACAGTACAGTCTAGTTCAGAGCATACGTGGGCCAAAGCCTATTACAATGTCATTTGGGTCAAAGCCCATAACAGAATCAATTGAGCCCAACCGAAACCAATAACAAAACAGAAAGTGTGAATGCATGGATGCATGGTATCCCATCCCAATAATCCAACCGTTACACATCAACTCCGTCCCCTGGTACACATCATGTGGGGATATAAATATCGACCCACCCATCCGATACACATCAATGGTAGCCCAGTTGCAATACTGCCTTCATTGCAGTAAAGCTGATAAGTAACAGGATGACTGGAAGCCGTAAGCAGAATGGCACAATGGCACAAAGCCATCAATAACTGCATTATGTTAGGCACATAGCCGTCAACTAGAGCAACATAATCGGTACACAACCCTAGGTAAATGTGATTGACATAGAGTCGTCAATAATCATATATTGGCACATAGCCTTAGGCAAATAAATTTGGCACACAACCATAATCAGGTTGGCACAGAGCCATATGTAGGTTGGCGCAAGGCCATAATCAAAATAATTGGCTTTAAGCCATCGGTAGCTATTTCATGTTAGGTACATAGCCATCAACAACGATAATACAGTCAGCACACAGCCTCATGTAAATATGATTGACACAGAGTCGTCAATAATTATATATTGGGCTTAAAAGCCACCGGTGGATCCACGGTCGTCAAGAAACCATGCGATCCTTAATCGGTGGATCCATGGTCGTCAAGTAACCATGTCATCCTCAATCAGTGGATCCACGGTCGTCAAGCAACCATGCGATCCGCAATTTCTTCCTCTGTTTCACAATTCCAACCCCATGCAATATGTCGTGTATGTCATGCTTAATCATCACACGTGTATGCAAAATGCCCATGCTCAGTAACAACCATTTAAACATATATTAAAAATATATCAGTTTTACAGCCACAGTCAAGTCAGTTAAAACACAATCATATAATCACAGTCAGTCAATCAAATTCATAGTCCAAGTCAGTCATTTACCCACAAGGGCAAAACAATCATTTTACCCTAAATTGGTATTTTAGTATTTTTACACTACAAGGGTAATTCGATAATTTTACAAATCGAGGTTATTTTGGTAATTTTACAAATCAAGGGTATTTCAGTAATTTTACAAATTGAGGATATTTGAGTAATTTTATAAATCGAGGGTATGTCGGTAATTTTACAACTGGGGGTATTTTAGTAAATTTATAAATCGAGGGTATTTCGATAATTTTACAAAATGGGGGTATTTTGATAATTTTACAAATCGGAGGTATTTCAGTAATTTTAAAAATCGGAGGTATTTTAGTAATTTTACAAATCGGGGGTATTTCGATAATTTTACAAATCGAAGTTATTTCAGTGATTTTACAAATTAGGGGTATTTTGATAATTTTACAAATCAGGGGTATTTCAGTAATTTTACAAATTAGGGGTATTTCAGTAATTTTACAAATCAGGGGTATTTCAGTAATTTTACAAATTGTGTGTATTTCAGTAATTTTACAAATCAAGGGTATTTCAGTAATTTATAAATTGGGGGTATTTTGGTAATTTTACTAATCGGGGGTATTTCTATAATTTTACAAATCAGGGGTATTAACGACCCAACAAAAGGATCACCGTCGCCTCGAGCAGCTTAAGTAACCTAAACAGACCTAACAGTGCAAATTGGCCTAAGGCCCATTACTTAGCCCAAGTGGGCCTATACGCTCGTGTGGCCCATTTAGCCCAAATTCAGTTACAGTTATGTGACCTACAAAGCCCAGTCCAACATTTATCACTTACAGTGAATTTAATCTGTGTGGAGCCCACGGGCCCATTGGGCCCACACGGCCTATGCCATGCACACGACATGACAAGCCCAACTACTTCCTACCTAACAGTTAGATTTACTCAAGTGGGCCCACTGGCCCAGAACAATCCCAGCACACGAGAACGCTCGTGGCAGCCTCTACAGTCTATCGCCCATGATCTGTGGGTTCGATTTACCATACAAGCGATCGTACGCTCGTGAAACCTCAAATGCCGAAGTTTCGGGTTTTCGGCTTTTGCCAACTTCCAACAAAGAAGGGCGTGAATACACATCTATTTATGAGAATGCGCCAAACTCTACGATCACCAACCTTGGCACATCCTGCATTGAGCCTCCTCCCAACTCATTTGGTTCGCTCTATTTAAAGCTAGCTTCTCACCAATTCTCATATTAGCTTTCTGATGTGGGATTGCTTTCAACCATTAGAAAAAAATTCTCGTTCTTATGACCACTTCAACCCTAGAGTTCCAGTCCAACTCCACCTCCTACACAGCTCAAATAGCAAAATAAATACTCCAATGCGCATCCCAAGACTTGAACCTTAGACCTCACAGTTACACAACACGCCACCTTACCACTCCACCACAGGCTCTTTCTGTGATAAAAACGTCCATAATTAACTTTAATACATATGTGCCAGCGTCCAGATTCACTTATGAGAAAAACCAAAATGAATTGTAAGAGCCGAGACTTGAACCCAGGCTCCCTTGCAACCCTAATGATGCCACAACCACTAGACCACATGCTTCCTTGTGTCATTTATTTAACATAATAATTGAAAAGGCCATCATCCAAGCATCCAGGGTTTTATTCACTTAATACCAAAATTATTGCTAAAGCCCAGGTTTGAACCCAAGATTTCTCCAACACTTCTCATGGCCATTAACCACCAAAGTAGACATTTAATTGTGTCATTTCCTTGCACAATTAAATACTTATATACAACCTTTTTACAAGCCCAAACTCAAGGCCCAATACTTCTAAGCCCAAATGTGGGGCGTTACAAACATCTTTTACTAGTTGATTTTTTCATGAAAACACCTAAAAGGGACCTATTTATAAAAAGTATAAAATGTGTGGTAGAACTGTTAAATAGAGGAAAAATATGGGCTGGTATGAGCTTAGAATAGATTTGGCTAGGCTTGGGTAACCAAGAAAGTACATACATTTCGTTTTACGAGTGTTAGGAATAAATTGTAAAAATGTGAAAGGTTAGGGGTAAAATGGTCATTTTTCCCAAGAAGGAATTTTTGTGCTAAATTTGAATAATGTGATAGGATAATAATTTATTTTGTTTATATAGACCTCGATAGACCAATTTCAGAGGTTGACCTTGGAAAACAAAAGGTTTCGGAATAATCGGAACCTAAATTCGAAACATCTTCCAGGTAAGTTCGTGTAACTCGAATGTATACTTTTAACACTTAAAAATGTATGCTCTTTAATGTGACGAAATTTAGATATTCATGGCATAATAATTCATGATATATGAATGAAATGATGAAAAGAGGACTAAAAGTCCCAGTTGAATGAAAAGGATGTCCGATGGAATTTCCTAAAATAGAATTGACGGTAAAAAGGATCTAGCCCAGACGGATGCTCCTTATGTGATCTAGCCTCCCGAAGAATATGTGTTTAAATGGATTTAGCCCGGACAGGTAATCTGAACTAGGATCTAAATTTAGCCTAGACTGGTAATCCCGACATTGCTCTATTAGTTTATACTACGGGGGATTTATCCTGGACTGGTAATCTCGTCGTATGGATTGAGGTTCGTGGGAGTGCGTTAGTTGAAAAGGTCACTAACATGAATTGATGATAAATGATTTAGTACACTATAAGTGTACTATGGAATATCCATCGAGAATCCGAGGAATTCAACGGAATTAATATGGGAAAGGAATTGGAATGCTTGTAATTATGAGCTCATCTAAGACCATTACTTATGTATTGTTATGTGACTAACTTGATGTTTGGGTGCATGTGATAGGAAAAATATTTTTTTTCTTGATGGATTGGTAAATTATGTAGTTGTATGTTAAAATAATCGGTAAGTTTACTTTCCCATTATACGAACTTAATAAGCATGTTAATGCTTACCCCATTTTATTTTCCCTATCTTTTAGAGCTTGTGGACTCGTGAATATTGGAAGACAGTTGTAGTATTGATCACACTATCGACAAGTCTCGTTTCGGTATAAAGAACTTTTATTTTATTATAATGGTATGTATAGGTTTTTTGATCATTTTGTTATATGTGTCATTTGGTTAGCCAAAGAAATGGCTTATGAAGATATGCTAATTCATTTTGTATATGGCCATGAGATGTGGTTCATATTGATATGGTTTGTAACCCTACTAGATATACATGTTTAAGTTTAAATGTTCATGTGATGTGATTTTATGGTTTAGCATTAATGGATGTGTAAAATGATGGCCTAATAACTTGATAATGGTTATGACATAAAATGGTGTATGGTTATAATATGGCCTAAGTATAAAATGTGTAATGTGATAATGATAGTCCTTAATACAAAAAGGGTAACTTAGCATGTGTTGAACAAATAAGATGAGGTTAACATGCAATAAACAATGCCCAAGTGGTTTAAGGGTATGTTCAGACCATGTTAGATACCATTGAAATTAATGAATGTGTATGGGTGTTAGAGGGTGACCAAAGGCTTGGAAAATAGCCTTCAAACGGTCCATACAGGTAGACACACGGCCATGTGTCTAAGTTGTGTGTGACACACGGTTTGCCCCCATAGGCTTGTTGTCTGACCGTGGGTACCCTACACCTTGAAATTTCAAGTCAGTATGCATGGTAGTAAACACACGGGCAGAGACGCGGCCATGTGTCTCAACTGTGTGGAGGACACGGCCTCTGGCCACGAGCTTTTGCCTTGGCCTTGTGCACCTAAATGGTTGCTGATGTTATAAACAGAATGTTAAGGTTTTGGGGCATGGGTGATGACACGGGCTTGTTAATGGTCGTGTGAGGGATACGGGCTAGGAACACAGGCGTGTGCTAGACCGTGTAAAAGCCCTTCTAGGTTCGAAATGAAAAATAAATCCATACGGGTAAGGTACATGGGCGTGTCACGAAACTGAGTGCTCCTATCTCTCGGGTAGACCTCCACGACATCTCGGAAGTGCTACCGCCAGTCGAAATGTTGCAAAGGATTCTACTACAAAATCAGAGGCTTGAGCCCCGGCGAAAACTTATGCTATATGCACTAGAAAGGAAGCCTCAGCTCCTGATGTCATTACAGGTACATTTTCTCTTCATAATGTTCATGTTATTGCCTTGATTCACCCGGGATTAACCCATTCATATATTTGCATGAAATTGGTGCTTAGCATGAATACGTCTATGGAACTTACGGAATTTATGATTAAAGTGTCAAACCCTCTAGACAAGTCAGTGTTAGTCGATAAAGTTTGTAAGAATTGTTCCTTGATGATTCAAGGTCATTGCTTTTTGGGTAATCTTATGCTTTTGTCATTTGATGAGTTCGATGTAATTCTCGGCATGGATTGGTTGACTGTTCATGAGGTGATTGTAAATTGTGGTAGCAAGAATATTGAATTGAAATGCTCAGATGGTAAGATTCTCCGAGTTGATTCGAATGAGTTGAATGCACCGCCGGTTATGATTACCTCAATGTTGGCTCAAAGGTATATGAGAAAAGGGTACGAAGCTTATCTTGCTTTCGTGTTGAATACTAAAGAATCTGGGTTGAAGATTGAGTCGGTACTGATAGTTTGTGAATATCTAGTCGTATTCCCAGAAGAGTTACCCGGGTTACCTCCTATTAGAGAAGTGGATTTTGGTATTGAGCTAATGCCAGGAACAATGCCTATTTCTATTTCCCCGTATAGGATGGCTCCGACTGAGTTGAAGGAGTTAAAATCACAGTCGCAATAATTGGCTAACTAAGGTTTCGCAAGATCGAGCTTTTCACCTTGGGGTGCTCCTGTATTATTCATGAAAAAGAAAGATGGTTCGATGAGGTTATGTATAGACTACCGACAACTCAACAAAGTAACTATCAAGAACAAGTATCCTTTGCCAAGGATCGATGACTTGTTTGATCAATTGAGGTGAGCCACCGTGTTTTCAAAGATAGATCTGAGATCCGACTACTACCAGTTGTGAGTTAAAGAGTCGGACCTGCCTAAGACTGCCTTCAGGATGAGGTATGGTCACTAAGAGTTCCTTGCCATGCCTTTTGGTCTAACAAACGCCCAAGCTGCATTTATGGATTTAATGAATTGTGTTTTCTGACCATACTTGGACAAGTTTGTGGTGGTATTCATCGATGATATTTTGATTTATTCCCATAATAAGTCTGATAATGCCGAACATTTCAGGACATTTTTACAGACTTTACGAGACAAGCAATTATATGCTAAGTTTAGCAAAAGTGAATTTTGGCTTCGAGAGGTTGGATTCCTGGGTCACATTGTGTTGGGTGATGGCATCCGAGTTGATCCCAATAAGATTTCTACTATTGTCGAGTGGAAGTCGCCAAGCAATGTAACTGAGGTTAGAAGCTTATTGGGTTTAGCCGGTTACTACTGACGCTTTTCTATGATTGCAACTCCTTTAACGAGGTTGCTACAAAAGGATGTTAAGTTGAATGGTTAAAAAATGTTAGCAGATTTTTGATAAGTTAAAGACATTATTGACCGAAGCTCCAGTTTTAGTACAACCCGAGCTAGGAAAAGAATTCATGGTCTATAGTGATGCGTCCTTGAATGGACTGGGTTGCGTACTTATGCAAGAGGGCAAGGTGATAGCCTTTGCTTCTAGACAATTAAAGTCGCACGAGAAAAAATATCCAACACATGATTTGGAACTAGCTGCCATTGTATTTGCCTTGAAGATTTGGAGGCACCATTTGTATCGTGAAACTTGTCGTGTATTCACCGATCACAAAAGTTTTAAGTACTTGATGACTCAAAAGGAATTGAATCTGAGACAACGAAGATGGTTAGAATTGATTAAAGAATATGAGCTGATAATTGATTATCAACCGAGAAAGGCGAACGTGGTCGCCGATGCCTTGAGTAGGAAGTCCTTGTTTGCATTGAGGGCTATGAACACACGAATGGCATTGTCTGATGATGGTTCAGTTTGGGCAGAGTTAAGATCCAAACTGACATTTCTCCAAGAAATTTGCGCAGCTCAGATCTATGATAGTGACTTGCAAGTAAAAAGAGCATAATGTGAGACGGGCATTAAATCAGATTTTTGAATTGGTTCTAATGGTTGCTTGATGTTTCGAGATAGGGTCTATGTACCCAAAGATAATGATCTTATTCGGAAAATTTTGCAAGAGGCACATGATAGTTGTTTGTCTATTCATCTGGGAAGTACTAAGATGTACAACGACTTAAAGACAACATTTAGATGGAATGGAATGAAAAGAGATATCTCTGAATTTGTATCGAAGTGCTTGATATGTCAACAGGTCAAGGCTGAACACCAAGTACCTTCGGGCTTGTTACAACCTGTGATAGTCCTCAAACGGAAGTGGGATAGGATTACTATGGATTTTGTAATAGGGTTGCCTTTGACACTAAAAAAGAAAGGCGTTGTTTGGGTTATGGTTGATAGGCTAACAAAGTCGACTAACTTTATTCCAATACGAACCTACTACTCACTTGATAAATTGGTTGACTTGTATATTTTCGAGATTGTGAAATTACACGGGGTACCGTTGTTGATCATCTCAGATAGGGACCCGAGATTCACTTCAAAATTTTGGAAGAAACTACAAGAGGCTTTGGGTTAAGGTTGATCTTTAGCAAGGCTTTCCACCTGCAGACTTATGGTTAGTCTGAACGAACGATTCAGATCCTTGAGGACATGTTACGGTGTAGCGTTCTTGAGTTTCAGGGTAGCTGGGAAAAATACTTACCATTGGTGGAGTTCACCTACAACAATAGTTTCCAGACAAGTTTGAAAATGGTACCTTATGAGGCATTGTATGGCCGAAAGTGCCAGACTCTATTGTATTAGACAGAACTCAAAGAACATCAGATTCACGGAGTTGACTTAATTAAGGAAACTAAAGAAAAAGTTAAGGTGATATGTAATTGGTTAAAAGCGGCGTCAGATAGGAAAAAGTCATATACTGATTTGAAGAGAAAAGATATTGAGTTTCAAGTTGGAGATAAAGTAATATTGAAAGTCTCCCCATGGAAAAAGGTTTTGAGATTTGGCCGAAAAGGCAAATTGAGTCTGCGGTTTATTGGCCCATATGAGATTACCGAAAGAGTCGGACCATTAGCCTATCAATTAGCCTTACCATCCAAACTGGAAATGATTCATAACGTATTCCATGTATCCATGTTGTGAAGATATAGATCAGACCTTTCCCATGTGATTTCACCGGTGGAAGTTAATATTAGACCGGACATGACTTATGGTAAAGAACCGGTTAGGATTTTGGCTCGAGAAGTCAAACAGTTTAGGAACAAGAATATTGGCTTAGTAAAAGTGTTGTGGCATAGGCATGGAGTTGAAGAGGCTACATGGGAGCCTGAGGAGGCCATGAGAAGCCAATATCCAAACTTATTTACCGGTAAGACTTTCGAGGACGAAAGTCCCCAGGGGAGAATTGTGACATCCCGAATTAGGGCATAGTCGAAATAGTCATTTTGAGACCACAAATTAAACGTAAAATTATTTTTTTATGATTATTTTGAGGTCTAGGACATGAAAGCATGCAAGTGTGGAAGTTTCATGAAAAAATTCTATACGTAAGGTGTCCAATTGAAAATTAGGGACCAAATCGAATAACTTGCAAAACTTGTGTTCTAGAAGCAATTTGTATGAAATTGCTTTGGATTATCAATTAGGAGCTCTTAAATAGCAATTTGCCCAAATTCTAAGTTTTTGGACAAAAATGGGCATGGATAGAGAATTTTGAAAGTTTAGTAAGGAAGGGCATTTTAGTCATTTAGTAATAAATGAATTAAAAAGGGAAAGCCAAAGAAGAAATTGCTCATCTTCAACCCTTGGCTATCGAATTTTGTGGAGAACCATAGCTAGGGTTTTCAAACTTTTCAAGCTTAGAAGTAAATGACTCCTACCCCGTTTTTAATGTTCTTTATATTTTTGAGATCCTCGTAACATACTCTCTCCATTTCTACCCATATTTTAAGCTAGGGTTTATGTTGAAAATTTGACCCATGCATGAGATGATTGTTCTTTGATGATTTATGGAGGATTATGAAAGTTAGATGTTAGATGAACATCTTTTACTAGGTGAATTTTTCATGAAAACACCTAAAAGGGACCTATTTGTAAAAGGTATAAAATGTGTGGTAGAAATGTGAAATAGAGGAAAAATATGGGCTGATTTGAGCTTAGAATAGATTCGGCTAGGCTTGGGCAACCAAGAAAATACATGCATTTCGTTTTACAAGCGTTAGGACTAAATTGTAAGGGAATTTTTGGGCTGAATTTGAATAATGTGATAGAATAATAATTTATTTTTTTATATAGACCCCGAGAGACCAATTCTGAAGGTTGACCATGGAAAACAAAAGGTTTCGAAATAACCGAAATCCAAATTCAAAACATTTTCCAAGTAAGTTCGTGTAACTTGAATGTATACTTTTAACACTTCAAAATGTATGGTCTTTGATGTGATGATATTTAGATATTCATGGTATAATAATTCATGATATATGACTAAAATGATGAAAAGAGGAATAAAAGTCCCGGTTTAATGAAAAGGACGTCTAATGGATTTTTCTAAAAAGGAATTGACGGTAAAAAGAATCTAGCCCGAAATGGTGTTCCTTATGTGATCTAGCCTCCCGAAGAATATGTGTTTAAATGGATTTAGCCCGGATGGGTAATCCAAACTAGGGTCTAAATTTAGCCTAGACTGGTAATTCAGATTCGAGCTTACTAGAGTAATTGTCATTGCAGGGGATTTAGCTTGGACTGGTAATCCCGACATTGCTTTATGAGTTTATACAACGGGGGATTTAGGCTAGACTGGTAATCCCGCTATAAGGATTGAGGTTCGCGGGAGTGCGTTCATTGAAAAGGTCACTAACATGAATTGACGATAAATGATTTAGTACGCTATAAGTGTACTATGGAATATCCATCGAGAATCTAAGGAATTCAATGGGATTAATATGGGGAAAGGAATTGGAATGCTTGTAATGATGAGCTCATCTAAGACCATTATTGTCATGTATTGTTATGTGACTAACTTGATGTTTGGGTGCATATGATAGGAAAAATATTCTTTTCTTGATGGATTGGTAATTTATGTAGTTGTATGTTAAAATAACTGGTAAGTTTACTTTCCCATTATACGAACTTACTAAGCATATTATCTTTTAGAGCTTGTGGAGTCGTGAAGAGTGGAAGACGATTGGAGTATTGGTCACACTATCGACAAGTCCCGCTTCGGTATAAAGAACTTTTATTTTGTTATAATGGCATGGATAGGGTTTTTGATCATTTTGTTATATGTGCCATTTGGTTAGCCAAAGAAATGGCTTATGAAGATATGCTAATTCATTTTGTATATGCCCATGAGATGTGGTTCATATTGATATGGTTTGTAACCCTACTAGATATACATGCTTAAGTTTAAATGTTCATGTGATGCGATTTTATGGTCTTGCATGAATGGATTAGTAAAATGAAAGATTAATAACATGAGAATGGTTATGACATAAAATGGTGTGTGGTTATAATATGACCTAAGTATAAAATGTGTAATGTGATAATGATAGTCCTTAATACAGAAAGGGTAACTTAGCATGTGTTGAACAAATGAGATGAGGTTAACATGCAATAAACTATGCCCAAGTGGTTTAAGGGTATGTTTAGACCATGTTAGATACCATTGAAATTAATGAATGTGTATGGGTGTTAGAGGGTGACCAAAGGCTTGGAAAATAGCCTTTAAGTGGTCCACACGGGTAGACACACGGCCATGTGTCTAGGCCGTGTGTGACACACGGTCTACCCCCATGGGGATGTTGTTCGGCCGTGGGTCCCCTACACCTTGAAATTTCAAGTCAGTATGCATGGTAGTAAACACACGGGCAGAGACACGACCATGTGTCTCAGCTATGTGGAGGACACGGCCTCTGGCCACGGGCGTGTGCCTTAGCCATGTGCACCTAAATGGCTGCTGATGTTATAAACAGAATGTTAAGGGTTTGGGCTACGGGCGATGATACGGGCGTGTTCATGGCCGTGTGAGGGACACGGGCTAGGAACACGGGCGTGTGCTAGACTGTGTGAAAGCCCTTGTAGGTTCGAAATGAAAAATAAATCCATTTGAGTAAGGTACGCGGGCGTTTCTCGAGTACACGGGCATGTGCCCTACCTCTACATGGGCGAGTGAGGCTTAAAGCATGAAATTTTCCTAAATTTTTCTCAAGTTTTTGGTTTAGTCCCAGAAAGTTTTTGATGTATGTTTTGGGCCTTGTTGGCCTATAATAGGGACATTGTGAATATGTTTGATGGTTTTGATCTGGAACAAAATTTTATGACCCGGTTTTACCTGAATACTTGTGTAATTGTACGATAATGCCCCGAACCTTGTCCTAATCTCGGGTACGGGTAAGAGGTGTTACACTCAAAATCTTTTAGTAATTCTAGCCATCTCCACTACCACAAATTCAAATCTTTCTGAGTCATTAAATAATTCAAATTTTTGTGATCTGAATAAATATGACATTTCTTACTGAACGGATAATGGCGCCAAATCTTCAACGCAAACACAATGGTTGCTAACTCTAAATCGTGCGTCGGATAATTCTTTTCATGTGGCTTCAACTGTCTCGAGGCATAAGTTATGACTTTTCCTTCCTGCATCAAAATGCAGCCCAGACCATTCAACGATGCATCACTATAAATCACAAATTCTTTACTTGATTCTGGTTGTACTACCACTGGAGCTTCAGATAAAAAAGGGCTTTCAGCTGATCAAAACTTTTTTGAAATTTTTTGGACCATTCAAACTTTACATCTTTCTGAAGTAATCTCGTCAACGGAGTCGCAATCATCGAAAAGCCTTTCACAAATCGTCTATAATATCCCGCTAGTCCCAGAAAACTACGGACTTCAGAAACATTTCTCGTAGGCTTCCCATCTATAATCGCAGATATCTTACTTGGATCGACTTGAATACCTGATGCTGACACAATATGCCCCAGAAAACCAACCTGGCGCAACCAGAATTCACATTTGCTGAACTTTACAAATAACTCCTTATCCTGTAATACAATTCTCAGATGTTCAGCATGCTTGGCTTCATTTTGCTAATATATCAATATGTCATCAGTAAACACAACAACAAATCGATCTAGATATGGTTTAAATCCGGTTCATTAAGTCCATAAAGATAGCATGTGCATTCGTTAGTCTAAAAGGCATAACTAAGAATTCATAATGGCCATACCTCGTTCTAAATGCAATTTTCTGCATGTCAGAGTCTTTAACTTTCAACTAATAATAACCCGATCTCAAATCTATCTTCGAAAACACTATAGCCCTTTTCAATTGATCAAACAAATCATCTATTCTAGGCAAAGGATATATGTTCTTGATCACTTTGTTGAGCTATCTGTAGTCTATACACATTCTCATCATGCCATCTTTCCTTTTCACAAACAACATGGGAGAACCCCAAGTCGAGAAACTCGGTTTGTATTGGCAGCTATTGTATCCATTTTAGACTTTGTTGAGCTATTGTATCCAACACATGACCTAGAATTGGCAGCTATTGTATCCAGACTAATCCGGCTGTACAACAACCTCCACCCCCGAATAATCCATCTCGGATACTTATGGTACCTCCGATGATTGATCCAATGAGATTTAATAGGCCTCCTGTAGATAAAGTCAGAAAACACGGGGCCGAAGAGTTTAAAGCTAATGATAATGATGATGCTGAGCGGGCCGAGTTATGGCTTGATAATACTATCTGTGTGTTCGACGAGCTATCTTGTACTCCGGATGAATGTTTAAAGTGTGCCATATCTTTATAATGAGACACCGCATATCACTGGTAGGATACACTAGTATCGGTGGTTCCAAAAAAGATAGTGACCTTGGAATTCTTTTAGACTGAGTTCCGTAAGAAATATATCAGCCAGAGATTTATCGACTAGAAATGTAAAGAATTTTTGGAATTGAAACAGGTTCATATGATTGTAACTGAGTATGAACGAAAATTTGTGAGACTAAGACGATATGCTCATGAATGTGTTTCAACCGAAGCTATTATGTGTAAAAGATTCGAAGACAGTTTGGACGAAGACATTAAATTGCTAGTTAGTATACTTGAAATCAAAGAATTCGTGATACTTGTTGAGCGAGCTTGCAAAGCTGAAGAGCTGATTTTGAAGCCAGAGATTCTCGTAAAAGATCATCGAGTAAGACTTTTCATTCAACATCGAAGAAGTTTAGAGATGATTCCATTCGATCTAGAGATATTACGGGCTTTTCTAGACGAGATCGAGACCGACCCCCTATGAGTTCACGAGCCACTTCGATAGCAAGTGTTGGCAATGTTCAACAAAATAGAGTCGAGTGGAAGCATTATGGTAAATGGCATTCTAGAAATTGCAGATTGCATGTTCGGTCTTGTTTTAAATATGGATCTATAGATCATTTTATCCGAGATTGCCTGATGTTGGCCGAGCAAAACACTGTTCAGAACGTGAGACTGAGTAACATGTCAGTATGAGGCAAACCACCCAGGCATTCCAATAATGTGAGTGGCAGTCAGAGAGGGACGAAAGATTCAGTAGTTTGATCTGAGGCTCGTGCACCTGCCAGAGCATATGCTATATGCGCTTGCGAGGATGCTTCTCCCCTACATGTTATTACCGGTACTTTTACTCTTTATGATACTAGTGTTATTGCATTGATTGATCCCGGTTTGACTCATTCATATGTGTGTGAAACATTAGTATTCAGTAAGACTTTTCCTATTGAGTCTACTGAGTTTGAAATTCGAGTATCGAACCCCCTGGGCCAATGTGTTCTGGTTGATAAAGTATGTAAAAATTGCCCGTTGATGATTCAAGATTCATGCTTTCTAGCCGATTTGATGTTGTTACCTTTTGACGAGCTCGATATAATTTTGGGTATGGATTGGTTGACTTTGCACGATGCTGTTGTCAATTGCAAAAGAAAGACTATTGATTTGATATGTCAGAACAACGAGATTATTCGGATCGAATCTAATGATCTGAATGGTTTACCAGCAGTAATATCTTCAATGTTAGGTCAGAAGTATGTGAGAAAAGGTTCTGAAGCTTACCTTGCTTATGTGCTTGATGATATACTGATCTATTCCTATAATGAATCGGATCATCAGGAAATATTTAGATCGGTTTGTGGTCGCGTTCATTGATGATATACTGATCTACTCCCGTAATGAAACCGAACATGCCGAGTATTTGAGACTTGTGTTGCAGATTTTACGAGAAAAATAGTTGTATGAGAAGTTTAGTAAATGTGAGTTCTGGTTACACTTAGTTAGTTTTCTGGGACATGTTGTTTCAGCATCAGGTATTAGGGTTGATCCGAGCAAAATTTCAGCAATACTTGACTAGAAACCTCCGAGAAACATTTCTGAAGTCAGAAGTTTCCTGGGACTTGTTGGATACTATAGACGGTTTGTGAAAGGTTTCTCTATGATTGTAACCCCAATGACAAAGCTGCTGCAGAAAGATGTTAAGTTTGAGTGGTTAGAAAAGTACCAGAAAAGTTTTGATCAGTTGAAGGCCCTTTTGACTGAAGCTCCGGTGTTAGTTCATCCAGAATTGGGTAAAGAATTTGTTATCTATAGTGATACATCTTTAAATGGTTTGGGTTATGTTTTGATGCAGGAAGGCAAAGTTATAGCTTATGCCTTGAGACAGTTAAAGCCACATGAAAAGAACTATCCAACACATGACCTAGAATTGGTAGCTATTGTATTCGCGTTGAAAATATGGCGTCAATATTTTTTCGGTGAAAAATATCATGTTTATTCCGATTACAAAAGTCTGAAGTATTTGATGACTCAGAAAGATTTGATTTTGAGACAGCACTGATGGTTAGAGTTGCTAAAATATTACGAACTTGTGATTGATTATCATCCGGAAAAGGTTAATGTTGTTGCTGATGCTCTAAGTCAAAAATCCCTATTTGCTTTGTGTGCAATGAATGCACACATGGTTATGTCAGATGATGGTACGATAATAGTCAAGTTAAAAGTAAGACCATTATTTTTTCAACAAATATGTGATGCCCAGAAGGTTGATAATGAGTTATTAGCAAAACGAGCTCAAAGTGATTCAAATGCTGATTCAGAATTTCGAGTTGATACTGATAATTGTTTGAGATTCAAAAACCAAATATGCGTTCCAAGAAATACAGAGTTGATTCAGATGATTTTGAACGAAGCTCATAATAGTCAGCTATCTGTTCACCCAAGTAGTACGAAGATGTATAATTATCTGAAACAGCACTATTGGTGGCAAGGTATGAAACGAGACATTTTTGACTTTGTATCGAAATGTTTAGTCTGTCAGCAAGTAAAAGCTGAACATCAGGTACCTTCTGGATTGCTACAGCCTATTATGATACCTAAATGGAAATGGGATAGAGTCACGATGGATTTTGTATCCAGTTTACCGATGACACCGAGCAAGAAAGATGCAATCTGGGTTATTGTGGATAGATTGACTAAATCGGCTAATTTTGTTCTGGTTCGTACAGATTATTCGCTCGATAATCTTGCTGAGTTATATGTTTCTCAGATTGTGAAACTACACGGAGTACCTATTTCAATTGTGTCAGATAGAGATCAGAGGTTTACATCGCGATTTTGAAAGAAACTGTAAGATGCATTAGGTACTAAACTCCATTTTAGCACTGCTTTTCATCCACAAATAGATGGTCAGTCCGAGCAAATCATTCAAACACTTGAGGATATGTTGAGAAGTTCCATTCTCGAGTTCGAAGGTATGTGGGAACGATACTTACTTCTGATTGAATTTGTGTACAATAACAACTTTCAATCGAGTATCAAAATGGCACCTTACGAGGCTTTGTACAGTCGTAAATGTCGTACATCTTTATATTGGACTGAGCTTAGTGAAAATAAGATACACGGGGTCGATTTGATCAAAGAAACAAAATAGAAGATAAAAGTGATTCGTGAAAGTCTGAAAGTAGCATCAGATCGTCAAAAATCATACGCGGACTTGAAACAAAAAGATATAGAGTTTCAGATTGGGGATAAAGTATTTTTGAAAGTTTCACCATGGAAGAAAATACTTAGATTCGGTTGTAAAGGCAAATTCAGTTCGAGATTTATTAGGCCGTATGAGGTTATAGAGCGTATTGGGCTGGCTACTTATAGATTGTTGTTGCCACCCGAGTTAGAAAATATTCATAATGTATTTCATGTATCGATGCTTCGGTGATATAGATCCGACCCCTCGTGTGTGATTAGTCCATCAGAGATTGAGATTCAGTCAGATTTGACTTATGAGGAAGAATCGATTCGTATTCTGACTTGCAAGATTAAAGAATTATGAAATAAGAAAATTCCTTTAGTTAAAGTACTGTGGCATGAACATGGACTTGAGGAAGCAACGTGGGAGCCAGAGGATGCAATGAAAGATATCTGAATCTATTCACCGGTAAGATTTTCGGGGATGAAAATCCCTAAGGGGGGAGAGTTGTAACAGTTCGATTTAGACCCTAATCGGAACGGTGGTTTCGGGACCACGAATCCGAGTCAAAAAAATTTTAAATATTATTTTTTGCGTTTATTATATTTGAATCTGCATGTGTGAAAGTTTTGTATGCAAATTTGATTGTTTGTATGTTTAATTTAATAAAAGGTCTTAATTGCGTAAAATGAAAACATGATAGTTTAATGTATAAGGGTTGAATTGTTTTTGTCTTTTTAAATGGAAGTACTTATGTTGTAATTAGGCCATTGGCTATATGATTGGACGGTTGTAGGCATTTTTATATGGTTTTATAATTAAAATTTTAGGGTTAAAATTGTCAAATAATAAATGATATATATGATATATTATAACATAAAAAAATAAAGCCATGCATTTTGTTCATACTTGTGACCGAAACTAAGAAAGAAAAGAAACTAAAGCTTGGTATATTCAGCCATTTCTCAAGCTTGATTTAAGGTTAGCTTGGTTTCGATTTTTGATAATTTTTACGTTTTTGAGATTGTTGCTTCGAGTACTATCCGACCCATGCTTAAATTTCTGATTTTGATGCATATTTTGAGTTATGCTATTGATGAATATTTGTTTTTTGTGATGTTTGATGATGAAACATCAAAAATATGTTTTAGATTAACATGTTTTGTATTGGAGTTTTTGAATATTTTGAGTAATGAGGACTAAATTGCAAAAATAATAAATTGAGGGACTAAAATGTTAAATGAATGAAATATATGGACTAGTATGAGTATATGGAAAATTTAGCCCAAGTATATTGTTGTGAGATTTTGTGTATTTTGTGTTTTATGCAATTAGGACTAATTTGTAAAAGTATGAAATATTAGGGGTAAAATGGTAATTTGCCTATTTATGTGTTGTTGGATTAAATTGAATGAAATTTTGTTTAAATGAGGTTAATTTGAAATTATATATATCAAGAATAAAGGAAATCAGACTTGGATCAGGGAAAAGTAAAAATTGTCGAATAGCCAATTTATAACGTTTGTCGATATCTGAAGTAAGTCTTTAAGCAATTAAACATCATTTAATTGAAATGTAACTTAGTTTAATATGCTAAAGAGCTAGTCGAATGTGTTTAAGCATAGAAATACTGTATTTGAGGTTAATTCGACTGAGTTATATCATTTGAAAGTTCGTATAATCTATATGGAATATCTGGAGTTTTTGTTATATGAATTGTGTACGAGACAGCTTTATAATAGCGATATTCAGGCTTTGAGCCTAGCAAGCCTTGTGCTGGTGAATTTGATCAGGCTTTATGCCTAGCAGGCTTATTGCCGGTGAATAAAAAAATCAGACCTTAAGTCTAGCAGGCCTTGTGCCGGTGTGTGATTCAAGCTTATGCCTAGCAGGTTTTATGCTGGTGATTTATTTGTAATTATATATCGTAAAGATTTCATATTGATATGGTAATTGAGCAAGTAAACTGAGCTAAATGAACCTTGTATATTCGACCATAAAGGTAAGTATTTATGTGATGATATATTGAACTTGTATATCGGCCATATGTGATGATATATTGAACCTTGTCTATTTGGCCATATGTGATGATATATTGAATCTTTTATATTTGGCCTTATAGGTATGTACTTATGTGATGATACAATGAACCATGTATATTCGGCTATATGAAGTTAAATTTCGTTTTGTGAGCTTGTATAAATATGTGAAAATATATTTGAATTTATAATGATATTTGGCTTTGAAAGTAGAATGAAAACTTGCAAAACGTTAATCTTATAAGTATTCGGCCAAAGTGGTAGTTATGTTAATCATGTGTGGTTTTGGATTGGTTAAATTAAAATTTAATATTACATTGATTTAGCAAATTAGTTTGTTTGGATTTTTAAGAAGTTGATATATATATATTATTGAGTTGATAATTGCTTAAGACTTACTAAGCTATAAAAGCTTACTTTGTGTGTATGTGTGTGTCTGTTTTATAGATTTTGGATTCGAGTTATGAGCTTGGGGATCGTCAGTCAAGTCTATCACACTATCAACTGTCTTCGGTATTTTAATATGCAAACTTTCAAACCTATGGCATGTATAAGCTAGATTATGTTTTAGAGTATTGTATTTTGGTTTGTGTTAATTGAGGCCATGCAAAAATGGCTTAACTTACATGCTTAAATTCGGTTTTGTGGGACTATGATTAAGTTTCTTTTTGGTTATTTTGCAATGTGTTATGGTGGAGTGGTATTTTTGATGTTTATTATGAGTGTACACTTGATGATTTTGAATGTGTGTATTCGGTTGATTCGGTTATGGTTTGCATAGTTAAAGGATTATTTGAATTTCTATTGTTATATTAGTCAATGTAATCTATGTAATATGACATTATAGGTTGTTTAGTTATATTTGAACATGATATAAGTTTGTCTTAATATGTTCATTTCATGGTATGAGAGATTCATGTTTTGAATATACATATATATCTATTTGTAGTTAATGACATACTCTTATGAAGTATGAATCGTAATGTAAATTGGTTTGAAAGTTATATATAATAATGTACTATAGATTCGGATATAATATAAATGTATATGAGATGAATATGACTAATTTATGATTCAGCATTTGCTTATATCCTTATAGCTGATGAAATGACTTGATATGTATCTTATCTTAACGATTATAAATGATGGTGTATGATCATGTGCTTTGGTTTTGTGATATAAAATGTTATGTATTGATAAATAAAAATGCATGTTATTTATATGAGGTATTTTCGGTGTGTGCCTGTTGTGCATATTAAAAATAGGTATTGACTTATAAAGTGATTATATAAAGTTGGAAAAGAACAATTGTTAAGGCATGTTTGTTAAACACATTTGTAATCAGCTAAATGCATTAAAAGAAAAATGATCAAATAATTAGTGACTTGTACAATAGTAATGAAAGTTGAGTAGTGAGTAAGTTAGTGCAAGTGTATGCATATGATTGTTTAAATTTGTGTCTTGATCAGTAATACCTTGTAACCCTAATCTGGCGACGGATACGGGTTAGAGGTGTTACACCTATCCCGTATTCATCACCAGAATAGGGTTACGAGGCATTACCAGATAATATACATCATTCACATACATTTATGCATTCATAATCAATATCCATTCAACTCATCCACATTACCCCTTATAAGGATCTACAATACCTTAAAACATGCTTAGAATGGTTTGGGACTAAACCGATAACATTTACAAACTTTGGAAAACTTATAAAATATTCAAATATTTAAGGGTCACACGCCCGTGTGAACAGGCCCTGTGCCTCACACGGCCACCAGACACGCCCGTGTCACAGGCCGTGTGAAAACAGGGCATACATACTGACTTGCACCACACGATCGGAGACACACCCATGTGCCTTGGCCATGGGAAAACTAGATGGGTTACTTGCTTAGGTCACACGTCTAACACTCCTAACCCATATCCGACAACGGATTAGGGTTACGAAGCATTACCAGAAAATATACATTACTTGAATAACTATAAATATATATAATCACTTGTCTCATAAGCAAAGATGTTCAGCATATCAAAAATATACATGTCATACGCACATACCAAGATTTATACATGAATAACTACTCTAACCGAATTTATAAACTTAATATACAGGTCAAAACATGTTACTCGTAACATAACCCAAACATATGAAATTGAAATACTAATCATAGTTAATAATAATAATAATTACAATTCATTTAATCACTTTACAAAGTTTTAACCGAATAAAACCATACTTCTTACTTATGTTTATTTTAATGACCACCATCAACATTACTCAATCACATTACATGCATGTAATCTCATCTAGAAACAAGTTTATATACTAATCATAAATTCACATTTAAATCAATTATATCACTAATATGTAAATATATTTAATTAACGTATTAAACAATTGTTTAATACTTTCAAATACCAAAACCAAATTAATTTATTACTATCACATACAAGTCATAGTCGAATCTTTAAACAATAGGTAACATATCAAGTATAATTTGTACTTATATATTTATATGTATCATTGTTGAATCAACCAAACCAAAAGAAATCATCACTTGAGCATAGTTTACGAACAAACTTAGCACACACAAGAACCATGATCAAGATGACAAATACTTATATATCAATTTAGCCATTTTCTCATGGCATAATATATACAACACTTCAACATGTCCAAAAAGTAGTGATGTAGCCTATACATGCCATAGATAGATAGTTCTCTTATAAAAGTACTGAAACAGTGGATAGTGAGATAGACTTTGCTGACGATCCCCAAGCTCGTAACTTGCCTCAAAATCTATAAAACAAAGAATACAAATACAAACAGAGTAAGCTAACTTCGCTTAGTAAGTCGAAAGCAAATATCAATTCAATATTATAGTCAACTCCTTAAAATTTTTAAACTGAAACAATTTACTATATCAATGTCATAACTAATCTCAACTTAATAAATCCACAACTACACATGTTTGACATAAACATCACATTGGCCGAACACATATAAGATTAACATTTTACAAGTTTTCATTCAACTTTCAAAGCCATATATCATTTTACATTCAAATAAACTTCCACACATATATACAAGCTCACGAAACTACATTCAATTTTAAGTACTAACATCTCTCATTTAGCCGAATACACAAAATCTAATATAACATTTCACATATTCATACCTATGTAGCCAAATATACAAGATTCACTATATAATCACATAAATACTTACCTATATGGCCGAATATACAAGGTTCAATATATCATCACATGAATACTTACTTATATGGCCGAATATACAAGGTTCATTATATCATCACATGGACACTTACCTATATGGCCGAATATACAAGGTTCAATATCATCACATGAATACTTACCTATATGGCCGAATATACAAGGTTCATTTAGCTCAATTTATTTGCTCAATTACCACATCCACATGGAATCTTATAGGTATTGACTTGAAGATAAATAACCGGCATAAAACCTACTAGGCGTAAGCCTGAATCACACACCGGCACAAGGCCTACTAGACTCAAGGTCTAACTTTTAATCATCGGCATTAAGCCTGCTAGGCATAAAGCCTGATTACATTCACCAGCATAAAGCTCGCTAGGCTTAAAGCCCGAATATCACTATTATAAAGCTGTCTCGTACACAATTCATATATCAAAAACTTTAAATATTCCATATAGATCATACTAACTTTCAAACGATATAGCTCAGTCGAATTAACTCAATATAGTATTTCAATACTTAAACACATTCGGCTATCTCTACCATATATTCATGAATTCCAAATCAGCATATTAAATTAAGTTATATTCAAAATTGATGATGTTTAATTGCTTAAAGACTTACCTCGGATATCGACGAACGTTATAAATCGACTATTTGACTATTTTTTTCTTTTCCCCAATCCAAGTTCGATTTCTTTTGTTCTTGATCTATATAATTTCAAATTAACCTCATTTAAACAAAATTCCTTTCAATTTAATCCAACAACACATAAATGGGAAAATTACCATTTTACCCCTGATATTTCATACTTTTACAAATTAGTCTTAATTGCATAAAATACAAAATACACAAAATCTCACCACATCATAGTTAGGCTGAATCTTCCTCATACTCATACTAGTCCATATATTTAATTTATTTTGCATTTTAGTCCTTTAATTTATTATTTTTGCAATTTAGTCCTAATAACTCAAAATCATCAAAAACTCCAATACAAAACATGTTAATCTAAAACATATTTTTGATATTTCATCATCAAACATCACAAAACACAAATAGACATCAATGGCATAACTCAAAATATTCACCAAAATAAAAAATTCAAGCATGGGTCGGGTAGTATTCAAAGCAACGATCTCAATAACGTAAAAATTATCAAAAACTGAACATAAACTATCATTCAATCAAGCTTCCAAAGTGCCAAATACCTAAAGCTTTATTTCTTTTCTTTCTTTATGTTATTCAGTCATGGAAAAATAAAAATGAATGCATGATATGTTTTAGTATATGTTTTATTATATTAACTTAATTAACATTTTACATTTTTAACCTTTACTAGTTAATATAACAACTTAATTATGGTTGTCCACAAACGTCCATGCTATAACAATTGGCCTAATTTCATTTTAAGGCCTCCATATTAAAAGAACAATAACAATTCAACACTTACACAATTATCTAGTCACTTTTACATTTTACGCGATTAAGTCCTTTCTATTAAATCGGCACACAAACAATCAAATTTTCATTCGAAACTTTCACATATGCAAATTCACATATAATAAACACAAAAAATAATATTTAAATATTTTCTGACTCGAAATTCGTGGGCCCAAAACCACCGTTCTGATTAGGGTCTAAATCGGACTGTTACAACACGGCTGGCCACACGCCCATGTGCCAGCCTGTGTACCACACACGGCCAGTAGACACGCCCGTGTGTCTAGGCTGTGTCAAACTTATAGGGTATACTGCCTTAATTCGAAGGGCTACCCTAGGGGACACACGGCCGTGTAGCATGACTATGTGTCGCACACGATTGAGACACACGCCCGTGTCTCTGCCTATGTGGACAAAAATAGGTTATTTGCAAAGCCAATATGCTACCCTATTCTCATGCACACCAAGCAACCAAAATAGTACCATTTCAATACATATATAAGCAACCAAAGTATCCTACTTCATACACATTTTATGCCATCTATCCTCAACCATTTCAACTACTCAATTCCATATTCAAAACATACCAAATTATTATGCCAAAATCATCACAATACATAAGTTCCAAATGCATTAACCTATAATCTTATCTTCTATTTCATGTCACAAAACACACCATATTATCATTTCAAGAACAAACCACAATATGCCAACTTCCAAGCATTAATACATCAACTAATAACTAACCGAATGAACAACCATTTAGATATATCAACAACTATGACAAACATACCAAAACAAGCCAACATATAAGGCATTATATACATAAAAAATATCACTTATCAAACACATAACTTAAACCAAATTAAATGGCCATATACACCAACATTTACAAGCCAAATCTCATGGCTAAAATCATAACTCAAAACATATCAAGATAACACTAGCCTATACATGCCATATACCATATATACAAAAATCCAAAAGTACCAACGAGATGATCGATAGTGTGATGACGTTTCTTGACGATCCCCGAGTCCGAGCTAGCTTCGATAATCTATAAAATAGTGAAAAATAAACACAGTAAGCGTTAAAAGCTTAGTAAGCCATATACCAATAAAGTCATCATATGAATATTTGCATATCAATTCAAATATGCTAAGCATAGCTAAACACATACAAGTTCACAAACCTTTCTCATTGAACACATATTCAATATCTTAATCGCATTCATCAAATACTTTCCCTTTTCAATACTCGTATGAATCTCGTACATACCTAAGTCACGTGTCTTATTCACACATTCTTTCTCGACTTGACTTTGCCTGTTGAACCATTCAGAGTTTTTAAGGATACTCATAAATCACATAAGCTCATACAATGCCATATCCCAGATATTGTCTTACATGTTATCACATATCGATGCCACTGTCCCAGACAGGGTCTTACACGAAATCATAATACGAAGCCAATGTCCCAGACATGGTCTTACACATAATCACAATACAATGCCAATGTCCCAGACATGGTCTTACATGTAATCACATCTTGATAACCTAATGTCATGACATTCGTATCCTACACTATTCCTAAGGTTCATACGGGACTTTCGAATGTCGTAACTCTATCGATTCTTGCTCGTAATTGCTCGTTCAACATTTATAACAATTCATTGACAAACAAACACATATAATTCAATTTAAAGACATTTATTTGCATATGAACTTACCTCGTAGTCGGAGTAGAGGGACTGGATCGACTATTCGATAACTTTCGATTTCCCTCGATCTAAATTCGATTTCTTTCGTTCTTGATCTAAACACATTCAAAATTAACTCATTTATTCATCAAGCCATTCAATTTAGTGCAAAAAAACATATTTGGGCATTTTTACACTTTAGCCCCTAAAGTTTCACATCTATTCAATTTAGTCCATATTTCATAAAATTGCAAATTCATGAAATTTAAGGACAGCCCATGCTAGCCGAATTTTTTATAGCTTCATAGCAGCCCATATTTTCATTTATTTCACACTTTTAACCACAACATTTCACATTTTCTCAATTTAATCCCTAATTGAAATTTTTGTCAAAAATCACTGAACAAAACTTGTATATCTATCATTAAACCTTCATAATCTATCATTAAACATTTAAATACTCAAGCATTCAACAATGGATTCATTCAAAACCTATAAAAATTTCAAAAACGAAGGTACGGGCTAGCTAAATTAAGCTGCAATGAGCTCAAAAACGAAGAAATCATTAAAAACTGAGCTAAAACCGTACCTTAATTGACAAATGAAGCTTGTCCAAATACAACCCTAAAAATGGCTGATTTCCTTTACTAAAAATCAGTTTGGGAAGATGAAACAAATTATGATTTTGTTTGTTTATTTTAATTAACCTTTAATAACCAATTTACAATTTTAACCTTAATGAGATTTAATAATTACAATTATACCTAGCCATTATCATCCACTAACCCCATAATGGTCTAACTACATCTTAAGGACCTTCACTTTATTCAACCATAGCAATTAAACACATTTAACATATAGAATGCCACTTTTGCATTTTACGCGATTAAGTCATTTTCCTCAAATTGAGCTATTAAACGATAAAATTAGCTCACAAAATTATCATGCATATATATTCACATGCTTTAAACACCAAAAATAATATTAAAATAATTTTTAGACCTCAGATTTGTGGTCCCGAAACCACTATTCTGATTTAGCTAAAATCGGGCTATTACACGTGTGGTTGACACGGCCTCGAACACGGGCGTGTTACACGGCTGTGTAAAAACTGCACCTAAATTTTAAAAATAAAATTCACCACGCGGCCTAGCACACGGGCGTGTGACTTCAATTTCTTCATGCCTTAAAAGTCAGAGAGTTACACAGGTTAGGGGCAAAGGCGTGAGTAGTATACGGCCTGACCACAAGGTCGTGTCCCTAGACCACATTGGCGTGAGAGACCTGCACCTTGGAATTCTTTTGAAATATCGCAAAAAATTTTATAACTCTCTAATTAAGTTCTGACTTGATTCTAATGCTCGTATTGGACCTCGAGGGTCCAATTAAGGGACGTTTTGAATGATATCGGTAAATGAATAGTAATTCATAAGAATTATCTGTAAAATGTTCTGAATGTTTTGGTAATACTCTGAAACCCTATTCCGATGATAGGTATGGGTTAGGGGTGTTACAATAAATCAACAATTTGAATAAATCAACATTTAGCATATATTAGCTAACAAACATTTCATATACATAATATTGATATTAATCATATTCTTCGCAAGTTTCTTTGAACTAAAGCTTATACATGTCACATACGTACCTGTACCATCTCATATCATTCTCATACTCAATCACATCTTTCATTTACCCGATGAACCATTCGAAATAGAAGTCGGATACTCAAGATTCTTGCACACCTATACCATGGCCCGAAGACAAATCAAGGTAGCTTATATCCGGAATACTGAAATCATGACCCGAAGCCAAATAGTCGATATTCATGGCCCGAAGCCAAATCGGTATAACTCGACCCAAAGTGCTAATATCATGGCCCGAAGCCAACTCAATGTATCCTCTAATGACATGTCACTAGTATCCTAAACTATTCCTAAGGTTCAACCAGGATTTCGAATGTCGAAACATCATCGAATCACTATCAAACATATCTATATTCTCGTATTCACAATTTGTGCAATATCAAAGCATATGAATTACATTTGTATTAAAACTTATAATATACGAACTTACCTCGAATACAAAAATGGCTAAACGAGACAACTATTCTGTAACATTGTCCTTTCCTCAATCTAGATCCAAGTTTCACTTTTCTTGATCTATATGTAATCAAAATTAACTTATTAAATCATCTCTCTATTCAATTCAGTCTAACATTTCAATTCAGTCCAAGATTCACTTTAAGACATTTTTACACATTTGCCCCTAATGTTTCACAACTTTTACAATTTAGTCCTTATTTCATAAAAACACAAATTAATGAAATTCAATACTAACCCATGCTAGCCGATTTACACATTAGTCCCTAGCAGCCCATACTTTCCATTTATTTCACAATTTAACCACTAATTTACACAGTTCACCATTTAGCCCCTAATTTGCATTTTCACTAAAAATCACTTAACAAAACTTGTATATCTATCAACAAGCATTCATATTCTATCAAGAAACTTCAAAACTCATACATATTCATCAACGGAAACATCTAAAATCTTTAACATTTTTTGCAAGTTAGTCCCTGGGCTAGCTAGACATAGTTGCAACGATCTCAAAAACATAAAAATCACTAAAAACGGGACAAAACACATACCTAATTAAGCATGAGAAGCATGGTCAAATACAAAGCCCTAAAAATGGCTATTTTTCTTTGTGAGAATCGGCTAAGAAAGATGACAACTTAAAAGTTTTGGTTTTTGTTTTATTTTATTTATTCTTTATTAACTAATTTACCAAATTAACCTTAATAAACATCAATTATTTCAAATTTACTAAGCCAGTATCATCCAATATCATAATAATGGTCTAATTACCACTTACGAACCTTAACTTTAAGATTCTATAACTATTAGACACCTTTAGCTAATAGAACGCAAGTTTTACACTTTACGCAATTTAGTCCTTTTTATTAAATTAAGCACTCAAATGATAAATTTTTTTAATGAAAATTTCACACAATCATATTTTCATACCGTAGACATTAAAGTAATAATAAAATAATAATTTCTATTTCAGATTTGTGGTCCCAAAATCACTGTTCTGATTTGACCAAAAACGGGCTGTTAGAATTGTCCCCCCAAAGGGATTTTCGTCCCAAAAATCTTACCAGTGAATAGATTACGGTATTGTTTTCTCATAGCTTCCTCGAGCTCCCACGTAGCCTCTTCAACACCGTGTCATTTCCAAATTACTTTCACTAAAGCTATGCTTTTATTTCTCAAATGTTTAATCTCTCAAGCTAGAATTCTGATCGGTTCTTTGTTGTATGTCATATCGGGTTGAATTTTAATCTCTGTTGGAGAAATTACATGTGAAGGATCTGATCTATATCGACGCAACATCAACACATGGAACACATTGTGGATCTTTTCTAACTCAGTTGGTAAAGCTAGCTGATATGCTGCTGGCCCTATTCTTTCGATGATCTCATACGGCCCTATGAAACGCGAACTCAACTTGCCTTTGCAACCAAATCTAAAGATTTTCTTCCACAGAGATACTTTTAGAAATACTTTATCACCAATCTGAAATTCGATGTCTTTTCGTTTTAAATCTGCGTACGATTTCTGTCGATCTGAAGCTGCTTTCAAATAGTTGCGAATTACTTTCACTTTCTCTTCGGTTTCTCTAACCAAATCAGCCCCGTGAATCTGTTTCTTACTAAGCTCAGTCTAGTACAATGGTGTTCGGCATTTATGACCATACAATGCTTCATACGGTGCCATCTTTATGCTTGATTGAAAGCTGTTGTTATACGCAAATTCAAATAATGGTGAAAATTTCTCCCAATTTCCTTTGAATTCCAACACACAACAACGAAGCATATCTTCAAGAATCTAAATTACTCTCTCAGATTGACCATCGATTTGTGGATGAAATATTGTACTAAGATTCAAGTTAGTACCCAGAGCTTCTTTCAATTTGTTCTAAAATCACGATGTAAACCTCGGGTCTCTATCTGAAATAATTAAAACTGGCACCCCATACAATCTAATGATCTCAACAATGTACAATTCTGCTAATCTATAGAGTGAATAGTCTATACGTACTGGTATAAAATGCACTGGTTTCGTCAATCTATCAACAACAACCCAAACAACATCTTTCTTTTTTGGAGTTAGGGGTAATCCTGATACGAAATCCATCGTAACTCTATCTCATTTCCATTCTGGTATCATTACAGGCTGTAGTAATCCCGAAGGCACTTGATGTTCAGCTTTGACTTGTTGACAAATCAAACACTTTGATACAAACTCAAAAATGTCTCGTTTCATACCCGACCACCAATACAATTTTTTCAAATCATTGTACATTTTAGTACTCCCCGGGTGAACAGATAAACAATCATTATGTGTTCAAGAAAAATTTTCTGAAAGACCTCAGAATTATTTGGTGCACAAATTCTATTTTGGAACATTAAACAATCATCAAATCTGATCTGATATTCTGAATCATTGTTGATTCACACTGCTTTCTTTTGGCTTGTAATTCATTATTACACTTTTGAGCTTCACAAAATTGCTGAAGAAAAACTTGTTTAGCTTTCAGCTCTGCCAAAATAGAACCATCATCGAACATAGTCAATCTTGTATTCATCGCTCTCAGAGCAAATAGAGATTTTCTACTCAAAGAATCTGCAACTACATTAGCTTTCCCCAGATGATAATCAATTACTAACTCGTAATCTTTCAATAGATTGAGCCATCTCCATTGTCACAAATTCAAATCTTTCTGAGTCATTAAATATTTCAAACTCTTATGATCAGTAAAAATGTGACATTTCTCTCTGTATAAATGATGACGCCAAATTTTCAAAGTGAAAACAATAGCAGCCAACTCTAAATCATGTGTTGGATAGTTCCTTTCATGCGACCTCAACTTTCTTGAGACATAAGCTATCACTTTACCTTCTTGCATCAAAACGCAACCCAAACCATTCAATGATGCATCGCTAAAAATCATAAACTCTTTCCCCAGCTCAAGTTGAACCAAAACTAGTGCCTCAGTTAATAACACTTTCAACTGCTAAAAACTCTGTTGACATTTCTCAAACCACTCGAATTTCAGATCTTTCTGTAATAATCTGGTCATCGATGTAGCAATCATCGAGAAACCTTTTACAAAACGTCAATAATAACCAGCTAATCCCAGAAAACTTCAGACTTTAGACACATTTCTAGGTGGTTTCCAATCAACAACCGTAGAAATCTTGCTCGGATCAACTCTAATACCTTTAGCTAAAACAATGTGCCCTAAAAATCTGACTTCTCTAAGCCAAAATTCACATTTACTGAATTTAGCATACAGTTGCTTATCTCTCAAGGTTTGTAACACAATCCTCAAATGCTCGGCGTGCTTAGACTCATCTCGTGAATAGATCAGAATGTCATCAATGAACACAACAACGAATCTGTCTAAATACGGTCTAAATATTCAATTCATCAAATCCATAAAAGACTGCAGGAGCATTAGTCAGTCCAAAAGGCATCACAAGAAATTCATAATGTTCATACCTCGTTCTAAAAGTAGTTTTCGGCACATCTGAGTCTTTAACTCACAACTGATAATAGCCAGATCTCAAATCAATCTTCGAAAACACTGTTGCCCCTTTCAGCTGATTAAGCAAATCATCAATTCTCAGTAACAAATACTTATTCTTTATTGTAACCATGTTGAGTTGTCGATAGTCAATACACATTCTCATCGACCCGTCTTTCTTCTTTACGAACAAAACTGGCGCACCCTAGGGTGAAAAACTAGGTTGTGCAAAACCTCTATTTATTAACTCTTGCAACTGTGATTTCAATCCTTCAATTCTGTCAGAGCCATTCTGTACGGAGCTATAGATATTGGTGATGTTTCCAATACCAGTTTAATAGCAAACTCAGCCTCTCTGACCGGTGGCAATCCAGACAATTCTTCTAGAAATACATCCGAAAACTCACAAACTATAAGCACTAATTCAATCTTCATTTCATACACTTTGGTATCTAAAACATATGCTAGATATGCATCACGACCTTTTCTAATATATCTCTGAGCTGATATCAATGAAATCACTATAGGTAATCTACTTGACTCATCTGATTCAATTCAAAAATTTTCACTACTCTGACATTTCAATTCAATGATCTTTCGTCTACAATTCACAACGGCATCATGCAAAGTCAACCAATCCATTCCCAGAATTACATCAAACTCATGAAATGGAAAAAAACATTAAATCAGCAGGAAAATAGTAACCCCGAGTCATTAAAGGACAGTTCTTGCAAACTTTATCAACTAGAACATACTTGCCTAAGGGGTTTGATACTTTAATCACAAATTCGGTAGACTCAACAGGCAGACTCTTACTAAACACTAAATTCATACAGATATATGAATGATTTGATCTAGGATCAATCAATGCAATCATATTAGTGTCATAAAGAGCGAATGTACTGGTGATAAAATTAGGTGACGATGCTTCTTCGCGAGCGCGAATAGCGTAAGCTTTGGCTACTGCTCTAGCCTCGGATCTCACAACTGAATCCCTAGTCACACCTGTGCCACTAGACACATTCCCTGTATTTCTCGGGGGTCTCCCTCTCGCAGTCGTATTGTTCGATCTTGTATTATGAAATTTATCTTTCTCGGGTAATTCTGGGCAATCTGAAATAAAATGATATGGCGAACCATATTTGAAACAAGTTTTATTACTTTTGTTCCTACATTCTCCAAAATGTCTTCTCCCACACTATTGACACTCAGGTTTGTTATTTTTCACACTGTCAACACTTGAAACGGAAGTAGCTTGAGCTTTAGGAGTCACATGTTGATTTCCATGATCTCTATTCTGGTACCCCACTGATGCATTTGATCGACTATACGAATCTCAGAATTTCTTTCATGAAGAATGATATGGTTTATTCATCAGCTTTCCTCTTTTCTCGGCTAAAGTCTTCGGCTTTGCAAGTTCAATCAACTAACACAACAAATTCTTTCAAATCTAAAATTCTGACCAAAATTTTAATACCCTCGTTCAACCTATCAACAAATCGTTTGCACATGATTTCTTCAGTAGAAACATACTCTCAAGCATACTTACTCAATCGTACAAATTCTCTTTCGCACTTAATTACAATCATGCCGCCCTCTTTTAGTTTTAAAAACTCTTTATGCTTTTGATCTAAAAAGAGTTGACTTATGTATTTCTTCTGGAACTCGATCTGAAAGAACTCCTATGTGAATCTCTCTCTTGATGCTACAGACACCAAAGTATTCTACCATTGATATGCTGTGTCTCTCAACAAGGAAATGGCACACTTTAAACATTTATCTGGCATGCATGAAAGTTCATCGAATATCTGAATAGTGTTTTCAAGCAAAAAATTACCTCTCTCAAGATCATCATCAATAGTATCTCTGAACTCTTCGGCCCTATATTTATGAATCTTATCAACTGGAGGCTTATTTAATCATTGAAGTTCCACAACTTGAGGAGCCACGGGAATAGGTTGAGGATTATGTGGGGGTGGAGGTTGTTGAGCAGCTGGTTTTGTTCAAACATATTGTGTGAACCACTCATTCATCATTTGGAAAAAGGCTTCTTTAGCCTCTCCCCCATGACGACTCGACAAAGGTCTAGAATCAGTCGGCGCTGCCTTTTGAGCGGAAGCTGGAACGTTACTTTCAACCTTATCACCTACAACTCGATTGGGATCCATTTACTATATGAAAACACATTTTAAAATGTCAGGAGTCATCACATTATCATAGTTTATATATGGCATGTATAGCTAAACTCTCACATACGCTATATTAGTCCTAGAATTGACTAAACCGTAGCTCTGATACTAATAAATGTAACACTCCTAACCCATATTCAACACCAAAATAGTGTTACGGAGTACTAACGAACTTATAAAACAATTAAACATTCATTTAGCATACATTTACATAATCCATGCATTCATCATTCAATCTCAATCAATTTGTCCCTAATACGAGCCTATGAGGCCCTAAACATACATTAGGAGTGGTTCAGGACTAAATCGATAACTTTAGAAACTTTTTGAACACTTAAGAAATTTCTTCAAAAATAGGGGACACACGCCCGTGTGGCCCAGCCGTGTGTCTCACATGGCCAAAAGACACTCACATGTCACAGACCGTGTGAGCATTCGAAATGGAAGCACAACCCTTCTCAATTCATCAACCATTAACTACCTTAAATGTTGCATTCAACAATCCATTCTTAAGCAATCATTAACCACATCGCTAAGAGGCATTAATACATATATACATACACCACATAATTGTCAAAATAAGCCAACTTACATGGCTAACACAAACCAAACACTAAATATTCACAAGCCAACACAAATGGTCCCAAAATCATGCTACATATATCAAAATGACTCAAAGTCCCTATACATGCCAGATACTTAAAATACCAAAGTTCATAGGTACCAAGTGATAGGTAGATAGTGTGAAGCAATCTCCGATCCCCGAATCTGAGCTAGCTTAATAACACTATAAAACACGAAAAATAAACAAAGTAAGCTATAAAGCTTAGTAAGCTCGTATACCATAAACTTAATTCAATCTTAAGATTATAAATCAACAATTTGAATAAATCAACATTTAGCATATATTAGCTAACAAACCTTTCATATACACAATATTGATATTAATCACATTCTTCGCAAGTTTCTTCAAACCAAAGCTTATACATGTCACGTACGTACCTGTACCATCTCATATCATTCTCATACTCAATCACATCTTTGATTTACCCGATGAACCATTCGAAATAGAAGTCAGATACTTAAAATTCTCGCACACCTATACCATGGCCCGAAGCCAAATCAAGGTAACTTATATCCGAAATACTAATATCATGGCTAGAAGCCAAATTAGCCGTTATTCATGGCCCGAAGCCAAATCAGTATAACTTGCACCCGAAGTGCTAATATCATGGCCCGAAGCCAACTCAATGTATCCTCTAATGACATGTCACTAGTATCCTAAACTATTCCTAAGGTTCAACCGGGATTTCAAATGTCGAAATGTCGTCGAATCACTATCGAACATATCTATATTCTCGTATTCACAATTTGTGCAATATTAAAGCATATGAATTATATTTTTATTAAAACTTATAATATACGAACTTACCTCGGATACAAAAACGGCTAAACGAGTCAACTATTTTGTAACCTTGTTCTTTCCCCGATCTAGATCCAAGTTTAGCGTTTCTTGATCTATATGTAATCAAAATTAACTTATTAAATCATCTCTCTGTTCAATTCAGTCCAAGATTCACTTTAAGGCATTTTTACACATTTTCCCCTAATGTTTCCCAACTTTTAGAATTTAGTCCTTATTTCATAAAAACACAAATTAATGAAATTCAATACTAACCCATGCTAGCCAATTTACACATTAGTCCCTAGCAGCCCATATTTTCCATTTATTTCACAATTTAACCACTAAATTTACATATTTCACAATTTAGCCCATATTTTTCATTTTCACTAAAAATCACTTAACAAAACTTGTATATCTATCAACAAGCATTCATAATCTATCAAGAAACTTCAAAACTCATACATATTCATCAATGGAAACATCTAAAATCTTTAACAATTTTGCAAATTAGTTTCTGGGCTAGCTAGACCTAGTTGCAACGATCTCAAAAACATAAAAATCACTAAAAATGGGACAAAACACATATCTAATTGAGCATGAGAAGCATGGCCGAATACCAAGCCCTAAAAATTTCTATTCTTCTTCTGTGAAAATTGGCTAAGGAAGATGATAACTTAAAATTTTTGGTTTTTCTTTTGTTTTAATTATTCTTTATTAACTAATTTACCAAATTAACCTTCATGAACATTAACTATTTCAAATTTACCAAGCCACTATCATCCACTATCATTATAATGGTCTAATTACCCCTTAAGGACCTTAAATTTAAGGTTCTATAGCTATTAGACACCTTTAGCTAATAGAACACAAGTTTTACACTTTACGCGATTTAGTCCTTTTTATTAAATTAATCACTTAAATGATAAAATTTCTTAACGAAAATTTCACACAATCATATTTTCATGCCATAGACATTAAAATAATAATAAAATATTAATTTTTACTTCATATTTGTGGTCCCAAAACTACTATTTCGATTTGACCAAAAACAGGTTGTTACACAAATCACATACCACTTTAAGGATACATACATACACATATATCACATTAAAACACAAGCTTATAAACATTATGATCTCTTATGCAACAAGTATACCAGTAATCATTCAATAAACTTATTCAAACACACAAAAACATATCAAAACACACCATTTACCTAGTTCTAACCAATATGCCATAAGGCACCATCACAAATAACATTCAAAATTATCATTCAATGACATCTCCAACCAAATTCAAACATAAAAAAACAAGATCATGTAAACAAACAATTTGACATAATTTCCTGCACCTAATAATGTTCATAAACAAAATCACATCCATTAAACCATTTGTTATCAAAATAATCAATGCAAGTAACACTTCATGACATTCAAATCCCACATTCAATCAATAATACCACAACATCCAAGTAAGCCATCACTAATTATTCATTTTATCACAAGTCACATATATATCAACACTTCATCTCATTCCATCACCTACCATTCATAATCCACACTCAAGTTTTCATGCTTGAATCATTAACAACTTTGTCATTTATCGACCAAGTCCATATACATAACTTGAACTAACACGAAACATATATGCTTACATCAACACATATGTACATATTTCAAACACTCCTATTACATGCCACAAAACTAATTAGAATAGTTTCAAAGTATGCCAAAAAAAGCTGGACAGTGTGATCTTCAAGTTGATCCAATCGCTCAATTCCAGAAAGCGATATCTACAAGAAAGTAGGGAAAAACGACGAGAGTAAGCTTGAAAGAGCTTAGTAAGTTCATAGGTTGAAACTATATAACTTATCGTATAATCATAGTTTAATAAATTAACAAAATCATTAGCTAACATTTACCCTATCAACCACAACCATTCAATAGGTGAGTTCCATACACATGAGTCATATAATCATCTCATTTGTATAATATCATTCAATAACAAATCATGATATAATATCAAAATTCAGGAAACATATGCAAGCCATCAACAAGGTATCATAATCAAAATTCAGGAAACATCAACAAGCCATCAACAACATATCATCAACATGTCATTTAACCGTTGAAAATTTGCCTAATAAACGATATAAACATATACGGATACGCAATTATCCACACAAAACACACCAGAATGCTCAACCGAGCCAATCCAACCAAGAACACACCTAGGTTCAAAGTGCCAAGCTTATAGGCTAACATCCTTCTAGAAAAATTCCTAGACACCAAGTGCCAAGCCTGTGCGCTTTACATCCACCCCTAGAAACACACAATAATCACTATAAATATAACTCGGTATGTAACGCCCCGAATTTGGGTCTAGAAGAAATAGGTGTTGAGCAAGGGAACTGTGAGAAGACTTGATATAAATAGTTAGTTGTGCAAGAAATGACATAATTAAATGTCTGCTCAAGTGGTTAAGGGTCCTGAGAGGAGTTGGAAAAGTCCTGGGTTCAAACCTAGGCTTTAGCAAAATTTTGATTTTAAGTGAATAAAACCCTAGATGCTTGGATGAAGGCCATTTAAATTATTGTGTTAAATAAATGACACAAGAAAAGCATGTGGTCTAGTGGTTGTGTCGTCATTAAGGTTGCAAGGGAGCCTGGGTTCAAGTCTTGGCTCTTGAAATTTATTTTGGTTTTTCTTTTAAAGGAACTTGGACTTTGGCCTATAGACCTTATAATAAATTAAGGATAAAATGTGACACAGAAAGAGCCTATAGTGGAGTGGCAAGGTGGCATGTTGTGTAACTGTAAGGTTTGAGGTTCAAGTCTTGGGATGCACAATAGAGTATTTATTTTGCTATTTGAGTTGTGTAGGAGGTAGAGTTGGACTGGAACTCTGTGGTTGAAGTGGTCATAAGAATTTGAATTGAATTTGAATAGGGAGTTGGACTAAATCAAGGAGAAAATTCGGTAGGGGATTTGTGGAGGAGTTTGAAAAAGAGTCAAACCAGTAGGTTGAGAGATTGTAGAAATGGATTATGGGAGGTTGAGGGGAGTGTTAGTGGTTGGCCGAATATGGGACACCCCATTGTGCAAATTCGGCCATAGGACTTCTTTCCCCATAATGCCGAAAGTGTGCTCTTAGCGTTCTCCATTTGGTTCCTTGGTGTTTGTTTTGTTTTTGTCTGAAGTCGATTGCTCATTATTATACCATTCGGGTATTTTATTTTATTTTTTACTCTTTTTCTTTCGGCTTTCTTCTCCCCTTCATCTCTCTTCTCTTAATTTTCATCACCTATGTCAAACCTTTATGTTCCTTCTCTTTCAATCGGTCATTAGCATTTTCTTCTTCTTCTTCTGCCTTGGACCGAATATATCTACTCTTTCCTCCCATTTTTGTTGTTTCAGTTCTCTTCTCCTTCCGTGTGTTGGGTTAGCCAAATAAATTTTCCCTCTATTCTTTTATTCTATTTTCGACTAGTAGGGTTTCTCTGACAAATCAGATCAAGCGTTATGACTCTTGTGTGGGTATAGGCCGATTTCTTCTGTCAACTGTTCTTAGTTCTGCATAGTAGATGTGCCAAGGATTGGTGATCATTAGTTTTAGGAGAGATTATTTCATACTTACTTAACCAACGTTGGTGGTCGTGGACTTCGATGCGTTCTTATAAACAGGTGTGTATTTAACCAACGTTGGTGGTCGTGGACTTCGATGCGTTCTTATAAACAGGTGTGTATTCACACACTGAATAGACTGTAGATCGGCAAAATGCCGAAAAGCCGAAAATACAGCGTTTGATGCCACACAAGTGTGCGATCGCACGTGTGGTGATTCAAGCCTACAAATCTTAGGCGTAGGATTGTAGAGGTCATTATGGGCCTCAATAGGCCGAACTGGGCCGTGTGGGCCTAATGGGCTCGTGGACCTCACACAGATAAAGTCTACAATTTGTGTTAAATATTGGACTGGGCTATGTAGGTCACATAGCCGTAACTGAATTTGGGCTAAATGGGTCACACAAGCGTGTGGGCTTACTTGGGTTGAGTATGGGCCTTCGGCCCATTTACACCGTTATGTCTATTTAGGTTACTTAAGTCGCTCGAGGTGACGATGGACCTTCGGTTGGGTCGTTAAGACCACAGTTTATAAAATTACCGAAATACCCCTGGTTTGTAAAATTATTGAAATACCCTCAGTTAGTAAAATTACCGAAATACCCTCAATTTGTAAAATTACCAAAATATCTCGGTTCGTAAAATTACCAAAATACCCTCAATTTGTAAATTTACCGAAATACCCTCAGTTTGTAAAATTACCGAAATACCTCCAGTTTATAAAATTACCGAAATACCATTATAGTGTAAAATTATCAAAATACCCCTGTAGGATAAAATAACAGTTTTGCCCTTATGTGTAAATGACTGGCTTGGACTATGAATTTGACTGATTTGACTGTGATTGTATGACTGTGCTTTAATTGACTTGACTGTGGTTGTAAAACTGATATGCTTTTAATATATGTTTAAATGATTGTTACTGAGCATGGCCATTCTGCATACACGTGTGATGATTGAGCATGACATACACGACATATTGCATGGGGTTGGGACATTGATATGGAGGAAATACTGTTCTGATAGGATCGCACGGGTCGCACGAGATGACTGTGGGCCGATGAACAACTTAGTGTCGCTTATTCTGATTATGGCTCTGTGCCAACCTAAATATGGCTTTGTGCTATCTTGATTATGGCTTTGTGCTAATTGTATTTACCTGTGGCTATGTGTCTATCATATTTATTGATGACTCTGTGTCGATCATATTTACCCATGGCTATGTGCCGGTTATATTACCGTTGCTGATGGCTATGTGCCAAACATAATACACTTACTGATAGCTTTGTACCAATTATAATACATCTACTGAAGGCTGAAAGCCGTATATATACTAGCAGCTTTACTGCGATTTCAGTTAGTGCTGCAACCGGTGCTAACATTGTAAGTGTAGGGATGGCGTGGGTGAGTTATTCCCCACAGGTAGTGCAGGGTTGGATGGGATAACTTGCATCCATGCATTCACACATTCTATTTTTTTATTGAGATGGGCTAGGCCCAATTGATTCTATTATGGGTTGTGACCCAAATGATATTATAATGGGCTTTGGCCCACGTATGCTTTAAACTAGACTGTATTGTTACCGTTAACGGGCTCTGGCCCAGACTGTTTTTGTTTCTATTTCGGTATACTGACTATTACTCTAGTAAGGGGATTACACACTGAGTTTTCGTAAACCCACCGTGTTCAATAACTGTGTAGGTAATCCCCAGCGTTAGGTGGATCGATGTTGCAGAGGGACTCGGAGACGACCTCACAACTGCACATGTTTTCCTATTTCGTTTATTTAGTTAAGCACTTTGGTTTTTTATTTGGGTTGTAATAAGGCCTCTTTATTTCCTTAACTTTTTATTTGGGAAGTTTATTTAGTATGTTTAATATCTGTTAGAAGTAGGACACGGTTTTCCAAAACAATAACTATTTTCAAGCACTACGTTTCCGCAACATTTTCAAAATGATTTCACAACTTAACTTTTTAAGATCAAGTTTTAGTAATTATTTTAAAACTAGCTTCGGCAACTAAAAGAGATTTTGGGAATAAAATTATGTATTTTTCAATGAACCACGTTTTGAAATTAAACTAACGTAAACTTGGGTTTTATACAAGTTTTAATGACCTAAAATTTTTCTAAAATATTAAGAAGGGTTTTCAATGAAAACATGGTTTCGAAAATACTTCAATGTGACACGCCAAATTCGGCCATAACGTCTAAGCCGGGTTTAGGGTGTTACACGGTAATCCGTAACAAATGCTAGACTCTGATATATCCAGTATATAATAACAAGTCAAGAATCATCATCTCATCATAGGTCAATCCCATACAGCGCACAAAATAGCTTATTGGCGTGCCAATTGTATCCTATCCTGTTCATTTGGGCTCAATACACAAGATCGTATAACATTTTACAATTCAAACACTTTCTCACCTTGTATCAATTTGTAACAATTTAATTGTATATGCACATACTCAACAATCCATAATTCACAAATCAATAAAATATTACAAATTATACTAAATTAAACCATATGAACTTTCCAGAGCTAAACAAAAAAATTGCAATGTTAGGGATTAATCAGTAATTTCCCCTTTTCCATGATCATCTACCAGCTCTTGATCTAATCAGCAATTTATTCAATTATCAGCCCAAATACTTTATAATAATACATTTAATGCATATGACTTATTTATTGGTATTTTTCACAATTACCCTAAACCTTTGCATTTTATTCAATTTAGTCACTAATATCAAAACGAGCTTACATTAACAATTAACCCATAAACCTATATTGTCGAATTTTTAGCCATCTCTATATAACCCTCTAATTCTAAAATTTTTCAAGAAAACCCTACTAAATTTTATATACTTTCAATTTAGTTCTTAAACTTAAAAACCATACAAAATCAGTTTACAAAATAATCCTATTTCAACATCAAGCTTCAAACTAAACCATTATCAACTAAAAAGCTTCTAAAACATCAATGGAAAGTTTTAAAAACTTTGACAGTATCACAAATTAGTCCCTATGCTAGCTAGATTAAGCTACAATGATATCGAAAAATATAAAATTCGTGAAAAACAGGTGAAAATGGACATACAAGCAAGAAAATAAGCAAGGCCGAAGTTTCTCCAAGGTTTGGTGTTTTTGGTTGTAAAATGAAGAATGAAAAAGATAGATGTTTTTCTCTTTTGTTTTATTATTATAATTATTTTAACATTAATTTAATTAACATGTTTAATTATAAAACTTAATTAATCATATATGTTAATCGAACACTAATATAAATGTGGCTAAATTGTCGTATAAAACCATTCACATATACTTGAATACCCAATTTACACCTTTAAACTTATAGTGATTGACTTTTGCAATTTTTACGATTTAATTTTCTTTTCTTTAATTTACCTATCAAACATAAATTTTGGACCAAAATTCAATACACCTATATAGTAACTTCGTAAATATTTAATAAAAATATTTACGGACTCTGTCTACAAAAATAAGGTCCATATACCTCATTTTCTAAAACCACTTAACTTTAGGTACATACCACTTCACTTTAACTAATCATTTAATTAGTAAAAATTATCAGATCAAAATTCTATACCATACCATACAATATTTGACTCGTAAATATTAAATAATAATATTTATGGACTCACTCATCAGATTTGTGGTCTCAAAACTACTGTTTCAAACACTACTGAACCGGGTTGTAACACATGTGGCCAAGCCGTGTAACTTACTATGGCCATGTGAACTAAAAATCACCTTGAACATGTATCACAGACGATTGTGTCAACCACCTATTTGTCACACATGTCTGTGTGGTATCCTGTGTGCAGCATAAATGACCTTTTTTTAAGAAATTTGCATGCCATTCATACCAAATGACCTATAATTCCATTTAACACCATTCAAATCTACTACAAATATGCACATTACAAGACCAAAACATAAATTTAGTAATCATTAAAACAAGCAACCAATATGCCCTCATTGGCCCAACAATTCAATCACTAAACAACATGCAAAATTTACCATTTTTGACAAGTTAATCGTACCTAAACATTCATATGCAACCATCATTTCTTTAACAAGAATATCAATAGAAAAAGTTTAAAATACGACCTAAAACTTTATACCAATTTCATCAAGAAAACCTTCCATAATTACCACTGCCTTTAACCATTCCATAACACAACTCAATTATAGCAAATGTAAACATTTACGTAACATAACCAAAGTCCATTACCATTTCATGCTATCATATAAACCAATACCTAATGCCATTCATGTCTTTGCCATTATCATCTATATGTTAAGTTACCATATACATATATTCATATATTTATATACATCCAAACTCAATCGTGCAAAACCAAAAACACAAGCTTAACATTTCAATAATTAACTCTCTTAAGTACATACCACAAATAAGCTCGAAAGATCAAAAGTCTACCATATCGGGAGATGAAAGGTGTATGCTTCTCATTGATCCGATCAACACGTCCAGGACATCCAAAATATATAGAAAAGTAATATCACGAGCAAGTATAAAATACTTAGTAAGGTCATACAATTTAAACAAATAACTTATCAAAGCTTGTGATCTGCTTATGGGGCGGAATGTGTACAAAGAGGTTAAGCATTGAGATGGGCATATAGTTATTCGCCAGATATTAGAAAAGTATTCGACAAGGTCTAAAGAAGCCCAAAATCCTTAAGCTGAGGAATTCAACAACATCATTTAAAGGTAATATTTGTGGAGACTCACTAAATTCCATTGAACTGACAAGCATCTATTTGTTATGTAGGATATTGGAATTGAACCAGTTCGGTAGAAGGGACCAAGCCAAGAACACACCAGATTGGCAGTTCAAAGGGTGATATTATGCATATAGAGGTTCATTTTTGGATATTAGGCATACAGTACTCTACACCATGATTAAATGGGTTTTAGCGAAGTTTTAAGTTGTAACATATTAAACTACTTTCAAGAATTTGTTGTATTTAGTAAACGTCTTTTTTAAAATCTTTTGACTTAGAAAGTATATAAATAAATAAGAAGTATTTTTAGAATGATTTTCACCGTTGAAAATTTTTGTTGAGTATTTTTGTAATGTGACATCCTATATCTAGGTCCAGTAAATCGAATCAAGTATAGGGTGTTACAGCTTCCTATGAATCTAGGGAGTTGTATGCGATGTAGTCTGCCAGATTGAGTGATTCTTTGAAGGGCAGACAAGGATGTAGCCACTCTGTCGAAGGTTGGAAGGAACACCTAGGTTGATATGGTGCGATAGTGAGCGATGCTGACATGGTTTCCTCGCGGTGTTACAATAAGAATCGTGATGAGTCGAACTCAGGGTAGAAACTAGAAAGTTCAAGGAAGGAAATTCTCTAAATTTTAAGGCAAAAACCTGTCCTGTTCTACGTTGACTGAAAATAGAGACATGTAATCTCCTACGGTAAAACATCTCCTCTAGGGACAAACGAAGTAGTCACTAGCATTTCCAAGACTACTTTTCTTTTTACCTATACCGAGAAAAAAGGTGAGGCTAGGAAATGAACTTCATAATAAGGTAAGTCAACCACCATATTGTATTTGGTGAGTGTATCCTTGTAAGTCAGGAATTATTGTTTCATATGTGCTCACTATTGAGAATTTGTGTAACACCCCTAACCTGTATTCAATACCAAAATAGGGTTACGGAATATTACAAGGGTAAACAAATTAGATACAAACATTCCATATGTTTTAACTTTCATATCAGAAATTATTTTTAAAGTCCCTTATAAGAGCCCTCGATGTAACACCCCTTACTCGTATTCGATGCCAGAACAGAGTACGAGGCATTACCGGATTTATACACAAGCAATCATACCAAACCGAGACGTAAATTTCCATCCAAATTTAAAAATTTTTGTATACTTTCATATCATCCCTAACATGAGCCTATGAGGCCCAAAACATACTTTGGAAGAGATTTGGGACTAAATCGAGAACTTTAGAAATTTAAGAACACTTAGAAAATTTTTCACTAAACAGAGGTCACACACCCGTGTGGGCAAGTCGTGTGGTCACACACGACCATGTCCCTAACCCATCTAACTCTTTGTTTATCACCCGAGAATAAATTGAAGACACACAGCCAAGTCACACGCCCGTGTGCTAGGCCATGGGGTCGATTTAATAATTTTGATTTTTCAAAAAATAGGTTCAAATTTCACACGCCCATGTCTGAGGTCATGTCATCTACACGACTGAGACACTCGCCCGTGTCTTTGCCCATGTGCTTAATTTTGAGCATTCTGTTTTGCAACAATTAAGGTGCAGGGGACACACGGCCAGAACGCAAGCCCATGGGGCAAGCCGTGTGTCACACACACCCATATGTCTACCCGTGTGGACAAAAAATAAGGTTAATTACCAAGCCATTTTGTCCCCCTTTACTGAACACACCTACACAACAAAACATAAACCAATCCAAGCAATTACATTCAACCAATTCAGCCACAATCAAGGCATCCACACATCATTCACATGCTACCATTTATCACATATGAACATCACATACTTATTTACAGATCCATGAAAACATCATCATATGCATATATACTTAAACCAATATTAGCGAATTTCAATGGCCGTTAACAAAATGAATTATCAACCAATATAGGCCAACACATTTGGCCAATTCAATTATGACACATACAAAATGATCAAGTCCCTATACATGCCATAACTCAAAATGTTGAATTCATTGGTGCCAAAAATAATAAGTTGATAGTGTGAATGGATCTCCGACAGTCTTCGATTCCTGAGCTAGCTTGGTGACACTATAAGACAAAGGAAAAGAAAGGGGAGTAAGCTATAAAGCTTAGTAAGTTCCTATGCAAATAATAAGCATCATAAACACACATTTAACATACAGTTAACATGAGGTAAATTAACATAAATGTTTTTACAAATCTCATAGTCAAACTTACTCAATCATAACCTTACCGAGGGTTCATCACATAACGAGCTTATTACGTATGAGTTTTACATGCATACCTGAGTCATCTCGAACTTTGATTTTCACACAATTCATCTTTGACATACTCGTTAAATTACTCGTTGAATTTTCTGCTAAACCACTTAGAATATTAAAGGATACTCTGGAATCTCATTCAGAGAGTACCATATCAATGCCACAGCCCAGCTATGGTCTTACATGAAGTCTCTTATCTATGCCATATCCCAGATATGATCTTACACGAAGTCACATGATGATGCCATATCCCAGATATGGTCTTACACGTAATTTTAGTAACACTAATGTCATGACATTTGTATCCTATCTATTCCTAAGGTTCAATCGGGATTTCACACTTGTCGAAACTTTGTCGAATAAGTCCTTGAGTCAATCACAATTCATACAATAATAAAGCATTTAAAACATAAATAAAACAATACATTATTTAGATAAGAACTTACCTCAGTACAAAAATAGTAGAAATAGGACCTACTCATCAAACACATTGTTTTTCCCCCGATCTAGGTCTGAACCTCATTTCTCTTGATAATCGAGCTTGGAAGATGAACAAAACCTAGCTATGGTTCCCCCTTGAAAATTTTGGCCATGGGAAGAAGATGGACAAAAATTGGCTTTTAATTTGATTTTTAATTCATTTATTAGCCAAATGACCAAAATGCCCCTAACTTAAAACATAAAATTTCTCTTACTTCATGTCAATTTTTGTCTACTAACTTAAAAAATGGTCTAATTACCATCTAAGGACCTTCAATTTAAAATTTCATAACAATTAGGCACCCATGTAGAACTCAACTTTTGCACTTTTTACAATTTAGTCCTTTTTTTTCTAAATTGAGTGCTCAAACGTCAAAATTTTCACGAAATCATTCCATAAAACTGTAGACCATAAAAATGTAATAAAAACAAGTTTTACTAAGTCGAATTCGTGGTCCCAAAACCACTGTTCCAACTAGACCCTAAATTGGGTTGTTACAATTCTCCCCCCTTTAGGGATTTTCGTCACCGAAAATCTTACCAGAAAATAGGTTTGGATGCTATTTTCTCATAGCCTCCTCGGGTTGCCACGTAGCCTCTTCGACCCCATGTCGTTGCCATAAAACTTTCACTAGAGCTATACTCTTATTTCTCAACTGTTTAACTTTCTGAGCTAAAATCTTGATCGGTTCTTCACCATACATCTTATCTAGTCAAATCTCAACCTCTCTTGGAGAAATCACATGTGAAGGATCAGAACGATATCGTTGCAACATCGACACATGAAACACATTATGGATCATTTCCAACTCTGTCAGTAAAGCTAACCGATATGCTATTGGCCCTACTCTTTCAATGACTTCGTACGGCCCAATGAAACGTGGACTTAATTTGCCTTTATGACCAAATCTCATAATCTTCTTCCTCAGAGATACTTTCAAAAACACTTTATCACCGACCTGATATTCGATCTCTTTTTTTTTCAAATCTGCGTACGACTTTTGTCGATCTGAAGCTGCTTTCAAGCAATCACGGATTACCTTTACTCTCTCTTCGGTTTCCCTAACCAAGTCAACCCCGTGAATCTGTTTCTCACTAAGCTCAGTCCAATACAAGGGTGTTCGGTACTTGTGGCCATATAATGCCTCATATGGTGCCATCTTAATACTCAACTGAAAAATATTGTTATAGGCTAACTCGACTAATGGTAGATACTTTTCCCAACTACCCTCGAATTCTAGAACACAACAACAGAGCATATCTTCGAGTACCTGAATCATTCTTTTAGACTGATCTTCAGTTTGCAGATGAAATGCGATACTAAAGTTCAACATCGTACCCAAAGCTTCTCGTAACTTTTTCCAAAACCTCGAAGTGAACCTCGGATCTCTATCCGAAATAATAGACATAGGCACCTAGTGCAATCTCACAATCTTCGAAATGTACGATTCAGCTAACTTATCATGAGGATAGTCTATATGTACAGGGATGAAATGAGTAGTTTTCATCAATCTATCAACCACAACCTATACAACATCTTTCTTTTTCGGAGTTAAAGGCAAACCCATTACGGAATCCATCATAATCCTATCCCATTTCCACTTAGGTACCATCACTGGCTGAAGTAAACCCGACAGCACTTGGTGTTCAGCTTTCACTTGACAAATCAAACACTTCAAAACAAACTCTGAAATATCTCATTTCATACCTGACCACCAATACAATTTCTTCAAATCATTATACATTTTCATACTACCCGGATGCATAGATAGACAACCATTATGTGATTCATGAAGAATTTTCTGAATAAGTTCATCATTTTTTGGTACACAAATTCTATCTCGAAACATCAAACAATCATCGGTCCGATATGAAAATCTAAATCATTACTCGATTCACAAAGAACTTTTTTGGCTTGTAAATCACTGTCACATTTCTGAGCTTCACAAATTTGTTGAAGAAATAATAGTCTAGCTCTCAACTCAGCTAGAATCGAACCATTATCGGACAAATTCAACCATGTATTCATCGCTCTCAAAGCAAACAAAGTCTTTTTACTCAACGCATCTGTGACTACATTTGCCTTACCCAGGTGCTAATCAATTACTTGCTCATAATCTTTTAGTAACTCGAGCCATCTTCGTTGCTGCAAGTTTAAATCTTTTTGAGTCATCAAGTATTTTAAACTCCTATGATCAGAAAAGACATGACATTTCTCACCGTACAAATGATGTCTCCAAATTTTTAAAGCAAACACAATGGTGGCTAATTCCAAATCATGCGTCAGATAATTCTTCTCATGCGGTTTCAACTGTCTCGAGGCATAAGCTATCACTTTGCCCTCTTGCGTCAACACACATTCTAATCCATTCAGTGACGCGTCACTATAAATTACGAATTCTTTTCCCAGTTTAGGTTGTACTAAAACTGGCGGCTTAGTCAATAATGCTTTCAACTTTTCAAAACTTTGTTGACATTTTTCGAGTCATTCAAACTTAACATCTTTTTGCAACAACTTGGTCATAGGAGTAGCAATCATCGAAAATCTTTTGACAAAACATCGGAAATAACCAGCTAAGCCCAAAAAGCTTCTAACTTCAAATACATTCCTCGGCGGTTTCCAATCAATAATAGCCAAAATCTTACTTGGATCAACCAGGATACCATCACTTGAAACAAGATGTCCTAGAAATTCAACTTCTCGGAGCCAAAACTCACTTTTACTGAATTTAGCAAACAATTGCCTATCTCTCAAAGTCTGCAATACAGTTCTTAAGTGTTCAACATGCTCGAACTCATCTCGAGAATAAATCAGGATATCATCGATGAACACAACCATAAACTTATCTAAATATGGTTGGAAGATTCTATTCATCAAGTTCATAAAAACAACATGTGCATTAGTCAGTCCGAAAGGCATAAAAGAAATTTACAGTGCCCATACCTTATCCTGGAAGCGGTTTTCGGCACATCTGGCTCTTTGACTCTCAACTGATAGTAACCAGATCTTAAATCAATCTTTGAGAATACCGTTGTTCCTCTTGACTAATAAAACAAGTCATCAATCCTCGGTAAAGGATACTAGTTCTTTATATTCACCTTGTTGAGCTAACGGTAGTCAATACAAAGCCTTATGGATCTATCTTTCTTCTTTACAAATAATACGGGAACACCCCAGGGAGAAAAACTCGGTCTCGCAAAACCCTTATCCGTCAAATCTTGCAACTGAACTTTCACGTCGGAGCCATTCTATACGGAGCAATTGATATCGATGAGGTCTCTAGTACTAAATCAGTATCAAACCCGACTTCTCTAACTGGTGGTAACCCAGGCAACTCTTCTGAAAACACATCCAGATATTCACAAACTATCGGCACTGACTCAATTTTCATTTCAGACTCTTTTGCATTCAACACATAAGCAAGATAAGATTCACACCCTTTTCTTACATATCTTTAGGCAGACATCGAAGAAATCATAACAGGTAACTCACCCGATTCATCTGAATCAATCTGAAGAATTTCACCATTTTCACATTTAAGTTCAATAATCTTTCTTTTACAGTTCACAACAGCATCATGCAGTGTCAACCAATCCATACCCAAAATAACATCAAATTCATCAAATGGCACCAACATTAAATCAGCCAAAAAATAGTAACCTTGAATCATCAAAGAACAATTCTTACAAATTCTATCAACTAATACATGTTTGCCTAAAGGGTTTGACACTGTAATCACGAATTCAGTAAACTCAATAGGCAAGCTCTTACTAGCTACCAATTTCACACAAACATAAGAATGAGTCAATCTAAGGTCAATCAATGCAACTACATTAGTATTATAGAGAGAAAAAGTACCAGTGATAAGATTGAGAGATGTTGCTTCTTCACGAGCACATATGGCATATGCTTTAGCAGGTGCTCGAGCTTTGGGTTTCATAGCTGTATCTTTCGTCACACCTTTACTACTAGCTCTATTTCCAGTATTCCTCGGTGGCCTACCCTTATTAGTAGTATTACTCGGCCTTGCACTCTGAAATTTTTTCTTTCAGGGCAATCTAAGATAAAATGCTTTTTAGAGCCACACTTGAAAAAGCCCAATCATTCATCCTACACTTGCAGGGATGTCTTTTTCCACAATGCTAATATTCGGGTCTGTTAGGACTTACATTACCCACACTTGCCATTGAAGTGGCTTAAGATTTAACACTTGAGTATTTCTTCCCACAATCTTTGTGTGAATACCCAACTGAAATATTCAAATGGGAATACATTTCTTTAGATTTCTTTGACTGAGATGGAAATGACTTACTCATATGTCTTTTCCTCAAATCTTTAGTTTCAAGATTAGCTTTCCTCTTTTCTTTATTCAACTCTTCGGCCTTACAGGCTCGCTCGACCAATACAACAAATGTTTTTGGCTCTAACATCCCAACTAACACACGAATATCCTCATTCAATCCATCCTCAAATCTCTTGTACATGATAGCCTCGGTGGAAACACACTCTCGAGCATATTTACTAAGTCTGACAAATTCTCGCTCATATTCAATTATTGATATTTGACCCTGTTTCAGCTCAAGAAATTCCTTACGTTTCTTATCGATGAACCACTGACTAATATATTTCTTTTGGAACTCTTCTTGAAAGAATTCCCATGTAACCCTCTCTCTTGGTACCACCGATACTAGTGTATTCCACTAGTGATATGCAAAATCTCTCAGTAGTGAGATGGCACACTTTAAACACTCGTCCGGTGTGTAGGACAACTCATTAAATATCCTAATGGGGCTTTTGAGCCAAAACTCGACTCTCTCTGGATCATCATCCACATTAGCTCTAAAATTTTCAGCCTCGTGCTTTCGAATCTTATCAACCGGGGGCTTCTTCATTCTTACAAATTTTGTACCTTATGGAGCTACGGGAACTAGTCGAGGAATAGGTGGGGGTTGAGGAGGTTGGGCATTTGGGTTTGTTTGAACAAATTTCGTATACCACTCATTAATCTTATAGAGAAAGGCTTCCCTAGCCCCTTCATCTTAACCAACCGTTAGGGGTCTATTATCAGACGGGTTGCCCCCTGAGTGGGAGCCGGTGCATTACTTTCAACATCATTAGCCTTAGCTCGATTAGGATCCATTTACAATATGAAACCACAATTTAAAATTGTCAGGAGTCATCACACTATCACAGTTCATTTATGGCATGTATAGCTAGACTCTTACACACGCTACATTAGTACGAAAATCGACTAAACCGTAGCTCTGATACCATTAAATGTAACACCCCTTACCCGTATTCGATGCCAGAACAGGGTACGAGGCATTACTGGACTTTTACACAAGCAATCACACAAAACTGAGACGTAAATTTCCATCCAAATTTAAAACTTTTCACAAACATTCATATCGTCCCTAAAACGAGCCCACAAGGCCAAAAACATGCATTGGAAGCGTTTCGAGACTAAATCGAGAACTTTAAAAAACTTCACAACACTTAGAAAATTTTTCATGTTTTGAGAACCACACACCTATATGGCTTGAGACACGCCCGTGTGGGTAGGCCGTGTGGTCACACACACCGGTGTCCCTAACCCGTATAACTCTCTGTTTGTCACCCAATAACAAATTGAACACACACGGCCAAGTCACACGCCTATATGCTAGGCTGTGTGGTCGATTTAATTTTCATGATTTTTCATAAAATAGGTGCAGACTTCACACGCCCTTACCTAAGGCCGTGTCATCCACACAACTGAGACACACACCCGTGTCTCTGCCCGTATGCTCAATTCTAAGCATTCTATTTTGCAACAATTAAGGTGCAGGGGACACACGACTGGAACACACGCCCATAGGGCAAGCTATGTGTCACACACGGCCTAGACACACGCTTGTGTGTGTAACACCCTAACCTGTACCCGTCGCCAGACTAAGGTTAAAGGCGTTACCAGAAATGTCGGAACATTTAGCATTCATTTCACAAACATCATAGCATCAAAGGTCAAATATCAATACAAAGTCCCTTACATAGGTCATCGAGACCTTAAACATGCTTTAGAAAAGGCTCGGGACTAAACTGGGCTCATACAAAATTTTTCGAAACATAAACATTTTTCAAAGTTGTACAGGTCACACGCCCGTGTGAACAGGCCGTGTGCCTCACATGGCTTTAGACATGCCCGAGTGTCTAGGCCGTGTCAAAATAAGGCATACATACTGGCTTAATCACGCAGCCACAAGACATGCCCGTGTGTCTTAGTCGTGATCGAGACTGACTTGGGTCATATGGCTAGCCACACACCCGTGTGCCTTGGCCGTGCTCAAGACTGACTTAAAATCGTAGGGTACCTCAGGGGACACACAGCCGTGCAACATGACTGTGTGTCGCACACGGCTGAGACAGACGCTCATGTCTCTTCCCGTGTGGATAAAAATAGGCCATTTGAAAAGCCAATTTGCCACCCCATTTAGGTCAATCCTACTAGCATCAAACCAAGCACATTTGCACTATAATTTCAGCCAATTTCAATACCAAAACATACATCATTCATACCTTATTATTATCAACCAAATTCATGCTTATAAACTATACTCAATCATATCAAATCATAAGCTAAAATCATATTAAATCATATGTTTCATAACCTTAATATCCATCATTCAATCTCATGCCATAATCTTACCTTTTTTCCAAATAAGCACAATTCAAAAACATACCAATTTGATCAATTTTTTTGGCCATTCATGAACACATCAAACATACCATTATTGCATCACATATCATATACCAAAATCAAACCATAAATTCAACCACAAACTAGCCATATCACATGGCATGATATATATACATTACAAAACATATCCAAATACTCCTAGCCTATACATGCCATACTCTTATATTTATAATGTCAAAAGGTACCAAAATAAGTTTCGATAGTGTGGCGACGATCCTTGATGATCCCCGAGCTCCCAATAGCTACAATATCTATAAAACAATGCAAACACACACAAAGTAAGCTTTCAAAAGCTTAGTAAGCCATATACAAATAAACTTATCAATAAAATCATATAAGCAACATCTAATTACATATACTCCATAGTCACATACTATCATAAACCACATAATTCATATACATTTCTCATATACTCAATTTCACGTGCATATATGGCATAATTTCTCATACTTATATCACATAGAAACAATTTCACATGTACTTACCTGTTATTCTCAAATACAGTATACATATCAAACGTACCTGAATTGGATTCACAGTTTATATATTCATTCATTTTTCAGAATGCTCGTTGAACCATTTGGAATCATAAGGATACGCAAATAGCTCATAAAGATCATACAATGCCAACATCCCATACTTGGTCTTACATGTAATCAAATATCGATGCCACTATCCTAGACAAGGTCTTACACGAAATTAGATACAATGCCAACATCCCAGATGTGGTCTTGCATGAGAACACATATCGGATCCTATGTCATGACATATGTATCCTAATTATTCCTAAGGTTCGTACGGGGCTTTTCAGACGTCAGAACTTTGTCAAAACTTTCTCGGATATCTCATAATCAGCTCCCATATTATCATTCATCATAGTACAATGACATATATTCATGAATAAGTCAATTCAAACACATTTATTTGTATATCGACTTACCTCGTACGAATTCGAATAAACAGAATCGGCTACTTGACGACTTTCGACTTTTCCCGATTTAATTCTGTTTTCTTTGGTTCTTGATCTATATCAATTCAAATTTAACTTTTTCACTTTCACATTCATTCAAATCAATCCAAAAACACATATTTAGGGCACTTTACAAACTAGCCCTCACATTTTCACATTTTGACACTTTAATCCCTATTTCACAAAATTACATAATACACATAATTTTTTATACACATGTCTAGCTGAATTTTCATATAGCTTATACAAGCCCACATATTTCATTTATTTCACATTTTAGTCCCTCAATTTACAAATTTCTCAATTTAGTCCAAATTACTCAAATTCATCAAAAATTCAAAGACAAAATATACTAACCCAACACATATCTTTAATTTACTGACATCAAACTTCTTAAATCTCATAGTTTCATCAATTGGTCAACTCAAAATCATCAACAAAATCAAAAATTGAGACATGGGCTTGATAGTATACTAAGTAATGATCACAAAAACGTAGAAATTATCAAAAACCGAGCAAATTACATACCTTGATCAAGCAAAATGAGTGCCAAACCCTAAAACCATATTTTTTTCATCTTTTTCTCTCAACATCTGACTATATGGATGATTATAATACCAAATTTTGATTTTGGTTTTATTAATAATACATAAATAATCCATTTACCATTTTACCCTTATTTAATTAACATTTAAACCATTAATATACAAGGTCATTAATGTCCACTCAAGCTTACAATGGTCAAATATCAACATAAGGACCTTTCATTTACAAAGACATATCAAATAGGCACGTTAACAATTAGAAGGCCACTTTTACATTTTACACGATTAGGTCTTGTTATCAAATTGAGCACACAAATGATTAAATTTTCATACGAAACTTTCACACATGCTAATTCACATATCATAAGCACGATAAATAATATTAAAATATTTTTCTGACTCGGATTTGTGGTCCCAAAACCACTATTCTAGTTAGGGTCTAAACTGGACTGTTACAGTGTGTCTACCAGTGTGGACAAAAAGAAGGCTATTTACCAAGCCATTTTGTCACCCTATTATGCACACACCTACACAACAAAATATAACACCAATTCAAGCAATTACATTCAACCAATTCAGCCACAATCAAGACATCCACACATCATTCACAAGCTACCATTTACCACATACAATAATCACATACTTATCAACTTAAACCATGTGTAAACTGAAAAATATATAGGATTTTTCCTATATAATTCGTCACCTTTTTATTTAAATTTGTTGTTAAAACCAAGTAATTGTTTAATAAGTTAATCAAATATATGAAAATATGAAATTGGGACATAGAAATTATTAAAATGTGATTTTATGCTTTATTATATAGTTTTCATGCAGAAAATGGCTTCTTTTATATTAATTTGAGCATATTATATTTTCAAGCTATAAAGTGGGCCATGCATGATTAAATTAAATAATAAAATATAAAGTTATATTTAATAATTTATTTCAATATATTTCATTAATAAATTGAGTTTTAATTAATTAAGTAAATTGATTAATTAAAATGGTTAAATTATATTCTTTGGTCCTCTAAATTATCTACTATTGTTGGACAGGTCTGAGAGCTTTATGTTGATTACAAGACCATCCAAATGGAGGACCAAGTCAACCCAAAATTTGGCTACATGTGGATGTTAATAAATCAAATTTTGGTTTAATTACACAAGGTCCTTGAAGAGTTGAAGAAATTAGAGATTTACCCGGAGATTTACAATTGATCGAGTCCTTATCCTGATGATGTTGTGGCACTTAAATCAAGAAAAAATCAGCCACACTCCCACAAATCATGGCTGGCCACTCTTGGATGAAGTTTCAAATGATGGACACTCCTATTTTTAGTAAACTAGCTCCCTTGCCTCACCTATAAATAAGACTCCATTTCTCACTTATCCATCATCCCTCTCATTCATCATTGTCTCCTCTCTCAACTCTCTTAGCTTTCTTTCCCCCTCACGCCTATCATCCTCATTGCATAAATATTTTTAGCAAATTATCCTTTTAAAGAGCCCTTGGTTGGCCACCTCGGAGAGCCATCAGCAAAGGAGCAAAGCGAAGGAACGAATGAGCCCTCGTCAGTCAGAGTCTTGGGTGACAGCCACTTTGATTTAGGTTTAATCTTTCTTTTATTTAACTTAATTCAAGAATGTTTGCTATGTGTTTAATGTTCTTGTTTACAACAATGATAGCTTAATTTTATTTAAGTTAGGATGATTGCTTTGATTAAATAATAATTATTTGATTCATGCTTATAATGTTTGTGCCTCAATCGATCATGTTTCCAATTAAAATCAAGTCTGTGTTTCATTCATACGTGATTGAAATGCACCTGAATTAGCTGAGCGATCCTAACCAGATGACAGCTAATGGACACATAATTGAAATGTGCATGCTCAATTTAGATCCTAACCCGATTAAATTGCAGGTTACATAACAACCCTAACCAGGCTCTGTTATCTGCATAGTTTTTAGATTTGTGTGATTAAATTGTTTCAAACCTAACAGGTCCCTATTACCTCACACGAATACTAAGAAAACCTTAATAAATAAGGATTAGCAAAATGTGTATTTACTAAGCAAAGGATTTCGAAAGGACCTAATGTGGTTTCCAAACTCAAGAAAGATCGAGTTGCCATGGAATGTTTTTCTAAATATTGATAAGCATGTTGATAATAGTTTGAGTTTAATTAAAGTAATTGTCCTAGCTTATTCATGTTATAATTGTTGTTTATTGTGTTAATTATGCTAAAATCTACTTCATTCATATAGTTTGCATACTTAGGATAAATTGCATTAGGGATCATTGCATTTAGTTTCATATACTTAATTTTTCATCACTTCCCAATTATATTGTTTTTATTTATCAAATTGTTAATATAATTTTAAAAATTAAGTGACTTAGCATAAATACAATCCCTGTGGAGTTGATAACTCAATACTTACTTATTACTTGATAATGACTGTGTACACTTGCACAAACACGAGCGTTACACCATGCAAATTCCCACATCCATGAAAACATCATCATATGCATATATATTTAGACCAATATTAGCCAATTGCAAATGGCCATTTACAAAATGAATTACCAACCAATATACGCCAACACATTAGGCCAATTTAACTATGACACATAACAAAATAACCAAGTCCCTATACATGCCATAACTTAAAATGTCAAATTCATTGGTACCCAAAATAATCAGTTGATAGTGTGAGTGGATCTTTGACAGTCCGGGATCCTTGAGCTAGCTTGGTGACACCATAAGACAAGGGAAAGAAAAGGGGAGTAAGTTGTATAGCTTAGTAAGTTCCCATGCAAATAATAAGCATCATAAACCAAAATTTAACATGCAATTAACATGATTATATTTGGCATAAATATTATTAAGATCTTATAATCATAACTTACTAAATCATAACCTTACCGAGGGTTCATCACACAACGAGCCTATTACATATGAGTTTTTCGTACATACCTAAGTAATCTCGAATTGGATTTACATACAATTTATCTTGACATACTCATTAAATTACTCGTTGAACCACTTGGTATACTAAAGGATACTCGGGAGTTCCGTGCATTCGGTACCATATGAATGTCATGTCCAAGATATGGTCTTACATGGGATCTCCTATCGATGTTAATAGCCTAGCTATGGTCTTACAAAAAGTCTCTTATCGATGTCATATACCAGATATGGTCTTACACGAAGTCACATAATGATGTCATATCTCAATAATGGTCTTACACGTAATCTTAATAACCCTAATGTCATGACATTTGTATCCTATCTATTTCTAAGGTTCAACCAGGATTTAATGCTTGTCATAACTTTGTCGAATACGTCCATGAGTCAATCACAATTCATACAATAATAAAGCATTTAAAAAATAATTAAAATAATGCATTATTTACATAAGAACTTACCTTGGTACAAAAATAGTAGAAATAGGACCTACTCATCAAACACATTGTTTTTCCCCCGATCTAGGTCCGAATTTCATTTCTCTTGATAAACGAGCTTGAAAGATGAACAAACCTCAGCTATGGTTCCCCCTTGAAATTTTTGGCCATAGGAAGAAGATGGACAAAAATTGGCTTTTAATTTGATTTTTAATTCATTTATTAGCCAAATGACCAAAATGCCCCTAACATAAAACATAAAATTTCTCTTACTTCATGTCCATTTTTATCTACTAACTTAAAAAATGATCTAATTACCATCTAAGGACCTTCAATTTAAAATTTCATAACAATTAGACACCTCTAGCATGTAGAACTCAACTTTTGCACTTTTTACAATTTAGTCCTTTTTGCTAAATTGAGTGCTCAAACGTCAAAATTTTTTAACGAAATTTTGACGAAATCATTCCACAAAATTGTAGACCATAAAAATTTAATAAAAACAAGTTTTACCACATCGGATTCGTGGTCCCAAAACCACTTTCAGACTAGGCCTTAAATCGGGTTGTTACATATCTCGTTTCATACCTGACCACCAATACAATTTCTTCAAATTAGTACTTAGATGCACAGATAAACAACCATTATGTGCTTCATGAATAATTTTTTGAATAAGTTTATCATTTTTCGGTACACAAATTCTACCTTAGAACATCAAACAATCATCAGATTCGATATGAAAATCTGAATCACTACCCGATTCACAAAGAACATTTTTAGCTTGCAAGTCACGGTCACATTTCTGAGCTTCACAAATTTGTTGAAGAAATAACGGTCTAGCTCTCAACTCAGCTAGGATCAAACCATTATTGGACAAGGTCAACTGTGTATTCATCGCTCTCAAAGCAAACAAAGTCTTTCTACTTAACACATCTGCGACTACATTTTCCTTACCCGGGTGGTAATCAATTACTAGCTCGAAATCCTTCAGTAGCTTAAGCCATCTCCGTTGCTGCAAGTTTAAATCTTTCTGTGTCATCAAGTATTTTAAACTCTTATAATCAATAAAGATATGGCATTTCTCACCGTACAAATGATATCTCCAAAATTTTAGAGCAAACACAATGGCGACTAATTCCAAATCATGTGTCGGATAATTCTTTTTGTGCGGTTTCAACTGTCTCGGGGCATAAGCTATCACTTTTCCCTCTTGCATCAACATACATCCTAATTCATTTAGTGATGCATCACTATAAATCACAAACTCTTTTCTCGGCTTAGGTTGCACTAAAATCGATGCCTTAGTTAATAATGCTTTTAACTTCTCAAAACTTTGTTGACATTTTTCTAACCATTCAAACTTAACATCTTTTTGCAACAGCTTGGTCATAGGAGTAACAATAATTGAAAATCCTTTAACAAAGTGCCGGTAATATCCAGCTAAGCCCAAAAAGCTTCTAACTTTAGATACATTCCTCGGCAGTTTCAAATTAACGATTGTCAAAATCTTACTTGGATCAATTCGGATACCATCACCTGAAACAATATGTCCCAAAAATCTGACTTTTCAGAACCAAAACTCGCTTTTACTAAATTTAGCGAACAGCTGCTTATCTCTTAAATTCTATAATACAGTTTTCAAGTGCTCGGTATGCTCAGACTAGTCTAGAGAATAAATCAGAATATCATCGATGAACAAAAAACCATAAACTTATCTAAATACGATCAAAAAATTCTATTCATCAAGTCCATAAAAACAACAGGTGTAACACCCCTAACCCGTATCCATTTCTAGAATAGGTTTACGAGGCATTACCGATCAATTATAGCATACATCTTACATTTCTCACATGAAAATCCATTAACACATAAACATCCATCAAACACAATCACATTGTCCTTTATAAGGCTCTACGAGACCTTAAATCATGCTTGGAATAGATTCGGGACTAAACCGATAACATTTGTAAACTTTGTGAAACTTATAAAATTTTTAAACATTCATGGGTCACACGCCCCTTTGAACAAGACGTGTGCCTCACACGGCCACTAGACACTCCCATGTCTCAGACCGTGTGAAAACAGGGCATACATACTGACTTGCACCACACGGCCGAGGACACGCCCATGTGCCAAGGCCATGGGAAATCTTGAGGGGTTACTGACTTAGGTCACACAGGTGGCCAAACGCCCATGTGCCAGCCCTTGTGTCACACCCGACTAGTAGACACGCTCGTGTGTCTAGGCCGTGCCAAACCTGTAAGGTATACTGACTTAATTTGAAGGACAACCCAAGGGGACACACAGCCGTGTAACATGACCGTGTATCAGACACAGCTGAGACACACGCCCGTGTCTCTGCCCGTATGGACAAAATAGGCTAATTGCAAAGCCAACTTGCCAACCTTTTCTCATGCACACCTAGCAATCAAAATGGTACCATTTCAAATACATTTATAGGTAGCCAAAATATTCATTTCAATACACATTATAAGCCATTTCAAAATCAAGCATTCATATACTCAAATCAATACCATTTGTACATTCAAACACATGCCAACTAGCATGATTCATTCCTCATTACTCACCTATTCAATCATATACCAAAGTACATATAATACTTATCAATACAACCTATTTCAATATGTATTTTTACTACCATCAATCACACACAAAGCTTGACTCATAAATCATCTATTAGCTAATCATTTATTAAGTCCAAATTCATGCTTTTCATAAGTAAATACTTATCATATACCAATTGACCAAATGATCATTTTAAACCATCACCAACCATACCAAATTATGCCATTACACAAGGCAAATTACACATCAAACATAAGTTTTTAATAAGCCATATAAAATGGCCAAATACATCACCAAAACCTTTATCAAAAAGACTCAAGCCTATACATGCCATATAACCAAGTTACAAGTGTATAAATACCGAAATCAAATATCAAATAGTGTGATGCGATCTCTGCCAACTTCTAACCAGAGCGAACGCCTGAATCACTATAAAACATAGAAAAATAACACAAAGTGAGCTATAAAGCTTAGTAAGCTCGTATGGTAATAAACTCATATTATTAAATAACTGCATTTAAAACCATTATTCAATACATGATATAATTCATATGATTGCACCATTCTATCTCAAATTCATACACATAGTTAATCAAGATTTTCATGAGTTTATTTATTCAAAACACATATGGTTTGAATACTTCTTATCAATTCATTCACATCTTCATATGCATAAGTAATTATATATATAAACTTTATTCAATTCAATTTCCATCACTTTTTCTTTAGCAAAGTGAATTATGTGAAATATCATCAAATAACGATATTTCGCACACTATGTGCCAAATGTATATTTAGTTACACTATGTGCCAAATGTATATTTAGTTAAAATAACTATAACTCATATCTCACATATCATTCAATTCATACCTCATTATAGCCAAATAAACACATTTGGGCATGAAACATACTTATACATAAATCTGTCTCATTTCATATACATGTTACACTAAGAACTTGCCAAATTACCTTCATTTGATTCTCATATACGTTCTGTACGTACCTGTATCACTTAATTCAATTGTACTTTCATTTTCGTCTTGACTTTGCCCGTTAAACCATTCAGAATTGTTAAGGATACTCAGAAATCATAATAGCTTGTACAATGCCATATCTCAGATATGGTCTTACATGTTATCATATATCGATGCCACTGTCCCAAACAAGGTCTTATACGAAATCATATAATGATGCCAATTTCCCAGACATGGTCTTACATGTAATCACAATACAATGCCATTGTCCCAGACATGGTCTTACATGTAATCACATCTCGGTAATCCTAATGTCATGACATTTGTATCATATACTATTTCTAAGGTTCGTACGGGACTTTCGGATATCATAACTTCGTCGATTCTTGCTTGTATTCTTGACCATTCATCATTCAATTCAATTCAATATAATTAAGCGTTTATAACACAATTAAAATGTAACACCCCTAACCCGTATCCGTCGTCGGAATAGGGATATGAGGCATTATCAAACAAATGCACAAATACAAATACTAATAAAGCTTTACCCAAGTCCAACTCATGATGCATACAAAAGAGAAATAATATAGTTAACTTACATTTCCGTACACATACTATTTAACACATTGAAAACAGATATCATATCAATTTCAAACTAACACTTACTGCATATAATGCATATACATATATGTTTTAAACAGCAATAATCGTCAACAACATGGTCAAACATATTATTAAATCACTTATGAAATTATACAAACACCACCAAACATCATACGCATATTCATATAATTTAATAAGCTATAATACATATAGATAAAATTTACTATCATAAAATTTACTATCATACGCAACTTAAGTTAGATCAATTTTAAAACCTGCATGCTTTCTACTTATGTTCAAATCAGTACATTCAATCGGCACAACCACACATTTCCACATGCTTTCTTTAAAACATTAATCATTAAAGACTTTTCATATTTATTTTAAATCATTAAATCATATACATTTGGTCTTAGTAATTTAATCATTTATAAATACACATCACCTAAAAGTACTCCTATTACCTATGCCAAACAACATATCTAAGAGCACACACTCAATAACCAATAATGGTTACCATTCGAACAACTTAAGCTTGGGTTTATTATTGACATTTTGAGACCAAACTTATCTAGCACATTCAGGATATCTAAAATTAAACATGGATCCATAACTTACTAGGTTTGACCGAATACCCTTGTCAACTAGGGAGACTATATGTTTATCATTACAAGGTACAAATCACATACAAACATACTCAAACATAAATCCTGTATATCATGTGGGAAACAAATTAAGTCAAATTATCATATGCATAAATATTTATATAAACATATGTCAAATCACAAGTTAGTCATAACCATCCTATATACCTTTATCTTTTATGTGAATTTATAATACATTAGCATCTAATTTTCAACTAACTCATATTACAATTTATACTTCACAAGAATATGGCATTGACCACAAATAGATGTAAAAACAAATCATGAATCTTATTGCCATGTAACATCCGAACTCAATCTATTCATGTTAGGTTAAAACTCAGCTAACATGTATTGCCAAATTACACATATTACATTGAACTAATATGCCCATCACATACACATATACCTTATTCCATGTTTACTTTAGTCGAATCATCCTTATAACCGACCAAAAATTATTGATCATATCCATAACATAATATACCTATCGTGAACATCATTTCTTCATAGCACATAACACTATTACCAAAACAAACACAAACCACAACCAAGTATAATCAAAGCAAATCTTAAAATATAAGCCATTTTCGCATGGCCTTAATACAAAATTAAAGTTTATTATTTCGAAACAAAATCCAACCTATACATGCCATAGTTCCAAAATGCAACTTATAAAATACCGAAAACGGTCGATAGTGTGATAGACTTTGCTGGCGATCCCCGAGCTTGTAACTTGACCCAAAATCTATAAAACAAAAACGAGCATACACACAGAGTAAGCTTTTATAGCTTAGTAAGTTATAAGCAAAATATCAATTCAAAACATTATCAATTCATTTAAGTCAAACCATAATATACTATCATAACTACTTTTAATCCCACATTTAACATTTCATATGTATATATATCCTATGCTTTATCATAAACCTTATCTTAACCGAAAGCACATATATATACTTAAGGTATCATTCGATTTCAAAGGCATATAAACACTATATAACCAAATGCTCATAGACTAACATACATATACTCATAAATCCAACTTTAACAACTCATACCTATACATAGCATGTAACCGAAAATACTACATGAATCCACTTACATTTAAGTTATTATCATATATAGAATTTGCATTTAATATCAAGTAACAAACTTACCTTACCTTCAATTAGGTAATCAAATAACTCATACCTAATCATTTAACCCATTTCACACATTTGATCATAACTTACCATTGTCCAGTGAACCATTCGAAATTGAATACAATACTCGAACAATCACACATATCGAACAATGCCGACGTCCCAGGTGTGCTCTTACATATATTCACATAACGATGTCACTAACTCATACAGGGTCTTACTCGTACACATAAATCGGAATCACATATCGATGCCAATGTATTAAATGTGGTCTTACTCGCACATATATATCAGAGTCACATATCGATGCCAACGTATTAAACGTGGTCTTACTCGCACACGTGTATCAGAGTCACATATCGATGCCAATGTATATAACGTGGACTTACTCGCACACATATATCAGAGTCACATATCGATGCCAACGTATGTAATGTGGACTTAATCGTACACATGTATCAGAGTCACATATCAATGCCACATATATCTCCAGATATTAACTTTAAAAAAAATCAGCCAAATTATACATAAGTTCATTAACAAAATTATCATTCATAACCAAAGTCACATTATCATTAAATATTCGATTATATATATACATTTAACCATGATTCACATTTTAATATCACATACATATTTCATTTAGCCGAATATAGACTTGTAATTAATATACAAATAATCAACATTTTAACATATATAATTCATGTCATCACTTTAAATACTAAACTTATTCATTACTTATCATCAAACATAAATTATTTTCATTTTCAATATCGATTCGTAATTTACTTTTAATCAATATAACTATCTATTAATTACATATATTAAAATTTAACAACTTCTATTTACTTATAAACTTACCTCGGACAACAAAAAACCGGTATGGATCGACTAGTCGATAACTTTCGTTTTCCCTCGATCCAAATCTGATTTCTTTGGTTCCTGACCTAAACATATTCAAATTGAGCTCATTCAAACATATTTTCATTCAATTTAGTCAAAAAACACATAAATGGATAAATTACCATTTTACCCCTGACATTTACAATTTTTACAATTTAGTCCCTATTGTACAAAACACAAAATATTAAAAATTTCAAGATACCCATGTTTGGCCGAATATTCCTAGTGCTCATACAAACCCATAAATTTCATTTATTTCACATTTTAGTCCCTCAAATTATTATTTTTACAATTTAGTCCTAATTACTAAAAATCATCAAAAACTCCAATACAAAATATGTTAATCTAAAACATATCTTTCATATTCCATCATCAAACAACAAAAATTACAAGCTATCAACAATGGCATAACTCAAAATATTCATCAAAATAAAAAATTAAAGCTTGTGTCTTGAAGATTACTAAGCAACAATCTCAAAAACGTAAATATTATCAAAAACCGAATAAAAATGAACCTTGATTGAGTTTGAGTAAGTGTTGAACCCTAGCCTTGTTATTTCTTTCTTTTCTCTATTTTAGTTTCGGCAAAACAAGAACAAAACACACATATTAACTTTATTTTTATGTTTTATTATATATATTATAAAATATTATAACTTAAGTTTAATTTACTTATATCTCCTTAATGATTTAATATAAAAACTATATAATATAAGCCTTAAACCGTCCCACCAATGTAATAATGGGATATTTACAACATAAATGCCCCAACTTAGAAAGCCACTAACAATTTGGCCCTTATACTTTAAACTATCAAGTTTTTAATTTACGCGATTAAGTCCTTTTATTTAATTGGATACCTAAACGACAAAATTAAATCACGAAAATTTCACAAATATAAATTCACACAAAGTAAACACAGAAAATAATTTTTAAATATTTTTCTAACTCAGATTCATGGTCTTGAAACCACCGTTCCGATTAGGGTCTAAATCGGGCTGTTACATTAAATACGTTTATTAGCATACGAACTTACCTCATTCGTTGTAACGACGAATTAGATCGACTAATTCGATACTTTGTTTTCTCCCGTTCTAGATCTAAATCTCATTTTTCTCAATGTACATAATAACAAAATTTACTTATTTAATCATTAATTCATTCAATTTAACACAATTTACACATTTTGAAAAAATTACACTTCTGCCCCTATTATTTCACATTTTTGAAATTTAGTCCTTATCACATAAAAATACAAATTCATACAATTCAATACCATCCCATGCTAGCCAAATTTTCCTTATATTCATATCAGCCCATTTTTCTCATTAATTCTATAACAGTTCGGTTTAGACCCTAGTCGGAATAGTGGTTTCAGGACCACAAATCTGAGTCAAAAAAGTATTTAAATATTATTTTCTATGCTTATTATATTTGAATTAGTATGTGTAAAAATTTTGTATGAAAATTTGATCGTTTGTGTGCTCAATTTGTTAAAAGGACCTAATCGCGTAAAATGTAAAAGTTGTCAGTTGTTTGTTAAAGTGCTTAATTGATTTGTCTTATTAAAGGGGAATTCCTTAAGATGCAAATAGACCATTAGTCTAATGGATGGATATAAATGGTTAATGGTTTTATATCAAAGGGTAAAATTGGTAATTGGTTAATATGTTAATTAAATTAAAAACAAAAGCCATCATATTCATTATTTCTTTGTTCATAGGGTTTCAAAACTTTGAGCTTGGATTAAGGTATGGTTTTGATTCAGTTTTTGATAATTTCTATGTTTTTGTAATCGTTGCTTTGTATATTATCAAGCCCATGTCTCAATTTTTGATTTTTTTGATGATTTTGAATTATGCCATTGATGAAACTATGAGCTTTATGAAGTCTAAGGATATTATATTAAAGATATGTGTTAGGTTAGTATATTTTGTCTTAGAAGTTTTGATGAATTTGAGTAATTTGGACTAAATTAAGAAATTTGTAAATTGAGGGACTAAAATGTAAAATAAATGAAACATATTGACTTGTATGAACACTATGTATATTTGGCCTAGCATGTGTAAAAGGAAATTTTGTATATTTTTTGATTTTTGTGATTAGGGACTAAAGTGTCAAAATGTGAAATGTAAGGGCTAATTTGTAAAATGCCCTAAATATGTGTATGTCGATTGATTTGAATGATTTAGTGAATAAAAGAGTCAAATTTGTGCGTTTAGATCAAGAACCAAAGAAAATAGAATTAGATCGGTGAAACTCGAAAGTCGTCGAGTAGTCGATTCTGTCTATCCAAATCTGTATGAGGTAAGTCTTTATACAAATAAATGTATTTTAAATTGAATTATTATTGATTATATGCTTTTGAACAATGTTTAATGATTATATGTGTTGAGAATAAGATATCCAAGAAAGTTTCAACAAAGTTTCGATGTCCGAAAAGCCCCGTACGAACCTTAGGAATAGTTAGGATACATATGTCATGACATAGGATCCAATACGTGTTATCGTGTAAGACCATGTCTGGGACGTTGGCATCGACTTATGATTTATGTGTAAGACCACGTCTAGGATGTTGGCATCATATTTGATTTCGTGTAATACCCTATCTGGGACAGTGGCATCGACATTTTATTACATGTGTTGTAAAGTGTATATATCTAGCCATGTGATTTGGCTTGGTTTTGGTTGTGTATATAAATGAGTTTTTGGTATGAATTATGTGATGCAATATTATCTATGTGATGTGTTTTGAATGACCAAATGAAATGGTAAATTTTGGTAAGTTTTGGTATGTGCAAATTTGAGAAATTGGTAAGTTTATAACATGTGATTGGATGAAAATAAATTGAGGTTATGAAACAAATGTTTAGATATGATTTTGTCTTATGTTTTGGCATAATTTGGTATGACTATTAAGCACGAAATTGGTTGATAATGTTATGGCATGATTGGTGTAAGTTTTTGTATTGAAATTGGTTGAAATTATAGTGCAAATGTGTTTGGTTTGATGCTTGTAGGTTTGACCCAAATTGGTTGGCAAATCAGCTTTTCAAATGACCTATTTTTGTCCACATGGGCGTGTGTCTCAGCCGTGTGCGACACACGGTCATGTTGCATGGCCGTGTGTCCCCTAGGGTACCCTACGATTTTAAGTCATTCTTGAGCACGGCCAAGGTACACTGGCGTGTGGCTAGCCATGTGACCCAAGTCAATTTTGACCATGGCCAAGGTACACGGGCATGTGTTATGGCCATGTGATTAATCAGTATATATGCCTTGATTTGACACGATCTAGACAAACGAGCGTGTCTAATGCCATGTGAGGCACACGGCCTGTTCACACGGACGTGTGACCTTTGTAGCATTGAAAAATGTTTAATTTACAAAAAATTTTGTATGAGCTCAGTTTAGTCCCGACTCTTTTCTAAAGCATGTTTATGGTTTCGTAAACCTTATAAAGGGAATTATTTGTGTATGAATTGCTATGATATGATGATGTATGATTTATGATTTTGAAATGTTTCGATTTGTCTAGTAATGGCTTTAACCCTATTCTGGCGATATATACGGGTTAGGGGTGTTACAAATTCACACATTTACCCATGGATTTTACAAATTTCTCAATTAAACCTGTAATTGACATTTTTTTCAAAAATCACTTTATAAAACTTGTTAATCTACCTTCAAACTTTAATAATCTATCATAAAACACTTAAACAATCAAGCATTCAATAGTGGCATCATTCAAAATCTATAACAGTTTTGAAAACGGAGGTACGGGCTAGCTAGATTACAAAGCAATGATCTCAAAAACACAAAAATCATTAAAAACGGGACAAAAATCACTTACCAATTTAACTCTAAAGTGACCGAACCCTAAATGTATAAAAATGGCTTCCTCTTATTGAGTATGCGGTTGATGATGAAGGAATAAAAGGATGATATGAAATTTTATTACATTTAATTATGCTTTATTAACTAAATTACAAAATTAACCTTATTCGTAAACCATAATAATCATCAAAATAATGGCCATAATAGTCCACCCATATCAAAAATGGTCAAATTGTCATGCAAGTGCTCCATATTTCCTTTTTATAGCTATTTGGTTCATTTAACTAATAAAACTCATATTTTAAGCCTTACGTGATTTAGTCTTTTTTACCGAATTAAGCATTTAAATGGTAAAATTTCTTTATGAAACTTTCACACAATAATTCTATCATGTTGTAAACCTTAATAAAATAATAAAATAAATATTTTGACTTTGAATTTGTGATCCCAAAACCACTGTTCTGATTTGACCCAAAAATGGGCTGTTACAGCAAGTGCATTAGTTAGTCCAAAAGGCATAACAAGGAATTCATAATGCTCATACCTTGTTCTAAAAGCGGTTTTTGGCACATCCGTCTCTTTAACTCTCAAATGATAGTAGCCAGATCTCAAATCAATTTTTGAAAATATCGTTGCTCCTCTCAATTGATCAAACAAGTCATCAATCATTGGCAAAGGATACTTGTTATTTATAGTCATATTGTTGAGCTGTCGATTATCGATACAAAGTCTCATAGATCCGTCTTTCTTCTTTACAAATAACACTGGAGCACCCCAGGAAGAAAAACTCGGTCTCAAAAAACCCTTATCTATCAACTCTTGCAACTGAGCTTTTAATTCTTTCAATTCAATCGGGGCCATTCTAAACAAAGCAATAGATATCGGTGAGGTCCCAGGTACTAAATTAATACCAAACTCACCTTCTCTAATTGAAGGCAACCTAGGCAACTCTTCTGAAAACACATCCGGATACTCACAAACTATTGGCACTGACTCAATTTTCAATTCAGACATCTTTTTATTCAACACATAAGCAAGATAAGATTCACGACCTTTACTTACATATTTTTAGGCAAACATCGAAGAAATCACAATAGGTAACTCACCTCACTCATTTGAATCAATCCGAAGAGTTTCACCATTTTCACATTTCAATTCAATAATCTTTCTTTTACAATTCACTACGGCATCATGTAGTGTCAACCAATCCATACCCAAAATAACATCAAATTCATTAAATGGCAACAACATTAAATCAGCCAGAAAACAATGACCTAGAATCATCAAGGGACAATTCTTGTAAACTCTATTGACTAATACATGTTTGCCTAAGGGGTTCGACACTCTAATCACAAACTCAGTAAACTCAGCAGGCAAGCTCTTACTAGTTACCAATTTCACACAAAAATAAGAATGGGTCGATTTAGGATCAATCAATGCAACTACATTAGTATTATAGAGAGAAAAAATACCAGTGATAACCTCGGGAGATGCCGCTTCCTCGCGAGCACGGATGGCATAGGCTCTAGTAGGTGCTCGAGCTTCAGATCTCACAGCTATATCTTTCGTCACACATTTACTACTAACTCCATTTCTAGTATTTCTCGGTGGCCTACCTCTGTTAGTAGTATTACTGGGCCTCGCACTCTGAAATTTTTCTTTCACAGTCATTTCAAGGCAATCTCGGATAAAATGCTCTTAAGAACCACACTTCAAACAAGTTCGGTCATTCATTATACATTTGCCAAGATGTCTTCTTCCATAATGCTGACATTCGGGTTTGTTAGGCCTTACATTACCCACACTTGCCATTAAAGTGGCTTGAGATTTAAAACTAGAGTATTGCTTCCCGTGGTCTCTGCGAGAATACCCAGCTGATACATTCGAACAGGAATACTTTTCTTTAGATTTCTTCGAATGAGGTGGAAATGACTTACTCATTGGTCTTTTCCTCGAATCTCTAGCTTCACAATCAGCCTTCCTCTTCTCTTTATTCAACTCTTCGGTCTTACAAGCTCGCTCAACCAATACCACAAATTCTTTCAGTTCTAAGGTCCCAACTAACATACGAATCTCTTCATTCAATCCATCCTCAAATATCTTGCACATGATGGCCTCGATGGAAACACACTCTCAAGCATATTTACTAAGTCTGACAAATTCTTGCTCATATTCTATCACTGACATTCAACCCTATTTTAGCTCAAGAATTTCCTTACGTTTCTGATCGATAAACCGCTGACTAATATATTTCTTCTGGAACTCCTCTTGAAGGAATTCCCAGGTAATCCTCTCTCTTGGTACCACCGATACCAATGTATTCTACCAGTGATATGTAGAATCTCTCAGAAGTGAGATGGCATACTTTCAACACTCATCCAATGTGCAAGATAGCTCATCAAATACCCTGATGGAGTTTTCGAGCCAAAACTCAGCTCTCTCGGGATCATCATCCACATTAACTCTGATGTCTTCAGCTTCCTATTTTTGAATCTTATCAACTGGGGGCTTGTTCATTCTTACAAATTCCATACTTGTGGAGCTACGGGAACCAATCGAGGAATAGGTGGGGTGAAGGAGGTTGGGCATTCGAATTTGTTCGAACAAACTCCGTATACCACTTGTTCATCATGTAGAGAAAGGCTTCCCTAGCCCCTTCTCCTTGACCAACCGTTGGAGGTCTACTATCAGACGGCACTGCCCCTTGAGTGGGAGCCAGAGTATTACTTTCAATGTCATCAACCTCAGCTTGATTGGGATCCATTTACTATATGAAAACACAGTTTAAAATTGTCAAGAGTCATCACACTATCACAGTTCATTTATGGCATATATAGTTAGAATATTACACATGCTATGTTAGTCCAAGAATTGACTAAACCATAGCTCTGATACCACTAAATGTAACACCCCTTACCCATATTTAACAATAGAACAGGGTACGAGGCATTATCGGACTTATACACAAGCAATCATACAAAATTGAGACGTAAATTTCCATCCAAATTTAAAACTTTTCATATACTTTCATATAGTTCCTAAAACAAGCCTACAAGGCCCAAAACATGCATTAGAAGATATTTAGGACTAAACCGAGAACTTTAGAAAATTTAACAACACTTAGAAAATTTTTCACTAAACAGGGGTCACACACCTATTGTAACATATCGAAATATGGCCTAAATGGAATAGTGGTTACGAAACCAAAAATCTGAGATAAAAAAGTTTATTTTGATTAATTTTTATGATTTACCGAGTGATTAGATGCATGTGTTAGAGTATTGATAAGAAATTTTATAGATTGCATGTTTAATTTGCCTATTAGGGCTTATTTGCGAGATTCTTTATCGTAATGACCGATTTAGGGCCTAAACGGAATGATGATTTTAGAACCACGAATTCGAAGTTGAAAATTTTATTCTGATTAAGTTTTAAGGTTTATTTATTGATTAAAATATTATGTAAAAATATCATTAAGTAATTTTACTGATAAAGTGCTGAATTAGACTTTTAGGACTAAATTGCAAAAGTTGCAAAATATGTGTTCTAATTCATAAGTACTTGATTTAAATGGGGGTTTAAAGAGGAGTTCCTTAAATGGTAATTATACCATTATATTTTGTTTGGACAAAAATGGGCATGAATAGGACAAAATTTTAAAGAAAGGCCTTAAGGGTATTTTAGTCATTTGGTAATTAAAAGAAATAAAAAGGGAAAATAAAGCCAAAATTGACTCATCTTTTTCATGGAGGCCAAAATTAGCATGGGGGAAGCCATGGCTAGAGTTTTCAAGCTTTCCAAGCTCAATAGTAAGTCCGTTCTAGCCCCGTTTTTCAAGTTCTTTACGTTTTTGGAATCCCGGTAACTTGATTAAGCTTATTCTAGCAATAATTTAAGCTACGGTTCATATTTGGAAAAATACCCATAGGTGAAATGTGTTTATTTTGATGTTTTATGGTAGAATATGAAGGCTGAATATATGTTAAACAACTTTTACTAAGCGGTTTTAAGCAAAAATGAGTAAAACGGCTTAATCGGTAAAAGTTGTTATTGTTCATAACTATGTGTTAGAGTAAGAATTTGATGTTTCCATAGAAGGGAAAAATTATCAGCATGTCATAAAACATAAGAATAAGGGATGAAATTTAATTCCCGAGCCTAGGGGGAAAAGTGTAAATATGCAAAAGTGTAGGGGTAAAATTGTAATTTTGTCAAAGTTTGAGTTAAGGACTGTTTTGAATAGTACATTAATTAAATAAGTAAAATATGATGTTTTAGATCCCGGAAAACGAGATTTGAACCTAGAATGGGAGAAAAATCAAAAATCGGGAAAGTTGGTAAAATGGCCGTTTTAGTATCGAGGTAAGTTCATATGTATAATAAGCATTAATTTATGCATGTTTGAATGTAAAATTGATATATTTACTATGATTGCCGAGGTGTTGAAAGTAAGTATAATTATGATGATTTAAATGTTCAATATTAATTCGACATGGAAATAAGAAAGTATGTAAGTTTGTATGTAAATAATACATTATCTTTATTATGTTTTTATATTTCAGCATATTTTATGTATTGTAGCTGATTTTTGAATCATAATTGACTATCAGAAGTATGGAATCAAGTATTAGAAAGAGAGAGAAATCCCAGTTGAACCTTCGGAAAGATTGGATGATATAGATGGTATGTAGCTAGGTCACATGTATGGTGCTGAGTGCACATCATGTGTAAAAGAGAGTTACAAGACATTATGATGTAGCTAGATCGCATGGGTGATACTATGTGTACACCATGTAGACAAGAGAGCTACGGGATATATGTAGCTAGGTCGCATGCGTGGTTCCAAGTGAAGGACACCATGTAGACAAGATAGCTACGAGATAAACTGGCTAGGTCACATGGGTGGTACTAAGTGTTCACCATGTGTACAAGAGAGCCAAAATTATGTGTACAATCGAGCTAGGTCACATGAGTGGTGCTAAGTGAAGGCCACTATGTGTACAAGAGAGCTTCGATTTTAAAAGGGGTGTGTGCGTATACCATCGCAGATATCGTTATTATTATTCAAAGCGTTCAAGCGGGAAATTGATTAAATAAAATTGTGTATGACTTTGTGATGATAAGTGTAAGTATATACGTGTGTAACTTATGAGAAATATGCTTGATATGTGATTGGAAATTGGAAAGATTGTTATGTGTAAGTGATGAATATAATTGAAGTGTGAAAGATCAAAATTGACAATAAAATTGTTATGGATAGTTGCAGTGATGTGAATCTAAAAATTTACCAAAAATTGTATAAATTGAATCAGAGACTGAATGAGATATAAAATTAAAGCTTAATGAGTCTATTTTCATATAATAGAAACAGATCAAGAAAAGGAATTCTATATTATGAGATATTTAAGTTTTTGAGAGACTAGATCAGAATGACTACGTGATCCCCTGTTTTGACTTGAAAAAATAATTAAAAATTGTACAAAAATAATTATGGGATATAATTTATATTCTTGAAATCCTTAATGAGTCTAGTTTCAAATCAAATAAACTAGAACATCCTTTGAATTCTGTACGAGGAGAAATTTGGTTCGTAGTGAAGAGTGGTCAGAACAGTTGATCAGTGAAACAGGGGTAACTTCAATGAATAAAATGTACTAATTGGCTAGACCAAAAATTATGAAAATTTATGGTAAGAATATACATGAATCTAGTTTCAAGAAAAATTAATGGTTTGTAATTTGGAGTTCTGTAGCTCCAGAATTTAGCTGCTGGTACTCTGCTAGACAGCTTATTTTGAACCTGTTTTTGATTCTAATAGTGAAAGTATGTGTATGTTTGTGATGGTAATATTCCGGGAACATATTGTGACTTCATTTAAAGTATGATAATGTATTGTTTATTAATATTTACATACTTACTTACTAAGCTATAATGCTTACTCCCTTCCTTTCCTTTTTCCTATAGTGTCTCAAATGTTAGCTCGAGTTTGAGGTCGCCGGAGGTTAAATCACACTATCAAACTATTGATCGATATATAAAGGTTTTAAAGTATTTTTAAGTCTTTGGCATGTATGGAGACTCGTTTAATTGTTACTAAGTTACTAGGAATTGGCCTAAAATACTGACCTATGTTATTTGAAGGTCTCTATTGTATAAAGTCATTTAATGTAGATAGTCTTGATTATGTTATTAATTAAATGATGCAATTTATGAATGTGCATGCTTGCCTATGTGTGTGGTTGAATTAAAGCATGATATGGGCCTTGTAAGCTCTTTTTAAGGGACAGCTCGAATGTGTTTGAAAAATTTTTAAATTAGAGTGAAATTATGAATCAATTTTTATACGATGATTAGTGATTAAGTCCGTTAATGCCTCGTACCCTGTTCCGGCGTCGAACACGGGTAAGGGGTGTTACACCTATGTGGCTTTGAGACATGTGTGGGCATGCTGTGTGGTCACACATGCCCATGTCCCTAACCCGTGTAACTCTCTATTTGTCACCCAAGAACAAGTTAAAGACACACGGTCAAGTCAGACGCCCGTGTGCTAGGCCGTGGAGTCGATTTAATAATTTTGATTTTTCATAAAATAGGTACAAACTTCACACGCCCAAGTCACACGCCCGTGTCTGAGGCCGTGTCATTCACACGGCTGAGACACATGCCCATGTGTCTACCTGTGTGCTCAATTCTGAGCATTCTGTTTTACAACAATTAAGGTGTAGGGGACAACGGCCAAAACACATGCCCATTGGGCAAGCCGTGTGTCACACACGGCCTAGACACACGCCCGTGTGTCTACCCGTGTGGACAAAAAATAAGGCTAATTACCAAGCCATTTTGTCCCCCTTTAATACACATACCTACACAACAAAACATAGCACCAATCCAAGCAATTACATTTAACCAATTCAGCCACAATCAAGGCATCCACACATCATTCACATACTACCATTTATGACATACGAACATCACATACTTATTTCCACATCCATGAAAACATCATCATATGCATATATACTTAAACCAATATTAGCCAATTTCAATAGCAGTTTACAAAATGAATTACCAACCAATATAGGCCAACACATTTGGCCAATTCAATTATGACACATACAAAATGACTAAGTCCCTATACATGCCATAACTCAAAATGTTGAATTCATTGGTACCCAAAATAATAAGTTATAGTGTGAGTGGATCTTCGACAGTATCCGATCCCCGAGCTAGCTTAGCGACACTATAAGACAAGAAAAAAGAAACGGGAGTGAGCTATAAAGCTTAGTAAGATCATATGCAAATAATAAGCATCATAAACACACATTTAACATACAATTAACATGAGGTAAATTAACATAAATATTATTATAAATCTCATAGTCGAACTTACTCAATCATAACCTTACCAAGGGTTTATCACATAACGAGCTCATTATGTATTATTTTTACGTACATACTTGAGTCATCTCGAACTTGGATTTTCACACAATTCATCTTTGACATACTCGTTAAATTACCCGTTGAATTTCCCACTGAACCACTTGGAATACTAAAGGATACTCGGGAATCTCGTTCACACAGTATCATACCAATGCCATATCCTAGATATGGTCTTACATATAATCTCGTATCGATGCCAATAGCCCAGCTATGGTCTTAAACGAAGTCTTATATCAATGCCATATCTTAGATATGGTCTTACACATGGTCTTAGTAACCCTAAATGTAACACTCCAAACCCGGCCCAGACGTTATGGCCGAATCTGACATGCCACATAAGAGTTTGAAAATTCATGTTTCATTTTAGTGTTTAAAAAAAATTGACTTTTAATAAATTAACAAGTGAATGGAAGCTGGGCACCAGGTAGGTATCCGAAATAGAGGAGGTGAGCCATGAAGGCTGCTTAAGTACCAAGCTCTTCGATTGGATCCAATCCTAGACATGCCCACTGCCATTGCCACACTTGGTTATAACGAGTTGAAGTTTATTTAAGTGAATATTCTTTAAAGTTGGATAATCGTGTCATTGTGTTATTAAAAACGAGTTCCATTTTGAAAACGCGTCCTAAGCCTAGCCCATTAATTATCAATCAGTTTAAAGTTAATAAAAAAAATAGAATAAAATAATCCAAAAAAAATAAAAAGAAAGTTAAAATGGCCTTATTACAACCCAAAAATAAATAATAAGTAAATAAATAAAGAAATCTTAAAGGAAACCAAATGCTTAATTAAAAAAAACCCAAGGGCAATCACCGTGGCCACTCTGAATCCCCTCCGGCTCCAAGTCCCCTCATCATGGCTCTCCTGCAGGGTTAAGGAAAAAGGGGGTGAGTTTGGAAACTCAGTGTACAACAAAGCCCCTTTGAGCCCAAAACAATATCACTGTTGGGCCTTAGCCCAAGTCCAAGCTCAACATATACTGGGCCGTAGCCTTTTCATATTTCATATTACTGGGCCGAAGCCTTCACTGTAAACGGTATGGCCCATAGGCCCATTTCAATATCACATGTAATGTCAATGAAAGAATGAATGCAAGCCCATTTGGGGAGACTACTCGACCCACCATCCGCTACTCTCCACCCGTACCAACCAAGCTCTCCATGTGGGGAATAACTCAACCCACCTAGCCAAAACTCTCCACTCGGGCAAAGATAGCCATTTTGCTTTATCATATAATCTGGAGGCCTTGCCTCTTTTTAATAATCTGGGGCATAAGCCTTTTCGATGGCGGGGCATAAGCCCATTATCAAAAAGCTGGGGCATAAGCCCTTTATTAACTAGGGCATAAGCCCTTTTTGCACTTCCTCCATCCATATAAAAAACCCAACCCCATGTATTTATGAATTCATCATGTGCAAATCATATATATATCATGTGCATATCATACATATCATGTGCATATCATACATCTCATGTGCATATCATACATATCATGTACATCAAAATCCTATGTAACAAATTCATAATTAAACCCTAGGGGTATAATGGTCATTTTTACCTAGGGCAAAAGCAGATCATTTTCATATTATAAGGGTAATTTAGTAATCTTACCAAATTTTAGGAATTTTCCATTTTCATTATCGATTACTAACTATTTGTTTGTTTTAACCATGAATCTGGCCCATTTTTAACGAAACCGAGTTATTGGGCTAAAAACCCCTAATGGGCCCCACATAGCCGATTTGTCCTCTAGGCCCATTTAGCCTGTTTTCCATATTGGTATTACCAGTCTTAACGTGCAATTTAACAGGTTTTCAATTTCTACCAATTTTTTTTCCAAATGGGCCCGAAAGCCCATTGGGCCCGATTTTAGCCCCTCGAGGCCCAACTTACCAAGAATGCCAGAAATCTCATTCTTACCGTTTCCATTGTTCTCAATCATCATATCATGGATTTTAACTAACTAGTGAGCGTTCGCTTGCTCATAAGTTCTCGAAATGCCAGAATTTCGGCATTTCGGCTTTTCGGCATTTATCGCTTTAAGCTATGAAAAAGGGTTCGTTACACACCTGTTTGGCAATATTCCTTGACGAGATCTCCTACACGATTTCTCCTATAATCCATCATTAATAATCAGCTTCCCATAATTGAACTAAACCAGAAATCATCTAATATTAATACTTACACATTCGGCCACCATCCATAATGGCCTTAGGAATTTTACCTTGCCGCAATTGATGACTAGGCCTAACCATTCCGGTGATTCAAGCTATTTCAAGTCGACACTACACCTTGCTGCTCCTTCACTAAATAAACCACAAAAATATTAAAAGAAGACCCCATAAGGCCTATACACATATTCGGCCATCTCCCTAAATTATGGGGTTTCGGCTTTTGGCCAAAAGTTACTCTAGGAATTGTTTAAAGTTTGAACGCTTACCACCGTCTTTCTTCTCTAGAATCAAATGACGCCTAAAAGGTAAAAGAATTGAACGCCAAAAAATTGAAAAGAAAAGAAAAGGTTGCTGGTCACAAGAATCGGCACCACCCTATCCTCACTGATTTCGGTTTTTTTGCGGTATTTCGGCAGAAGTAGAGATTAAGGAAAGAAATAATGGTGAATGAAGGGAAATAGTGGGCTGGTTTGAATGAAGGAGAAGGAAGAAAAGATGGAAGAAGAGATGGTAGATTCGGTTGCAAAAGAAAAAGAGAGAAAAGACTAATCCTCTAGGGAGAAAACGGCACAAAAATACCTATGTGCCGAAAATCCCTTACTAAACCTCTCTGCCGAAAATTCCCCGTCCAACCTCCCTTATTCAGCCAACTCTATCTTCATATCAATTCCCTAAAATCTCTCCCCTTATCCCTCCTTAATCCATGCATTTAACTGATTCAAACTCTCCCCAAAGAGTTCCATTCACTACAACTCTTACATGCTCAAAACATAAAAATTAGCATCCTTTTTGCCAACATAGGGAATCGATCCCAGGTCTTCCCCCTCTATGCTCCACACGCCACATTTTTAGGAGCTTAGTGGCGTCACCCTTGCCACTTTACCAAAGCTCTTTTTGTGATACATTTTACCCACAACTTTATATAAGGGCACCTCGCAGAGTCCCTAACTCCTAAGTCCAAAATTTAAAAATTCTACTGGGTTTTGGCCAACTCATGGGCCTTCCATAAGCCCATTTACATACTTAAATTATGAATTCCATAATCACATACCAAATTTTAGAAACTTTACTAAAATATCAAGAATCGCTAAAACTTAGAAAATCAGGATATTACAACTCTACCCTCCTTAAAGAAATTTGGCCTCGAAATTTACACGATCCAAACAGTTGAGGGTATTGCTGACGCATTGCCTCTTCGGTCTCCCAAGTAGCTTCTTCCTTGCCATGGTTCCTCCAAAGTACCTTTACTAATGGGACTGACTTCCTTCTCAACACCTTGACATTGCGATCAAGTATTTGCATGAGTTCTTCTTCGAAAGTCGATCGATCGCGCCGATTTACATGAATCGCACGATGTGAGTTGGGTCGAACGATATCGCCTCAAAGCATGGACACATGAAAAACATCGTGAATACGATCCGATTCTCGAGGTAACTCTAGCTGATAAGCCACCAGCCCTATCCGTTTAACAATTCGATAAGGCCCAATAAACCGTGGACTCAACTTGCCTTCTTCTACCAAATCTCAATATCTTCTTCCAAGGCGAAACTTTCAAGAAGACCATGTCTCCAATCGCATATTCAACATCCTTACACTTCAGATCGGCATAAGACTTTTGTCGATCCGGCGCCTCCTTTAACCGATTCGATCACCTTAATCTTGTCTTGGTATCGCTACCAACTCGGCCCAAGGACTTGCCTCTCCTAACTCCGTCCAGCAAGTGGGCGAACGACACTTTCGCCCATATAATGCCTCGTAAGGAGCCATCCGGATACTTGCTTGGTAATCGTTGTTATACGCGAACTCGCCAATGGCAAATAGTCCTCCCAGCGCCTCTAAACTCGATAACACTGACCTCTCAACATGTCTTCTAAAATCTGAATGACCCTCTCTGACTGCCCATCCGGCTGAGGGTGAAAAGCCGTACTAAAATCTAATCGTGTTCCCAATGCCTCATGCAACTTCTGCCAAAATTGAGATGTAAACCTTGGGTCTCTATCAGAAATTATCGATACTGGCACCCCATGTAACCGTACTATCTCCACTACATACAACTTAGCCAGCTTCTGTAGTGAGTAATCAGTTCGGACAGGTATGAAATGGGCAGACTTCGTGAGCCTATCCACAATTACCCAAACTGAGTCCTTCTTGGAGGTGTCAACGGCAATCCACTTACAAAATCCATCGTTACCCTTTCCCACTTCCAAAGTGGTACCTTTCTCGGGTTGTAATAATCTCACGAAGGCGGTTGATGCTCGACCTTCACTGTTGACACGTTAAACATTTCCCCACAAATTCGGTCACTTCTCGCTTAAGCCTGAGCCACCAATATAGCTCTCGTAAGTCTCGATACAACTTACTCCCTCCCGGATGCATAGCACAAGGTCCATTATGTGCCTCTTTTAAAATCATCAATCTCAAGTCCGAGTCCTTTGGGATACAAATTCTTCCTCGAAAACAAAGAACTCCCTCGCTATTTAATCCAAAGTCCGGATTCTCCTCTTCTCAACTTTGTGAAACCGAGGAACCAACGACTCATCCTCCAAGCTGTTGCTTCTTAACTTTCCACCCAAGTTGGTCTCACTTGTAATTCGCCAATAAGCTTCCATCGTCATACAAACTTAGGCGAGCAAACATTACCTTTAATTTCGCCACGATCCTTCGACTTAATGCATCAGCCACGACATTTGCCTTACACGGATGGTACTCAATCGAGCGATCATAGTCCTTTAATGACTCTATCCACCTTCATTTGTCTAAGGTTTAGTTCCTTTTGAGTCAGCAAGTACTTAAGACTCTTGTGATCCGTATAAATGATGCATTTCTCCCCATACAAGTAATGCCTCCATATATTTAGTGCAAAAATCATCTCTTTGCCAACTCCAAGTCATGCGTAGGATAGTTTACCTCATGAGGCTTAAGCTGTCGTGAAGCATAAGCGACTACTTTACCCTCTTGCATCAACACGCAGCCCAAACCGACATGTGACGCATCGCTGTACACAACGAAATCCTTACCAGACTCTGGCTGAATCAACACTGGCGCTTCTGTCAGAACTTCCTTTAATTTCTCAAAAGCCTCTTGTTGCTTATTTGTCCAAACGAACGGTGCTCCCTTCCTTATAAGTTTCGTTAACGGTGCCGCCAACACAGAAAATCCTTCCACAAACCTTCGATAATAACCTGCCAACCCCAGAAAACTTCGGATTTCAGTTACTGACCTTGGTGGCTTCCATTCCAGAATTGCCTCAATCTTCCGAGGGTCTACCTTGATTCCCTCGGCAGACACAACATGCCCTAAAAAAGCTACTTCCTTCAGCCAAAACTCGCACTTACTAAACTTTGCGTAAAGTTGCTTTTCCCTTAACACTTGCAGCACAACACGAAGATGTTCATCATGCTTCTCTTCTGTTTCCGAATACACCAATATATCATCAATAAAAACGACTACAAACCGATCTAAGTATGGCTGGAAAACCCGATTCATTAAATCCATAAAAGCTGCCGGTGCATTAGTCAAACCAAAAGGCATCACCAGAAACTCGTAATGACCATATCGAGTTCTGAATGCCGTCTTATGAATATCCACTTCTTTGACTCTCAACTGATGATATCCTGACCGAAGATCAATCTTAGAAAATACCGAGGCTCCTTTTCGGTTGGTCAAGCGGATCGTCGATTCTTGGCAAGGGATACTTGTTTTTATCGTCCGGTTTATTCAATTGCCGATAGTCGATGCACATCCGCATAGTCCCATCTTTCTTCTTTACGAATAGCTTTGAGTGCGCTCTACGGAGAAACACTTGGTCGTATAAACCCTCTATCCAACAATTCCACGAATTTGGGCTTTCAATTCTACCAACTCCTTTGGTGCCATCCTATAAGGCGCAATGGACACAGGGTCATTCGGGCAACAAGTCAATTCCAAACTCAACTTCCCCTGTTCGGGGTAATCCAGGAAGTTCCTCGGAAATACATCTTGAAATTCCTTGATGGTCCTAATCGACTCCATAGTCGTCCCCTCCGGTTCAACTTGATTCACCACTGCTAAAAACGCCTTACAACCTTTCCGAATCAACCTCTCGGCTCTTAAAGTGAAACCACATTGGACAAGTAATTCCTTCGCTCCCTATGACCATTATCTCTTCATCCATATGATTCTTAGCACCATTCTCTTCGTGAGCACAATCCAACGTTGCCCTATGTTTAGTTAGCTTGATCCATACCCAAAATAAGATCAAAATCCCCAAATGGCAACTCCATCAATTCCCTTCAAAAATCTTATCTTGTATCTCTAGAGGCCTGCCCTAAAGAGTTTATCTACCTTGACCGAGTGTCCCAAAGGACTTATCAGCGATACCCCACTTATAGTCTCCTCGGGAAGCATACCCAATGCCCCGGATACCTCACAAGCAACATATGAGTGAGTGGAACCCACATCAATTAAAGCGATTGTAAGGCTTGTTATAAATGAGGAACGTGCGGTTATAACATCGAGCGTCACCCTCCTCACGACGTCGTGCGCGCATAAACCAATGCCGGTGTCGAGCTTCGCATGTCCAGCACCCCGCCGGTGCTCCACGTCCTCGTCCATTACCATTGCCACCTCGCCTTGCCCACGACCCTCCGTGGTGGTGGTCCCCTCATTGTGATTGGACATCCCTTTATTCTACCGCTAATTCGAGAAATGTTTCTCCGAGGACATTCTACGAACTTATGTTCCTTTGACCCACAAGCGAAAACATGCTCCAGTTCGCTTCCAGCATTCCCCATATGCACTCTGCCACAATCCCCCGCAAGCTTGCGATCTAAAAGTATTCACTTGGAGCTGCTCGAACCGGTTCTCGCCATTCTAGCTCTTTTGACATTTCTATTTACTGACACCGAGGGTCCGAATCCTCTTAAACTGGGTCGATCTTTCTCACGATTTTGCCGCTCGGTCCGTTTTACCTCCTCTCGCTATTTTAGCCTTCTCTACCAATGCAGCAAAATCACGCGCTCCTCTCGTGGAGCTATCAGCACCCTAAGCTCATCACGAAGGCCATCCTCGAATCGAACATCTGCGCTCATATTCGGTCGCAACTATCCCACTAGCATATCGACTCGGCCTCAAGAATTACGCCTCATACTCGCTACGGTCTTATCACCCCGAGTCAAATTCAAGAATTCCTTCCGACGAGCATCCACATAGCTAGCTCCCACATATCTCCCCTTAAAAGCGATTTTGAACAATTCCCGTGTTACTCGTTCAAGCTGGAGTACTCTCCCTTCTGATAATCCACCACCGGTATGCCTGCGTCTCGTAGCGGCGACACGACCCCTTTTAGCTTTTGCTCCACGAACAATCTAAATCATCCATAATTCGCTCTGTTGCCTCTCTAGCCAATATTCAGCCACATTTGGGGCTACTCGAGATACGCCACGAAAACCTCTGCTCCGTTAGCCGGAGACGCTCGAGAGATGGATCCCTATTCACCGTCCGGTGCTAGCTCCAAAGCAACTCTCTCTAAAACCCTTAACATGGCTTGGGACAAAGCATCATCCCCATGACCCAATCATAAGACCCAGTCTCCATTGCTTGAGGCACAGATGCCTCCTCACCGGTGGCCTATGCCCTAAGGATGAAGATTCACTGCACCCTTCCGCGACCACGTCGCGGCCGCGCCTCGTCCACGAGTTCCTCTTGTACTCATATCTAATTACGAATTTTATGGTATTAGTATAATGTTCCACTTTGTTTATTAAGAAAATATCTTATGGAAATATAATGATTTCGGGTTTGTTTTTCGTATCGTCGTGCGTAGCCTAGCTACTGATCTCATTTCTACCGTTTTCTGACTCTACCCTATCTAAAGTATCATAGTAGGGTCTCAATTCTATTCATAGCATCATATCATTATCACATAACATAAAAAGAGTATACTTACAGACTTGGTGCCGGGGATTCAGTGCGCCGCTTCTTTCTCCAATCAATTTAAAACTTAAAAACCATATTTTTAGTCATAAAGAATAGAAATTTTAAATTTTGATTTTGAAATACCCTTGTAACACCCTTGTTTTGAAACTTTTAATTTTAGCCCCGTTTTATAAACCAGGAAAACTTGAACCATTTTAACATGTATACCTTGTAAAACATCTTTGAAAAGAACTTCCCAATACCATTTCCAAAAATACCCTTCTTGGGCCTAAGTTTTCGAAAGATTTTTTTTGACCCGATCCACAGCCGAGTTGTTGTAACCTGGCTCTGATACCACTAAATGTAACACTCCAAACCCGGCCCAGACGTTATGGCCGAATCTGACATGCCACATAAGAGTTTGAAAATTCATGTTTCATTTTAGTGTTTAAAAAAAATTGACTTTTAATAAATTAACAAGTGGATGGAAGTGGGCACCGGTAGGTATCAAAACAGAGGAGGTGAGCCATGAAGGTCGCTTAAGTACCAAGCTCTTCGATTGGATCCAATCCTAGACATGCCCACTGCCATTGCCACACTTGGTTATAACGAGTTGAAGTTTATTTAAGTGAATATTCTTTAAAGTTGGGTAATCGTGTCATTGTGTTATTAAAAACGAGTTCCATTTTGAAAACGCGTCCTAAGCCTAGCCCATTAATTATCAATCAGTTTAAAGTTAATAAAAAAATAGAATAAAATAATCCAGAAAAAAAAAAAAAGAAAGTTAAAATGGCCTTATTACAACCCAAAAATAAATAATAAGTAAATAAATAAAGAAATCTTAAAGGAAACCAAATGCTTAAAAAAAAACCCAAGGGCAATCACCGTGGCCACTCTGAATCCCCTCCGGCTCCAAGTCCCCTCATCATGGCTCTCCTGCAGGGTTAAGGAAAAAGGGGGTGAGTTTGGAAACTCAGTGTACAACAAGCCCCTTTCAGAGCCCAAAACAATATCAGCCTGTTGGGCCTTAGCCCAAGTCCAAGCTCAACATATACTGGGCCGTAGCCTTTTCATATTTCATATTACTGGGCCGAAGCCTTCACATATTTCATATTATTGGGCCGAAGCCTTCACTGTAAACGGTATGGCCCATAGGCCCATTTCAATATCACATGTAATGTCAATGAAAGAATGAATGCAAGCCCATTTGGGGAGACTACTCGACCCACCATCCGCTACTCTCCACCCGTACCAACCAAGCTCTCCATGTGGGGAATAACTCAACCCACCCAGCCAAAACTCTCCACTGGCAGCATAGCTGCTTTATCATATAACTGGAGGCCTTGCCTCTTTTTAATAACTGGGGCATAAGCCCTTTTCGGTAAACTGGGGCATAAGCCCATTATCAAAACTGGGGCATAAGCCCTTTATTAACTGGGGCATAAGCCCTTTTTGCACTTCCTCCATCCATATAAAAACCCAACCCCATGTATTTATGAATTCATCATGTGCAAATCATATATATATCATGTGCATATCATACATATCATGTGCATATCATACATCTCATGTGCATATCATACATATCATGTACATCAAAATCCTATGTAACAAATTCATAATTAAACCCTAGGGGTATAATGGTCATTTTACCTAGGCAAAAAGCGATCATTTTCATATTATAAGGGTAATTTCGTAATCTTACCAATTTTAGGAATTTTCCATTTTCATTATCGATTACTAACTATTTGTTTGTTTTAACCGCATGAATCTGGCCCATTTTTAATTTAAACCGAGTTATTGGGCTAAAAACCCCTAATGGGCCCCACATAGCCGATTTGTCCTCTAGGCCCATTTAGCCTGTTTTCCATATTGGTATTACCAGTCTTAACGTGCAATTTAACAGGTTTTCAATTTCTACCAATTTTTTTCCAAATGGGCCCGAAAGCCCATTGGGCCCGATTTTAGCCCCTCGAGGCCCAACTTACCAAGAATGCCAGAAATCTCATTCTTACCGTTTCCATTGTTCTCAATCATCATCTCATGGATTTTAACTAACTAGTGAGCGTTCGCTTGCTCATAAGTTCTCGAAATGCCAGAATTTCGGCATTTCGGATTTTCGGCATTTATCGCTTTAAGCTATGAAAAAGGGTTCGTTACACACCTGTTTGGCAATATTCCTTGACGAGATCTCCTACACGATTTCTCCTATAATCCATCATTAATAATCAGCTTCCCATAATTGAACTAAACCAGAAATCATCTAATATTAATACTTACACATTCGGCCACCATCCATAATGGCCTTAGGAATTTTACCTTGCCGCGATTGATGACTAGGCCTAACCATTCCGGTGATTCAAGCTATTTCAAGTCGACACTACACCTTGCTGCTCCTTCACTAAATAAACCACAAAAATATTAAAAGAAGACCCCATAAGGCCTATACACATATTCGGCCATCTCCCTAAATTATGGGGTTTCAGCTTTTGGCCAAAAGTTACTCTAGGAATTGTTTAAAGTTTGAACGCTTACCACCGTCTTTCTTCTCTAGAATCCGTACGCCTAAAAGGTAAAAGAATTGAACGCCAAAAAATTGAAAAGAAAAGAAAAGGTTGCTGGTCACAAGAATCGGCACCACCCTATCCTCACTGATTTGGTTTTTTTGCGTATATTTGTGTAGTAGAGATTAAGGAAAGAAATAATGGTGAATGAAGGGAAATAGTGGGCTGGTTTGAATGAAGGAGAAGGAAGAAAAGATGGAAGAAGAGATGGTAGATTCGGTTGCAAAAGAAAAAGAGAGAAAAGACTAATCCTCTAGGGAGAAAACGGCACAAAAATACCTATGTGCCGAAAATCCCTTACTAAACCTCTCTGCCGAAAATTCCCCGTCCAACCTCCCTTATTCAGCCAACTCTATCTTCATATCAATTCCCTAAAATCTCTCCCCTTATCCCTCCTTAATCCATGCATTTAACTGATTCAAACTCTCCCCCAAAGAGTTCCATTCAGCTACAACTCTTACATGCTCAAAACATAAAAATTAGCATCCTTTTTGCCAACATAGGGAATCGATCCCAGGTCTTCCCCCTCTATGCTCCACACGCCACATTTTTAGGAGCTTAGTGGCGTCACCCTTGCCACTTTACCAAAGCTCTTTTTGTGATACATTTTACCCACAACTTTATATAAGGGCACCTCGCCAGAGCCCCTAACTCCTAAGTCCAAAATTTAAAAATTCTACCGGGTTTTGGCCAACTCATGGGCCTTCCATAAGCCCATTTACATACTTAAATTATGAATTCCATAATCACATACCAAATTTTAGAAACTTTACTAAAATATCAAGAATCGCGAAAACCCGAAAATCAGGATATTACACTAATGTCATGACATTTGTATCCTATCTATTCTTTAGGTTCAACCGGGATTTCACACTTATTGAAACTTTGTCGAATACGTCCAAGGTTCAATCACAATTCATACAATATTAAAGCAATTAAAACATAATTAAAATAATGTATTATTTACATACGAACTTACCTCGATAGAAAAATAGTAGAAATGGGACATAATCGTCAAACACTTTGTTTTTCCCCTGATTTAGGTCCAAACCTCATTTCTCTTGATCTATAATAGCAAATTTAACTTATTTATTATTCACATTACTCAATTTAATTCAATAATAACATTATGAAAAAATTACATTTTTGCCCCTAAACTTTGACATTTTTACACTTTGGTCCCTAGGCTCGTAAATTGAAATGGATTCAATTTCTTCGATTCCCAAGCCTATCCGAACCTCTTTCATGCTTATAACAGCCCAAATTTTTCATTTAATCACACTTTTACACACATTTCATAATATTTTTTTACAAATAGGTCCTTTTGACATTTTCATCAAAAATCACCTAGCAAAAGTTGTTTATCCTATTCCACACATGCATTTTCTACCATTAGACATCAAAATACACACATATCCAACATGGGTAAAATTTTAAACCTTGATTATTTCTTAAATTAATGGTAGAAATAGATAGATCAAGTTACAAGGATCTCAAAAACATGAAAATCATTAAAAACGGGGCTAGAACGGACTTACAATCGAGTTTGGAAGTGGCCAAACCCTAGCTATGGCTTCCCCTTGAAAAATTCGGCTATGGTGAGAAAGATGGACAAGATTTTTGGCTTGATTTTTGCTTTTTAATTCATTTAATTACTAAATAACCAAAATGCCCTTTTCTTAAAACACTAAAATTCTCTTACCTCATGTCTATTTTTAAATTAAAATGGTCTAATAACCATCTAAGGACCTAATAACCATCTAAGGACTTTCAATTTAAAAATTCATTGCAATTAGACACCTCTAGCATGTAGAACTCAACTTTTACACTTTTACAATTTAGTCCTTTTTGCTAAATTGAGTGCTCAAACATCAAAATTTTCGAACAAACTTTTCCCAAAATCATTCCATAAAATTGTAGTCTATAAAAATGTAATAAAAACAAGTTTTACTACGTCAGATTCGTGGTCCCAAAACCACTGTTCCTACTAGGCCCAAAATCAGGTTATTATACTCAAGGCCCAAAATACATATTAGAACCGAGTCGGGACTAAATCGAGTACTCAGAAAATTTTTCATGAAATTTTAAAATTTTTCCTTGATGTAGCGCAGACAAGCCTATATGGTCAAGGCCGTGTGACCATAGGACACACTCATGCTACAGGCCGTGTCCGACCCCGGGTAACTCTCTGACTTGTGCCACACGGCCTGCCACACGCTCATGTGCTAGGTCATGTGGTTAATTTAATTTTCACAAATTAGGTGCAATTTTCACACGACCAAGACACACGCCCATGTTCTGGATCGTGTAGCACGCACGGTTGAGACACACACCCGTGTCTCTATCCGTGTGCCCAATTCTGAGCATTTTGTTTCTAAATTTTTCGATGTAGGGGACACACGGCCAATCCACATGCCCATGTGTCAGGTCGTGTGTCATACACGGTCAAGACACATGCCCATGTGTCTATCCGAGTGGACAAAATAAAGCCATTTCCTAGCTTTATTTCTCACCCAAAATTTGCCAACAACCTACACCAACACTTACTCACATATATCAACCAATTCCAAACATTAAACTAAGCAATCAACATTAACATGTATGATATAACATCACCTATATTCATATAGCTAAGCTCCTTTTTGTTAAAACATATAATTTATCTTAATTTAATCTAACCATACCATACACATATATATATTAACATGATATAACTTTGTAATAATATACCAAATCAAACATCACTAACCATACTAATGGCTAGATTACAAACATCCATTTACAAGCCATCTTTTGGTCAAGTTAACCTATACATGTCATTATACCAAAATAAGTTTATTATTTATACCAAAACAAGTTTATTATTTATACCAAAACGAGCTAGTGGATAGTGTGATGATACTTTGACCGATCTCCAACCTTTGCAAGGTTTCGACCACTATAAAAAAGAGGAAAATAAAACCTAGTAAGCATTTAATGCTTAGTAAGCTCGTATAATAAGAATTAAACTTACCAATTACATTCTTTCAAATAAGCATACAATAACATGATTCCCAACAAATTGGCAAAATTTTCCTAAACACATACACTCAACAATTATGTTAGTTACATAATTCATGTGTACATTAAATAGCATGGACGAGCTCATCATATTACAAATTTTTAGGAATTTCAGAAACATTTGAGATTTAATTCATTTAATCTCATAGATTCTTAATTCGGGAATTTATCCGTTCAATCATTGAAATTTCGATGGATACCCAGGTAGTACACATAAGGTGTACAAAACCGCAATCCATCAACTCATAATCAGGGGTACCCATTAGGAACCTTAATTAGGAAACACACTCTGAAGCCAGATGTTAGAATGCTCAATTGAGCCATGTATAAGGACACTTATCCGGGCTAAACAGGAAACTCATAAGAGTTTTATTTAGGAAGCTCATAGAGCTTAATAGATAACTCCAAAGAGTTAATATCAGGGAGCACCGGATAAGGTAAAAGGGAGTTCAAGCGAGCCATATCAGGAAGCCCATAAGAGCTTATATCAAGATGCTCTCGTAGAGCTACATTTGTATCTGCATTATATGCTAGATCACAATTGATTGAATCATGTAACAGGACGCTCACAAAGAGCTGCGATAGTGTGCAACACATGCAAAATTACTACCAATCAGGATGCTCACAGAAACTATATAACAGGATGCTCGAGAAGGCTTTTAACAGGAAGCTCGTCTGAGCTATAATGTCTCCAACATATACAGGACCACATGTAATACAGGAAATCACTTAGATCCATCGAATTTCTTTATTCAAACGGAACTTATCATTTATCAAGCATTATCGAACATGTATTCAATTTTAGTATACATAACCACTACATAATTCTCAGGCATTATCGAACATGTATTCAATTTTAATATACATAACCACTACATAATTCTCATACACAACATTAAATTCAACTGTGTAAATGTATAAATTTAGTTATATGAACTTACCTTGATAATCGTCCGTATAAGTAATTTTACTAATCCGAAACTTTTTTTCTTTTCCTCGATCTAGCTTCGAATTTGAGTTGTTTGGATCTATATAAATGAATTTACTCATCAATTTATCACATTTCATATTCAATTGGATTCAATTTACACCCTAGGCAAAATTACCATTTTGCCCCTAAACTTTCCATAAATTTCAATTTCGTCCCTAGGTTCGAAAAATGAAATTCATGCAATTTAATCCTTATTCCAAGCCTAGTTGATTTTTACATATAACATTTACAACCCATATATTTCACAATAATTGGAATTTTTCCATAAATTTTACATCTTTTCAATTTAGTCCCTAAATCACAATTTCATGAAAATTCACTTTACAAAAGTTGTTTATCTATCAACAACCTTTCATTTTCTACCACAAATTTCATAATTCATGCATATTAATCCATGGAAAAATTTCTATACTTTGATTTCTTTTCAAATTAATCCCCAAAATAGATAGATTAAACTATCCTGATCTCAAAAATATAAAAATTACTAAAAACGGGACATGAAAACATGCCTAATTAAGCTTGATTAGTTTCCTTTCTCTCTCCTAGGGTTTCCATGGAATTTTTGGGGATGAAGATTATATAAAATGATATTATTTCTATTTAATTATTTATCATCCATTAATTTTTCCACTTTCCAATTTAGTTCTTGCCTTTTTCTAATTTTCCATGGATGATTTATCAAAAATATCTAATAATTTTTATTTAATGGTCTAATTACTATATAAGGACCATAAGTTTTGAATTCCATAGCTATTTAATCCTTCTAGCTAATAGAATTCAATTTTTGCGTTTTATGCAATTTGATCCTTCCCATAATTAAGCACATAATCGATAAAATTTTCTTATCAAAATTTTCATATAATAATCCTATCATAATACAAACCAAGCAATAATATAAAATAAATTTTCTTTCTAGCTTGGGTTTGTAGTCTCGAAACCACCGTTCATATTTCACTGAAAATGGGTTGTTACAATTTGATCAGTAGACCACCAAGGAAAGAAAAAATGAAGGGGTTTTTGTTGAGATCTTAACGCTAGAATAATGAGAGAACTACACCCCAAGAATGCATATGGACTAGGAAAAAGGAATATAGAGAGAAATGAGGTGGAAGATAATAAGAAAATCTGTTGATCAAGGGATGGTGGGCTTATGAACTTCCCTCTTGATGTTCTGGTCAATTTATAACCCAAGAGCTTGTAAGGGGAGTTACTGAAATTTAATGAAAGGTAAGTAACCGTTCAAAACTACTAATGTATGGAGAACACCTATTGGCATAAGAAATGAGGAAATCCTTTAAGATTCCCAAGGCAAGATTTTCTGCCAACTATTACCCATTGGGGTGTAATCTTCGTAAAAGTGGAATTAGATATAGGTATGTTTTATGACAGCCTTATTCGAGTAGGATTAATATGTAACAGCCTGATTTAGACCCTAATCGGAACGGTGATTTCGGGACCACGAATCTGAGTTAGAAAAATATTTTAAAATTATTTTCTATGTTTATTTTGTGTAAATTTATATTTGTGAAATTTTCGTGATTTAATTTTGTCATTTGAGTGTCTGATTAAATAAAAAGACTTAATCGCATAAATTAAAAATTGGGTAGTTTAATGTATAAGGGACAAAATGCTATTGGCTTTTAAAATGAAAGCCTTTATGTTGTAATTAGCCCATAAATTATTAAGTGGACGACAATAGGTTTATATTATAAGGTTTTGGTATAAATTAATTAAGGTTATTTTTGTAAACTAATATTATAAACTATTATAATATAACATATATATTATAAAACATAAAATAAAGTTGATATATGTGTTATAATTGGTCTTCATTGCCGAAACTAAACAAAATAAAAAGAAAAGAAAGTAAGCTAGGTTTCGGTTGATTCTAAGCTCAATCAAGGTAAGTGTTCATCTCGGTTTTTTATAATTTTTACGTTTTTGAGATTGTTGCTTCGAGTGCTACAAAACCCATACTTTAATTTTTTATTTTGATGGATATTTTGAGTTGTTCCATTGTTGATACTTTGTAATTTTTGTAGTTTGATGATGAAAAACGAAAGATATGTTTTAGATTAACATATTTTGTATTGGAGTTTCTGATGATTTTGAGTAATTAGGACTTAATTGCAAAAATAATAATTTGAGGGACTAAAATGTGAAATAATTTGATTATATGGACTTGTTGGAGAGTGGGTAAAATTTGACCCAACATAGGTATAGGAAAATTTTGCATATTTTGTGTTTTGTGCAATAGGGACTAAATTGTAATAATTGTAAATGTCAGGGGTAAAATGGTAATTTGCCCATTTATGTGTTTTTGGACTAAATTGAATGAAAATATGTTTGAATAAGCTTAATTTGAATATGTTTATATCAAGAACCAAAGAAATCAGATTTGGACTGGGGAAAAACGAAAGTTGTCGACTAGTAGCCCCGTCTCGTTTTACGACATCCGAGGTAAGTTTATAAGCAAATAGATGTATTTAATTGTATTTAAATGTTAATATTATATGCTGGTAAGAACTGTATGAACATATATAAGCTATAGCCTAATATGATGAAGCTTGGCTAATATACCTCCGAATTGGTTTTGACTGAGTTACGATGTCCGAAAGCCCCGTATGAACCTTAGGAATAGTCAGGATACATAAGTCATGACACAAGATTCCAATATATGTGTGCAACTAAGACCATGGCACCGATATGTGATTTTGATATGTGTTTACGAGTAAGACCCTGTCTGGGATAGTGGCATCGATATGTGACTACATGTAAGACCACGTCTGGGACGTTGGCATTGTACAATTTGTGTAATTATCCCAGTGTCCTATCCAATTCTGAATGGTTCATCGAGCAAAAGGGAAATTGTGATCGGATGTGTTAAATGAGCAAAAAGGGACAGGTATGATTTCGCTTGTTAGTTATCAATGATAAAGTAAGTATGTGACTTGTTTGGTAATATAAGTTATATATGATATAAAGAATAAACTTCCATGATTTAAATAAGTGTATCCGATTTTGAACAAATGGCGTGAATATTATGGAAATGATCCTTGGATATGCATTTATATGTAACCAAGTATATTCGGCCATGAAAGTAGTTTATGTACGTGATGTTGTAATTGGATTCTTAAGCTTATATAAATATGTATACTTATGAATTTGATTACTTAATGACAATTTAATTTAAAAAGCCAATTGATACTTGGTTAATACGATTATGGGAGCGTTGGCTAAGGTAGCATTGTGCATGGAAATGTAATATTTTATCTCATTTGTAGATTTAAGTTTAAGCATTGATAATGATAATATAATCCGACTTGCTTAATTAATTTATATATGTTATCAAGTTGTTTATTTGCTTATGACTTACTAAACTGTGGTAGCTTACTCTATGTATTATATTATTCTGTTTTATAGATTTTTGAAGTCAAGCTACAAGCTCGGGGACTGTCAGCCAAGCTCATCACACTATCTACTGTTTTGGTACCTTTTTAGCTAAACTTAAATTATGGCATGTATAGGCTGGAATTTACCTTTGAAATGCTGAATGTTGGTTATGTATATAAGCCATAAGAAAATGGCTAATTTTTTATTTTTGTATTCGGTCATGGTGACTATAAGTTATGTTTATTTTAGTTTTATAGTTATATGTCGTGAAGGTATAATATTCGTGACAGCCTAAATGCTTTTAAATGGTTTGCTTAATATGATTAGGTTTGGTCTTATGTGGTCTTGGCTTGAATGTTAAGTGAAATTGATTGTAGGTAAACTACTAAAGGAAACTTGGATGTGCATGTGGTGTTAGGTAGTAAATTCGGCCATAAAGGAATAAAAGCAATATATGTATTTATCAAAATTGATAATTGGTATGGTTTGTTTCGGTTATGATTTAAACTATTTCGGTTATAATGTTATATATATTATATTATGCATAGTACATGTGTTTAGTGATGTAAGTGTTGGAAATGGCTTGCAAACGGTCATGATATATATATTTTATTTATAGCATGTTAGTTAGTTCGGATAAATTTTGGACAGCTAAGAATAATGTATGATACTAATAGTTATGTTTTATACATGGTTGTGTTCGTATGAGATTAAGGTAATAGCTTTCGGTCATATGATGTACAACATGAATAATATTTATGAGATATATGTGATTAGGCACTTAAGGAAGTTATATATGCTTATATTGGATTGATTGAAGTTTTTAGTGAATTATATGTTAGTAGATGAAAATAGTTGCTACAAGGTGATTGGCAAAATGACATTGAATAAATATATTTAAGTAATTGAACATGGCTTGTTTGATGTGAGTTTAAATATCTATTCATGTATATATATGTGCTTATAATATGGTAGATATGTACATGTGCATGGCAATGTATAATTTGTTAGATATTTATAAACTATTAAATATGTATAAATGTATTGAGTTAGCCAAGTAGACTTAGAACTGAAATGAGATATTTATAACCAAGTGTTTATACTTAAGTTGTATTAATATGTTAATACATGTATTACAAATAGATTAACACATTAAAGCCACATACATGAAAGAAAAGGTTAGAAATGAAAATTAGTTCAATTGATGAATAACTTATGTATATACATGACTAACTTAAGAATAAAAATCATAGATATGATATTCCATAATGAAATTATTGATATGCTATATGTTCTGTATGTATGTTGAATTGTTTTAGATATATATACTTTGGATTATGTTTCATTTAATCATTGTGGTGAATGATAATAAATTATGATTAGATTTTGGATTAAGTCATAAGCATCAACGTGATTTGAATCGTGAATTGAAATGAACGTATGATTTGCATATGTAATACGGTAGTTAAATCTATGTGATTATGACTTGATTTAATATGATAATGTTTGGAACTGTGCTTTCGTTTAGTAATGCCTCGTAACCCTATTCTGGCAACAGATACAGCTAGGGGTGTTACATTTTATTGGTATCAGAGCTACAGTTTAGTCGGTTCTAGGACTAACGTAGCGTGTATGAGTTTAGCTATACATGCCATAATTATATACTGTAATAGTGTGATGACTTTTGACATTTAAAATGTGTTTTCATATAGTAAATGGATCCCGACAGAGCTGTAGCTGATGATGTCTAAAGTGTAGCGCCTGCTCCCGAGCAAGGGACAGCGCCGGTTGATTCTCGATCAATTTCGAGTAATCAAGAAAGTGAGGTTAAAAAAGCCTTCTATCAAATGATGAATGACTGGTTTACTCAATATATCCAGACTAACCCGGCTACACAAAAACCTCCACCCCTTACTAATCCATCTTCGATGCCTGCTGTACCTCAAGTAAGTGATCCGTTGAGATTGTATAAGCCACCTGTTGATAAAATCAGAAAACATGGGGCTAAAGAGTTTAAAGCTACCGATGAAGATAATACTGAGCAGGCTGAGTTCTGGCTTGATAATACCATCCGTGTGTTTGATGAGCTGTGTTGAGTACTATACCCCAAAAAGGTATAAGGTTGAGTACTATACCCCAAAAAGGTATAAGGTTGAGATCGAACCTCCAACTTATGCTTCACAAACGGACGTAAATAAGGGAAACAACAATAGCCAAAAACCCCGTAGATGATCGTAGGTGGGATCATGCCTGTAGAGTGCCTGAAACGGAGATCAGCCTTGTAGAACAGCAGTAGTAAGACGATTAATGAGATAAACTACATAGCAAAAAGCATACCCCAGTATTCCATGGACAGACTTGCTTGAGTCAGCAACGTGATGCCCATTTTAACAATGTGTCGATGTTTGCGTTCAGCCACTCCATTTTGTTCGGAGGTGTAAGGACAGGTTAATTGATGAATAATCCCCTGCGATGCCAGAAATGACGTGAAAACACGGTACTCTCCACCCCAATCAGTCTGGAGTTTTTTAATGGATTTGCCAAACTGCGTTTTGATTAGCTGTTGAAAGCGAGTGAAGCATTCTAAAGCCTGAAATTTTTTACGTAGAAGATAAACCCAAGTAAACCGAGTATACACATCAACAAACGATATATAATACCACTTATTATCACAAGCAACGGACATGGGTCCCCAAAGATCAGACACAACCAAGTCAAACAGATCATACTCAATGGTTGAAACTGGAAACGACAATTTATGTGACTTCCCTTTTTGACACGCTGTACAAATACTATCAAGACAGTATTTATTTAAAACAATACAACATTTCTCTAAACCAAACATAACTACAGAAGCAGACGGGTGACCAAGACGATTATGCCACAAAGAAAAAACAACACAGTCTGCAAGCTTATTCTGAAACCCAGTATGAGCAGCAAATGGAACTTCAGTAGACCGAGCATGTAACAGCTCGATTTTGGGCCTAGTCAGAACAGTAGTTTTGAAACCACTATTTCGAGGATATAGAAATTATTTTTAATATTATTTTATGAGTTATAGCATGATTATATAAGTACATGAAAATTTTGGTGAATTAATTTTAGCGTTTGAGGGCTTAATTACGAAAGAGGGCTAAATCGCGTAAAGAGTAAAAGTTGTGTTTTAATGCCTAAATATGTTAAATGGATTGATAACTAAAATTAAAGGCCTTTAAAAGGAAATTATACCTTTTTTATTTGTGGTGGCCGACCATAGTGGTCATAAAGGTTGAATAGTCAAAGTTGGTGTGTGTATTAGGTGACTTTTGACCAAATAGTTAATAAAATAAAAAGAGGATGATATCATCCCTTTTCATCTTCTTCTTGACTGATTTTTCCAAAAAAAATAAATGGGTTTTGAAGCTTTGAAATATCAGCCACTTACATCCCTTGCAAGTAAGTGATTTTAATGTCTTTTCTTGATGATTTTTGTGTTTTTGGAACCCCTAAAGCATGAGCTTTCAAAAGAGGGGACTATTTTGCAAAATGATTAGGAGTCTAGGGTTTTGGCATGAAAGAATATGTGTTTTTTGCTGAGTTTTTATGGAATAATATGAGTCTTGGTAGTGTTATAAACAACCTTTATGAAAGAAGTTTGTATGAAAACACCTAAAATGGGGTATTTTGCAAAGTTGTAAAACAAGTTGTAAATGTGTGAAATAGTTGAAATTATGAGTTGCTATAGTTATGAAAATGGGTCATCTCGGCTTAAGAAGTTAAGAAATTGAATAAAAATCATTTTATGAGCCTAGGGGCAATTTGGTAATTATGGCAAAGTATAGGGGCAAAATTGTAATTTTTCCAAAATGTGTCATTGGATAATTTGATTAGTATATTGTTTTAATAAGTTAAATGTGATGTTATAGATGATGAAAAATGAGATTCAGGCATAGAATGAGGAAAAACGAGAAATTGATGTTTAGGCCTCTTTTACCAATTTGGTGTCGAGGTAAGTTCGTATGGTAATAATAATAAAATATCATGCTTGAATTAAAATTCTCTATTGTTATGGCATTAAGTGTATGATTTAATATATTGGAATTTTGATGGAATATGATGTTTCTTTGAAATGAGTAAGTTTGTATAAAAGTAATTTATCAACTTCATTATCATGTGCTTAATACTTGATATTGTACAAATATGGATATATGCCTTTATTGGGATTTACTTGTTATGATTCAATGAAAATGTGATGATAGTTTTGTATCTCAGAAATTCTGGGTGACTTTGAGGAATGCTTAGGATTTCGGGTATCATGACACCATATTAAATGTCTGCCAGTGAAAGACCATGTCTAGGACATGGCATCTGCAATGATATGTGTGCTAGTATAAGATCATGTCTGTGACATGGCATCGGCACTGACACGAGACCTTGTATAAGACCATGAAATGATATGTTGATTCATGTAAGACCATGTATGAGACATGGCTTTGGTATTCTATTTTGTGTATGATAATTCCGAACATCCTTTAGCATCTCGAGTGTTCAATAGGTAATGAAATGGATGATGTGATGGAAGCCCTAAAGAGGGCATGTTAAAGAAGGTTTGATTATATACTTTATTACGAGTTGGTACAGGTATGTACACTAAACTCACGAGTAATACCATGATAAATGATGGTTCATGATAAAGAGTTACATGGATGACAAGTAAGTCAAGGGTTTTGAATGATGAATAAGCTTATGTTTATGTTTATTATGTCATCATATGATAGTTATCATGATATTGCACTAAAACAGTTTTGGACTGCAGCAGTAGTCTGACTTTGAAAATCCACCAAATATTGTGGAAATTGAATTAGAAATTGAATGAAATATGAAATTAAATATTATTGAAGCTAGTTTCACATAGAAGAAACGGTGTAAGCAAAAGAATTTCATATTATGAAATATTTAAATTGTTGTGAGACAGAGTCAGAATGACTTCGAAATCCCCTATTCTGATTTGATAAAATCATTATAAATTGTACAAAAATAGTTATGAGTTATAATTTATATGTTTAGAATCCTTAATGAGTCTATTTTTAAGATAAATAGACAGAAACATTATTCAAGTCTTGTTCTATGAGATAATTAAACTTTAGTACAGAAGGGTCGAAACTGTTAGACAGTGAATCAGGGATAACTTTGAGGAATAAACTGTACTATTTGGATAAACCAAAATTTTAAAAATTGTATGGTAGAAAGGTACATGAGTCTAGTTTCAAGAAAAATTAATGGAACTTAATTTTGAGTTTCTTAGCTCTAGATATAAATATTTTATTGACTGTTGTACAAGAAGACAGCTTATCATGAACTTGAGAATATGTTGGGAACATTGATAAAAACATGTTAATGAGTTACTTATTGTTTTCATATGAACTTACTAAGCGTAAAGCTTACCCCCCTTCCTTTCCCATGTTCTCTATTGTTGCCAGGTTAGCTCGGGTTGGAGTTCGTCGGAGATATTATCACACTGTCAAGCTATCGCCATTGGTGTAAGTGATTTCAAGTATTTTGAGTCTATGGCATGTATAGGAGTTTAAATATTTGAGTGTGTGACATTCTTTTTAGCCAAATGTATTGGCTTACATTAGCTATTGAGGTTGTAAACCTATTTATATATGCATGCATGTGTTATGGTCTTATGTGATAAGTTTATAATGATTATGGCATGAATGTGGTAAAGATGTGAGTAAAATCTATGATATCTATTGCATGAGAAATTGACATAATCATAACATGTTTATGGACATTTAAGTGCCCACGTATGCCTTGTTGTATGCTATTGTATAAGTATGTGTGCATATGTTGTGAGGATGACAAAATGGCTTGGAAAATAGCCTTGTATTTGTCCACACGGGTAGACGTACGGGCGTGTGTCTAGGCCGTGTGTGACACACGGTCTGCCCACGTGGGCGTGTGACCCGGCCGTGTGTCCCTTGTACCTTGGAAATTCAAGTCAGTATGCATGGTAGTAAACACACGGGCAGAGACACGACCGTGTGTCTCAACCGTGTGGTGGACACGGCCTAGCACACGGGCGTGTGCCTTGGCCGTGTGCCTTCTTTTATTCATGACCAAATGGACAGAGAGTTACACGAGTGAGGGACACAGGCGTGTCCCGATGAACACTAGGTCGTGTGGTGCATACGGGCAACCAACACTGCCATGTCAAAATGATCACACGGGTGTGTGCCCTATACCCACACGGGCGTGTAGAGCCTTAAAGCATGAATTTTCCAAGTTTTTCTTAAGTTCTTGGTTTGGTTCCAAACCACCCCGAATGTATGTTTTGGGCCTCATAAGCCCGTTTAAGGGACAGTATGCATGTGAAATGAAAAGTTTTAAATTCGAACGAAATTTTATGGCCAGTTTAATATGAAAGTGTTGGTTTAAATCCGTTAACACCTCGAACCCTATCCCAGCGTCGGATACGGGCGAAGGGTCTTACAGAGCAGACACCACTAGCATAGGGAAATGGTACAAACTGTCACAAATGTGGTACTTCAGCAAAGTCTAATAGGTCACGATGTCCTTAACAGCACAATATGTCAGATGAAATTCAAAAAATACATCATTATCATTAGTAAACTGAGATACCGACAAAAGATTTTTCCTGATGCTTGGCATACACAAAACATTAGATAATCGGAGCAACTTAGATTGAGTAGGTAAAACACCATTACCAATTAACAAAATAAAAACAGGCATCCCATCACCCAGTAAGAGAGAAGACATACCTAAATACGGTGTGGCATCACGTAGCACAAATGTGTCATGACTATAACACCCCTTACCTGTGCCCGAGACCGGGATAGGATACGAGGCATTACCGAACACATACACAGTCATTCATGCAAAAAATACAGCCATAAAGTTTTCGTCCAAATTAAAACTTTTCAAACACATGTATATCGTCCCTTATACAGGCCTTCGAGGCCTAAAACATACATCGGGGTGGTTCGAGACTAAACCGAGAACTTTCGATAAACTTTGGACAACTTAGCAAATTTCTTGCTTTGGATAGTCACACGCCCATATAACTCTCTGTTTGTGACATCAGCGAAACAATTTGAACCACACGGCCAGGCCACACGCCCGTGTGCTAGGCCGTGTCCTCCATACGACTGAGACACATGGCCGTGTCTCTACCCATATGGCTAACACTTAGGCTATTTTCGAAGCCTTCATGTTTCCCATAAACCCTTACAACCTTATACACATCAAACTCACAACTCATGGCATCATTTTAGTGATTAAACACCCTTTATTAAGACACATTCAACATTAGCTCGTCATTATACATATGTTCCACCTACTCATGAGAAACTAGTCTAGCCACATTATTACACATTCATTTGACCTTGTCATCTCATTAATCACTTATACCATTAAACTATGGTTACTAACTTATACATCAAACATTCATGTTCAAGGCACTATCATCTTATTACCATATTACATGTTTAAATCATGGTCATGACCACCTCGATTGGTCATAAAACATGCATTCAACACACATGACATATTACCAACCGTGCATGGCAAACAAACATATTCATATCATCACATCATATGCATTAAAATGTAACATGATCAGCTACACTTACAAACCATAATCAATATGAGCCACCTCTCATGGGCATATACAATAGCTCGATATAGGCCAATACATTTAGCCAAATCATAATAACACATGTCATAGAACTAGGTCCCTATACATGCCACTCACTGGATATTTCTAACATATGTATCAATACTCCAAAGGTATTGGCTTCATAGAGTGATGCTGCCTCCGACGATCTCCTACCCTGAGCCGACCTGACAACACTAAAAGAAATGGAAAAGAGGGAGTAAGATTTTCGCTTAGTAAGCTCGCATGAAAAATAATAAGCACTGTATTAACATGATATTTTTCAATTCTTCTATATTTATAAACAAAGTCTAGTTAAGTTGTTTTCTCGAGTCACGCTCAATAAATTATTTATATCTGGAGCTAAGAGACTCCAAATTGAGAACTGCTAATTTTCCTAGAAAATAGACTCATATATCTTCTTACCATAAAATTTTCAGAATTTTTGGTCTAGCCAATAAGTGAAATTTATTCTTTAAATTCACCCATTTTTTGCTATCTGATAGTTCCGACCCCCTGCACTAAAAATTAATTATCTCTTCATATAAGATTTAGATAATGTTCCCGTTTCTTTCTTTCAAAAACAGACTCATTAAGTATTTTAAGCATATAAATTATAACCCATAATTATTTTTTTACAATTTTTAATGATTTTCCCAAATTAGAACAGGGATTCCAAAATCATTCTAACTCTGTCTCACAAAAATTCAAATATCTCATAATATGAAATTATTTTGCTTACACTATTTCCTTTATAGGAAAATAGACTCAATAAGATTTTATTTCATATCTTATTCAACTTCTAATTCGATTCCCATCATTTTTGGTGTTTTTTCAAAGTCACACAACTGCTACTGTCCAAAACTGTTTTATTACTAAATTCCACTCTTTCATGCTTTCTTTGTAGTAACTTTCATTGTAACACTTACTCCATATCAATCTTACCAAAGTTCGATCACATATCAAGCACGTTGTTCATAAGTTTACACACACAAACCTTTACTTATTCATCACATAGTCATATTCAATTACACCTAGTCATTTCCCATTAAAACATTGGAATAATAACGGATGCTCGGTGGCCTGAACATAGTACCACCCTTGTAGTCAAAGCTACCTTCTTCCCAAAGTGGCCTTCACATAGTACCACACTTGTGACCAAAGCTATCTTTTACACATAGTGGCCTGCACTTAGTACCACACATGTAATCGAAGCTATCGGGTACGCATAGTAGCCTGCACTTAGTACTACACATGCGACCTAAACATCTGGTACACGTAGTAGCCTGCACTTAGTACTACACACGTGACCTAAAACCATTTTAAACACATAGTAGCTTGCACATAGTACTACACATGTGTTCTCACAATAGATCATTCGTATGTTTTCTATTTCGAAGGTCCAACCGGGGAATTCCTCACTTTTCAACATTTTACCAATTCATCCATAATCAATTTCAATTCATAATTTACATCAAGTGATCATTCAATATGCAGCCACCTCTCATATAATAACAAAATATTATAACATGAGTAAAAACGATATATTATTTACATACAAACTTATCTTCCCTTTCACTCTTTCACAAGTTATCCAACTTAATAAAACATCATGTTTTATCTAATTCTCAATATATTCAGCTATTATATAGCAAGCCATTAATGATTGAACCATCAAACATTTCATGTGCTACTAGTCATATATCATTATTCTCACAAATTTTACATACCATTCTTTCATCACTTTTCAATATATTAAATCATTCCATTCGTGAAATAATAATATAAAATTTTCAATTCAAATATAGCATCGCAATTTTATTGACACACAAACTTACCTCAGCACCAAAATAGTAAAAAAGAACCTAACTGTCGATTTTTCGTTTTTTACCCGATCTAGGTCCAATCCTCATTTTCCTTGATCTAAAATATCACATTTAGTCCCATTATTAGTCACATTATTTAATGTGATACAAAAATCATATTTTGGGAAAATTACATTTTTGCCCCTATACTTTGTTAAAATTACACTTTTGCCCCTAGGCTTGTAAAGTGATTTTTATTCAACTTTCTCACTCTATAGGCCTAGACGAACCATTTTCACAACTATATAAAACTACAATTCTCATCAAAACACCCTTTTATACCATTTTTACAACTTTTACAAAGTGGTCCTTCCGGACATTTTCTTCGAAAATCACTTAGTAAAAGTCGTTCATTTAACACCCAACACTCACTTTCTACTATTAGACATCAAAATGCATGCATGTCACACATGGTTCAATTTTTAAACATGAACCCTAGCTCAAATTAATGTTAGAAATAGATAGATCTTGTTACGGGGATTGCGAAAACGTAAAAATCATTAAAAACGGGGCTAGAACGGACTTACAATAGAGCTTGGAAGCTTGAAAAACCCTAGCCATGATTTCTCCGTGCAAGTTTCGGCCAAGAGGTTGAAGATGGACAAAAATTGGCTTTTAATTTTGTTGTTAATTCATTTTAATAACTAAATGACCAAAATGCCCTTAATGAAAAACTTTGGAAACATGCCTAACCAAGTCCAGTTTTGTCCACCAACTTAACCAATGGTCTAATTACCCTATAAGGACCTTAATTTAAAATTTCTTAACAATTGGACACCTCTAGCATGTATAACTCAACTTTTTCACTTTTTACGATTTAGTCCTTTTGACTAAATTGAGTGTCCAAACGTCAAAATTTTCGAACAAAATTTTCACGAAATCATTCCATAAAATTGTAGACCATAAAAATTTAATAAAAAATAAAAAATTTATCATCGAATTTATGGTCTCGAAACCACTGTTCCGATTAGGCCCAAAATCGGGATGTTACATTTCTCACCCCTTTAGGGATTTTCGTCCCCGAAAATCTTACCAGAAAAGTGGTTTTAGTTTTTCACTTATTTTCCACAATCCTATAATCGATGTCAAAGAACTTTCACTCAAGCTGAGCTTTTACTACGTATCTCTTAAACTCCACATACAAGAATCATGAGTGGTTTTCGCTTTACAACACTTTCACTGAAACTTAATCTCTATCAGAAAGTTCATGTACTCAAAAGTCCGATCCATACTATCATGTTACATATACATTCATACCTGAATCTTTTCTAAATTCGAATAGTGCAACTAGTCAGTTCATCTCGGCCTTAAACTCTTTATAATTCCACACAGTCCGATTATTTGCCAGTTCAACTCTCAGTTACCTTTCATTTCAAAGCCTCCTCTGGCTTTCCTCAGAAATCATGGTATGAAACCCGGATCTCAATCTGATTAGTGGAGACTAGAATCTCAAGATGTCCAACATTCATAAAGACACGAAATTCCTCGAACCTGATGAGCGAAAATTTAGTACATACCAGCATGATTTACATATCTCATCAAATATTTAACAATAAGCTACATGACATTTTTCTCTTTCAAAGATAGAGATGATCCTGATAGGGCCTTGAAGATAATCCTTTCTCATTTTCCATCCTAATATGAATACTGACAGAGATAACTCTGGTAGAACCTGATGCTTGGCTTTAACCCTATTAACATTTCAAATATTCTTACACAAGGATCATACAATAACCATCTCATCATCTTTTAATACCCAATTCATTTACACTATAGCAAACTCAGGTCTTTATATGACATCAGATACTTTAAGCTATCACTTGTCTTGTTGTCTTAAAGCACATCACCATTCAAACAACAATACATCATTGAAAATCAAGAGGTCTTTGCTCAACCCAGACTAGACCAGTTCAAAGGCATCGGTTAACAATGTTCTCATCTATCCAAGATTTGCCAATCATGAATTAAGCCATTAATTTTACAAGACGAAAATTTTACCACTTAAGCCTTTGCCAATGTTAATTCCTTATATGGAAATTTAAAGACATCCAGATACTAAGATCACCAGATCACCATGATCAAATCAAAAGCATAATCATACTTCATATATATATATATATATATCACAAGCTAAAAGTCATACTTTAACTATAAACCATGTTCGACAAGTTGTGAGATAAAGATGACCAAGAATTCAAGATAAGGAAATCCATAACGGAGAACTCCAAAATATAGAAATGCAACATAAAGAAATCCAAAACAAGAAAATCCAATCAGGCTAACAATGCCTTTATCTATCATTAAGATCAAGGAACATTTCCATATTACAAAAATTCATCAAAGAATATACAACCACTACAACAAATTTCCAGAAATAAATGGACTCCTAGAGTGCCTTACGAGAGACAGCCATCATCTACTCACTTTAATTACCAACATCTCACATTCGAACATTATTCCTTTAACTATTTTCTACATCAAAATTTCCATATTATTCTTTTCACTAAAGGAGATCAGCTCATGAGGGAATTTCAATCAATAAATTTCTCGACGTCATACCAGGATACGTCATTTTACCAAAATTAACCTTTTTCACTAACTGCGATGTTGCGAAAATTAAACAATCTTTCGGTCAATCCGATATCTTTCTAGCTTATGTCTGTACTTATCAACCCATTTTCAATCTTTAATCATGCTTGTAATCATTCTATCACTGAACTCTTTGATTTCTCACCTGAGAACTCATTCAACACAAATCTCAGGAATTTCTATTATAAAACACCACTTTGGTAAAGGGGAGGGAGTCGTAGGGCCTCTGACTTGACTCTCATATGCATATACATGTAACACAATTTCCATCATCATAGCAACATCATTACAGTCATGTCATTTATTTCGAGTAAATTAACTTTTATATTGATTTTACGCCCACTTTCTAGTTATCTCATTTTAACAAGCATACTTATGCATGTATTCCATGTTTTCTGGATAACTTTACTTATCTATTCATTTAATCATACAAGTCATGCACATGATATCATACAAGGGCCAACAAACATAGATAAGTTTATCACAATTTATACCTTTACCTTGTACATTATCATTTAGACATATCATTACAATCATATAAATCAGTCCAAGCAATTTAACACATTTACTCAAACTATACGAGCTTGCCAATCATGATCATCCAAACAAATATACATGAATATTCATCCCATTAATATTTTTGATAAGTTATCTAAACACATGCATTTACTCGAGCAATGCAGTCACATACATCATGGAATTATCAGTCAATCATAAGTAAGTTCATTATGCCATATAATCCTTTATCTCATTTCAATAATTCATTTCAATCCATCAAATTTTAATATCCAAACGGGACAATAACATTTTATTCGTAACAGGATATTATGAATCTCATTCATACCTTTCCAAGTTTCAACTCATCATGACTGTCCTTTACTCAAATACCTCATTTCCACAACCAATATGGTCGATATAGCTCGATTGGAGGGTACCTTTGTCTAAACAAAGTGGCTATCATACGCGATGGGAAACATCACACTATCTCAGATCGGCGGCATGTATAGCTAGACTCTCATACATATGCTAGGTTAGTCCGAGTACTGACTAAACCTGGCCCTGATACCACTAAATGTAACACCCCTTACCCGTACCCGAGACTGAGATAGGATACGAGGTATTACCGACCACATACACAGTCATTCATGCAAAAACAAGCCATAAAATTTTCGTCCAAATTAAAACTTTTTAAACACATGTATATCGTCCCTTATACGGGCCTTCGAGGCCTAAAACATACATCGGGGTGGTTCAAGATAAATCGAGAACTTTCGATAAACTTTGGACAACTTAGCAAATTTCTTGCTTTGGACAGTCATACAACCGTTTGTGTTGAACCGTGTAGTCACACGCGCCCGTGTGGCTTGGGACACGCCCGTGCCCTCAGCCCGTGTAACTCTCTCTTTGTGACATCAGCAAAACAATTTGAACCACATGACTAGGCCACAAGCCCGTGTGCTAGGCCGTGTCCTCCACACGGTTGAGACACATGGCCGTGTCTCTGCCCGTGTGGCTAACACTTAGGCTATTTTCCAAGCCTTCATGTTTCCCATAAACCCTTACAACCTTATACATATCAAACTCACAACTTATGGCATCATTTCAGTGATTAAACACCCTTTATTAAGACACATCAACATTAGCTCATCATTATACATATGTTCCACCTACTTATGATAAACTAGTCTAGCCACATTATTACACATCCATTTGATCTTGTCATCTCATTAATCATTTATACCATTAAACTATGGTTACTAACTTATACATCAAACATCCGTGTTCAAGGCACTATCATCTTATTACCATATTACACATTTAATTCACGGTCATGACCACCTTGATTGGTCATAAAACATGCATTCAACACACATGACATATTACCAACCATGCATGGCAAACAAACATACTCATATCATCACATCATATGCATTAAAATGTAACATGATCAGCTACACTTACAAACCATAATCAATATGAGCCACCTCTCATGGGCATATAAGATAGCTCGATATAGGCCAATACATTTAGCCAAATCATAATAACACATGTCATAGAACTAGGTCTCTATACATGTCACTCACTTGATATTTCCAACATATGTATCAATACTTCAAAGGTATTGGCTTGATAGTGTGATGCCGCCTCCAACGATCTCTAACCCCGAGTCGACCTGATAACACTAAAAGAAATAAAAAGGAGGGAGTAAGCTTTACGCTTAGTAAGCTTGCATGAAAAATAATAAGCAATGTATTAACATGCTATTTTTCAATTCCTTTGTATTTATTCAAAGTCCAGTTAACATGTTTTCTCGAGTTACAATCACTAAATTATTTACATCTGGAGCTACGAAACTCAAAATTGAGAACCACTAATTTTCCCAGAAAATTGAGAACCACTAATTTTCCCAGAAACTATACTCACATATCTTCTTACCATAAAAGTTTTAGAATTTTTTCTCCATCCAATAAGTGCATTTTATTCTTTAAACTCACCCCTATTTTGCTATTTGACAGTTCCGACCCCTCTGCACTAAAAATTAATTATCTCTTCATACAAGATTTTGATAATGTTTCTATTTGTTTCTTTCGAAAATATACTCATTAAGTATTTTAGGCATATAAATTAGAACCCATAATTATTTCTTTACAATTTTTAATGATTTTTCTAAATTAGAACAGGGGATTCTGAAATTATTCTGACTCTGTCTCACAAAAATTCAAATATCTCATAATATGAAATTATTTTGCTTACATTGTTTCCTTTATATGAAAAATATACTCAATAAGCTTTTATTTAATATCTTATTCAACTTCTAATTCGATTTCTATCATTTTTGGTGATTTTTCAAAATCACACAACTGCCGCTGTCCAAAACTGTGTTATTACTAAATTTCACTCTTTCATGTTTTCTTTGTAGTAACTTTCATTGTAACACCTACTCCATATCAATCTTACCAAAGTTCGATCACATATCAAGCACGTTGCTTATAAGTTGACACACACGAACCTTCACTTATTCATCACATAGTCATATTCAATTACACCTAGTCATTTCCCGTTGAACACATCGGAATAATAACGGATGCCCGGTGGCCTGCACATAGTACCACCCTTGTAGTCAAAGCTACTTTCTTCATAAAGTGGCCTTCACATAGTACCACACTTGTGACCAAAGCTATCTTTTACACATAGTAGCCTGCACTTAGTACCACACATGTGATCAAAGCTATCGGGTACGCATAGTAGCCTGCATTTAGTACTACACATGCGACCTAACCATCTGGTACACGTAGTAGCCTGCACTTAGTACTACACACGTGACCTAAAACCATTTTGAACACATAGTAGCCTGCACATAGTACTACACGTGTTCTCACAATAGATCATTCGTATGTTTTCTATTTCGAAGGTCCAACCGGGAAATTCCTCACTTTTCAACATTTTACCAATTCATCCATAATCAATTTCAATTCATAATTTACATCAAGTGATCATTCAATATGCAACCACCTCTCATATAATAACAAAATATTATAACATGAGTAAAAACGTTATGTTATTTACATACAAACTTACCTTCCCTTTCACTCTTTCACAAGTTATCCAACTTAATAAAACATCATTTTACATCAAATTCTCAATATATTCAGCTACTATATAGCAAGCCATCAATGATTGAACCATCAAATATTTCATGTGCTACTAGTCATATATCATTATTCTCATAAATGTTACATACCATTCTTTCATCACTTTTCAATATATTAAATCATGCCATTTGTGCAATAATAATATAGAATTTTCAATGCAAATATAGCATTGCAATATTATTGACACACGAACTTACCTCGGCACCAAAATAGCAAAAGGAACCTAACCGTCGATTTTCCGTTTTTCACCCGATCTAGGTCCAATCCTCATTTTCCTTGATCTATAATATCACATTTAGTCCAATTATTAGTCACATTATTTAATGTGATCGAAAAATCATATTTTGGAAAAATTACATTTTTCCCCTAAACTTTGTCAAAATTAAACTTTTGCCCCTAGGCTCGTAAAGTGATTTTTATTCAATTTTCTCACTCTATAGGCCTAGCTGAACCATTTTCACAACTATAGCAAACTACAATTCTCATCAAAACACCCTTTTATACCATTTTTACAACTTTTACAAAATGGTCATGTCGGACGTTTTCATCGAAAATCGCTTAGTAAAAGTCATTTATTTAACACCCAACACTCATTTTCTACCATTAGACATCAAAATGCATGCATGTCACACATGGGTCAATTTTTAAACATGAATCCTAGCTCAAATTAATGGTAGAAATAGATAAATCTTGTTACGGGGATTGCAAAAACGTAAAAATCATTAAAAACGGGGCTAGAACGGACTTACAATCGAGCTTGGAAGCTTGAAAAGCCCTATTCATGGTTTCTCCATGCAAGTTTCGACCAAGAGGTTGAAGATGGACAAAAATTGGCTTTTAATTTTGTTTTTAATTCATTTTAATAACTAAATGACCAAAATGCCCTTAATGAAAAACTTTGGAAACTTGCCTAACCATGTCCAGTTTTGTCCACCAACTTAAACAATGGTCTAATTACCATATAAGGACCTCCAATTTAAAATTTATTAACAATTGGACACCTCTAGCATGTAGAACTCAACTTTTTCACTTTTTACGATTTAGTCCTTTTGACTAAATTGAGTGCCCAAACGTCAAAATTTTCGAACAAAATTTTCACGAAATCATTCCATGAAATTTTAGACCATAAAAATATAATAAAAAATAAAAATTTTCTCATCAGATTTGTGGTCCCGAAACCACTGTTCCGACTAGGCCCAAAATCGGGATGTTACAACGACATACATGATTACTAGCACCAGAATCAGGGTACCATGATGTGGTGCCAATAAGCATGGGAATGTAGGAGTCAGTGTCACTAGCATTAGACCCAAACTGAGCGGTATGAATATGGGATCTAGACGAGTCAGAGTAATGAGAGGTATGTAAATCGCCCACCCAAGGGAGCCCAATACACGGATCGGACCCAGAGCATACATGGGCTCGTGGTTTTGTGAGCCAAGGAACCGAAACACCACCCATCGGACCATGATCCAACCCTACACCACAAGAGGGACCGACTTGCACATGATTAGAAGACGACCCAATTTGCACATGATTAGAAGATGGCCCATTTGAAACATTCGATCCAACAGTACGCCCAAAACCATGCGGCCCACCACTAGGCCTGGACGCATTCATCAAAGGACACCCACGTGGACCATAAGGAATATTCGGCCCACTATAGTGATCGTCCATCCCATAATTTTGACTATCATAATTTTGATTTTGACCAATGTGATGTTGATAACTAAACCTAGGATTTTTTTCTTGAGGCACCCACTCGTCACTCACTCTTTCTCCATGCGGCGCAACACCATATAACGATGGTTGAGCAGATACGTACCCATGAGAAGCGGGCGAATTATATTGAGGCACTAATGGCGGCCGATCGGAGTCGCAGTGGTAGCGGTAGTGCACCGCTGTGCTAGATGACCGAAGCGATTACAAATCTGACATTGAAGCCGAGGTCGGAAGGTTCGCCCATGCCTAAGAAATGACGATTAGCTGCCACGGACGGACCCTTCCATCACTTGTACAGACGTGCCCTCAATGAGATTAGCATGAAGAGAAACCTCCTAGAGTGCATGAGCCTGACGAGTTTCACACTCAAAGAGCGTAGCAAGCAAACGCTGGAAAGACACAGGGGCGGTCGACACTGAGACGAAGGAAACAACAGACTCGAACTCCAGCGGAATACCGGCAAGCAAAACCTCAATTTTTCCTCTTCCGAGATCCGAGTGCTGGATGTCTCCAAAAGAGCGCACAAATTCTTAATCCGAGCAACATAAGTTTTGATAGGAAGGTTGCCTTTCCTTAACGAGTGTAACTTATGACAGAGGCGCGATTGTTTGGCACCAGTGTCGGCCGCAAAGAGATCCGTTGTCATGGTCCAGACATCGCAAGCCAACCGAGCATCGATAAATGAAGGTAAAAGCAAAGCGCTGATTGTGGAGAGAAGCCACAAGGTCAGGAGACAATCCTGTTGCTTGAACACCGGAGCCGACAGATTTGGAGCTAGAGAACCATCTGATGTTTGAATAAATCGAGATGGTGGACGTAATGTACCATCTAAAAACCCGAGTAGATCATAACCATCTAGTACGAGCCTTACTTGTTGTTGCCATTGGATAAAGGTTCCATCATCAAGCTTGACAACGTCATGACATGGAAACGAGTTAACAACACGATCACTAGTGAACACAGCATGGCTCGGCTCAATAGAGCCGGAATCGACGGAGTGCGTGGTGGTCATAGGTCCAAGAATCAGCCGGTGAATGATACCATGTTAGAATCAAGGTAAAACTACAAAGTGAACAAACAAATGAATTGAGAAATGAATTGAGTGCAATCTGAAATTTATCTATTCTGTATTAGAAAGTTAACCTTCTTTGTACATTGTTAACATTGTATATATAGAGAGTTTTGAATAGCTGCTCTTTTAACAGGCTAATAGATGGATCAACTGCTTCAGTTGCTAACTAACTAACTACTCCAACTGATATAAACTAACCCTGTGAATTTTATCACGTGATCTCTATCAGTGCTTAACTCATATTGAAAAATGGAAATGTTTCTTTATTATTTATTATTGTGTCTTGTTAAGGTTTTGAAATTGTTAGTTTGATGAATTGATGTGTGAGTAGTCAATAAATTTTTCTGAAGCATTTTTTTTCTTAAGGATTTTTATATTGTCAAGTGTAATTAGATTAATGTTAGAGGGGTTCTATCATACTTTTTATTTTTAGCTTTGAATTATTGGTATTTTTATCTTGGAATATCTCCACTGAAAATATTTTGTTTAAGTTGCTGAGCTGAGTAATGTTTTGGCTTGGAGGGGTATGCTTTAGGAGGTTTCCAATTCCGAGTATTTTGGAATATGTTATTTCTTCGACTTTTGGTGTTTGCTTGTATATTATTTGGGGTTTTGTACAACATGCTTTTTGTATATGATTTGTCTTTCGATACAAGTTTTATGCTTAGGTGATGTTTCCTTGTATTTTGGTGTTTAGGGGGTACTCTCACTATGCTATCTTTGTAACCTTTGGTTATCAATAAACTTTTGGCTTAGAAAAAAACAATCATAAATTACATAAAATAGATTTTAGCGCTGTTTTTTTTTCTTTTTAAATACTATTTAAAATTTCAAATTCAATTGTTTTGTGGCAGCTAATACACCATATTTTAGGCGGCATTAGTGAAATTTATCGAAATACCGTGATAGAATGACTAAAATTTATATTGAAACAAAAACAAAAACTAAATAAGTCAATTTATTACTTAAATAGTATATTCAGATCGAGGGACAGGATAGTATGAAACAATGACGCCACCTCATTTGAATCTCTTTTCTAATAGTTTAATATCACACCAGTATTTTCATTTTGAATTTGAGCATTTTCATCATGAAAAAAATCAAATCCAAATGAAAATCCTATTTAAGATAAAATTATTGATGTGACATTAAATTAGTGAGAATAGATAATAACTATGTTTCATACAATCTTTTCTCTTCCAACTAATTGGTATCAATACAAAATGGATTCAGGGAAAACGAAATCTGATAGAGCACAAATTGATGTTTTCTAATTTGTTGCCATAAAGGCCCACTATGTATAAAAGAAACTATAAATTTTGTTTAGTGAACTTCAGCCCAACTAAGGTTTAGATCTAATATTAAAGCCGAAAATTCTCACTATTTCTTACCTTAATAAACTTTTCGATGGAACTTACCTTAATCAACTTGATTATGATTGATTATGAGCAACTATAACTGCCATCCATGTCAAAAGCTAGACCGAAAAAAGTAATTAAGGTTAAAATAAACTTTGGTACAGGAAATTTTAAAGGGTAAAGGACGTTGGGCCTGTCTCGATTTCAAAGAGAAGAAGCTTTTTGAAGATTATGGGATCTACATTTTGAAAATTGTATTCACTTTCCGTCATTGTCTTCAAGATTTCAATCGTGGGACTGCCTAATACTGATGTTATCCTTGGCTGTGAATGATGTGTTTAAGAATGAGAATGAAACATTACTTATAACTTTGATTTGTTTTTATTTTTTAAAAGATTTAAGGGGAAGTGCAAGTATTTTTGCTACTTGAATAATAAAACTTTATATTCGATGCACTAGCGTATAGTTTATATATTATCAATGAAGATAATATAAAAAATTATTAAAATAAATCAGAATATATTAATTTATAATAATATATTACCATCTAATTTATTCACCATATAAATCTAAAAAATAAATATCAACTTTCCTTTTTCTTAAAAAAGTTATTATCTAAAAAAATAGTAATTAATACCTCATTCGTGAATAATTATTTTTGTTTTTTTGTCATTTCCACTGAAAGGATGTTGAATGTAATAATTGTGATAATGTAATGCAAATAGCATGCATTTTGATGTGTGTATATATATATATATATATCAATATTATTAAATTAGATGTTAATTAAGTTAGTGCCAAGAATTAATTAGATATTAATTTAGTTGAATAATGTCAAAATATTATTAATTTATAAAGTAAATTATATTATTTTAAGTGTACTTTTATCTTTTTATATCTTTTATATAAAAATAAGAAAAATACACATACAAAATAGGATTTAAACTTCAAACATCATTGTTTTTAACATTTTTATTTTTTTCATTTCAACCAAATCTTTATTTATTTTTTGCAAATATTTCTATTACTAATTTTATATTTCACTCACACAACCAAAACCTATTTTTTTAGAAACATATTTATTATATAATTTTATATTTTACCCATATCATAATCTAGTGTATATATATATTAATTTTAAATGCTTTTAAGTGAGTTCCAAATTCACACGGAATTGTCATCCTTTTAGGTAATCAAAATTGCCTAAGAAATGAATGATAAAGATTCAAAATTACCAAACCTCTACCTCTATTTCTAGACAATTCAATCCTAACGTTTCGCGTTCGTTAACCTCTTGTCTCCACAAGAGGGCACAACTTTCTCTGAAGTTGCCATTATCTTTATAATATTTGATTATATTTTTTATATTTACATTATCATCTTAATATTTTCTTTATTATTAAATATTAGGTGTAGTGAAAAAATAAATTATATTTAAAAAAAATAAGTTTAAATTTTAAAAATAGCTTTTGTAGAAAAAAAAATAACCATATATCAAAATTTAATTTCTATAAACTATAAAATGGAAATGAAAAATAGCATATTTTCACTCAATATATATACTCTTCTTTTTCTTTGGTGGTGGTCCATTCCCTAAAGTGCTTCTTTGCCTAGATGCAATGCTTGAAGGGGATTTTATTTTGTAGTTATCCCTTTCGGTAGTATTAAGATAGTGTCACCTCATGCAAATATAATATTGTTGTCATAACGTTGCCTACATAAGAGTGTCTAGTAAGCAAAGCTAGACACGAAAGGCCTAAATTAACGTAGAATCGCCACTAACCAATTAAGGTTAGGTTGGTTAGCCACCTATCATCTAAAAGTCTAGACTTGATCTCATCACTAAATTTTGGGTTAGGGAGTACGGTTATGTGTGAGGAAGGTTATAACGCTCCCACAATGTCTATCCAGGGATAATCCTACGAGGTTTTGGGAGCTAGGTTTTTTTTTAATTAAGCATATTAATGTCTTAATCTGAACTAAAATCTTATGAAAATCTTAAATAAAAACTCTAAAGAAAATGCCTTCGATTTAGTTGTAAGTCGATTAAGATGTGTTTACCAAACTCATCTAATTTGAAACTTAAATTAGAGATTTTTACTTTTAACAGGAACCCTAAAGCATACCTAAATAATTTTAGTAAAATAACTTCAATTCCTAAATTTAATTCTATTTTAGAATTCTAACAAAACATAGAAATTACCAATGAATTAAGAGAAATATTAAAATCCATCTACAACTTATTCAATCTTTTATTAGTATTATTTTCTTAAAAGATTTAATTAATAACGTTGAACCTATCAAGATCTTACGAAAGTATCCTATGTCGGGTTTATGATTTATCTTACTTTAAAATTCTTGATATAAGGTTTAAATTCATCAAAATCCTAAAATAATATATATATATATATTAAATAATATTTATTAGCTTTCATAAAGAGTTTCTAAAATAAAATAGTTAAAAAGACCTACTCATGACTTACAACTCACCTACAAAATCCTTAGTTTAATCTTGAACAAAGTCCTAAAGAATATTTACATATTAATTTAAGATTCTAAAGAGGAATCCTATACGATATTTAAAATTAGTTTAAAACCCTAATAAAAAAATATCTTACATATTATTTATAATTTTTCTAGGGTGAAAGGTAGATAAGATCTTAAAGACTAACCTAAATTCAAATGTAAAAAGTAAAAAATAAAAAAATCTTATGGTTTCTTTAAAAATGTAATGCCTACTTAATTAACTTCATGTCAACATTTATAGGATGAAATAATGACCTAAAACACCCTCTTTTAAAATGAATAGTAATAAAATAGGAAAATTAATTCAATTGACTAAAATTAATGAAAAGTTAAAACTCTTTTAAAAAGAAAAAGCGCACTAATAAAAAGAAAACTTAAATAAATTAAAGAAACAAGACATTGACATGATGATAATAATAATAATAACCTTATTCATAATATAATAAAAGAATCAAAGTAACATAAACAAATAATATTAAAATGTATGTAAGAGGAATGTGTAAAAAAAACATGAATATAAATAGACATGAAAATAAATAAAGATGAAATAAGAATAAATAAAAATTATACAAGTGTGAATAAATATAAAAAAAACATTAAAATAAAGTGCATAATTGACATCAAATATATAAGGTATAAATGCAAATGAAAGGGAAGATATAAGTGTAAATAACTTACTAAAGATGGAAACAAAATGACATAACTTGATTTTGGGACAAAAAGATAAAAAAATGTGGAAGACAGAGGACTGATGTAGCAATTAATGTGCTTTTAATTTTGAAATTTCGGATTAAGTCGAAAGTTTGAATAAACAAAAGGGTTACGGGTGTAAATAGACCAAAGAGTGAGGGTGGCGTTGCAAAAAAGAGATATTTTTTTAAATTTTAACAAGTAAGGGGGATAGGAATAAATTACTCATTTTGACAAAAAAACTATGCATTCTTTCATTTTTAACCTCATTAAAAAAAAAAGAGAAAAGAAAACTCTTCCTCCTTCTATATTGGCCATGGCTCTACCACCCAAGAGCCCAACAATATAGTTGAAAAAATCAAATTTCTCTTTGTTTTAAAAAAATCAAATTTTGTTTTTAAAAAAATCACTACTTTTCTTAAAGATCAAAGCTTTTATTTTGAAATATTTAAAAAATAAATAAAAACTTTATTTTTAAAAATTTAAACATTTTCCTTTAAAATAACTAAAAAAATATTTTTTTTTATTTTTAAAAATCCAAACTTTTCCCAAGATCAAACCCTTTCTTTTAAAAGCTTTTATTTTAGAAAAAAAAATTTAGGTCTCCTAGGGACAGAGGACTGATGGTCTGGTGACATCCCATTCATCGAAGCCCAAACCCTAATCCCTCAATATACGTATATGGTAAAAAAAAAAGAAAAGAAAAAAAAATACCTCTTGTTGTCTTTTTTATAGCTTTAAAAAATAAAATATGAAAAGCCACCTTCTCTTTTTTTTTTTTTTCCTTTCCTTTCATGTATATATACTATTTTTCAATCTTGTTTATTTGTAATTTTTTATTATGTTTCCATTGTAATTTTTTGTTGTGTTTCTTTTGATATGTTGATTAATAGTTTGGTATTATTTTAGACGTTTGTGATGTGTGGCAAATGGGAGACTAGGGTTTTTGAAACTTTAGCTGACCATTGTAATAGCTTGGGCCTTGGGCCCTAAAAAAAGATAATAATAATAATAGTAATAGTAATAATAATGATAATAATAATTTGGGTCGTTAACATGCTAAAAAAAAAAATCTCGATTTGACCAAAATTAAGTGTGTTTCGAACGAGCTCAAAAAATAATAATAATATAAAGGGAACAAATGAGTCTCTAATTGAGCTCGGATAAAAATGAGTATCTGGTCGATTGTCTTATATCTATAATTCTAATTATGTGGCTGCCACCCAAAATGATTTTATCTCTCATGTTTATTAAGGGACGAAAAGCAACGGTCAGAACTTGGATGCTAATATTATAGAGGTATGAATCCCTTGTTGTGCTTTATTTAATGTATACAAAAAGAATATTATATATAAATAGAGCAATGAAAAATTTATTATAAATTTAAGTTTATAATTAAATTGATATTATAATTCAACCTAATATTAATTTAATTAAAAATAATAACTAAAAAACTTTTGTATATAGAATAAAAAAATATTATGAAAATATTTATATTTTTTCATATAAAACCTAGTCATTTAAAGAAAAATTAAAAACGTTTTTGTTTTTCTTCCAAGTCGTTTGCTTATCTTTTGTTTTGCTCAACAGTGGTGCTAGTCTCTAGGTTAGCTATCGCCCATCTTTTTCTCCCGCCCGCCAACCCTTTCTTTCTTTCTTCTTCTCATTCACTCCACATGTATTCTCTCTTTTCAATTTGTAGATATATTTTGTGAGTATTTTTGTTGTTTTCACAAGTTGTGATGGACAAATGACAGCACATGTCGTTCACTAAAACTCCACCAGCTACCAGTAGTTTTTTCTTGGAAAGTAGTTAACTCTTCGTTAGCTTCTTAATCCGTTTCTGTTCTGAGAGTATTTAGAATAATAAATGATTTCACTAGTCGATTTGGACCCTTGTTGTCTTAAGTTTTATGTGTTTTGTTTCTTTTTCCATTGTTTAAATAAGTTTTTAGTTTTAGAAGGTTTTATCTGCTCTTGTAGCACGTTTTTTAGTCTTACTTTTGCATGTAACCTTAGTTTTATAAGTGATTTTAAGGATAGTTTTGCTGTCTTCATCTCTAGTTTGGTAAATGCTCGACTCTTTTGTCGATTTTTGCTTGCTGTTTTGGACCATCCGGGGCTGATTTGCTTAATCATTTTATGTGCTTGCAATCACTCCAAATATGTCATGCTTCAGTTGTGACAAAGCCAACTGTTAATGTGTCATGATGTTCTATTGATGCTAAGACTAAAGCTTTTGTTGTGTTGATGAAGCTCGTCCTTCACCATCTACAACGAGTGTTTATTATTTTTTTTCCCTGAATTGTATGATTCCATTCATTGAATAAATTAATGGATTTACTTTTTAGAAAAATAAATCATTTGGAATTAAATAAATACACAAATGATAAGACTTAAATTTAAGCACAAGACCCTTAAAAACTTAGTTTTACCATTTCAATTAAAAACTAATTTAATTTTTATATGATTTTTATAAATACATTTTCACATATATTTTTTTCACTAAAAAATTGCTATATAATAAACTAAACTCCTATAATATTATTTTCCATGAGAAAAAAAATTGGGATTGACTTCTCTTATTTGAAGTATTCTAGAGACATAATTATACAACAAATATAACAATCATTAACTAAAATCTATAATATATTTAGAAGCATGGATTTAAAAAAAAATTAACCAACAAGAGTTTCCATCATATTATTAAATTAATTTAAAAATAATTATAATTTAATATTAAATTATTAGTTTAAAAGTTATCCTAATAGTTATTATTTAAATAGAACTCTATACATAAAATATAATTTTTTTTATAAATACAAATATAAATATAATATAAATTATAATTATTTGTTAAAATTTGATGTAAAAAAGTTGTATTGACTTTTTCTAAATTGTACTAATTTTATTAATGTAAAATAAAGTTTTTTTTTGGTGATTACAATAAAGAGAAAAGCTAATTAATTACATTCAACACACGTGAAAGAAAACCTTTAGACATGTCCAAATCTAAAAGATTCCGTACCCTAAAGGAGGGAAAATCCAAAAATTGCAGATCAAAGCTAGACGAAATTACTTCTTTTGCCAAACAGTCAGCAACTTCATTTTGTTCTTTGGGAGTATAGCACAAAATCTATGAGTTTTCCTCAGATAACAAATTCTGAATTCGCTTGATTAGAGCAGAATTCAAATTGACAAAGTTGCTTCCTTGAATAGCCCTAATGACGTCCAGGCTATCTGAGAGAATAATAACACGATCATGACCTCTTCTTTGAATGAGCTTAAGTCCTTCTAAAATGCCCCAAAGTTTTGCATAAAAAATTGAACACTTTCTAAGATATCTATTGGAATCGAAAAGCTACTGTCCATTCATGTCTCTGGCCACCCCCCCAGCGGAGGCACTTTCCGTATCCACATGTACCGCTCCATCAGTGTTAAGGAAAATTGTAAAACCACAATCTTGCTCTTCCAATGGAGGACCAATATTGCTACTCGAAACATCTTTAGGGATTGTAAAGCATTGAGAAGCATAGCAAAAAGAATTGTTAATTACCTCTCTTGGGCTCCACGGATGAGACCTTGGAAGATAAAAAGATTGCGATTCTTCCAAATTCGCCAAGCTAGAATTCCAAAAAGACAAGCCCAACTAGCTCCACCCGCCAAGTCCATCAAAGTGTCCTGCACATTAACAAGGATCTACTCTTGTAAGTTAAGAGAAAAAAATTTTGTAAAGCGATTACCTGAAATGATCTGGCTCCACACATCTTTAGCAGCAGAGCAATCTTTTAGAATGTGGAGGATATCTTCTGAATGAAAGCCACATATAGGAAAAGAAGGATCGTCCGCTAAACCTTTTCTAACCCTTTCAATATTACTAAAAAGACGCTATTTGAGAACCAACCATAGGAAAAAATGAACTCTCTGTGGTCCTGGAAACTTCCAGACACTTTTCCACTTATCATCGTTCGGACTCCAATCATCACTCCTGCAAAACTTATAAGCACTCTTGACTGTAAAGTTTTCAGTCGAAGTGTGACACCAAGAGATTATGTCCGGCCCCTCATAGAGGTAAGGAGAGGGAATAGCCATGATCAAATCAATCACCTCCATCGGAAGCCAAATTTTGAACAAATCAAGATTCCACGATCCATCATCATTTACCATTTCATTAAGATAACACTGAGGGCTAAATTTAACACTTGGCGGGAGAAACTTTACCAGCGGCCCCACATTAGGAATCCAAACATCTTTCCAACAACGAATTTGACATTCGTCCCCAACAGACCAAAATAAACTTTCTCGAAGTAGAAGCCAAACCCTAGAGAGAGAATTCCAAAGAAACAAGCCTCTGTCATGTCTAATAGAGATAGGAAGAGTATCAGTCAAACGGTATTTGACCCTAATAACCTGAACCCGAAGAGCCTTTTTTTTGGTAACAATATTGAACCCCAGCTTAAGCAGAAACGAGATATTCTGGTCTCGTAACTTCCATAATCCAAGCCCTCCACAGCATTTGGGTTGACAAATAGAATCCCAACCAACGAGAGACATCTTCTTCTTATGTTCAGATGAACCTCAAATGAATTGCTTCATCAGACTCTCAATCTCATCGCAAATACTTCTAAGAATCATCATGGATTGCATAAAATAGCTGGGAATAGACATGAGAACTGACTGGGCCAAAGTGATACGGCCAGCAATGGATAATCTCTTAACGTCCCAACTTTGGAGTTTTCTTTTGACTTTTTTGACCACGAAGTGCATAGTTCCATTGGTCACCCTCTGGTGAAAAAACAAAACACTAAGATAATGTCCAAGATTCTGAACTTTCTGAAATCCAAATAAAGAACTAATCGAGTCCGCCACCGTTACATCCAAGCCTTTAGCGAAAAAGATGTTCGTTTTCCCAGCATTGATTTTATGCCCAGAGAAATCACAAAACCTTCCCAAAATATTCTTGATGAGTCGACTATGCTCCATATCTACTTTGCTAAAAATAACTAAATCATCAGTAAAGAACAAATGCGAAATGGGAGGCCCAGAACGAGAGAGACAAATGGGGCTCCATTGACCCTTTGAAATAGCCGAGTGGATCTCTTAGCCAAGCCAATCCATACATAAAACGAAGAGATAAGGTGAGAGCGGGCATCCTTGTCGAATACCTCTAGCTGGCTTAAACTTGGACAAAAGAACTCCATTCCAAAGAACCTGCATCGAAGAATTAGTAATAGAAGACATAATAATGTTAATAAGTAAAGTAGGGATACTAGCAGCCTGAAGAGACGCTTTGATAAAGTCCCATCGTACTTTGTCGTAGGCCTTCTCCAAATCAATCTTAATAGTTATCCATTTTCTTTTGGAAGAACTTCTCATCGAATGAATCACATCTTGGGCGATAATGACATTATCCGTGATATTCCTGCTTGCAATAAAACCAATTTGCTCCGCCCTAATAATCTTCAGAAAAATAATCTTGAAACGATTCGCGGTAATCTTCATCACAAGTTTATATAACACAGAGCACAGACTAATCGGTCTATATTGAGCAAATTCCTCAGGATTATCAACCTTAGGTATGAGGACAATTAACGTGTTATTCAACTCAGCATCGATGGTACCCCCACTAAAGATACTTTTCACCTAATTACAAACCGCGACCCCCACCGTATTCCATTTCTTCTAGAAGAAAAGTGCATGGAATCCATCACTGCCAGGAGCTTTGAGAGGTGCCATATCAAAGAGAGCCACCTTGATTTCCTCATTAGAGACATGACTTTCCAAAAAAGAGATATCATCTTGACAAAGGCTAGGAAACTTACTAGGAGGTAAACATCCCATGAGGCCAGGGGACTCCTCATACAAATTCTGGAAAAATTTATTAGCCTCAGCTTTAATAACTTCCGTGTCATAAATTCACTCCCCACAGTCATTGTGAATCGCACTAATATGTTTATTCTTCCTTTGTCGCATCGTACGAGTATGAAAGAACTTAGTATTGTGATCACTAAGATTAAGCCAATCACAACGGGCCTTTTGTTTCCAAAGAAGTTCTTCATGGCGAGGAACAGTCTCTATTTCTTGTCGAATATTTAACTCTACCTGAGTTAACCGATTAGACCTTAAGAGATCCATAATTTTTTGAATTTTAGTGAGCTCTTTAAAAAGAGACCTTTTTATGAGAAGTGATATGACCGTAAACCGTCTTATTCCAATCCTTGAGCTCATGAGAGAACATACTTAAAGAATTAGACATGTCACCAGAGAAGTCCCAGTTATCTTCCACAAACTTTCCAAACTCGGGGTGTTCAACCCATCCAGCCAGAAAACAAAAAGGCCGACCTTTAGGGAGAGAGACCTCCGGATTTAATGAGAGGAGGAGAGGCCTATGGTCGGACTTAATTTTTGGGAGGTGAGTGACCAAACTATTAGGAAAAGCTTGAACCCAAGCTTTATTTCCCAAATCCCTATCAAGTCTTTCAAAAAGCAGTCCCCTGTGCCAAGTAAAGGGCGGACCTCTGAACCCTAAATCGTGAAGTTCTGCCTTGTCCACAAAATCACCAAAGAGAGGGCAACGCCTACCTTTAGACATACCACCTAATTTCTCAGATGGTGAAAGAATAGCGTTGAAATCCCCAATAGCAACCCATGGAAAATTCCCCAAAGGAATCGAGCTTTTCAAATATCCCATAAATTATTGCGCTTCTACTTATTCGGACTCCCATAAACAAACGAGATAAAGATAAAATTTGAAGAAAACGTAGTCTTAACCCGAGCCATGATGAACTGAGGATGACTAAAAATTATCTCAAGGCGGACAGAGTTCTTCCAACCAATCCAAATACCCCCCGAGAAACCAATCGCTTCGACATGATGAGAATTAGGGAAACTCAATTTAGCAATAATGTTATCTACTTTAGACCCACTAACTCTTGTCTCGAGCAGACTAATAATATCAGGACTATGTTCCCGATTATATTCTCGAAAAATACGAGGAAACTTAACACTAGCACAACCTTGACAATTCCAAGAAAATATTGTAAAATTCATATAAAAAATAATAATTAGAAAAACATACCAATTACTGTCGAGAGGCATTGTCCCCATCCTTAACCAAGGCTCCACCTTCTGATCCAGAATTAAGATCTTTACTAAGGTTTGGACTAGATATAAATTTAGCCATTTCCTCCATAGATTCGGCCAAGGATACTCTAGAATTTTCGGAAGCTTTGAACCGACTCCCCCTACCATGCAAAGCATTGGAGGCTTTTTGACCACTGCGCCCAATTAAATCTTTACCTTCAAGCTTCTCTTTAGAAACAGGAACTCCTTCACCAAAATTTCCACGAGGAAATTTGGCCGAGTTACCTTTTTCTCCTTCACCAAAATTTCCACGAGGAAATTTGGCCGAGTTACCTTTTTCTTTTTTGTAGGTGGGGTCTTTAAAAGTTATTGCAGAATGTTTTCTGGATTCCAAGACATCCTTCGAAATAACAACAAGGGTGCCCCTAGAGCCTTCGAAAGCCGGATTGAAATGTGTTACAATATTATCAAAATTTCCATCATTTGAAACCCCTTGAACTTCATTTGAACAATCCCCACAATTGACATCATCCACGACCATATCAATATTTGAACTGGCATAGTGCTTCGTGCCTGCATTATTAAAAAAAAAAATTAGAATTAGAATTAAAATCTGGACTTTTAATTTCCTTGCGCAAGTTTTGAGTAGAATAATTATCATGCATTGGCCTTTTTTCCAGGACACTCTGGCCTAAAATTTTATGCGAATTTGCTTTCTTCGTGGGCCGACCAGATAGACGTCCCAATTCAGCCCAGATTATAGCCGCATCAGCTTCTTTGGATAGCCCAGTATCCGAAATGGATTTAAGAGCTGGGTTAGAAATTAACCGCAGGCCAACACCCTTTAAGGCATTATTCCCTTTTAGTCCACCTGTAGCCACTTCTTTGGAGGGCCTAATAGGTATATTACTTGGACCTACACTAGAATCCAAATCCCCCAAAGAGTTAACCCCGATTCTGGCATTAAGACCACCCTTTCCAGCAGTATTAAATTCCTGATCTCCCACCGACAGAAGATTCCCAGTATCGTGAATATCGCGATTTTCATCTTCTCCCATTAACGCCAAAAACCTAGAAACCAACGGTTCCTTCCGAGAAATTTCCCCTTTATTCTCTCCTTTGTTAACTCCGACATTTCCCTGATTGTTCCTCAGATTTTGCCACGCTTTCCTCTCAACCAGGATCCACGGGCCGAATTCTGGTCGAACTTCTCTAACATCTTCACCAACGGCCTTAACCGAATCATCTTTCACCACTTCCGACTGGCGAATAGGATTTTGATTCACATTCACCTCCAGGCAAAGATCTTTGACATGGCCATATTTTCCGCATCCAAAACAAACCGTGGGGAGAGCCTCATATTCCACACTCTGAGCGATGCCATCGATCAAAACTTGAGAAATTAAGGGTTTATCGAGATTCAAAAAAATAGCAAGACAAGCAAAACAGCCTATGGATCTATTATCTGTATGGAAATCCAGTTTGACAACTTTTCCAATAAGCCCCCCAATAGCCTCCACAATTTGCTGATGAAACAAAAACCCCGAAAGACCCGATAGTCGAATCCAAGCCAAAACCACACTGGGATACGGTTGCATAGGGTTGAAATCCTTGGTCCAAGGTTGAACCGTGAGGTATTGTCCAAAGATGATCCATGGTCCCTACGATAAAACACGATCATAATCAGCCCTTTTCAGAAAACGAACCAGGTAATAACCATTTTCAGTATCCATGAGATGAAACGAAGAACTAGGTTTCCAGAAGTTAGTAACACGATTATATAAAGTATTAAAACCAATGTTTCTCCCTAACAGTTTGATAATAACTGTTAGTTCCAATTCTTTATAAAGAATTTCTTTAACACGATCTGAAAAACTAATGGCTGGAATTCCATTAACGATAGAAATTTTCACGTCGCCTGCTAGTAGATCGATATCTCCATCACTCGCACTGTCTCTCCTGACAGAAGAACCATTGTGATCCATCATGGGATTATTCGAGACTCCCCCCATAAGCTTATCCTTCCATGATGATTCAACGATCATGTCTTCTGAATTTTGGCCAACCCGATCCTTAAACCTCACTTTCTTAGTGGTACGATCCTCAATAGAGTGAAGATCCCCATCATCTCCGTTAAGCAAAGAAATAGAGACATTCATTTCCATGGTTAGTATATTATTATATCTGTTATCGCATTAATGTGGTTTTGTGTACTAAAAACAAAAAAGCAAAGGTATCAAACTTGGAAAAAAAAGTAATTTAAGTATATAAAATAAAGTTAATATTAGAGATATATTAATTAAAATTTAATTTTAGTTTTGTAGGACCAAATTTTTAAATAAACCCAAACCTAGGCCTAAACAAATTAACCACTAAAACAAAACCCAGCTCAATTTTACTCAGCCCAACTAAACTAAACTATCCAAAAACCCCTAACAACAAAAATAAGAACAGCAGCCCCAAATAGTTTTCATGCCGCATGTCTCTCACCGGTAGCCACCACGCGCGCCGCACATCGCTCCACCACGCCACGTCAACGTCCCACTCCATCACGGCTCCGAGATTCTCGCACAGATTTGCAAAACAAGTAACAAAAAGCATTGTAAGCAAAGGCTATATAAAGCCGAAAATCATATGTAAACAGGGGGAGGATTTTTTTTACGAAGATAATAGAGAGAGAGAATATACAAAATTCAAGAGTAAATCAAGAATCGGAACTAAGTTTTGAAAGGTGATTTTTTCATTTTTTTTTTGGAATTTTCTATTGATTTGGATTTTGTTTGTTCTGTTTCCTTTTCAAAATTTTTTCAAACGATTGTTAAAAAAAAACAAAAGCGCGACCTCGGCGCGCTGGATCTCCGATGAAGGTGGCGCAGGCCTAAGAGGAAATTTGAGAGCTTTCTCTCTGTTTTTCGTTAAGGAAAATAAAAGAGATGATGGGTAAATATTTTGGTTTTCAAAAACGGGTGTTTAATGTTTTAAAAATAAAAAATAAAAAAGAAGGCTTCATTTGTTTTTTCCCCTCAAAAGTAGAGCCTGGGAAAGGGGAAAAGCTGACCGTGCATTAAAGGGATGGAAATGTGGATATTTCTTTTAAATGGGAAATTTTCGCGACTAGTCCCTGTCCTGTGTGCCTACGTTCAATCAAGTCCATTTTTTTTGTTTTCTTTAAATGCTTTCAAATTATTCCGAAAATTTGCGCCCAGACCCCTCCCTCCTTATCCACGTGTGCATTTTGGTCCCCTTGTCTCCTTTTATTCTGTTTTCACCCCAGAATTTCATTTTTTAATTCAATTAAGCCCTATTTTGTTTATTTTAGACACTTTTATCACAAATTTTTTTTGTATTATTATTAATCTATTATTACTATTTTTTTTACTATCATTTTTTAAAATTATTTTCATATTATTTATTATATTATTTTTTTACACTATTATTTATTATACTCATTATATCATTTTCATTATTTTTTTATTTATTTTCATTTAATTTAATCAATTGGAGTTATGCTTCACATTATCATATTATTTATTTATTTATATATTTTTTATATGCTTCATATATATATATATATTTAAAATAAAACTAATTATTTTATGTATAAATTGTCATTATATGTATTACATTACTTGTTAGGTTATTTTTGTTTTTACTAATAATCATTTTTTTGTACTATTTCGTTTTATATACATATTTTATAATAATTTTAAATATAGTTTATTATACTTACTATATTTTATTTATCATATTTTATTTATTATTTTTTTTACCGTTTACTATTATTATTTATAATTTTTATATGTATATATTTTTCGCTAAAGTTTTTTTTAAATTTTTAATAGACCTACTATATTATTATTTTTATATACCATAGTTTTTTTTATCGAATATTTTTTATACTAAATTATTATTATTTATTATTTCTCATTTTCACTAATTTAGCATTGTTATTTTAACTTTACTATTGTCACTGTATATATATACATCATCATTCGACAAATTATTTTCGCTTCTATTAGGCATTGTCGTATCGTTAATATCTTTATCGCTATGTTTGTTACGTTATTATATTTATTACTATTGTTATAATTATTGTTTATTTTCCTTATATTTACTATATTCTAGGTATTGATATATATACTGTCAAGTTTATTATTATACTGCTATTTTCATATTCCATGTCATCATTTTTTTTGTGTTGAGTTTCAACTGCCCCAAATTCATTTTATTCAAAGATTTATCCTCGATTGTTTTCAAAATAAAGGCAATATTCGATATCTGGGATCCTCGGGAGGATTGTGCCCTAACTTACTGAGTACCAATTTTCCTTGTTGAACCTAAATAATTGAGTACCCTTCTTAAATCTAATTGTATGAGGTTCAAATAAAAACCTATTCTTGAAATTCGGGACGTTGCACCCTAACTTACTGGGTGTGGCATCACGTTATATTGAGGGTAGTGATTTCCAAAATCAAGGCAACCTTCGGTATTTGGGAGTTCTGAGAGATTGAGCTCTAACTTACTGAGTTCTAATCTTTCATGAGTCCCGGAGGACCGAACATCCTTCTTTCGAACCTTCATACATGAATTTTAAAAATCGAAGACCAACTTAGTCCCGAAGGTCTGAAATGTTGGACCCTAACTTACTGGGTATGGCATTCTCTCCTTCGAAATGGGTAGGTCTTTACATGTTATTCGAATAATTTCGATTTTCTTTCAAATAAAAGGGATCGTATTCTAAAATCTTTTCAAATTTCGACATCAAGACATCAACTAATTAAATAGGTGCCAATTTTTGGGCGTTACGAGGGTGCTAATCCTTCCTCGTACGTAACCGACTCCCGAGCCCATTTTCTCAAACTTAGCAGACCACAAAGAATTATTGTTTTAATAGGCCCAAATGTTTTATTAAAATGATTAATTTTAAGGTGGCCCAATCTCACCTTGGAAAAGATTGGTGGTGACTCCATTTACATTTTTAAAGTCGATCCACGTTTTTCAAAACTTAAAAATGGTTTCGACAGCTTGGCGACTCCGCTGGGGACCCGTAAGAGAGTCAAGCCGCGATTTGATCACTTTTTGTCTTTTGTCAAAAGTTGAAGTTGGTTTTTGAGTCTACGATCCTCTTATTGCATTTCATCTGTTTGGTGTTATATTTTTTCCGGTTTTTTCAAAGTTCTTTTATATCTTCTGTCATTGTATTGCATGACCGTTGTGGTCACACCTCTTAAGTGGGAGTGAGAAGCTATTTCCTTCGTGAGGTTTTCACCTCCGTGCAGGATAGTGGATCCCTTTCGGGATACATCCGTACCTATGTCTTCGTGAGGTTTTCACCTCCGTGCAGCCATAGGGAAATGTATCCCCCTAAACTGAACTCGGTCTATATAAGCCTATAATGAGTGAGGATCGAGGAATCTGCTGGTTCAGGTACCTCAACTCTAGAACCAAACCAGATATAGAGGAACCCTAAGGGGCCACCTTTGGAAGAACTACGCTAAACCCTAGTGATTACCCCCAATAAGTGCTTGTTTCTATTTTCTTTACTTTGAGTTGTGTTTCTGATATATGATACTAACTTACTGTGTTTTGTTTTGCCATATTTGCATGTCATTCCACATTTGAAAGTTGTCAATTCGTGTTCAATTTTCTGAATTAGAAAGCTCGTCATGGGGGACAATTTCTTTGATAAGGTAGAAAATAATGCGACTGTCCGTAAATGGTCAGAGATAACACAATTAGAGAAGGGAGACAGCCTAGCCAAGGGATACAAATCTGAGTTATGGGATTATACTCGCATTAGCGTGACTCAAAATAATCATCAGGAATTGAAGGAGATATGAGATCAGTGGGATGATGAGGCTAAACAATTATTCTACTGCAACTATGGAGACCTACCGTACCTACTTGATATCGAAATAGACGAACACTTGTTCCGGGCCCTTGCTCAGTATTGGAACTCTGCATATAGCTGCTTCACGTTTGGGAGGGTGGATTTAGTACCCACGGTGGAGGAGTATACAGCTTTATTAAATTGTCTGAAGGTACAAGTTGACAAGGCCTATTCGAGAGCTGCTTATGTTCCGGTGTTTTCGAAAAAGCTAATGAATGTTACTGGAATGAGCGAACAGTGGGTTATAGCAAGGATCAAGTAGAAAGGGGAGTGTAAGTGCATTCCATGGAAGAATTTACGAGATTTGATCCTAACACATCCTGATATGAAGAAGAAAGTTGACGTCTTTGCCTTGAGTATCTACGGGTTGATACTTTTCCCTAGGGCATTGGGATATGTTGATGAGGCGGTCACAGATCTATTCGATCGACTTGACAAGAGAGTCACACCAGTTTCTGCAATTTTAGATGAGACATTCAAGTCCTTGAATATGTGTAGAAGGACTGGCGAGGGCAGATTTATAGGGTGTGCACAGTTATGGTTAGTATGGTTTCACAGTCATTTTTGGAAGATAGACAAAGGTCATTATCGAGTTTTCTTTGGGAATTATTCCCCATTAAAGGAGATAGCAGCTACACCCAGAAGAGATGACATATGGGAAGAAAACTGGATCGCGCTCCTACGGAATCTCCAAGGAGAGGACATTGAGTGGAAAGCACCTTGGTGGATGCCTAACAAAATTCTTTTTCGATGTGGGAGTTTTGATTGGGTCCTTTTGCTTGGGATCTGGGGAGCCATTGGATATGCTCCATTGCTCATGCTTAGGCAATATGCAGTAAGATAGTTCATACCGGTAACCCATGGGCTTGCTCAATGCGAATTTTCGTATAAGAGAGACTACAAGAAAAGGGTTAAAGAGATTTCTAATGCTTGGAATCAGACTCGTCGAATGGAAGGGTTAGCTGTAGATCTGATGACGACCCCTGAGTATGATGGATGGTTGAGTAGACGAGTTAACGACAATATCCCTGAGTCGAGTTTAGAGGTTGCTCAACCGATAGAGGAGTATCTGCAAGTAGTTCCCTCCGAATTGGAAATTATAAAACAGGATTTTGAGAAGAGAAGTTTAGAGTTGGGGAAAAAGATAGAGCAACTCGAAGAGGAGAAGATATATCTAAAATTAGACATTGACGTCCAGAAATTGGACTTCGAAAAACTGAAAAGGGGGAAAAGGAAAGCTGAAGAAGACTTGGACAGTCTGAAGAATGTTTACAAGGAGCTGCATATGTTGATGAGAACTACCGGGTTGGGAAAAACATCGAAGCAATGGCAATAAGAAATCCAAGAAGAAAAGTCTAAGGTCGATCAATGGAAAAGGAGGTTTTGTGATGCTCGAGCACGAGAGGAAGCCTTAAAAAGAACTACATCAGAGAGCCAAAGTGATAATGAGATGTTAAGAGCTCGAATAACAGAGTTAGAAAAGACATTACATCAGCATCGTAGTCGCAACTCTGTAATGGAATTAAAGGCTAGCTTAAGTGAGATCGAGAATTTGAAGGGGAAGATAGAAGAACTTGGGGCTGCATTACAGGATTGTGAACACCGAATTGAATCACTGGAAGCAAATGGTAAGCAATTGGATGAGCAACTTCACCGGTCTCAGAATAAGGTTCGAGATAGAGATCACCTCATGGGAGAAGCTATAGCCCAGATTCGAAAAGTGGCGGAACATTTACAAATCCTGGCCGGCCAAGCTGATGTATTAAGTGTAAAATATGAGTCAGTATCGAACCGAGGCCAAGAACTGGCTGAACTTCTTAAAAAAGTTAGAACTCTAGGCATAAGGGCTAGGCTGTATATGTAGTCTATTTTTTATGTAAAGGATTTTGTCTTTTAGTAAAGTTATTCTAAATAAAATTGAATCAGATTGACACCTTTTTTATATTCATGTCATGCATTTGCATTGCATAGCATCATAAACATTAAGTTGCACAAAAGAACCCTTATTAATTAGTGATAATTTATTTAGTTACCCTGGAATATCGCTACTATACACGGAGGAAAACAAGGGATATGGATCAGAGGTTAGAGAAATTAGAACAAATGCAAAAGGAGATGCAGGAGCAACTGCAAGCTCAGATGCAAGAACAGCTGGCTAGGATCCAGCAGGAGGTGAGGGATCAAATGTTGGAGTCCCAGAAAAACATGCTGGAGTCACAGAACAACATGATGAGCCAGCTGACACAGCTGCTGAAAGGAGGGTCTGACAAAGGAAAAAGCCCTATGGGGGATACGGAAAAGGATAATGAGGATTCCGCTTATCCTACAAGTTTTGCGCCCGTAAACATGCAAACACAACCACCAAGGGTGTCTGTTAATGTCAACCTCTTTATCAAACTGGTACCCCGGCACCAGTAAACTTCCCAACAGGATCGAGCACCTACCCTGGAGATAATCTGGCAAACCCTCAAGTTCCTGACTTCGACGACGCAGTAGAGGTGGAAAAGATAAAGGCTGAGGTTCCAAAATGATTTGAGGATCGATGCAAATGGTTGGAGGAAAAGTTTAAGGAGTTAGAGAATACCGATCATTACGGCGGAATCGATACAAAAGAACTGAGTTTGGTCCCGAACTTAGTACTTCCCCCGAAGTTTAAAATGCCGGAGTTTGAAAGATATAACGGAACCAGCTGCCCTGAGCCTCACGTTACGATGTTTTGTCGAAGGATGACGGGGTATGTCAACAATGATCAATTGTTGATCCATTATTTCAGGACAGTTTGAGTGGGGCTGCAGCGAAATGGTACAATCAATTGAGCAATGCTCAGGTCAAATCATGGAAGGATTTGGCGCAGGCCTTTATGAAACAGTATGGCCATGTGACTGATATAGCACCTGACAGGATTACATTACAGAACATGGAGAAAAGGTCAGGTGAAAGCTTCAGGAATTACGCCCAGAGGTGGAGGGAAGTCGCTACGCAAGTCCAACCACCACTACTGGAAAAAGAAACGACTATGTTGTTTATTAATACCTTGAAGGCACCTTTCATTAATCATATGTTGGGGAGTGCAACTAAGAGTTTCGCAGACATAGTGATGTCTGGCGAAATGATAGAAAATGCAATAAGGTGCGGAAAGATAGAAATAGGGGAAAATACGAGAAGGTCAGCCCCAAAGAAAAAGGAAAACGAGGTAAGCAACGTGAGCTCGGGCTATTCAAAACCTGTCACCGTTAATCAATCGAGAACGATAGTCACAGGCCAGCAGGCCACACCAAGGTGAGAGCCTAACACAAGGCAGAATATAGAGAGGTTCCAGTTCACTCCTATACCAGTGACGTATAGTGACCCCTTTCCACTTAGAACCGTTACAACCCCCATACCCTAAATGGTATGATGTGAATGCTCAGCGCGAATACCATGCAGGGATTACGGGGCACTCAATAGAAAACTGTACCTCGTTCAAAAGGTGCGTAGAAAGGCTTATCAAAACAGGTGTTGTAAAATTCAATGATACACCTAGTACAGGAAATCCGTTGCCTAGTCACACTAATAAAGGAGTAAACGAGATAATTGAGAATGTGAGGAGGAAAGCCAAGCTGAATATCGCGGATGTGAGAACCCCGTTGAAGCTAGTTTGGAAGAAAATGCAGAAGAGCGGTTTAGTCCCGCAGGGGTTGGAGAATAAAATCCAAGATACATGGAACTACTGTGAGTTCCATTATGGGAAAGACCACGAAATTCAGAATTGTATTGAGTTCAGGGCCCTAGTACAGGGTCTAATAGATAATAAGGGATTGGAGTTCCTTGAGTCTGTCGAAGAGGAGGATGTATGTTCTCTAGGAGGAGAGTCAAGTGAAGAAGGCTGCAGAGCCGGCCGTCCAGTGATAATTATTTCGAAGCCCAGAGTTAGTAGAGTAGAAGCAAGAGTCACACCAAGAGTTGTAATCCAGAAGCCAACGGCTCCCCCTTATAAAGATAGTCGTAGGGTGCCTTGGAATTATAATTGTAATATAGTAGTTTCAGAGAAAGAAGGTTCGATTGACACGCTAAACACAGAAGCCAAACCAGCAAAAGGGAAACCCGTCATGCTCAAGCAAGAAGTCGAGAGATCAGAACCACTGGTTAATGAGCCAGTAATGGAAAATGAAGCCAAGGAGTTCTTGAAGTTCCTAAGACACAGCGAGTATAGTGTTGTGGAACAACTACACCAACAACCGGATCGTATATCGGTATTGGCTCTGCTATTAAATTCAGAGGTCCACCGCAACGCATTGATGAAAGTGTTGAACGAAACCTATGTTGCAGATGACATTTCGATTAACAAATTGGATCGTCTTGTCGGTAACATAAGTGCTGACAATTTCATCTCCTTCAGCGATGATGAGATACCGCCAGGGGGTAGGGGGTCTACTAAGGCTCTGCATATCACTACTCGTTGCAAGGGGTATACACTACCTGGAGTACTTGTCGATAATGGGTCCGTATTAAACGTATTGCCTTGGTCTACGTTAAACCGTTTACCTATAGACAGCTCTCACATGAAGACATGTCAGAACATAGTGAGAGCGTTTGACGGCACAGAAAGGAAAGTGATGGGAAGGATAGAAATACCTCTCCAGATTGGCCCAAACGCATACGAGGTAGATTTTATCGTGATGGATATTAAGCCTTCCTATAACTGTCTATTAGGAAGACCTTGGATTCACTCAGCTGGGGCAGTGCCATCCTCGCTGCACCAGAAGTTAAAGATGGTTACTGAGGGTCGGCTAATAATAATAAAGGCGGAGGAGGACATTATTGCGTCAGTTACCAGTGATGGACCTTACGTAGAGAATGACAACAAAACGGTTGAATGTTCATTTCGATCGTTAGAGTTTGTAAATGCAACGTTTATAGCTGAAGGAAGTAGGATTCCGAGACCTAAGATATCGAGGGCTACAAAAATGAGCCTACAGTTGACAGTTGGGAAAGGGGCGTTACCTGGCAGAGGACTTGGGAGGCACCTCTATGGACAAGTTAGAGTACCAGTCTTGGTTGGCAAGTGGGATCGTTTCGGTTTGGGATTCAGGCCAGATGCATGCCAAGTGAAGAAAGAGTTTGAAAGGAAACAAGAACAGCGGAGAACGAGATTGAGTGGGACAGAAGTCAGGTGGGAACTGATGAGCTTTCCTCACATTTCCTAAACATTTGTATCTGGAGGGTTTATTCATTCTGCACGGGAGAGGATAAAAGAAGGAATGGTCGAGGATGTGATGGGAATTTGGAACATCAACGCCACGTTTGAAGAGGAAGCAATGGAAAGAAATTTATCAGGCATTTGCCCGTATGAGCCTGGGAGTGTTTTGAATAACTGGACTGAGGAAGAAATTCCTGTAATCTTTAGAGCTAACACAGAGTAATATTCAAAAACCCTTTGTTGTCTTCTAGCCTAGGGACAATAAGAATCTTTTGTGAAATAGGCTCATGTTCAAACATTATTATTTTCAATAAAAAATGCATTTTCATATATCGGTTCGAGCAATTATTCTTTCTTCTTTTTCATTTCATACACAATCATACCATACAAAAGAATTATTCATTTCATTTTCTTTGGGTATTCTCTTATAGTCATAATAGGCCCCCGGATGTCAACGTCATGAGTAATGCTGATGCGAGCCCGGAATCTCCTTTTGAGCGAGACATGTGCTTTGAGGAATTTCAGGATTTTGAAGAGGACGAGAATTGTGGTTTATCTCCCGATTTGTTAAGGAAGGTGGAGCGAGAAGAGGAACAGATCCTGCCACACAAAGAGACTATTGAGATTGTGGCCCTGAAAGAGGGGAAGGAAGTTAAAATTGGCACTTGCGTTAACGAGAAAACAAGACAAAAACCTCATTGAGCTGTTGCAAGAATTCAAGGACGTCTTTGCATGGTCATAGCAGGATATGCCTGGTCTAAGTACCGATATCACAGTGCACCGTGTCCCTACAAAAAAGGAGTGCAAGCCGGTTCAGCAGAAGCTCCGAAGGATGAGACCCGATGTAGCAATGAAAATAAAAGAAGAAATCAAGAAACTGTTTGATGCTGGCTTCTTACAGGTGGTTAATTACTCGGAGTGGGTGGCCAACGTCATCCCTGTCCCTAAGAAAGATGGGAAAGTGTGGATGTGTGTAGATTACAGAGATTTAAATAAGGCCAGCCCAAAGGATAACTTTCCATTGCCTCACATAGACACTCTAGTGGATAATACGGTAGGCTATTCGCTGCTCTCCTTCATGGATGGGTTCTCCAGGTAAAATCAGATCAAGATGCATCCTGAGAACATGGAAAAAACCACATTCATAACTTTATGGGGAACGTTTTGCTACAAGGTGATGCCTTTCGGGTTGAAAAATGCAGGAGCCACATACCAAAGAGCCATGGTAACCTTGTTCCATGACATGATACACAAGGAAATTGAGGTCTACGTTGACGACATGATTGCGAAATCCCGAACTGAAGAGGAGCATGGGCGAGTGTTGAGAAAATTATTCCTAAGGTTGAGGAAATTCCAATTAAAGCTCAATCCGTCAAAATGCACTTTCGGAGCTAGGTCTGGAAAGTTACTCAGCTTTGTAGTTTGTGAGAAGGGAATAGAAGTCGACCCTGATAAAGTCAAGGCTATACAGGAGCTGCCTCCACCACGAACTCAGAAAGAAGTCAGAGGTTTTCTAGGGAGACTAAACTATATCACACGGTTTATTTTGCAACTGACTGAGAAGTGTGACCTCATATTCCGTCTTCTTAAAAAGCACAATCCTGGGGTACGGGATGATGAATGGCAAAAAACCTTTGAAAAGGTTAAACAATATTTGACCAGTCCCCCAGTGCTAACACCACCAAGCTCTGGTAGACCATTGATACTGTACTTAATAGTGTTTGATAATTCGATGGGGTGTGTACTCGGCCAACACGATGAGACTGGGAGAAAAGAAAGAGCGATATATTACCTCAGTAAAAAGTTCACTGAGTGTGAAATGAGGTATCCGCCAATTGAGAAGCTATGTTGTGCTTTGGTTTGGACAACACGAAGATTGAGGCAATACATGTTGTACCATACAACTTGGCTAATCTCAAAGCTAGACCCTCTCAAATACATGATGGAGTCAACCGCTTTAAATGGAAAGATGACCCGATGGCAGATTCTGCTATCTAAATTTGACATAGCCTATGTAAACCAAAAAGATGTGAAGAGGAGTGCAGTAGCAGACTTCCTAGCCAGTAGAGCTTTGGAGGACTATGAACCTTTGAATTTCAGCTTCCCCAATGAAGATCTAATGTATATAGCAATCGCTGAAGGAGACATGCCTGAAGATCATTCTTGGAAATTAAATTTTGACGGAGCATCAAATGCTGTTGGAAATGGAGTTGGGGCAGTACTGATATCCCCAAATAGAGATCATTATCCATTCACTTGCAAACTGGATTTTGACTGCACAAATAATATGGCAGAATACAAGGCATGTATCATGGGAATTCGGGCAGCTATAGACCGCGAAATCAAAGTATTAGAAGTGTATAGAGATTCTGCATTGGTAATTTATTAGTTTAAAGGCGAGTGGGAAACGAGAGATCCCAAATTGATCAGTTACCGAAAGCTAATCCTGGAGTTAATTGAAGAGTTTGATAATATTACCTTTCATTACCTCCCGCGAGATGAGAATCAGATGGCCGACGCCTTGGCTACACTAGCTTTCATAATCAAAGTAAATGAACAAGAAGATATGAAGCCAATTCAGATGAGTATTTATGAGGCTCCAGCTCACTGCTGTAATGTCGATGAAGAGGAAGAGAGAGATGATCATCCTTGGTATCATGATATCTTACAATATGTGAAGAGTCGTGCGTACCCAGATCAAGCAACCGAAAATGATAAAAGAACATTGAGGAGGTTAGCCAGTGACTATGTCCTAGATGGTGAGGTCTTATATAAGAAGAGAAATGATCAGGTGTTGTTAAGATGTGTTGACGCTGTTGAGGCAAAGAAAATTCTAGAGGAAGTCCATGATGGTGTCTGTGGGACACATGCCAATGGTTTCACAATGGCTCGACAAATCATGAGATTCGGATATTACTAGTCTACAATGGAAGGAGATTGCATCAATTACGCTAAGAAGTGCCATAAGTGTCAAATTTATGGAGACAAGATCCATGTGCCTTATTCACCCCTTCATGTTATGACTTCTCCATGGCCTTTCTCAATGTGGGGCATGGACGTTATTGGGCCGATTTCACCGAAGGCTTCTAATGGGCATCGATTCATCTTTGTGGTCATTGACTACTTTACCAAATGGGTAGAGGCTGCTTCGTACGCCAATGTCACAAAGTCAGCGGTCAGTAAGTTCCTGAAGAAAGAGATCATATGTCATTATGGTATGCCAGAAAGAATCGTATCTGACAACGCGTTGAATCTGAACAATAGCGCAATAGAAAAAGTCTACAGTCGGTTCAACATTAAGCATCACAACTCGTCACCATACCGCCCGAAAATGAATGGGGCGGTTGAGACAACTAATAAGAATATCAAGAAGATCGCGGGGAAGATGGCAGAGACCTACAAAGATTTGCATGAAAAGCTCTCATTTGCCCTTTATGCTTATCGGACATCTGTCAGAACTTCTACCGGGGCAACACCTTTCTCATTGGTTTATGGGATGGAGGCAGTTTTACCTATTGAGGTTGAAATCCCTTCTCTCTGAGTTTTATCAGAGCTGAAGTTAGACGAAGCAGAATGGATCCAATCTCGTTACGATCAACTAAACTTGATTGAAGAGAGGAGGCTGAAGGCTATTCGTCATGGTCAAATGTACCAAAAGAGAATGATGCAAGCCTACAACAAAAAAGTTCGCCCCAGGGTGTTCCATGAGGGGGACTTAGTATTGAAAAAGATTCTCCCTATGCAAAAAGATTTCAGGGGGAAATGGATGCCAAATTGGGAAGGTCCCTATGTGGTAAAAAAGGCTTTCTCTGGAGGGGCATTGATACTAGCAGAGATGGATGGCAAGAGCTAGTCTAACCCGATAAATTCGAATTCTGTCAAAAGATATTTTGCTTGAAGCAGTTGAGGTGAAAACCCGTAAAGGGCGCCAAAAAAAAAAAGAAAAAAAGAAAAAAAAAAGGAGAGGCCAAGGTGAAAACCCGTAAAAGGGCACCTTGAGACCAAAGGGGTTTTGAATCGAAAACCCACAAAGGGCAATTCAAATTTCGATCCAAACTGGGGCAAGCGGTAGTCTCACTACACTTGAATCGATAAAGAGGAGATAAGCTACATCTTGGGGCATCAACAAAATGCTATAGATCCCTTAAGCACATGCCAAGCTTAAAATGGTCCTCGAAGAGATCGTACAGAGAAGCTCAAACTGCGAAATCTGGGGCACTTATTTGTTCCTTTCATCCATTTTTGTACTCTAAATAATGAATGCTTTCTTTGTTTAGTACATCTTTCGCGAATTCTGACTCGAATAAATTTCAGTTTTACCTACCCTTACAATCTTTTTCAAGCATTTTGTATTGAAATAATGATTAATGAGCTAACATCGTACTCACAAAAGAAGTTTTACGTATTGCTCTGAAAGGTTTCTAAATAATACAAGAACCTGAAACAGGACAATTATTTAGAACGCACCGAGCTTAAAAGGGCTAGAAACGTGTGAGGGATAAGGAATTAACCGCATATTCAGGTCCTCTGTTATCAAGCTAAACAAGAAGACACACGTCAGGGATGTTACCAGCGAGCGATTAAAATAAATCATTCTCATTTTGCATTTATGCATTTAACATCCATAAGACATCTAGTTAGGAGCATTTGATCATGGCATCCTAATCATTTGGCATAAGCATATCACTCTTAGAAAGATGGATTCCCCAGTGGAAAATGTAGCAAGATTACAGATATCATCAGCCTTATCTTCACTGAGTAAGAGTGAAGCAGGTTAAATATAGCAGATCTTATCTTCGCTGAGCAGGAGCGGAGCAGATCGAATTTTGGTGAATCTTATCTCCACGTACTGGCGATGGAGCAGATTCCAATCATCAGCCTTATCTTCACTGAGTAGGAGTGAAGCAGGCTAAATATAGCAGATCTTATCTTCTTTGAGCAGGAGCGGAGCAGATCGAATTTTGGTGAATCTTATCTCCACGTACTGGCGAATGAGCAGATTCTAATCATCAGCCTTATCTTTACTGAGCAGGAGTGAAGCAGGCTAAATATAGCAGATCTTATCTTCGCTGAGCAGAAGCGGAGCAGATCGAATTTTGGTGAATCTTATCTCCCTGTATCGGCAATGGAGCAGATTCAAATCATCAGCCTTATCTTCACTGAACAGGAGTGAAGTAGGCTAAATATATCAGATCTTATCTCCGCTGAACAAGAGTGGAGTCAGATACAGCGGATCTTATCTTCACTGAGCAGGAGCGGAGCAGATCAAATTTCAGCAAATCTCATTTACATGAAGCAGCAAAGGAGCATTTTTGAAGCAATAAAGTGCGGTGGGCTATGGCAAAAAAAAAAAAAAGACAAGACTCAGCCAGCCCAAGCAAATTTGGTCCTCCTAAAATCTTTGCTCTATTCTCACCACACGACAATGAGCAAAGAGGGGCAGCTGTAGGACCAAATTTTTAAACAAACCCAAACCTAGGCCTAAACAAATTAACCACTAAAACAAAACCCAGCCCAATTTTACTCAGCCCAACTAAACTAAACTATCCAAAAACCCCTAACAACAAAAATAAGAACAACAACCCCAAATAGTTTCCACGCCGCATGTCTCTCACCAGTAGCCACCACGCGCGCCGCACATTGCTCCACCACGCCATGTCAATGTCCCACTCCATCACGGCTCCGAGATTCTCGCACAGATTTGCAAAACAAGTAACAAAAAGCATTGTAAGCAAATGCTATATAAAGCCGAAAATCATATGTAAACAGGGGGAGGATTTTTTTTACGGAGATAATAGAAAGAGAGAATATACAAAATTCAAGAGTAAGTCAAGAATCGGAACTAAGTTTTGAAAGGTGATTTTTTCATTTTTTTTTTTGGAATTTTCTCTTGATTTGGATTTTGTTTGTTCTGTTTCCTTTTCAAAATTTTTTCAAACGATTGTTAAAAAAAAACAAAAGTGCGACCTCGGCGCGCTGGATCTCCGATGAAGGTGGCGTAGGCCTAAGAGGAAATTTGAGAGCTTTCTCTCTGTTTTTCGTTAAGGAAAATAAAAGAGATGATGGGTAAATGTTTTGGTTTTCAAAAAGGGGTGTTTAATGTTTTAAAAATAAAAAATAAAAAAGAAGGCTTCATTTGTTTTTTCCCCTCAAAAGTAGAGCCTAGGGAAGGGGAAAAGCTGACCGTGCATTAAAGGGATGGAAATGTGGATATTTCTTTTAAATGGGAAATTTTCGCGACTAGTCCCTGTCCTGTGTGCCTACGTTCAATCAAGTCCATTTTTTTTTGTTTTCTTTAAATGCTTTCAAATTATTCCGAAAATTTGCGCCCAAACCCCTCCTTCCTTATCCACGTGTGCATTTTGGTCCCCTTGTCTCCTTTTATTCTGTTTTCACCCCAGAATTTCATTTTTTAATTCAATTAAGCCCTATTTTGTTTATTTTAGACACTTTTATCACAATTTTTTTTGTATTATTATTAATCTATTATTACTATTTTTTTACTATCATTTTTTAAAATTACTTTCCTATTATTTATTATATTATTTTTTTACACTATTATTTATTATACTTATTATATCATTTTCATTATTTTTTTATTTATTTTCATTTAATTTAATCAATTGGAGTTATGTTTCACATTATCATATTATTTATTTATTTATATATTTTTTATATGCTTCGTATATATATATATATATATTTAAAATAAAACTAACTATTTTATGTATAAATTGTCATTATATGTATTACATTACTTGTTAGGTTATTTTTGTTTTTACTAATAATCATTTTTTTGTACTGTTTCTTTTTATATACATATTTTATAATAATTTTAAATATAGTTTATTATACTTACTATATTTTATTTATCATATTTTATTTATTATTTTTTTTACCGTTTACTATTATTATTTATAATTTTTATATGTATATATTTTTCGCTAAAGTTTTTTTAAATTTTTAATAGACCTACTATATTATTATTTTTATATACCATAGTTTTTTTTATCGAATTTTTTTATACTAAATTATTATTATTTATTATTTCTCACTTTCACTAATTTAGCATTGTTATTTTAACTTTACTATTGTCACTGTATATATATACATCATCATTCGACAAATTATTTTCGCTTCTATTAGGCATTTTCGTATCGTTAATATCTTTATTGCTATGTTTGTTATGTTATTATATTTATTACTATTGTTATAATTATTGTTGATTTTCCTTATATTTACTATATTCTAGGTATTGATATATACACTGTTAAGTTTATTATTATACTGCTATTTTCATATTCCATGTCATCATTTTTTTTGTGTTGAGTTTCAACTGCCCCAAATTCATTTTATTCAAAGATTTATCCTCGATTGTTTTCAAAATAAAGGCAATATTCGATATCTGGGATCCTCGAGAGGATTGTGCCCTAACTTACTGAGTACCAATTTTCCTTGTTGAACCTAAATAATTGAGTACCCTTCTTAAATCTAATTGTATGAGGTTCAAATAAAAACCTATTCTTGAAATTTGGGATGTTGCACCCTAACTTACTGGGTGTGGCATCACGTTATATTGAGGGTAGTGATTTCCAAAATCAAGGCAACCTTCGGTATTTGGGAGTTCTGAGAGATTGAGCTCTAACTTCATCGAGTTCTAATCTTTCATGAGTCCGGAGGACCGAACATCCTTCTTTCGAACCTTCATACATGAATTTTAAAAATCGAAGACCAACTTAGTCCCGAAGGTCTGAAATGTTGGACCCTAACTTACTGGGTATCGCATTCTCTCCTTCGAAATGGGTAGGTCTTTACATGTTATTCGAATAATTTCGATTTTCTTTCAAATAAAAGGGATCGTATTCTAAAATCTTTTCAAATTTCGACATCAAGACATCAACTAATCAAATAGGTGCCAATTTTTGGGCGTTACGAGGGTGCTAATCCTTCCTCGTACGTAACCGACTCCTGAGCCCATTTTCTCAAACTTAGCAGACCACAAAGAATTATTGTTTTAAGAGGCTCAAATGTTTTATTAAAACGATTAATTTTAAGGTGGCCCAATCTCACCTTGGAAAAGATTGGTGGTGACTCCATTTACATTTTTAAAGTCGATCCACGTTTTTCAAAACTTAAAAATGGTTTCGACAAGTTTCATAAATAACAACAAATAGTTAGCCATATTTAATCAAGTAGCATCTAAGAAAAATTATCAATAAAAATATAAGATTACTAGAATTAATAAGTTAGAATTATATAAAGGGATAATATAGTTTTTTCCCCCTAAACATGACAACTAGGTCCACTTTGGTACCGAACTTGACAATTAGATTTATCTTGGTCTCTGAACTTGACTGTTAAGATTTGATGATGTGACCAGTGTTTTTGGGACATGACTGAATTGGTCGATTGGACCGAGAACCAACCAGTATATTGGTCCAAACAAAGGGGTTGAATTGATTGAATCGGAAACTGCTCGAAACCAATAAAATCGACAACTGGGATAAAAACCAATAGTTGAACATGTTGAACCGATTTTATATTTTTTTAATTTTTTATGAATTATTTATTTTTGATTTAATTATTGTTAGTTTAGCAGTTGAATCGATAAAACCGATTGAATCGCGAATCATTGGTCCAATTGGTTCAACCACCGATCCGATTATTAGGACATTGCATGTGACAGTATAAGATTGTATCATGTTATCTCGTGAAAATTTATTTAACTTTTTTTAATTTTTAAGTGATGATGTGGCACAATCTCAAATTATTATATCATCAAACTTTTATATTTTTCAAGTTTAGGGATCAAAATGAATCTAGTTGTCAAGTTCAACCACCAAAATAGATCAAAAAAATTGCATGTAATAAAGTGGACATAGTTGCCAAATTTAGGGACAAAAAATGATAGGTAACAATAATTAAAATTTTTTTAAAAATTAATTAAAAATTAAATCATTTGTAAAATGTTAGCCATCATTTTAAGGATTAATATTTGATGTACTGTGTCGATGATAGATCTTATGCACCATCGATTAATAATAAATTGACACATTATCACTAGTGTAAAATAAAAAAAAATTGAAGAGCTTGAAAATAAATACAATTAAATTAACTATAATTAAAAATTAACTATAATTATTTTGTTTCTTTTTAGGTTTTGGGTTTCGGATTTGGGATTTTAGATCTTGATTTTCGTTTTTGCTTTTATATATGTTTAATAATTATAATTAATATTTATTTTTAAACTCTTCAGTATTTTTTAATTTACACTGATAACGATGTGTTATCTTTTTATTTACTGACAGTGTATCAAATATTTTCCTTATTTTTAATCTTACATAAAACAAAGTTGAAAATAAAAACATATGTTACACAACATCTGCAGCACTGAATATATTCAAAGAGGAAAAGTTGGTTGATGGTGCGCTACCGACTACATAATCGAGTGGTTAGTACATAACAGATGCAAGTATATTCAGTGGCGGGGTCGGGATGTTAATCTTGGGGGAGAGGCAGGTTAAAATTAGATGAGCTACATGACAATCGATTTAAACATATAAACAATCGATTCAAAAGAAGAAGAAGAAGTATTCCACCATAACTATCAATTCAAAAGAAGCAATATTCCAACATAACAATCGATTTAAACATATAAAGAACGATTCAAAAGAATAAGAAGTAGTATTCCACCATAAGAATCGATTCAAAAGAAGCAATATTCCAACATGATAATCGATTTAAACATATAAACAATTAATTCAAAAGAAGCTGTATTCCAACATGACAATCGATTTAAACATAAAAATAATCGATCCAAAAGAAGCAATATTTGTGGGAAATTGCAAAATTCTTAAACCTTGGGGGGCATACTTATATTTTTGGAAGGGTCATAGTATATCTACAAAGAATTAAATTGTAAAAATTTTAAACTTTGGGGGAGCCATGCCCCCTAGGTCTCTACTAGGCTCAACCATTGAGTATATTATTCAAAATTTTGAATTTTTATTCATATATCAATACAAATATTATAGGAAAATATTGGAGAAAACATAGAAATTTAAATAACATATATCAAGAATCAAGATCATGATTTTTTCCTTTGGAAATTTGCATACTTTCCCCATATGATATATATAGATATATAAAAATATTTCAAAATTTAATTATATAAAGGGAGAGATGGTCGTTGTTCATGTAGAATAAGCATCCAATCCATTTTTTCTGTAGGTTCTTTGGCCACGGTGCTGTTCAATGCAGTTTACTGATGCGCACGTGTTGATATTCAGAATTTCATCTATCTTCTTTTATTTATTTGGAGTTATGACATATTCACATGGCAATTTGCACGGACTCTTCGTATTGTACATGCGTGAGCCATGCCGCCTGCTTTCAGCTGAAACAAGGGTCCGACGTTTTTAAAGTTTGTTTTTTAATTAGCATTGAGTTCCATGCATGGGCCTTGGTTTACACCATTAAATGACAAATTAAGCACTTCTTTTTTCTTACTTGAAGATCAAGAATCTGTCTCCTCAAACAGATCATTAAGAATAAAGAATGTGTTACTGTTGAGTGAAATGAATCAAGAATCTATAAATAATCTTTTCTTTGGTCATCCCGTTGACATGGATGTAGCTAGTTAGGTTCCGAGAACCTATTGCTTAGTTAATAATTTGACAAATCCACTTGTATCTATTCCTGATCAAGAACATGTATACGGCTTCAAGTTATTAATTTGAAAGGCATTGAAAGAACTTAAATTAACCACATTCATTCCTTTTTGTGCAAGCCTAATTTGAGTGGAGTTGTGGATTATGTGCCGTTAATAAATATTTCGGCCTCCAGCAGGAAGCTTAAATCAGTCATTGCGATTATGTTGAACGACTATCTCCTTAGTCAACAAGCGAGTAGCTAACCCAGCCCCCAATGGAAAATTTTTTGTATACGTGTTTTAAAATCTTTTAAATTTTAAATTAATAAAAAAATTACACTTTAGTCCCCTTAAAAATAATAAAATATTAATTTAACCTTTTAAAATTATAAAAATATAGACAATTAAAATGGTAAAACTATATTTTTACTATCGTAGAAATTATAATATAATTTCGATCCCTTAAATTTTTTTTTGGCTTTGCCCCTGTTAATCAACACAATAAATAAAAATTATATTTGAAACTTTATTAAAAAAAAAAAACAAAGGAACAAATAAAAACTTCAAAAGTGGTGGCATATACTAACTTAGGTCACATATTTACCACTCGCCGTGACATTCACTTGGTTATTTGTATACCAATGAATTTCAATGGAAATAACAATTGAATGTTATGTACTAATATCTTTACGGTTAATCACCTTTTTAAATAGTTGTTATGTTAATTAATTTTGATTATGTTTTAATTATAATAATGAAAATGCAATGTTTTGAGGGGGTCTGGTATCGTTAATGAAACAACGCGTATTGGCTCAGAATCATTAGAACAAAACGCACCGTTTTGGGAAGTAACCATTGTTAGGCTGTAATCGGTTGTTTCTCCTCTTTATCATGAGGAAAGGACATGAGAATTCGTTTATGAAATGAAAAGGAAATATTTCTCTCTTCTCCTCTCATCTTTCTGGGTTATTCTCTCTTATTTCTCTGCTAAATTCTTTGACGATTTCTTAGTTCGTTACAAGGGTATCAGAGCTCATGCACTCCTCATGGCTAATGATGGTGTAGCCACTAGATTGTAGAAGGAAATAGGAAAGCTTCAGTAGGAGTTATCTGAGCTACGTGTCGACATTGATACTAAAATGGATACGCGCCTCAAGGAGTTTCAGGAAGAGTTTAAAGGTTATATGAGATTTGAGTTGTATTTCTTGCTTGAGTAGTTCCTTGGTCAACCTCAGTATGTGGGAGTTGGAAGTACCATTCAGAGTAAGGTGAAGGGAATTTTGGGAGAGTCCCCTATTGTTTTCCTCATTGCGAGTCCTTAGTCTTGTCTCCTAAGTCAGACTTGGGACATATGGGTCCATTTGTGTGATGCATTACCTTAGAACCAAAGGTCAAGCTGTTCAGGTATGATTGTCCCCAATTTGATGGTGATGATTTCAAAGGGTGGTGGTCTAAATTAGAACAATTCTTTGAAGCTGAGGGAGTGGAGGGTCATACCGTGGTTCGAATGGTTAGGTTGCATTTGGAGGGTAAGGCCTTATATTGACACCATTTCTTTGCTTAGCAATAAGGGGGCTAACATCAATTTACTTGGGAAGTTTATGCACGAGGATTGCAAGCTCGATTTGGATCTAGCATTTACCAGGAACCTATGAAGGAACTAGTTTCACTCAAACAACAAGGTACTGTGGACCAATTCCATGATCATTTTGTAAGTTCACTAAACCAAATCCATTTTCCTGAAAGGCATACTTTGAGTATCTTTATAAGTAACTTGCGACCTGAGGTTAGTCAGTATTTTAAGTTATTCAAACCTCAAAATCTAGTTGATGGATACTTAATAGCTGACAAGTAGAGACCATTTTGAAGGGCACATCTAAGAAATACATACTTTTGAGTGAGGGGATGGTGTTTCCAAAACCATGTTCATAAATTCTCCAGGTGGGGGCACGGGCTACTCGAAATCAACTTACCAATGGTCTAAGGCTGTTAGTGTTCATACTGGCACACAAGCTATAAGGAGCTCAGCTACTATAGCTCTAAATTTCCAACCAAGTCTATTTCTTAAACAAAAATGGATGATAGGAGGAAAAATGGTCTCTACTTTTGGTGTTATTCTAAGTACACACCAACCAGAGTTGTAATAAGGCACAGTTATATCAACTTGTGATTGATCCACTGGAAGAACTATTGAATATATCGAAGTTAAAACCACTGAGGAATTCTAGGACTATATAGAACAATTAAAAGTAGAAGAATCTATTGCAACTCCTTCTTCTCCGGTCTTATCCTTGCATGCACTACAAGGTACTTAAGGTACTCAAACTATGAGGTTAGCAACTTATACTGACCAAGTGGAAGTGATACTTCTGGTGGACACATGTAGTACTCACAATTTCATTTATTCCAAGTGGAAGTGAAACATACTTCCAAAATAAGCTTATAACATGACCAATTATACACAAACATTAACATCATGATCAAGCTATTTTTGCATGGCTATATATATAAAATTTCAAAACCAACCATATCCAAACGAGCCTATACATGCCATATGCCAAAAGTATAAGCTTTCAAAGTGCTGAAATAGCGATCGATAGTGTGATGATGTTCCAAGACGATCCTCGAGCTAGTAGCTAGCTTCCAAAATCTATAAAACATTGAGTAAACACACAAAATAAGCTTGAAAAGCTTAGTAAGCCATAAGCAAATAAATCATCAAAAGAACATTTACATTTTAATTCTAGTTGGCCGAATATAACCAATATCACATACATATATAATCACCTTTTATCATGTAAAATTCATATTACCACATCAAGTACTATACTTACCTTAATCTTTCATGAAATATAAACTTCAGACGCACCTGAATCATTTAGATCAACTTCACATTCGATCTCAATTCAACATTGCCCCTTGAACCATTTGGAATCAATAAGGATACTCGGATAGCTCGGAAAGCTCATACAATACCAACCTCCCAGACGAGGTTTTACTTGTAATTTAATATTGATGCCACTGTCCTAGACAGGGTCTTACGTGAAATCATATACGATGCCAATGTCCCATACATGGTCTTACACGTAAATCTCAAGTCGATGCCAACATCCCAGATGTGGTCTTACACGAAATCACATACCAGAATCCTATGTCATGACATATGTATCCTAACTATTCCTATGGTTCGTACGAAGCTTTCGGGCTCCATAATTCGATCGATTCATGCTGGTAACAAATTATTCCATGCTAAATTCAATTCAACAATGTAGTTATACATACATACAAATCAATTCGGCTATGTACAAAATAAATACATTCAATTTAACATCATTTATTCACTTATGAACTTACCTCGTACGGAGACGAACGGATTGGGACGACTATTCGACAACTTTTGATTTCTCCCGATCCAAATCCGATTTCCTCTTTTCTTGATCTTAATTAATACAAATTTGACTTGTTCAATCATATATTTATTCAAATTCATCCAAAAACACATAAATAAGAAAATTGCACTTTAGCCTATAACATTTCACATTTTTCACAATTTAGTCTCTATTTCACAAAACACAAAATATTCAAAATTTCACCACACCCAAGCATAGCCAAATTTTACTTAGGTCCCTAGCAGCCCAATTCTTTCATTTATTTCACATTTTAACCCCTAAATTTTCAAAATTCACAATTTAATCCTTAATATACATTTTTACCAAAAATCACTTAATTAAACATGATAATCTATCAACATATATTTATTTTTCATCATCAAACAACAAAAACCACAAGCTATCATCAATGTCAAATCATGAATACATCAACAAATTCAAAAATTCAAACATGGACTGGTTAGTATTCGAAGCAACGATCTCAAAAACGTAAAAATTAGAAAAAATCGAGCTAAATACATACCTTAATCAAGCTTGGACAAGGCTGGACCTAGCTTGTTCTTTTTCTTTCTTTTTCTTTTGAAGTTTCGGCCAAAGATGAGCTAAAATGCATGGCCATTTCAGGTTTATTTTATTTAATTACATGTTATTTTACTTTTTTCTATTTTAACCTTAAGTATTTAATTAGAAAACTATTTAATGGTTGTCCATATTTGTCCATGCATATTTCTAATGGTTAAATTACATCATAAGGACCCCACATTATAAAAGCCATAACAATGTAGCACTTTAACAAATAGCTAGCCACTTTTACATTTTACGCGATTAAGTCCTTTTATAAAATCGAGCACATAAACGATAAAATTTTCACACGAAATTTTCACACATATCAAATAACATGCTGTAAACACAGAAAATAATATTAAAATATTTTTTGACTCGAATTTGTGGTCCTAAAACCACTGTTCCGACTAAGGTCTAAACCAGGCTATTACAACTCTCCCCCCTTCGGGATTTTCGTCTCAGAAAATCTTACTAGTGAATAGGTTTGGATATTGTTCTCTCATAGCATCCTTAGGCTCCCACGTAGCTTCTTCAACCTCGTGTTGATGCCATAAGACTTTTACTAAAGAAAATTTCTTATTTCTCAATTCTTTAACCTCACGATCTAAAATTTGGATCGGTTCTTCTACGTATGTCATATCAGATTGAATCTCAATCTCGGACGGGGAAATCACATGCGAGGTATCGGATCGATATCTTCGAAGCATCGATACATGGAAAACATTGTGAATTTTCTCTATCTCCTTCGGTAGAGCTATTCGATATGCCATTGGACCTATTCTCTCGGTGATCTCATATTGCCTGATGAATCTTGGATTCAACTTGCCTTTACGACTGAATCGAAGTATTTTCTTCTATGGAAACTTTCAAAAACACTTTATCCCTGATCTAAAATTTAATATCTTTTCGTTTCAAGTCTGCGTACGATTTCTGAAGATCTGGCGCTGCTTTCAGACTTTCACGAATCACTTCCACTTCCTGTTCAATCTTTTTAATCAGGTCCACCCCGTGAATCTTATTCTCGCAAAGCTTTGTCCAGTACAAGGGTTTTCGGCATTTGCGACCGTATAAGTGCCATTTTTATGCTCGATTGAAAGCTATTATTATACGCAAATTCAACCAATGGCAGGTATCATTCCCACGCACATTCAAACTCAAGAATGCAATATCTCAACATATCCTCGAGTATCTGAATAATCCACTCGGATTGACCATCCGTCTGTGGGTGAAAAGCAGTACTGAAGTGTAGCTTCGTACCTAATGCATATTGTAGTTTCTACCAAAACCGCGATGTGAACCTTGGATCTCTATCTGAAACAATAAAAATAGGTACTCCGTACAATCTCACAACCTCGGAGATAAACAACTCAGCAAGCTTATCGAGCAAATAATCCATGCATACCAGAATGAAATGAGCCGATTTGGTCAGTCCATCAACCACTACCCAGACTGCATTTTTCTTACTCGATGACAGAGGTAAACCCGAAACAAAATCAATCGTAATTCTATCCCATTTCCACTCCGGAATCATAATTGGCTGCAGTAAACCAGACGGTACTTGATGGTCAGCTTTGACTTGCTGACAGATTAAACATTTCAAAACAAATTCAGAGATATCACGCTTCATACCAGGCCACAAGTAAAGCTGTTTCAAATCGTTATACATTTTTATACTTCCCGGATGAACAGATAACTGACTGCAATGAGCTTCATTTAAAATCATCTAAATCAACTCTGAATCTCTCGGGACACAAATTCGGCCTCTGAATCTCAAACAATCATCAGTACCAATCCAAAATTTTGAATCAGGTTCGAATCACATTGAGCTCGTTTTGCTAACATTTCTTTATCAACTTTCTAAGCTTCACAAATCTGCCGTAAAAACAATGGTCTTGCTTTCATTTCAGCTACAATCACACCGTCATCAGATAGAGCTAATTGGGTATTCATCGTACGTAAAGCAAACAAAGATTTCTGACTTAAAGCATTAGTAACAACATTGGCCTTTCCTGGATGGTAGTCAATCAGTAGTTCGTAATCTTTCAACAATTCCAACCATCTCTACTGGCGTAAATTCAGATCTTTTTGAGTCCTCAAATATTTTAAGCTTTTGTGATCAAAATAGACGTGACATTTCTCACCGAACAGATAGTGGCGCCAAATCTTCAATGCAAACACAATAGCTGCCAACTCCAAGTCGTGTGTCAGATAATTCTTTTCATGCGGTTTTAACTGTCTCGAGGCATAAGCTATGACTTTGCCTTCCTACATCAAAACACAGCCTATACCATTCAAAGATGCATCACTATAGATCACGAATTCTTTACCTAATTCTAGCTGAACTAACACTGGAGCTTCAGTCAACAAAGCTTTCAACTGATCAAAACTGTTTTGACACTTTTCTGACCACTCGAACTTAACATCTTTCTGAGGCAGTCTCGTCATTGGAGTTGCAATCATAGAGAAACCTTTTACAAACCATCTATAATAACCAGCAAGTAACAAAAAGCTTCGAATTTTGGAAACATTTCTAGGAGGCTTCCAATCTAGTATTGCCAAAATCTTGCTCGGATCAACCCGAATACCCGATGCTGATACAACATGTCCCAAAAAACTGACTTCTCATAACCAGAACTCACATTTACTAAATTTTGCATACAACTGATTATCACATAAAGTCTGTAACATTATTTTCAAATGCTTGGCATGCTCGGTTTCATCATGGGAATTAATTAGGATGTCATCAATAAGCACAACCGAAAATCGATCCAAATACGGTCTAAAAATTCGATTCATTAAATCCATAAAAGCAGCAGGTGCATTAGTAAGTCCGAAAGGCATAACAAAAAAATTGTAATGTCTGTACCTCGTACGAAAAGTAGTTTTCAGTACATCAGAGTCTTTAACTCGCAGCTGATAGTAACCTGATCTCAAATTTATCTTTGAAAACACAGTAGCCCCTTTCAACTAATCAAACAAATCATCAATCCATGGCAAAGGATATTTATTCTTTATAGTCACCTTATTGAGCTGTCGGTAGTCGATGCACATTCTCATAGTTCCGTATTTCTTTTTCACAAACAAAACTGGTGCACCCCAGGGAGAAAAACTCGATCACGCGAAGCCTCTATCAGTCAATTCTTGCAACTGAGCTTTCAATTTTTTTTAATTCGGTCAGTGCCATTCTATACGGAGCTATCAACATCAGAGTCGTCCCTGGCACTAACTCAATACCAAACTCTACCTCTCGGATCAGCGGCAAACCCAGTAATTCTTTAGGAAACACATCCGGATACTCACACACAACTAGTACTGATTCAATCTTCTTTTCTGTCACTTTAGAGTCAAGTACATAGGCAAAGTAAGCTTCACAACCCTTTCTTACATATTTCTGAGCTAACACTGAAGAAATCACTGCCGGTAAACCGTTCAGATCATTAGACTCAATCCGAATTATTTCATCATTCTGGCATCGCAAATCAATAGTCTTCCATTTGCAGTTCACAATAGCATCATGCAACGTTAACCAATCCATACCCAGAATTATATCAAATTCATCGAATGACAACAAATCAAATCGGTCGGAAAACATGAATCTCGAATCATCAATAGACAGTTCTTACATACTTTATCAACCAAGACACACCAGCCTAAGGGGTTCAATACTCTAATCACAAATTTAGTAGACTCTACAGGTAAAGTCTTATTGGATACTAATGTTTCACATACATAAGAATGAGTCGATCCAGGATCAATCAATGTAATAACCCTAGTATCATAGAGAGTGAAAGTACCAGTAATCACATCTGGAGACGAAGCTTCTTCGCGAGCGCGAATAGTATAAGCTCTGGCAGGTGCATGAGCCTCAGATCTAATAGTTGTTTCTTTAGTTCCCCTCTGTCTGCCACTCATATTACCCGTGTTTCTGGGTGGTCTACTCGAGCTAACATGTTACTCAGTCTCGTATTTTGCACTATGTTTTGCTCAGCTAACTCAGGGCATTCACGAATGAAAATGATCCATCGATCCACATTTAAAACAAGCCCGATCATTCAATCTACAACTGGTGGGATGTTGTTTACCATAATATTGTTTGCACTCAGGTTGATTCGGTCGAATATTACCAACACTAGCTACTTAGGTAGCTCTCAAGCTCACAGGTGGCCTGTCTCGATCACGTTTAGAATAGCCCACAGTAGCCTTTGAATTGCTAAAGTCATCTCAGAATTTATTTGATGCCGACTGAAATGTTTTACCCGATGATCTTTTTCGCAAATCTCTAGCTTCGAAATCAGCTTTTCTTTTTTATTTTCCGAGCTCTTCGGCTTTGCATGCTCACTCAACAAGTACAACAGATTCTTTTATTTCAAGAATCCCAACTAGCAACTTAATGTCTTCATTCAACCCATCTTTGAATCTTTTACACATAATTGCTTCGGTCAAAACATATTCCCAGGCATATCTACTGAGTGTCACATATTCCCGTTCATATTCTGTTACGGTCATTCGACCCTGTTTCAACTCAAGGAATTCTTTGCGTTTTTGATCAATGAATCTCTGACTTATGTATTTCTTATGGAATTCAGTTTGAAAGAACTCCCAAGTAATATGTTCTTTTGGAACTACTGAAACTAGTGTATTCCACCAGTGATATGCAGTGTCTCGTAACAAGGATACAACACATTTTATACACTCGTCAGGGGTACAGGATAGCTCATCAAACACACGGATAGTTATCAAGCCAGAATTCAGCTTGGTCAGCATCATTGCCAACAGTGACTCTGAATTCTTCAGCCCTATATTTTCTGATTTTATCAACCGGAGGCTTATTTAATCTCATTGGATCAATTACTTGAGATATTACAGGTATCGGAGGAGGATTAGGTAGGGGTGGGGGTTGTTGAACAGTCAGATTTGTACGAATATAATGTGTGAACCAATCGTTCATTATCTGGAAGAAGGCTAAACTAGCCTCTCCCTCGTGGCTACTCATGATAGGTTTAGAATCAAATTGCACTACCCCTTGAGTAGGAGCGAGTGCATTACTTTCTACGTCATCTACTACTGCTCGATCGGGATCCATTTGCTATACGAAAACACATTTTCAAATGTCAGGAATTATCACACTATCGCAGTATATTAATATGACATGTATAGCTAGACTCACACGCGCTACGTTAGTTTTAGAATCGACTAAATCGTAGCTCTGATACTAATCAAATGTAACACCCCTAAACTGTATCTGTCGCCAGGTTAGGGTTACGGGGCATTACCTGACTAAAACACAGTTCAGCTTGCTCATATAATTCATTTCATGTTCAAAAACATATAAATTTCTTTACAAATATTCGAACCAAATTTGCATACATCAAGCCAAGTTCACACATTTTTAATATATAGTTAATTAAAATCAAACATGCTATATTCATCAGATTACATATACAAACTATGCTCCAAAATTCAAACATATTAATATCATCTATTTAATCACATATTCAAATCAACTAACATGCATCGAAGTCATTATTCCTACTTAATAAATATAATATTCGAACCATATGAATTTAACATTAATGACACTCGCAAACTTAACATATTCAAGCATATATCATTACATTTCATATATCGAATATATGTCAATACTTCTATTTCATTAGATGTATATCAAATATATCATTTCATAACTTTTGCACATGCGCATATTAAAACAAATTAAACCATATTACACTGTTTAATATCCATTCACATATGCGACATTAGTAACATTACAGCATGACCGAACATACCAACTCATATATATATCAAATCATAGCTATCTTATTCCATTAACTATTTAATAAACATATCAACTCACATCTATCATGCACAATCGTACATTAATCTAATTTAAGATATCCCACACGGCTTATTAAACATACATATATAATTCAAAAACAAACATTACTAAATATCATTATTACCAAATTATGTGCATTTCAATATAGCACTTATAACCATTTTCTTTAGAACACGAATGCCAAATTAAAACAAACCTATTCTATATGCTAATATCATACAAATTAATTTATCATCTATTCGACTATCAAATTAGCCACAAGAAAATCAAATCAATTTCACAACTCAATTCCAAGCTAATATATCACCTCATAATCAAATAACTAAATAAACATATTACTTATTAACTACCCAAAAGACAAACAAACATACCTAAAACATATTCATCATTTTCCATTTAAAAACCGTACCTAAACAACCAGTATACAATCAATAATATTTTCATAACTTAGCTAATATAAACTTATCATAATTAAAAACATGTCCATCACCACATTAACATTACATAACAGAATTGTATAACCAATACATCATACATATATATCATGAAAGATACTTCCAAAATAAGCTTATAACATGACCAATTATACACAAACATTAAGATCATGATCAAGCTATTTTCGCATGGCTATATATATAAAATTTCAAAACCAACCATATCCAAACGAGCCTATACATGCCATATGCCAAAAGTATAAGCTTTCAAAGTGCTGAAATAGCGATCGATAGTGTGATGATGTTCCAAGACGATCCTCGAGCTAGTAGCTAGCTTCCAAAATCTATAAAACATTGAGTAAACACACAAAATAAGCTTGAAAAGCTTAGTAAGCCATAAGCAAATAAATCATCAAAAGAACATTTACATTTTAATTCTAGTTGGCCGAATATAACCAATATCACATACATATATAATCACCTTTTATCATGTAAAATTCATATTACCACATCAAGTACTATACTTACCTTAATCTTTCATGAAATATAAACTTCAGACGCACCTGAATCATTTAGATCAACTTCACATTCGATCTCAATTCGACATTGCCCCTTGAACCATTTGGAATCAATAAGGATACTCGGATAGCTCGGAAAGCTCATACAATACCAACCTCCCAGACGAGGTTTTACTTGTAATTTAATATTGATGCCACTGTCCTAGACAGGGTCTTACGTGAAATCATATACGATGCCAATGTCCCATACATGGTCTTACACGTAAATCTTAAATCAATGCTAATGTCCCAGACGTGGTCTTACACGAAATCACATATCGGAATCCTATGTCATGACATATGTATCCTAACTATTCCTATGGTTTGTACAGAGCTTTTGGGCACCATAATTCGACCGATTCATGCTCGTAACAAATTATTCCATGCTAAATTCAATTCGGCAATGTGGTTATACATACATGCAACTCATTTCGACTATGTACAAAATAAATACATTCAATTTAACATCATTTATTCACTTACAAACTTACCTCTTATGGAGACGAATGGCGGGACGACTATTCGACAACTTTTGATTTCCCCCGATCCAAATCTGATTTCCTCGTTTCTTGATCTCAATTAATACAAATTTGAATTTTTTAACCATATATTTATTCAAATTCATCCAAAAATACATAAATGGGAAAATTGTACTTTAGCCCTTAACATTTCGCATTTCTCACAATTTAGTCCCTATTTCCCAAAATACAAAATATTCAAAATTTCACCACACCCAAGCATAGCTGAATTTTACTTAGGTCCCTAGCAGCTCAATTCTTTCATTTATTTCACATTTTAACCTCTAAATTTTCAAATTTCACAATTTAATCCTTAATATACATTTTTACCAAAAATTACTTAATTAAACATGATAATCTATCAACATATATTTATTTTTCATCATCAAACAACAAAAACCACAAGCTATCATCAATGGAAAATTATGAATACATCAACAAATTCAAAAATTCAAACATGGGCTAGTTAGTATTCGAAGCAACGATCTCAAAAATCGAGCTAAACACATACCTTAATCAAGCTTGGACAAGGCCAAACCTAGCTTGTTCTTTTTCTTTCTTTTTTTTTTGAAGTTTCGAACAAATATGAACTAAAATTCATGGCCACTTCATGTTTATTTTATTTAATTACATGCTATTTTACTTTTTACTATTTTAACCTTAAGTATTTAATTAGAAAACTATTTAATGGTTGTCCATATTTGTCCATGCATATTTCTAATGGTTAAATTACATCATAAGGACCCCACATTATAAAAGCCATAACAATGTGGCACTTTAACAAATAGCTAGCCACTTTTACGTTTTATGCGATTAAGTGTTTTTATAAAATTGAGCACATAAACGATAAAATTTTCACACGAAATTTTCACACATATCACATATCATGCTGTAAACATAGAAAATAATATTAAAATATTTTTTTGACTCAGATTTGTGGTCCTGAAACCACTGTTCCGACTAAGGTCTAAACTGGGCTGTTACATTGGTGGTCTTTAGTTGGTGTCTGGTGATAAATTATCCAAGAGTTTCAGCATGTTGGTTAATAGTCCTTGCCCTATGTTGATGTCTGCTTGTGCTCAGGTTACATTATCCTTGGTACAGTCCAATTCAAGCCCTAAATTGCATTGTCTTTTGCTGGAGTTTAAAAGTTCCAAACTCCTACTAACCTTCTCCACATAGGTCACAAGATCATCGAATACCATTGTAGGATGAAACCAAGTGGTTAGAGTAATGCCCTATAGATATCCTGGTATACAATAGGCTGGGATTGAGAAACTGGTTTAGAAAATGTTACAAGTAGGTGTAATTAGGGACAACAGTAGTCCCTTCGCATATCCGATTGTCATGGTTAAGAAAAAAGATAGGAGTTGGAGAATGTGTGTTAATTATAGATAGCTGAATCAGCTCACCATCAAGGACAAATTTCCCATACCAGTCATCAAGGAGCATTTAGATGAACTGGGGGGGCAACATTTTTATCTAAATTAGACCTACATTCTGGATATCACTAAGTCCGAATGTATGAGCAGGGCATTCATAAAATTGCTTTTAAAACCCATGAAGAACACTATGAGTTCATGGTCATTCCCTTTGGCTTGACCAATACACCTTCCAGCTTTCAAGCCTTAATGAACTAGATGTTTAAACTGTAACAGCCCATTTTTCAGTGAAATCGGAACAATGGTTTTGGGACCACAAATCCAACCCAAAAATATGATTTATTTTTATTTTATTATATGGTCCATAATATGGTAGATATGTCGTGTGAAAATTTGGATACGAAAATTTTATCGATTTAGTACTTAATTACGAGAACAGCTAAATTGCAAAAAATGCGAAAGTTGAATTCTAGTAGCTATAAGGATCAAATAGCTATGGAATTCAAAAATTAAGGTCCTCATATGGTAATTAGAACATTAAGAAAAGTACGTAGATTTTCTTGGTGACTCATCCACGAAATTATAGAAAAATGGCAAAGACTAAATTGGAATTTAAAATAATTAAATTAATTAAAAGATGATGAAAGAAAATATCATCTTATTATTGTCATCTTCAACCTAAAATTTTATGAAAACCTTAGGAGAGAAAGGGAAAACTTTCAAGGCTTAATTAGGTAAGTTCTCTTGTCACGTTTTTAGTAATTTTGGTATTTTTGAAATCGGGATAGCTTAATCTCTCTATTTGAGGGATTAATTTGAAAAGTTATCAAGGTATGAAAATGGGTCATGGATGTATTATGCTGGAAATTAGAAATTTAAGGTAAAAAATGAAAGATTATTTGTAACACCCCAAACCCAGCCCAGACGTTATGGCCGAATCTGGCGTGTCACATCAAAGCATTGTTCAAAAATCGAGTTGTCATTAAAAGTTTATTTCTAAAATTAAAACCTTTTGTACAAGGTTAGCAAATCATCTCGTCACAAACATTTGCCAAAATATTTGCCTTTGGAATATTAATCCAACTTAAGTCGCGGCAGCATTTTAAAAACTTTGTTGTTTAAAGCTCGTGTTCTTTAGAAAACCGTGAATATTTTGAAAACTCGAGTTTTCCTAAACTAGTAGTTTAATATAAGAAATCAAAAGCCCATTGAAAGTTAAAAAACCCCAAACGGCCTTATTACATAATTAAAACCCAAATATGAAAGCTTAAATAAATTGAGTCATTTACAACCAATCTGCTGACATGTGGTCACCACTGAGTCCCTCGCGGCTCCAAATCGTCTAAGGCTAGGGATTACCTGCGCAGTTAGACAGAAAGGGTGAGTTTGCAAAAACTCAGTGTGTAATCCCCTTAGTAGAGTGTGATCAAGATATCCGAAATAGAAACAGAAAGCTTGATGCGGGCACGAGCCCTTTAATGTAAAAAGCGATACAATTTAGTTCAGAGCATAGGTGGCTAAAGCTCAATATGAATCACTTGGGTCTCAGCCTAAAACGAAACCAATTGAGCCTAACCCATATCAATAAACGAAGGTCGTGGGCCTTAGCCCATTCTGTAATCGATGTCGATGCATTTATGCGCATGATTCCAGCCACCCAACCAACTCACCACCCGTACCAACCAACTCACCATGTGGGGATAAAATCGATCCACCCAGCCAACACACCAAGCTTAGCACTGGTTGCAGCACTAAGTCAACAGAACGGCTATAAGCCTTAAGTATCACAGAAAGGCTAAAAGCCTTGTACAGAACGACTACGAGCCATACACTTCCTCCGTCAATAATCACCCATCCCCATGCAGAATGTCATGTCATAACATCATATGTGAATGTAGAATATCATGCTCAATCATAGTTATATATAAATCATATAGCAAACCAGTCATACATAATATAAGAGCATAACAGACATTTTACCCTATAGGGGTATTACGGTCATTTTACCCTACAAGGGTATTATAGTAATTTTACAAACTAGGGGTATTTCGATAATTTTACAAACTGGGGGTATTTTGGTAGTTTTACAAACCAGGGGTATTTTGATAATTTTACAAACCTGGGTCTTAATGACCCAACCGTAGGTCCATCGTCGCCTCGAGCGACTTAAGTAACCTAAATAGACATAACGGTACAAGTAGGCCTAAAGCCCCTAACTCGGCCCAAGTGGGCCTACACTCTCGTGTGGCCCATTTAGCCCAATTCTAGTCACGGCTATGCGAACACCATAGCCCAGTTCATTATTTATCACTTACCATGAATTTAATCTGTGTGGGGCCCACGAGCCCATTAGGCCTACACGGCCCATTTTGGCCCAATGAAGCCCTTAACGACTTATGCCATGCACACGACATGACAAGCCCAACTACTTCCCACATAACAGTTAGATTTACACAAGCGGGCCCACGGGGCCCATCGAAGCCCAGAACAGCTCCAGTACACAAGAACGCTCGTGGCGGCCTCTACAGTCTATCGCCCCTGATCCATGGGCTCGATTTACCACATGAGCGACCACACGCTCGTGAAGCCTCAAATGCTGAGGTTTTGGCTTTTCGGCTTTTGCCGACTTCCAACAAAGTTGAAGGGCGTGAATACACACCTGTTTATGAGAATGCGCCGAAGTCCACGATTACCAACCTTGGCACATCTTGCATTGAGTCTTAATAACTTTTCCCCTCACCAACTCATCTGGTTCGCTCTATTTAATGCTAGCTTCTCACCAATTCTCATGTTAGCTTCCCGATTTGGGATTGCTTTGAACCATTAGGAAAATTCCTCATTCTTATGACCACTTCAACCTCAGAGTTCCAGTCCAACTCCACTTCCCACACAGCTCAAATAGCAAAATAAATACTCCATTGTGCATCCCAAGACTTGAGCCTTAGACATCACAGTTACACAACACGCGACCTTACCACTCCACCACAGGCTCTTTCTCTGTCATATTTTATCCTCAATTAATTATAAGGTCTATAGGCCAAAGTCCAGGTTCCTTTAAAAGAAAAACCAAAATAAATTACAAGAGCCAAGACTTGAACCCAGGCTCCCTTACAACCTTAATGACGCCCCAACCACTAGACCACATGCTTCCTTGTGTCATTTACTTAACACAATAATTTAAAAGGCCATCATCCAAGCATCTAGGGTTTTATTCACTTAAAACCAAAATTTTTGCTAAAACCGAGGTTTGAACCCAAGATTTCTCCAACACTTCTCAGAGCCATAAACCAATAAAGCAGACATTTAATTGTGTCATTTCCTTACATAATTAAATACTTATATACAACCTCCTTACGGACCCATACTCAAGGCCCAATACTTCTAGGCCCAAATTCAGGGCGTTACAATTATACCCCCTTAAAGAAATTTCGTCCTCGAAATTTCCAACCATCAGAATAGTCGCACAACCTAGCCTACCATTGCGCACTCTGATCCTAATCATACAAGCACGTACCAAACCATCTATCCATCGGAGCAGATAAATAACACATGCATACCATTTTCAGAACATACACAAAAAAAATACAAACTCTAGCTTTACATGTAGCAATACTGTCTAATATCTAAATAAATCACAGTGTTTCTATCTACTGCTTTTCAATGAAAACAAACAACAATTTCAAAAACTTATGGATTCGTCGCCGGAGACTCGGTGTGCCACACTTTCCAGAACTATACCTCAAAACACTTTACATATTTGGAAACAACCTCATGGAATGCAAAATTTTGAAAACCCATTCCATAGTTGAGTTTTGTAACTTGGCTCTAATACCACTAAATGTAACACTCCAAACCCAGCCCAGGCGTTATGGCCGAATCTGGCGTGTCACATCAAACCGTTGTTCAAAAATTGAGTTGTCGTTAAAAGTTTATTTCTAAAATTAAAACCTTTTGTACGGGGTTAGCAAATCATCTCGTCACAAACGTTTGCCAAAATATTTGCCTTTGGAATATTAATCTAACTTAAATTGCGGAAGCATTTTGAAAACTTTGTCGTTTAAAGCTCGTGTTCTTTAAAAAATCGTAAATATTTTGAAAACTCTTTTAAGCTTGTCATAGAAAGGATTTAGCCCGGACAAGTAATCTCGATACAATACCTCTCGAGCATATGTTATGATTTGGGTTTATCCTGGACTGGTAACTCTATTTGAGCTCTTTTAAGCATACGTTATATAAAAGATTTAGCCTGGACTGGTAATCCTATCACACGACATGTGGCTCGAGAGTGTGTTCCTTGGTTAAGTACCCTAAGGGGTAACTTCGATAAGAATTGATGGACTAATGAATCATACACTTTGAGTGTACTATTTGAGTCTTCATCGAAATTTCAATGATTCAACGGACATAAAACTCTTGAGATGGCATGAAAATCTTGAGATGATATAATAATGAATTGAAAGAATATTGCTTGATGAGCTCATCTATTCTTACTTGATGTGTATGGAGACTTTGTGAATAACATGTTTGATTGAATGTATGTCATTAGACAATTTAGCCAAATGGATGGAAACATAACATTGTATGCCTAAGTTTTAATAAATAAGATTGGTAAGTTTAGTTTTCATTATACAAACTTACTAAGCATGTAATGCTTACTCCGCTTTATTTTTCCCTGTTTTATAGTGCTCTGAAGCTCGTGAAGGTTGGAAGATCATTGGAGCATCGTCACACTATCAACTAGCATTTTGGGTATATTTAGTGAAATCATTTTGGATATAATGGCATGTATAGGACAATTTAGCTAATCTTGAAATGTTATATTAGTAAACTAGCCATTGGAATCGCTAGTAATGGTTCATTTTGATATTTCTAAGTAGGCTATTATGATATATGTACACATGTGCTAAGTTGAGTACATGTGATCAAATGTTGTTATTGCCTAAGTTAAATCAAGGTAAGTTTATAAACACTTGTGCTTGTAATGATATGTCATGTTAAATGATGAAATTACCTATTTTGAATGCTTGGAATGGTTGGTATTGGTTGTGTCTTTCAAGTGCAGGTCTTGGGTGAAAATTTGGGTGAGAAATGAAGCTTGAAATGGCTTCATTTTGTCCACACGGGTAGACACACGGGCGTGTGTCTAGACCGTTTGTGACGCAAAGCCTGGTAACATGGGCATGTGGTTAGGCCATGTGTCCCCTGCACCTTAATTTTGAAAAACAGAATACTCAGAATTAGGCACACGGGTAGAGACATGGGGGTGTGTCTCCGCTGTGTGTGCCACACGGCCTAGAACACGGGCGTGTGTCTTGGCAGGGTGAAACCTGCACCTAATTTTAAATTAAATTGATTAACCACATGGCCTAGCACACGGGCGTGTGTCATAGCCGTGTGTGCAAGTTAGAGAGTTACACAGGGTCAAACACGGCCTCCAACACAGGTGTGTCCCAGGGTCACACGGGTGTGTCCTTTGGACCATATGGGTGTGTGAACCCTGCACCTTGGAAAAATTTTGAAAAGTCATGAAAAATTCTTAGAGGTTTTGATTTAGTCCCAACTCTATTCTAGTACTCGTATTGGGCCTCGAGGGCCCAATCAAGGGATGTTATGAATGATCTTGGTAAATGAATAGTAATGCTCAATTATTGTAAAATGTTCTGAATATTTTAGTAATGCTCCGAAACCCTATTCCAGCGATGGATACGGGTTAGGGGTGTTACATAAACAATTTCTTGGAAAGTTTGTCTTGGTTTTATTTGATGATATCCTTGTCTATTTCAAGGATTGGACTGATTATTTGAGGCATCTGAGGGAGGTTATTCAACTATTAAGGGACAACCAATTATATGCCAAGAAGTCTAAATGTAATTTTGGCACAACACAAGTTGAAAATTTTGGTCACCTTATAGTTGCAGGTGCTATTAGCATGGACAAGTCCAAGGTTGAAGGGGTACTTATATGGCCAGTTCTTTACTTTGTGAAGGACTTGAGGGGATTTCTTAGGTTATCGAGCTATTATAGACGATATATTAAAAGATATGGTGTTATAATTGCTCCCCGTACTACACTCCTTAGGAAGGGCATGTCCTGGCATTGGAATAATGCAGCTCAATCAGCTTTTCAAGCACTCAAGGAAGTCATTGTATGGCACCAGTACTATTTCTTCCTTATTTTACAAAACAATTTTATGTTGAGATAGATGCGTATGGCCAAGGCATTAGGGCAGTCCTAAATAGAAGGGTAGACATGTGGCTTATTTCAGTAAGGCCCTTGATGTTAGGCACCAAGCCTTATCTATCTATGACAAGAAGATGATCGTTGTCATCAAGGCTCACATTTTTGAATCTTATGCTCATGACTCTAAGCTCCAACACACTTTTAAGGAACTGCAATCTAAACAACATCACCACCCTAAATTTTCATGGGATGGGGCACTACTTCATATGAAAGGAAAAATAATGTTAGGTAGCAACACTACACTAAGGACGACACTTTTTGATTTGTTTCATTGCGGCACCATTAGAGGCCATTTGGGAATGCAGGCTACTCGACATCGATTGGCTAGCATGGTGTATTAGAAGGGTTTCCACCATGTATGAAATATGCTATAAGAATTATGCAAGTATACACGTCGAATCAAGTAGTAAAGTGACGAGTGAGTATTGTTCCCACGGGATCAGATTGAGGTACTAAAGTGTTCAAGGTATTATAGTAAAATGCGATAATGCTATGTTATGGAAAAAAAACAATGATAAGTATGCAGTGGCAATTAAAGAAATAGTGATGTATGCAATATGTGGAATTAATGAATACTAAGAAATGCTATGGCAAAACAACAGAGAAATGTAATGGCAATTATAAGAATATCTACATGAATGATATGCAATGAATAAATAAATGACTAAGAATGCTATGGCAAAGCTACTATGGCAAAGATAAGGATTACTAAGAATCTACTTTTCATGTTAGCAATGCCTTAGCAAAATCATTTTTAACTTACTGCCTAGAAAAGTTCTAAAATGACCTACTTTTTTCGAGAGCAGAAACCTCAAGTTACCTTGCTTGTGTTTTAGGCCTTTAATATGGTACCCTACACTGTTCCCTTCTGTAACACCCCTAACCCATATTCGTCACCGGAACAGGATTATAGAACATTACCGAAGTTTATAGATTAAATACAAATAATTAATGACATTTATTATTCATATTGAAAACCAATCATATTCAATCATGTTGTCCCTTAATTGGACACTCGGGACTCAATTTATATATTAGAAACAAGTCAGGACTAATTTGGGGTCTCAGAGAATTTTTCGCAAAATAGTCAAAATTTCCTTATGTTCAAGGGACACATGCCCGTGTGATCAGGTCGTGTGGCTCACACGGCCAAGTGACACACCCGTGTCTTAGGCCATCTGGACATTTGATGTGAGGTACGCGGCCGTGTCCCAGCCCGTGTTCAAATTAGGGTAGCTACTGACTTGAGTCACAAGGCCAACCACACGCCCGTGTGCTAGGCCGTGTGGACAATTTAATTTTTGAAAATTAGGTGCAGGATTCACACAACTGAGATACACACACATGTCTCTGCCCGTATGAATAATTCTAAGCATTCTATTTCTCAATTTTTAAGATGCAGTAGACACACAGCCAAACCACACACCCGTGCATATGATTGTGTGTCACACACGGTTGAGACACACGCTTGTGTGTCTATCCTTATGATAAAATAAGACAATTTCCAAGTCTTATTTCTCACCCAAATTTTACCTTGTACCTACATTGCCATTTTAATACATTTCCAAACCAATTCAAGTCATTTGAATAAAGGCAAATACAGGTATTGTGTTTAACATATTAGGCATATATGTTCGGGTGATTAAACTTGCCAAGTTTGCACTTATGTTTATATGTAAATTTTATCAATTATAGTAATTCAAATCCATTCATCATATGGTTTACACACCTTTCACCATAAAACCAATTTTTATCACACATCAACCATGATAAGACCTTATATAATTACATCAAAGTATGTTTAACACTAGCCATTCCAATGACTAGTTACAACCAAAATATTTTATCATTTAATCTATTTAACCTATACATGCCATTATATCAAAAGTTAGCTTATTTCATATACCGAGAGATCCAAGGGATAGTGTGATGTGTATCCGACCAATTCCAACCTTCACGAGCCTCCGAGTACTATAAAATAGGGGAAAATAAAAAAGTAAGCATTTAATGCTTAGTAAGTTCACATAATGGGGATTTAACTTACCATTCATTTACGTTTAAGGTAAGCATATAAAAATGCGTCCAAGAAATTTAGTTAATAGCCTAAAATACACAACTTCATCAAACATGTTAGTCATTGTTTCACTTAAATTTCAAGAATCAAATATGAGCTCATCATATAATAATTTTCACATTACATGTACATTTATATAACAGAACATTTCAAATTCAATTTAACCATGTCAAAACTTTACCCGTTGAATTTATTTGAAATATCAATGGATATGCTCATGTAGTACACTTAAAGTGTACAAATTATATCCACGGGTACCCATTAGGGCACATAATTAGGAAGCACTCTCTCGAGCCATATAACAGGATGTTCATGTGAGCCATGTAACAGGAAGCTTATTTAGGCTATAACAGGGAACTCGTAAAAGTTTAAAACAGGAAGATCATTGAACTTAACAGGTAACTCCGAAGAGTTATTATCAGGGAGTTCTGGATAGCCATATAACAAGAAGTTCAAGGGAGCCATATCAGGAAGCTCAAAAAGATCCTATATTAGGATGCTCATAAAGAGCTGTGTTTGTGTTCGCAATATATGCAGGATCACAACCGATCATATAACAGGACACTCACAAAGAGTTGTGGTAGTTTGCAACACATGCAGGATCGCTCCTGATCAGGATGCTCGCAGGAACCATATAACAGGGGGCTTGAGAGGGCTTATAACAGGATGCTCTTTCGAGCTATGGTGTGTTTGCAACATATGCAAGACCACAACCAATCGGGAAATCTTGTATCCATCAAATTCCATCTATTCAAATGGGAATTATACTTATCGAGCAATATCAGGCATGTAATTAATTTTATACATTAAACATTTATACAGTTCACACATATTCAACATTCAATTCCAAACATATTAATATACATGATCTAGTTACACGAACTTACATCAATAAGCGTTCGTATACAAGGATCTACTAATCCAATACTTTTTGTTTTCCTTGATCCAACTCCGTACTATGTCTATCCAGATCTATATAAATGAATTTAACATCAATTTAATCCATTTCATACTCAATTGAATTCAATTCTCACCCTAGGCAAAATTACCATTTTACTCCTATAGTTTCCACAAATGATGATTTCGTCCTTAGGCTCAAAAAATGAAATTCGTGCAATTTAATCCTTATTCCAGGCCTAAATGATTTTTACATATAACATTTACAGTACATATATTTCACAAAAATAAGAAATTTTCCATAAATTTTACATCTTTACAATTTAGTCCCTAAATCACAATTTCATGAAAATTCACTTTACAAAAGTTGTTTATCTATCAAAAACCTTTCAATTTCTACCATAAATTTCAAAATTTCAGCAAATTCATCGATGGAAAAATTTTAATACTTTGATAACTTTACAAATTAATCCCCAAAATAGCTAGATTAAGTTATTCTGATCTCAAAAATATAAAAATTATTAAAAATAGGACAAGATTACTTACCCAATTAGGCTTGCCTGATTTTCTTTCTCTTTCCTAGGGTTTCCATCGAATTTGGGGAAGAAGATGAAATAAAATGATGATATTAGATATTTATTTTATTTATCATCTTTTATTTATTTCAATTTCCAATTCAACCATTTTCTTTTTCTAATTTTCCATAGATGAATCATCAAAAATATCTACTAACTTCTCTTAATGGTCTAATTACCATATAAGGACCTTAAGTTTTGAATTCCATAGCTATTTGATACTTATAGCTACTAGAACTCAACTTTTTTCTTTTATGCAATTTGGTCCTTTCCATAATTAAACACAAAATCAGTAAAATTTTCTTATCGAAATTTTCATACGTCTTTCCTATCATGATGCAGACCATGTAAAAATTTTAAAATAAATTTTCTTTCTAACTCGAATTTGTGGTCCCGAAACCACTGTTCTGATTTCATTGAAAATGGGCTGTTACACCTTCTGTATGAACGTTGCTCTATGTCTAGAGTCTATTACAAGTATCTATCAAGTACTTGCATCTATCATTCAACCAAGGTCTAACTAATCTTATCTTTTCACAAATCAGATTAATTTAAGGGTAAGCTACATAGTCGACTATGTCTAAGAATTGCACACATACATTAAAAAAAATAAAATAATTGAATGAAACAGTAAAATAACTCTAATTTATACTGCATCTATTAAAGAAATTTAAAGTTTCATCAAAGTAATCTCAACCCTATGAGAATTAACTCATAGGTTGGCAAATAAAGTTAAACTCAAACATCATTTTCATCACTATTATTCACGAAGGAACATGTTAGAAATAAGGGGAGAATGTTGGGAAGACATTGTTTGCTTGTCCAATCCACACGCCAACTGCATAGTGTCCTGAGGTGGTTGAGAAGGGTTGCCTATGCCTTTCCTCTTTCTGTCTCTATTCAGCCGCTACCTTCTAATTTGCCTAAGGATCTCTACCCGTAGTTATGCACCCTATGGTTTTCTCATTTGCTTCATTTTAAATTGTTATTTTTCTTTTTCAAGATAATTCCAACAACCGCAAGATTTATATTTTCCTCTTTTCTAGGCAGATTCATCTGATACAAGTAGAGTTGGGCTGAAACTGATATGCGCTGAATGCTAACTGGACATCTTCCCAGCTTGCTATGGCATATGAGCTGGCAATTTGACCACTATTTTTCCCTGACAAAACTTCACTCATTTATTTATTGGTCCTCATCTGGCACTTGCCAATACCACGAAACAAACCCTTCCACGAGTAATTAAAAGCACCTAATATTTAAATGCAGCCCAAGTTATAATGCAATGCTAAAAATACTAATGAAATGTCCGAAAATGCAACTAGATGTACTTAGGAACATGCAATTAACTAGGTCCCAAGGCATAAAATATAACTCTTTTCAAGAGTTATCAAACCCCCAAATGAGTTATTGCTTGTCCTTAAGCAAAATATGCATGAATGCCAACATTTTGCCAATGCACCAGACCAACTCATACTGCCAGGTTATTCGAAGAACAACAAGTACATCAGTTCTCAATAATATCCCTTTTTCCAAAAACTCGTTCGAGTGTCAAAGGCTTGTTCAACGAAGGTAGTACAAAAAAAAATTCCCTAAATAGAAAATCTCCTAAGTTTTCATGTATTTTCTTTTTTGGCCTATAGCAATCATCTTTTAATTTATTTATTTCATTTATTACCTAAGCATAAGTTATTTGCTTTAAGTCTACTCATAATATATTAATCATATTTATGCTTTTTTTACTTTTTTTCTTTCGTATTTTTTTGAATGAATCAGTATTATTGTTATTATTAGAGGATTTAGCATGTCACGAAATATTTTAACTTGATAATTACAGTGGAGCATACACTGAATTGTCGAGTACTCAATCACGTCACAATTTAAATCAGAAGTCACCGATGAAGCTCAAACTTTTGACTAAAAAGATGGATGGAGCATACAACTACCTCATTAATTACTCAGTCCTTTTTACTACAGTGGAGTACCTCTAATTTTATTTTCATGAAACACACGCTTGTTTAGACTCACCTTTCTAATCAACAGCATGACGAAGCAAACAAAGTGATGCTCACCTACTTGGCAATTCTAAACATTAGAGTGCCTGTTGTCCTTTATTAAATAATGTTGTGGCAATATAACTAATGCTTGGCTTTAAAAATTCCTAATTTCATTAAAAGATAACTACTATATCGCCCCTCAAAAAAAAAAAAAAAACAAACAACACACTGAGTATAAGACATCTTATCTTTAGGAATTAATTTTCAAGCATTCTAACCCAAGCTAACTCACCTAATCCATTATCACATGTTCTAGGTATATCGAAAAATATAAACTCATCATCGAACATCATAAGTATAAAATGTACTTCTTATAGACAAAATAGTACTTCGGTGGTTACAATGCAGTGGCAAAACATCCATATTATATAAAGTGCATCTGAAATGCACAATACTCCCCCAAACCTAAGGGATGCATTGTCCTAAATGCATGTGCATGCAACAAAAATATAGCTTTGGATAGACAAATGTCATGGCAAAATGAAATGAAATGCATGATCATTAAAAGAAAAGGGAAAAAAAACTTATGTGGCTTGGGCTATATTATAGGTACTTTATTCAATTCTTCATGTGGACTTACGGACACTGACCTTGTATCGCATCTTCCTTTTCAAGGGGTTTACATCTTCGCCTTCCTTATCAATTTCTGTGAGATCATCGATCAACTAATCAATCACACAATCCTGTGTAGTCACCAAGGCTGGTGGGGATGGTGGTACAGGAGTTTTGCCTTTTGTAGTGGCAGGAGTTGTAGCAATAGTAGGGTCATTCTGTCTTTCCTTTCCTTCTTCTTTATCCTTACTAGGCTTAATGAATGTTGTCTTCTTGGTTTCTTTAGTAGCTTGTCCAATATTAGCATGGGTCTCTTCATTTTCTAAGTCAGCTCTGGTAGTAGTTGGAGGTGGTTCTGCTTCAGTCTCAGCAGATGGGAGCAAAACCGTAGGGTAGATAGGGAATTCGAGCATTGGTTTCAAAAAATTCTTTTGTAAAGATCGCTTAATTTCCAAATCTCTATCCCTCACATAAGACAAAAAAATGAGCCTGTTGCTCTTTAGGTTGGACCAACTATTCAACTAGTTGGCACTGCTGACTTTCAAACAAGGACATCCTTTGCTCTAGTTGCTTCAAGGAATTCAATATTTGTTGGTCGAATGAGCCCCAAGGGATTGAGCGTGTTGCTGTAAGAACGCGCGTGGTAGTAAAAGCCTGACTTTGTTGAGTTGCCGAGGCAGTATCCATGCCTCAAAGCTTGGCAAAAATTGCCCTTATTAGTCCACCGTTATTAAGAGTAATATCCTCAGCATCAGTAATAGGAACATTAGCAATCTTGCATAATGTAGTAACAAGAGAAGGAAAATTTAAACTTCCGACATTCTTCTCAACATAATGATGAACTTTCTGAAAAATGATACTTCTCACATTAGTCGTTCTTCTTTTTATAATAGAGTGCAATAACAATATCCTTCCTTTGGAAACAATGGTATTGTGTGTGGATGGCATAAAATTTCCTAACCAGTTTCAGTGAAACCCTTTCAACAGTGTAGTATTCCTGACTAGAGAAAATCCATTGTGTGCCCTCGACACATAGATCCTTCAAAACTTGTATTAAACCCTTAGCTATGATGTTGTCCACAAACTCAATATGTTCATCTTATACCTCTTTAAGGCCAAATTGGGCATATATATAGTCCTCATCAAATGGTATAGAGGTACCCCTCACATAGATGAAAAGAGAATCAGGGGAGTTCATATGGGCATAGAACTCCCCAACTACTCTGCCCAATACATCCTTTGGGTGCAAGCAAAAAATGCCCCACCCATGCTGCGCTACCATCATCGACAAAAACTCGTCATACCCCATATAAGGTTCATCCTTAAATAAGAATCCTTGCTTAAAATAAAATGGACACTTCAGAATATTATTTGAGTACCTTGTAATCGCAACAAAGTTGGAGAATATCTTCAGTTGAGAAACGTCAGTGCGCGATGACTCTATGATTTTAGAAGCTTTCTTGACTTGAGCCATTAATAAAGAACAAAGAGAAATAATTAAGAGATGCAGTGTAAAGAAAATGGAGTAGAGGTTGAAGATAAAGAAACCGTAAATGTGAGTGTTTTATGAGAAACGTAAAATGTGAACAGTTGGGGAGAGGGAAATAAGGGGATCCGTGATGAAAGTTTTAGGGATGATGAAACGTGCTAGAGAAGTTTGTGATGTGGTGAAAATAAAAGAAAGAAATTATTGGGGGAAAATAAAATGACCTAGCCCTACACTATAGGTTGACTCTCTAAGGCTCCCCAAAAATTATTAGTTTAATCTGCTCAATGACTCTCTCCTTTGGACATTTCTACTTGGTCAACCCTTGATAGTTTAACACCTCATCACCTAGTTTGTCACAACATAATACTCCTCTGTAATGCCACAGCAACAATCCTCCCCGTACACACTAAGATGTTTGGTCTTTTATCCTACCTTTGAATAGTTGCACTAAAAAATCAGAAACGAAATAAAAATTTAACACAACCAACGAATAGAAATAACTAAAAAAAATGAAATTATAGTAAAGAAAATAAATAAAATAAAATAAAAAATTTCTAACTCAAGCATTCCGAGGTTGATGCTCTGCTTATCACGCTCTACATGAGCACCTCAGTAGTGTTTGAAGCGTTGTCCATTAACTTTGAAAGTAACACTCATTTTCATGTCTTTGATATCAACCACTACGTGTAAGAATACATGAACTACTTCAAAAGGACATGACTATCAAGATTTCAATATACCAGGGAACAATTTGAGTTTAAAATTAAATAGTAATACCTTTTGTCCTGGTTCAAATTGCCTTGGCATAATTCTATTATTATGCCATCGCATGGTCTTTTCCTTGTGTAGTCTAGCATTTTCATATGCTTGTGCTCGAAACTCTTCCATTTCATTCAACTCTAACTTTTATTGCCAGTAGTGGCCTAGTCCATGCTCACCTTATTGATAGCCCAAAATACTTTATGCTCAAGCTTAACATGTAAGTGACATGGCTTCCCAAAAACAAGTTTAAAAGGAAAAATCCCTGATGGTGTTTTAAATGCAGTCCGATAGGCCCACAAAGCTTCATCCAGTCTGGTGGCCCAATCCTCATGAGATGGATTCACCACTTTTTCCAAAATTTGTTTAATTTCCCTACTAGAAATCTCAGCTTGTCTATTTGTCTAGGATGATATGTCGTAGCAATCTTATGATTCACCCCATTACTGTGCAAGGCATTGGCCACCTGTTTATAATGAAAATGGGATCCTTCATCACTGATAATGGCTCTAGGTGTAACAAATCTTGTAAAAAGGTTCTTATGTAGGAACTTAAGTACTGACTTAGCGTCATTAGTAGCTAGGGCTACTGCTTCTACCCATTTAGAATTATAATCTACCACCAAAATTATGTATGATTTCCCTACTAATGGTGGAAATGGACCCATAAAATCTATTCCCCATATATCAAATAAGTTAACCTCCAGTATACTTTTGTAGTGGCATTTCATGTTTCTTAGATAGAGTCTCTGCTCTTTGACAACGGTCACACGATTGAAAAAATTCATGAGCATCTTTGAATAAATTTGGCCAATAGAATCCCGATTGAAGCACTTTAGCAACAGTTCTCATTCTGCCAAAGTGTCCTCCATAAGGAGCGGAATGACAATGCTGTAAAATATTGTGTATTTCGTCGTTAGGGACAAACTTCAAAATGATTTGATCGACATAATGTTTAAATAAGAAGGGTTCATCCTGATAATAGTGCTTAGCATCATGAAGAAATTTCTACCTTTTGTGGGTGTTTAAACCAGGCGGCATCACACCACTCACCAACAAATCCACTATATTGGCATACCAAGGTAGTGCCTTGGCAAATAACAATTGTTCGTCTAGAAATAATTGTTTGATACAACTATCATTGCCATCTACATTACTCAATTCTAAGCTTGGCAAATGATCAGCCACTTGGTTTTTGGTCCCCTTTCGATCCCGAATTTCCAAGTCAAATGCTTGTAGTAACAATACCCACCTAATCAATCTCTATTTGGCCTCTTTCTTATGCACCAAGTACATAATAGTCGAGTGATCTATATAAACTGGTACCTTGGTACCCACTAGAAAAGGACGGAGTTTGTCAAACGCGAACACCATAGCTAATAGCTCATTTTCCATGGTGGTATAATTAAGTTGTGCATCCGTCAAAGTTTTTCTAGCATCATATATTGTAGGTAGTATTTTGTCTCTCTTCTACTACAACACTACTCCCACGACATAATCGTTGGCATCACACATGAGTTCGAACGACAAGGTCCATTCTAGAGATACTACACTTGGTGCTACTACTAGTCTTTTCTTTAGTTCCCCAAAAGCACTTAGGCAGTGTTCATTAAAGTGAAAGGGCCTATTTTGCTCCAATAGTATGCACAAGGGTTTAGATAACTTTGAGAAATCCTTAATGAATCTTCTATAACCTAGAAAACTTCTAACACCTTTGACAATGGTGGGAGGTGGCAATATTTCTATTACTTCAATTTTTGCTTTGTCTACTTCAATTCCTCACTGTGATATCCTATGCCCTAAAAAATTTCCTTCACGAACCATGAAGTGGTATTTTTCCCAGTTTAAGACAAGATTTGTCTCTTCACAGCGGCACAGAACCAATTCTAGATTTTTCAAACAATCTTCAAAGTCATTACCAAATACAGAGAAATCATCCATGAAAAATTCAAGGAATTTCTCCACCATATCTGAGAATATCACCATCATGCAATGTTGAAAAGTTTCCAGGGTCTAACATCCCGAAATAAGGCCTAGTTAGAACAGTGGTTTTGGGACCACAGATCTAACATTTAAATATTTATTTTATTATTACGAGGTCTATAATATGAGAATATGCATGTGTTAAAGTTTCATGAAGAAATTCTTTGAGTAAGGTGACCAATTGGAAAATAGGGACCAAATTGAATAAATTGTAAAACTTGGATTCTAGAAGAAATTTTATGAAATTGATTTAGATTGTTAAATAGAAGGTCTTAAAGAGAAATTTTACCAATTTCTAAGTTTTTGGACAAAAATGGGCTTATATGGATGAAATTTCAAAGAAAGGGCTTAAGGGCATTTTGGTCATTTGGCATTTTAATGAAATAAAATGGGAAAAAGAAGGAAAAAATCAACCATTCTTCTTCCTTGTCCAGCCAAAAATTTGGGGTTCTCTATAGCTAGGGTTTTCAACATTTTCAAGCTCAATAGTAAGTGCTCCCAAGCTCCGTTTTTAATGTTCTTTGTATTTTTGACATCCCGGTAGCTTACTCTCTCTATTTCTACCCATATTTCATGCTAAGTTTTATGTCTAAAAATTTACCAATGCATGAGTTACTTGTATTTTGATTTTTTATGGGGGAATATGAAAGTTGGATGTGAGTTAAACATCTTTTCCTAGGTGATTTTCATGAAAAACCCCTAAAAGGACCTTTTTGCAAAAGGTGTAAAATGTGTGGTAGAAATGGGAAAGAATGGGAAAATATGGGCTGTCATAAGAGGGAAAAGCATTCGGCTAGGCTTGGGTAAGGTAGAAAATGTATGCATTTCATTATACGAGCCTAGGGACTAATTTGTAAAAATGTGAAATGTTAGGGGAAAAACGGTCATTTAGATCGGGGGTGAAATTTAGACTCAAAAGGTACAATGTGATGCATTAATGATCTATTTTTATTATTATAGACTCTGAGGAAAAAATTTCAGCTTTGGTATATAGACACTTTTATTTTGTTCAATGACATGTATAGGGCTTGTGGTGTGTTTTGATATGTGTGTCATTTGATTTGCCAAACGCATGTAAATATATATCTAACTTCTTATATTTGGCCATGGGAATTTGCTAATTTTGAGGTAGGCTATGACCTACAAATCTATGCATGCTTATTTTTGCATGGGATGGCTTGACCATAATTGGCAATGAGTTACAATAATGAGCCAATCTTAAATGTGGTAATGAGACATGGAAACCCTTAATACAAAAAGGAAATTAACCTAGCATGTATAAAACCGATGATAAGAGGTTCACATGCAATGAGGTTTATCAAGATTATATATAAGGGTATAATCTGGCCTATTTATGTATTAAAGTAACCTATAAGTGTGCCTGGTTGTAGAGAGTGACTAAAGCCTTGGAAAATAGCCTAATAAGGTCCACACAGGTAGACACAGTCTAGGCCGTGTGTGACACATGGATCGGCCCTATGGGCATGTGGAATGGCCGTGCGTCCCCTGCACCTAAAATTTTAAGTCGGTGTCGAGCACGGGATAAACACACAGGCGTGTGTCTTGGCCGTGTGCCCCTAAATGCATGCTGACGTCATAAACAAAATACTCAAGTTTTCAGAGACGGGCAGCCACACGGGTGTGTCTAGGTTATGTGAAGGACACGGGCCAGGGACACGAGCGTGTGCACGGCCGTGTGAAAACCCCTATTAGTTCGAAATGAAAAATAATTTTCATAAATTCAACACGGGTAAGAGACACGGGCATGTCCCAAAGCACACAGGGGTGTTCATTGCCGTCACACGGGTGTGTGAGGCTTTACCTAGGAAAAATTTCTATAAACTTTCGTAAGTTCTCGGTTTAGTCTCAGATCATTCTCGACATATGTTTAGGGTCTTGAAAGCCCATAATAATGATAGTAAGATGTAATTGGATCTTTTTTGTATTGGAATAAAATTTTATGACCTGTATTTCCCAAAAATGTTCGTGTACATGTCTAGTAACGCCTCATATTCGGTCTCAGTCTCAGGTACGGGTAAGAGGTGTTACATTTAGTGGTATCTAAGCTACATTTTGTTGGTCCTAGGACTACCGTAGAGAGTATTGAGTTTCACTATAGATGCTATTATTCGAACATTGATAGTGTGACATCTCCTAACTGTTTAAATTGTTTTTGAATTTAGTAAATGTCTTCCAATCAAGCTCAAGATGAGTTCGAGGAAGCCAAGAGCCATGCTCCAACTTCCGTACAACGAGCTGTTTCTAGTAGTAGTAGATGGCTTATGTTTGAAGGCTGGGAAGAGGCCAGAGCCACCTTCTTTGACATATGGATGAATGGTTTAGAGACTATTTGAGGAATCACCCCAACATACCATGACCTCCCCCGCCCCCTAACCAACCTGATGAGGAATTGCCATGAGGTATGGCACCGGTAGGAATTGGTAAAGCCCCTGTAGATAAGCTTAGAAAGTATGGGGCTGATGAATTCAAAGCTAAAATCGATGATGATGCTGAGAAAGCTGAGTTCTGGCTTGAGAATACTACACGAGTATTGGACAAATCATCGTGCACACCTAAGGAGTGCTTAAAATGTTCCATGTCTCTCCTGAAAAATACTGCATACCATTGGTGGAAGACCGTATCCTCAGTGGTGCCAAAGGAAAACATCACTTGAGAATTTTTCCAAGCAGAGTTTAGGAATAAATACATCAGTCAAAGGTTCTTAGACTCGAAGCGAAAAGAGTTCCTAGAACTCAAACAAGGAAATAAGACTGTAGTAGAATACGAAAGAGAATTTGTAAGGTTAAGTCAGTATGCAACTGAATGGGTTCAAACCGAGTCAGAAATGTGTAAACGCTTTGAGGAAGGTCTGAATGAGGAAATCAAGTTGTTGATTGGGATCCTTGAAATACGGGAGTTCGCCGCATTAGCTGATCGGGTTAAGAAGGCCGAAGAGCTCAATAATGAAAGAAAAAAAGCAAAGAGAGAGGCTCGAGTTTTGGGCAAGAGATCCATCGATAAGACGCTCTCATTTCCCAAAAAGAAATAGAGAAGCCAACATGAACACTCTACTTCATCGGTAGGGTATTCGAGTAGAACGAGAGGCTCCAAACGACGTAATCAGAAGTCTTCTTCCTCGATGGTGACTAGTGTGGGGAGTGTAGATGACCAAAAGTCAAAGTGTAAAAGCTGTAACAAATTTCACTCCGGAGAGTGCCGAATGAAGTGTGGTGCATGTTTCAGATGTGGTTCTTTTGACCACTTTCTCAGGGACTGCCCAGAGCGAATTGAAAAAGAAGTGGAAGTAACCCCGAAGTTGAGTGCTCCCATTACACGAGGTAGACCTCCGAGATATCCTAGAAGTGCTAGTGGCAGTCAGGTTGCGATTAAAGACACTGCAAAATTAGAGGCTCGAGCCCCGGTAAGAACGTATGCAATACGTGCTCGAGAGGAAGCCTCTACTCCTAACGTCATCACGGGTACTTTTTCTCTTTTTAATACATGTGTTGTTGCCTTAATTGATCCAAGGTCGACGCATTCATACATTTGCATGAGATTGGTGTCTAGTATGAACATACCCATTGAATCTACGGAATTTATTATTAGAGTGTCGAACCCATTAGGCAAATCAGGTCTGGTTGATAAAGTCTGTAAGAATTGTCCTTTGACGATTCAGGGTCAATGCTTCCCGGCTAACCATATGTTGTTACCATTTGATGAGTTTGATGTAATACTTTGTATGGATTGGTTAGCCCTGCATGATGTAATTGTAAACTGTGGTAGCAAGTATATTGAATTGAAATGCCCAGATGGTGAGGTTTTATGGGTTGATTCAAGAGAATTGGGTACGCCGCCGGTTGTAATCACAGCGATGGTTGCTCAGAGATATATGAGGAAAGGGTACGAAGCCTACCTTTCTTTTATATGGAACACTAAGGAAATAAATTTGAAGATTGAGTCTATGCCAATAGTATGTGAATATCCAAACGTGTTCCCGGAAGAATTATCTGGGTTACCTCCTGAAAGAGATATCAAGTTTGGTATTGAATTAATGCCAAGAACAGCTCCCATTTCTATTGCTCCGTACCGGATGGCGCCAACCGAGCTGGAAGAGTTAAAAGTACAGTTGCAAGAGATGACAGATAAAGGTTTTGCAAGGCCAAGTTTTTCACCTTGGGGTGCCTCTGTGTTGTTTGTAAAGAAAAAAGATGGTTCGATGATGCTATGTATAGATTATCGACAACTGAACAAGGTGATGATCAAGAATAAGTATCCCTTGCCAAGGATCGATGATTTGTTCGATCAGTTGAGAGGAGCCGCAGTGTTCTCTAAGATAGACTTAAGGTCTGGCTACTATCAGTTGCGAGTTAAGGAATCAGACGTGCCTAAGACAGCTTTCAGGATGAGGTACGGCCATTATGAATTTCTTGTCATGCCGTTTGGGTTAACGAATGCACCGGCCGTATTCATGGACCTAGTGACTAGAATCTTTCGGCCATACCTGGATAAATTTGTCGTTGTGTTCATTGACGACATCTTGATTTATTACAAAGATGAGACAGAACATGTGAAGCATTTAAGGACTGTGTTGCAGACCTTACTGGAAAAACAACTATATGCTAAGTTTAGCAAGCGAGAGTTTTAGCTCTAAGAAGTTGGGTTTTTAGGTCATTTTGTTTCGGGTGAAGGCATTCGAGTTGATCCAAGTAAGATCTCTACTATTGTTGAATGGAAACCACCTAAAAATGTAATAGAGGTTAAAAGCTTTTTGGGCTTAGCTAGTTACTACTAAAGATTTGTGAAAGGATTCTCCATGATAGCGACTCCAATGACGAGGTTACTACAAAAAGATGTTAAGTTTGAATGGATAGAAATGTGTCAGCAGAGTTTTGAGAGGTTAAAAGCATTGATAACTGAAGCTCCTGTTTTAGTATTACCTGAGTCGGGAAAAGAGTTTATGGTCTACAGTGATGCATCCTTAAATGGATTGGGTTGTGTACTCATGCAAGATGGCAAGGTGGCAGACTATGTTGCAAGGCAGTTGAAGCCACACGAGAAGAACTATCCGACGCACGACTTAGAGCTTGCCGCTATTATTTTTGCCTTGAAAATTTGGAGGCATTATTTATATGGTGAAACTTGTTGTATATTCACAGACCACAAGAGTTTGAAGTATCTGATGACTCAAAAAGAATTGAATCTGAAACAGCGGAGATAGATAGAATTAATTAAAGATTATGAGCTGATCATTGACTATCACCCGGGAAAGGCGAATGTGGTCGCCGACACGTTAAGCAGAAAATCCTTGTTTGCACTGAGAGCCATGGACGCTCGAATAGGATTGCTTGATGATGGTTTAGTTTTGGCAGAGCTAGAGGCTAGGCCGACATTTCTGCTGGAAATTTATGACGCTTAATCTAATGATAGTGACCTGCAAGCTAAAAGAACTCAATGTGAGTCGGGTATTGAATCAGATTTTCGGATCGGTCCTGATGGATGTTTGACGTTCAAGGATAGGGTTTGTGTACACCAAAAATGATGAGCTTATTTTGAAAATCTTGCACGAGGCACATGATAGCCGTTTGTCTATTCATCTAGGAAGTACCAAGATGTACAATGATTTGAAGAAAATGTACTGGTGGAATGGTATGAAAAGAGACATTTCTGAATTTGTGTCGAAGTGCTTGATATGTCAGCAAGTCAAAGCTGAACATCAAGTACCTTCAGGTTTGTTACAGCCTGTGATGGTCCCTGAATGGAAGTGAGACAGAGTTACTATAGATTTCGTGACAGGATTGCCATTAACCCCAAAAAAGAAAGATGTTATATGGGTTGTGGTGGATAAGTTGACAAAGTCGGTTCATTTAATTCCGGTAAGAATAAATTACTCTCTTGATAGATTGGCCGATTTGTACATATCTGAGATTGTAAGATTACATGGGGTACCGCTGTCGATTATTTCAGACAGAGACCCGAGGTTCACTTTGAGATTTTGGAAGAAGTTACAAGAAGCCTTGGGTACAAAGTTGAGTTTTAGTACGACTTTTCACCCACAGACCGATGGTAAGTCTGAGTGGATGATTCAGATTCTTGAGGATATGTTGCGATGTTGCATCCTCGAATTTCAGGGTAGCTGGGAAAAATACTTACCATTGGTAGAATTTGCCTACAACAACAGTTTCCAAACGAGTTTGAAGATGGTGCCTTACGAAGCCTTGTATGACAGAAAGTTTCGAACTCCATTGTATTGGATAGAACTCAAGGAAAGTTAGATTCACGGGGTTGATCCAATCAAGGAAACTGAAGAAAAAGTTAAAGTGATACGAGACTGTTTAAAAATGGCATCGAATAGGCAAAAGTCATATACTGATCTGAAATAAAAAGAGATTGAGTTCCAAGTTGGAAATAGAGTATTCTTGAAGGTATCTCCATGGAAAAAAAGGTGTTGAGATTTGGCCAGAAAGGCAAATTGAGCCCGTGATTTATCAGACCGTATGAGATCACCGAAAGAGTTAGACTATTAGCTTATCGTTTGGCATTGCCACATGAACTGGAAAAGATTCATGAGGTGTTTCACGTATCTATGCTAAGGCAATACCGATCAGACTCCTCTCATGTGATTTCACCGACTGAGATTGAAATTTGACTGGACATGACCTATGGAGAGGAACCGGTCAAGATTTTAGCTCATGAAGTTAAACGGTTGAGAAATAAAGTTGTGGCTTTAGTAAAGGTTTTATGGCATCGACATGGTGTGGAAGAACTACATGGGAGCCGGAAGAAACCGTGAGAAGCCAATACTCGAACCTGTTTACTTGTAAGAGTTTCGAGGACGAAAGTCCCTAAGGGGAGAGAAATGTAACATCCCGAAATAGGGCCTAGTAAGAACAGTGGTTTCGGGACAACAGATCCGACGTTGAAATATTTATTTTATGATTACTATGAGGTCTAGAATATGAGAATATGCATGTGTTAAAATTTCATAAAGAAATTCTTTGAGTAAGGTGTCCAATTGGAAAATAGGGACCAAATTGAATAAATTGTAAAACTTGGATTCTAGAAGCAATTTGTATGAAATTGCTTTAGATTATTAATTAGAAGGTCTTAAAGATTAATTTTCCCAATTTCTAAGTTTTTGGACAAAAATGAACTTGTATGGATGAAATTTCAAAAAAAGGGCTTAAGGGTATTTTGGTCATTTGGCATTTTAATGAAATAAAATGGGAAAAAGAAGGAAAAAATCAGCCATTCTTCTTCCTTGTCCAGCCGAATATTTGAGGTTCTCCATAGCTAGGGTTTTCAACATTTTCAAGCTCAATAGTTAGTGCTCCCAAGCTCCTTTTTTAATGTTCTTTGTATTTTTGACATCCTAGTAGCTTACTCTCTCTATTTCTACCCATATTTCATGCTAAGGTTTATGTTTAAAAATTTACCCATGCATGAGTTACTTGTATTTTGATGTTTTATGGGGGAATATGAAAGTCGGATGTGAGTTAAACATATTTTCCTAGGTGATTTTCTTGAAAAAACCCTAAAAGGACATTTTTGCAAAAGGTGTAAAATGTGTGGTAGAAATGACAAATAATAGAAAATTTTGGGATTCCATAAGAGGGAAAAGCATTCGGCTAGGCTTGGGTAAGGTAGAAATTGTATGCATTTCATTATACGAGCCTAGAGACTAAATTGTAAAAATGTGAAAGGTTAGGGGCAAAACGGTCATTTGGACCGGGGGTGAAATTTAGACTCAAAAGGTATAATGAGGTGTTAATGATCTATTTTTATTGTTATAGACCCTGATGAACAAATTCTGAAGGTCAATTGAGGAAAACGAAAGGTTTCAGAATAATCGAAACACGATATCGAGACGAGAACCAGGTAAGTTCGAATAACTTGAAGTAAACTCATGATATGCCTAATTGCATGATTTATAAATGTATGATAATTGCATTTAATAATGACATGTTGATGAATGTCCCGGTTGAGGTTGAAAGGGAAGTTCGGTGGATAAACCATGATTTACATGGCTTGAGATCATGCATGTGTTGCATAAAGGATTTAGTCCAGACGGGTAATCCATTGATCTCAAATATAGAAAGGATCTAACCCGGATGGGTGTTCCTTGAGTGATCGAGCCTCTCGAAGAATATGTGTGCATTGTAGATTTAGCTCGGACGGGTAATCCAATTAGGGTTTGAATTTATCCTGGACTGGTAATTCAGATCCGAGCTCATTGAGAGTGCTTGTCATTACAAGGGGTTTAGCCTAGACTGGTAATCCCGACATCACTTTATGAGTTTATATTACAGGGGATTTAGCCTGGACTAGTAATCCCGCCGTAGGATGCGAGGTTCGCGGGAGTGCATACATGATATGATCGCTCTTATGATTTGACGGTAAATAGATAATCCATTGTGATTTCCTAGAAACTCAACAAGATTAATATGATGTGTATAAATGAAATGATGAATGTAATGCCCAATTTTGGCCCGGGCCCGTATAAACACAAAACCAAAAAATAATAATAAACAAAAATATTAACAGTCCAATAAAGGTCCATTAGCCCAAGTTACATAACCTAACATATTACAAACCCAAATTTGTAATAAATCCTGACCCAAATATAGTGGCCCAATACTTAAAATGAGCCCCAAATAGCCCGAAAGCCAAGCCAAACTTCGGCAAACCCTAGGCGAGAGGGTCTCGCGCGCGCATGACTTTGCATGAGCAGCAACCATCTCGCGCCACGCCATCCTCCGTACGGTGCCAGTGCCTCAGTAGCCACATCTCCTCAGCCTCCGTACCCTCCAACGCATCGCTCCGTACACTCCTCTTGGCGCCACGCCCGCACCCCGTATGCCAGCACACGCTCCCGTACCTGCACACCAAACACAAAGAGACAACAAACGCAAGAAAATAGCAAAAATAATTTGTATATTTTTATTTCTCCTTCTCTCGGCTATAAAGCCGGATATTATTTTCGATTGTAGGTCTCTTCGGATACAGATACGCAAAAAAAAAGAGGCAATATACGCAGATATACAATACAAAATTTAGCAAAAAAAGGTGATTTTGGGCGCTCATATGTTCTTTCTCTCAATTTTGTTTCATCTTTCTTGGCTTTGCATGTGTTTTCTGAGTAGAACGAAGTCAAAACGAAAACTTACCTTCGTGTAAAAGCCACCGGAATCCCTCGTCTTCGCCGGCATCGAAGTTTGAAGAGGTTTCGAGGCTGAAAGTAACAGACCATGGTGCTAGGATCGAAATGAGAAGGCAAAGGGACACCTTCGGATCGGCATTCATCATTTGTGAGAAGGAAATGGTGGCTGAGCGGCGCAAGAACCTTAGGGTTCTTTTCTATATTTGCTTTGGCCGAATGTTTGGCTTTAAGGCCCCTCTTAAACAACCCAAAACGGCACCGTCTGGCATTTGGGGGTCCGCGCGTCAACCCAATTGGCAACCCGGATCCGCGCCTTCTCATTCGAAATGGGAAATTAGAGCTCTGGGTCCTCCGCGTTCGCGCGAGCCTTCAATCGCGCCTTATGCGCCTTGTTTTTTTTTTTATTTGGACTTGCGATTTGTGTCTTGTTGCAATTTGATCCATGCTTAAGCACTGCGCTTCGGGGGATGGATTATTTCCATCTTGGGTCCCTACGCATTTACACGTGTAACATATCCGTCCTTTTATAGTTACTGCTTTATTTTCAAATTACATCTCTTGTTCTAATTTTTTTTTTAAATTAAGTCTATTCTCTTTGTTATTTCACTTCATGGCTTATTATCATTTCTTAGATGCATCCAATATTTTTTTTATTATAAGTTTTAATGGTTCGATTTCATTTTTCTAAATCATCTTTGTAATGTTTTTTTTATACACTATTGTATATATATATATATATATATATATTTTATATCAAAATCATTTTTTTTATTTCATATATATATATTGTTAACCTATATTATTTTATACATATGGATTTTTTGAATTTTTTCTTATATTTTGTTATGTAATCCTACGTAAATTATTATCGTACATATGTACATGTCTATATATATATATATATATATATAGTACCAAATCCATGTATTATATACATCTAGCCCTCCTTATATAAGTATGTTTAAGTTTATTATGTATATAATCTATGATAGAATTAATCTAGTCCTATACATGTCATTATTTCCATGTCATTTTACGTGTATTTGCTTTAAATATATATATACATACGCTATTTACTTTAATAGATTTTATTCAAAACACTTCTTGCTTTATGATTTATCAAGTATTTTCTTTATGTGTATATGAAATAATTTTAGTAACCTCATTCTTGTGATTTTAAAATTATTACTTTTGAATATTTCCTCACATTATATTACTTTGTGTTTATATAGTCTCTTATCTAAATGTTTGATATAGAGGTACGTATATACTTTTTAGACTAACTTAAAGTTTTTTATATATTGTTATTAATCTAATGATTATTTTCAAAGCTATCTATATGTACATATGTTTTATGAATATATTTTGTGTATCATGTTTTGCCATATATCTTCGTTATCCTCTTGTATTATATACTATTTAAATTTTCATGTACTTTGTCAACTCCTAAATGTATTTGTGTTTAAAATATTTTACGTACAATTTAATTCAAACTTTCATTTTCTAATATCTATTTCAAAGTTATATATGTATATTCCTAGTTTTTATTCAAAATTTGTCAACTTACATAGCATGAGTTTATTAATCTTATACCATTTTGACTTTTAATTTCTATTTTGTTTTGCATATATTTCGTTGTTTGTTCTGTATCGTAGCATATACGTTATCATTGCATGGTATTCATCTTGGTGATATGTCGATTATTACTCATACGTGTTTGAAACTAGGTTGTAATTTAGATTAATTATATTGCTTATTCTGCTAGTTGATTAATATTCTTATTCATTAAGCATTGTATCTCATATGTACCTATGGTCCCATGTCATTATTTTCTACTCGGTTTTCGAAATGTGGCTTTATAAAATCCAAGTTTTATGATTAATTTTGTTTCATTTCAAAAAATGCATTAATACATTTTAAGCTAGTTTATAAGTATTCATTTAAAAATTCTTTAAAACGAAGACGAGATTCAATGTTTGGCAATTCACGGAATAGTGCCCTAACGTGTTGGGTGGCAATTTCGCGTTTGCTCAAAATAATTGATTATCCCTTCAAAATTCCACTCATGCCTTTTAAAAAAAATCCTTTAAAACGAAGGCAATACTCAATGTTTGATAATTCCAGAATCATGCCCTACCGTGCTGGGTTGTGATTTCTTGTTTGTTCAAAACAACCGAATATTCTTTTAGGTTTTCACTCGTGTTTATTAAAAACCTTCCAAAATGAAGACAATACTCGTTGTTTGATAATTCGGGAATCGTGCCCTAACGTGTTGGGTTGTGATTTCTCGTTTTTTCAAAACAATCGAAGAGTCCTTCAAAATTTCACTCACGTTTTCTAAAAACCCTTGTAAACGAATGTGATATTCGATGTTTGGCAATTCGGGAAATAGTTCCCTATCGTGCTGGGCTGTAATTTCCCACTTGCTCAAAATAATCAAATATCTCTCCGGGATTTCACTCGTATTTTCCAAGGTGAGGCAATGGTCAATGTTTGGAAATTCGAGGAGTCGTGCCCTACTGTGCTGGGTTTCGATTTTTTGTTGGACTAAATAGTTGAACATCCTTTCGTGATTTTCAAATTATAAATTTTCGGACATCGAAACAAGAAGATTTTTGACAAATCAACTCGGGTTATTCAACTTTTATTAAAAAGAGCCACATTTCAAAAACATTTTTAATTTTAGACATAAGGACAATATTTAATCGATTTGGTACCAATTTTAGGCGTAGTGAGGGTGCCAATCCTTCCTCATGCGTAACCGACTCCCGAACCCGTTTTCTCATATTTCTGTAGGCCAAAATCGGTGTTTTAGTAAACTAAAAATGTTTTATTAAAATAACCGAATTCTTAGGTGATCCGATCACACCAATACAAAGAGATCGGTGGCGACTTCATGCATTTGTTTTTCAAAAGTCGATTCCCCCCTTTTTTAAATTAAAAATTTTTAAACCGAGGGATGGTTTTGACAGCTTGGCGACTCCACTGGGGACTTAGTCGAGCCATAGAAGTCGATTATTTACTGTCCTTTTGTCAAAGACCAAAAATTTATTTTCAAAATCATGTACCTTTAAATTGTATTTGATTGTGTGATTGTGCGGGTCTTGTAAAATAGCACTGCATTTCATCGCATGACCACTGTGGTCACACCTTCTAAGTAAGAGTAAGAAACTACGCTTTCGTGAGGTTTTCACCTCCGCATGGGCTAGTGGATTGCTTCTGGGGTACATCCGTACTTATGATTTCGTGAGATTTTCATCTCCGCATGGTCATAAGGAAATGTATCCCCCCGAACCGAACTCAATCTATATGAGCCTATAATGGGTGAGGATTGAGGAATCTGCTGGTTTGGGTACCCTTACTCTAGAACCGAACTACATACAGTGAACCTTTGGAGCTATCCTTGGGTGAAGCCGCATCAAGCCTTAGTATTTACCCATATATTGTGTTGAAATTATTGTTTATGTGCTTGCATTTTATCGCTATTATTTGATACTAACCTGTGTTTTGTTTTGATTGTCTTTTTGCATGACATTGCATACTAAAGGAGGTGTTAACCCGTGTTCAATTACTAAGTTAGAAAGTTTGACATGGAGAATGAATTTCTTAGTAAAGTTGAGGATAATGCAGCTGTTCGTGCATGGTCAGAGAAGCTACAATCTGAGAGAGGGGATAGCTTGGCGGAAGGATATATCTCCGAGTTGCAGGATTTCACTGGCGTCAATGTGGTACAGAATGAGCTGCAAGAGTTGAGAGACATTTGGGCTAGTTGGGATGAAGGGACCAAACAGTTGTTCTACCAAAGCTATGGTGATATATCCTACCTACTAGACATCAGAGTGGATAAGCATTTGGTCCGAGCCTTGGTGCAGTTCTGGAATTCTGCGTACAGATGTTTCACTTTTGGAGAAGTGGATTTAGTACCTACCATGGAGGAATACACTACTCTACTTAGGTGTCCAAAAATTCAGGTCCGAAAGACTTATGCCCGGGTTTTTAGTGGTCAGACTTTTGTGAAGAAACTGATGAGCATTTCTGGGATGAGCGAGCCTTGGGTCACCGCTCGGATTCAGCAAAAAGGAGATAGCAAATGTATCCCTTGGGAGAATTTACGAGATTTGATCTTGATGCATCTAGATGAAAGAAAGAGGCTCGATATATTTGCCTTAAGGATCTACGGATTAGTCATCTTTCCTAAGGCTTTGAGGCACGTGGACGAGGCGGTCATTGACTTGTTCGATCGCCTTGAAAAGGGAATCACACCGGTACCGGCAATATTGGTAGAAACGTTCAGATCTTTGAGCTCATGTCGAAAGACAGGTGAGGGGCGATTCATTGGATGTGCTCAACTGTTGTTGGTATGGTTTCATGGCCACTTTTGGAAGGTAGACAAAGTTTCTTATCGGGTCTTTTCTAAGAGTTATTTCCCATTAAAAGAAGAGGCAGCTATACAAAGGAGAGAGGATATCTCAGAAGAGAAGTGGATGGACATTCTTCAGAACCTCAAGGAGGAGGATATCGAGTGGAGAGCTTACTGGATGGTTCCTGATGAGATCATGTACCGATGCGGTAACTTTGATTGGGTACCGTTGTTAGGGATTTGGGGAGCTACCGGGTATACTCCATTACTCTCGTTGATGCAATATAAGTCGAGGCAGTTCGTACCCGCGACCCACGGACTTGCTCAAAGTGATTTCTCTTTTAGCGGTGCTCACTATAAGAAGAAAGTCCGGGAGCTATCGGATGCTTGGAAGCAAACTTGTTGAATGAAGAGGTTAGCCGTCGGTTCCATGGTAACACCCGAGTATAGCGAGTGGTTTAAGAAGAGGATTAATGATAATATTCCTAGGTCAAGCTTGGAGAAAGCACAACCTATCGGGGAACAATTACAAATTGCCCCGTCAGAATTGGAAATTATAAGGCTAGATTTCAAGAAGAAGAGTTCGGAGATTGGGAAGAAGATCGAACAATTGGAGGAAGAGAAAATGCACTTAAGGTTAGACGCTGATGTTCAGAGGTCAGAGGCCGAAAAGTGGAGGAAAGGAAAAACCAAGGCCGAAGAAGATCTAGATAGCTTAAAGACAGACTACAAGAGACTACGCCTATCTATGAGGACTGCGGGTTTAGGTAAAACTTCCGAACAATGGCGCCATGAAATTCGAGAAGAAAAGGCTAATACCGACCGGTGGGAAAGGAAATTCTGAGAAGCTCAGGCATGAAATGAAGATTTAGAGAAGAGTGTGTCGGAAAGAAGAAATGAGCAAGGGGAATTAAGGGCTAGAGTGGCAGAACTCGAGAAGTCTCTACATCAGTACCGGAACCGCAACACCGCGATAGAGTTGAGGGCGAGCTTGAGCAAGATAGAAGAAATGGAAGGAAAAATAGAAGAGTTAGAGGCGTCACTGCAAAATTGTGAGATGCGGATCCAGTTTTTCGAGGCAAATGAGGATCGTTGGAAGGAACAGCTTCACCATGCGCAAGACCAAGCCAGAAACAGAGATTACCTCATGGGGGAAGCTATAACCCAAATTCGGGAGGTAGCGGACTACTTGCAAACTTTAGCAGTTTAGGCGGACACACTAAGCGTGAAGTATGAGTTAGAGTCGGAGTATGGACAAGAGTTGGCTTCGTTGCTTAGAAAAATTAGGAGTTTGAGTATTAGAGCGAAATTCTATTTGTAACTCGACTTTATGTAAAAGATTTTATTTTTAAGTGAAATTTTCTAAGGGCAATTGAATCAAAATTGATGCCTCCTTTGCATTCATGCATTACATCATATCATTATGCATTAAAGGCCATAAGAGTTTTCTAATTAATTAATTAAAAATTATTTTAGTAACCTGGAAACCAACGAAAACCAACCAACCACGTACCCCTACGGTACAAGAAAAAAATCAATGGATAAGAGACTTGAGAAATTAGAGCAAATGCAAAAGGACATGCAGGAACAAATGCAGTCTCAGATGCAAGAACAACTAGCCAAGATTCAGCGAGAGATGAAGGAACAAATGATGGAATCCCAGTGGGAGATGATGAGTCAGTTATCCCAATTGCTATTGGGAGGAACGGATAAGGGAAAGGGCCCCATGGATAGGGTCGAGGAAACTAATGAAGACCCTCAATACCCCCCCGGCTTCACTCCGACACATATACCGATAAAGCCTGAGATTAATTTACCAAAACCATCTGTCACGATCATGCCCCAGCAGGTTCAGGTTGGAGCTTCAATACCGATGAATTTCCAAACCGGCTTAGGCTCTAACTTTGTCAATAACCCGAACTATCCACCTGTTCCCGATTTGGATGAAGTTGCTGAAGAAGAAAAGGCGAAGATGGATTCACAAAAACAATTAGAAGAACGGTGTAGATGGCTTGAGGAGAAGTTCAAAGCCATGGAGAGCGCAGATCACCATCAAGGGATTGATGCCAAGGACCTGAGCTTGGTCCCAGATTTAATCCTTCCCCCTAAATTCAAAATGCCCGAAGTTGAGAAATACAATGGAAAAGCTGCCCTGAAGCCCACATCACTATGTTCTGCAGGCGAATGACGGGATATGTTAACAACGACCAGCTGTTAATCCATTGCTTTCAAGATAGTGCAGTGGGGCGCGCTAAGTGGTATAACCAATTAAGCCGCTCTAAAATTAACTCATGGAAGGACCTGGCTCAGGCCTTTATGAAGCAATACAATCATGTGACGGACATGACCCCTGACAGAATCACTCTCCAGAATATGGAGAAATAGTCAAATGAAAGCTTCAGACAATATGCACAAAGGTGGAGAAAGGTGGCCATACAAGTTCAGCCGCCACTTCTAGAAAAAGAGACAACAATGCTCTTTATTAACACCTTGAAAGCCCCTTTTATCACGCATATGTTAGGAAGCGCCACCAAGAGCTTCTCTGACATAGGGATGACAGGAGAAATGATCGAGAATGCTGTAAGGAGCGGTAAGATAGAATCAGGAGAGAGTGCTAGGAAGTCGGCCTCGAGGAAAAGAGACAATGAAGTGAACAACACGAGCACATTCAACAAGGGGCGGGCCAAGTCAATTACCGTAAATCAACCCAAAACGGTGACTACCAATCAACCAATCTTTGTAAGACAAGAATCTAATGCGAGGAAAAACACGGAAAGGCCACAATTCACCCCTATACCCATGACGTATAGGGAGTTGTACCAGAACCTGTTCAACGCTCATGTAGTATCCCCTTTCTACTTGGAGCCACTGCAGCCCCCGTATCCCAAATGGTATGACACAAATGCTCAATGTGAATACCATGCGGGAATTACCGGGCACTCAATCAAAAACTGTACTGCGTTCAAGAAAGTAGTCAAAAGACTCATTAAGGTGGGGATTGTGAGATTTGATGACCCAGCCACGCCCAATGTAGCAGGAAACCCACTCCCCGATCATACCAACCAAGGAGTGAATGGGATAAGCGAAGGCTCGAACAAAAAGACTAAGTATGAGGTGGCAGAAGTCAAGACCCCGTTGAGGCGGGTATGGAAGGAGATGGCCAAGAGAAGATTAATCGCATTGGATTCGAGTGAAGAATCTGAAGAGGACAGAAACTACTGTGAGTTTCACGGAGAGGCGGGGCATGAAATCCAAGATTGCATGGAATTCAAGGCCCTTGTACAGAACATGATAGATAACAAAGAAATGGAATTCTATGAAGAAGCTAAAAGCCCCGTAGGGGGAGATGTATGTGCATCTGAGGGAGAATCAAAGGCGCAGAATCAAACACCTAACTATCCCGTGGTGATCATTTCGAGACCCAAAAATAATGAAGCTGGAGTACAAATGCCACCAAGGGTCATAATCCAAAGACCTGCAGTCTTCCCTTACAAAGACAGCAAAAAGGTCCCATGGAATTATGATTGCAGTGTGATGATGCCAGGAAAAGAAAGCCCGGTTGGCACTTCAAGAGGGGATTAGGACAAAGGTTCCTATACACGTAGTGGGAGGCGTTACGATGCGGTGAATGAGAAGGTACAACCCACAAAAGAAAAAGCCCAGGTGGTCGAGGAAATGAAAGGAAAAGTAACCAAACCTGTTAATGAGCCAGTTAACGAAGAGGAGGCCAGAGAGTTTTTAAAATTCCTAAAGCATAGCGAATACAGTGTGGTGGAACAGCTACGTAAACAACTAGCCCGTATTTCGGTGTTGGCTTTGCTTCTAAGCTCGAAAGTTCATCGTAGCACGCTAATGAAGGTCTTAAACGAGACATATGTTGCCAATGATATCTCCGTTAACAAGCTGGACCGTTTGGTGAGCAACATAAGTGCCAACAATTATATCTTCTTTAATGACAATGAGATACCACCCGGGGGCATGGGGTCGACTAAAGCCCTGCATATCACCACATGCTGTAAAGGGTATACGCTGCCGGGCGTACTAATTGACAATGGATCGGCTTTGAATGTCCTACCTTTGACCACATTGAATAGATTACCTATAGACAGCTCTCACATGAAGGAGTGTCAGAACATCGTGAAGGCATTCGACGGCACGGAGAGGAAGGTGATGGGTAGAATCGATGTACCTCTTCAGATCGGGCCAAACACATATGAGGTGGATTTCCTCGTGATGGATATCAAGCCCTCATACAATTGCTTGTTGGGGAGGCCCTGGATACATTCAGCAGGGGCAGTGCCTTCCTCGTTGCATCAAAAATTGAAGCTAATATCGGAGGGGAGGTTGATAATGATCAAGGCTGAAGAGGATATTATTGCAACTGTGAGCAATAATGCGCCCTATTTGGAGACGGATGACGAAGCAATCAAATGCTCATTTCGATCTTTAGAATTCGTTAATGCGACGTTCATCACCGAGGGAAGCAGGATTCTGATGCCGAAATTGTCCAAGACTACGAGGATGAGCCTCCAGTTGACGATCGGAAAAGGGGCCCTACCTGGAAGAGGACTTGGGAGACATCTTCAAGGAAGAGTCGAAACGCCGGTATTGAAAGAGAAGGTAAACCGCTTCAGCTTGGAATTTAGGCCGGACGCAAGACAAAGGAGAAAAGAGTTGGAGAAGAAGCAAGAAAGAAGAAGAGCATGGTTAACGGGGGAAGAGGTCAAATGGGAACCAATGACATTCCCCCATATATCGAAAACTGTTGTGTCTGGAGGAGTCATTCATCCTGAGAGAGGCACGCCAATGAAAAAAGCCATAGAAGAAAGGTTGAAAAGCTTGGACATCAACGCCACATTCGAGGAAGAAACTGGAAGAGAGAATTTGTCTGGCATTTGCCCCTACGCACTTGGAAGTGTTCTGGACAACTGGACTGCGGAAGAGATTCCTGTAGTTTTTAGAACGGATTCAGAGTAATGTCCAAAACACACTTATTGCTCTAGGCCTAGGAGTGATAAGAATCTTTTGTGAAATAGGTCGATGTTTAAAAATGTTGTTTCAATAAAATGCACGGTTATTATCATTTTGAGCAAATATTCCTTCGTCCTTTCAATTTCATTTATAACCATACAAATGATTACTTCTAGATTCTTTTATTCTTGAAACATTCCTCTAAATATTCTTTCATTCGTCATTCATAATCATACCATGCCAATAAATGTTTCGAATTCTTTTGATTCTTTGTATCTGCCTTCGTCTTCATAACAGGTCCCTAGATATTAATGATACGAGTGACACTGCTAGCGTCTCAAAATTTCCTTTTGAGCAAGATGTGTGTATGGATGATTCCCAGGATTTTGAAGATGACCAAGGCTGTAACCTATCTCCTGATTTGTTGAGGATGGTAGAACAAGACGAGAAACAAATCCTACCTCACAAAGAATCAGTTGAAATTGTGAGCTTAGGAGAAGGATAAGAGGTGAAGATCGAAACATGTATCACTACGGAGACGAAGCGAGACCTCATTGAATTGCTTCAAGAATTCAAAGATGTCTTCGCATGGTCATACCAAGATATGCCAGGGTTGGACACTAACATCGTGGTACACCGACTCCCCATAAAGGAAGAATGTAAGCCAGTTCAACAAAAACTTCGAAGAATGAGGCCCGATGTCTTGCTAAAAATAAAAGAGGAGGTTCGAAAGCAGTTCGACGCCAGATTCCTGAAGGTGGTAAAATACTCAGAGTGGATAGCCAACATCGTCCCCGTCCCTAAGAAAGATGGAAAAGTACGAATGTGTGTGGATTACAGAGATTTGAATAAAGCCAGCCCGAAAGACAATTTCCCACTGCCTCATATTGACACCCTAGTGGACAACACGGCAGGACACTCACTGTTTTCATTCATGGACAGTTTTTTCGGATATAACCAAATCAAGATGCATCCTGAAGATATGGTGAAGACCACATTTGTAACCATGTGGTGGACATTCTGCTACAAAGTGATGCCGTTCGGGCTAAAGAATGCGGGGGCAACTTATCAAAGAGCCATGGTAACCCTATTCCACGACATGATGCATAAAGAAATCGAGGTTTATGTCGATGATATGATCGCAAAGTCTCGGACGGAGAAAGATCACATACAAGTCCTGAGGGAATTGTTCTTGAGATTGAGAAAGTTTTAGCTAAAACTCAATCCAGCCAAATGTACCTTCAGAGCCAAGTTTGGAAAGTTGCTCGGATTCGTGGTTAGCGAGAAAGGGATTGAGATTGATCCAGACAAAGTCAAAGCCATACAAGAGCTATCTCCGTCACGTACCCAGAAGGAGGTCCGAGGCTTTCTAGGAAGATTAAATTACATTGCTCGGTTCATTTCACAATTGACCGAGAAATGTGACCCTGTCTTTCGCCTCCTCAAGAAACATAACCCAGGTGAATGGGATGAAGAATGCCAAAGGGCTTTCGACAAGGTCAAACAGTACTTATCCAACTCCCCGGTGCTGATGCCACCTAACCCCGATAAGCCGTTGATACTGTATTTGGAAGTATTCGAGAACTCTATGGGGTGCGTACTAGGTCAGCATGACGAGTCAGGAAGGAAAGAGAAGGCCATTTACTATCTTAGTAAAAAGTTCACAGAATGTGAGACAAGGTACCCGTCGATAGAGAAGTTGTGTTGTGCCCTAATTTGGACAACCCGAAGGTTGAGGCAGTATATGTTGTATCACACTACTTGGCTCATATCAAAATTGGACCCCTTAAAGTACATGATGGAGTCAACAGCTTTGAATGAAAGGATGGCCCGATGGCAGATTCTGCTTTCTGAATTCGACATAGTTTATGTGAACTAGAAAGCAGTAAAAGGAAGTGCAATAGCAGATTTTCTGGCCAGTAGAGCTTTGGAAGACTACGAGCCTTTAAACTTCGACTTCCCGAATGAAGACCTAATGTGTGTTGATACCACTAAAGAAGGTCCTCTGGAAGAAATTCCTTGGAAATTAAACTTCGATGGGACATCAAATGCTGTCGGCAATGGAATCGGGGCCGTCTTAGTATCCCCAAACGGAGATCATTATCCATTCACTAGTAAATTGGATTTTGATTGTACAAATAACATGGCGGAATACGAGGCGTGCATCTTGGGAGTCCGTGCAGCCATAGAACGCAAGATTAAAGTGCTAGAGGTGTATGGAGACTCAGCGCTAGTGATTTATCAACTCAAGGGAGAATGAGAGACTAGAGACCCCAAGTTGATCGACTATCGAAAACTGGTCCTTGAACTGGTTAAAAAGTTTGATGACATTACCTTCCACTACCTTCCACGAGACGAAAATCAAATGGCTGATGCTTTGGCTACCTTAGCCTCCATGATCAAGGTGAACAAATAAGAAGATGTCAAACCCATCCGGATGAGCATTTATGAAGTTCTGGCCCACTGTTATAATATTGAAGAAGATGAAGAGAAAGATGATTACCCTTGGTATCACAATATATTACAATACGTGAAGAATCGTGAGTACCCGAATCAGGCAAGCGAAAATGACAAAAGAATGCTGAGAAGATTGGCCATCGACTATGTCTTAGATGGGGATATATTACACAAAAGAGGAAAGGATCAAGTGTTACTAAGATGTGTAGACGCTGTAGAAGCTAAGAAAATCTTGGAAGAAGTCCATGAAGGCGTCTGTGGGACATATGCTAATGGCTTTACAATGGCCAAGCAAATTATGAGATTCGGGTACTATTGGTCCACCATGGAAGGAGACTGTGTCAATTACGCTAAGAGATGTCATAAATGCCAAATCTACGGGGATAAAATTCATGTGCCTCCTTCACCACTGCATGTCATGGTTTCTCCATGGCCATTTTCTATGTGGGGCATGGATGTGATTGGACCAATATCGCCGAAGGCTTCCAATGGGCATCGTTTCATCTTCGTGGTTATCGACTACTTCACCAAATGGGTAGAAGCCGCTTCGTATGCTAGTGTGACCAAGTCGGCAGTGAGCAAGTTTCTGAAAAAAGAGGTCATATGTCGATATGGAATGCCGGAGAGGATCATATCTGACAATGCATTAAACTTGAACAATAGTACGATAGCAGAAGTCTGCAGTCAATTCAAGATCAGACATCATAACTCGTCACCATATCGCCCAAAGATGAATAGGGCAGTGGAAGCGGCCAATAAAAACATTAAGAAAATTGTGGGGAAGATGATCGAAACCTACAGAGACTGGCATGAGAAGTTACCATTTGCCCTCTTTGCTTATCGAACATCGATCAGAACCTCAACTGGGGCAACCCCTTTCTCTTTGGTCTACGAAATGGAAGCGGTATTGCCAATCAAAGTCGAGATCCCGTCTCTTCGAGTGTTGTCGGAATTAAAGTTAGAAGAAGCCGAGTGGATCCAGTCTCGATATGATCAATTGAACCTAATTGGGGAAAAGAGGTTAAGAGCTATCCGTCATGGTTAGATGTACCAAAAGCGAATGATGCGGGCTTATGACAAAAAGGTTCGCCCTAGAGAATTTCACGAGGGAGATCTGGTTTTGAAAAAGATCCTTCCCATACAGAAGGATTTTCGAGGGAAATGGATGCCTAATTGGGAGGGGCCTTACGTGGTGAAGAAAGCTTTCTCTGGAGGAGCATTGATTCTAGCCGAGATGGACAGTAGAAACTTGCCCAATCCTGTAAACTCAGATTCAGTCAAGAAGTATTTTACTTGAAGAAGAGAGGCTAGAGTGAAAACCCACAAAAGGGCGCTCTGCAAAAAAAAAAAAACGGAGAGGCCAAGGTGAAAACCCGCAAAGGGCACTTTGGAACCAAAGGGGCTTTTGAGTTGAAAACCCGAAAACGGGCAGCTCACAGCTCAAATTTTGAATATGGGGCATATGGTAGTCTTGTCCTTCCAAAATCAACAAGAAGGAAGAATAGTACACTTTGCAGCATCAATAAAATACGCAAGATCTCCTAAATACGCATTCGGTTCGAAAGAGCCTTTGAGAAATTGGAATAGTGAAACTCGTGCTGCGATATCCAGGGCATCTCGTTTTTCATCTTCATTTTGTGATTTAGCAGATTCGCTATCTTGACTGATGTACCCATTTAGAGTTTTACTCAATAAAATTCTATTTTGTCCATTATGATAATCTCTTTCGAGCATTTTTGTTAAAGTCACGATTTTTAGACATGTAATATTCACACAAAAGGTGTTATGCATATTACTCTGGAAAGTCTCTAAATAGTACAAGGACCTGAAACAGGGCCGCTAGTCAGGACTAACCAGGTTTAGAGTCGAAAAACGTTGAAAAGAGAGTAGTCCAAATTAGGACTATTTCGTCAAATTTTCTGTCAAAGATAATAGCTAAGCAGGAAAGCACGGTAGCACATCAATGATAGAACCCGGACGAATTATGAGCAATGAGACGTTAAGCGTTCAAAAAGGAATCACTCTCATAACATTTCTACATTCATAATCATTCATTTAGTTAGGAGCACATGATTCATTTCGGTCATAGCATTCTAATTATCTGACATAAACACCACATCTAGTTAGGGACATTTGATTCATCTTGGTCATAGCATCCTAATTACATAGATACAGGAAACCAATTCTACGAATCATGTCTTTAGAAGATATGTAGTGACATTGGCGAATCCTATAGATCCTGTTTCCCTGAAGTTGCAGTGGAGCAGATCGAAGACGATGAATCTCGGCTTCCTGAAGTTGCAGTGAAGCAGATTTAAGCCATCACCCCAGCTCCCTAAAGTTGTAGTGGAGTATGCTAAAGATTGCAGATCTCGTTTCCAGTCGAGCAGATCGAAGGAAACAAGCCTTAACCCCCTAAGTAGTAGGGCAACGGGCCGAAGATTGCAAAATTTTGTCCCCCTGAAGTTGCAGTGGAGCAAAACCGGAGTCACAATCCTTATCTCTCTGAAGTTGCAGTAGAGCAGGATGGAAACACATGAACCATGTCTCCCTGAAGTTGCAGTGGAGCATATGGAAGCTACTTGAAGAAAAGAAGCCCCAAGAAGTCGAAGCTCAGCAGGCCCTGACAAAATTGACCCATTTATAGTCTTTGCTCTATTCTCGTTCCACGACAATGAGCAAAGAGGGGCAGCTGTAATGCCAAATTTTGGCCCGGGCCCGTATAAACACAAAACCAAAAAATAATAATAAACAAAAATATGAACAATCCAATAAAGGTCCATTAGCCCAAGTTACATAACCCAACATATTACAAACCCAAATTTGTAACAAATCCTGACCCAAATATAGTGGCCCAATATTTAAAATGAGCCCCAAATAGCCCGAAAGCCAAGCCAAACTTCGGCAAACCCTAGGGTAGAGGGGTCCTCGCGCCGCAGCCTGCATGAGCAGCAACCATCTCGCGCCACGCCATCCTCCGTATGGTGCCAGTGCCTCAGTAGCCACATCTCCTCAGCCTCCGTACCCTCCAACGCATTGCTCCGTACACTCCTCTTGGCGCCACGCCCGCACCCCGTACGCCAGCACACGCTCCCGTACCTGCACACCAAACACAAAGAGACAACAAATGCAAGAAAATAGCAAAAATAATTTGTATATTTTTATTTCTCCTTCTCTCGGCTATAAAGCCGGATATTATTTTCGATTGTAGGTCTCTTCGGATACAGATACGCAAAAAAAAAGAGGCAATATATGCAGATATACAATACAAAATTTAGCAAAAAAAGGTGATTTTGGGCGCTCATATGTTCTTTCTCTCAATTTTGTTTCATCTTTCTTGGCTTTGCATGTGTTTTCTGAGTAGAACGAAGTCAAAACGAAAACTTACCTTCATGTAAAAGCCACCAGAATCCCTCGTCTTCGCTGGCATCGAAGTTTGAGGAGGTTTCGAGGCTGAAATTAACAGACCGTGGTGCTAGGATCGAAATGAGAAGGCAAAGGGACACCTTCGGATCGCCATTCATCATTTGTGAGAAGGAAATGGTGGCTGAGCGGCGCAAGAACCTTAGGGTTCTTTTCTTTATTTGCTTTGGTCGAATGTTTGGCTTTAAGGCCCCTCTTAAACAACCCAAAACGGCACCGTCTGGCATCTTGGGGGTCCGCGCGTCAACCCAATTGGCAACTCGGATCCGCGCCTTCTCATTCGAAATGGGAAATTTACGCTCTGGGTCCTCCGCGTTCGCGCGAGCCTTCAATCGCGCCTTATGCGCCTTGTTTTTTTTGATTTGGACTTGCGATTTGTGTCTTGTTGCAATTTGATCCATGCTTAAGCACTGCGTTTCGGGGGATGGATTATTTCCATCTTGGGTCCCTACGCATTTACGCGTGTAACATATCTGTCCTTTTATAGTTACTGCTTTATTTTCAAATTACATCTCTTGTTCTAATTTTTTTTTTTTTAAATTAAGTCTATTCTCTTTGTTATTTCACTTCATGGCTTATTATCATTTCTTAGATGCATCCAATATTTTTTTTATTATAAGTTTTAATGGTTCGATTTCATTTTTCTAAATCATCTTTGTAATGTTTTTTTTATACACTATTGTATATATATATATATATATTATATCAAAATTATTTTTTTTATTTCATATATATATATTGTTAACCTATATTATTTTATACATATGGATTTTTTGAATTTATTCTTATATTTTGTTATGTAATCCTACGTAAATTATTATCGTACATATGTACATGTCTATATATATATATATAGGACCAAATCCATGTATTATATACATCTATCCCTCCTTATATAAGTATGTTTAAGTCTACTATGTATATAACCTATAATAGAATTAATCTAGTCCTATACATGTCATTATTTCCATGTCATTTTACGTGTATTTGCTTTAAATATATATATACATACGCTATTTACTTTAATAGATTTTATTCAAAACACTTCTTGCTTTATGATTTATCAAGTATTTTCTTTATGTGTATATGAAATAATTTTAGTAACCTCATTCTTGTGATTTTAAAATTATTATTTTTGAATATTTCCTCACATTATATTACTTTGTGTTTATATAGTCTCTTATCTAAATGTTTGATATAGAGGTACGTATATACTTTTTAGACTAACTTAAAGTTTTTTATATATTGTTATTAATCTAATGATTATTTTCAAAGCTATCTATATGTACATATGTTTTATGAATATATTTTGTGTATCATGTTTTGCCATATATCTTCGTTATCCTCTTGTATTATATACTATTTAAATTTTCATGTACTTTGTCAACTCCTAAATGTATTTGTGTTTAAAATATTTTACGTACAATTTAATTCAAACTTTCATTTTCTAATATCTATTTCAAAGTTATATATGTATATTCCTAGTTTTTATTCAAAATTTGTCAACTTACATAGCATGAGTTTATTAATCTTATACATTTTGACTTTTAATTTCTATTTTGTTTTGCATATATTTCGTTGTTTGTTCTATATCGTAGCATATACATTATCATTGCATGGTATTCATCTTGGTGATATGTCGATTATTACTCATACGTGTTTGAAACTAGGTTGTAATTTAGATTAATTATATTGCTTGTTCTGCTAGTTGATTAATATTCTTATTCATTAAGCATTGTATCTCATATGTACCTATGGTCCCATGTCATTGTTTTCTACTCGGTTTTCAAAATGTGGCTTTATAAAATCCAAGTTTTATGATTAATTTCGTTTCATTTCAAAAAATGCATTAATACATTTTAAGCTAGTTTATAAGTATTCATTTAAAAATTATTTAAAACGAAGACGAGATTCGATGTTTGGCAATTCATGGAATAGTGTCCCAACGTATTGGGTGGCAATTTCGCGTTTGCTCAAAATAATCGATTATCCCTTCAAAATTCCACTCATGCCTTTTAAAAAAAAATCCTTTAAAACGAAGGCAATACTTAATGTTTGATAATTCGAGAATCATGCCCTACCGTGCTGGGTTGTGATTTCTTGTTTGTTCAAAACAACCGAATATTCCTTTAGGTTTTCACTCGTGTTTATTAAAAACCTTCCAAAACGAAGACAATACTCGTTGTTTGATAATTTAGGAATCGTGCCCTAACGTGTTGGGTTGTGATTTCTCATTTTTTCAAAACAATCAAAGATTCCTTCAAAATTTATCTCACGTTTTCTAAAAACCCTTGTAAATGAAGGTGATATTCGATGTTTGGCAATTCGGGAAATAGTTCCCTATCGTGCTGGGCTGCAATTTCCCACTTGCTCAAAATAATCGAATATCTCTCCGGGATTTCACTCGTATTTTCCAAGGTGAGGCAATGGTCAATGTTTGGAAATTCGAGGAGTCGTGCCCTACTGTGCTGGGTTTCGATTTTTTGTTGGACTAAATAGTTGAACATCCTTTCGTGATTTTCAAGTTATAAATTTTCGGACATCGAAACAAGAAGATTTTTGACAAATCAACTCGGGTTATTCAACTTTTATTAAAAAGAGCCACATTTCAAAAACATTTTTAATTTTAGACATAAGGACAATATTTAATCGATTTGGTACCAATTTTGGGCATAGTGAGGGTGCCAATCCTTCCTCATGCGTAACCGACTCCCGAACCCGTTTTCTCATATTTCCGTAGGCCAAAATCGGTGTTTTAGTAAACTAAAAATGTTTTATTAAAATAACCGAATTCTTAGGTGATCCGATCACACCAATACAAAAAGATCGGTGGCGACTCCATGCATTTGTTTTTCAAAAGTCGATTCCCCCCTTTTTTAAATTGAAAAATTTTAAACCGAGGGATGGTTTCGACAATGAATGATGAGCTCATCTAAGATAAATTACATTGTGTATTGTTATGTGACTAACTTATTGATTGAGTGCATGTGATAGGTAAACCATTTCATTCTTGTTAGTTCTATTGCTTAATATGGTTGTATGCTATTACTCGGTAAGTTTACTTTCCAGTTATTCGGGCTTACTAAGCATGTAAATGCTTACCCCTCTCCTTTCCCTATCTTACAGAGCTCGAGGGCTGATAAAGATTGGAAGATAGTTGGAGAGTCAACACACTATCAACTAGTTCAGCTTTGGTATATAGACACTTTTATTTTGTTCAATGGCATGTATAGGGCTTGTGGTGTATTTTGATATATGTGTCATTTGATTTGCCAAAATGAGGGCATGTAAAGATATATCTAACTTCTTGTATTTGGCCATGGGAATTGGCTAATTTTGAAGTAGGTTATGACTTACAAATCTATGCATGCTTATGTTTGCATGGGATGGATTGACCATAATTGGCAATGAGTTACAATAATGAGTCAATCTTAAATGTGTCAATGCGACATAGAAACCCCTAATACAAAAAGGGAATTAACCTAGCATGTATAAAACCGATGATAAGAGGTTCACATGCAATGAGGTTTATCAAGATTATATGTAAGGGTATAATCCGGCCTATTTATGTATTAAAGTAACCTATAAGTGTGTCTGGTTGTAGAGGGTGACCAAAGGCTTGGAAAATAGCCTAATAAGGTCCATAGGGGTAGACACACGGGCGTGTGTCTAGGCCGTCTGTGACACACGGGCGTGTGTCTTGGCCGTGTGCCCCTAAATGCATGCTGACGTCATAAACAGAATGCTCGAGTTTTCAAACACTAGCGGCCACACAGGCGTGTCTAGGCCATGTGAAGGACACGGGCCAGGGACACGGGCGTGTGCTCGGCCGTGTGAAAACCCCTATAGGTTCGAAATGAAAAATAATTTTCATAAATTGAACAAGAGTAGGAGACACGGTCGTGTCCCAAAGCACACGGGCGTGTGCATTGCCTTCACACGGGCGTGTAAGGCTTTACCTAGGAAAAATTTCTATGAACTTTCGTAAGTTCTCGGTTTAGTCCCGGATCATTCTCGACATATGTTTAGGGCCTCGAAAGCCCATAATAGGGACAATAAGATGTAATTGGATCTATTTTATATTGGAATAAAATTGTATAACCCGTATTTCCTGAAAACGTTCATGTACATGTCTGGTAATGCCTCGTATCCGGTCCCAGTCTCGGGTACAGGTAAGGGGTGTTACATAGGGCATTACATAAACTGAACGACATTGGTCTAAATGCAGTAGTACTATATGGACACGTGAAAGTTGTGTTTTCTTGGTCATTGAGAGCTATGGAAATATAGTTATACCCTGAATAACCATCTAATAAACAGTAAAAAGCTTTCATTGCTAACTTGTCCAACATTTGATCAATAAATGATAAGGGGAAATGGTTATTTGTAGTTGCCTTGTTAAGCTTCCGATAATCCATGTAAACTCTCTATATTGTGATCGTGCGAGTTGGTATGAGCTCATTATTGTCATTGCTAACCACTGTGACACCTCCTTTCTTGGGGACACATTGTACAAGGCTTACCTACAAGCTGTCTAAGATTGGGTAAATAATGCCAACGTCAAGCCACTTGATAATCTCTTTCTTAAAACCTTCTTTCATTATCAGATTCAATCTTCTCTGCTACTCAATAGACTTGTTGTGGCAATCCTCTAATAATATTTTTTGTATGCAAAATGCAGGACTGATTCCCTTTATATCGGCAAGGGTCCATCCTAACACCTTCTTAAATCATCATAGGACTTCCAACAACTTGACTTATTATTCGAATGTCAATTCCGTAGAAATCACAACCAACAAGGTACTGTTATCTCCAAACTATTCATATTTTAAATGTTGCGGTAAAGGTTTCAACTCAAATGTAGGAGGTTCCTCTATATAAGGTTTAGGAGGTTGAATGAATGACTCGATAAATCCAAAGAGGTAAACTTTTTCCTTAGTCTTTCCAATGTCTGTTTTGCTTCCATGAATTCACCGAGTTCTTGGAAACATACATCACCAATCCTTTCTAATGAGTCTTAGTTATTATAAGAATTGATGTGGCAAAGTCAGTTGAATTCTTCCTCCACTATTGTTTCTATTAAACCATTGGCGTAGCATTCTTCATTTTCGTCTGCAAATTTCAAAGCATCAAAAACATTAAAACTCATCTATTGATCATTTACCCTCATGGTCAGTTCACCTTTTTGTACGTAAATTACTATAACGCCCCCGTATCCGAGATCGTTGCCGGAGTCGAGCACGAGGTGTTAATGGCTTAATTCATTAATTAAACATCTCAAACAATTTATTTTAGAAATTCCAAACAAGCTGGCTAACTGCGTCACAGTCGCTTAAAAATTCATATCTCGAGTTCCAAAACTCAAAATTAAGATCCATAAATTTTCCTTGAAACTAGAATCATATATCTATCTACTAATTTTATTCTAGAAATTTTGGTCCAGCCAATTAGTACAGTTTACAAGTTAAAGTTTACCCTGTTTCCGCATTTGACTACTTTGACCTCTGTTCACTACAAACAACTTTTCTCTTTGTACAAAACTCAAAAGACTATTCCGTTTGTATCTATTAAAACTAGACTCAATAAGGAATATGTACATATAAAGAATAACTTCTAATTATTTTTTTACAATATTTGGTGAATTTCCAAAGTCAGAACAGGGGATTCAGAAATTGCTCTAGCCCTGTTTCAAAAAAAATTAAATATCTTATAAAATACAACTCTTTTACCTATTTTGTTTCTTCCACATGAAAATAGATTCATTAGGATTCAATTACATATTTTATTCATCATCTAATTCTATTTCTACTATTTTTAGTGTTTTTTCCAATTTACGTCACTGCTACTGTGTGATTCTATTTTATAACCAATTTCACCATTTTATGGATTTCCATGGACTAAGTAACACATTAAACATACATGACATCAAATATGATATACATTGGCCATTCCAATGGCTAATCATTTCCAAACCTTTTCTTACCAAACCATAACCATATCATAAGATTATTTACACAAAGTGAGTATAGTGCTATACATGCCGCACTCAAAATATACAAGCCATTTTACCAATTTAGGTCTTCGTATGGTGTGAGCGAGCCTTCGACCTATCCCGATTCTCAAGCCGGCTTGTCAAAACTACAATGAATGAAAAGGAGGGAGTAAGCATAAATGCTTAGTAAGTTCACATGCAAATAACAAGTAACATGATCATGCAATCCAACATAAACATCATTAAGACACTCAGGTCATAAGAATACTTACTATCTTACCACAATTTTGTCTTACCAAATTATCAATTAAGGATTAAACTCATACCTGTCCATTTTCACTTCTTCAACACATTCATCGTCAATCACTTTCATTTTAAGTACTCTTCCTATTCTCTTAGGATTCTCCCGTTGAACACATCGGAATATAATTTCGGATACGCAGATAATGTGCACATAAGTGCTATACTCATAGCGAAACAAGCTCAATAGCTTTTGAAATCTATGTAGCCAAGCTACCATGTAACCCGCCCATAAACGAACTCGGAATCAACTCAACGAGCTCGGGCGTTCGCATCCATAATTGAACTCGGGCTCAACTCAACGAGCTCGGATGCCTTGTTACATCTCACAAACTCGGACTCAACTCAACGAGTTCGGTACTCAACCATCCTAGTGACATGTAACTTGTACTCTAATCTATTCCCAAGTTTCAAACGGGATTCTTCTCAATTACACATTTTGATCGCCTTTGTAACACTTCTATAACCCGTATCCGTCACCGGAGTGGGTTATGAAGAATTACTAATCCGAAACTCAACATTAATACATACACATTTGCATAATTTCATTAGCAATTATACTTATAGCCAAACAAAATCAAAGATAAAAATTCAACTTATATCGCCATTCAAAAGTTTCCATATTCACATGGCATATATACAAAGACATCTCAAAATATCATTCACTTAAGTCTATTCTATACATGCTATACTAGCACCAAAATGTAGTACCAAAATGACAGATAGTGTGACGAGTTGCTGACAATCCCCTCCCCGAGCAGGTAACTGGAATCAACAATCTATAAAACAGAGAAATATAACAAAAGGAGTAAGCTTTCATAACCTTAGTTAGTTTTAAGCATTTCAGCAGATAAACTCAATTATACATCAATTATCCAATTTCTAAAAAAAGGTCATTTCCTATATATTTTTTACCATTGGCCGAATATACACAAGCATATAATACATAATTAGCATTCTAATTTCACTTTATCTGAATTCATATGGCATAAATAAATCGAACATTTTCATATACTTTCACACCTTGACCGAATGTATCATAACCATAGATATAAATATATCATGTATTCACATATGTATCAAATTATACTCTTATGATTCAATTCAAATCATACTCACATATAAATATATAATACGCACCTGGCCAACTTAATGTATTGAATGTATTCATTTGTCGTTCTAACATGAGGTATCTTAGTTTTAGACTTTTATCAAATCACCGGCATTTAGCCTACTAGTTTTTTAAACCCGAGTTCATTCACCGGCATTTCACCTGCTAGGCTGGAAGCCCGATATCATTTCACCGGCATTATAGCCTGCTAGGCTCGAAGGCCTGAATAGTATCTCAAAGGCATTATAGCCTGCTAGGCTCATAGGCCCGAATAGTACTTTACGATATTCAAATCAACAAGTTTCATAAACACAATCACACCAAAGTAGGTACAAGCATCATTCGAATATATCATCCTACATTTTATTCACTTTTATTTCATTTCATCACTCACATTTATCATTTGATAGTTTACATATAACATCTTACTCATATTCGTCTAACACTATCATTTGATCATAAAAGCATATCACATTTTACTTCCATTCCCATTGCCATTCAGTCATATACATATATGACAAGTAATACTTAATTCTCATAATCTGTCATGTCATTATCGAGTATTATTTATATTAAAATTTACCTCGAATATTTTCGAACAGTCTTGGATCGGCTGTTCAACTACTTTCTCCTTTCCCCTGTCCAACCTTGGTTCTCTATGCTCTTGAGTTAATTCAAACAAAATTTAACTTATTAAAGTCCCATCATGCTAGCTTATGGCCGAATATGACAAGAAATTTAATAGGTCATATAGCTTCTTTTAGTTCAAATACAAAATGGTCATACACATTTTTAATCACATTAAGCAATTTAATACAATTAATTTAACATTTCCTCATATACACCTTTATGACCGAATAAATATATCAAATAAGTAACTTGCCTTAACACATAAATCACATAGCCAAAGTACATAACCCTAATGACCGAATATGTACATTACCAAAATTTCTATGACTTAACCTATAACCTTCATAGCCGAATATTCATTGTATACTTAGTTCACATACACAAACACAAAACTCATATGGCTTATCATATTTCATATACATATTTTTACCATATAGCCGAATATATATATATATAGGTCTTTATTTACGTTTCCACTTTTAACACATTTTGATCAACTAGACCATGCATTAGCCTTTGGCACACTCGGTCATTAAAGCCATAACCTATTTAACATTCAAGCCTTTTATACCAAAATTTCTCCCAAGGCCGAATTCATCTACAACCTTTAGTACTTATACAAAAATTATATTTTAAATAATTTATACACACACTATTAACCTAGTATCAATTAACTAAGTACTTTAACAATTTTCTTTAACTATGAAACTCATTCGGCAATGATAAGGACAATTTAACAAGCTTTAAATTCAACTTATACTTGTGCATATCTCATCAAAGCATCCACACCAATTTATTATCTAATCATCCATAGCCGAATACACATATTTCATTCATTCATTCTTAATAGAATGTTATCAAGTTTAAATCTCCATTGCATCATTTTAAAACACAAACATTACTCAATGTTATCTAAATTCACATTGGGCAACTACACAAACACACAAGCCGATTTTCCCCTATCATCTAAACCACCTATATAAACATTTAACTAGCTCAAACTTCACTTATCTACCATTACTCATAAAAAGAACATGAACAACAACCATTTCCTTCAATTCAATTCATGACCGAATGCTCACAACACAAAAATTTTCAAAATTTAAACATGGGTTAACTAAGCAATGCTTTAACCATGCTAATTTCACAAGAATATCAAGAAAATACATGAAAAATACCTTTAAATCTTGTAGCAAATGACCGAATGTTGTTTGAGCCTCTCTTTTTTTCTCCCAATTTCGGCTATGAAGAACAAAGATGAAAAAGCTTTGTCCTTTTCCTCATTTTGTTATTTTATTTATCTTTATTTTATAATAATAAAGCCATTAAATTTGATAATGCTAATTTAAAATGCATATATTGTTTATCATCATCATTATGGCCGGTCACTTCAAATTAAAGTGGGAAATTTAACATCCAAATCTACCTATTTTACACTCTAAATTATTTGGCCACTATAAATTAACCTATCACATTTTCAAAAATTTTCACATAAGTCCTATTTAATAATTTCATATACAAATAACAAAATCAAAGCATGACATTTTCACACATGCACTTTCACATATAATAAGCACAGAATATAACACTTAATTATTTTTGTGACTCGATTTTGTGGTCCCGAAACCACTTTTCAACTAGGGTCAAATTAGGGCTGTCACAGCCTTCTTCGAAATGTAAAAACCGATACTTGCTAGCATCTCATACTTATCAAGTTGTTCACATAATTTGCATATTACAAAATAATAATTCACAAAGCATAATATTTCATGATAATAAGTTTCATATCATATAAATAACATTAAATCACTTAAAATAAAAAATATGTTACCTTATTTACACATGAACTTACCTCGATACAAAATATTAGCAATCAAGCCTATTCCTCGTAAACTTTGTTTTTCCCTCGATCACGACTTGAATCTTGTTTCTCTTGATCTATAATACCAAATTAATTTATTTAATACATACATTCATCAAAACAGCCCTTAGTATGAACTTTGGCAAAATTACCATTTTGCCCCTAAACTTTCACATATTTACACTTTTGTCCCAAGGCTCGTAAATTAAACCTCATCCTATTTTCTTATGTTTTATGACATGATTATCATTTTTCCCTTCTATAGAAACATCAAATTCACACTCTAACATGTACTTATGAATATTAGGTATTTTTACCGATTAAGCCCTTTTACTCGTTTTCACTTAAAACCGAGTAGCACAAGTTGTCTAGCATAATTTAAAACCTCATATTCTATCATAAAACACCAAAATACACAAATTTCACCTATGGGTATTTTTCCAAATATAAACCCTAGGTTGAATTATTGCTAGCATAAGCTAAATTAAGTTACCGGGACTCCAAAAACGTAAAGAACATTAAAAACGGGGCTTGGAATCACTTACTATAGAGCTTGGAAGCTTGAAACAAACCCTAGCTATGGAGAACCCTTTAATATTCATTCTAATGTAGAAGATGGACATATTTTGCCATCTTTTTCCTTTTTTTAATCTTTTAATTACCAAATGACCAAAATACCCTTAATACCTTTCTTTGAAAATTTTCGTGTACAAGCCTATTTTTGTCCAAAATTTTAGAAATTAGTCAAATTGCTATTTAAGACCTCCTCATTAATATTCCAAAGTAATTTCATACTAAAAACTTCTAGAATGCAAGTTTTGCAAATTATTCGATTTAGTCCCTAATTTCAACTTAAGCACTTTATGCATAGAATTTCGTCACGAAATTTTCACACAATCATGCAATCATATTATAAACCTCAAAATAATTATAAAATAATTATTTCTGTCTCAGATTTCTGGTCACGAAACCACTATTCTGATTAGGCCCTAATTCGGGATATTACAACTCTCCCCCCTTTAAGGATTTTCGTCCTCGAAAGTCTTACCGGTAAACAGGTGTGGGTATTGATTTCTCATAGTTTCCTCAGGTTCCCATGTAGTTTCTTCTACCCCATGCTTTTGCCACAATACTTTCACGAGAGCAACACTTTTATTTCTTAGTTGCTTGACCTCTCGAGCTCAAATCTTAATCGGTTCTTCTTCGTAAGTCATATCCGGTCGTAGCTCGATTTCTGTCGGTGAAATTATATGTGAAGGATCCGAATGATACTGACGTAGCAAGATACGTGGAACACATCATGTATCTTCTGTAATTCAGATGGCAATGCTAACCGATAAGCTACTGGTCCAACTTTTTCAATTATTTCATACGGTCCAATAAAACGCGGACTTAACTTGCCCTTCCGTCCAAATCTAAGAACTTTCTTCCATGGAGACACTTTTAAAAATACCTTATCACCAACTTGAAACTCGATTTCCTTTCGTTTCAAATCCGCATAAGATTTATGTCTATCCAAGCGACTTTCAAACAATCTCGAATCACTTTCACTTTTCTTGGTTTCTTTTATTAGATCAACTTCATAAATCTGATTTTCCTTGAGTTCACCCAATACAATGGCGTCGACATTTACGACCATACAATGCTTCATAGGGTGCCATCTTCAAACTCGTCTGATAACTATTATTATAAGCAAATTCTACCAACGGTAAGTATCTTTCCCAACTACCTTGAAATTCCAGTACACAACATCTGAGCATGTCTTCAAGGATCCAAATCACTCTCTCTGATTGTCCATCAGTTTGTGGATGAAAGGCAGTGCTGAAATTTAACTTCGCACCTAATGCCTCTTGCAACTTTTGCCAAAACCGTGAAGTAAATCTCGGATCTCTATCCAAAATGATTGAGAAAGGTATTGTGTGAAGTCTAACAATCTCACTGATATACAATTCGGCCAACTTATTAAGAGAATAATCTGTACGTACCTGAATAAAATGAGCCGATTTAGTTAGTCTGTCAACTATTACCCAGATGGCATCTTTCTTTCCTGGAGTTAATGTCAACCCTGATACAAAATCCATAGTAATCCGATCCCATTTCCATTTAGGAACTATGATAGGCTGGAGTAGTCCCGAAGATACTTGGTGTTCAGCTTTCGCTTGTTGACAAATTAAGCACTTTGATGCAAACTCGGAGATATCTCTTTTCATTCCATTCCACCAATACATTTTCTTCAAGTCATTATACATTTTAAATCATTGCCGGGTGAACATAAACAACCATTATGTGCATCATGCAAAATATTTTGAATCAACTCATCATTTTTCGGTGCACAAATCCTGTTTTTAAACATCAAGCAACCATCAGAACCGATTCTAAAATCTGACCTTGTATCAACCTCACATTGTTTTCTTTTGGCTTGCAAATCTTGATCATTCTTCTAAGCTTCACAAATCTCTTGTAAAAATATCGATCTTGCTCTTAACTCTGCTAAAATCGAACCATCATCTGATACCTTTAACTGAGTGTTCATAGCTCTCAAAGCAAATAGCAAATTTCTGTTCAAAGCATCGGCAACCACATTCGTTTTTCCCAGATGGTAGTCAATAACAAGCTCGTAATCTTTCAATAAATCCAACCATCTTCGCTGTCTCAAATTCAAGTCTTTTTGTGACATCAAGTACTTAAGACTTTTGTGGTCGGTATATACTCGGCATTTTTCACCGTACAGATAATGTCGCCAAATCTTCAAAGCAAACACTATAGCAGCCAATTCCAAATCATGAGTCGGATAATTTCTTTCGTGAGATTTTAACTGCCTCGAAGCATAAGCCACCACTTTTCCTACTTGCATAAGTACACATCTTAAGCCATTTCGAGAAGCATCACTATACACCACAAATTCTTTACCTGATTCGGGTTGTCCTAACACTGGTGCTTTAGTTAATAACTTTTTCAATTTCTCAAAACTCTGTTGACATTCTTCCGTCCACTCGAATTTAACATCCTTTCGAAGTAGTCTAGTCATAGGAGCAGCAATTATAGAAAATCCATTTACAAACCGCCGATAATACCCAACTAGCCCCAAGAAACTTCTAACTTGATTACATTTTTGGTGGTTTCCAATCAACAATAATAGAAATTTTACTAGGATCAACCCGTATACCATCACCTGAAACAATATGACCCAAAAATCCAACTTCTTGAAGCCAAAATTCACTTTTACTAAACTTAGCATATAACTGCTTATTTCTCAAGTTTGCAAAACTATCTTCAAGTGCTCGGCATGCTCTGTCTCATCTTTCGAATAAATTAAGATGTCATCTATAAATACCACCACAAATTTGTCCAAGTATGGCCGAAATATGTGATTCATCAAATCCATAAACACAGCAGGAGCATTTGTTAACCCGAATGGCATAACTAAAATTTCATAATGACCGTACCTTGTTCTAAAAGCAGTTTTAGGCACATCCGACTCTTTTACTCGCAGCTGGTAGTACCCAGATCTCAAGTCAATCTTTGAAAACCATGTCGCTCCCTTTCAATTTGATCAAACAAATCATCAATTTTCATAGAATGAGATACTTGTTCTCGATTGTCACCTTGTTTAATTGTCGATAGTCAACACACAATCTCATAGAACCATCCTTCTTTTTCACAAATAATACGGGAGCACCCTAAGGTGAAAAACTCAGTCTCACAAAGCCTTTGTCAGTCAACTCTTGCAACTGCGACTTTAATTCTTTCAACTCTGCTGGTGCCATTCTATACGGAGTAATCGAGATCGGAGTTGTTCCCGGTATCAACTCAATACCAAATTCTACTTCCCTGACTACAGGCAAACCCGATAACTCTTCTGAAAATACATCCGCGAACTCACACACAATCGGCACTGATTCAATTTTCTTTTCAATTTCTTTTGTATTAAGTACATACGCCAAATAAGCTTCATAACCCTTCCTCAAATATCTTTGAGCCGACATCGAAGAAATTACACTAGATAATGCCTCCGATTTTTCGATTCAACAAAGCAAAATTTTACCACTTTCACACTTTAATTCTATAACCTTTTCTTTGCAATTTACTATAGCATCATGCAATGTCAACCAATCCATACCCAAAATAACATCAAATTCATCAAATGGCAACAACATCAAGTCGGCCGAAAAGTAATGACCTCGAATCATTAAAGGACATTTCTTGCATACTTTATCAACTATAACACATTTGCCAAATGGATTCGACACTCTAATCATAAATTCAGTGTACTCAACAGGTATATTCATACTAGACACCAATTTCATGCACACATATGAATGAGTAGAACCGGGATCGATCAAAGCAGTAACATTAACATCATAAAGAGAAAATATACCAATAATCACGTCGAGTGATGAAGCATCTTCACGTGCCTTTATGGCATAAGTTCTAGCTGGAGCCCTTGCTTCAGGTTTAGCTGCTGAATCTCTGACTACATTCTTGCTGCTTGCTTCATTTCCAGCTTTTCTCGAATATCTTCCCCTCGAGTCTGCACCACTAGCTTTTACACTCTGAAAATTTTCTTTCTCAACTCTCCCTGGGCAATCTCTAATAAAATGATCCGGAGAACCACACCGAAAACATTCATTCGCTTTACATGGGCCAAAATGATTTCTACCACACCGCTGGCACTCAGGTTTAACAAATCTCGAATTCCCCACACTAGCCACAGAAGTAGTCTGAGATTTAAGACCCACATTTTGTTTCTTAGAATTTCCATATGATTGTCCGTGAAAAACCAAAACGAGGATTCATATTTCTAGATTTTCTAGATTCTTTGTGAGAATGAGCGCTTGTCGATCTTTTCTTCCAACTTCTAGTCTCAGCCTCTACTTTTTTCTTCTCTTTAAGTAGTTCTTCAGCCTTGCAAACTCGATCAACAAGTACTACCATTTCTTTTAATTCAAGAATCCCAACAAATACTTTGATGTCTTCAATGAGTCTGTCTTCAAATCGTCTGCACATTTTAGCCTCTCAGAGGAACATATTCTCTAGCATACTTACTCAACTTTGACGAACTCCCTTTCAGATTCAGAATTGTCATGTTGCCCTGCTTCAACTCAAGAAACTCTTTACGCTTCTGATCAACAAATCTTTCACTGATGTATTTCTTCCGAAATTCTTCTTGAAAGAAATCCCAAGTCACTTTCTTTTTCGGTACCACTGAAATCAATATCTTCCACAAATGATAGGTTGAATCCCTCAACAATGATGTAGCACATTTCAAGCATTCCTCAGGTGTACAAGACAATTCATCAAATACCCAAATAGAATTCTCAAGCCAAAACTCTGCTTTCTCAGCATCATCATCAACATTTGCCCTGAATTCTTCGGCCCCTTGCTTGCGGATTCTGTCAACTAGAGTTCTGTGAAATTTCATCAGATTCATACCTTGAGGCATTGAGGGTACAGGTTGAGGAATCGAGGGAGGTGGGGGAGGTTGTGCATTCGGGTTCGTACGAACGAACTCTGTATACCAAGCATTCATCATTTGGAGAAAGGCTTCCCGAGCCCCTTCTCCTCCTCCTTGACCAACAGTAGGAGGTGGATTTTCATCGGCACGCCCCTTCAAATGAGCTGGTGCATTACTCTCTACATCATCACCACACACTGGATCGGGATCCATTTACTATAAAAAAATCATTTAAAAGGTCAGAAGTCGTCGCACTATCACAATATATATATTTGGCATGGCATGTATAACAAAACCCGTACATACAATACGTTAGTCTGAGAACTGACTAAAACTGCTCTGATACCACCAAATGTAACGCCCCCGTACTCGAGACTGTCGTCGGATTCGAGCACAAGGTGTTAATGGCTTAATTCATTAATTAAACAACTCAAACAATTTATTTTAGAAATTCCAGACAAGCTGGTTAACTGCATCACAGTCGCTTAAAAATTCATATCTCGAGTTCCGAAACTCAAAATTAAGATCCGTAAATTTTTCATGAAACTAGACTCATATATCTATCTAAAAATTTTTATCTAAAATTTTTGGTCAAGCCAATTAGTACAGTTTATTAGTTAAAGTTTACTCTTTTTCTACATTTGACTACTTTGACCTCTGTTTACTACGAACCACTTTTCTCTTTGTACAGAACTCAAAAGACTATGTCGTTTGTATCTATTAAAACTAGACTCAATAAGAAATATTTACATATAAAGAATAGCTTCTAATTATTTTTATACAATTTTTGGTGAATTTCCAAAGTCAGAACAGGGGATTCAGAAATTGCTCTAGCCCTGTTTCACAAAAATTTAAATATCTTATAAAATAAAAATCTTTTACCTATTTTGTTTCTTCCAAATGAAAATAGATTCATTAGGCTTAAATTAAATATTTTATTCATCATCTAATTCTATTTCTACTATTTCTAGTGATTTTTCCAATTTATGTCACTGCTACTGTGTGATTCTATTTTATAACCAATTTCACCATTTTATGGCTTTCCATAGACTAAGTAACACGTTAAACATACATGACATCAAATATGATCTAGATTGGTCATTCCAATGGCTAATAATTTCCAAACCTTTTCTTACCAAACCATAACCATATCATAAGATTATTTACATAAAGTGAGTATAGTGCTATACATGCCACACTCAAAATATACAAGCCATTTTACCAATTTAAGTCTTCGGATAGTGTGAACGAGCCTTCGACCTATCCCGATTCTCAAGCTGGCTTGTCAAAACTACAATGAATGAAAAGGAGGGAGTAAGCATAAATGCTTAGTAAGTTCACATGCAAATAACAAGTAACATGATCATGCAATCCAACATAAACATCATTAAGACACTCAGGTCATAAGAATACTTACTATCTTACCACAATTTTGTCTTACCAAATTCTCAATTAAGGATTAAACAAATACTTGTCCATTTTCACTTCTTCAACACATTCATCGTCAATCACTTTCATTTTAAGTACTCTCCCTATTGTCTTAGGATTCTCCCGTTGAACACATCGGAATATAATTTCAGATACGCGGATAGTGTGCACATAAGTGCTATACTCATAGCGAAACAAGGTCAATAGCTTTTGAAATCTGTGTAGCCAAGATACCATGTAACCCACCCATAAACGAACTCGGACTCAACTCAACGAGCTCGGGCGTTCACATCCATAAGTGAACTCGGACATAACTCAACAAGCTCGGATGCCTAGTTACATCTCACGAACTCGAACTCAACTCAACGAGTTCGGAACTCAACCATCCTAGTGACATGTCACTTGTACCCTAATCTATTCCCAAGGTTCAAACGGGATCATTCTCAATTACACATTTTGATCGCCTTCTTCGAAATGTAGAAACCGATACTTGCTAGCATCTCACACTTATCAAGTTGTTCACATAATTTGCATATTACAAAGTAATAATTCACAAAGCATAATATTTCATGATAATAAGTTTCATATCATATAAATAACATTAAATCACTTAAAATAAAAAATATGTTACCTTATTTACACATGAACTTACCTCGATACAAAATATTAGCAATTGAGCCTATTCCTCGTAAACTTTGTTTTTCCCTCGATCACGACTTGAATCTTGTTTCTCTTGATCTATAATACCAAATTAATTTATTTAATACATACATTCATCAAAACAGCCCTTAGTATGAACTTTGGCAAAATTACCATTTTGCCCCTAAACTTTCACATATTTACACTTTTGTCCCAAGGCTCGTAAATTAAACCTCATCCTATTTTCTTATGTTTTATGACATGCTTATCATTTTTTCCTTGTATAGCAACATCAAATTCACACTCTAACATGTACTTATGAATATTAGGTATTTTTACCGATTAAGCCCTTTTACTCGTTTTCACTTAAAACCGAGTAGCACAAGTTGTCTAGCATAATTTAAAACCTCATATTCTATCATAAAACACCAAAATACACAAATTTCACCTATGGGTATTTTTCCAAATATGAACCCTAGGTTGAATTATTGCTAGCATAAGCTAAATCAAGTTACCGGGACTTTAAAAACGTAAAGAACATTAAGAACGGGGCTTGGAATCACTTACTATGGAGCTTGGAAGCTTGAGACAAACCCTAGCTATGGAGAACCCTTTAATTTTCGTCCTAATTAAGAAGATGGACATATATTTCCATCTTTTTCCTTTTTTTAATCTTTTAATTACCAAATGACCAAAATACCCTTAATACCTTTCTTTGATAATTTTCATGTACAAGCCCATTTTTGTCCAAAATTTTAGAAATTGGTCAAATTTATATTTAAGACCTCCTCATTAATATTCCAAAGTAATTTCATACTAAAATCTTCTAGAATGCAAGTTTTGCAAATTATTCGATTTAGTCCCTAATTTCAACTTAAGCACTTTATGCATAGAATTTCGTCACGAAATTTTCACACAATCATGCAATCATATTATAAACCTCAAAATAATTATAAAATAATTATTTCTATCTCAGATTTATGGTCACGAAACCTCTATTCTGATTAGGCCCTAATTCGGGATATTACAATTACAGTTATTCCTGTAGCAAGAAAAGGTCTTCCAAGGATAATTGACACATTTTGATTAGTTTCAAATTCTAAAATAAGGAAATAAGCAGGAAAGATAAATTTATCCACTCTTACCAGTACCTCCTCAATTTTACCTTCCAGATAGGTGTAAGATCGACCAGCTAATTGTAAAGTCATCGTATTAGGTCTTGCTTTTCCAATTCCTAGCTACCTAAAAATAAACATAGGCATTACATTTATACTTGCTCCTAAGTCACATAATGCTTACCAATATAATGATTTCCAATTGAACACAGGATAGTGAAACTCCCTAGATCCTTCAACTTTGGAGGTAATTTATTCATCAACATTGTTGTGTACCATTTATTGAGAGCAATAGTATCAAAGTCTCTCAATCTTCATTTTTTTTCAATATGTCCTTCATAAATTTCACATAATTGGGCATTTTCTCCAAAGCTTCTATTAACGGTATATTGATATAGAGTTGCTTCAAAACTTCTAAAACCCTTTTAAACTGAATATCATGCTTGGAATTGTGAAATCACTGAGGAAAAGGTAAAGGCGGTCATCCTTCAGGTTTGTTGATATTGTTTTGTTATGACATTTCTATTGGCAACATGATTTGATTTTGTCATAACATTTCTCTATGTACCCTTTTCAGGTGTTGTTTGTCTTTCAATAGGTTTTGAAATCTTTTCCTGATTGCGGCTAGATTTGTCTTCTTCTACTGTGGCATCTTGAAGAACTTCATCCAATTGAGTCTCATTTCTAAGAGTGATGGCCTTGCACTGCTCCTTCCCTTGGGTTCTCAAATTTTCAGCATCACTTGGAAATGCTCCTTGTGACTTTGAATTTAGAGCTTTCGTTATTTGCCCTACTTGATTTTCAAGAGCTTAGAGAGACGCGGCTTTAATCTAAATCACAACATCATTTTTGGCTATATACTCATTCAAAAAATATTCAATAGAATTATAAGATGATACCTGACCTTGCTGAGCATTTTTCCTTGGCATAGGATGATTATAATTGGGTTGTGCATCGTGGATATTTTGTCTTGCAACACTGTGTGAACTCCCAGCCCATTGATCATTCCAACTAAAATTCAGATACTGCTTCTACCCCAGTTTGCAAGTGTTGGAATAAGGATTATTATTCTAGTTAAAACTACACATGTAGTATACTGATGCTGGGTTTGATGGGCATTCATCAAACACATAATCCTCGCCACAATAAATGCATGATAGCTCACCCGATTTCCCATGGATAGCAGTTGGATTTTTCATTGCTTTAATCATATTAGCAAAAAAAGATACCTGGGATATTAATGAAGTAATTGGGTTGAGCTCTATAGTACCAATAGCTGCCTTGTACGTCCCAACTTTTGTAGTAGGGTACTAATAGTCACTATTGGCAATCTTTTCCAAAATCTCTATGCTTCGCTGTAAGATTTACCCAACAATGTACCATTGGCAGATGCATCAACTACCATTCTCGTATGTGTATTCAACCCATTATAGAATATTTCCATTTGAGTCCAGTGTTGAAATCCATGCATCAAACATTTTCGAATTAAATCTTTAAATTGTTCCCAAGGTTCATATAGTTATTCCTCCTCTAGTTGTCAAAAAGATATGATGTCATTTTTAAGCTTGGCATTCATATTCGGTGGATTATACAGTAGCAAAAACCTCTAGAATAGGTCATCCTATGATGTCACTATTCGCAACGGTAGAGCGTTGAATCATGCTCTTGCTCGGTCTCTTAAGGAATATGGAAACAATTTAATCTTAGGGTGTCTTCAGGAACACCCTATTGGCTAAACAAATCACAAACTTCTAGGAAAAGTCACAAATGCAATCTTGGATCTTTAGTGGGCAGTCCTCTAAATAGTCCTACTATTTGTAACATCTGAAACATTACCAGTTTTAGTTCAAACTGTTGCGTTAGTATGTGCGGACAGACTATCCCTATATTCAAATTATCCAAAGTTGGCACAACATGCTTTCGGGTTGGTCTATCTCAGTCATCTATCACCTCGCGGACATGCAAATTAGTGCCTTGTCCTTTCAAATTATCATTTATGCCTAGTATCACCCTTCAAACAGAAGGATTAGCATATTGACCATTCGAATAATCATTGAGACCAGGATCATCCCTGTTCCTAGCCATTTTTTGAGTACTTTTCTCCTTCTGTGTAAGGTTCTATCAATCTCTGGGTCAAAAGTATACTCTTTGTTAGTAGGAATGCCTCTTCTTATGTACTGATGGTAAACCTATAGAGATTGAATATAACTAAGTTAAATAAATTTAATAGAATTAGTTAAAATAAACAAACAAAAGTACACCAAATTGTCGATCACCAACAACACCAAAAACTTGTCGCATGTGAAATATGCTATGTGAATTGTCCAACTATACATGTCGAATCAAGTATTAAAATGATAAGTAAGTATCGTTCCCACGAGGATCTGATTAAGGCACTAAATGTAATATCCTAATTTTGGGCCTAGTCGGAATAGTGATTTTGTGACCACAAAATCCGAGATAGAAATAATTATTTTATAATTATTTTGATATTTATGATATGATTGCATGATTGTGTGAAATTTTCGTGAAGAAATTTTATGCATAAAGTGCTTAAATTGAAATTAGGGACTAAATCGAATAATTTGCAAAACTTGCATTCTAGAAGTTTCTAGTATGAAACTGTTTTGAAATATCAATTAGGAGGTTTTAAATAGAATTTTACCAATTTCTAAGTTTATGGACAAAATTGGACATGGATGGAATTTTTGGAAAGTTTAGTAGTAAGGGCATTTTGGTCATTTAGGGGTAAAATGAATTAAAATACAAAATTAAAAGCCAATTTTGCTCATCTTCAACCCCATGGCCGAATATAGCAAGGAGAAACCATGGCTAGGGTTTTTCAAGCTTCCAAGCTCGATTGTAAGTCCATTCTAGCCCCGTTTTTCAAGTTCTTTACGTTTTTGGAGTCCTGGTAGCTCGATTTAGCTTATGCTAGCAATAATTTAACCTAGGGTTTATATTTGGAAAAATACCCATAGGTGAAATTTGTGTATTTTGGTGTTTTATGATAGAATATGAGGTTTTAAATTATGTTAGACAACTTGTGCTACTCGTTTTTAAGTGAAAACTAGCAAAAGGGCTTAATCGGTAAAAATACCTAATAGTCATAAGTACATGTTAGAGTGAGAATTTGATGTTGCCATAGAAGGGAAAAATGATCAGCATGTCATAAAACATAAGAAAATAGGCTGAAGTTTAATTTATGAGCTTTGGGTCAAAAGTGTAAATATGCAAAAGTTTAGGGGCAAAATTGTAATTTTTCCAAAATATGATTTTGGGTCAATTTGAATAATGTGAGTCCTAATTAGACTATATTTTAAATTATAGAGCAAGGAAAACTGAAATTCGGGCTAAAATGGGGAAAATACCAAGTTGTGGATGAAATGGTAAAAGTAGCCATTTTCGCATACTAGGTAAGTTCATATGTAAATGTTGGTAACATAGTTATTATTTTAAATGTTTTAATGTTATTTAAATGATATGATAATTATTATGAAATATTATACTCGTGATAATTGTTTGATAATATGTCAAATTATGTGATATACTTGGAAAATGTGAAATACTACCGAGTATCGGTATCGATATTCCGTAAAAGATGGTTGAGACACATGATTGGGAAAAAGGTCCCGTTGAACCTTAGGAATGGATTAGGATACAAGTGACATGTCACTGGGATATTTTGGCATCCGAACTTGTTGAGTTGAGTCCGAGTTCACTTATGGATGCGAATGTCCGAACTCGTTGAGTTGAGTCCGAGTTCGTGAGATGTAACTAGGCATCCGAGCTCGTTGAGTTGAGTCCGAGTTCACTTATGGATGCGAACGCCCGAGCTCGTTGAGTTGAGTCCGAGTTCGCTTATGGACGGGTTACATAGTAGCTTGGCTACATATGTGGCACTTATGTGCAAACTTTCCATGTATCCGAATTATATTCCGATGTGTTCAACGGGTAAAGTTCTACTCAAATGGAGGAATACTCAAGATGAAAGGGACGTATTGGTAAGTGTTTTGAAATGGATACTTTGAACAGGTATGTACTTAACCCTCAGGTTGAAAAATCGATATAACAACAATATGGTAAGATGATAAATGAAAATATGATATGAATGTCTTGGTGATGATTATGCAAATGATGTTTTATGTTTGCTTATATGGTTATGTTACTTGCTATTTGCATGTGAACTTACTAAGCATTTATGATTACTCCCTCCTTTTCATTCCTTGTAGTGTTAACAAGCCAGCTCGAAAATCGGGAACGGTCGGAGGCACGCTCACACTATCCGTATACTATCTTGGCATAATGGCTTGTATATTTTGAGTATGGCATGTATAGCATTATAATCATTTTGTATATATGGTCTTATGATATGGTTATTGAGTAGTATAAAAATTCTTGGTAATGATTAGCCATTGGAATGGCTAATTATGATCATATTTGGTGTTATGTATGTCAAATTGCTAGTTAATCCATGGAAACCATGAAAGAGGTAAAATTTACCATAAAATAGATTCGAGAAAGATAGTGACGTGAATTTGAAAAATCATTAAAAATAGTAGAGATATAATTGGATGATGAATAAAATATGGAATTGAATAATTATGAGTCTATTTTCATATGGACGAAACAAAACAGGTATATGAGTTATATTTTATGAGATGTTTAAATTTTTGTGAAACAGGGCCAGAGTGATTTCTGAATCCCCTGTTCTGACTTTGGAAATTCACCATAAATTGTATAAAAATAATTAGAAGTCATAGTTTATATGTACAGATTTCTTATTGAGTCTAGTTTTAAGAGAAATAAACTTCAGTTATTGAAATTTTTTACAGAGAGATATATGATTCGTAATACACAGAGGTTAGAGCAGTCGAACCCTGAAACAGGGGAGACTTTAACTAATAAACTGTACTAATTGGCATAGCCAAAAATTCTAGAAAAAAATTAGTAAATAGATATATGAGTCTATTTTCAGGGAAAATTGACGGAATTGGATTTCGAGTTTCGTAACTCGAGATATAAATTTTTAAGCGAATGTGACGCAGTTAGCCAACTTGTCTGGAATTTCTAAAAATAAATTGTTTGAGCTGTTTAAGCAATGAATTAAGTCTGTTAACACCTCGTGTTTGACTCCGGCAACAGTCTCGGGTACGGTGCGTTACACTAAAGTGGTCAAGTTATTATAGAAAAATGCGATTAATGCTATGTGCTGGCAAAAACAACTATAAATATGTAGTAGCAATAAAAGGAATAGTGATGTATGCAATATGTGGAATTAATGAATCTTGGAAATGCTATGACAAAACAAGAGTAGAGATGTAATGACAATTATGAGAATAACTACATGGATGTTATGCAATGAATAAATAAATGACTAAGAATTCTATGGCAAAGCTACTATAATAAAGATAAGGGTTAAGCAATATTGAGTGGAAAGGATAAAATTACTAAGAATATACTTTTCCTTTCAACAATGTCTCTGTAAAATCATACTTAACCTACCGCCGAGAAGAGTTCTAAAGTGGCATGCTTCGTTTGAGAGCAGAAACATCAAGTTACCTTGCCTGTGTCTTAGGCCTTTAATATGGTGCCCTGCATTGTTCCCTTTTGTATGAACGCTTCTCTATGTCTAGAGTCTACTACAAGTATCTATCAAGTACTTGCTCATATCATTCAACCGCAGTCTAACTAATCTAACCTTTTTAGAAATTAGATTAGTTTAAGGGTATGTTGCACTGTCGACTATGTCTAAGGATTGCTCACATACATTACAAAGAATAAAATAATTGAATGAAATAGTAAAATAACTCTGATTTATACTGCAACCATTAAAGACAGCTAAAGTTTCATCAAAGTAATCCCAACCCTATGAGATTTACCACATAGGTTGGCAAATAAAGTTCAACTTAAACATCGTTTTCATCATTGTAATTCATGAAGTAACAAATTAGAAATAATGGGAGAACGTCGGGAAGACAGCGTTTGCCTGTCCAATCCACACTCCAGCTGTGTAGTGTCCTGAGGTGGTTGAGAGGGGTTGCCTATGTCTTTCCTCTTCCTATCTCTATTCAGCAGCTACCTTCTAATTTTCCTAAGGATCTCTAGCCATAGTTCCAAGCCATAGGGTTTTCTCCTTTGCTTATTTTTAAATCGCTTTGTTTTTCATTTTCAGGATAATTCCAACAGTTGTAAGATTTATTTTCTCTTATTTTGGGAAATTTATTTGGTATTGATATGCATTGAATGCTAACTAGACATCTTCCTGGATTGCTATGGCATATGAGCTGGTAATTTGACCACTCTTTTGCCTTGACAAAACTTCACTCATTTATTTATTTTTCCTCATCCTACCTTCCAATACCGCAAAACACAACCCTTCTACAAGTAATTAAAAGCACCTAATATTTAAACGCAGCCTAAGTTCAATTGCAATGCTAAAAATACTAATGAAATGTCCTAAAATGCATCAAGATGTACTTAAGTACAGACAATTAACTAGGTCCCAAGGCATAAAATATAACTCTTTTCAAGAGTTATCAGTCTCTCTAAAGATGTGCAAAGGTGGACAAGGGAATGTCTGTTTTGTCAAACATGCAAAGGGGACAACCTATCCTGGTTATTTACAGCCTTTGCCAATTCATGAAAAGTCTTGGTGTGCCATAAGTATGGATTTCGTGGAGGGGTTGCCAATTTCAAGGGAAAAATCACCATTTTGGTGGTGGTGGATAGGTTAACCAAATATGGTCATTTTATAGACTTGATTCATCCTTTTACCGCTGCTTCAGTAGCTGCTGAGTATTTACAACATATTTACAAGCTCCATGGAACCCCAAAATCAATAGTCTCTGAAAGGGATAAGGTTTTCTTGAGTCACTTCTAGCAGGCGTTGTTCAAAATCTTTTGAACTTAGATACATCTTTCCACGGCATATCATCCCCTAACGAATGGTCAAAATGAGGCTTTGAACAAATGCTTGGAGGGGCACTTACGATGTATGTCGGGGAAGAAACCCTCAGAATGGGCTACATGGCTTGCTTTAGCTAAGTGGTGGTACAACACCTCCTATTAGTCAGCCATTCATATGAATTTGTATGAAGCCTTGTCTGGGTAGGAGCCACCAATTCATTTGCCTTACTTGGTTGGAGTATATCAAGTGGCGGCAACATAGAAAAAATGTCAAGGAGTTGCTGCGGTTTCATTTGAAACGGACTCAGGATCGAATGAAACAGATAGTTGATCGCAAGCAGTCTGATAAAGAGTTTGCAGTAGGTGATTTGGTGTATGTGAAGCTTCAGAACTTCAGGCACCAGAAACTTGCCCCGTCTTATTTTGGCCATTTCCCTGTGGAGTCACGAGTGGGTAAGGTTGCTTATAGGTTAACATTGCCTACCACAACGAGGATACATCCCACTTTTCATGTATCCTGACTTAAGAAACATGTGGGTAGAACCATTGTCTCAACTCAATTGCCAGCCACCAATGCAGATGGTTCTCTACTCAAGGAACCACTCCAAGTCTTAGATAGAAGGATGGTTAAGAAGGGAAACACAACTATCATGGAAGTATTAGTGGAGTGGGCAAATACTTTTCCAGAGGACTCAGCATGGGAGAATTGGAATGATCTTGTCTATCATTTTCCACAGTTTCATCCTTAAGGATAATGATCTGCTTCGAGGGAAGGATACTTGTTAGGGGTTGATATCTTTTCAGTTAATCACCTTTTTAAATAGTTGTTATGTTAGTTAATTTTTATTATGTTTTAGTTATAATAATGAAAACGCGACATTTAGGGGGGTCTAGTATCTTTAATGAAATGACGTGTATTGACTTAGAATCATTAGAAGAAAACACACCGTTCTGGGAAGTAACCGTTGCCAGTCTGTAAGTGGTTGTTTCTCCTCTTTATCATGGGGAGAAGACATGAGAATTCTATTATGAAAAGAAAAGGAAATATTCCTCTCTTCCCCTCTCATCTTTCTGGGTTATTCTCTCCTTTCCTTTTCTTTTTTTTTTTCTAAATTCTCTGACAATTTCTTTGTTCCTTAGATTGAAATTTCAAGATTAATTTAATTTGATATATAAAATTTAAATATTGGCAACAGTATCCTCTATCTTGTACTTTTTTGTATCAAAAGAATCATCAAATCTAGATGACAGCTTTGTCCCTTGTAGTTTTTTTTCAAAAGAATTTTCTGTATTTTCTCATTTGGCTTGAGCTATACACGTAACATGTTAGACAAAATTAAAAAAAAAATTAATTAAACAATGCAATAATGATCTGAATCGCCTAATAAAGAAAAAGAATCTTCCTTGATTTCTACTTTGTTTGGCTTCACTTGCTCAACTTCTTTTCTATCATCAATAGCAGCCATTGTAGCTCTTGTCAGCTGCTTAGCTCTTTCAGCCTCAAAATCCCACTTTGTCCTAACTAGAACAACCATCATGGTCATCATATATTAGCCTTGGGCTGCTAATATTCCTAACCACAGTCCCTTGAAATCAAACCCTGCGAAGAAAGCCAGCCATACTGCCACCGGCATACCAACAAGGTAAAAGCAACCCAGGTTTATGTTTGCTCCTTCTTTAGGCCTGGCTGTGCCCCTTAGCACCCCACTACCTATAGTTTGTGGGCAGTTTCCATGCTCACATAATCCGATTATCGGCAAAACAAGAGAAGTCAATGTTATGATCTCTGTATCATTTGCAAAACTGATATCCCATACGTTCCTAATCATTACCGCAAAAACAAGTGCCGAAAAGCCTAGAATGAAGCCACAGTTAATGCCAACAAAGGCGGCGGCTTTGGCCCTTTGGGGTTGGTTCGCGCCGAGTTCATTTCCGACTCTCGTTGAGACACTGAAGCTTAGAGAAGATGGGAATATGTAGATTAATGTTGTAGTTTGAATCAAAATTCCCATTGAAGCAACAGTAGCTCTAGGGTTTATTAAGAGCCCGCATAGAAGAATCATGATCTCATACCACCACCATTCAAGGCAGACTGAAATGCAGCTGGGAATGGCCAAACTCAGCAAAGATTTCTATTCTTTAAAGCACTCCATTAAAAACCCTCCCCATGTCTTGTTATGGACACCAAAGTAGAGGATATAGATTATTAATGAGCCTACAAGATTGAAGTTGGTCCATACCCCGCTGAGAGCAACTCCCTTGATCCCTAATTTAAGGTGTGTCACAAGAAGGTAATTGATTGGTATATGTAGAAGGATGGATAAAAAGGCGCAAAATGTTAGAGGTAGAGTTATGGATTGGGTTCTGAGATAGATTCTTAATGGGTGCAAAACAGACTGAGCTAAAAGGTCAGGAACAGAGTAAATAAGATACAACTGTGCTTCAATGGCTAATGTTTCATCTTGGCCACAGAGTATGAGTATTCTCTTCATGTTTATCCATAGAAGAGAAAAGGGCAACGAAGAAACCAATAGCAAAAGGACCGTTCTTTGAAGTGTGATTCCGAGAAGGGTATATTTTCTAGCACCAAAGGCTTGTCCACAAATGGATTCCATTCCCATGGCAAGGCCAGAAAGAATAGAATAACCGGTGATGTTAGCAAAGCCAACGGCAAGTGAACCACCTGCCAAGGAAAGCTCACCAAGGCGGCCAAGAAAGAGCATGGAAATCAAGGAGCGGGAGTACAACATGAGCCCTGGTAGTAACATAGGAAGCGCTATCTTAGCTATGGAAATGGCTTCCTTGACTGCAACAGAAGCAAAAGGTTCCCGGATCGTTGAGTAGCGCATTTCTTCTTGTTTTGACGTCGGGCTTTTAGGAATCAAGGGTGCGCAAATGTTGGACTCATCCGAGTCTATGATTGAGAGAAGGTAAGGAACGTTTGAATTACATTTGCAAGAGTGATGAGAGGATTTAAGCTGACACATCTTTTTGTATTACTGAAATGCAAAGAGAGAGAAAGAGAGAGAGAGAGAGTTTTGAGGGGGAGTTGTACGAGGGTAGAGTATTGGGGTTTTATAGTGGGTTTTTGAGGGAGGCTCTGACCTTCACAAGAAGCATTTTCAATTTTCACTAAGCCAAGACTCAAACATGACTTACAGAAAGAAAAGGACAGAATAAAATCAAAGAAAAGAGAGTAAAAATATTAAAAAAAAAAAGAGACTAAAACATATCAGATATAGTCAAGGGTTAATCAAAGATTTCAATGTGATGGAGCCTCAATCGAAAAGGTAAAGAAAATTCCATTGGTGTGGTTAAGAGGCTTCATTCTTGTGATCATGGCTTGGCATTCATCTATTAGAGGTGATAGGAGTTTAACTAGAACTCTCATTGTTTATCTTAGTTTATGATTTTTTATCATTTAAAGGTGTTTTATATTTAATGAGTAGAAGTTATTGTAAATAAAACCCATAAAAATGATTGTTTAGGATAATTTAGTTAGAAGTTTGTTTATGAGATTTGAAGTTTGATTCTTTAATGATTAAGTTATAGACTTGTAAAACTGAATTTTTAATTAGGTTTTACAAGTTTAAATTTCTTTTAAACTTTTAAACATATTGAATGCTTATAAATTCTTGGCTTGACTAACCATTATAAATATGGAGGAACGTACTCTCTTTTGAAGGTTGAGAGATTCATTTTATTTATCTTTCCACTTATCCTTGTTTCTAAATATAAGTTATCTAAAAGTGAGTTAGGGAGTCTCAATTACCTTTGTTGCTAGTCACAAATTAATTAAAAATGAAATAGGACAAATTATTTGTTAATTTATCTATATATGCTGAAAAAGAAAGATAATTGAGAAAGTAGGTTTAAAATTTTAAAATTTATCGATTTATACTATCTTTGGAGAGAGAAGGAAAATGCGCCTAGTACCAAATAGTATAATTTATTTTACATCCTAAATGTATCCTTATTTAGAATATACGAAACAAATCTATTAAATTGATTTGCTTTGTAACATATTATATTGTGAGTTTAAAATTTAAAATTATTTCTATTACTTTTTTATTTAAGTTTTTTTGTCGATTTATTAGGTACAATATTTTTACAAAGCAAAGAATTGATCAGAAGCTTCTCAATTTTGGATTAAAAATTTGGCTTGCGTATTGTAATGTATCTTACTCAAAGAAGTAGTAAGAACTTACAGCTTATAGAAAAAATTAATGAATAACCAAATAAGTTAGTGTTTTAATTAGCTCTTCTCCTTGATGCTTCCGGATTGTGTGGACATGTTGGCTTCTTATGTCCTGGGTTCCTATAATATGTGCATAACCTTGGTGTGTCTCCCCACTCCCAAATATTCATATTTCCTTGTATTCGAGTTGAGTTCGGTTGACCTTTTGGCTTGTGCCGCAAGTTCTTATTTGTTACTAGCTCGAAATAAGTGTGCGAGGTAGGTGACCACAAGCTTTCATCAGGGACAGATGGGAATTCAGATTTCCAAACATTATACACGCATTCAAGTCTGTAAAACTCATCAATGTAGGTTATGCAATCTATTCATTTTGAGCCACATGCAGTAATTGCATGTGCACATGGATAAATAAGTGCTTGAAATCTCCCACAATCGTAAGTCATTTGTCTGAGGTCTACGCGGCACGCCCCACTGAAAACTCCACGGTCGGGTCTATAGGGCTGCTTAACCCGAAATATTAGATTTTGTCGCGAGTGACACACTAAAGTCATTGAGTCCATGATTTCTACATTTTCCCCAATATCTTTCAGCACTGATTCGCACTAAACATGATTCCCCTTTAGCTATCTCGCGTATGTCTCAGTCTAAATTCGAAACAAGGCTGCTAATTAGAAATATGTTTCCTTGACCACTAAGTTTATTGGCAAATGACATGATCCCTTCTGTACAGGTTTAGTGCATTCCATTAGGTTTGAGGTCAAGTGCCCGTATCTTAGTCCTCCATCATACGATTGCATCCATTGCTCTAGAGGTATCCCATCGAGGTACTGTAACACCCCACACCTATGCCCCACGTCGGGACGGAATGTGAAGCGTTACTAAACTCAAACACATGCATTCTAACTTTTTCGAATTATCATGATTTGACCAAATTTAAACTTTTTAAAACTTTTTTTAAAACTCCTTAACACTGGCCCACAAAGCCTCAAACGTCCATCAGAAACCATTCGGGACCAGTTCGGGTCCATAACCAACTTTAGAAAAATAATCCTTGCAACAAGGCACATGCCCGTGTGGCCAGTATAACTTGGCCGTGCTGATGGCCTTTGTGACACACACGGCCTAAGCAACTAGGGACACGCCCGTGTCTCTTGCCCGTGTGAATTTAATTCCAAGTTCGAACCTATAGGGGTTTTCACATGGCCTAACACAAGCCCGTGTTTATGGCCCGTGTCCCTCACACAGCCATGACATGCCCGTGTCCAAGCCCGTGTCTAAAAACCTTAACATTCTGTTTCTGACGTCAGCATCCAATTTAGGGCACACGGCTAAGGCACACACCCGTGGCCAGAGGCCGTGTCCTCCACACAGCTGAGACACATGGCTGTGTCTCTACCTGTGTGCTCACTACCATGCATACTGACTAGCAAATTTTATGTGCAGGGGACACACAGCCGGATAACACGCCCATAGGGCTGACCGTGTATCACACACAGCCTAAACAGACTCCCGTGTGTCTACTTGTGTGGATAATATAAGGCTATCTACCAAGCCTTTGTCACCCTGTAACACATTCTAACACCCACCAACACATCAAAGTCTAACTTAATAGGATTTCTCAACCAAACAACCATAGCTAAGGCCTACATGCATTTCACAATTTCAACCATGCCAACAACTCCACATTCATGAAAGATTAGCTTACATTCATATAATAACTTTCAATATTAGCTATTTTCCATGGCCTTATACAAAATAAATCAAATATTAGATTGGGCCAACACATTTGACCAAATTAACATTGACACAAAACTTGAAAGTCTAAGTCCTATACATGCCATATTTAAAATAAGAAAACCAACTATACCAAGTGCTTTGGTTGATAGTATGATTGATGCCTCTGATGTCCAATGATCCTCGAGCTAATTAGGTGGCATTATAAGAAAATGGAAAGGAGAGGGAGTAAGCATAAAGCTTAGTAAGTTGCATGCAAATAAACATAACAACAACTGTACCATTCATCATCATGCTCATAATGAAAAAGTAGGCATAACCACAACTTACTCGTCACTAACCAATACAATTCACATAGCATATATATTTGTATTGATCGCACGTCTCATATATTTCAATTAGGTACTTGTACCACTGACAATATGGTTATACTTTTCTCGTTTAACTGAAACTGTAACTCTCACCGTTGAACCATTTGGAAAGCTATCTGATATTCACTAAGCCTCAAACATAGGGTATAATGCCAATGCCATGTCCCAGACATTGTCTTACACTGGCTCATCCTTTAAGTCAATGCCATGTCCCAAACATGGTCTTACACTAAATATTGAAATCGAGGCCGACGCCATGTCCCAGACATGGTCTTACACTAGCTCTCACATATCTGTGTCGATGCCATGTCCCAGACATGGTCATACTTTGACACATCTCGTAGCCGATGCATGTCCCAGACATGTCTTACATTTGCTTACGTCTAAAGGCCGATGCATGTCCCAGACATGTCTTACACTAGCTCTCGTCTAATGCCGATGGCATGTCCCAAACATGGTCTTACACTGGCTCTCATAATGTGGTCGAAGCATGTCCCAGACATGTCTTACACTAGCTCACAAATGACTTAAATGTCACGGCATGAATATTCAATTTTTTCCTAAGGTTCACCCAGGAGTTCTATTATCTCACTTATCATCATACATAATCATTTCCACAAACAAGCAATTTATGTTATATCAATTCAAACACATATAGTAATAATGTAGTTGTATTATTTACATACAACTTACCTTGAATTACAAAATGTAGACGACTAGTTTGGCTTAGTATTAGAAACAGTTCAAAATTCTCAATATTTCATGCATTTATCACCTATTTTACAACTTATACAAAATGGTCCCTTTTAGGGTTTTCACAAGAAATCTGTTCACAAAAATTGTTTATTACACTACCATAACTCATATTCTTCCATAAAATTTCAGAAAACAACATGAAAATACTCATGGTAAAACCCTAGTCTTTCAACCATTTGCAAAATATCCCCTCATTTGAAAGCTCATGTTATAAGGGTTTTAAAAGTATAAAAATCATCAAGAAAAAACCATCAAGATGACTTACTTGTAGAGAGACTAAGTGGTTGGAATTTCAAGCTTCAAAAACCCCTCTAATGGTTGATATTTTTGGTCAAGAATAAAGGATGGAAGAAAAAGATGATGGTTAGGCTTTTAGGGTATTATTTTATAATATATTAGGTCATCAAATACCTAACACTTTGACCATTTAATTTCTTTGTCTCATGGCTGGCCAAGCTATAATCTAAGGGTCTATTTGCCCTTTAAAGACCTCCAATTTAAGTTTCATGGCAATTTAACACCCTTAACTATCCATTTAAGATTTTTGTAGTTTATGCGATTTAGTAAACGCTAAAATTACTTTACCAAATTCTTCATGCACTAATATAATAATGCCACAACACATAAAATAATATAAAAAATAATTTCTCTAACCTCGGGTTAGTGGTCCCGAAACCACTATTTCGACTAGGCCCATAATTGGACTATTACAATTCTCCCTCTTAGGGATTTTCATCCTCGAAAATCTTACTGGTGAATAAGTTCAGGTATTGATTTCTCATAGTCTCCACGGGTTCCCACGTGGTTTCCCCGATTCCGTGTCTATGCCACAAAACTTTTACGAGTGTTACATGTTTATTCCTTAACTTCTTGACCTATCGATCCAAAATCTTAATCGGTTCTTTACCATAGGTCATATCCGGGATTATTTCAATTTCTTCTAGTGAAATCACGTGTGAGGGGTCAGATCGGTAGCGGCGCAACATCGATACATGGTATACATCATGAATTTTCTCTAATTCATGAGGCAAGGGTAATCGGTATGCTACCGGCCCAATTCTTTTGGTCATCTCATAAGGTCCAATAAACTGCGGACTCAACTTGCCTCTTCTACCGAATCTAAGGACTTTCTTCCACGGGGATAAGTTCAAAAACACTTTATCTCTGACTTGAAACTTGATCTCTTTCCGTTTCAAATCCGCGTAGGATTTCTGTTTACCCGATATGGCCTTTATACAATCCCGAATCACTTTAATATTTTCTTCAGTCTCCTGGACTAAGTCGACCCCGTGAATCTGATTCTCTCTCAACTTGGTCCAATATAAAGGCGTTTCGCACTTACGCCCATAAAAAGCCTCATAAGGCGCCATTTTCAACCATTTTCAGACTTGACTGATAGCTGTTGTTATAGGAGAATTCAACTAGTGGTAAATACTCCTCCCAACTGCCTTGGAACACTAGAACACAACATCGCAACATATCTTCTAAAATCTGAATGACTCTCTCTGACTGACCGTTGGTTTATGAGTGAAATGCTGTACTAAAATTCAGTTTTGTTCCTAATGCCTCTTGTAACTTCTTCCAAAACCGCGAGGTAAACCTCGGATCTCTATCTGAAATAATCGACAAAGGTACCCCGTAAAGTCTTATAATATCTGAAATATACAATTCGGCCAATTTCTTAAGGGAGTAGTCGGTACGCACTGGTATAAAATGTGTCGACTTTGTAAGCCTATCAACAACGACCCAAATGGAATCCTTTTTCTTTAGTGTCAAAGGCAACCCCGATACAAAATCCATGGTTACTTGGTCCCATTTCTGCTTGGGAACCATTACGGGTTGAAGTAAACCCGAAGGTACTTGGTGTTCGGCCTTCACTTGTTGACAAACTAGACACTTCGAAACAAACTCAAAAATGTCTCTTTTCATTCCCAACCACCAGTACATTTTCTTCAAGTCATTATACATTTTCACACTACCCGGATGGATAGACAAACAACCACTATGTGCCTCTCATAAAATCTTCTGAATGAGCTCATTATCCTTGGGTACACAAACTCTGTCTTAGTACATCAAGCATTCACGGTACTAATCCGAAATTCTGATTCAACACTCGAATCACACTGAGTTCTCTTGGCTTGCAATTGACCGTCGTTATTTTGAGCTTCACAAATTTCTTGAAGGAACATAGGTTTAGCTCTCATATCAACTAGAATCGAGCCATCATAAACCACGGTCAGCTGAGTATTCATAGCCCTCAAGGCAAACAATGATTTCCTACTCAAAGCATCGGCGACTACATTCGGCTTTCCGAGGTGGTAGTCAATTACCAATTCGTAATCCTTTATCAACTCTAACCACCTTCGTTTTCGTAAGTTTAACTCCTTCTGAGTCATCAAATACTTTAGACTTTTATGGTCGGTGAATACTCGACATCTCTCACCATACAAATATGGTCTCCAAATCTTTAATGCGAACACTATAGCTACTAGCTCTAAATTGTAGGTCGGGTAATTTCTCCTGTGTGGCTTTAGATGTCTCGAGGCATAGGCTATAACCTTGCCTTATTACATGAGCACACATCCTAACCCATTCAAGGATACATCACTATACACCACAAACTCTTTTTTTGATTCCGGTTGCACTAAAACTGGAGCTTCAGTCAACAAAGCCTTTAATTTCTCAAAACTCTGTTGGCACTTCTCTGTCCATTCGAACTTGACATCCTTTTGCAGCAACTTGTCATCGGAGTAGCTACCATGGAGAATCCATTCACAAATCTTCTGTAGTACCCAGCCAAACCCAAAAAGCTTCCAACCTCTGACACATTCCTCGATGGTTTCCACTCAATAATAGTCGAGATTTTGCCTGGGTCAACTCTGATTCCATCTCCCAACACTATGTGTCCTAAGAATCCAATTTCTTTAAGCCAAAATTCACTTTTACTGAACTTGGCATATAATTGTTTATCTCTCAAGGTTTGTAAAATAGTTCTCAGATGCTTCACGTGCTCACTCTCATCACTTGAGTAAATCAATATGTCGTCGATAAAGACAACCACGAACTTATCCAAATAAGGAAAAAAAATACGGTTCATTAAATCCATAAACACCGCATGAGCATTTGTTAAATCAAAGGGCATAACAAGAAACTCATAGTGCCCATACCTCGTCCTAAATGCAGTTTTTGGCACGTCTTGCTCCTTAACCTTTAACTGATAGTAGCCCGACCTTAAATCGATCTTAAAAACACAGTGGCTCCCCTCAACTGATCGAACAGATCATCGATCCTTGGTAAGGGGTACTTGTTCTTCACAGATACCTTGTTAAGCTAACGATAGTCTATGCACAATCTCATTGACCCATCTTTGTTTTTCACAAAAAGTACCGAAGCACCCCATGGTGAATAGCTCGGTCTTACAAAACCTTTATCCGTTAACTATTGTAATTGAGCCTTCAACTTCTTTAACTCCGTTGGAGCCATTCTATAGAGAGTAATCAAGATAGGTGTCATACTAGGGACTAACTCGATACCAAACTCAACTTCTCTAGTTGGAGGCAATCTGGGCAACTCTTCCGGAAACACATATTCATACTCACATACCACTGGCACAATCTCGATTTTCACTTCAGATTCTTTGGTGTTCAACACAAATGCTAGGTAGGACTCATACCCTTTTCTCAAATATTTCTCGACAGTCAAATACGAGATCAGTACTGATGAATTATTCAATTTACCCGATCCAACCCGAATAATATCCCCATTCTCAGATTTCATTTCAATGAACTTGCTACCACAATTCACTATCACATCATGAGCAGTCAACTAATCCATGCCAAGAATTAAATCAAATTCATCAAATGGTAATAGCATGAGGTTAGCCAAAAAACAATGACCTCTAATCATCAAAGGACAACCTCTACACACTTTATCAACTATCACATGTCTGCCTAATGGGTTTGACACTTTTATCATAATTTCGGTAGACTCAACAGACATATTCATACTGGGCACTAATTTCATGCATACATAGGAATGAGTAGACCCTGGATCAATCAAAGCAATAACAAAAATATCGTGAAGAGAAAAAGTACCCGTAATCACATCTGGTGAAGATGCTTCTTCGCGAGCGCCAATGGCATAAGTCCTTACAGGCGCACGACCCTTGGACCTCACAACTGAATCTCTAGGGGCGCCTCTACTACTAGCCCCACTGCCCGGGTTCTTCTGAGGTCTACCCCTCGTAGGAGCACTACTCGCCCTCACATCTTGCTTTTTCTCTTTCTCATCTAATTTAAGGTAGTCTCGAATGAAGTGGTTCAAAGATCCACATTTGAAGCAACCTCTTTCACTCCCTTAGAACTTGCTGAAATGACACCTACCACACTATGACCACTTTGGCATATTTGGCCAAGCACTACCGACACTCGCGATAGAAGTGGTTTGGGCTTTAGAAGTCGTATTCTGCTTATTCTTGCTCTTATTTGAGAATCCCACTGACACATTCGATTGGGTAGGAAACTCTCTCGATTTCTTAGATAGGGTCTGCTGTGATTTCCTCATCTATCTTTTCTTTGAGTCTCGAAACTCACTGTCAGCTCTTCTCTTCGTTTTGGCCAATTCTTCGGCCTTACATGCTCTCTCTACGAGCACCACAAATTCCCTCAATAAAAATGCCCACTAATAGATGGATATCTTCATTTAGACCATCTTCAAACCTCTTACACATGATGGTTTCTGTGGATATGCATTCCAGTGCATATTTTCTAAGTCTCACAAATTCACGCTCGTACTCCGTCACCGTCCTACGGCCCTGCTTCAACTCTAAAAATGCTTTCCTCTTTTGGTTTATAAACCTCTGACTAATGTACTTCTTTCGAAACTCTTTCAGGAAGAATTCCCAAGTTATCCTCTCTCTTGGTACAACGAACACGAGAGTATTCCACTATTAGTAGGCCGAGTCATGTAGAAGTGACACTGTGCACTTCACGCCCTCCTCATGCGTGCATGATAGTTCATCAAATACCCTAATGAACTTCTAGGGGTTTCTCTCTCCTAACCATATCCACTCCTTACGCACTCCTCAGCCCCTTACTTTTGTATTTTATCTACTAAGGGTTTCTCTCTCCTAATCATATCCACTCCTTGTGGAGCTACAGTGGCATACTAAGGAATCCGAGAAGATGGGGGAGGTGGTGTATTCAAATTCGCCTGAATGAACTTTGAATACCACGCATCCATCATATGGAGGTAAGCTTCTCTAGCCCCTTTGCCCTGAATTAGTATCACGAGTCCACTATCTACTGACACAGTCCCTTCGGCGGGAGCCGGCGCATTACTCTTCCGGATCCATTTACTATTAAATAAAAACATAATTTTTCTCGTCAGGAGTCGTCACACTATCAATATATAATTATGGCATGTATAGCTAGACTCGTACTCACGCTAGGTTAGTCTTAAGACCGACTAAACCATAGCCCTGATACCATTAAATGTAATATCCCACACCTGTGCCCCACACCGGGACGGAATGTGAAGCGTTACTAAACTCAAACACATACATTTTAACTTTTTTGAATCATCACGATTTGAAAAAATTTAAACTTTTTCAAACTTTGTTTAAAACTCCTTAACATAGACCTACGAGGCCCCAAACGTCCATCGGAAACCATTCGGGAATAGTTTGAGTCCTTAACCAACTTTAGAAAAATAATCTTTAGTACAGGGCATATGCTCGTGTAAAAGGGCAACACGCACGTGTGGCCAGTATAACCTGGCCGTGCTGAAGGCCTGTGTGACACACATGGCCTAAGCAACTAGGGACACGCCCGTGTCCCTTGCCCGTATGAATTTAATTCCAAATTTGAACCTACAAGGGTTTTCACACGGCCTAACACACGCCCGTGTCTATGGCTTGTGTCCCTTACACGGCCATGACACGCTAGTGGATCTAGACGACCATCTAAAAGAAGACGTAATATTCAGGGTTCTAATGGGAGTGCACGACAAGACACAACCAAGTCAGTCTGGCCAACAAGTAAGTATTGTAGTTTGTGTTGGTTGTTTTGGATGGTCACTTTGTGTGCATTGTGAACGTAGGCATCTTGGAGAGTGCTGTAAGTTAACAGGTGGTTGCTATTAGTACAGTTCAAAAGAACATTTTCTTAGGGACTATCAGAATAGAGTTGAGGTTTCGCAAACCCAGAATTCAGCACCTGTTTCTACGCTTGCTAGAGGTCAAGGTCATGGTAGAGGTAATGGGAGACTGGTTGGACAGTGAGTTGTTGCTTATACAGTTGCTTCACAAGTTGAGTTTGGAGGTCCAGCACGGGTTTATGTTTTTAGGGCAATGCAGGATCAAGATTTGAATGTCGAGATTGCGGGAATTTTTATTTTGTGATAAATTATTTTGCTCTCGTTAGTAGGCTTAGGTTCTATGCCTTAGTAATATTGGAGCGATTTAGCTAATAAGTGAAAAATCCCGATAGAGACCATTGAATTAGGAACTTCAGTTACGAGTTGTTTAGACGGATGTGTCATAATGAATAGAGGAAGCAGTTAGTAAAGTTCTCATAGAATAGTCTGTGATAGCAAATAGAATCTTTAAAGAAAAGTGATAGAAAGGTAGAGAGAATAGAAATCAGAGTGCACAAAAAAAGTGTGATGGTTAGTTTAAAAGTAGAAATATCATATTTAGTGATTAAGCAAGTGACGTGTTTGTCAAAAATTTCGAGGATGAGATTCTTTTTAGGGAGGGAGAATTGTCACACCCCAAAATTGAGCCTAGAAGTTTTGAGGGTATTTTAGGGATCACACGCCCATGTGAATATGGGACACGCCTGTGTGGGCAGGCCCTGTGGTTACACACGCTCGTGTCCTGACCCTATGTAACTCTCTGACTTGTAACTCATGAACAAATTGAGATCACACGACCAAGTCACACGCCCGTGTGTTAGGTCGTGTGGTTAATTAATTTAATTTGAATTAGGTGCAGGTTTTACACGGCCAAGACACACGCCCGTGTTCTAGGACGTGTGGCACACACGGCTGAGACACACGCTCGTATCTCTGCACATGTGCCCAATTTTGAGCATTTTTTCTCAAAATTAAGGTACAGGGGACACACGACCTAACCACATACCCGTGTTACCAGGCCATATGCCACACATAGCAGAGGCACACGCCCGTGTGTCTGCCCGTGTGGACAAAATAAAGCCATTTCCTAGCTTCATTTCTCACCCAAAATCACCCAAAAACTTGCACATGAAACACTCAACCAATTCCAACCATTTCAAGCATTCAAATTTGGCAATTCCATCATTCATCAAGGCATTCCATTTCATGCATACATGGTTACAAACTCACCTTAGCTTAACTTAGGAATTAACAACATTTGATCATATGAACTTAGCATAACACGTGTGTATATATATCATAATAGCTTACTAAATCATACCCAAAATGAATCATTCCTAGCCATTCCAATGGCTAGGTTACAAAATAACATTTCAAGCCACTATTGACCAAGTTTCCCTATACACGCCATTATACTAAAATGATTTCACTAAATATACCCAAAATGCTAAATGATAGTGTGACAATGCTCCAACGATCTTCCAATCTTCATGAGCTTCTGAGAACTATAAATCAGGGAAAAAATAAAAGGAGTAAGCATTACATGCTTAGTAAGTTCGTATAATGGAAATTAAACTTACTAATCTTGATTATTAAATCTAAACATACAATATCATATTTCCATCCATTTGACTAAATTTGCCTAAGCACATACATTCAACCAAACCTGTTAGTCACCAAAATCTTCATATAAATCAAGTAACATAGATGAGCTTATCAAGCAATATTTTTTCAAGTCTTTATCAATTCATCTCAAAGTTCTTGTGCCATGTCAAGAGTTTTATGTCTGTTGAATCGTTGAATTCCAATGAATGCTCAAGTAGTACACTCGAAGTGTACGATTCAACAATTCAAAAATTTCTTATTTAGAGATTCCCTTTAGGGCACTTAACCAAGAAAAACTCTCTCAAGTCACGTATCGTTTAACAGGATTACCAGTTTAGACTAAATCCTTTATATAGCGTATGCTCAAAAGCTTGATTAGGATTACCAGTCCAGGCTAAACCCTAATCTTAATGCATACTCGAGAGGTATTATATTAGGATTACCCATTCGGGCTAAATCCTTTATATGACAAGGTCATTGGGATTACTCGTCCGAGATAAATCCTATCCGCAACAAATGCAGGACCCTACTTGTTTCGGGAAAGCGCACACAATCATCGAAATTCAACATCCAATCGGGACTAACCCCTTTATCACCATTTCAAGCTTATTTTCATTTTTCATCATAGCATACAAGTGAAACACATCAACATAAATCACATTACATGCAACACAACAATTAATTAACATGATTACATGTCCAATTAAGTTACACGAACTTACCTCGACACTTGTTTGCGTCAAAGCCTACTAATCCGAAATCTTTTCTTTTCCTCGATCTAACCTCGAATTAGTGTTTTCCAGATCTATATAGATGAATTGAACATCAATTTCACACATTTCATAACTAAATGGACTCAATTTACGTTTTAGGCAAAATTAACATTTTGCCCCTAACTTTTCCATTACTTTCGATTTTGTCCCTAGGCCGGGAAAATGAAACTTGAACAAATTACTCCCTATTCCAAGCCTAGCCAAAGCCCCATTACAAATTTTCCAGCACATGTACTCATAAAATTTCAAAATTTTTCATAAAATTTTACAATTTTTCATTTTAGTCCCTAAATCATGTTTTCATAAAAAATCACTTTACAAAAGTTGTTTATCTATCAATAATCTTTCATTTTCTACCATAAATTTTCTAATTTCCAGCATAATACATCCATGACCCATTTTCATACTTTGATAGCTTTTCAAATTTATCTCTCAAATAGAGAGATTAAGCTATCCCGGTTTCAAAAATACCAAAATTACTAAAAATAGGACAAGAGAACTTACCTAATTAGGCCTTGAAAATTTCTTTTCTCTCTCCTAGGGTTTCCATGTGTTTTTAGGTTGAAGATGATATACTTTCTTTTCATCTTTTAATTAATTAAGTATTTTAGTATTTCCAATTTAGTCCTTTCTCTTTTTCTATAATTTCACGGATGAGTCACCAAGAAAAATATAAATACTTTTCTTAATGGTCTAATTATCATATAAGGACCTCTAGTTTTGAATTCTATAGCTATTTGATCATCATAGCTACTAGAATTCAACTTTTGCTTTTTATGCGATTTAGTCCTTCTTGTAATTAAACACTTAATCGATAAAATTTTCATATCAAAATTTTCATACGTCATTCCTAACATTTTACAGGGCATATAATAAAATAAAAATAAAATATATTCTGGGTCGGATTTGTGGTCCTGAAACCACTGTTTCGATTTCATTGAAAAATAGGCTGTTATAAAAGATATCTACATTTGAGGCTCAAAATTCTTCTTCGGATCCCCACTTTGCGCCTAATTCTTGTTTGAAACTCCTTCAACATTATGGTCTAGTTGAATGCCAGATCATCAAATTGTGCTGATATAAAAAGGGGCCAATTTTGGTCTAACAAATTTTACCATTGTAATGGATAAGAGTTCTCACTTGTCTGCTTGTCTTTAACGAAATATCCTGTTCCACATGTTTAAAATTGAGAAAATAAAAAAAAAATTATAGTGCTCATCACCAAAAACTCTAAACCTTTATGTAAATTAACGAATTACATTTGCTTCGACAACAACGTAGGGACGAAATTCAAGTTTCAAGACAAACGTCGATTACTCCTATTGCCAAGTATCCTTCAGATCAAAAATTTGCTTTGAATGTTGATATGGAAAAATAAAAGGCCTATATTGAGTTCTTTCTATAAATTTCTTTTGTGAGGGAGAAATGCTCCTCCGTAGAGGCATGGGGCGGGGAAAAATAGATTTTTTATCTCAAGAATCTTGAGTTGCAGGGACTCAAAGGCAGAAGCAATGGAGTTGGTTGGGTGTTGAAATGTCCAGAGAGAAAGTGCTCCTTGTAGGAGGCTTTTTAATCTGAAACAATAATGAAAACCCTCCCTACAAGGAGCGTTTTAACTGCCATTTCAGATGAAAATGCCTCCTGCAGGGAGCATTTTCTCTTTGGACATTTCAATATTCCATCCAACTCGATTTCTTCTACCTCTAAGCCTTACAACTTGGCATTCCTGAGATTAAAAAAAAAATCCCTTTTTACCTTAACCCATCCCCTATATAAATGCACATTCTAATTATTTAATTCAGTATCCTAAATTGTTTTTTTCTTTTTCCTTGCGTGTTGAAATTTTCATGTTTAAATATTGTTTGTCTCCCTCACTTTTAGGGACACATAGTTATTTTTTTAAGTTGTGTTTGGTGTCACAGTGATGTCATGGAGCTTAGTAACCTACAAATTTAACCTATCGTGTGAGTATGGCGCCATCACCCAAGAAACTAGGATCGCTTTGCAACTCGAGATCCAAGTTGGCAATGATTATATCGTCTCAGATTGAAGTGTAAGTAGGGCTTCAAGTTTACAAAGGTTATGCTGTCAAAAGATGGAGCATAACGGGGGTCGTAGTTGACGGTGGTTATGTAGGCACGGCAATGAGTTTTTCCTCACCAGAAGAGCATGCTTTATAAAACCCATACACAAGGTCGAGGAAGAAAATCACAGGGCCCTTCTAGTATAGTCAAGTAATTCGTTTTATTCATCTCCACCAAAGGTAGTGACCTTGTTACTAAAACCTATTACACCCCAATTCTGTCATAGGTTATAGTAATTGGGTCACAGCCTTTGGTAGAGATGGCTAAATTGAATTGCTTGATTCTATTGAAGCACTATTGTCTTTTTCTTCCTCATACTTGTGTATGAATTTTATAAAGTATCCTCTTCTGATGAGAAAAAACTCGTTCTCGTGCCCGCATAACCACTATCAACTACGACCCTAGTTATACTCCATCCCTTGACAGCATAACCTTTGAGAACTTGAAGCCCTAGTTACACTTCAACCCTAGACCGTATAATCATTGTCAACTAGGACCTTGAGCTACAACGCGATTTGGCTTCCCGGGTGATGGCTCCATACTTACATGGCAAATGAAATTTGTAGGTCACCCAACTCCACAGCACCACCGTAAATTCAAATATTCCTTTAAAACTATAACCATGTCTATCTCAAACACAAATAAAAATAAATCTATAAACTTCTAATTTTCAACCGCAAGAAAAAATAGAAATAATAACTTTTAGGTAAGTGAAAACGCGTCCTACAGAGAGTTTTCTGTCATGGCAGTGAAAATGCGCTCTATAGGATGCGTTTTCCTTTCTTTCTCCAAAAACAATATAGATTGAAATTTTTTTAAAATTTCAGCCTACTTTCTCAATTATTATTTTTCAACATATATATATAAATTAACCACAAATTATCTTCTTATTTCTACGTAAGAAACATATTCTTTTCTTTGTAGGCCATCCCATTGACATGGATATAACTAGCTAGGTTCCAAGAACCTATTGCTTCGTAGCTATTCACTTATATCTATTCCTCATCAGGAACATTAATTTGCCTTTTCACTGTATCAAAGAGTCCCAAAGTTGACAAGGGATTGCGCCCTCGTATCAAGCAAATCAGCCACAATATCTACCCCTTGTATATCAATGGTTTATAATATTGATCATCCCTCCTTGGACCTTAGCCAACAATTATCCCAAGTAGGGTTATGTCTCTCAACCCTACAGGGTTGTTTCCCGGTGGCTGTCTTGTCCCCTTGGAAAGGCACCACTATGTTTGGCTCAGTGCTTTGGTTTTCTGCCCTTAGTTCACATTGACTCACTTGAGTGTCGATGAGAATACTACATTAATTGCCCAAATGAATCGGTTTCTCGCTTATTGTAGGTTTTGTCCGTTGTCTTACGTTGAAACACAAATCTTGAGTTCAGATAATGTTTAAAAATAAATTTATATAGATCAGTACTTTATGGGTTACTGTTAATAATGGTGAGTATTTGGGGATTCTTTTAGTTTTTAGCGCCTAAAATTTTAGGAGAGATGAAGACATACCACATGGGATCTGTACATTAAAAATGGATAATGACTTTGACAAAGGGAAAATACCCCGTGAATTGAGCCTGAAACCACACCGTCTCCCGTCATAAGCCTGCAATTCAAGGGTAATCAAGTGGTCCCCCTCCATATCTCTGATTAATCAGTTTGGATCAAAAGCTTACTTGATTAGGGATGCCCTTAAGTTTGACCATATTAATTGTAAATCTATGTCATTGATACAAATTAGTGCCGTAATCATTGGTTATTAGTGGGTCATACCGCCAAACTTAAAAGGGTAAAATAAAACTACTGATCAATGTTGTTTTGGTCATATTTTCTGTTTGTTCATCCACAATACCGAACTAGTTTAACATTAGCGTAATGTTCTTTCCTTTCTCAAGAATGGGTTGGAAATAAATATAAAATTCATGCTGAATATAGTTGTGATCCAATATAAAAATTAGAATCGGCTAGACTTAAATATTTTAAACTTCAATCAGCGTCTCCAACATAATTGCAGCATATATCAGTATAAGCAAAAGAAACCATGGTGGATATTAAGACTAAAAATTTTAATTTATTGAATAGATCATCCAATATATTGTTTAAAATTTAAATATTACAAAATAATAATTGGATGATTCTGTTTTGACAATTTATGTTTATCTTTGGCGGTGTTGTAGAGCCATAATCTTTGTATCAGGATTTGCTCCATTCTCATTCTCAGAAGTCTCACTGTCTCTTCCAAATTCCTACGAGATGAAATTTAATTCATGTAGTACTTCACACACCTGTCTCAGGTTAATCATCCACTACTCAAAAGTAAATATAACATCCAATACGGTTTTGGAGTCAAACTTTGGTTATATTTTTTTTTTTTAAATTGAAATGATTTGATTCAAATTATCATCTATTAATTAAAATATTTTTAGAATTTTATTTTAAAAATAAAATATTAAATTATTAATATAAAATAATGGCTTAACGTTTTAAGTTAAATTCTTTAAAAAGGATATTCAGTTAAATTAGAACAAATTTAAATTAAAAAAAATCCAAACTGGGTATCTAATTCATAGTTTCATACTCTGCTATATTTGAAGGAATTAGTTTGCATATATGTACAATGTACAACTATATATATTTAATGTCAGAAATTAATTTATAGATCATTCTCATCACATTATCTATGGTCATTTTCAAATTATTTAATGACATTTTAGTAATTTTTTCATCTCAATAATACATAATTTTGGTAATTTTTTTATACTGAACCTCGAATCCTAAACCTCAAACTCGAACTCAAACCTTGAGCCTCCAATCCAAACCTTAAACATTAAACCTCAAACTCAAACTCAAACTCAAACCATAAACCATGAACCCTAAATCTCGAACTTGAAACCCGAAACCTCAGACCCCGAAATTAGGGTTTGAAGTTTAGAATTTAGGGTTAGGGCTCATGATTTAAGGTTTGGGGTTCAAGATTTAGGATTCGAGGTTTGAAGTTCAAGGTTCAAGGTAAATAATACCAAAATTATATATCAATGACATAGAAAAAATTATTGAAATATCATTAAATAATTGAAAAGGGGCCATGAATGATGTGGTGGGAAGGGTCCATAAAATAATTTCTCATTTAATGCATTACGTTCTCGACAAGTTTGTGTACCAAAATATAGTTTTAAATACATTTTATTTATAAACTAAATTGTAGAACGTTATTCATCATGTTTTAGAACTTGTGTTGTTCTTTTATATATTTTTATTATAGGTAAACTATGGTCAAGTTGACTTAACTATCAGTAAGTTTATATATTGGTCATTCGTTTTAAAAATGTTACAATTTAGTAATTAAACCATTCAAAAGTTACAACTTAGTCACTGATCTGTTAACTTTGCGATGGATGTCAGATGTAGGGATAAGCAAATTCACAATTTGGTTACGTAATATCAAACAGTCATAAGTTGGTCATTGAACTATTAATGAGTTTACAATTTTACAATTTGGTGACTCAATGTTTGCTCTATTGCACCATATTTTGATGATCCAAACAACATCAACAACTCAAGCCCCAAACCCTAAAAAAGCCAATGTTAACCCTATGCCTTACCTCCAACCCAACCAACTCAGTAATCCTTCATTCTTAACTTACTCACCATTTGCCCTTCAACCAAAACCATAACCCAAGAAAACCCACAATTAAACTATTCACACACCCTTACCCAGAATTAGTAACCAAATATCACCACAACCATAATGAAAAGAATTAAAATACAAAAAAAAGTAATTTAAAAAAAAGAAAGAAAGCCTCTTGTTTCTACGAGCCCCAAACATATGATTTACAGAAGTAAGATGATAGAATAATGTAACACCCTCGACCAACCTGATCTACAAGATTTGATTTTCGGGTGTTAAGTCCTTCGTATAGATGTAACTTAAATTTTTTTCTTTCTTATGCATTGATGTAAATGGCTCTCTATGAGTGCAACAGAATCTCTTAGTGGCATACATTATATGGTTACATTTACAAATCGCCTATGTACAAACTAATATCTATGGCTACTATAGAGTTTATTGTAAAAATACAATGTGTGGTTACTATTTTGACTCAATAAAATTTCAAACTTTCCTACTTTATCTCTTAGTATACTATATATACTTTGGGATACTACTTACTGAACTTCAGTGCAGACTCAGACAAGTCATTTGACCTCCTTTGTATGCATAACCACCTAACGCACCGCTTCTTTGGCGTATCCCTAACATCAACTCTCGACTTATATTCTTTTACAGACATGAAAACAAAAACAACTTTTGTAAGTTCGTAAGTATTAGTGGATTAAACCTTAGAATACCTTTTTCATTCATTCTATGTTGCATATGTTATTTTACACATCCTTGGGAATTTCTTAACCTTTCTTCCTTTTTTGGTGGGTATAATATTGAAGTTACCATATTTATTTGTTCAGAACCAATTTTCCCTCTTTTGAGCGTACTATACTTAACATCTCTTTACTTTCTATATCTTTTCTTAAATTTTGCCTTATTATCAAACTTAATATCTTTTTCCATACTCACTAGTCTTATCATTTTCTTTAGGCGGGGTAGACTACACCAAATACTTAACTCAAATCTTCTTCACTTTAGTGGACACTCTATACATACTTTCAACACATAAATTTGCCTCGCCACATATTGTGGCGCACATTAGCCTAATCTCTTGTTAATATATGGGATTCGCCCAAAGGCGTTGTCTTCAGATGGTCATTACGCACGCTGTTCGTCAAATTACACCATGGAGGTGTTCCTTTCCAAAGATAGCCACAGAGGCTTTCCTTTTAGAGCCTCACTACAAAGGCATCTTTTTAATAGAGATGGCCACAAAGGCTTCCTTTTAATAGAGATAGTGATGAAGGCTTCCTTTAACAGAGATTGCCTCAAAGGCTTACTTTTAACAAAGACACGAAGACTACTTTTAACAGAGAAAGCCACAAAGGCTTCTTTTTAAAAGAGTCAGCCACGAAGGTGCCCTTTTAAGGATAGCCAAGAAGGCGCCCTTTTATAGAAATTGGTGTTTTTGATGATAGGGATTCACCTAAACTCACCGTCGTGAGGTTTGGCCCTCATCGCATGGTACTCACCCATAGTCCTTTAAATCTTTTCTGTATGATGCTATAGCCCAACCATGGTTTTACACTATATGGTCTTCAGAGTGCCATGGACTTTTCCTTTTAGAGATTCGTGTTTTTAATCCCGATAGACCCCTTTAGACAACTTCGGAGATAGACACAGACACTTCATGTAGACTCATACTTGACAGACTTATTCACATTTGACTTACTCATGACAGACTCGTTCACAATGGACTTGTTAATATCCTTAATACACATATTGACACACTTCAGACACACAAACCATTTACCACAGAGATCATATTCATATTCCATACAAATTATTCATGCAAGTTCATCAGACATACATTTTTCATAGAATCATCACATCATGCATTTTTAGCTTATTTTCACAAAATGTTCTAACATGCATAATACATTTGCAAGAGTCGACTTAGGGACTCAACTCATAACCTAGAAGGCTTTCAAACTTTAGACCTAATCCTTTCTTGTGACAACAATAACTTGAGTTCCAAATCTTTTATTTAACCAGATACTATGGCTTCTTCGCCCTGTCAAATAGAGACACTTTGTTAGAAGTCATTCGGGCAAACATTTACCTCTACTTTAACTCAGGCATATCACTAAGACTTATTTCTGCAATTATACTCACAGTTCTACATTTACTTAGTAGACAAAGTCATGAAACATACCTTGTTGGGAGGGAGCTTACTAGTAGAAAACTAGAGTTCTAGAGTTTTCTTTTTGGGAGGCATCCCCCATCTATTTAGCCTCCCCATTCTTAAGAAGGAAGACAACCCTTCTTAACTTAACTTGAGTGTCTTTTGAATCTAACTCAAGTTTTCACGAGGACTTGATAAATTTCACGTCAAGACTAAATTATTTTATCCAAAATCTGCCAATCATAAGAAACTTACCTAATACTCCTCTAGCCTTTCACTCTTCTAGTTCATGTTTGGTCAGTTCCCAACTAGCTTTCCTTACAAATCAACTGGTACGAGACTACATTGATGATTAGAGGTATTATACCTTCTGGCGTGGCCTCATAGCTCATAATCATCCTTTTCATAACCATCACTTTCATTTCACTTACCATCCTAATCTCACTAGGAATCCTTGTCCACTTATTTCCATATCAGATTTCGTCCATTCTATATGCCAAAAATGCATTTGGGTGACTACTACTACTTAGTTAAATATTCCTCCCTATGATTCCTTAATCGTTCCTATTATAGAAGGCTGTATAAATAGAACATTCTTTGTTCGCCTATTCTATATGCAAAGATAGGCCTTTTTGGGTGAACACTTCTTCGCCTATCGTTTGTATATATAACTATATGCGTAACTCAGAGACTTATACACTTTTACCATTATTCTTTGAACCGTCATACTTAACATAGCCATAACTTTCGTTCCTCTAGAATACACCAGACTAAGGCGTCACAAACGCGCTCGAAAAGAAACTTATACTTAATCCAATCCTAATGTTGGACACTTAAAACTATCCTCTTAAGCCTTATTCTTATGGACTATATCTCAAACTTTCCAAACTTCGCCCAAGGGCGTACTCATGAAATTTTGTTTCTTAAATGAATCTATCACTTTACTTATTTAGAACTCATCCCAAAATTCATACTTATTCAGAACTCATCCCAAAATCCTTAGTTCTAAGATATTAGGGCTTTGTCGGGCAGAATGTTACAAATAAAATCAATAAAAAGAGAGAAAATATTTTTGAGAATGAGAGTCAAACGTATCAAATTTAGCCAGGAGTTAATTAAATAGTTCAAGGTGATGGAGGCTTAATAAAAAATGTCAAGGATAAAGTCTCAATGAGAAGAGTAACATATTAGAGTTAGGTAGCCATCCAACCATAATAGACGGATATCAGAATGCTTTTTTGTTAGGGTTCAAGTTTAAATAATCAGAGTTTCAAACCATTTCAAGGAAATTTAAACTATAAAGTAGGAAGAGGAAGGAAAAAACTTTGGTTTGGTATGTTTCTTTTCTTAAGGAAGAGGTTGGACTATGGTGAGATTATTGTAAAACAATTGCGAATGAAGTCCCTAAAACCATAAAAGTTTCAAATAACTCAGTGACCAACTTGTAACTTTTTTTAAATTGAGATGATCAAAGTGTAAACTTACCAATAGTTGAATGAACTTAAGTGTAGTTTATGTAACACCCCTCACTTGACCTGATCGTCGGGTTCGAGCTATAGGTTGCCACATTAATTATTGAAGCAACTACAATCAAGTACATAGTAAAATGATCATTCATACATACGATTTGACATCAAACACATTCATTTTTGGTTACAATTGATTTTGAGTCTTAATTGAGCTTACAAAAGCTCTGTTGTAAAATTGAACTTGAAATAGGACCAAACTGTGAAGTTTTAAAAATTTAGGGTTAAAATCATAATGTCATCTCTTTCACGTTGTGATGTTGCCAAATAGTTTGTCACAAAATGACGTCAAGCCACCAGACATTGCGACATCACATACTCTCGGCCAACATTGCGACAAAGAAAGATGCTAATCGAGATGAGGACCCTATTTTTGTTAAAAATGAACCATTTGGTACCTATTTAATAGTTTCTAATCAAACCAACCATTATACTCACCTAAAAACATTCAAAACATCATAACATTTCATATCTAAACAAGTTATTTAACCATTCCTAATCAAAATCAATTCAATATAAGTTCAACCTATTACAAAACTATCTATTTCAATACATTCCATCAAATTCCATTCAACAAACTAACCAAACCATTCAAATACTAATCGAAACCTATTCCGTATCACATTGAATCATACCATTCCACCATAACCTCATACACATATGTTCATTTTATACCTTAATGAATCAAGGGCTTTCAACATGGACCAAATCATCTAATACATATCTCAAACATACCATTTAAATGCGTACTTCAACTTAAGCATATCATACTATTTTATATGCCATTCATGTAACTATAGAGCATCACATCTTCTGCATAAAAGCACCTATATGTCCAACACTATAGGCAATACCAAAATACCAATTCAACATGATAAGTAATGGTTAAAATAAGTTGCCACAAGTAAATACATTCACATATTAAGATACACTGTATGAAGCCTATATATATGCCACAAACCTTGACTCAAAATTATCAAATAGCAATTGAATTGAGGATAGTGTGAGCTTCGAAGCAATTCATCTTGATGTGTACTGCAATGAGACAATCTACAAGAAAAAAAGGGAAAACAAACTAGGTAAGTGATCTGCCACAATTCGTTGTGGCAAATTAGACTATTTTGGGCACTTAATGAGCTTAATTTCAAGTCATTTGCATTAGTTTGTTTTATTTTTTTGTTTTAGTATCTTAAATGTAATTATTAAAAAAATAAGCTTTTTTACACATTTTCTAGTGTTTCGACGAACCGTTAGTCCAACTCAGGCTTCAAGAAAGACTAACGGGTTATTTGAGTGTGTAGGGTGCCATTTTAGGCCAAAAAACACAAAGGATGACAACTATGTCACAACATATGCATCAGATGTCACAACATCAAAAATCGAAGCAAAAAATAAAATCCAAGACCAAAACAAGCATAGATGTTGCAACTCCGGAACCTCGTGTTGCAACACAGCCTGGACAATATCATGATGCAGTGCTGACATCAGCAGCTATATTTTGGGAAAATTTTCTTAGATTTTGTTTCTTACTTGCACTCAACATATCAATGGTATTTTAGGCACATAAAACCCTAATATTTTCCCATATAAACACTCTTGTAACCCCATTAGAAGGGGAGTTAGTCTTAGACAATTTTATTTAGTTCTTTACTTTTAGTTTATTTTTATGCTCACTCAGTGGGAGCTTTTCTATTCCTATGTGAAGACAATTGCGAGCAGAGATTGTTCCAAAATCATTCTTCCATTATTTATAAATAAGCATTCTCTTTTATTTACTCTTTTATTCCATTATTTATATTCTATTAGCCCAATCAACTAATGATTTTATGAATAATTGAATAAATTATTGTTCTTTATTTATATTTGGCATGTTTTGATTATGGAATTGTTAATTGGTTAAGTAGTTTAATGAGCGGACGTATGAGTAGTTAGCAAATTAACTAGGGTTTCTCTTATGAATTAATTGGTATAAATTCATGTGTTTTTAAACCCTAGGATTAATGACCCTAGGAAGTAATATAGCTAAACGGATTGAGAGATGAAGTTACCGAGTAAATCGTGGAGTTATCCCGGTTAGGAAAGTGATACCGAAAGGTAAATGTGTACTGGTCAATTAGTTAGGTAGTAGAGACTGAGAGGTAATACTGTGTAATTAATAATTAATGCATCATTAAAACCTGAGTTCTCCTGTTAATCTTCTACCTGTTAGTCGAACATAGGTTAAAGCTCACATCATTCACAATAGGAATAGGAAATTCCATTAGGTTAATTTAGGGTAACTAATTTAATTAGTTTAATTAATCTTTCAATTTTGATTCACACTACTAACTTGTTGATTAGACTAATAATTATTTTCTATAATTAATTTAATAATTAAATACTCCAATCCACAATTCCTTGAGTTTGATCCTCGAGATACTTCCCAGAGAGATTTGTTGTAGCACCTTACTATATTACAATTGATACGAACTCGCCTCAGTGATGACTCGAGTCGTTTGTTGCCTGATCGTTAAAATGGAGAAGTATCGTTCTTAAACAGAGTATTGGTTGAGTTTGGCTAAGTAAGGCTTTAAATAAAGGGGTATGTGATAGTTTAAGATAATTAAGGGATATGGTTCGGTTTAACAGAGAAGATGGGATAACTTGGAAGTGGATGTTTCAAAAGAATAGAATGGGTTTAAGATGGAAATATGGTTTCGGCTAGCAAGGGATGTAAACTGAAAGATAAAAGGGAGGGAAGCGTTAGGCTTAAGGTCCAAGAGAGAACCAATAATATATGAAAGTATTGACCCAAATCTTATATTGACGCTTAAGGTGGATAGAAGGATAGATAAACCGTGACCCACTATCTATATAGAGATAGGAACAAATCGGTGTAAGGGAGAATACCACAATTGGAATGAGTGAAAAGTTAGGAAAGAAGCAGTATGACGCCACTAGCAAGCTAGATAAGTCACGCTGAGTCTAAAACGAAATAAGATAGTTGAAAAACTCACAAAATGTTGTAAACATTAATCAAAGGAGCAAAAAGTCTGAAATACATCAAAGAAGCTAAATATTTATAGCCTTTACATGGGTGAGCCGAATAGGCACTTTAGTAAGCTGAATGGACAACAAATAAAAACTAATAGGGGCTGAAAATTTCCTTGACATTTCTTGAACGTCCATAGAAGCTTCCTTGAAGTTTCTTGGCATGGGAGACACCAATGGACTACATCTAGAAGCCTACATTTAGTTGGACATTAATGGAAGTGAATGGTGACCTGAAAAGGTCTTTGTAAGATTTGGCCAAGGTGCTTGAATGGCTTTAATTGAAGTTTCTGGTTCAGCTGAATAGTTTGAGAACTTTAAATGGTAGCTTGAGTATTGTAATGGTCACCCAAGTATGAAACCAAATGCAAACAGCCTTGTGTGTGTGAAAACAAAAATCTGGACAACCTTGTAATGTGAACGAAATATGCAGCTGGTATGAAAGCCTTCAAGGGAGCTTTAGGGAGCTAATCGGCCACTTTGGGGAAGAATGAACAGCAGCTTGGCTTTGGCCATTGAAATTCACAAAGTGGTGCTTTGAAGAGCTGAACCATCAGCTCATTTATGTCATCCCAAGCAATGAACCTGCACCTAAATTAATTCAGCAAATTAATTCAATTTTAGGACAAATTAATTTGGCAGCTTAGAACACATTAAAATCATGCATTCAGCTAGGACACATAAAAACAATTAGTAACTAAGACATATTAAACACAAGTAATAAATTAAGATATATATTAAATGCTGCTGTAGCTAAACAAATTAAAAACATGTTCTAAATGAGACACGTTTAAATTCGGCTAGAACATATTAAAACCATGTATTAAGCTAAACATAATTATGAGCTAAGCTAATTAACTAATTTAACTAACACATTTATTTTGTTCCAGTAGTTATGCGTATGAGCTAAAAGAACTAAGTATGAGCTCAAACGAGTTGAACTAAATTTAGCTAAAACTAGAAATTATTCCAGCAACGAGAGACGCAAGCATCAAAAATAGACATGAGCTCAATTGAGCTTAAGTTGAGCTGAATTAAGCTTAAAGAGTTAGAATTCGAGCTATATAAGTTGAAGAACATTAACGTTGAGCTTATTGAACTGAAATTAAGCTTCATCTTGCTCTTGGGCCCCTCGAGCTTAGGCCATTCTCGATGTTGTGGAGTTGGGTTGTAACATGATGTGACTGGGTCCGCATCATTCCCTCCCTCTTGAAGATGATTTGTCCTCAAATCGTGCCATTTTCTCGTGAAAAATTTTCAAGATCACAAACTCTTTTGTTCATGATCTGGACAAAATTGTTTCCAAGAACCTCAAAATTGTTCACAAGGGAAGCAGGCTATTTCCATACCCTCCCTCTTTAGGAGGGATCCATTCTGACGTGACACCTATACGAAATTTAAATAGATTAGTGGCAACATAAATGGTAGGCTCAAAAATACTTGTAATCTCATTCAAGAATGAAACATATAAATTGATGCCAGGATAAAAAACATAAGTTAGCCTTACCATTTCATAATAGATAAAAACATCCATCATTGAAGTCAAAACAGAACCATAAAGTGTTCGAGAATTATGATTTTGGACAACAGAAGTCCTTGACTCAAATCCTTTGAACAACTTGATACCAAATGATATAAAACCATAACTTTGATTTTGTATGCACAAATTATCATAGTTCAACCACTGTGTTTCCAGATTTAATGACAAAACATCAAGCAAGCACATATTGTTCACACATCTATTTACACAAAATTCAGTGTGCTTGATTACTCTAAATAATGATGCAGGATAATGAAGCTTTTGATAGTTACAACCATGAGGTTCAACGATCCATGGTTCAAATCCCTTGATTAAGAATAAAGAGTAATAATCACCGAGATCAAATACAATAATTCCTCTTACCTTCTCAATTCAACTCAAAAGTGTCACGGCCGACAACTCAGAAAGAACATGTAGTAGCTGAGCATAATCTTGCAAAACATAATTAAATCCTTTAAACCACAATATAGGACAACCTCCGGAATCAAAGATTTGATTTTGAATTGGTAAACTAACAAAATTCACTTGCTTTGTTTTCAAACTTAAAGACAAAGTATCAAATAAACAAAAATTGTTCACATATTTAGTCACACAAAATTGCGGATGCTTGCTTTCTCTCAAAGACATTTCAAAATTGTAAACTCCAGGTTTGAACACACGATTTTTGTCACTCGTTCCAGCATGCAACAAGAATTTCTTAGTCTCGAATGATCCACACATGTTAAACAAAGAAGGTGTTAACTTGCAGACTTTCAAACAATCATATATATTAAGTCTCATTCGCACAGACTTACTCAAACATGTGAGATTTACACAACAAATCAGAAAGTTCAAATCACCAATATACACAAGTAGATTAGGCGTTTCACTTATCAACTCTTTAACACAAAAGACCAAATTTTGTGCGGGCTGATTTAGTCTTACTTCATTAACAATTTCGCCAAGGTCATATTCATTAGAAGAAAAACACTTCATATCAATATGTACAACGAAATCATCAATAAGATTATGAATATCAGCCAAATCGAGATGAAGAGCTCTTTCACCAACTAGGTTTCTGACTTTCTCATCATTCAAATGAAATTGTTGAGACTCAAATAACATGAAATCCTTACCTTGCTTACCTTTAGGCGCTGGTGGACTAGGGTCATTTCCATTTTTACCTTTCTCAAGCAATCGAAATCGCCTCTCATCAAAAAGGTAACGAAGCTGGTATTTGTCAATCGAATCTTCAGAAACCTAAAAAGAAACAACACGAAGAAAATTCATAGGTTGATTAGTAAAGACATTCCTCACTTTTTCTTGTTCACTTGCTTCTTTTTCTCTCATTTCTTTTTTATTGACAACACTCGTTTATTCGACACTTTTTTTTATCTCTTCGATCGCAACCTCTTTTCAATTTTCTTTTCTTTTTCACATTCTTTTCCACTCTCATGCTCTTTTTGCTCTCTTTCGTTCTCTTTTTCTTTCTCATTTTTTTGTCTCTTGATTTCGTTCCATATTCGCTCATTTTCTCATTATCATTTCTTGTCTCTCTTTTCATTTTATTTGTTTTTCTCTTTTCCTTTCATTACAAGATGAAGACAATAAAAAGGAATTAGAATGGCAAGCTTTCCTTTGGACAGAAGGAAAAAGCATCTACATAAGGAAAATGATCATTTCTTCGCGAATGTTCCTCTGTGGATAATTTCCTTGATGCACTTGGAAAGAGATTTCTACTTTCTCGTTTATCATCTTGAAAGGTTTCGATCTTGTCACTCACTTTATTTCTCCTTGAATTCCTTGATGGATAGGAATCGCGATGAGAATCTCTTCTCTAATAGTCATTAGATGTGTGTTTCCATGATGATCTTATCTCCGTTCCTCGACTTGGTGAAATTTGCTTTCGTTGGGCTCTTTCCTCCACTCAGTCCAATCGTTCGTGTAATTTGTCAAATTTAGATTTCACCATTCTACACATCTCTTGTATCACATACTGGAATTTCGATTCTGAAAACTCTTCCGAAAACATAATTTTATTGCTCACCACAAAACCTCACATTTCACTCACAAAAAAAAAATTGGATGGCACTTACACTCGTGTTTGCACTCGTTAATTGGCCTTTTCTACACTCGAACGCTCGCTCAACACTCGTGCCTTTTACCGCTTACTTTGCCTCTCAAACTTTGTAGAAGACTCGTTTAGACTTACAAGCGAATCTAGGGGTCGGCTTCAAGTGGGTTTACAAGGGTAATGATGTTTCGGTGTTGGGTGGGCTGAAAGAAAACAAGTTTGGTTCTAAGTGTGGTGTGAAGGGTGTTTGTTGATTGTAGAGGAACACTTGATGATCAGGAATAAAATATGAACACTCCCCACACAACTTCTTCTTTTTTTTGTTTTTTTATTATAATTTCAATTTTTTTTCAATTACAAAATAATAATTAAAATGAATACTTTGATGAACAAATTTTTTTTGAATTTAAAAAAAAAATTCAAATACTTACTCTGGCACTTCACGAACGTTTGTACTCCCCAATTTTAGCTAGCAGTGATACCAAATGATACGAACTTGCCTCGATGATGATTCGAGTTGTCTATTGCCCGATCGTTAAAATGGAGAAGTATCGTTCTTAAATAGAGTATGGGTTGAGTTTGGCTAAGTAAGGCTTTAAACAAAGGGGTATGTGATAGTTTAAGATAGTTAAGGGATATGGTTTGGTTTAACAAAGAAGATGGGATAACTTGGAAGTGGATCTTTCAAAAGAATAGAATGGGTTTAAGATGGAAATATGGTTTCAGCTAGCAAGGGATGTAAATTGAAAGATAAAAGGATGGAAACGTTAGGCTTAAGGTCCAAGAGTGAACCAATACTATATGAAAGTATTGACCCGAATCTTATATTGACGCTTAAGGTGGATAGAAGGACAGATAAACTATGACCCACTATCTATATGGAGATAGGAACCAATCAGTATAAAGGTGAACGCCACACTCGGAATGAGTGATAAGTTCGGAAAGAAACAGTGTGATGCCGCTAGCAAGCTAGATAAGTCACGCTGAGTATAAAATGAAATAAGAGTGTTGAAAAACTCACAAAACGTTATAAACATTATTCAAAAGAGCAAAAAGTCTAAAATACATCAAAGAAGCTAAATATTTATAGCCTTTACATGGGTGAGCCAAATAGGCACTTTAGTAAGCTAAATGGATAGCAAATAAAAGTGAAAAGGGGCTGGAAATTTCCTTGAAGTTTCTTGAACATCCTTGGAAGCTTCCTTGAAGTTTCTTGGCATGGGAGACACCAATGGACAACATCTAGAAGTCTACATTCAGCTGGACATTAATGGAAGTGAATAGTGAGCTGAAAAGGTCTTGGTAAGATTCGACCAAGGTGCTTGAATGGCTTTAATTGAAGTTCCTGGTTCATCTAAATAGTTTGGGAACTTTAAATGGTAGCTTGAGTATTGTAATGGTCAACCAAGTATGAAACTGAATGCAAAAAGCCTTGTGTGTGTGAAAACAAAAGTCTGGACAGCCTTGTAATGTGAACGGAATATGCAGCTGGTGTGAAAGCCTTCAAGGGAGCTTTGGGGAGCTAATAGGCCACTTTGGGGAAGAATGAACTGTGGCTTGGTTTTGGCCATTGAAGTTCACAAAGTGGTGCTTTGAAGAGCTGAACCATCAGCTCATTTATGCCATCCCAAGAAATGTACCTGCACCTAAATTAATTCAGCAAATTAATTCAATTTTAGGACAAATTAATTTGGCAGAATAGAACACATTAAAATCATGCATTCAGCTAGGACACATAAAAACAATTAGTAACTTAGACATTGTAACACCGCCTTTACCCGAGACCATCACTGGAATCGAGCACGGGGTGTTAACAGACTTAAAATATCATTTAAATAATCTCAAACAATTTAATTGACCTTTTGTAATAAACTGCCCATCTGTGTCTTAGTTGCTAAAAAAATTCATATCTCGAGTTACGAAACACGAAATCCAAATCCGTAAATTTTCCCTGAAACTAGACTCATATATCTATTTATTAATTTTTTTCTAGAATTTTGGTTGGGCCAATTAGTACAGTTTATTAGTTAAAGTTTCCCCTATTTCAGTGTTTGACTGATCTGATCTCTGTTCACTACAAATCACTTTTCTCTCTATACAGAATTCAAATGACTATGTCATTTATTTTTCTTAAAAGTACACTCAATAAGGAATCTGTAAATATAAAGTATGACTCCTAATAATTTTTGTACAATTTATAATGAATTTCTAAAGTCAGAATAGGGGATTCAGAAATCACTTTGACCGTGTTCCACCAAAACCCATATATCTCATGAAATACAGCTCATTGACCTTTTTCGTTTCTTCCATATGAAGATAGACTTAATAAGATTCAATTTTATATTTTACTCACCATCTAAATCTGTCTCTACTATTTTTAGTGATTTTTTAAATTCACATCATTGCTGCTGTATGGTACTGTTTTATAGTAAATTTCACCTTTTTATGAATTTCCATGGATTAGATAGCACATTAAGCATACATATCACCAAATATGATTTTTGATTAGCCATTCCAATGGCTAATCTTTACCAAGCATTTCATTGTCACTCAATAGCCATATCATAAGAATATATACATAAAATGATTATAATGCTATACATGGCATACTCAAAGTATACAAGCCATTATACCAAAATGATCCACGGATAGTGTGAACGAGCCTCTGACTGTTCTCGATTTCTGAGCTGGCTTGTTAAAACTACAAAGAATGGAAAGGAGAGAGTAAGCATAAATGCTTAGTAAGTTCACATGCAAATAGCAAGTAACATAATCATGCAATCCAACACAAACATCATTTGCATAAATATCATCAAAACATTCATGTTACATATGCATTTACTATCTTACCACGATTTCATCATACCAAGTTCTCAACCCGAGGATTTAAGCACATACCTGTCAAATTTTCTCATTCACCACTTCTCCTTAAAATTCACTTAAGATTCACCCATTCAACACATAGGAATATAATTCGATTACACGGATTTCATGCACATAAGTGCCATACCCGTAGCTAGACAAACTCAATAGCCTGCGGAAATTATGTAGCCAAGCTACCATGTAACCCGCCCATAAGTGAACTCGGACTCAACTCAACGAGCTCGGGCATTCGTATCCATAAGTGAACTCAGATTCAACTCAACGAGTTCGAAACTCAAATATCCTAGTGACATGTCACTTGTATTCTAATCTATTCCCAAGGTTCAAACGGGCTTTTCCTTGATTACACATCTTTGCGTCTTCCACGGAATGTCGAAACCGATACTCGGTAGCAATTCATATTTATCAAGTAGCATACATAATTTGAATATTACTCAATAATAACCACAAAGCATAATATTTCATAATAATAATCATCATATCATATCAATATCATTAAATTACTTAAAATAACAATTATGTTATCACATTTACACATGAACTTACCTTGGTACAAAATGTTAGAAATCAAGCCTATTCCTCGGAAACTTTATTTTTCCCTCGATCACGACTTGAATCTCGTTTCTCTCGATCTATATTAGAAAAAATTAGCTTATTTAATACTCACATTTATTAAAACAACCCTTGACTCAAACTTTGGCAAAATTTTATTTTTGCCCCTAAACTTTTACATATTTATACTTTTTCCCCAAGGCTCGGAAATTAAACTTCATCCTATTTTCTTATGTTTTATGACATGGTGATCATTTTTCCCTTCTATGGCAACATCAAATTCTCACTCTAACATATACTTATGAACATTAGGTATTTTTACTGATTATGTCTTTTTACTTGTTTTCATGTAAAATCGCTTAGCAAAAGTCGTTTAACACAATTTCAAGCTTCATATTCTACCATCAATCATAAAAATAAACACATTTCACCTATGGGTATTTTTCCAAATATAAACCCTAGGTTAAATTATTGCTAGAATAAGCTTAATCAAGTTACTAGGACTGCAGAAACGTAAAGAACATTAAAAATGAGACTTGAAATCACTTACAATCAAGGCTTGAAAATGTTGAAACCCTAGCTACGGTGACAAGTAAAATTTGGCAGCCTATGGAGAAGATGAGTCTATTTTTTGTGTTATTTTTCCCTTTTTAATGACTATATTTACCAAATGACAAAAATGCCCTTAATGCCTTTCTTTGAAAAATTTCATGTACAAGCCCATTTTTGTCTAAAATTTTAGAAATTGGTTAAATTGCTATTTAAGACCTCCTAATTAATATTCCAAAGCAATTTTATACTAAAAACTTCTAGAATGCAAGTTTTGCAACTTATTCAATTTAGTCCCTAATTTCAAATTAAGCACTTTATGCATAGAATTTCTTCACGAAATTTTCACACAATCATGCAATCATATCATAGTCCTAAAAATAATTATAAAACAATTATTTCTATCTCAGATTTGTGGTCCTGAAACCACTATTCCAATTAGGCCCTAATTCGGGATATCACAGACATATTAAACACAAGTAATAAATTAAGATATATATTAAATGTTGCTGTAGCTAAACAAATTAAAAACATGCTCTAAATGAGACACATTTAAATTCAGCTGGAACATGTTACAACCATGTATTAAGCTAAACATAATTATGAGCTAAGCTAATTAGCTAATTTAACTAACACATTTATTTTGTTCCAGCAATTATGCGTATGAGCTAAAAGAACTAAGTATGAGCTCAAACGAGCTGAGCTAAATTTAGTTAAAACTAGAAATTATTCCAGCAACTATAGACACAAGCATCAAAAATAGACATGAGCTCAATTGAGCTTAAGTTGAGCTGAATTAAGCTCAAAGAGCTAAAATTTGAGCTATATAAGCTGAAGAACATTAAAGTTGAACTTATTGAGCTGAAATTAAGCTTCATCTTGCACTTGGGCCCTTCAAGCTTAGGCCATTCTCGATGTTGTGTAGTTGGGTTGTAACATGATGCGACCGGGTTCGCATCAACAATATTACCCGTGTAACACCCTTACCTGTATTCGACGCCAAAACAGGATACGGGGCATTACCGGACTTACCACAAAAACAGTCATACAATTCCAAGCGATAAATTTGCGTCCAAACTAAAACCATTCACATTTAATCATAAAGTCCCTAGCATGAGTCTAAGAGGCCCAATACATGCATTGGAAGTGGTTCGGGACTAAACCGAGAACTTTAGAAATTTTTACCAGACTTAGGAAATTTTCCCACCAAACAGGGGTCACATGCCCGTGTGGTCACACACGCCTGTGTCTCTAACCCGTGTAACTCTCTATTTTGCAATACATGAAAAAATTGATGTCACACGGTGAAGTCACACGCCCGTGAGCTAGGCCGGTGGATAATTAAATTTTCACAAAATAAGTGCAGACTTTACATGTTCAGGACACATGCCCGTGCCTGAGGCCGTGTCATCCACACGGCTGAGGCACACACCTTTGTCTCTGCCCGTGTGCTGAATTTTGAGCATTCTGTTTCTAAAAATTAAGGTGCAGAGGACACATAGCCAGAACACATGCCCGTGGGGCAGACCGTGTGTCACACATGGCTTAGACATACGCCCGTGTGTCTACCCGTGTGGACAAAATAAAGGCTATTTACCAAGGTATTTGCCACCTTCATTTACACCTACACTTACACCAACTCAATAGCACAATTAATGGCATACTTAGGCAACCAAAACATCCACAATTATGATCAACACATGCCAATACAATAGCAACATTCATCATACTCACAACATTTATTATGCCCTAAATCAATCATGCAAATTTCACATTCATTAAGCCTCAACCTACTACTTTCAAGACACCTAGTTGTGCACAATTTTATCATCTCATCAATATATCATATTTCCAAGCATTTCACATTCATGCTATGAATCACAATCCATCATTCACTAAGCATACCATGTAACACCCCTAACCCATATCCATTACCAGAGTAGGGTTATGAGGTATTAGCAATCAATTCACAACATATAGCATACATTATCATAAATCATTCAACACAATCACATTGTCCCTTATAAGGGCTTACGAGGCCTTAAACATGCTTTAGAAGTGGTTTGGGACTAAACTGATAACATACGGAAATTTTTGGAAACTTATAAAAATTTCAGCCATACAAGGGTCACATGCCTATGTGAATAGGCCGTGTGCCTCACACGGCTCCAAACACGTTCGTGTCTTAGGCCATGTATAAACAGGGTTTATATATTGACTTGGGTCACATGGCCAACCACACGACCGTGTGTCTAGCCCATGTGCCCTTCGAAGTGGCCACACACACCCGTGTGATAAGTCGTGCCAAACTTGAAGCGTATACTGACTTATGCAACACGGCCAATTCACATGCCCGTACGCTAGGCCATGTTCCATTTAGGGGGTATATTGACTTGTACTACACGGCCAGTCACACGCTCGTGTGTGAGACAGTGTGGAGCATACTGACTTCAATTCAATTTCAACACCAGGGACACACGACCGTGTAACATGATCGTGTGTCACACAAGACTAAGACACACACCCGTGTGGACAAAAATAGGCCATTTGCAAGGCCAATTTCCCACCCCAACTTCAATGTACCTATACAAGGCAAAATGGTACCATTTCATTATACAATTAGGCAACCAAAATCATCAACCAAATGCACAATTCATACCATTATAATTTCATCTATTCCAATTCTCAAATCACTACCATTTACTTAGCCAAATACATACCAAAACAATATCAAACAATATGGTTCATTTATCATAATTCACATAACCATTTTAACTTCCATAATGTCTTGGATACAACCATGCCAAAACAAACCAAAATAAGCCATCACTCATGGCTATAATCACAACCAAAATACCATATCTAGCCTATACAAGCCATATATCATAAATGTATAAATCAAAAGTACCAACATAGATGTTTGATAGTGTGATGATGTTCCTGACGACTCCCGGATCAGAGCTAGCCTTGAAATCACTATAAGACATGGAAAATAAACAAAGTAAGCTTTATAGCTTAGTAAGCTTGTATGTTATAAACTTAACTAAACACACATATCCCATTCATCAATTTAAACATATAACATGAAATTCATGATTACTAACAAACCTTTCACATGCTTATTCATAAGCTTATATGTAAACTTTGTAACTTCTTCAATTTTAAGCTCATAAGATACATGTACATACTTGTACAAATCCATAATAAGTTCATACATAATCAGAATGCCATTGAATACTCGATATCTTGCACACTAAGTTTCGTACATAGCCGAAGCTATTTCAAATCGCACACTAAGTGCCATATGTGGCCGAAGCTAACTCATTCTTGCACACTAAGTGCCATATGTAGCTGAAGCTATCTCATTCTTGCACACTAAAAGCCATATATAGCCGATTTGTTATCAAACATAACTGTAGTCTCGTATATACAATTTATGCAATATCAAAGCATTAAAAGCATAATTATAATAGTACTTATAACATGCGAACTTACCTCAAATGCTAAAACAACGAATTGAGTCGATTAGTCGATAACTTTATCTTTTCCATGATCTAAGTCTGTATTTTGCTTTTCTTTATCTAATTATATTCAAAATTAACTTATTCAATAATCTATTCATTCAAATTAATCCAAAACATACTTTAAAACACATTTACACTTTTGCCCCACAAATTTCACATTAATCACAATTTTGTCCTTATTTCACAAAATCACAAATTAATGAAATTCAAGACAAACCCATGCTAACCGAATTACCATAGTGCCCCTAGCAGCCTATAATTTTCATTTATTCACACTTTTACCCACATAATTTTTCTATTTCACAAAATAATCCCTTTTTGACATTTTTGTTAAAAATCACTTTACAAAACTAGTTTAACTGTCAACAACTATTCAAAATCCATCATCAACCATCAAATTACTCAAGCATTCAACAATGGCAACATGTTAAATCTTTAATAATTTTGAAATCTAAGGTATGGGCTAGCTACAATACGAAGCAACGATCTCAAAAACGTAAAAATTATTAAAAAAACTAAGCTAAAACCATACCTTAATCAACTAGGAAATCTTGGCCGAATGAACCTAACAATGGCCACTTTTTTCTTCCTTTTTTTTTTCGGTGGATGAATTAAAGAAGAAAGATGGTGGCTTTTGTTGTTTTATTAATATTAACATTATTTATCAAATACAAAAAATAACCTTGAATTATAACATTTAAAATCACTTAAATGATGTCCATAAAAGTCCACTAACATTTAAATTGGTCTAATTACCATTTAAGGCCACCATAATTAACAACCAAAGCTATTTGACATATTTAACTAATAGAACATGCACTTTAAATTTTACGTGATTTAGCCCTTTTTACCGAATTGAGCACTCAAATAGTAAAATTTTTTTACGAAACTTTCACACAATAATTCTATCATGCTGTAGACCTTATTAAAATAATAAAATAAATTTTTTGACTTCAAATTTGTGGTTCTGAAACCACTATTCCAATTTAACTCAAAAACAGGCTGTTACATACCATGACCATATCACTAAAGATATTGGCACATATATGAATATACTTAGGCTTACAACCATGTTAGCCAAAATAAGCCAATTTACATGGCTGAATATCAAACAAGCCTTTGCCAATTACAAGCCAATACATTGGCTAAAATCATAATGGCATATAACAAAATGACCAAGTCCCTATACATGCCATACTTTTAAAATACTAAGATCATCAGTACCCAAAATGAAAGTTTGATAGTATGATTTGAATCTTCGACGATCTCTGATTTCGAGCTAGCTTGGCGACATTATAAAACATGGAAAATAAACGGAGTAAGCTATATAGATTAGTAAGCTCATATGCAAGAAATAAGCAACCTTACCATGCATATAACATTTAAATATTATAACATAATTAAATGTAAATTTACCATAGTCTCATGATCATAATTCATTCCATCACCAAACTTACCTCATTTTCATCATTTTAAGCATTTAATAAACATGAGCTTTATGTACATACCTAAATCGTCTCGAAATGAACTTACACATATTCTCATCTTTGACATACCCATGAACCACTCGGAATAAAAATGTCGAATATTCAGGAAATTTGCACACTAACTGCCACATATGTAGTCAAAGCTACCCAAGTCTCATATCATATAGTTGCTCGCTCTCGAGCTATTACCGGACATGCTCACACAAGCTGTCAAGTATCCGCAACATATGCCGATATACTCAGCCACCAATAGGACGTACAAGACCATCACTCGGATCACATAATCACATAACACTTAATGACCCTAGTGGCATGTCACTTGTATCCTACCCTATTCCTAAGGTTCAAATGGGTTTTCTTGTTTGTCGATTCGTTGTCAAACTCGTTCGTAGAGTTATACTCATTCACATAATCAAACATACAATTCATGCAATATTAAAGCGTTCAAGTACAATTATTCTAAAGCTTACTTTTAACATACAAACTTACCTCAGTACAAAATGGCTAATAGTTCGATATAGTCCACAACTTTGTTCTTTCCCCGGTCTAGGTCAGAACCTCGTCTTTCTTGATCTATAATACCACATTTAACTCATTCAATCATCACATTATTCAAATTAATCCCACAAACACCTTATGGAAAAATTACATTTTTGCCCCTAACTTTTCAACTTTTTACATTTTAGTCTCTAGGCTCTTAAAACGATTTTCATTCAATTTCTTCATTACCCAAGCATAGCTGAATATTATTAGTACTCATATTAGCCCACTTTTTTATTTATTGACATTTTTACACACATTTTACAACTTTTACAAATAGGTCCCTATTTGACATTTTCATCAAAAATCACTTGGTAAATGTTGTTTATCTAACACCAAACATACATTTTTTACCATTAAACATCAAAATACACAAATATTCAATATGGGTAAAATTTTAGACTTTGATTTTCTTTCAAATGAGTCCTTAGAATAGCTAAATCAAGTTACAACATTCACAAAAAAGTAAAAATCATTAAAAATGGGACAAAGATGGACTTACAATCGAGCTAGGAAGTTGGTCAAACCCTAGCTATGTCTCCCTTAGTGATTTTCGACCATGAGGGACTCAATTGGGGAAGATGACATCTTTTTATTAGTTATTTTTGTCTTTATTTACCAAATGACCAAAATACCCTTCACTTAAAAATTTGAAATTTTATCTAACCATGTCCATTTTTGTCCAACTTAAAGTATAATTTTCTAATTAGCATTTAAATACCTCCAATTTAAAATTTCATAGCAATTAGAACCTCTAGATTCTAGAAAACATATTTTGCACCTATTGCAATTTAGTCCTATTAGTCAAATTGGACACTCTATCGATAAAATTTGTTAACGAAGTTTTCACAAAATCATTCAATCATACTGTAGACCTTAAAGAAATAATAAAATAAATATTTCTACTTTAGATTCGTGGTCCCAAAACCACTATTCCGATTTGACCCTAAAATGAGATGTTACAACCTATATACTTGTGGACACTGTTGCTTTATCTTTTATCTATTTTGCTGTAGTATTTCCATTCCAGACGCTTGTACGTCTGGTTGCGGTCGGTAAGCATATAAAATGCTTAGTAAGTTCAAATGGAAACTAGAACATACCTTGATTATTTAGGAATAATTAACTAATTCATTTAGTAATCATTCTAACTATCCTTTGGTATATTGTTACATATCTATACATATAACAGCATCATTCAAATTCATTAGATGCATTCTCCAATTATAAATAGCTCAAACTCTAATCAAAATCATGCAATCATCCATACATTAACATTTCCAAATATCATTTCATTTGCCAAATACACAAGCTGTCTGTATTTCAAGGTTTCTCACACAAGCTGACATTATAACCACATTACTCACATAAGATGACGTTATATCGAGGTTACTCGTCTGGGCTAAACCTACGATACATTTAACTTAAGAATTTGCAACAAGTGCTAGGTCTCGTAATAACATGTAAATCCCTAATTAAATACATGTATGATCCTAATGGCATGCCATACCTATCCTAACCTTTTACTAAGTTTAGTCGGGCATGTAACGCCCCTTACCCGTGTTCAACACCGAAACAGAGGTACGAGGTATTACCGGAACATAACACATACCATTAAACGAAATTGAGATAGAAATATGTCATCCAATTAGATAATGCATCGTTATAACATATGTCTTGAACAATATTAGCCAACTTCAATGGCTTTGTACAAAATGATTGATCAAATACTGTAACCAATATTTTAAACCTAGGCAATTATGACACGTAACAAAATAACTAAGCCTATTATACATGCCATAATTCAAAATGTTTAGTTCAAATACCCTAAAGTATTGATAGTGCGGGCAGATCTTCACGATCTTCAACTCTTGAGCAAGCTGGACGACACTATAAGACAAAAGAGAGAAAATAAAGTAAGCTTATAGCTTAGTAAGTAAGTATATAAATAATAACTAAAGAATCTAATATATATACAATAACTCAAGTATATCTACTTAAATTTTTCTATTCACACCACTTTGATTAAGCTGTCTCTCCTGCGTCACGTTCACTAAATAAATCATAACTTGAGTTACAAAACTCGAAACTAAAATCTGTAAATTTTTCCTGAAACTAGACTCATATTACTTCTTACTAATTTTTTTCTGGAATTTTTGGTTCAGCCAATTAGTACAGTTTATTAGTTAAAGTTTCCCCTGTTACACAGCTCAACTGATCTGACCTCTTTTGACTACGAATTCATTTTCTCCCAGTACAAAAGTCAAATAGCCACAAAATTTGTTTCATTTAAAACTAGACTCAACAGGGAATCTACGCATGTAAATTATATTTCTTAATTAGTTTTGTAAATTTTTTAATGATTTTTCAAAGTCAGAACAGGGGATCACATAGTCATTCTGAACAAGTCACACACAAATATAAATATCTCAAAATATAGAGTTCCTTTAATTGTTCTGTTTCTCTTACATGAGAATAGACTCACTAAGATTTAATTTAATATCTCATTCAGCCTCTAATCAAATTTCTACTATTTTTGGTGATTTTTCAAATTCACGTCACTGCGACTGTCCACAAACAGTATTATTGCAAATTCACTCTTTTACACTTTCTTTGTATTAACCTCATTTTAACATACATGTCACAATTCATTTTCACCACATTTCATACATCACAAGTGTAGGTTCATGATTAAAATGTCACTATAAAATCATCCCGTTGAACACTTCGGATCAATTCTCGATATTTGGTGGTTTCAGCACACAGCTCCACCCATCATCATTCATATAATTCGGCTCTCTTGTACACATGGTGAACACTTAGTACCACCGTGTGACCTAGCCAATTTATCTCGTAGCTCTCTTGTCTACGTGGTGACCTTCACTTGGAATCACCCATGCGACCTAGCTACATTTACCTCTCCCGTAGCTCTCTTGTCTACATGGGATAATCCCGTATCACACATGTGACCTAGCTACTACATAGTATCTCGTAGCTCTCTTGTACACATGATGTGCACTCAGCACCATACATGTGACCTAGCTACGTTCCATCTATATTATTAAATTTTTTCAAATGTTCAACCGGGATTTCTCTCTCTATTACTTATTTCCATTCTTCCAATAGTCGATTTATGCTTCAAAATAAGCTAAAATATATATATAATAGGCTGAAATATAAAAATGTAAATGAAGCTAAGGTATTATTTACATACAAACTTACCTCGGTGCAAAATATGGAAATTTTGCAATTTAGACCAAAATCTTTTCCTTCCCCCGTTCGAGGTCGATTCCACACCTTTCTTGATCTATAACAACATATTTAGCTCATTTAACACTCATACTATTTATTTCAATCCAAAAATCACATTATGGAAAAATTATATTTTTGCCCCCTAACTTTTACAAAATTACGTTTTTGCCCCTAGGCTCGGAAATTTAATTTCAGCCCTAATTCTTATGTTTTATGACATGCTGATCATTTTTCCCTTCTATGGCAACATCAAATTCTCACACTAACACATAGTTATGAACAATAGGTATTTTTACCGATTATGCCGTTTTGCTCGTTTTCGCTAAAAATCGCTTAGAAAAGATCGTTCTCCTAACTTCAAACATTCATATTCTACCATAAAACATCAAAATATATGCATATCATTCATGGGTAAATTTTTAAACATAAACCCTAACTCGAAATAATGGTAGAAATAGGTAGATTGAGCTACGAGGATTTCAAAAATGTAAAGAACATTAAAAACGGGGCTTGAATGCACTTACTATTGAGCTTGAAAGCTTGAGAAAAACCCTAGCTATGGAGAACATGCAAGTTTCGGCCAAGCTTAATGAAGATGAACACATTTTTGTGGTATTTTTCCCATTTTATTTCATTTAATACACAAATGACCAAAATGCCCTTACTACTAAACTTTCTAAAAATTCCATCCATGTCCAAATTTTGTCCATATAAGGTATAATGGTATAATTTCCATTTAAGGACCTCTACTTAAAACCCCCATTTCAATCAAGTACTTATGAACTAGAACACACACATTTTTCACCTATTTAAATTTAGTCCTAAACGTCAAATTAAACACCCAATCGATAAAATTTCGCAACGAAATTTTCACACAATTATGCAATCATAATATAAACACTAAAACTTAAACAAAATATTATTATTATTTTTCTTTTCTTTTCTTTTCTTTTTTTTTAACCTCGGATTCGTGGTTTCGAAACCACTATTCCATTTTGGCCCTAAATCGGGCTGTTATAGGGCATTACTTACTTATCAATATCAATATCAATATCAAATCATGTACATATTTCAATTTTCATTTATGAGGCATATAACCAATCAATAATCGTATTAACATGAATTTACAATTAAGTCTAATATAAGACATTTGTGCCAAATTCCCTAATTTACGATCAAGCCCATTTTATACATAATTAAATAGATTAGTAAGTTCCATATGACCTTATCTAGTCAAAACAACAAAGAAATTGAATCTTCAAGGACTAATGGATAATTTTGACTTTTCCCCAATTATCTCCGGTTTGATCCAATTCTTGATCTAGAAAACTATTTCATTCAATCCATCAATACTAAACATTTATACACAATGCCATTACATTTATGAACCCATATAGTTTCATTTTTTTAATACACCTAAAGTTTTGCACTTTATTCAATTTTGTCCCTAAAATCGAGATAACAAAATCTTTCAATTTTAAGCCTTAGTTTGAAAACGGACTTGGATTTCATTCATTAGGGACCCTATACTATCTATTTATATTGTAATTTCATAACATTTTTTCATTTTATTCATTTTAGTCCCTATGTGAAAAACTAACAATTAAGCTTTACAATTTAGTCATTTTTCATAATATTAGCTTAAAATCTTTCAATTTAACACTAAATTCTTCAAGAAATCAACAATTGATACTTTCAAAAACTTTTAATAATTTTATAAATTGGTGCATGGGCTAGCTAAATCATGCTCTCATGACCCCCAAAAACATAAATATTACAATTAAATGACTTAAATACTTTAATTTCTCTATGGCCGAATGTTAAAAGCTTTGAAACTCTTCTATTTTTTTATGTTGGAATGGTGAAGAAGAAAGAAAAAGGTGACCATTCCACTTTCTTTAGCATTTTATACCTTAATTAAAATTTAATTAATTTAATTAATTTAATTAACCTTAATTAATATAGTAATCATGTTTTACTGCTTAAGCCACCAACATTTGCTAACACATGTTCCAAAATGTGTTAATTGTCATTTTGTACCTTTGTCTAATTGTAATTTAATTCCTAAGTCTTTGGCTAATTAAAAACCTATAGAGATAAGACTTTTACAATTTAGTAATTGTACCCTAACTAAGCAAATAAGTTCAACAAATTATAGGACCAAACTTTAATAAACTATTATATGAATTCCGTAAATATTTATATTTACTATTTACAAACCCAATTTATGAAAATGGGGCTCCAGAATTGCCTTTCCGGCACCATTGAAAATCAGGCTATTAGAACTCTCCGCCTTAAGAATTTCATCATCAAAATTTACTTGATAAAAGGTAAGGGTATTAGGATTTTATAGTTTCTTTCGACTCCCACGTAGCCTCTTTTGTACTATGACAGTGCCACATAACTTTCACTAACATTATGTGTAACACCCTATACCCGACCTGATCGCCAGGTTCAGGTACTGAATGGTACAATAACCCAATTCACTTATCAACATTTCTAATTCCTATTAAATTGCATATTTAAATGCTTAAAATTTTAAATATATTTTTTTTCTTTTTATTCTTTTTAAAACTCATGCCTGATTAATGATAAGTACCAACAAATCAAACTTCCAATAATAATTACAAATTTTAAATAAGTTTTGAATGGAAAACATGGTTAACTTAAACCCAAAGGCGTGGCCTCTTGGGGTGCCCCTCTTTATTCATGATACAACTACCATAATAAATCTCTCTCTCTAGTGGAGTCTAGCTTAGTCCTTCCTCTTGAGTCCTACATCTTTACCTATTCTGGATCCAAGTAGTATACTTTATAAGTCCAGAAGAACTTAGTAAATCTTGTACATAAAATGTGCGTGGGACTGCACAAATCACAAGTATTTAATATTGCTGGCTTAGAATGAATTTCTCTTAATTTCTTCGGTGAGTTTGTGAACTTAGTAGACAAGGCCTTGGCCTTATGCATTCTGAGCCTTTGGCAAACTTGGACTCCTGACTGGTCTCGATCAAGACCTCTTTTGGGTTTCATCCCCACTCTTTTCTAGATATTCTTCCTGCTATTTGTATTCCTTACATCTGGTTGGTGGAGATTGGCATCCGCCCAATCAATTGCCATAACTGTGGTCTTTACCAGAACTTAATACTCTCACTTCCTTAGAAAACTAGTACTCGTAAAGTAGTATAATACTACCCACTCTTTCTACCCATCCTTTTTACAATGCTTCACTGGGTACGCAATGCCTAACCTACTATTTCCTTCTCAGGTTTTATGCAAAGGTTTCCACCCTTAGTGGGTCCATAAAATTGTTTTTGAGTTTCATAATCCCGACGGACTTCCAACTTCCACACTTCTCTAGCGAACTCATTTTGCTACGCCTCTCGTACACATTCTTGTCTAGGGAGTTTCTTTCTCTTCTCACCTTAGCTGGGTTGAGACGTCACCTTGATCTTACTTTTCATCACCTTTGATAAATTTTCTCTAATTATCTTGATGATCTGTGTCTTTCATACACACATTCATTCATTCTTGTAACTTATCGTACCAGTCACACTGTAAGTTCTAACTTAATCCCTTGGCATCCCTCCTAAGTTACGAACTTCCAATTGTGGCCTCATGTTTTATGTCTTGGTAGACTACCCAAGTTCACTGTTCTAATAGGTAACCTCGTGATTACTATCATGATGGACTACCCTGTGATTACTATCCCAATAGACTATATTTGTTTCCATAGCCAAGCTATGGTCTTACACATTAGACCTCTTTTAAGATGTCACCCATAAGACCTTATTGCAATCGCAGTGTCGCCCCAAAGAGCCTGCTAACTCTTGTCACGATGATACTCTATGGAACCTAATTATTGTCAACACAGTGTCACCCTTAATAACCAGTCAATATAATATCTTTTCCTATTTTACCTTGATGCTCAAACATGGAAGTGTCCCTCCCCGTATGGCCTGGAGCTTCACACATCATGATTTACTCCCAACAATCAAAAATGGAGGAATCTTAATGAAATTCCTTTTCTCCCTATCAATCCATTTATTCTTGCATTTCGCATTTCCTAACCTTGATGCTCAAACACTGCAATGTCCCTTCTATAAGTGTAACAACCCGTTTTTAGTCAAATCGGAACAGTGGTTATGAGACCACAAATCTAAAGTTAAAATATTTATTTTATTATTATTTTAAGGTTTACAAATAATTGAGTGATTGTGTGAAAATTTCGTTAAGAAATGTTATCTTTTGAATGGTCAATTTGATAAAAAGGACTAAATTGCGTAAGCATAAAACTTGAGTTATAATAGCTAAAGATGTCTAATAGCTATAGAGCCTTAAATTTAAGGTCCTTATATTGTAATTAGACCATTTTATTTGTGAGTGGACATATATGGATACATATTAAGGTGTTTTAAATTGTTTTATTACAGGTTAATTTTGTAATTTGTTTATTAAGCATAAAATAAATAAAACAAAACCAAATTAATTATTTGTATCATCTTCTCTACCAATTTTTGGAAGAGAAGAGACACTATTTTAGGGCTATCAATCGACTAAAGCATTTTTTCTCAATTAGGTATGTTTTTTGTCCCGTTTTTAATGATCCCTATGTATTTGTGATCATTGCAACTAGTACAAGCTAGCCTAGGGACTATTTTGCAAAATGGGGAGGAATTCAAATTTGGGGGTGAATGTTGTTTCGATTATAGTGCAGTTTTTTGCTCTTTCCTCACTTTTGGCTTTTGACTTTGCTTTCGGGTTCGTTTCCTTCCTTGTTTTGGGGCAGTCGAAATTGACTATTGACCATTCGGGTATTTTGGTGTGTTTGTTCTTTGCTTTTGCCGAATACTCTCCCCCTCTTTACTTTCTCTCTATTGCTTTCGTGTTCAGTTTTGGGCAAGTGCTCATTGACTCCTTTTCTTCTCTTTCCTCAATTGATTCCCTCTCTTGGTCGAATATACCTTCTTCCCCTTTTTGAACTCCCTTCGTGATTAACATATTTCCTTTCTTTTCATCTTTCTATTGTGACCGAATACTTTATCTCTTCCCTTCTCTACACAGTTTTGGGCAATTGATCTTTGATCAGTTGAATTCGACTACAAGGTTCTTTCCTCTTTTTCCCTCACATCTAGTTCTCTTCTTTCATCTTTTGTGTTAGCCGACTACTCTGCCCATGGTTAGAGTGCACGATTTCTATTCTCTCTCTTCAGCCGAAATAACCTTTTATTTAACACCACTCATTTTTTTTCATTTTCTGCTAGGGAGTGCGATTGATTCATCTCGTGCCTCAGGTTAAGGGTGTGCTTTAGGTGTTGGCCAAATACTGCTGTCTCTCACTCTTAGTCTACGCTTTTGATAAGTTACTATACACTTGGTTTAATGGCTTGCGTGTATGGTAATAGTTAACAAGTGGTGATTTGGATGTATGTAGTCTTTAGGGATTGAAAACGATCTCTTGCAACGGTTCTAGGGTGATCAAGCAAGGCGACTGATAGGTAAATTCTTGAACAAGTGTTGGCTAGGGTTTCTTACAATTCATTTGATAAGTGATTAACTGAAGTTCTAATTGTGATAGGTTTGGAATACTCGTGGGCCAGTAGCGTATTTTCGCAATCAGGTGTGTAAACACCGCCCAAATCGTAAATTGACAAAAGTAAAAAATGTGACTAATAATGCCACATAGGCGTGCGCTCATTCGTGTGGTAATCTGAACGCATAAATGTGGGCGTTTAATCGTAGAGGCCACCATGAGCGATTTCATGGGCTTAGGCCGTTTTGGGCCACGTTGGGCCGAAATAGGCCATGTGGACCCTATGGGCTCATGGGCCCCACACGGGAAAACAACACGGACATGTGGAGATTATTGGGCCAAGCTGTGTAGTTCACACGGCCAAGGCCATTTTTGGGCTTAGTGGGCCACATGAGTGTGTGGGCCCACAAGGGCTCGTATTATGGGCCTTGGACCTATTTTCACTGCTTGACTGTTAAGGTTGCACGGGTTACCCGAGATGACTGTAAACCTACTGCTGGGTCGGTAAGTATACCTAGATCCTAAATTGATAAATGGCTATTATGTCCCTATGAGGTAAAATGACTGTTATGCCCTTATGTATGTATGACTGCATCCGAGCATGCGAGTATATATATTGCATACATGCATAATATTATAATATGTTGCATGGGGAGAGGTTTATTATTGATTGGAGGAAGTGTACTATACTGGCAGCTCTATTACAACCACTGTTTAGTGCCGTAACCGATGCTATTTTTGAGTGTAGGGATGGGTGGGTTGATTTTATCCCCACATGGAGTGTAGGGCTGGATGGAGTGGAGTGTAGAGGCTGGTTGGGTAAGATTTCTGTTTGCATTCTATACTCTTACTGGCACTATAATGGGCTAAGGCCCACACTGATACTGATATTGTAATGGGCTATTGCCCTAACGGACATTGAATAGTTACTGAAACGGGCTTAGGCCCAAACTGTAATTGCCTAATGTATGACTGACTGATGTTAGGGGATTACACACTGAGTTTTCATAAACTCACCCTTCTGTTTTTCTGCACAGGTAATTCTTAGGCAGATCGGTGTTGCGAGGGACTTGATGGTGGCCACACAACCGCATTTGCGTCCATTTTTAACTTTAATTTATGAGTAATTTAATTTGGGTATTTGTTTTGTAATAAGGCCTCTTTAAGTTTTTATTCTAATTTGGGATTTATTTACTTTGATTCATATTTGTTAATAGTAGGCCGCAGATTTTCATAAAGATAAATGTTTTTTAAAACACCATGTTTATGCAACATATTTTTAAAACTTCCGTAACAAACATTGTTTTAAAGTGTAATAACAATAAAATTTGATTAACATTTTGCTAAAACAACTTGAGTTTTAATGATGAACAAGATATTCTAAATTTTTGTTAAGATCACAAAGAGGTTTTAATATAGAACGGGCTTCACAACGAAATTATTTTTTCGAAAAACACTTCAATATGACATCGCAGATTCGACCATAACGTCTAGGCTGGGTTTGGGGTGTTACATTTAATGATATTAGAGCCAGGTTGCAAAACTTGGCTGTGGATTTGGGTTCCTTTTAAACATGAAATTTTGAAAAAAAACTATTTCAAATTGTTTGAGATACTTGGAAATATTTTACTGAATGTGTGGTACACCGAGTCTCCGACACCAAATCTGTAAGTTCTCTGAAACTACTATTTGTTTAAATTAGAATGCTGAGAATACTGTAGGCAATAGATTGTACTGAAATACTCTATATAGGGTAACCTAAAACTGTAGTAAGACTACAATATGCGAAAACAAAACTCTGAATTATTGATAATATTTTCCATAAAATATCTATTAATAAACACTGGAACTGTAAAACTGATGCATAAAATTGTTAATACAGATAAAAAGTAAATCGATAATGATCACCAGAGGTATTCGTGGAGGGGGTACAAGAGGCCGCGACGGAGGCCGTGGAGGTGCTCGGGCTGGGTCTTCGTCATATGGTCATATGCCTAACGTTGAAGCTAGAGAGACACTGGCTTTACCTGTGACTGAGACTGGATCTCATGATCGTGTGGCTGGGGACGACACATTGTCCTAAGCTATGTTGTGAATCCTGGAGAGGGTCAATGGGCCTAATACTGGTACTGTGGGCCGTGGGTCGGTTACAGAACGACTCAGGTCTAATGGGGCTGAGATTTTTAGGGGTATTGCCGGAGTTGCCTCTGATGTGGCTGAATATTGGATTGAGGCCATGGAGAGGATCATGGATGACCTTGATTGCACCCTCGAGTAGAAACTAAAAGGTGCAACGTCATTGCTACGAGATGAACCCTATTTGTGGTGGCTTACAGTTAAAGAGGGTACTTAGCCCGACCGGTTGACCTGGGAATTTTTCAAGACTACATTCCAAGGAAAATATGTGGGCACTAGTTATGTGGATGCCCGAAGGAGAGAGTTTCTGAATTTGACTCAGGGGGTTAAATCTATGGCTGAATACAAGGCTGAATTTTTGTGACTTAGCCACTATGCACATGGGATGGTGGCAACTAAATATGAGCACTGTGTTCGTTTCAAGGACGGCCTCAGGAACGATTTAAGTGTTCTGATAGCTGTATAGAGGGAGCGAGATTTTGTAGCTTTAGTGGATAAGGCAAAGATCACTGAGGATGTGAAGGGTGCTAAGCGCTAGAACCATGAAAAGGAAAGAGGTAGGATCAAGAGGGATTCAGAGCAATTCTGAGCCCTCAAGCTCATTTGTGAGGCCTAGAAACACAAAAATTTACACACTTTTTCATACTCTTTTTAACTTAAATTCATGCGAATTCGGTTAAATTAATTATTTTATAAAAATAATTAATTATTATAAAATAATTAAAGTGCACTTAAAATAATAACATGTTGAAATTTAGTTAATTTTATAATTATTTTTGATAAATTTTGGTTATTTTCAACAAATTTGCACGAAGGGTGAAAAATGGCTCGGTAGACACTACCAGAAGCACAAAACCGAGAAGCAACTTGAAGTATTGAGGCGAATTAATTTCTAGCCTAAGACAATCCAATTATGTGTATTAGTTCATAATATAATTAATTTTAATTTATACCCAATTTAATTTGGGCTAAATAAATTATTATTAATTAATTTTGGAAAAAGTGGTCCAGTTGAACCGAATCGATTGAACTGAACCGGGCAAGGATTGGACAGCCCAAAATCATCCATATGCTAACCCAAATCAGCTTATTAGCTGATTAATTAATCTTGCAAAGAAGCCCTTGAAGACTTGTCAAAGTTGCATTCAAGGCCCTCCACAATTGGTGTCTTTATGGATTTGCCCCAAGCCATATTTAGCAAAGTTGAAAGCATCAACTTTGCCACTTGTGTGATCGACCAAGGGAGGGATCTTTGTCTGATAATTTTATCTATTTTTAGCAGCCCTCTTCAGCTATAAAAACCACCCTTGGCTAATCATTCAAAGCACACCTCAATTCATTCACATCTCTTCTCTCTTCTCTCACTTTCTCCTCTCATTTTCCCTTCCAAAATCCCTTGCTCTTGTGCCGATTTCTCCCCTTGGGAAAGGGTTATTCTTAAGCCATTTTGGAGCAACATTGAAGTGTTCATAGCAGCCTTGATCGGCAAGGACAACAAAGAACAAAGACGGAGCAAACTAGTCAAGCCTCGGAAAAACACTGGATTTGATTCTTGTTCCCTACCTCTTTAATTTTTGTTGTTGTTATGATGAACATATCTATGAATATTTATGTTGTTGGAATGGTTAATTTAATCAGTTTAGCTTGAATTTAATTTGTGTTGGTTTGATTGCATTTTATCTGCTTAAATTATTTAAATTGTGTTTATGCTGTTATAGGCATCAGTAAAATGCTTGATTAAGTAAAATCAGTCCTAAGTTATTCTTGCATTATAATTGTTAGGTAACTAATTAATTAATTATTTAAACAGATTGAAATTGTAATTAATGGACATAATACTTAATCAGTGCATGTTTATTCTTCTAAGGTAGCTGAAGGTTAAATTAGCAATGTATCTGGCGACACACTTGCCTTGCATAACTTGCAAGATTATTGTGATTAAACTATTTCAAGGTAAGAATACCTTGTTACCTCATGTAGTCTTTTATATGCTCTTTAGATTTTATTAATCGTTTGAATTGACATAGGGATATGCAAGAGACTAGTTCAATTTAATGAATATGTATGTGCCATAACATGTTGGCTTATTAAAATTTTTTAATTGTTTGAATTAACATAGGGATATGTTAAGAGATGAATGGATTTGTGTAGGTTATTATGTTCAAAAGTTAGCAAATTATTGAGTTGTCGTGAATTTATTCGTAACAGCATAAGCATGAGCTTAATAATTCTAAGTTAAAGAAATGTAATTAAATCAACACAATTATGTCATCTTGATTAAATCATATTTTGAAATCGTGCATTTGAGATTTATTTCTTTAGTTTACTTAGTTTAAAATCTTAGTTTTTAATCACCCTTTTCAACCAAAATATTTTTCTCACTAAAGTGTTTTAAATAACATTCATAAATAGTTCTTTGCACAGTCCCTGTGGGTACGATAACTCGACATTTACTTGTCACTTTATTACTTGTTGTGATTGTGTATAGTTGCACATTTTCGTCGTTTCAAGGCCTAAGAAAAAGGTCAGAGTTACTGGGCCAGTCAGAGTTGGAGCCCAATTGTAGCTACTGAACTATAGCCTTGTGCGGGTTGTGGGAGATGCCATTAGGGCAAATGCTGGAAAAGGATTGGGGCGTGTTTGAGGTACAGATCATTAGAGCACCGTATCAGAGGTTGTCCACGGAGGCTCGATCAGATGCAAGGTACTGGTATGGGTACTGTTCAATCGCCAAGAGGTGTTCAACAGCCACCGAGAGGCCATGGTCAGGCCAGAGGTGGAAATGGTATGAGTCGTGGTCTTGAAGCATCGGGCAGAGGTGCGGGTCATACTGAGGCAAGTCAGCCATCACTGGTTTATGTTGCACATGCGAGAGGATAGAGACGCCTCAGATGTTATTACGGGTACGTTCTTTATCGATAATGTACCTTATACTGCACTAATTGATGTTGGGTCTACACATTCTTATATAGTATGCACTATGTCTGAGGCTTTAGGTATAATGGTTGAAAACATTGTGAGTGAGGTTACTGTGTTGAGTCCAATAGGGCAGACAGTGAGAGTGAAGAAACTGTTTAAGGATGTACCTTTGAAGGTTCAAGGAATGATCTTTTTGGCGGATTTAATGGAACTCTCTTTTCGAGAATTCGACTTAATACTGGGAATGGACTGGCTAGTTAAACATTTAGTGAATTTGGACTGTGCTACTAAACGGGTGGTACTGAAAAACTGCAGAAGGTGATGAGGTAGTTGTGATTGGGAAGCGTCAAAATTATTTGTCAAATATGATTTCTGCACTAAGGGTAGAGAAATTGGTTCGTAAGGGTTCTGAGGCATATCTAGCCTACATTGGTATTTCTGATTCTGAGGGTTCATCTGTTAAAGATATCAGAACAGTTAAGGACTTTCCAGATGTTTTTCCCGATGAGCTACCTGGGTTACCTCCAGACCGTGAAGTTGTGTTTGGGATTAAGCTCCTACCTGGTACAGCTCCAGTGTCCATCGCCCTTATAGAATGGCACCGAAGGAGCTAGTGGAGCTTAAGGCTCAGATTCAAGAATTACTGGATCGAGGATTCATCTGACCTAGTGTGTCTCCATGGGGAGCACCGGCTCTATTTGTGAAAAAGAAGAATGGATCCATGCATATGTACATCGACTACTGGCAACTGAATAAATTGACTATTAAAAATAAGTACCCCCTACAGAGGGTAGACGATCTATTCGACCCATTTCGAGGAGCTTTGGTTTTTTCTAAGATTGATCTCTGATTGGGGTGCCATCAATTAAGGGTGAAAGAGACTGATGTTTACAAGGCAACATTTAGGACTCGTTATGGTTATTACGAGTTCCTAGTGATGCCGTTTGGACTGACGAATGCACCAGCGACTTTTATGGATTTGATGAACTGAGTGTTCCAGATCTATTTGGATCGGTTCGTAGTGGTTTTTATAGATGACATCTTGATGTATTCTAGAACTAAAGATGATCACAATGCACATTTCCAAGTTGTTTTGCAGATTTTGAGGGAGAAATAACTGTATGCCAAGTTCAGTAAATGCGAGTTCTGGTTACGAGAGGTAACATTTCTGGGACACGTGATATCTGTTGAAGGGATTAGGGTTGATCCTCAAAAAATTGAGGCTGTTCTGGATTGGAAGCCACCTAAGACGGTATCTGAGATTCAAAGTTTTCTAGGTCTGATAGGGTATTATAGACGGTTTGTTGAGGGGTTTTCATTGATTGCTGCACCTCTGACTAAGTTGTTGTGTAATGGTGTGCTGTTTAACTAGACTGATGCTCAGCAAGAAATTTTTGAGAAACTTGAGAAAGTTCTGGCTGAGGCCCCTGTCTTGGTACGGCCAGAGCTTCGGAAAGAGTTTACTGTCTACAGCGATGCATTACACGTTGGTTTGGGTTATGTGTTGATGCAAGAGGGTAAGTTGGTGACATATGCATCTCGCCAGCTTAAGACTCATGAGGAAAATTATCTGACACATGACTTGGAGTTGGTTGTGGTGGTTTTCGCATTGAAAGTTTGGAGACATTACCTATACGGTGAGAAGTGTATCATTTACATAGATCACAAAAGCCTCAAGTACCTTCTCACTCAGAAGGAGCTAAATCTTAGGCAGCGTAGATGGATTGAGCTACTTAAGGATTATGATTGCTTGATTGAATACTATCCTGGTAAGGCTAATGTGGTGGTTGACGCACTAAGCCGTAGAGCTATGATGGATTTGAGGGCAATGTTTGATCGTCTCAGTTTATTTGATGATGGTGGTCTGTTGGCTGAACTTTAGGTTAAATCGATGTGGATTGAGCAGATTAAAGGTAAACAGTTGAAGGTTGGACTTGAGAATGGTGTTCCATCCTCAGACAGATGGTCAGTCAGAGAGGGTGATTCTAATACTAGAGGACATGTTAAGGAGTTATGTGATAGAGTTCTAAGGCAGTTGGGAGGATTACTTGCCGTTAGCAGAGTTTGCGTAGAACAATAGCTATCAGTCTTGTATACAGATGGCACCATACGAGGCATTATATGGTCGTAGGTGTCGTACTTCTTCGTGTTCGACTGAATTGGGTGAGCGGCGTGTTCTGGGCCCTGAATTAGTTTCTGATACCGAGGATAAAGTTAGACTAATTCAGGATCGATTGAAGGCGACATCTGACAGACAAAAGTCATATGCGGATCTGAAGCGTAAGGAGATCGAGTATTCTGTGGGGGACTTAATATTTCTTAAGGTCTCGCCATGGAAAAAGGTACTGAGGTTTGGACAGAAGGGCAAGCTAAGCCCTAGGTTCATTGGGCTTTATCGCATACTGAAGCGTATGGGATCGGTTGCCTATCAACTTGAGTTACCTCCAGAGTTGGACCGGATTCATGATATGTTCCACGTCTCTATGCTGAGGCATTATCACTCTGATCCTGCGCATATTATCTCGATTGAGGAGATTGAGGTTAAGCCAGATCTGACCTTTGAGGAAGAGCCAGTTCTAATTCTAGACCGTGATGTAAAGGTTACGAGGAAGAAGTCTATCCCACTGGTTAAGGTACTTTGGCGTAATCACAACTCAGAGGAGGCCACGTGGGAACCTGAGGAGGCGATGCAACAATAATACCTTTATCTGTTTTGACAAGGTAAATTTCAAGGCCAAAATTTTCTTTTAGGGGGCACAGTTGTAACGCCTCAAATATTAAGTGATTAATTTTGTATGTTGTGTTGCATTATTGCATGCTTGCCTCAGTGATTAAGTGTCCGAGAAGTGTTGAAGAAGTCCTGAGTTCAAGCCTTGGCTTGTACAAATTTTGTTTTTACTTGATTAAACCCTGCCTCTAGTTAGTAGACTTCTTAAATAAATGTTGGTAAAACATGATAGGATGGGCCTACTGGTCTGAGGGTTAGGTGGTGTGTAGTGTTTGCCTGAGGTCTGAGGTTCGAATCCTGGTAGGCGCATTGGGTGTTTTATTTTGCTGCTGTGCAATGTAAGAGATTGAATACCGGTGGAACTCTGAAGCTAGTGGGTGGTTGGAGTGTTTGAGGGGTGTAGGGCACTGTGTAGCCGAAATTTAGGAGGAGAAAGGGGGGATTTGGATAGTGATCGGTTTTGAGGATGTAGCGGAGAGATTTTACGAGAAAATCAAGGGGTTGTGAAGTTGAGGGAGTGTTGGGGCCAAATTGGGATTGAAGACACCCTTTGGAATCAGTTTTGGGGAGCAATTCGGCTTTGGGGGTGAGTGTTGTTTTGGTTACAGTGCATTGTTTTGGAATCAGTTTTGGCGAGAAAATCAAGGGGTTTGTTTCTTTCTTTGTTTTGGGGCAGTCAAAATTGGCTATTGACCATTTTGGGTATTTTGGTGTGTTTGTTCTTTGCTTTTGCCGAATACTCTCCCCCTCTTTACTTTCTCTCTATTGCTTTTGTGTTCGGTTTTGGGCAAGTGCTCATTGACTCCTCTTCCTCTCTTTTCCCAATCGATTCCCTCTCTTGACGAATATACCTTCTTCCCCTCTTTGGACTCCCTTCGTGATTAACATATTTCCTTTCTTTTCATCTTTCTATTGTGACCGAATACTTCATCTCTTCCCCTCTCTGTGCGGTTTTGGGCAATTGATCTTTGATCAATCAGATTCGACTACAAGGTTCTTTCCTCTCTTTTCTTCACATTTGGTTCTCTTCTTTCATCTTTTATGTTAGCCGACTACTCCGTCCATGGTTAGAGTGCACGATTTCTATTCTCTCTCTTCAGCCGAAATAACTTTTTGTTTAACACCTCTCCTTTCTCTCATTTTCTGCTAGGGAGTGCGATTGATCCATCTTGTACCTTAGGTTAAGGGTGTGCTTTAGGCGTTGGCTGAATACTATTGTCTCTCACTCTTAGTCTACACTTTCGGTAAGTTACTATACACTTGGCTTAATGGCTTGCGTGTATGGTAATTGTTAACAAGTGGTGATTGGGATGCAGGTAGTCTTTAGGGATTGAAAACGATCTCTTGCAACGGTTCTAAGGTGATCAAGCAAGGCGAGTGATAGGTAAATTCTTGAAAAAGTGTTGGCTAGGGTTTCTTACAATTCGTTTGATAAGTGTTTAACCGAAGTTTTGATTGTGATAGGTTTGGAATACTCGTGGGCCAGTAGCAAATTTTTGCAATTAGGTGTGTAAACACTGCCCAAATCGTAAATTGACAAAAGCCAGAAAATGTGACAATTGATGCCACATGGGCGTGCGCTTGCTCGTGTGGTAATCCAAACACACAAACATGGGTGTTTAATCGTAGAGGCCACCATAAGCGATTTTATGAGCTTAGGCCATTTTGGGCCGCATTGGGCCAGAATAGGCCGTGTGGGCCACATAGGCTCGTGGGCCCCATAGGCTCGTGGGCCCCATACTAGAAAAACACACGGACGTGTGGAGATTATTGAGCCAAGTTGTGTAGTTCACACGACCATGGCCATTTTTCAGCTTAATGGGCCACACGAGTGTGTGGGCCCACAGGGGCTCGTATTATGGGCCTTGGGCCCATTTTCACTACTTGACTGTTAAGGTTGCACGGGTTGCCCGAGACGACTGTGGACCTACTATTGGGTCAGTAAGTAAAGCTAAACCCCGAATTGATAAATGACTGTTATGTCCCTACGAGGTAAAATGATTGTTATGCCTTTATGTATGTATGACAGTATCCGAGCATGCCATTTTATATATATTACATACATGCATAATATTATGATATGTTGCATGGGGGCGGGTTTATTATTGATTAGAGGAAGTGTAATGTACTGGCAGCTCTACTACAACCACTGTTTAGTGCCGCAATCGGTGCTATTTTAGAGTGTAGAGATGGGTGGGTTGATTTAGCCCCACCTGGGTGAGCTGGTCAGGTAGGATTCTGTTTGCATTGCATCATTCATCGCATCTGAATGGGCTAAGGCCCACACCGATCATCGTCATTTGTAATGGGCTAAGGCCCTAACGGACATTGAATCGTTACTGAAACGGGCTTAGGCCTAAACTTTAATTACCTACTGTATGACTGACTAATGTTAATGGATTACACACTGAGTTTTCATAAACTCACCCTTCTGCTTTACTGCGCAGGTAATTCTAAGGCGGATCGGTGTTGCGAGGGACTCGATGGTGGCCACACAACCGCATTTGCTTCCATTTTTAACTTTTAATTTATGAGTAATTTAATTTGGGTATTTGTTTTGTAATAAGGCCTCTTTAAGTTTTTATTTTAATTTCGGATTTATTTACTTTGATTCATATCAGTTAGTAGTAGGCCGTGGATTTTCATAAAGATAAATGTTTTTCAAAACACCACGTTTACGCAACATATTTTAAAGCTTCCACAACAAACATTTTTTTAAAGTGTAATAACAATCAAATTTGATTAACATTTTGCTAAAACGACTTGAGTTTTAATGATGAACGAGATATTCTAAATTTTTGTTAAGATCACAAAGAGGTTTTAATATAGAATGGACTTCGCAATGAAATTATGTTTTTCGAAAAACACTTCAATGTGACATTCAGATTTAGCCATAATGTGTAGGCCGAGTTTGGGGAGTTACAACTGTTAAAGATTTTGATAGTTTCTATTGATGAAAATATGTGTTCTTTAATGTTTGATGATGAAATATAAAATCTTGTTGTTATATTTACATATTTTTTAAGGTGATTTTGAGTAAAAGTACAAAATAGGGATTTATTTTTAAAAATTTGAAAATGTGTGGTTAAATGTGTGAAAAGTTGAAAAATGTGGGCTGCTAGGGGCATAATGATAATTCGGCTAAGCATGGGTGTTTTGAAAATTGCATGAATTTGTGATTTTGTGTAATAAGGACTAAATTGTAAAAATGTAAAAGTTTATGGGCAAATGTGTAAAATAGCCCTAATGTGTGTTTTGGATTAAATTGAATAGAGAGATGATTAAATAAGTTAATTTTGAATATATTTGGATCAAGAAAAGCAGAAGTCAGATCTAGATCGGGGTAAAATTAAAGTATTCGATTAATCAACCAATTTCATCGTTTTCGAACTTGAGGAAAGTTTGTATGTGATAAATTTCATTATAAATGTATTTTAAATGCTTTGATTCTGTATAAGTTGTGAAAACGAGACTTCGGATGAGATTGACATTGACTCGATAGAAATTCGACGTTCAAAATCCCGATTGAACCTTAGGAATAGTTTAGGATACTAGTGACATTTTATTAAGGGATACGTGTATTGGCTTCAGGCCATGATATTAGCACTTTGGGTGCAAGTTATACCGATTTGGCTTTAGGCCATGAATATCAGTTGATTTGGCTTCGGGCCATGATATCAGTATTTCGGACATAAGTTACCTTGATTTGGGTTTGGGCCATGGTATAAGTACTTAGTTTGTGAGACTCTTGAGTATCCGACCTCTATTTTGAATGGTTCAATGGGTAAACGATATATGTGGATGAGTTTGAGATTGATGCTAGATGATACAGGTACACATATGAATTATATAAGCTTCAAATCAAGGAAACTTGTGAAGGAAGTGTATACTCTCATAATTGAGTATTTGAAAGGTTTGTTAATTAATGTAAGCTATATGTTGGTATATTCAAATTATTGAATTATATTTGTGAGATTTCATTGAGTTTATTTCATACGAGCTTACTAAGCTTTATAGCTTACATCGTTTATTTTTCTATGTTTTATAGTGATTTCAAAGCTACTCAGAGTCGGGGATTGTCGAAGATTTTGTCACACTATCTTACAGTCGATTTGGTATGATTTTGGCCATATGAATTGGCATTGTAAATGTTTATGTTTTGGTATGTATATAAATAGTCATGTGTGATGGCTTATTTTGGTCTATTTTGATATGGTTGAATCATATATATATATATATATGACTATACTTTGTGAAATGTGTTAAATGATTAAGGTTGGATTCATGATGCTTGTTGAAAACAGGTAAATTGAATGTCAATAGGTGATGATTTGTGAATTGTTATGTTTGTGGAATTGATGCATGTTAGTTAATGGTCATTTTGATGATTTGAGAAGATAAAGATTGGTATGAACTTAGATGGTATAATGTGGTATTTATGTTTTGAAATGGTTGGTATTGGAGATGGTATAAATTATGCTTGATTTGGAATTGAATTATAGGTTTATTGATGCTATGTTTTGGGCCATATGTGTAGGTATGCCTAAGTTTGGGTGGCAAATTGGCTTGGTAAATAGCCTATTTTTGTCCACAAGGGTAGAGACACGGGCATGTGTCTCAGCCGTGTACGGCACATGGTGATGATACACGGCCTTGTGTCCCTTGGTGTTGAATTTGAAATCAAGTCAGTATGCTCCACACGGCCTCACACACGTGCGTGGAACTTGGCCGTGTGGCATAAGTCAGTATACCCTACAGGTTTGACACGGCCTAGCACATGGCCTGACACACGAGTGTGTGTCCCCTATCTTAAGAAAAAAATTGTAAGTGTTCCAAATGTTTCTAGAGTTATCGGTTTGGTCTCGAACCACTCCCAATGTATGTTTTGGGCCTTGTAAGCTCGTATTAGGGAGAAATTGATTGAGATTGAATGATGAATGCTTGAATTGTGAAAATGTATGCTAAGTAGTGGTTTAATTGTTTTATAAGTCCATTAACGCTCTATAACCCTATTCCAGCGTTGAATACGGGTGAGGGGTGTTACAGTAAGGCCTAGAGCTTTACACATCACGGTTCACACATAGCATCACCATATGGAGGTATCTAATAGAGTCACCCCTTTCCCATCCTAAATCCATCTATCCCGTCAATAGTTTTCCCCCCAACACATATATATTACTCAAACATTTCACATGATTTATTATTATACATACATTACACCAGTTAAACAAACACATACTATCCACCATTAAACAATCAACATACAATTGGTAAGTTCAAATACATGACCTTAGGCAATTTCTGTACATAAACAACGTGAAACATGCACGTTATAGGACATTATCAAACATCCAAAAGGCATGATACAAAGACTCACCTCACTTCCTTGACCTTGATAGTTTAGCTAGAGCATCCTTTGTCCTAACATCTAAGCACAACAACCATTTATTGGTTAATCTAATAGTGTTCAGTCCTTAAAAACCCATAATATTAAATTATATAAAAGCTGTGAGAGTCTCACTTCTTTCTTCAATCCATAAGTATAGATAGGAAAGGAAGCTTACCAGTTTCTAAATTTCTCTACTATCAGACTTCAATTCTTTCATCTGTTGCGACATATAGCGCTCCCTTCAACTACACTCTCTTTTTCTTCAGTACATCTGAAGAAGATGTTATGAGAAGAATGAGATTTGTAAACATAATTGAGAAAATTCTATTTTTTGACACATATATATACTCCTAAGGCACAGTCTTACCGACCATCTGAACCCTCTATCATTAATCATTTTGTCTCCCACTATGAAACCAGTCAATTCCATCCTAACCAAAATGGAATTGAATCCAGCCAAATCAAAATTTGGCCACAAAAATTTCTAGATTCCCTAAAATTTCCTAATTCTTTCAATTTATTCCCAATTTTTTCTTATATTTTGGGTCAATAGAGATACCCGGGTGTTACACAATGCATTTATTTCTCAGCTCTTTTACTTTTTGAGCTAAAATCTTAACTGAATATTCACCATATGTCAAATCAGACTATAACTCAATTTCATCTGGGGTTAACACATGTGAGGGATTATATCTATACTTTCATGGCATTGATACATGAAACACATTGTGATTCTTATGCAGTTTTGAAGGCAAAGCTAGTCGATTAGCTACAAATCAAATTCTTTTGAGAATCTCATAAGACCTAATAAACCTTAGACTGAGTTTTCTTTTCCTATCAAAATGCAAAGCCGTTTTCCATGGTGAAACATTCAAAAAAATTTATCGCCAATCTCAAATTCAATGTCTTTTCTTTTCAAGTCAGCATAGAATTTTTTTCGGTTGGAAGCATCATTTAAGTAGTCTCGAATAATCTAATCTTTTTCTTCTATCTTATGCATTAAACTTGTTCTCGCTAACTCTCTTTCACTTAACTCTGACTAACATAGGGGATTTCAAAAAATTACGACCATATAAATCATCGTAAGGTGCCATTTTGATGCTCGATTGATAACTTTTGTTGTAAGAAAACTTAACTAACAATAAGAATACTTCTTAGTCGCCTTTAGATTAAATCACACAATAACACAACATGTCTTTTTGAGTATTTGAATCACTCAGTTCAATTGTCCATCGGTCTAAGGACAAAACGTAGTAGTAAAATTTAACTTAGTGCCTAGAGCTTCGTCTAATTTACCCCAAAATTTAGAGGTAAATCTCGGATCTCAGTCTGAAATGATAGATATAGGCATGCCATGAAATCAAACAATGTTAGAGATATAAATTTCATCTAATTTCTCAACTAAATAGACAATCCTGATAGGAATGAAATCAATCAATTTGGTCAACTTATTAACTATCACCCAAACTACATCTTTTTTTTTTTCCGGCTTTAACGGCTAACCCAATAAGAAATTCATAGTGACTCGCTCCCATTTCCCCTCAAGAGTCATTGTAGGTTGTAGTAAACCTAACAGGACTTGATGTTTACTTTAACCTGCTGACATACTGAACATTTTGTCATGTACTCAGAGATCTCACTTTTCATCCCCAACCATTACATTTTATTGTTGCCCGGATATTCGTGTAAGCACTACTGTGAGCTCTGTGCAGAATGTCTCGTTTCAACTCTGAATTCTTTAATACACACAAATGGTTTCAAAAGTATAGACTCCCGTTATTATCTATATTGAACTTTGTGCTTTGATTGTTTTCAACAAGTTTTCGTTTTGCTTGGAACTCAATGTCATCTTTTTTCAACTCCTGGATCTTCTGAAAAAAGTATGGGTTTAGATTTCAACTCAGCTAAAATAGATCCATCTCATTCCAAAGACATACAAGTATGCATTTCTTTTAAAGCAAGCTTGGATTTTCGACTCAAAGCATTCAGAATAACATTGGCTTTACCTGGATGATAGTCAATGATCAAAGCGTAGTCTTTACGCAATTCGAGTCACTTGTGCTATCTCAAAAATTCTTTCTGTATCAGCAAATATTTTAGGTTTTTCTAATATATGAAAATGTGACATTTTCCCCTGTACAAGTAGTGTTTCAAAATCTTTAGAGTGAAGACCACCGCTGCAAGTTCCAGATCATGAGTAGGATAATTCTTCTCATGTGGCTTAAGTTGTTGACAAGCATAAACAATTAATTTTGCCTCTTGTATCAATACACAACCTAAACTATTGATTGAAGCATTGTTGAAAACTAAAAATTCCTTTCTAGCTTCAGTTAACATTGTTTTTAATTGCTCAAAACTTTGCAGACACTTTTCAGACCGAACAAAACTAATATTTTTATATAACAATTTTGTTAACTGGATGGATATCATTGAGAATCCATTTAGGAATCACTGATAGTATCTTGCTAATCGCAAAAAGACTTTGTACTTTTATGACATTTTTTGGAGGCTTCTAGTTCACAATAGTTGAGATTTTACTGGGATCAACTTGAATACCTTTAGCTGATATCACGTGGCCTAGAAATCTCACTTCTTGTGACCATAATTCACATTTTCTTAACTTGGCATACAACTTTTTTTCTAGCAAACTCTGCAACGCAGTTCATAAATGTTGGTCATGATAATTTTCATTCTTCAAGTAAATCAAGATATCATCCATAAACACAACAATGAACCGATCAAAATACAATTAAAAGATTACGTTAATCAAGTCTGTAAAAGCAGCAGGGGCATTAGTAAGCCCAAATGACATTACCAAAAACTCATAGTGTTCGTATTGAGTTAGAAAAGCTATTTTCAGCGTATTTTGTTCCTTAACTCTTAGTAGATAATAACCTAATTGAAGATTAATATTAGTAAACACGGTTGTTCCCTTCAGTTGATCAAACAAATCATCAATTCAGGGAAGTAGATACTTATTCTTTATAGTGACTTTATGTAACTTTCGATAGTCGATACACAATTTTAGGGTTCAGTCTTTTTTTCTTACAAGTAACACTGGAGCTCCCCAAGGTGACATACTTGGTCGAATAAATTTCCAATCTAAAAGTTCTTCCATCTAGGATTTTAATTCTTTCAATTAAGTTAGAGTATTTTGTAAGGTGTAATAGAAATTAGAGTCGTACCAAGCACTACTTCAATGGCAAATTCAACCTACCTCTAAGGTAGTAAACTTGACAACACTTTGCGAAATACGTCTATAAATGTTTGAATTGTTGGAGCTTGATCTATTTTGGATCCTGACACTCTAGTATCTAGAATATAAGCTAAAAACACTTCACACCCTTTTCTGGTAAATTGTTGACTATAATGACCCAGTTTTGGTAGTTTTAAAGTTTTAGTGCATAGTAGTAAAAAGTCTATCTAGCGTAGTGAAATTTGCCGAAATGATTATTTGGCGTATACGTGTGGATGTTTAGTAATTGCTACAAGAGTAAGTAAGGATTTGATTTCTTGATATTATGTTATATATTAAGGAAAATTTCTAGTACATAGTTACTGTTTTATGAGATATCAATCAGGTGGAGAAATGATTTTGGAAGGAGTCTTCACCACGACGTAGTACACCATGTTCTTAGAGTTACAATGCTAGTTGCATTGTAAGTATAGTAGTTAGGGTCCCTTTGGTTAGGGTAATTGAATATTGTCCATATTGAAATCTTATCTATATTTGTATTTATAGTTGTAGACAATTAACGAAGATATTTTGAAAGGGTGGTGACATGTGTCAAGTTTCTATGGGAACATGGGTCTTATCTGTAAGTAAATATTAGTTATATGGGTTGGAGGGAGAAAGACATTTTATTTTCTTCATTCTTTTAAAAAGGTTGCTGTGGATTTCTTTGGAAGCCATCTAGGGTTTGATACCCTTAAGTCGAAACTAAAAGATTAGATCTTTAGTAGAAGATTACTTTGTAATCTAACGAGTATTTCAGTTTTGTAGGTGGAATACTAAAGAATAATTTGTTCATTTTGGTTGAATAATAAGTTTAAATAAAACAAAATAGGGAGGGGGTTTTGTGCGGTGTTGTTAATGTTTGAAAAAAAATGATTAAATGTACATGAATTAGTTCTGATGATGTTTCTATGTTTATTAAGATGAAGTTATGTTAGAATTGATAATGTACTTAAGTGATTGAACTTGATCGTATGTATGTTGGATATGAGACTTGATGATTCTAAATTCATGAAAGAATGATTATTGAGTTTAGGAATAAGTTTGGTCGAATGTGAGTTCTCTTATATGGGTTCCTTTGAACCTTTCAGATAAGTTATTTCTGATCGAAGTTGCAAAAATAATGAATGAGTGCATGAATGATTATTGAGGATAGTAAGAACATTTGATAAAGAATCTGATGAGTTTAAGTATGTGACGAATTGTGCATGAGTGTTGTGACATTTAATCATGATTATGTCTGTGTTTGTTTGGAATGTATACTATGACATGTCATATTGTTGATATGGTGGAAATATGTATTGAAGTATAGTTTGGCTAAAGAAATGAGTTAGTCAGCTTGGGTGTGAATTTCTACCCTAGTTCTTACATGTGAATTATGGGTATAGATGATGAAATAATGATAAAACTTGAGTATTGATTAATCGAGTAAAACATAAGATAATTGTGCAAGAGTAAATTTATTATATGTAGAATTACATGAATGAAAAGTAGAATAATGTGTATGCAAGTAAGGTCTAATAAAAATGGGTATAAATTAGACTTGTAGTTTCATGAAAGGTTAGAAGAGCCTAAGTACATGGGTATTTGTGATGATGAATTATATGAATATTTGTATGAATGTTTGTTGAGTATAAATTGTTAAGTATAAAAAAAGTTCATGTATGCACCAATTGTTGTTTTTGTATTAAAACATTCAAGTATGGTTGTAACAGTATGTTTGGAATGTATGATGTGAGATGTGTGCTATGTTTGTTGTTTATTAGTAACCTAAGATTACTGTGCTAGTTTGTTCCGTGCATGAAGTGAATCTAGTTAGAAACTAAGCTCCAGTTTTTGTTACGGGCTCAAAGATACATGTGACACAAATTTAACCTAGACTAGTAATTTGTTGTTGTTTTAAAGGTTTAGCATGGACTATTAACATTACAATTATGGTACCTTCTAAAAAGCAATTATGAATGAAGATTACCTAAGGGGTTCTTTGCGTGTCCCAGGACAATTGTAACAACCTATTTTTAGTCAAATCAGAATAGTAGTTTCAGGACCACAAATCTGTGGTAAAAAATAATTATTTTATTATTATTTTAATGTCTATAGTATGATAGTATGATTGTCTGAAACTTTCGTTAAGAAATTTTATCATTTCAATGCTTAATTTGATAAAAAAGGACTAAATAGCATAAAGTGTAAAAGTGGAGTTTTATTAGCTATAGGTGTTTAATAGCTATGGATTCTTAAATTAGAGGTCCTTATGTGGTAATTAGCCCATTTATGAGATAGTGGATGATAGTGGCTTGGTATTTGTTGTAATTAATAATTATTTTAAAGGTTAAATATGTAATTAGGTTATTAATGACTAAAATAAATAAAACAAATGAAAATTTCATTCATTCATCTTCTTTAAAATCGATTCTTCTTGGAGAAATATGGCTAGGGTTCAACCATCTTCATTTCCTTCAATTAGGTATGATTTTTTTCTCGTTTTTAATGACTTTTATGTTTTTAATATCATTGTAGCTTAATCAAGCTAGCCTAGGGATTAATTTGCAAAACTTTTAAAGGTTTAGGGTTTTGCCATTGATGAATACATTGTTTGATGATAGAAAATGTATGCTTGTTGTTAGATCAGTTTGTAAAGTGATTTTTGATAAATTTTCCAATTAGGGATTAAATTGAGAAGTGTGTAAATTTTGGGTTAAAATATGAAATAAATAAAAAATATGGGCTGCTAATGTAATAAGGGAATTTCAGCTAGCATAGGTAGGGACCTAATTGCATGAATTTGTGTTTTTATGAGATAAAGACTAAATTGTAAAAATGTTGAAATATTAGGGGCAGAAGGGTAAAGTTGCCATAATATGCATTTTGGGCTAAATTGAATAGAATGGTAATTAAATAAGTTAATTTTGATTACATATAGATCAAGAAAAGAAAAATTTGGATTTAGACCGGGGGAAAACAAAGTGTAGAACTAATTGACTCATTTCATCGTTTTTGCATTCGAGGTAAGGTCGTATGTTAATAAACATTAATATAATTGTGTTTTAAATGCTTTATTATTGAATTATTTGTGAATGCGATCTTGTAGATATGTTCGACGACGTTTCCACAAATGTAAAATCCTGGTTGAACCTTAGGAATAGATTAGGATACGAATGACATGTGATTAGGGGTTATGTGATTTTGGTGTTGGACTGTACGTCCTACCGTGGATGAGTTATCCGACATGTGTTGTGGATTCTCGTTAGCTTGTGTGAGTAGCACCATGTAGCTACGTCATGGCCGTCAGCTAGTGTGAGCAGACCCGTTGATAGCTCGAGAGTGAGCATTATATGTGATATGAGATTGAGATAGCTTCGGCTATGTATTGGCACTTAAGGTGTGAGATTCTCGAGTAACTGATGTTATTCCAAATGGTTTAACGGGTATATCGATGATATGGATGAGTATGAGATTCATACGAGCTTGTACAGGTATGTATGTGAACTATACAATCATCAAATCGAAGAAGTTGATAGTAATTGTGTTTAATCTTTGGATTGAATATATGTGTTCAGTTATGCTTCAAATTCGAATTGCATTATATGATGTTTAAATTATTGAATTGTTGGTTGGTAAGTTTTACTTATTTAGCATACGAGCTTACTAAGCTTCATAGCTTACTCTGTTTACTTTTCCATGTTTTATAGTGAATATCGAAGGTAGCTCGGATTGGAAGTCGTCAGAGATTGCCTCACACTATCGAGCTTTTACTTTGGTAATTTGAGCTTATGTTTTGGTTATATGGCATGTATAGGATTTATGGTCATTTTAGTTTATGTTTGGTAATGAATTTAGCCATTTGAATTGGCTTGTAAATGTTAAGTGTTTGGTCTTGTGTATAGCCAGAGAGTTGGCTTATCTTGGTATATTTAGTTATGTATATATATGAGCAAATGTCCTTTTTTATGCATTTGGTAAATTGAGAATTATATAGTTGATAATTGAGAATTGGTATGCTTGTGATTTAGGTAAAGTGATGTATGAAAGAAAGTGTATATATGAAGTTAACTAGTTAAGTGAATTGAGAATGTGAATTTGGTATAAAATTGAATAGCCTAATGTGGTATGTGTGTGCCTTGCTGTTTTTTGTATGAAACTGGTATGAATTATGTTTGGTTGAGGTTGGTTGAGTGTCTATTTATGCCATAATATGTGCCATTTGGATTGTATAGGTGTATGCAAATTTGGGTGAGAAAGATAGCTTGGTAAATAGCCTATTTTTGTCCACACGGGCAAAGACACAGGCGTGTGTCTCAGCCGTGTGTGACACACGGTCAGGTGACACAGCTGTGTGTCCCCTGGTGTTTAATTAGAAATGAAGTCAGTATGCTCCACACGGCCCAACACACGGGCGTGTGACTTGGCCATGTGGCTTAAGTCAGTATACCCTATAGATTTGGCATGGCCTAGCACATGGCCTGGCAGACGGGCGTGTGAGGCCATTTCGAGGGGCACACGGGCGTGTGGTTGGCCGTGTGACCTAAGTTAGGGAGTTACATGGGGTCGGATACAGCCATATGATCCCATTTTGAATGTCCACATGGCCTGTGACATGGGCGTGTTTGTGGTCGTGTGAGACACACGGCCGGGCCACACGGGCGTGTGTCTCCTGTATTTTGAAAAATTTTCTAAGTTTTCTGAAAATTTCCTGAGATATTGGTTTTGTCCTAAACCACTTCTAAGCATGTTTTGAGCCTCGTAGGCTCATATTAGGGACTTAATGAATGTTTATGAATGACTTGTATTTGAATTTGATAATTGTATGAAAAATGTATGCTCGATTGTATAATAAGTCTGGTAATGCTTTGTAACCCTATTTCAGCGACGGATACGGGTGAGGGGTGTTACATTTATTGGTGTCAGAGCTACGATTTAGTCGATTCTAGGATTAATGTAGCGTATGTCGGAGTCTAGCTATAGATGCCATATATAACCTATGATAGTGTGATATATCCAGACAGTTTAAATCGTGTTTTCATATAGTAATGGATCCCAATCGAGTAATGGCCGATGATGTTGAGAGAAATGAGCCAGTCTCTGTTCATAGAGTAGCACAGTCTGAGTCGAGATCCGTAACGAGTAGTCAGGGAGGAGAGGCCAAAGAAGCCTTCTTCCAAATGATGAACGAGTGGTTTACTAAGTTTGTCTGAAATAATCCAACTGCTCAGCAACCTCCACCCCCACCTATTCCCCAATCGGTCCCCGTAGCTCCTCAAGGTTTGGAACCTTTACGATTGAGTAAGCCGCTAGTTGATAAAATCTGAAAGGATGGGGTGAAGAGTTTAGAGCTATAGTTGATGATGATCCTGAAAGAGCCGAGTTTTGGCTTAAGAATACAATCAGAGTATTTGATGAACTTTCTTTACGCCAGCTAAATGTGTAAAATGCGCCGTATCACTTTTGAGAGACACTGCATATCAGTGGTGAAATCCTTTAATATCTGTGGCGCCTAGAGAACGGGTCATGTGGGAATTCTTACAAGATGAGTTTAGAAAGAAATACATTAGCCAATGGTTTATTGATCAAAAGCAAAAAGAGTTTCTAGAGTTGAAACATGGTCAAATGTCTGTGACTGAGTATGAGAGAGTGTTTGTGAGACTTAGTAAATATGCTTGAGAATGTGTTTCCACTAAGGCAATTATGTATAAACGATTCGAAGACGGGTTAGACGGGTTAAATGAAGACATCAGACTGTTAGTCGGGATTCTGAAATTAAAGGAATTTGTTGTGTTAGTCGGCAGAGCATGCAAATACAAGGAACTGGGCAAATAAAAGAGAAAAGTTGATTTCGAAGCTAGAGATTTGAGAAAGAGGCCGATAAGTAAACCATATCACTTATCGTCAAAGAAATCACAGGATTCGTATAGTCGTTCGAATGCTTTAGTGGGATATCCAAATACAGATCGTGGGAAGCCATACTCAAGTTCTAAAGCTCAAGCTACTTCATATCAAGTGTTGGTAGTGTGAGAAACAATAAACTCGAGTATCAACAGTATGGAAGGCAACATTTTAGAGACTGCTGGATGAATAATAAAGGTTGTTTTGAATGTGGCTCTGAAATGACGGAAATGTGCAAGTGTACACAATCGCAACAAGTAATAAAGTGACAAGTAAATGTCGAGTTATTGTACCCACAGGGACTGTGAAAAGAATTATTTATGAATGCTATCTAAAACACTTTGGTGAACAAAAATATTTTTTTTGAAGAAGGTGATTAAAAGCTAAGATTTTAAACTAAGTAACTAAAGAAATAAATCTCAAATGCACGATTTCAAAATACGATTTACTCAAGATGACATAATTATGTTGGATTAATTACATTTATTTAACTTAGAATTATTAAACTCATGCTCATGCTGTTACGAATAAATTCACGGTAACTCAGTAATTTGCTAACTTATGAACACATTCACCTACACAAATCCATTCATCTCTTAACATATCCCTATGTTAATTCAAACGATTAAACAAAATTTAATAAGCAAACATGTTATTGCACATACATACTCATTAAATTGAACTAATCTCTTGCATATCCCTATGTCAATTCAAACGATTAATTAAATCTAATAAGAACATAAAAGACTATGTGAGGTAACAAGGTATCCTTACCTTGAAACAATTTAATCACAATAATCTTGTAAGTTATGCAAGGCAAATGTATCACCAGATACAATGCTAATTTAACCTTCAGCTACCTTAGAAGAATAAACATGCACTTATTAAGTATTGTGTCCATTAATTACAATTTCAATCCGTTTAAATAATTAATTCATTAGCTACCTCATTATTGTAATGCAAGAATAACTTAATCAAGCATTTTACCAAGGCCTATAACAGCATAAACACAATTTTAATAATTTAAGCAGATGAAATGCAATCAAACCAACACGAATAAATTAAAGCTAACCTGATTAAATTAACCATTCCAACAACATAAATATTCATAGATATGTTCATCATAACAACAACAAAAATTAAAGAGATAGGGAACAAGAATCAAATCCGGTGTTTTTCCGTGGCTTGACTAGGTTGCTCCGTTCCTCCTTCTTTGTTGTCCTAGCCGATCAAGGCTTTTATGAACACTCAATTGCTGCTCAAAAATGGCTGAAGAAGAACCCTTTCTCAAGGGGAGAAATCGGCACAAGAGCAAGGGATTTTGAAAGGAAAAATGAGAGGAGAAAGTGAGAGAGGAGAGAAGAGATGTGGATGAATGAAGGATGCCTTGAATGATCAGACAAGGGGGGTTTTTATAGCTGAATGTGGCAGCTAAAATTTGATAAAAATAGCAGCCAAAGAGCCACCCCTTTGCCGACCATCTATGTGGCAAAGTTGATGGCTTCAACTTTGCTAAATTTGACTTGGGGTAAATCTTCAAAGCCATCAATTATGGAGGGGCTAATTCGCAATTTGAACAAGTCTTCAAGGACTTATTCGAAGCTTAAATAATCAGCTAATGAGCTGAATTGGGTCAGCACTTGGACAGTTTTGGGTTGTCCTCTCTTTGGCCAATTCGGTTCACTCGGTTTAGTTCAATTGGACTATTTTTTCATAATTAATTAATAATAATCTATTAACCCAAATTAACTTGGATATAAATTAAAATTAGTTATATTATGATTTAATACATATAATTTTAGACTATCTTCGGTTGGAAATTAATTCGCCTCAATACTTCAAGTTACTTCTCGGTTTTGTGCTTCTGGCAGTGTCTGCTGAGCCATTTTTTGCCCTTTGTGCAAATTTATCGAAAATAACCAAAATTCATCAAAAATAATTATAAAATTAACTAAATTTCAACATGTTCATATTTTAAGTGCACTTTAATTATTTTATAAAAATTAATTATTTTTCGACAAGAATTTAACCGAATTCGTATGAATTTAGGTTAAAAAGGGTATGAAAAAGTGTGTAAATTTTTGTATTTCCAGGCTCACAAGATCACTTCATTCGGGATTGTCTTGAGTTACCTGAGAAAGATAGATATTAGAATGCAAGATCGAGTAACACAGCTACTAGAGGGAAACCACTTAGAAATACTGGAAAAGTGACTAGTAGGAAAGGACTGACAAAGGATTCTATTGTGAGATCCGAGGCTAGAGCAATAGCTAGAGCTTACGCTATTCGCACTTGCGGAGATGTATCATCACCAGATGTTATCACTGGTACATTTTCTCTTTATGACACTAATGTAATTGCCTTGATTGATCCTGGATTGACTGATTCATATGTTTGTATAAACTTAGTGTCTAGTAAGAGTTTTCCTGTTGAGTCTATCGATTTTGTGATTAAAGTATTAAACCCCTTAGGCAAGTATGTTCTAATTGATAAAGTTTGAAAAAATTGTCCTCAAATGAATTGGGGTTATGATTTTCTGGAAATTTTGATGCTTTTACTGTTTGATGAATTTGATGTGGTTCTGGGTATGGATTGGTTGACTCTACATGATGCTGTTGTGAATTGTAGACGAAAGACTATTGAATTGAAATGTCAGAATAATGAGATCCTTCGAACTAAATTTAATGAATCGAGTGAGTTGCCTGTTGTGATATCACTAATGTTAGCTTAGAAATATTTTCAAAAAGGTTGCGATGCTTACCTTGAGTATGTACTGGATACAAAAGTGTCTGAATCGAAGATTGAATTAGTGCCAGTAGTTTGTGAGTATCCAGATGTGTTTCCAGAAGAGTTACCCTAGTTACAATTGATTAGAGAAGTCGAGTTTGCTATTGAATTAATACCTGGAACATCACTAATATCGATAGATCCGTACAGAATCACTCTGACAAAATTGAAAGAGTTGAAATCTCAGTTGCAAGAGTTAACAGATTGAGGTTTTGCACGACCTAGTTTTTTGCCCTGGGGTGCACTAGTTTTGTTCGTAAAAAGAAAGACAGATCGATGAGATTGTATATTGACTATTGTCAACTCAACAAGGTTACGATAAAGAATAAGTTCCCGTTACCGAGAAATGATGATTTTTCAATCAGTTAAAAGGAGCAACAACATTTTCGAAAATTGATCTTAGATCTGGTTATTATCAGTTGCGAGTTAAAGATTTGGATGTGCCAAAAACTACGTTCAGAACAAGGCACGGGCATTATGAATTTCTTGTTATGCCCTTTGGATTAACTAATGCTCCTGCAGTTTTTATGGATTTGATGAATCAAATATTTAGACTGTATTTAGACAGATTTGTTATTGTGTTCATTGACGACATTTTGATCAATTCCCAAGATGAATCTGAGCATATTGAATGTTTAAGAATTGTATTACAAACTTTGAGAGATAAGCAATTGTTTGCTAAATTCAGTAAATGCGAGTTTTGGCTTCGAGAAGTTGGATTTTTGGGACATATTGTCTTAGCGGAAGGTTTACGAGTTGATCCGAGTAAGATTTCAGCAGTTGTTGACTGGAAACCACCAAGAAACGTATCCGAAGTTAGAATTTTTCTGGGATTAGTTGGCTACTTTCGACATTTTGTAAAAGGATTTTCGATGATTGCTACACTGATGACTCGATTGCTACAGAAAGATGTGAAGTTCGAATGGTCTGAGAAATGTCAACAGAGTTTTGAACAGTTGAAAGCATTGTTAACTAAAGCACCAATTCTAGTTCAACTTGAGTCAGGTAAAGAGTTTGTAATTTTCAGCGACGCGTCTTTGAATGGTTTGGGATGTGTTTTGAAGCAAGAGGGTAAAGTGATAGCTTATGCTTCTAGACACTTAAAGCTGTATGAAAAAAATTACCCGGTGCAAGACTTAGAGTTGGCCGCTATTATTTTCGCTCTAAAAATTTGTGGCGACATCATTTATTAGATGAGAAGTGTCATATCTTTACCTACAACAAGAGTTTGAAGTATTTAATTACTCAGAAAGATTTGAGTTTGCGACAATGAAGATGGCTCGAGTTGTTGAAAGATTATTAGTTAGTGATAGATTATCATCCAGGGAAAGTGAATGTAGTCGCGGATGCTCTGAGTAGAAAATCTTTGTTTGCTTTACGGGCAATGAACACACAGTTAACCTTGACTGACGGTGGTTCGAATTTAGCTGAGTTAAAAGCTAAACCGTTATTTCTTCATCAAATTTGTGAAGGTCAGGAATGTGATAATGAACTGCAAGGTAAAAGAGTGTAATACAAGTCGACTACTGATTTAGACTATCAGATTAGACCCGATGATTATTTGATGTTTCGAGATAGAATATGTGTACCAAAGAATCCCGAGCTCATTCAGAAAATTCTACACATAGTACACAGTGGTTGTTTATTTGTTCATCTGGGGAGTACTAAAATGTACAATGATTTGAAACAGTTGTAATAGTGGTCGGGTATGAAACAGGACATTTTAGAGTTTGTGTCGAGATGCTTAGTTTGTTAACAAGTCAAAGCTGAACATCAAGTGCCTTCGGGACTACTAAAACTAGTAATGATACCATAGTGGAAATGGAATAGAGTTACTGTAACACCTGTAACACCCCAAACCCGGCCTGGACGTTATGACCGGATTCGACGTGCCACATCGGAACATTAAAAACATTTTTCTATTCTTAGTCCAGAAAATCGTACTTAGTGTTCAAAAGATGATTTCATTATAGGTTAAAGTGAATGGAAGCTGTGCACCAGTTAGGAAACCGAAAAAGAGGAGGTGAGTCCATCGGACTACTTAAGTACCAAGCTCCCTTCGGATCCAATCCTAGACATGCACACCACCATTGCCACACCTTAACTTAGTGTATGTTCTTAGGAAACCAGTTCATTTAAGTCCAGTTTAAGAAAAGGTGATTAACTTTGGAAAGCATTTTCGTTGCGGAAGTTTTGCTTTGTTGTCGTGATATTTTCAAATCAATTACTGTTTTTGAAAACGCGCCCTAATACTAATCAGTTTCAGTGATTAAGATAATATTACACCTATTGTAGTAAATCATATTGAAAACAATTAAAAATCATTAAAGCGGCCTTATTACAACTTAAAACCCAACTCATAAAAGTAAATAAAAAGATGTCCAATTCACCAGAAGAAAACCAAATTTGCGGAACGCGTGGCCACTCCGAATCCCTTACAGCTCCAAGCCCACTATGGTTGGGGATTACCTGCGTAGATGAAAATAAGGGAGAGTTTGGGAAACTCAGTGTGTAAAATAACCCAACCATAATCTAAACTAGTTCAACCCACAGAAACAGATCAAATTGGCCTTAGCCCAGAACAGATTTCAGAATGAAGCCCATAAGTCCATAAGTAAGCGAGCGAAATTACATGTTTATGCAGAAACCCAACCATATCCAACCGTATACACCCTTGTACCATCCTTACACCATGTGGGGAGACTACTCGACCCACCCAACCGCTACACGCCACAGAAGTTGCAGCATGGTTGCCAGAACAGATAGTGTGACAGAGTCACCAGATACAGATATTTGTGGCAGAGCCACTAGAACAGATATTTGTGGCATAGCCACCAGTACGCTTCCTCCATAAATATAACCCATGTCCCCATGCAACAGACATACAAATCATGGCATACATCATACCGAATCAGATCATCATGCTTTTCAGTCAAATTAACCCTAGGGGTATAATGGTCATTTTACACTTAGGGGTATAACGGTAATTTTCATACTTAAGGGTATTCTAGTAATTTATCTATTTTAGTGTTTTCATGCATATTTTCACCATTTACGTACTAACAGAAACACTTACCGAGTGTTCTTACCGAATTGGGCCCGTTGGCCCATTATCCCAATTTTGGTCCTTTAAGCCCAAAATTATTGAAAGGCACAAAAATCATGCACTCTGCAGTCTAAACACTGTAGTTTACCTCACGAGCATTCGCACACTCGCAAGTCCACAAAATACCAGTTTTTCGGCATTTCGGCTTTTCGACTTTTGCCGATCTAGTCTATGAAAAGATGTCAATTACACACCTGATTTGTAGTGGTTCAACGGTGAGTTGCCTACAATTGGATTACCAACACGTCAATCTAAATATCGAAAACAAACTACAGACCTATCCCCCTACCATATTCGGCCAACCAAGCCTCAAGCCTTAGAGTTCTTACCTTTTTCCGAAACTAGCGACTAGGTTTAGATCCAGTCGTTCCACTTGTCCAAGCCTTCGATCAGCAGCCTCTAGATCACACTAACATCATAATAAAACAATTTTCACAACCCTTAGAGCCATAGGGCCCAATCGACAGCCTCTCTAAGCCCTTAGGTGTTTCGGCTTTTCTAAAACCTGAAATAAAGAATAGATTCGAGAACTTAACACCGAATCCTTTAGTCAACGATTCCACTTTAGTTCCTATACGATTCTGATGCAGATCTAAACCCTTAAATGTTAGCAAGAACCAAATCTTTAAAGGTCTAAAGATTCGGCTATGCCCCTAAGACTATGGGGTTTTCGGCTTTTTGAAATAGTGAAGAGAAAGATGAAATATGAGGGTTTTGCGGTGGTTTTGTCGACAAGACTTTAGGGTTCAGAGGATGAGAGAATCGGCCAAAATGATGGAGAAGAATCAAAGGGTTTGGCTAGGAGAAATCGACACAGAAGAAAAACAGGCTTTCAGGATTTCGGCTTTTATAGCAATCGGCTATAAGGCTTAGGAACAAATGGTAAGGAAGTGGAGTTGAGTAGAATGGTAGGAAGGGTTCGGCTATAGAAGAAGAAGCGAAGAAGAAGAAAAGAGAATAGGAGATGAGAAGAGAAAAGAAAAAGAGAAGAAAATGGTCAGAACCCAAATGCCGAATTTTGCCCTTTACAGAAACCCTTGGCCAGCCAACTCTTACTCCTCAAGAGCCCACCATTCGGCCAATACTACACTCCCTAATCAGCTCCTAAATCTTCTCCCTTATCCCCTCCTTACTCGATCTCCTGAGCAGCTCAAACTCTTCCTAACAGAATTCCACTTGAGTCCCATCACATCCCCTTTCTGAACATAAAAATTAATACTAATATTTGCTCACCTTGTGACTTGAACCTTAGCTCTCCCTAGCCATCCACACGCCACCTTTTTAGCATCCTAGTGGCGTCACATGCCACTTATTCCACCTGCCTTCTTGTGGCTTATTTTACCCATTAAATCTTAAAAGCCCAACTTACCAGAACCCCTTTTTCCCTAAGAATTAAAATTAGTTAAAACTTCCAGATTTCATCTCAAACTTGGGCTTCTAGAGGCCCACTAACATACTTAGACCTACGCCCAGCAATCAAAACACAGAAATTCAAAAATTCACCAAAATTCACAGAAGTCCTGAAAATTGGGGCGTTACAACTCTATCCTCCTTAAAGAAATTTCGTCCTTGAAATTTACCTGATCCATACAGATGAGGGTATTGTTGACACATCGCCTCTTCTGTCTCCCAAGTAGCTTCCTCTCTGCCGTGATTACGCCAAAGCACTTTCACTAAAGGAACAAATTTCCTTCTCAACACCTTGACGTCTCGGTCCAATATCTGCACAGGCTATTACTCGAAAGTCAAATCAGATTGCACCTCGATCTCTGCAACCGGCACGACATGAGTAGGGTCAGAATGATAACGCCTTAACATGGAGACGTGAAAAACATCGCGAATCCTGTCTAACTCTGGAGGTAATTCTAATTGATATGCCACTGGTCCTATTCGCTTCAAAACCCAATAAGGCCTAATGAATCGCAGACTCAACTTGCCTTTCTTACCAAACCTTAATATCTTCTTCCAAGGAGAAACCTTTAAGAAGACCATATCACCTACTGAGTACTCAATCTCCTTGCGCTTCAAATCCGCATACGACTTTTGCCTATCTGTAGCTTCTTTTAACCGATCTCTGATTACTCTGACCTTATCCTCAGTGTCAGCTACCAACTCGGGTCCAAGAACCTGCCGCTCTCCTAGTTCGGTCAAACAACTACGGGTACGACACCTTCGTTCATACGGCACTTCATATGGTGCCATTTGAATACTCGCTTGATAACTGTTGTTGTACGCAAACTCTGGCAACGGCAAGTAGTCCTCCTAACTACCTTGAAAGTCAATAACGCATCCCCTCAACTTGTCCTCCAGAATCTAAATAACCCTTTCTGACTGACCATCAGTCTGGGGATAGAAGGCCGTACTAAAATTCAATCGTGTCCCCAATGCCTCATGCAACTTTTGCCAAAATCGAGATTTAAATCTGGGATCCCGATCAGAAATAATTGAAACTGGGACACCATGAAGTCGCACGATCTCCACCACATACAACTTGGCTAACCTTTGAAGTGAAAGTCAATGCGGACAGGTATGAAATGAGCCGATTTGGTCAACCTATCCACGATCACCCAAACCGAGTTTTTCTTTGTTGGTGTCAAAGGTAACCCACTCACAAAGTCCATGGTTACCCTCTCCCACTTCCAAAGTGGTATCTTCACTAGCTGCAAAAGCCCAGAAGGTAGTTGATGCTCAGCTTTCACTTGCTGGCATGTCAAACATTTCCCCACAACCTCCGTTACTTCCCGCTTAAGCCCAGGCCACCAATACAATTTTCGAAAGTTGTGATACAACTTATTCCCTCCAGGATGCATGGCACAAAGTCCCCCATGAGCTTCTTTCAATATTGACTGCCTTAAGTCAGAGTCCTTCGGAACACAAATTCTCCCTCGAAAACACATAACTCCTTCACTATTAAACCCAAACTCAGAAGTTTCCCCTTCCTTAACCTGCTGGAAACGAGCAACCAAAGATTCATCTCTCAACTGCTTCTCCTTAATCTGATCCACCCAGGTTGGCCTTACTTGCAACTCAGCCAACAGACTACCATCATCATACAAACTCTGAGGAGCAAACATTGCTCTCAGATCAGATACAACTCTTCGACTTAGAGCATCGGCTACCACGTTAGCCTTGCCTGGGTGGTACTCAATCATACAATCATAATCATTAAGCAACTCTATCCATCTCCTTTGCCTAAGGTTCAGCTCCTTCTGAGTCAGCAAGTACTTGAGACTCTTATGATCGGTGTATATAATACACCTCTCTCTATACAAGTAGTGTCTCCAAATCTTAAGCGCAAAGATTACTGCTGCCAATTCCAAATCATGAGTAGGATAGTTTCCTTCGTGAGGCTTAAGCTGTCATGATGCATAAGCAACCACCTTACCCTCTTGCATCAACACGTAACCCAGACCCACATGTGATGCGTCATTGTACACAGTAAAATCCTTCCCAGACTCCGGCTGAATCAACACAGGTGCTTCAGTCTGAACTTTCTTCAACTTCCCAAAAGCTTCCTGCTGCTTCTTTGTCCAACCAAACGGTATTCCTTTCCTTATGAGTTTTGTCAAAGGTGCTGCCATTACAGAAAAGGCTTCCACAAACCTCCTGTAATATCCTACTAACCCTAGGAAACTCTGAATTTTCGACACCGACCTAGGTGGCTTCCATTCCAAAATTGCTTCAATCTTTCGAGGGTCCACCTTAATCCCCTCAGCTGAGACAACGTGTCCTAGGAAGGTTACCTCCTTCAACAGAATTCACATTTGCTCAATTTCGCATATAGTTCATTCTCCCTTAACACTTGCAGCACTATGTGAAGATGCTCATCATGTTTTACTTCAGTTTTAGAATATACCAGAATATCGTCAATAAAGACGACTACAAACCGATCCAAAAATGGTTAGAATACATGATTTATCAGATACATAAATGCTGCAGGAGCGTTTGTCAGTCCAAATTGCATCACAAGAAACTCGTAATGACCATACTGAGTTCTAAATGTCGTCTTATGGATATCTGCCTCTTTGACCCTTAACTGATGATATCCAGATCGAAGGTCGATCTTGGAAAATATAGAAGCTCCTCTAAGTTGGTCGAACAGATCGTCAATCCTTGACTGTGGATACTTATTCTTAATCGTTAGTTTGTTCAACTGCCGATAATCAATACACATCCGCATCGTCCCATCCTTCTTTTTTACGAATAGCACTGGTGCTCCCCACGGAGACAAACTTGGCCTAATAAAACCCTTATCCAACAACTCTTGAATTTGTGCTTTTAACTCCACCAACTCCTTTGGTGCCATCTTATACGGTGCGATGGACACTGGTGCCGTTCCAGGCAGCAAGTCGATTCCAAACTCGACTTCTCGATTCGAAGGCAGTCCTGGAAGCTCCTCCGGAAAAGCATCTTGGAACTCCTTAACAGTTCTAACCTTATCCACTGTCAGTCCCTCATCTTTCGCCTGACTTACAAATGCCAAATAGGCCTCACAACCTTTACGAATCCATTTTTCGGCTCTTAATGCCGACACCACATTGGACAAACAATCCCTTCGCTCACCTATCACTATAACCTCTTCAGCCTTCATGGTCCTTAACACCATTCGTTTAAAAGCACAATCCAAAGTCGCCCTGTGCTTAACAAGCCAGTCCATTCCCAGAATGAGGTTGAATTCTTCGAACGGTAACTCCATCAAGTCTCCAGAGAAGATATTACATTGGGTTTCTAAAGGCACATCCCTATACAGTTTGTCTACCTTAACCGAGTGACCCAAAGGACTTAGTACAGTTACCCCACTCACTATCTCCTCAGAGTGCACACCCAACGACCCAGATATGGCACATGCAACATAGGAATGAGTAGATCCAATATCTACCAAAGCAGTATACGGCATGCTAGAAACCAAGAACGTACCAGTTATGACGTCAGGTGCATCACCCTCCTCTCGACGACGAGTTACATACACCAACGCTGGCTATCGAGCCTCAGCATTTCCGGTACCCCTGTCAGGTGCTCCTCGACCTCGACCATTACTATTTCCGCCCCTACCTTGTCCACGTCCTCTCGGTGGTTGTGGTCCACCTCTCACTGGTTGAGCAACCCTCTGCTCAGCAACCTGTACCTGATCTATTTTCTGAGGACAGTCTTTGGCTCTATGCTCTATAGATCCGTATCAGAAACAGGCACCGGGACGTTTCCTACACTCGTCCAGATGTACCTTACCACAGTCTTCACAGATTGGTGGTCTAACCACGTTCATCGAAACTGCCCGCATTGGCTCCTCCACTCTTGCTCTCTTGACATTCCTATTTGCACCACCCGAAGGTCCTGAATCCTTTCGGAAACGGTTCCGATCCTTCTCACGATTCTGCTTTTCAGCACGCTTCACTTCCTCAGCTATCTTAGCTTTCTCCACCAAGACCGCAAAGTCACGCTCCCTCTGCGGAGCAATCAACACCCTGAGTTCATCTCTAAGACCATCATCGAAGCGCACACTACGCTCATATTCCGTAGCGACTATTCCCACAGCATACCGGCTCAACCTCAGAAACTCAGCCTCGTATTCAGCAACTATTTTATCTCCTTGCACCAGATTCAAGAATTCCTTCCTACGGGCATCCACATAACTCGCCCCAACATATTTCCCTTTGAAGATCGCTTTTCGCGGCTCCCTGTGTTACCACTGTCACATTTGGGGTCCCATCTCTCACAGTGAGCCACCACTGATAAGCCTCGTCTCGTAACAACGATAAGGCTCCCTTCAGCTTCTGCTCCACAGAGCAGTCCAAGTCATCCATAATCCGTTTCATGGCCTCCAACCAATACTCTGCCACATTCAGGGCTACACTAGATACACCCCTAAAGATCTCCGCTCCGTTAGCCCGGAGTCGCTTAGAAATAGATCCTCGAATTCCGTTACTTGAACTTGCCTCGGCAACCCTTTCTAGAACACAAAGCATTGCCTGGGACATGGCGTCATCCCCGAAACCACGATCATGAGACTCCACTTCCGTTGCCAGTGGTACCGGTGCTTCTGCCATCAGTATATTCCCTGACGACGTAGTTCTTGCTCGAGCACTACCTCGACCACGTCCACGGCCTCTTCCACGAGCTGCTCTCGTACTCATATCGTATTATCTGATTAAGAATTTTATGCATCAATCAAATATCCCAGTGTTTATTACAGATGTTTTATGAACCGACAGTAATTCAGAGTTTGTTTTCTGCAGAATCGAAATCTAGCTACAGTCTCAGTCTATTACCAAAATTCCTATAGTCTAAGTACCATCCCACTAGATTATCATAATAGGGTTTAAATACAGACAGATAATTCAGAAAAAATATCTCAAAAAAGTTCAGAATAATACTTACAGACTTGGGCCGAAGATTCGGGTGCCACCTTTTTAAGGATCCAATAATTGAAAAACTGAGTTTCGTAATTTTTGTAAAAAAATCATTTTCGGAAATCTTTGTTTTTATAAACCCATTCCACAGCCGAATTGTTGCAACTTGACTCTGATACCACTAAATGTAACACCCCAAACCCGGCCTAGACGTTATGACTGGATCCGACGTGCCACATCAGAACGTTAAAAACATTTTTCTATTCTTAGTCCAGAAAATCGTACTTAGTGTTCAAAAGATGATTTCATTATAGGTTAAAGTGAATGGAAGCTATGCACCAGGTAGGAAACCGGAAAAAAGGAGGTGAGTCCATTGGACTGCTTAAGTACCAAGCTCCCTTCGGATCCAATCCTAGACATGCACACCACCATTGCCACACCTTAACTTAGTGTATGTTCTTAGGAAACCAGTTCATTTAAGTCCAGCTTAAGAAAAGGTGATTAACTTTGGAAAGCGTTTTCGTTGCAGAAGTTTTGCTTTGTTGTCGTGATATTTTAAAATCAATTACTGTTTTTGAAAACGCGCCCTAATACTAATCAGTTTCAGTGATTAAGATGATATTATACCTATTCTAGTAAATCATATTGAAAATAATTAAAAATCATTAAAGCGGCCTTATTACAACTTAAAACCCAAATCATAAAAGTAAATAAAAAGATGTCCAATTCCCCATAAGAAAACCAAATTTGTGAAACGCGTGGCCACTCCGAATTCCTCACAGCTCCAAGCCCACTATGGTTGGGGATTACCTGCATGGATGAAAATAATGGGTGAGTTTGGGAAACTCAGTGTGTAAAATAACCCAACCATAATCTAAACCAGTTCAACCCATAGAAACAGATCAAATTGGCCTTAGCCCAGAACAGATTTCAGAATGAAGCCCATAGGCCCATAACAGAACAGAACATAAATTACATGTTTATGCAGAAACCCAACCATATCCAACTGTATACACCCCCGTACCATCCTTACACCATGTGGGGAGACTACTCGACCCACCCAACCGCTACACGCCATAGAATTTGCAGCATGGCTGCCAGAATAGATAGTGTGACAGAGTCACCAGATACAGATATTTGTGGCGGAGCCACCAGAACAGATATTTGTGGCAGAGCCACCAGAACAGATATTTATGGCATAGCCACCAGGACGCTTCCTCCATAAATATAACCCATGTCCTCATGCAACAGATATACAAATCATGGCATACAGCATACAAAATCAGATCATCATGCTTTTTAGTCAAATTAACCCTAGGGGTATAATGGTTATTTTACACCTAGGGGTATAACGGTAATTTTCATACTTAAGGGAAATCTAGGAATTTATCTATTCTAGGAAACAAACTACAGACCTATCCCTCTACCATATTCGGCCAACCAAGCCTCAGGCCTTAGAGTTCTTACCTTTTTTCCGAAACTAGCGACTAGGTTTAGATCCAGTCGTTCCACTTGTCCAAGCCTTCGATCAGCAGCCTCTAGATCACACTAACATCATAATAAAGCAATTGTCACAACCTTTAGAGCCATAGGGCCCAATCGACAGCCTCCCTAAGCCTTTAGGGGTTTCGACTTTTCTAAAACCTGAAATAAAGAATAGATTCAAAAACTTACCACCGGTTCCTTTAGTCAATGATTCCACTTTAGTTCCTATACGATTCTGATGCAGATCTAAACCCTTAAATGTTAGCAGGAACCAAATCTTTAAAGGTCTAAAGATTCGGCTATGCCCCTAAGACTATGTGGTTTTCGGCTTTTTGAAATAGTGAAGAGAAAAATGAAATATGAGGGTTTTGCGGTGGTTTTGTTGACAAGACTTTAGGGTTTAGAGGATGAGAGAATCGGCCAAAAAGATGGAGAAGAATCAGAGGGTTTGGCTAGGAGAAATCGGCACAGAAGAAAAATAGGCTTTCGGGATTTCGGCTTTTATGGCAATCGGCTATAAGGCTTAGGAACAAATGGTAAGGAAGTGGAGTTGAGTAGAATGGTAGGAAGGGTTCAGCTATAGAAGAAGCAAAAAAGAAGAAAAGAGAATAGGAGATGAGAGGAGAAAAGAAAAAGAGAAGAGAATGGTCAGAACCCAAATGCCGAATTTTACCCTCTACAGAAACCCTTGGCCGGCCAATTCTTACTCCTCAAGAGTCCACCATTCGGCCAATACTACACTCCCTAATCAGCTCTTAAATCTTCTCCCTTATCCCCTCCTTACTCAATCTCCTGAGCAGCTCAAACTCTTCCTAACAGAGTTCCACCTGAGTACCATCACATCCCCTTTCTGAACGTAAAAATTAATACTAATATTTGCTCACCTTGTGACTTCAACCTTAGCTCTCCCTAGCCATCCACACGCCACCTTTTTAGCACCCTAGTGGTGCCACATGCCACTTTGCCACCTGCCTTCTTGTGGCTTATTTTACCCATTAAATCTTAAAAGCCCAACTTACCAGAACCCCTTTTTCCCTAAGAATTAAAATTAGTTAAAACTTCCAGATTTCATCTCAAACTTGGGCTTCTAGAGGCCCACTAACATACTTAGACCTACACTCAGCAGTCAAAACACAGAAATTCAAAAATTCACCAAAATTCACAGAAGTCCCGAAAATTGGAGCGTTACAACACCCCTAACCCATATCCATTGCCGAACTACGGTTAAAGGTGTTACCAGACGAAACGAAACATTTTACAAACAATTCATAAACTTCATCCAAAATCGTAGTCATACTTCACAATAGAGTCCCTTATATAGGTCATCGAGACCTTAAGCATGTATTAGAAAGAGGTCGAGACTAAACTGAGCTTATACAAATTTTTTTAAAACTTAAACATTTTTCAAAGTAGTACAAGTCACACGCCCATGTGAACAGGCCGTGTGCCTCACATGGCTTTAGATACGTCTGTGTGTCTAGGCCGTGTCAAAATAGGGCATACATACTGACTTGTCCACACGGCCACAAGACACGCTCGTGTGCCAGACCGTGTGAAAATTAAGGAGGCTACTGAATTGGATCACACAGCCAGTCACATGCCTGTGTGTCTAACTCGTGGTCAAAACTGACTTGGACACATTGCCCAGCACACGCCTGTGTGTACAATCGTGTGGTCTGCTGAAGCTCATTTCGAAATGGCCCTCGAGCAACACGGCTAAGACACATGCCTGTGTCTCTGCCAGTTTGGGCAAAAATAGGCCATTTACAAGGGCAATTCCACCCATTAAGGGTCCTCCCTACAAGCAACAAATAAACATCAATTGCATACCAAATGCTTAACCATTTCACAACCAATACATACACCAATCATGTCATATAATTACCAACCAAATTCATGTTTATTCACCATTTCAAATCATACCAAATCATGAGCCAAAATCATGCCAAAACATATGATTCACAATCTTAATTTACTTTATTGAATCTCATGCCAAAACTTACCAAACTCAAAAATAAGCACTTACCACAAACTTACCCAAAATGACCTGTTCTCTTGGCTATTCAAGAACATATCATATTAGTATAATTACATCACATAATTCATACCAAAAACACATTCATATACACAACCAAAACCAAATCAAATCACATGTCTAAATATATACATTACCAAACATATTCACACCTAGTCTATACATGCCAAACTTAATATATACATTTTCAAAAGGTACCAAAATATAGTTCGATAGTGTGGTGATGATCCTCGATGATTCACGAGCTCCCAGTAGCTTCCATATCTATAAAACAATTGAAAAACACACAGAGTAAGCTTTCAAAAGCTTAGTAAGCCATATACAAATAAACTTATCATTCAAAACATGAAAGCACCATCAAATTACATATACTCCATGGCCAAATACTATCTCATACCACATAGTTCATATACATTTCACATATTCCCAATTCACTTACACATATAGCATATTTGCTCATACTTATAACACATATCATCACTTGTACATATACTTACCTTTTATTCTCAAACATAGTATACATTTCGAACATACCTGAATCAGATACACATCTCCTATAATCATTTGTTTCTCAAAATGCCCGTTGCACCATTCAAAATCATAAGGATACGCGGATAACTCGAAAAGCTCATACAATGACAACATCGTAGATGTGGTCTTACATGTAATCAAATGTCGATGCCACTATCCTAGACAAGGTCTTACACGAAATCAAATATGATGCCAACGTCCCAAATGTGGTCTTACATGTAAATCATAAGTCGATGCCAACATCCCAGACATGGTCTTACACAAAAACACATATCGGATCCTATGTCATGACATATGTATCCTAATTGTTCCTATGGTTCGTACGGGGCTTTCCAGACATCGAAACTTTGTTGATACTCTCTCGGATATCTCATATTCAATGCATTTATCTATTCATCATTATTCAATAGCATATAAGCTTAAATAAATCATTTCAAACACATTTATTTGTATATAGATTTACCTCGTACGAATTCGGATAGATGGTATCGGCTACTCTACGACTTTCGACTTTCCTCGATCTAATTTGTTTTCTTTAGTTCTTGATCTATATAAATTAAAATTTAACTCTTTTCTTCACCAAGTCATTCAAATCAATCCAAAAACATATATTTAGGGCATTTTACAAATTAGCCCTCATATTTTCACATTTTGACATTTTAGTCCCTAATTTACAAAAAGCACAAAATACTCAAAATTTCCTTAGACATATGCTTGGCTGAATATTCCTATAGCTCATACAAGCTCACATATTTCATTTATTTCATATTTTAGTCCCTCAAAATCTCATTTTTACAATTTAGCCCAAATTACTCAAATTCATCAAAAATTCAAAGACAAAACATGTTAACCCAACATACATCTTTCGTTTTCTATCAACTAACTTCACAAAACTCATAATTTCATCAAGGGCTCAACTCAAAATAATCAACAAAATTAGAAATTAAGACATGCGCTTGATAGTATACAAAGCAATGATCACAAAAACATAGAAATTATCGAAAATAGATCAAAACACATACCTTAATCAACAATCAAAGTGTCGAAACCCTAAGAGTTCATTTCTTTCTTTTCTTGTTTGATGAATCTGGCTAGATGAACATAAAAATGGCCTAATTTTTATGTTTTGTTTAATAAATCATATATTAATTCATCAATTACCATTTTGCCCTTGCATTATAAACATTTAACACATTAATATCAAGGTCATAATTGTCCACTCAAACTTTCAATGGTCAAATTACCACATACGAACCTTAGAATTAAAGAGACATAACAATTAGGCACTTTAATAAATAGAATGCAATTTTTACATTTTACGCGGTTAGGTCCTTTTATCAAATTAAGCACACAAACAATTAAATTTTCATACAAAACCTTCACACATGTCAATTCACATATTATAATGACAGAAAATAATATTTAAAATATTTTTCTAACTCAGATTTTTGGTCCCGAAACCACTATCCCTAAAAATTTTTCCACTGAATAGATTCGGATATTGCTTTCTCATACCATCTTCGGGCAACCACGTGGCCTTTTCAACACCGTGTCGATGCCACATCACTTTTACTAATAGAATTTTCTTATTTCATAGTTCTTTAATCTCACAAGCTAAAATACAAATAAATTCTTCATCATAGGTCAAATCAGACTGAATCTCTATCTTTAATGGAGGAATCACATGTGAAAGATCGAATCTGTATCGTCGAAGCATCGATACGCGGAATACATTATGAATCTTTTCTAGCTCAGGTGGCAACAACAATCTATAAGTAACCGGTCCGATACGTTCGATAATCTCATACGGCCCGATGAACCTCGGACTCAATTTGCCTTTTCTACCAAATCGGAGTACTTTCTTCCACAGTGAGACTTTCAAAAACACTTTGTCACCGATTTCAAATTCAATGTCTTTTCATTTCAAATCTGCGTACGATTTCTGATGATCGGAGCTATTTTTAAACTATCTCAGATTACTTTTATTTTCTATTCAGTCTCTTTTATCAAATCGACCCCGTGAACATTATTCTTGCTGAGCTCAGTCTAATACAAAGGTGTACGACATTTGCGACCATATAAGGCATCGTATGGTGCCATTTTAATGCTCGATTGAAAACTGTTATTATAAGCAAATTCAATCAAAGGCAAATACTGTTTCACATGCCTTCAAACTCAAGAATGCAGCATCTCAACATATCATCAAGAATCTAAATAATCCGCTAGGATTGACCATCTATTTACGGGTGAAAAGCAGTACTAAAGTGCAATTTTGTACCCAAAGCATCTTGCAATTTCTTCCAAAATCGCGATGTGAATCTTGGATCTCTGTCTGACACAATAGATAATGGCACACCGTGCAATCTCACAATATCGGAATTGTATAACTCAGCTAACTTATCAAGTGAGTAATCGGATCGTATCGGAATAAAATGAGTTGATTTCGTGCATTTTTCGTTCTCAGAGATAGAGGCAAACCCGAAACAAAATCCATCCCCACTCTATCCCATTTCCATTCGGGAATCATAATCGGTTGTAACAAACCTGAGGGCACTTGATGTTCAGCTTTAACTTGCAGACATTTAAGCATTTCGTAACAAATTCAGAGACATCACGCTTCATACTAGGCCACCAATAAAGCTATTTTAGATCATTATACATTTTCGTACTACCCGGATGAAAATCAATTACAAGCTCATAGTCTTTTAGCAATTCTAACCACCTTCTTTGTGGCAGATTTAGATCTTTCTGAGTCATCAGATATTTCAAACTCTTATGATCAGAATATATGTGACATTTCTCACCAAATAGATAGTAGCGCCAAATTTTCAAAGCAAACACAATCCCAGCTAATTCTAGATCGTGTGTTAGATAGTTCTTTTCGTACGGCTTTAAGTGTCTCGAAGCATAAGCAATGACTTTGCCTTCCTCCATCAAAACACATCCCAGACCGTTCAATGAAGCATCACTACAGATCACAAATTCTTTACTCGATTCGGGTTGTACTAACACTAGAGCTTCAATCAATAGGGCTTTCAATTGATCAAAGCTTTTCTGACACTTTTCGGACCATTCAAACATCACATCTTTCTAAAGTAGTTTCGTTAACGGAGTTGCAATCATAGGAAAGCCTATTACAAATCGTCTATAATAACCGACATGTAACGCTCTAAAAATACTAAAATTCAAAAATCCCGAAATCCAAAAAAATCTTGAAATCCCAAATTTTCTTTATTTTTAATTTTGATAAAAATTGTGTTTAATATTCTTATCCAAGCGATAATTTTAGTAGGTCTTAGCTAAGGTTGAGTTCGAATTAAAGGGTAGAAGAAATTATAATTTAATTATTAAAAGAATCAGGGCTGACAAGTAGGTGGGCTTTTGAATAAATGAAGAAACAATTGGACACAAAAAGAGCCTGTGGTGGAGTGGTTAAGTAACGCCACATAAGGTGTAGTGAGGTGGCGTTAGTAGCTAGCAAGAGGGTCCAAGGTTCGAATCCTAGCTTAGCATTTTTAGAGTTTAATTTTGGCCTTCTTGAAGGATGGAAGTGGCATGAAGATGGAGTCCAAGGGGAGTGTTCAGAAGAGAAAATTAAGGAAAGGATCAAGGGGTTATAAGGGAGAAAAACGAGGAGATGAGAAGAGAGGAGTAAGTGGAGCCGAATTGGGAACTTGGGCTTGAAGATTTCGACTATAGGGCTATAAATAGGTGCCGAATGGGAGGGCTAAAAAGCTAATGATGAATTTCCCTTTACTTTGTGCCTGAAACCCTTTTCTCTAAAAAGCCGAAAACCCTTTTTCTTTTCTTTCTTTGTGTTGAATTCTTATCCCTCCTTTACTTAATATTTTCTTTGCTTTAGCCGATTCTTCTTCCTCTCTTCTTTGGTTCTGAGTAGTCAATTGTTGCCATTCAAATATCTAAGAGCCGAATACCCTTGGTCCTGCCACTACTCTTTCCACCCAATCAGTTCTAGTGTAAGTGTTCGCTCTCCCAATCAGTTTTTGATAAGTATCAAGTATTCGGTCTCTCACTTCTTTCTAATCGACTTTGGTAGGGAATTAGTGTCAGCTCTTGGTTTTGGATTCCTGCCAATTTGCTCTTCAGATCTGAGAAATATGCGTGTTTAGTGATCAAAGTAAAAGCTAGTAAAGCCTTGGAGTTCAGGTAAGGTTAAGGTGAGATTCCGGCTTTTGGTAAAGTAAGCGATAAGTACGTGTGATTAATCTTTGAGTGATATCGATTGTAGGTTTGGGCTAAGGAGATCGCATCACGCTTGCCTACCAGGTGTGTACATACACTGCACACACAAGTAGTGGCAGAAACCTAAAAGCCGAAATGCCGAAAAGCCAATAGTTTGACTACGGTAGTCTTGCGAGTGCGCGAACACTCGTAAGGGGGAACCAATAGGTTGCTTGAGGCCCACGGGCAATTCCGTGGACTTGGGTTGTGATTTAGCCATATGGGCCGGAATGGGCTAAATGGGTCGAACGGGCTGTAGGGCCCATAATAGGCAAAAATTGATTACTGATGCTTTGTGATAGGAATTTGTATGTGAGCATGAATATGAATGTGACTGGGCCTAACGGGCCATATAAATGTGATTTGGGACTAATGGGCCATATAAAGGTGATTTGGGCCTAATGGGCCATACGAATATGATTGGGCTTTGTAACGCCCCGTACCCGAGACCGTTTCCGGAGTCGAACACGAGGTGTTAACAGACTTAATTCATCGCTTAAACAGCTGAAACAATTTAATTTTAGAAATTCTAGACAAGTTGGCTAACTGCGTCACAGTTGCTTAAAAATTCATATCTCGAGTTATGAAACTCAAAATCAAATTATGTAAATTTTCCCTAAAACTAGACTCATATATCTATTTACTAATTTTTTTCTAGAATTTTTGGCTAGGCCACTTAGTACATTTTATTAGTTAAAATCTCCCCTGTTTCAGGGTTTGACTGCTCTGACCTCTGTGTATTACGAATCATATATCTCTCTGTACAGAATTTCAATGACTATGAAGTTTCTTTTACTTAAAACTAGACTCAATAAGAAATCTGTACATATAAATTATGACTTATAATTATTTTTATACAATTTATGGTGAATTTCCAAAGTCAGAATAGGGGATCCAGAAATCGCTCTGGCCCTGTTTCACAAAAATTTTAACATCTCATTAAATATAACTCATATACCTGTTTCGTTTCTTTCATATGAAAATAGACTCATAATTCTTCAATTCCATATTTTATTCATCATCTAATTATATCTCTACTATTTTTAATGATTTTTCAAATTCACGTCACTACTACTGTCTAAATCTATTTTATGGTAAATTTTACCTATTTCATGGTTTCCATGGATTAACTAGCAATTTGACATACATAACACCAAAAATGATCATAATTAGCCATTCCAATGGCTAATCATTACCAAGCATTTTTATACTACTCAATAACCATATCATAAGGCCATATATACAAAATGATTATAATGCTATACATGCCATACTCAAAATATACAACCCATTATGCCAAGATAGTATACGGATAGTGTGAGCGTGCCTCCGACCGTTCCCGATTTCCGAGCTGGCATGTCAACACTACAAGGAATGAAAAGAAGGGAGTAAGCATAAATGCTTAGTAAGTTCACATGCAAATAGCAAGTAACATAACCATATAAGCAAACATAAAACATCATTTGCATAATCATCACCAAGACATTCATATCATATTTTCATTTATCATCTTACCTTATTGTTGTTATATCGAGTTTTCAACCCGAGGGTTAACCACATACCTGTTCAAAGTATCCATTTCACAACACTTACTAATACGTCCTTTTCATCTTGAGTATTCCTCCATTTGATTAGAACTTTACCCTTTGAACACATCGGAATATAATTCGGATACATGGAAAGTTTGCACATAAGTGCCACATATGTAGCGAAGCTACTATGTGACCCGCCCATAAGCGAACTCGGACTCAACTCAACGAGCTCGGGTGTTCACATCCATTAGTGAACTCGGACTCAACTCAACGAGCTCGGATGCCTAGTTACATTTCACGAACTCGGACTCAACTCAACGAGTTCAGACATTCGCATCCATAAGTGAACTCGGACTCAACTCAACGAGTTCGGATGCCCAAATATCCCGATGACATCACTTGTATCCTAATCCATTCCTAAGGTTCAACGGGACCTTTTTCCCAATCATGTGTCTCAACCATCTTCTACGGAATACCGATACCGATACTCGGTAGTATTTCACATTTTCCAAGTATATCACATAATTTGACATATTGTCAAACAATTATCACGAGTATAATATTTCATAATAATTATCATATCATTTAAATAACATAAAAACATTTAAAACAATAACTATGTTACCAACATTTACATATGAACTTACCTCGTATGGGAAAATGGCTACTTTTACCATTTCGTCCACAACTTGGTATTTTCCCCATTTTAGCCCGAATTTCAGTTTTTCTTACTAATCGAGCTTGGAAGCTTGAAAAACCCTAGCCATGGTTTCTCCTTGCTATATTCAGGCATGGGGTTGAAGATGAGCAAAATTGGCTTTTAATTTTGTATTTTAATTCATTTTACCCCTAAATGACCAAAATGCCCTTACTACTAAACTTTCCAAAAATTCCATCCATGTCCAATTTTTGTCCATAAACTTAGAAATTGATAAAATTACTATTTAAGACCTCCTAATTAATATTTCAATACAATTTCATACTAGAAACTTCTAGAATGAAAGTTTTGCAAATTATTCGATTTAGTCCCTAATTTCAATTTAAGCACTTTAGGCATAGGATTTCATCACGAAATTTTCACACAATCATGCAATCATATCATAAACCTAAAAATAATTATAAAATAATTATTTCTATCTCGGATTTGTGGTCACGAAACCACTATTCCAATTAGGCCCTAATTCGGGATATTACAACTCTCCCCCCTTTAGGAATTTTCGTCCCCGAAAATCTTACCAGAAAAGTGGTCTTCACTTTTAATCTCATATTCGGTGCCGAAGAACTTTCACTTAGACTGTACCTCCAATACATCTCTTTAATTTCTCATATGATCTGAAAGCTTACAGTCTCATCTTTCAACTGTTCTTAAATTTTCAACCCTTCTCAGTTTCCCATGATATCATGAAATAAAACCCGGATCTTAACTTGATTAATGGAGACCGGAATTCCAAGAAATCCAACAATCAAAGAGACCTGAATTTCCATGAATCTGATGAGTAGGAATTCATTCAATACAGATGTGATTTATAGATCTCGCCAAACATTTAACAATAGGATACATCACATTTTCTGTTTTACGCCATGGAAATAATTCGATATGGCCTCAAGAATAATACTTCTCATTTCCATCCCAACATCAACACCGACAAGGATAATTTTGATAGATCCCAATGCTCGGCTTTAACCCCTTTAACAACTTCGATTTTATGTAACATCGAATGCTCTAAACTATCATATTACCTCTTTGTCTTGAAACACATCACAATTCATACAACAAGAGTATATTATGAAAGTCGAAGTCTTTACTCAATGTAGACTAGTCTAGTTCGACGCCTTGATTACCAATATTCTCATCTATCCGAACTTTGTCAACATGTAATAAACTTTTCAGCTTTTACAAAATGAAAACCTTATCATTCGTAGTGACTTTAACTAATATCAAACTTTTTCTAATAAATATACACTTCTCGTTCGGACTATTTACTCTTTTATCTGTACAAAATGAAATTCTATTATCGACTTGGAAAAATAATCACGAAATAATTGTCGCATGAAATCTTTCAAATAGATAATTCACCATATCGACTGAAAATCGCGCTTTTATCACTTATGCCTTTACTGATGTCAAATCCTTACACAGAATTAGAAAAAAAAAACCCCAATACTAAAATCACCACATTACCAAAATCAAATTAGAAGTATAGTCATATTTGACATGATTATCACGAGCTAAAGAACGTACTTCGAACACGAGTCATAATTGACAAATTATGGAACAAAGATAACAAGAAAACCGAATAAAGAAATCCAAAATAGAGAAATCCAGAATAAATAAATCCGAATAAAGAAACCCAAGATACGATACTATTTGGAGAATCGAAAACCAAGCCAGAGAATCGAAAACCAAACTCAGAGAGAAAATACAGAATACCCGATAATTCTTCAAAGAAAGAAAGTCCAAAAGAAAACATCATTTAATCCCACTGAAATCAAATATAACAAGAACAATATATCTTCCCATACATATATATCGGATGAAGCATCAAGTAGAAGAAAGCAGAATCATAATATCATATGTATTCTCTCATCAATTCTTATCGAGACGAAATGAAATAGAATACCCGATGAAATAGAGCAATATAAATTATAAAACAGTCCAGACTACCAATGCTTTCATCCAACACCGAGGATTAAAAGACATTCCCATATAACAAGAATTTCTTGAGTAAGATCAATAGCCATAGAAATATTTTCGAGAACGAGTAAACACATAGAACATCTCAAAAGAGATCATTAAACTGTCCGAACCATAACTATCACACTCGGATAGGTCACATTTCAAATATCATTTCCCCAACTAGTTCTCAGTCACAAATTTCATATTAAACCATTCACTAAAGAAGGCGATTCTGAATAAATTTCGATTTACACTTTTCTCGACCTTGCACCTGAGTAATTCGGTTTACCAAGGAGAATTCCTTTTCTAACTGGAACAGTGCATAATTCCAATAATCTTTACGTCAATCCGATACTTTACTGGCTCTGACTTTACTTATCAGCTCATTTTCAATCTCTGATCATACTTATAATTACTCTATCACTTAACTCTTTGGGTTCTCAACCGGAAACTTATTCAATACAAATCCCATGAAATTCCATTATAAGTACCATTTCGGTAAGGGGGAGGGGTTGTAGGACCTCTGACTCGACTTTCTTATACATACACATATGGCACAACTTCCATCATCATAATAACATCATCAAAATCATGTCATTCATTCATGTTGGCTTAGACCAATTTTCCTATTGTCCCATTTAGAAAATATACTTATGCATACATTCTATGTTTTCTAGATAGCTTTACTTATCCATTCATTTAATTAAATTAAGTCATGCTCATGACATCATATAAGGCTAAACAAACATAGATATTTGCACCACAATCATAACTTTCATGTCGTGCATCATCATGTACATATCATTACAATCATATAATTCAGTCCAACAATTTAACACAGATAAGTTCATTTCATTATAATCCTTTATCTCATAAAAATTATATATCATTAACATTCATCAACATTCGACGTCCAAATCAAAACAAGGACATTTTCATTTGTATCATAATATTATGACTTTTATTCATACCTCTACTACTTTCTATTTATTCCGTTCATCTTATCAAGTAAGCCATATACACTACATCATATGAGCATTAAGCAAATATGAATATTTATCACATATGTATCATAAACCTTTATTCATACTTTTCTGAACCGATACTTATCATAATCATAATTTTACTCAAATACCTTCACATAAAGTTGAACATGGTCGGTGCAGCTCTGTTGGAGAGTACCCTGTCTAAATAAGACGGTACTCATATGCGTCGGAAGACATCACACTATCAAAGATCAGTGGCATGTATAGCTAAACTTTTACACATGCTAGGTTAGTCCGAGAACCGACTAAACCTACTCTGATACCACCAAATGTAACGTCCCGTACCCAAGACCATTGCTGGAGTCGAACACGAGGTGTTAATAGACTTAATTCATTGCTTAAACAGCTGAAACAATTTAATTTTAGAAATTCCAGACAAGCTGGCTAACTGCGTCACAGTCGCTAAAAAATTCATATCTCGAGTTCTGAAACTCAAAATCCAATTCCGTAAATTTTTCCTCAAACTAGACTCATATATATATTTCCTAATTGTTTTCTAGAATTTTAGGCTAGGCTAATTAGTACAGTTTATTAGTTAAAGTCTCCCCTGTTTCAGGGTTCGACTACTCTGACCTCTGTGTATTACGAATCAAATATCTCTCCTTACAGAATTTCAATGACTATGAAGTTTGTTTCTATTAAAACTAGACTCAATAAGAAATCTGTACATATAAATTATGACTTCTAATTATTTTTATACAATTTATGGTGAATTTCCAAAGTCAGAACAGGGGATCCAGAAATCGCTCTGGCCCTGTTTCACAAAAATTTTAACATCTCATTAAATATAACTCATATACCTGTTTCGTTTCTTCCATATGAAAATAGACTCATAATTATTCAATTCCATATTTTATTCATCATCTAATTATATCTCTACTATTTTTAATGATTTTTCAAATTCACGTCACTACTGCTGTCTAAATCTATTTTATGGTAAATTTTACCTATTTCATGGTTTCCATGGATTAACTAGCAATTTGACATACATAACACCAAAAATGATCATAATTAGCCATTCCAATGGCTAATCATTACCAATCATTTTTATACTACTCAATAACCATATCATAAGACCATATATACAAAATGATTATAATGCTATACATGCCATACTCAAAATATACAAGCCATTATGCCAAGATGGTATACGAATAGTGTGAGCGTGCCTCCGACCATTCCCGATTTCCGAGCTGGCTTGTCAACACTACAAGGAATGAAAAGGAGGGAGTAAGCATAAATGCTTAGTAAGTTCACATGCAAATAGCAAGTAACATAACCATATAAGCAAACATAAAACATCATTTGCATAATCATCACCAAGACATTCATATCATATTTTCATTTATCATCTTACCATATTGCTGTTATATCGAGTTTTCAACCCGAGGGTTAAGTACATACCTGTTCAAAGTATCCATTTCACAACACTTACCAATACGTCCCTTTCATCTTGAGTATTCCTCCATTTGAGTAGAACTTTACCCGTTGAACACATCGGAATATAATTCGGATACATTGAAAGTTTGCACATAAGTGCCACATATGTAGCCAAGCTACTATGTAACCCGCCCATAAGCGAACTCGGACTCAACTCAACGAGCTCGGGCGTTCGCATCCATAAGTGAATTCAAACTCAACTCAACGAGCTCAGATGCCTAGTTACATTTCACGAACTCGGACTCAACTCAACGATTTCGGACATTCGCATCCATAAGTGAACTCGGACTCAACTCAACGAGTTCGGATGCCCAAATATCCCAGTGATATGTCACTTGTATCCTAATCCATTCCTAAGGTTCAATGGGACCTTTTTCCCAATCATGTGTCTCAACCATCTACTACGGAATACCGATACCGACACTCGGTAGTATTTCACATTTTCCAAGTATATCACATAATTTGACATATTATCAAACAATTATCACGAGTATAATATTTCATAATAATTATCATATCATTTAAATAACATAAAAACATTTAAAATAATAACTATGTTACCAACATTTACATATGAACTTACCTCGTATGGGAAAATGGCTACTTTTACCATTTCGTCCACAACTTGGTATTTTCCCCATTTTAGCCCGAATTTCAGTTTTCCTTGCTAATCGAGCTTGGAAGCTTGAAAAACCCTAGCCATGGTTTCTCCTTGCTATATTCGGCCATGGGGTTGAAGATGAGCAAAATTGGCTTTTAATTTTGTATTTTAATTCATTTTACCCCTAAATGACCAAAATGCCCTTACTACTAAACTTTCCAAAAATTCCATCCATGTCCAATTTTTGTCCATAAACTTAGAAATTGGTAAAATTCTATTTAAGACCTCCTAATTAATATTTCAAAACAATTTCATACTAGAAACTTCTAGAATGCAAGTTTTGCAAATTATTCGATTTAGTCCCTAATTTCAATTTAAGCACTTTAGGCATAGGATTTCATCACGAAATTTTCACACAATCATGAAATCATATCATAAACCTAAAAATAATTATAAAATAATTATTTCTATCTCGGATTTGTGGTCACAAAACCACTATTCCGATTAGGCCCTAATTTGGGATATTACAGGCTTAATGGGCTAGATGCAGGTATGTGAAATTGTTAGGCTTTGTAAGGGGTTTCGGGCCTAATATATGATATCCACATAAGACTTAATTAATATATTGCGACCATGGGCAAGTCAAAGGGTTAAGGTGTGGCAACAGGTATATGCATCTCTAGGATTGGATCTAGGGAGAGATTGATACTTAAGCGGTCTTAATGACTCACCTCTTCTCGAGAATCCTACCTGGTGCATAGTATTCGTTCATCTTAGCTGTGGGACTTGTTAACGGGCCAAGGTAAGTGAAAACTGTACTTAAGGGAAAATTACCGAAACGCCCCTAAGGGAAAAAATGACTGAATTACCCCTAGGTGCTGAATGTAAGTTTTATGGATGTGACATGCATACATATGATATTCTACTTAAGTTGCATATGGGTTGGGAATTATGGAACGGAGGAAGTATATGAGGATCGCATGGTTGCTTGACAATCGTGGATCCACGACGGCTTTGAAAGCCCAATATGTAAATGAAGGTAGTTCCGCAACCGGGCTACCATGGTGTGTGGGTTGGGTGGGTCGATATTTATATCCCCACATGGTGTGACGGGGGATGGAGCCAGTGTGTAGCGGATGGATAATTGGCTGGGATTGCATTGCATGAATGATGAACGATGAATGATGTTTTTTTGAATGCTTGTTTTCTGCGAGGGTTGTACACACTAAGTTTCCGAAAACTCACCCCCTCTTTTATTTTATTTTCAGGTGATGCTCAGTAGAAGGTTCGATGTTTGGAGGGACTCTGGGTGGCCAGCTAGCAAGATAATTTGGACTTGTTTTTTTTCAAGCATATAATTTTTTAGTTAATTAAGTATGTTTCAAGTCAGATTGTAATAAGGTTTTCATTATGTTATTATTACTTGAATTATTATTATTATTTTCATTCTAATTTACAGGAAGTTGAACATGGGTTTTCTAAATTATAGTATGTTTTCTACGTTTCCGTAATTAAATTTTTAAATGGTAGGTTTTCTTAAATCAATTGTTTCAAACAAGGTTTTCGCAACTGAAATGTGTGTTTTTTTTAAAGTTAATTAAGGTTTCTTTTATTTTAAGAAGCGTTTTCAATGAAAACATGGTTTCGCTAAAACACTTCAATGTGACACACCAGATTCGGCCATAGCGTCTGGATCGGGTTTGGGGTGTTACACGACAAGTCCCAAAAAATTGCAGACTTCGGAGACATTTCTCAGAGGCTTCCAATCCAAAATAGCTAAAATTTTGCTCGGGTCAACTCAGATACTTGATGCTGATACAATATGGCCCGAAAAACGGGCTTCTTGTAACCAGAATTTAGATTTGCTAAACTTTGCATATAATTGCTTATCACGCAAAGTCTGTAATACTATTCTTAGATGCTCGACATGCTTAGATTCATCACGCGAATAAATCAATATGCCATCAATGAATACGACAACAAATCGATCGAAATATAGTCTAAAAATTCTGTTCATCAAATCCATAAAGATAGCAGGTGCATTAGTTAATCCGGAAAGCATAACTAAGAACGCATAATGGCCGTACCTCATTCTAAATGTAGTTTTTGGAATTTCTGAATCTTTTACTCGCAACTGATAATAATCGGATCTCAAATCTATCTTTGAAAACACGGTAGCTCCTTTCAACTGATCAAACAAATCATTAATTCGAGGCAAAGGGTATTTATTCTTTATAGTCACTTTATTTAACTGATGACAATCAATACACATTCACATCGTGCCATCTTTCTTTTTCACGAACAAAACAGGAGCACCCCAAGGTGAGAAACTCTGTCAATTCTTGCAACTGAGACTTTAATTCTTTTAATTCAGTTGGAGCCACTCTATACAGAGTTATCGAAATCGAAGTAGTTCCCTGTACTAACTTAATGCCAAATTCAACTTCTCATATCGGAGGTAATCCCAGAAGTTCTTCAGGAAACACATTAGGGAATTCACAGACAACAGGCACTGATTCAACTATCTTTTCTAACACTTTCGAATCAATCACATAGGCAAAGTAAGCTTCACAACCTTTTCCCACAATACTCAAAGCTCTCATTGACGAAATCATAGCCGGTAACCCATTTAAATCACTGGATTCAATTTGAACTATTTCATCATTCTTGCATCTCAAAACAATAGTTTTTCATTTGCAATTCACAACAGCATCATGCAAAGTTAACCAATCCATACCTAGAATTATATCAAACTCATCAAAGGGTAATAACATCAGATCAGCCGAAAAACAAATGTCTAGAAACATTAACGGACAATTCTTGCAGACTTTATCAACCAAAACATATCTGCCTAGGGGGTTGGATACTCTAATCACAAATTCAGTAGACTCTAACAGGCAAAGTCTTACTGGATACTAAATTCATGCATATATATATATGAATGTGTTGATCTAGGATCTATCAAAGCAATCATAGAAGTATCATAAAGTGTAAAAATATCAGTTATAACATATGAAGACGAATCTTCCTCACGAGCTCGAATGGAGTAGGCTCTGGTAGCTGCACGAGCCACAAATCGAATAGTAGTATCTTTAGTTCCCTTCTGGCTACCACTCACATTACCCGTATTTCTGGAAGGTCTACCATGAGATGCATTGCAACTTGGTCTCGAATTTTGTGCAATTTCTTGCTCAACAGACTTGGGGCAATCATGGATAAAATGGTCTAATGATCCACATTTGAAACAAGCTGGATCATACAGTCTACAATTGTCGGGATGTCTTTTATCACAGTGTTTACACTTGGGTCGATCAGATTTGACATTTCCAACACTAGCAACGAAAGCAGCTGGAGCTCTGAAGCTCAAATACGATCTAGCACGATCTCTACTCAGATGTCCCACATTAGCTTTTGAACGGATAAAATCATCTCGGAACTTTTTTGACACAGACTGAAATGATTTACTTACAGATCTCTTTCTCACATCTCTAGCTTCAGAATCGTCTTTTCTTTTCTCTTTCCTGAGCTCTTCAGTTTTACATGTTAATTCAACAAGCACAACAAATTCTTTTATTTCTAAAATCCCGACTAACAATTTGATGTCTTCATTCAAGCCATCCTCGAATCTCTTACACATGATTGCTTCGGTTGAAACACATTCTCCTGCATACTGACTCAGTCTCACAAATTCTCACTCGTATTCCGTAACAGACATACGACCTTGTTTAAGTTCAAGAAACTCTTTATGTTTCTGATAAATGAATCTTTGACTGATGTATTTCTTTCAGAATTTATCTTGAAAGAAATCTTAGGTAACTTGCTCTCTCAAAACCACAGTATCAGTGTCTTCCACCAATGACACGCCGTATCTCTCAGAAGTGAAACGACACATTTTATGCATTCATTCGAAGTCAAAGATAATTCATCAAACACTTGTACTGTATTCTCTAACCAAAACTCAGCTCTTTCAGCATCATCATTTATTGTAGCACGGAGTTCTTCAGCTCCAAATTTTCTAATCTTATCAACTGAAGACTTAATCAACTGATTTGGATTAGCTTGTGACATAGCAGGAACTTGTGGAGGATTAGGCGAGGTTGGTGGTTGTTGAACAATCGAATTAGTTCTAATGTATTGGGTGAACCAATCATTCATCATCTGATAGAAGGCCTGTCTAGCTTCTCTATCATGGCTATTAGTAGCTAGTTTAGATCAGATGGCACTATCCCTTGCGTGGGAGTAGGCACATTACTTTCAACATCATCAACTACGGCTCGTTCAAGATCCATTTACTATATAAAAACACATTTTCATTGTCAGGATTCATCACACTATCACAGTTCATAAATATGACATGTATAGCTAGACTCACATAAGCTATGTTAGTCCTAGAATCGACTAAACCGTAGCTCTGATAACAACCAAATGTAGCACCCCTAACCCATATCCGTCTTCGAACTAGGGTTAAAGGTGTTACCGGATGAAATGGAACATTTTACGAACAATTCATAAACTTCATCCAAAATCGTAGTCATACATTACAATAGAGTCCCTTATATAGATCATCAAGACCATAAGCATACATTAGAAAGAGGTCGAGACTAAACCGAGCTCATACAAATTTTTTTAAAACTTACACATTTTTTAAGGTAGTACAGGTTACACGCCAGTGTGAACAGGCCGTGTGCCTCACACGGTTTTAGACCCGCCCGTGTGTCTAGGCTGTGTAAAAATAGGGCATACATACTAACTTGTCCACACGACCACAAGACATGCCCGTGTGCTAGGCCGTGTGAAAATAAGAGAGACTACTGACTTGGATCACACGGCCAGTCACACGCCCGTGTGTCTAGCCCATGGTCGAAACTGACTTGGCCACACGGCCTAGAACATGCCCGTGTGTACGACCGTCTAGTCTGCCCAGGCTTATTTTGAAATGGCCCTCGAGCAACACGGCTGAGACACATGCCCGTGTCTTTGCCCGTGTGGGCAAAAATAGGCCATTTACAAGGCCAATTTGCCACCCATTAAGGGTCCTCCCACAAGCAACAAATAAACATAAATTTCATACCAAATGCTCAACATTTCACAACCAATACATACACCAATCATGTCATATAATTACCAACCAAATTCATGCTTATTCACCATTCCAAATCATACCAAATCATGAGCCAAAATCATGCCAAAACATATGATCAACAATCTTAATTTACTTTATTCAATCTCATGCCAAAATTTACCAAACTCCAAAATAAGCACTTACCACAAACTTACCCAAAATGACCTATCCTCTTGGCATTCAAGAACATATCATATTATCATAATTACATCACATAATTCAAACCAAAAACACATTCATATATACAACCAAAACCAAACCAAATCACATGGCTAAATATATACATTACCAAACATATTCACACACTTCTAGCCTATACATGCCATACTTCAATATATTTATTTTCAAAAGGTACCAAAATATAGTTCGATAGTGTGGTGATGATCCTCGATGATCCCTGAGCTCCCAGTAGCTTCCATATCTATAAAACAGTTAAAAAACACACAGAGTAAGCTTTCAAAAGCTTAGTAATCCATATATAAATAAACTTTCATTCAAAACATGAAAGCATCATCAAATTACATATACTCCATTCATATACATTTCACATATTCCCAATTCATTTACACATATAGCATATTTTCTCATACTTATAACACATATCATCACTTGAACATATACTTACCTTTTATTCTCAAACATAGTATACATTTCGAACATACCTGAATCAGATACACATCTCCTATATTCATTCATTTCTCTAAATGCCCATTAGACCGTTCAGAATCATAAGAATATGTGGATAACTTAGAAAGCTCGTACAATGCCAATGTCCTATACGTGGTCTTACATGTAATCAAATGTCGATGCCACTATCCCAGACAGGGTCTTACATGAAATCAAATACGATGCCAACGTCCTAGATATGGTCTTATACGTAAATCATAAATCGATGGCAACGTCCCAGACGTGGTCTTACACATAAACACATATCGGGTCCTATGTCATGACATATGTATCCTAACTATTCCTATGGTTTGTACGGTATTTTTCGGACATCAGAACTTTGTTGATACTCTCTCGGATATCTCATATTCAATGCATTAAGCTATTCATCATTATTCAATAGCATATAAGCTCAAATAAATCATTTCAAACACATTTATTTGTATATAGACTTACCTCGTACGGATTTGGATAGACAGAATCGGCTACTCTACGACTTTCGACTTTCCTCGATCTAATTTCGTTTTCTTTAGTTCTTGATCTACATAAATTCAAATTTCACTCTTTTATTCACCAAATCATTCAAATCAATCCAAAAACACATATTTAGGACATTTTAGAAATTAGCCCTCACATTTTCATATTTTTACATTTTAGTCCCTAATTCACAAAATCACAAAATACTCAAAATTTCCTTAGACATATGCTTGGCCGAATATACCTATAGCTCAGAAAAGCCTACATATTTCATTTATTTCATATTTTAGTCTCTTAAAATCTCATTTTTACAATTTAGCCCAAATTACTCAAATTCATCAAAAATTCAAAGACAAAATAAGTTAACCCAACATACATCTTTCATTCTCTATCAACTAACTTCACAAAACTCATAATTTCGTCAAGTTATAAACTTAAAATCATCAGCAAAATTAGAAATTAAGACATGAGCTTGATAGTATACAAAGCAACGATCGCAAAAACGTAGAAATTATCGAAAACAGATTAAAACACATACCTCAATTAACAATCAAAGTGTAGAAACCCTAAGAGTTCTTTTCTTTCTTTTTTTGTTTGATGAACTCTGCTAGATGAACATAAAAATGGCCTAATTTTTATGTTTTGTTTAATAAAACATATATTAGTTCATCAATTACCATTTTACCCTTGCATTATAAACATTTAAAACATTAATATCAAGGCCATAATTGTCCACTCAAACTTTCAATGGTCAAATGATCACATAAGGACCTCAGAATTAAAGAGACATAGCAATTAGGCACATTAACAAATAGAATGCAAATTTTACATTTTATGCGATTAGGTCTTTTTATCAAATTATGCACACAAACGATTAAAATTTCATACGAAACTTTCACACAAGTTAATTCACATATTATAATGACAAAAAATAGTATTAAAATATTTTTCTGGCTCGAATTTGTGGTCCCAAAACCACTATTTTGACTAGGGTCTAAACTAGACTGTTACAGTTACGATGGATTTCGTATTGAGATTACCTCTATCTCTGAAAAGGAAAGATGCTATCTAGGTTATTGTTGATCGTTTTCAAAATTTGACACACTTCATTTCGGTACGTACAAACTTTTTGCTTGATAGACTACCTAAGTTATACATCTCTAAGATTGTTAGATTGCACGGAGTGCCAGTTTCTATTATTTTGGATCGAGATCTGAGGTTCACATCACAATTTTAGAAGAAACTTCAAGAAGCTTTGGGTACGTAGTTGCGCTTTAGTACTGCATTTCACCCTTAAATCGATGGTCAGTCTGAGAGAGTAATTTAGATTCTCAAAGATATACTTCGTTGTTGTGTTCTAGAGTTTGAAGGCAACTATGAAAAATATTTACCGTTGGTTGAATTCACGTATAACAACACTTTTCAATCGAGCAAAAAGATGGCACCATATGAAGCATTATATGGTCGTAAATGCTGAACTCCATTGTATTGGACAGAACTTAGTGAGAAAAAGATTCACGGGGTTGATTTGGTTAGAGAGACTGAAGATAAAGTGAAAGTAATTCGCGATAGTTTGAAAGCAGCTTTAGATCGACAGAAATCGTATGCAGATTTGAAATGTAAAGACATAAAATTTCAAATCAGCAAGAAAGTATTTTTGAAAGTATCTCCATGGAAGAAGATTCTTCGTTTTGGTCGCCAAGGAAAATTGAGTCCTGATTTATTGGGTCGTATGAGATTATTGAAAGAATAGGGCCAGTATAATATCGACTAGCTTTACCGTCAGAATTAGAAAAGATTCACAATGTATTTCATGTTTTGATGTTGCTTCGATATAGATCAGATCTATCACACATAATTTCTCCAATGGAGATTGAAATTCAGCCTGATATGATGTATAATGAAGAATAGATCAGAGTTTTAGCTCGAGAGGTTAAAGAATTAAGAAATAAGAGCATAGATTTAGTGAAGGTTTTGTGGCAACGTCAGGGGGTTGAAGAAGCTACGTGAGAACCCGAGAAAGCTATAAGAGAACAGTACCCTATCCTCTTTTCTGGTAAGATTTTTGGAGACAAAAATTCCTAAATGGGGAGAGTTGTAAGAGCTCGTTTTTAGTCAAATCGGAACAGTAGTTTTGGGACAACAAATCTGAGGCTAAAATAATTATTTTAATATTATTTTAATGTCTACGTTATGATAGTATGATTGTGTGAAAATTTCGTTAAGAAATTTTATCATTTGAATGCTTAATTGGATAAAAAGGACTAAATCGAGTAAAGTGTAAAAGTAGAGTTCTATTAGCTAAAGGTGTTTAATAGCTATGGAATCTTAAATTAGAGGTCCTTATTTGGTAATTAACCCATTTATGAGATAGTGGATGATTGTGGCTTGGTATTTGTTGTAATTAATAATTATTTTAAAGGTTAAATATGTAATTAGGTTATTAATAACTAAAATAAATAAAACAAATGAAAATTTCACTCATTCGTCTTCTTAAAAATCAATTCTTCTTGGGAAAAAAGGGCTAGGGTTCGGCCATCTTCATTTCCTTCAATTAGGTATGATTTCTATGTTTTTGAGATTGTTACAATTTAATCTAGCTAGCTCAGGGACTAATTTGAAATAATGTTAAAGGTTTAGGGTTTTTCCATTGATGAATACATTTATATTATTATGTTTGATGATATAAAATGTATGCTTGTTGTTAGATAAACAGCATTTGTAAAGTGATTTTTGATAAAATTTCTAATTAGGGATTAAGTTGAGAAATGTGTAAATTTTGTAGTTAAAATATGAAATAAATGAAAAGTATGGGCTGCTAAGGTAATAAGGGAATTTCTGCTAGCATGGGTAGGGAACTAATTGCATGAATTTGTGTTTTTATGAGATAAGGACTAAATTGTAAAAATATTGAAATATTAGGGGTAAAAGGGTAAAGTTGCCATAATATGCATTTTGGTCTAAATTAAATGGAATGATAATTAAATAAGTTAATTTTGATTACATATAGATCAAGAAAAGCTAAATTCGAATTTAGATCGGGGGAAAAACAAAGTGTTGGACTAATCGACTCATTTCATCGTTTTTGCATTCGAAGTATGTTTGTATGTTAATAAGAATTAATATAAAATCCCGGATATGTTCGATGATGTTTCGGTAAATGTAAAATCCCGATTGAACCTTAGGAATAGATTAGGATACGAATGACATGTCATTAGGGGTTATGTGATTTGGGTGCTGGTTCATACGTCCTACCGGTGGTTGAGTTATCCGGCATGTGTTGCGGATTCTCGTCAGCTTGTGTGAGCAGCACCGTGTAGCTACTTCATGACCGTTAGTTTGTGTGAGTAGACCTGTTGGTAGCTCGAGAGTGAGCATTTATGTATATGAGATTGAGATAGATTCGACTATGTATTGTCACTTAGGGTACGAGATTGTTGAGTATTTGATATTATTCCAAATGGTTCAACGAGTATATCAAAGATATGGATGAGTATGAGATTTATACAAGCTTTTACAAGTATGTACATAACACCCCAAACCCGGCCTAAACATTATGGCCGAATCCGCAGTATCACACAGGATTATGTCTTGAAAGCGTAGTCCCGTAAATAAAATCTGTTTGTAATCAAACTCCATTGTGGTGAAAAGCTATCTTATCATACAGGTTTGTTTAGCAAAACAAGTGTCATACTAAGTTCTTATTACATTTTAAAATCATTGTTCATTGCGGAAGCTTTTAAAACGAGTTGTGGAAAGTGGTAGTTGAAAAACATTTATTTTTAAAAAATCGAGTCCTACTACTAACAGATATAAATCCAATTAAATAAATCCCCAAATAAAAATAATAACTTAAAGCGGCCTTATTACATAAAATTTACCAAATGAGAACTACTTTTACTAAAAGTTAAATACGAAAACATAAGCAGTGGTGTGGCCATCTCCGAGTCCCTCGCAGCACCGATCCGTTTAAGGATTGCCTGCACAGATAAGCAGAAAAGTGAGTTTATGAAAACTCAATGTGTAACCCTTATTTATCATAGTAAATCATACAGTGTAAAGCAGTCTGGGCTTAAGCCAATCTCAACGGCAATAACAGTGTGGGCCTTAGCCTTTTACTGTAATAGTATTAATGTGGGCTTTAGCCCAATTCAGTACAGTATTAATGTGCATACATAGATCCTACCCATCCATCCTCTACACTCCACTCCGTCCAGCCCTACACTCCATGTGGGGATAAAATCGACCCACCCATCCCTACACTCCAAAATATAGCACCGGTTGCGGCACTAACAGTTTATGCAATAGAACTGCCAGTACAGTACACTTCCTCCAAATATATCAACCCCGCCCCCATGCAACATGTCATGTCATAATATATACGTGTATGCAAAATGTCACGCTTGAATACAGTCAAATATAGCATAGGGGTATATCAATTATTTTACCTCTAGGGGTATAGCAGTCATTTCATCAGTATGGGGTCTAAGTGCACTTACCGACCCATCAGTAGGCCAACAATCGCCCTATGCGACCCATGCGACTTTAACAGTCAAACAGTGGAAATGGGCCCAAAGCCCATAATACGGCCAATGTGGGCCCACACGCTCTCGTGGCCCAACAAGCCCAAAATGACCTAAACCTATGAGATCGCTCATTGTGGCCTCTATCGTTAAACACACATGTTTACACGTTCGATTGGCCACATGAGTGAACGCACTCTCGTGTAGCGTCTATCAACATGCTCTCCGGCTTTTGTCGATTAATAATCTTTGCAGTGTGATTACACAGCTGTTATGAATCTGAAGTTAACTCGCGCTCCGAACACACTTATGCATGAAGAATAAATAATGCAATAATTAATTAGTTACTTAACTTATGTCTCGATCGAAAACTAACAAAGTTTCAAAACAATCGTAATCACTTACCCAAAAGCCAGCAACAATCGCACCATTGATCCTCAAGTGGGTGTGTCAATCAACTTCGATCACTACCTACACCAAAATATCACCTTTTATATTAGACTTACATTTGAAGCATAAAAATATCATAACCGTACCACACTTACCACAACAACCAAGCAGAGTACTGATTAATGATGTTACGTACGCAGAAGCACATAAAAGGATTGTTCTGAAAGGTAAAGGAGATGGTTGACAAAAAGAGGGGAAGTTAGAAGATGGATCAACCAAGTAAAACAAATCGAAAGGTGAAGAAAGAAACTAAAACTTACCCAACGATATTCGGCTAGCACAAGAACACTAAAGCGGGAGACGAGAGCCGGTGACTAACCCAACCAAAAGCAAAATAGAAGTAAGGTGAGTATTCGGTCAAAGTATTAAGATGGAAAGGAGGAAGAAGAGAGAAGCCAAGAAAGTGCACAGTGCCAAGAAGAAAACGTTGTAGAGAAGGGGAGGAAGAAAGAAGGTGTTCGGCCAAAGCACCCAAAAAGCAAACGAAGTCGAGAGAAGAAAGAAGAGAGGAGAAGGGACCAAAAAAGGTATTCGGTCAAGCAAAACCAATGAGGGAGGGAGGCCTCTATCCTGGCCCAACAAGCCCAAAACGACCTAAACCCATGAGATCGCTCATGGTGGCCTCTATCGTTAAACACACATGTTTACACGTTCAATTTGCCACATGAGCGAACGTACGCTCGTGTAGCGTCTATGAACATGCTTTCTAACTTTTTCCAATTAACAATTTTTGCAGTGTGATTACACACCTATTATGAATCTGAAGTTAACTCGCGCTCTGAACACGCTTATGCCTGAAGAACAAATAATGCGATAACCAATTAGTTACTTAACTTATGTCTCGGTCGGAAACTAATGAAGTTTCAAAACAATCGTAATCACTTACCCAAAAGCCAACAAAAATCGTACCCTTGATGCTCAAAGGGGTGTGTCAATCAACTTCGATCACTACCTACACCAAAATACCACCTTCTATATCAAACTTACATTTGAAGTATAAAAATATCATAATTGTACCACACTTACCACAAAAACCAAGCAGAGTGCCGATTAATGATGTTACGTACACAGAAGCACATAAAAGGATTATTCTGAAAGGTGAATGAGATGGTTGACAAAAAGAGGGAAAGTTAGAAGATGAATCAACCAAGTGAAACAAATTGAAAGGTGAAGAAAGAAACTGAGAATTACCCAACGATATTCGGCTAGCACAAGAACACTAAAGCGAGAGACGAGAGCCAATTACTAACCCAACCGAAAGCAGAATAGAAGTAAGATGAGTATTCAGTCAAAGTACTAAGATGGAAAGGAGGAAGAAGAGAGAAGCAAAAAAAGTGCATAGTGCCAAGAAGAAATCGTTGGAGAGAAGGGGAGGAAGAAAGAAGGTGTTTGGCCAAAGCACGCAAAAAGCAAACAAAGTCGAGAGAAGGAAGAAGAGCGGAGAAGGGACCAAAAAGGGTATTCGGTCAAGCAAAACGAATGAGGGAGGGTAGAGAAACAAAGCCGAGAGTGTTGAGACGAGACAATAATTGGCCAAAAAGGAAGGAAAAGAAAATAAAACCAAATGAGAAAGAGGGAAAGGGGAACAATTAACTAAAGAGATAAAACCGTGAAACACAAAATGGAGCACAATTTGGTCACCACAAGCAAGGAAGCCAAATCCAAAATTTATCTAAATTTGGCACCAAAGGCAAGGAAAGAAACTAAAGCCAACTTGACCAAATGAATCCCTTAATTCGGCAACCCTCAAACAACCCTCACACAAGACTCAATTAACCCTTTCCCACATCAGTCTAAACTCAAGAATAAGAGTCCAATTTTGGCACATCTTTCCCCTACTTTCAAAATTCCACAAACACTCCTAAAATCCCTCCTCCAACATCTCCTGAACCGCCCAGTCAAACACTCCTTAACCAGTAGAGTTTCGATCAACTACAACTACCCACACGACAGAGCTGTAAAAATAAACACCCTTTGCACGCAACCGGGCTCGAACATAATTCCCTTAGCATAACAACATGCCATTTGCCACTAGACCAGTAGTCATTTTACAACAAATCCTTCCAATATTTATTTAAGAAGCTCACCAATAGGCAATAGCGTTTACTCAAGCCAAAAAAAACAAAATTTTGCACAAGCCAAGCTTAAACTCAATGCCTCTCCCACACTCCTCAAGACACCAAACCACTGAAGCAAGCATGCATTTATGCAACACAAAATACAAAAATAAATACCTAAATTTTTGGGGCGCTACAGCGTATGTAAACTACACAATCATCAAATTGAAGAAGTTAATGGAAATTATGTTTAATCTTTGTATTCAATATATGTGTTAAGTTATGCTTCAAATTTGAATTGCATTATATGATGTTTAAATTATTGAATTGTTGGTTTGTAAGTTTTACGTATTTAGCATACGAGCTTACTAATCTTTATAGCTTACTCTATTTACTTTTTTGTATTTTATAGTGCATATCAAAGCTAGCTCGAACTGGGAGTCGTCGAAGATTGCATCACACTATCAAGCTTCTACTTTGGTACTTTTGAGCTTATGTTTTGCTTATATGGCATGTATAGGACTTATGGTCATTTTAGTTTATATATGGTAATGAATTTAGCCATTTGAATTGGCTTGTAAATGTTAAGTGTTTGGTTTTATGAATAGCCATGAGAGTTGGCTTATTTTGGTATATTTGGTAATGTATATATATGTGCACATGTCCTTTGTTATGCATTTGGTAAATTAAGTATCATATAGTTGATAATTGAGAATTGGTATGCTTGTGATTTAGGTAAAGTGATGTATGAATGAAAGTGTATATATGAAGTTAACTAGTTAAGTGAATTGAGAATGTGAATTTGGTATAAAATTGAATAACCTAATGTGGTACTTGTGTGCCTTGTTTTTTTTTGTTATGGAAATGGTATGAATTATGTTTGGTTGAGGTTGATTGAATGTCTATTTATGCCATAATATGTGCCATTTGGATTGTATAGGTGTATGCAAATTTGGGTGAGAATGATGGCTTGGTAAATAGCCTATTTTGATCCACATGGGTAGAGACACAGGCGTGTGTTTCTACCGTGTGTGACACACAGTTAGGTGACACGGTCGTGTGTCCTCTGGTGTTTAATTAGAAATCAAGTCAGTATGCTCCACACAGCCCAACACACGAGCATGTGACTTGGTCATGTGGCTTAAGTCAGTATACCCTACAGTTTGGCATGGCTGAGTACATGGCTTGGCACATGGGCTAGTCACACAGGTGTGTGGTTGGTCGTGCGATCCAATGTAATGCCTCAAAAATCTTGAACTTTTTTTTCAGTTTTGAGAAAAAATGTGCTTAACATTCCTAGTCAAGTGTTATTTGTGTGATAATAGGCCTTGGTTAATTTTTGAGTTCAAACTTTGGGGTGAGGGAAATTATAGTTTAATAATTAAAAGAACCTTGTTGGCAAGTAGTTTGGTTTTTAAATAAATGAAGGAAGAATTGGACATAAGGAGCCCTGTGTTGGAGTGGCAAGTAGCGTCACATGTGGGACTTAGAGGGGGCGTCACATGCAGGGCAAGGAGGTTTGGGGTTCGAATCTTTCCTTGCTCAAAAGAAGGATTTAGTTTTGCTCAATGAATGGCCAGTGGTGGCGTTGGATGTGAACTCTGAAGGGAGAGATCAGAGGAGAAATTTAAGCATGGGATTAAGGATTTATAAGGGAAAAAAGTTAGAAGATGAGGGCGTAGAGAAGTGGAGCCGAATTGGGAATTTGGGGATAGGTAAATTCGGCTATAGTATATATAGGTGCCGATTTTGGGGATTTTAGGCTAATGCCGAATTCTTCCTCTCTACGTTATCGAAAACACTTTTCTCTCAAAAGATCTAAAAACCAAAATCCCTTGTTCTTCCTCTTTTATTTTGTGCCAATTTCTTCTCTTCCTTTCACATCAAACTCTTTTCTTTCTTTCTCCTAGTTTCTTTCTCTAAAGTCGAATATCTTTTGGCCAAAATCTTATTGTGCCACCACTTTTTCTTCAACTTTGGCTGATCGATTCTTGCGTAAGTGCTTTACTTTCTTTTAGTTGCTCTTCCTTGTACCGATTTATTCTCTCTCTCTCCTTTTCTAAATGGGTTTTGGTAGGGGATTAGTATCGAATCTCAGAGTTCAGATCTCTGTCGAATCGCTCCTTAGGAATTTTGGGGTTTTGGGTAAGTGTTCCTCATTTATTGGTTAAGGTTGGCCGAATGGTCATGGAGGATTTAAGAGTGACTTAAGATGATTTCGAGTCACCTGTTGTTTAGTTCTTAATGATTAATATTGATGCAGATTTAAGAAATATTCGTGATTAGTGATCAAGGAAGGGCTGTTAAGGCTTGTCGTTCAAGGTAAGGCAAATGTGAGATTGTTTATTTTTGGTGATCGTATTTGATAAGTGTGTGATTAATCGTTGAGTGACATCATTTGTAGGTTCGTAGCTAAGGAGATCATAGGATGTTTTAGTACCAGGTGTGTAAATACACTGGACACACACAGTAGGCCGGTAAATCCCGAAATACCGAAAAGTTGAAATGTTGAAAAGCTAAAAGTTTGGCTACGGTAGTCTTGCAGGTGTGCGAACATTCATAAGGGGAGACCAATAGGTTATCAGAGGCTCCATAAACGATTCTATGGACTTGGGCCATGTTTTGCCAACAGGGCCATAATGGGCTAAATGGGCCGATAGGCTGTAGGGAGCATAATAGGCAAAATTGGCAATTTGATACTAAGTAACGAAAAATCATATGATTGCATGACTGTGAACGTGATTGGGCCTGATGGGCCATATGAATATGATTGGGCCGATCGGCCATATGAATGAGATTGGGCCTAAAAGGGCTAAGTGAATAAGTGTGGATCTGCTAGTGTTTAGTAAGGGGTTGTGGATCTAGTTTTTGGTAACTTCTTAATCAGGCATAAAACTTAAATAATTAATTAATTGCGACCATGGACAAGTCATAAGGTTAAGGTGTGGCAATGGGTATATGCATGTCTAGGATTGGAGCTAGGGAGAGCTTGGTACTTAAGCGGTCTTAATGACTCACCTCCACTTCTCTGAAATCCTACCTGGTGCATAGTATATGTTTACTTTAGCCAACGAGGACTTGTTAATGGGCCAAGATAGGTAATAAACCCATAATAAAGAGAAATTATCGAAATGCCCTAAGGGCAAAAAATGACTAAAATACCCTTATGTGTTGAATGTAAGACTTATGGATGTTACATGTACACCTGCTGCATTCATATGGTATTCTGTTTAGGTTGCATATGGGTTGGGAATTATGGAACGGAGGAAGTATATGAGGATCGCATGGTTGCTTGACGACTGTGGATCCACCTATGGCTATAAAGCCCAGCATTTGATTAGTAGCTTGCTGCAATAAAGGTAGTATCGCAACCGGGCTACCATTGATGTGTATCAGATGGGTGGGTCGATATTTATATCTCCACATGATGTGTATTGGGGGACGAAATCAGTGTATAGCTGTTGGATTATTGGGGTGGGTTGCACAGCATTGCATTTATGATATTATGGTGATTGATGATTGCTTAATACTCTTTGAGGGTTGTACACACTGAGTTTTCGAAAACTCACCCCCTCTTTTATTTTTCTCAGATGGTCCTCAATAGGTGGTGCGAAGGTTGGAGGGACTCTGAGGTGGCCAGCTAGCAAGACGCCTTGGACTTGTTTTTTATAGCATATCATTTCTAGTATTTAAAGTTATTTTGGTTTGGATTGTAATAAGGCCTATTCGCTAGATATTAGTTCATTGTCATTACTATGCTTTGAAAACTAAATACAAACTGAATGTTACTTAATTTTCTCTTGAAGGGTTTTCAATAAAAATATGGTTTTCGATAAAACACTTCAATGTGACACACTGAATCTGGCCATAATGTCCGGACCGAATTTGGGGTGTTACATTTCGTGGTATCAGAGCCAAGTAACAAAACTCGGGCTGTGAAGTGGGCCTTATTATTTGGGTTTGTTTTAAAAAAATTGTATCACAATGTTTTGAAAAATAAATCTTATTGTGCGGCACACTGAGTCTTCGACGTTGAACCAAGTAAGTTCTTTTATTATTAAGCTTGTTTAATTTGATATACTATAGATAGTACTGAGGCTTTTAGTTGGAGTGAAACTGAAGCCCGTAGGACCTTAAAACTATAGAGGATTTACGAAAATAACTTTCTTTTTAATACTTTCATAAAACATTAGCTTAATTAATTGAAACTAGCTAAAACTTCATAAAATTTTTAATCCAGATAATACGTGAATCAGCGATGAGTGCTAGAAGAGGTGTAAGAGGCCGTGGCCGAAGCTGCGGAAGTGTTAGGGCTGAACCGTCAGCATCGGGCCATATGCCCAATGTTGGAGTATGAGAGGCTCTGACCTCACCCGTGGCTGAGACTGGACTGTATGGTCAGGCCGCGGGGGAGGATGCATTGTCGCAGGCAATGCTGAGGATTTTAGAAAGGGTCGCAGGGCGTAATAATGGCATGGGAAATCGAGGGTTAATTCCGGAGCGACATCGATCAAATGGGGCTGAGATCTTTAAGGGTGTGGCTGGTGTGGCTCCTAACGTGGCTAAATACTGGTTGGAGGCCACTGAAAGGATAATGGAGGACTTGGATTGTTCAGCTGAAGAAAAGTTGAAAGGGGTAGTGTTATTGCTTAAGGAAGAAGCTTACCAGTTGTGGCTAACGGTGAAAGAAGGCACCCAACTTAAGCAGGTCACTTGGGAGTTCTTCGAAACTGCGTTTCAAGGGAAGTATGTGGGCGCGAGTTATGTGGATACTAGAAGGAAGGAGTTCCTGAACCTGACCTAAGGAAACAAATCTGTGGCGGAATATGAGGCAGAATATCTACGCCTTAGTAGGTATACAAGAGTTATGGTGGCAACGGACTATGAGCGTTGTGTTAGGTTTGAGGATTGTCTTAGGGATAGCCTCAGAGTATTGATCGCTCCACAAAGGGAGCAAGTTTTCTCGGAGTTGGTAGAGAAAGTAAAGATAGCAGAGGAGGTGAAGCGCACTGAGCGCCTAAATTGGGAAAAAGAAATGGGTAAGAATAAAAGGGAGGCTGAGACTTCTGGTGCTGGGCAGAGGCCTAAGGCTAGGGCTAGAGTTAATGGGTCAGTTAGAGCCGGGCCCCCTGCTGTTAATCCAAGGGTACCACCTTGTGCTGATTGTGGGAAAGGTCATGGGTCGAGGTGGTGTTCAGCCACCAAGAGGTGGTCAGCTACTGCCAAGGGGTCGTGAGTAGGCCAGCGGCGGTAACAGCATTGGACGTGGACGTGGAGCACTAGGCAGAAATGCAGGCCATGCTGAGGTGAGGCAGCCAGCTTTGGTTTATATTGCTCGTCGCCGAGAAGATGGGGATACCCCAGATGTGATAACGGGTATGTTCTTTATATATGAGTTACCTTACACTGTATTGATTAATATCGGATCAACGCATTCATATGTTGTATGCAATATGATTGAACCTTTGGGTGATATGTTTGAAATTATTGCCAATGAGATTACTGTGATAAGTTCATTAGGTCAGTCAGTGGGAGTGAATAAGTTGTTTAGGGTAGTCCAAGAGGTTACCTTTTTAGAGGATTTGATGAAACTGTCGTTTAGCGAGTTTGATTTAATCTTGGGTATGGAATGGCTGGTGAAACACCGAGCAACCTTGGATTACACTGCAAAGCAAATGGTGTTAAGAACAGTGGAGGATAAGGAGGTGGTGGTAATTGGTAAACGTCAGAGTTACCTGTCAAATGTGATTTTGGCATTAAGGGCTGAGAAGTTGGTACGAAAGGGATGCGAAGCCTATTTGGCTTATATTAGCGATATATAGGCTAAAAGCCCTACTGTTAAGGAGTTGAGAACAGTTAGGGAATTTCCTAATGTTTTTCCCAATGAGCTGCCAGGGTTGCTGCCCAACAGAGAAGTAGAATTTGGAATCGAGTTGTTACCTGGTATGGCTCTAGTGTCCATCGCCCCTTATTGGATGGCATTGAAGGAGTTGGTAGAACTTAAGGCACAGATTCAGGAATTGTTGGATCGAGGATTCATCCGACCAAGTGTGTCTCTGTGGGGAGCACTGATGTTATTCGTACAGAAGAAAGATAGGACGTTGCGTATGTAAATCGACTACTGGCAGTTGAACAAGTTAACTATTAAAAACAAATACTCTTTACCGAGAATCGATGATCTTTTTGATCAGTTTAGAGGAGCTTCCGTTTTCTCAAAGATTGATCTACGTTCGGGGTATCACCAATTGAGTGTTAAGGAGGCGGATGTTTATAAGGCAGCTTTCAGAACTCGTTATGGGCACTACGAGTTCCTTGTGATGCCATTCGGGCTGACGAATACACCTACCACTTTCATGGATCTCATGAATTGGGTCTTCAAACCCTACTTGGATCGGTTCATGGTGGTTTTTATAGATGACATCTTAGTGTACTCAAGAAATAAGGATGAGCATGATGCACACTTAAGGATTGTGTTGCAGATTTTGAGGGAGAAGTAACTGTATGCCAAATTCAGTAAGTGCAAATTTTGGCTAAGGGAGGTTACTTTTCTAGGACATGTGGTGTCAGCTGAAATGATTAAGGTGGATCCCCAGAAAATTGAAGTAGTGTTAGATTGGAAAACACCTAAGTCAGCATCAGAAATTTGAAGTTTTCTAGGCTTGGCTAGGTACTATAGGTGGTCTGTTGAGGGCTTTTCATTAATTGCTGCACCTTTAACTAAGTTGTTGAGGAAGGGGGTACCGTTTGAGTGGACGACAAGCAGCAAGAGAGTTTTGGAAAGCTTTAGAAGGTTTTAACTAAGGCCCCGGTGATACAGCCAGAGCCTGGAAATGAGTTTACGGTTTATAGTGACGCGTCACATGTAGGCTTGGGCTGTGTATTGATGCAGGAAGGAAAGGTGGTTACGTATGCGTCACGTCAACTTAAGACTCATGAGGTGAATTACCCAACCCATGACTTGGAACTAGCTGCGGTGGTTTTCGCGCTAAAAATATAGAGGCATTATTTATATGGAGAGAAGTGCATAATTTATTGGGACCATAAGAGTTTGAAGTACCTCTTTACCAAAAAGGAGCTAAACCTTAGGCAGCGTAGGTGGGTGTAATTATTGAAGGATTACGATTGTACGATTGAATACTACCTTGGCAAAGCAAATGTGGTAGCCGACGCATTGAGTCGTAGGGTTAAGTCAGACTTGAGGGCTATGCTCTCCCGTTTAAGCTTGTTGGATGATAGTAGCTTGTTGGTTGAGCTTCAAGTAAAGCTGGTGTGGGTCGAGCAGATAAAGAGTAAGCAGTTAGTGGATGAGACTTTGGGTGCTTATATTAGACAAGTAGAAAATAGGGAGACGTCAGACTTTGGGATAAATAGTGAAAGAGTATTGTGTTTCCGTGGGAGAATGTGTATACCAAAGGACAATGATATAAGGTAGTCTATTCTACGGAAAACACATAGCAGTCTCTATTCTATGCATCCTAGCAGAAGTAAGATGTATAAGAATTTGTGTGAGCTTTACTGGTGGCCTGGACTTAAGCGCGAGGTTATGGAGTTCATAAGGAAATGCTTGATTTGTCAAAAAGTGAATGCGGAACATCAATTGCCTTCAGGATTGCTTCAGCCAGTAAAGATTCCACTTTGGAAGTGGGAAAGGATCACTATGGACTTTGTTAGTGGGCTACCCTTGACGCCTACTAAGAAAGACTCGGTATGGGTTATAGTGGATTGGTTAACCAAGTCTGCCCATTTTGTACTGGTCCGCACTGATTACTCGTTACAAAAGCTGGCTAGGTTGTATGTGGCGGAGATTGTAAGATTGCATGGAGTGCTAGTTTCCATAATATCTGATAGGGACCCATATTTCATTTCGCGATTTTGGAAGAAGCTGCACGAGGCATTGGGTACTATGTTGAAATTTAGTATGGCATTCCACCCTCAAACTGATGGGCAGTCGGAAAGGGTGATCCAAGGTTTGGAAGATATGTTGAGGGGATGTGTAATTGAGTTCCGAGGTAGTTGGGAAGACTATTTGCCGTTAGCCAAATTTGCGTACTATAATAGTTATCAAGCAAGTATTGGGATGGCTCCGTATGAAGCACTGTATGGGCGAAGGTGTCGAACTCCAACATGTTGGACGGAATTGGGTGAATGAAGAGTTTTGGGCCCTGAGTTAGTAGCAGATACTGAGGGTAAGGTAAAATTGATTCGGGATCGATTGAAGGAGGCCTCGGATAGGCAGTAATTGTATGCTGACCTAAAACGTCGAGAGATGGAGTATGCAGTAAGGGACTTAGTTTTTCTTAAGGTCTCTCCGTGGAAGAAGATATTAAGGTTTGGACGAAAGGGGAAGCTAAGTCCAAGGTTCATTGGGCCATATCGGGCTGTGAGGCGGATTGGGCCAGTCGCTTATCAGCTGGAATCACCTTCTGAACTAGCCAAATCCATGACGTGTTTCATGTTTCCATGTTAAGACGATATCACTCGAATCCTTCACACGTCGTGTCGGTTGAGGAGATCGAGGTTAGGCCAGACCTAACTTTCGAGGAAGAGCCCATAAAAATAATTGGTCGTGATGTTAAGGTACTGAGAAGGAAGTCCGTCCCATTAGTCAAAGTGCTTTGGCGTAATCACAAGGCTGAGGAGGCTACTTGGGAACCTGAGGAAACTATGCGACATTAATACCTTCAACTGTTTGGATCAGGTAAAATTTTGGGGACGAAATTTCTTTTAGGGGTAGAGTTGTAACGCCCCAAAAATCCTGAACTTTCTTTTTTCTTTTTCAGTTTTGAGAAAAAGTGTGCTTAATATTCCTAATCAAGTGTTATTTGTGTGATAATAGGCCTTGGTTAAGTTTTGAGTTCGAACTTTGGGGTGAAGGAAATTATAGTTTAATAATTAAAAGAACCTTGTTGGCAAGTAGTTTGGTTGTTAAATAAATGATGGAGGAACTGGACACAAGGAGCCTTGCGTTGGAGTGGCAAGTAACGCCACATGTGGGGCTTAGAGGGGGAGTCATGTAACGCCCCGTACCCGAGACCGTCGCTGAAGTCGAATACGAGGTGTTAACAGACTTAATTCATTACTTAAACAGCTCAAACAATTTATTTTTAAAATTTCCAGTCAAACTAGCAATCTGCGTCACAGTCGCTTAAAAATTCATATCTCGAGTTACAAAACTCAAAATCCAATTCTGTAAATTTTCCCTAAAATAAGACTCATATATATATTTACTAATTTTTTTCTAGAATTTTTGGCTGGTCCAATTAGTACAGTTTATTAGTTAAAGTCTCCCCTGTTTCAGGGTTTGACTACTCTGACCTCTGTGTATTACGAATAAGTTATCTCTCTGTACAGAATTTCAATGACTATTCCATTTGTTCCTAATAAAACTAGACTCAATAAGGATTTCATATATGTAAGGAAAAAATCCTAATTGTTTTTGTAAAATTTATGGTGAATTTTTAAAATCAGAACAGGGGATTCAGAGATCGCTCTGACCCTATTCCACCAAAACTTAAATATCTCATAAAATATAAATCATTTACCTGTTTCGTTTCTTCCATATGAAAATAGACTAATAATTATTCAATTCCATATTTTATTCATTATCTAATTATATCTCTACTATTTTTAATTATTTTTCAAATTCACGTCACTACTGCTGTCTAAATCTATTTTATGGTAAATTTTACCTATTTCATGGTTTCCATGGATTAACTAGCCATTTGACACACATAACACCAAATACGATCATAATTAGCCATTCCAATGACTAATCATTACCAAGCATTTTTATACTACTCAATAACCATATCATAAGACCATACATACAAAATGATTATAATGCTATACTTGCCATACTCAAAATATACAAGCCATTATGCCAAGATGGTATACGGATAGTGTGAGCGTGCCTCCGACCGTTCCCGATTTCCGAGCTGGCTTGTTAACACTACAAGGAATGAAAATGAGGGAGTAAGCATAAATGCTTAGTAAGTTCACATGCAAATAGCAAGTAACATAACCATATAAGCAAACATAAAACATCATTTGCATAATCATCACCAAGACATTCATATCATATTTTCATTTATCATCTTACCATATTGTTGTTATATCGATTTTTCAACCCGAGGGTTAAGTACATACCTGTTCAAAGTATCCATTTCACAACACTTATCAATACGTCCCTTTCATCTTGAGTATTCCTCCATTTGAGTAGAACTTTACCCGTTGAACACATCGGAATATAATTCGGATACATGGAAAGTTTGCACATAAGTGCCACATATGTAGCCAAGCTACTATGTAACCCGCCCATAAGCGAACTCGGACTCAACTCAAAGAGCTCAGGCGTTCGCATACATAAGTGAACTCGGACTCAACTTAAGGAGCTCGGATGCCTAGTTACATCTCACGAACTCGGACTCAACTTAACGAGTTCGGACATTCGCATCCATAAGTGAACTCGGACTCAACTCAACGAGTTCGGATGCCCAAATATCCCAGTGACATGTCACTTGTATCCTAATCCATTCCTAAGGTTCAACGGGACCTTTTTCCCAATCATGTGTCTCAACAATCTTCTACGGAATACCGATACCGATACTCGGTAGTATTTCACATTTTCTAAGTATTTCACATAATTTGACATATTATCAAACAAATATCACGAGTATAATATTTCATAATAATTATCATATCATTTAAATAACATAAAAACATTTAAAATAATAACTATGTTACAAACATGTACATATGAACTTACCTAGTATGCGAAAATAGCTACTTTTACCATTTCGTCCACAACTTGGTATTTTCCTCATTTTAGCCCGAATTTCAGTTTTCCTTGCTCTATCATTTAAAATATAGTCTAATTAGGATTCACATTATTCAAATTGACCCAAAATCATATTTTGGAAAAATTACAATTTTACCCCTAAACTTTTGCATATTTACACTTTTGCCCCAAAGATCGTAAATTAAACTTCAGCCTATTTTCTTATGTTTTATGACATGCTGATTATTTTTCCCTTGTATGGCAACATCAAATTCTCACTCTAACATGTACTTATGACTATTAGTTATTTTTACCGATTAAGCCCTTTTGCTTGTTTTCACTTAAAACCGAGTAGCACAAGTTGTCTAACATAATTTAAAACCTCATATTCTATCATAAAACACCAAAATACACAAATTTCACCTATGGGTATTTCTCCAAATATGAACCCTAGGTTGAATTATTGCTAGCATAAGCTTAATCGAGCTACCGGGACTCCAAAAACGTAAAGAACTTGAAAAACGGGGCTAGAATGGACTTACAATCGAGCTTGGAAGCTTGAAAAACCCTAGCCATGGTTTCTCCTTACTATATTCGGCCATGGTGAAGAAGATGAGCAAAATTGGCTTTTAATTTTGTATTTTAATTCATTTTACCCCTAAATGACCAAAATGCCCTTACTACTAAACTTTCCAAAAATTCCATCCATGTCCAATTTTTGTCCATAAACTTAGAAATTGGTAAAATTTTTATTTAAGACCTCCTAATTAATATTTCAAAACAATTTCATACTAGAAACTTCTAGAATGCAAGTTTTGCAAATTATTCGATTTAGTCCCTAATTTCAATTTAAGCACTTTAGGCATAAAATATCTTCACGAAAATTTCACACAATCATGCAATCATATCATAGACCTCAAAATAATCATAAAATAATTTTTTCTATCTCGGATTTTGTGGTCATGAAACCACTATTTCGATTAGGCCCTAATTCGGGATATTACAACTCTCCCCCCTTTAGGGATTTTCGTCCCCGAAAATCTTTCCAGAAAAGTGGTCTTCACTTTTAATCTCATATTCGGTGCCAAAGAACTTTCACTTAGACTGTACCTCCAATACATCTCTTTAATTTCTCATATGATCTGAAAGCTTACAGTCTCAACACTCAACTGTTCTTAAATTTTCAACCCTTTTCAGTTTCCCATGATATCATGACATAAAACCCGGATCTTAACTTGATTAATGGAGACCGTAATTCCAAGAAATCCAACAATCAAAGAGACCTGAAATTCCATGAATCTGATGAGTAGGAATTCAATCAATACAGATATGATTTATAGATCTCGCCAAACATTTAACAATAGGATACATCACATTTTCCTCTTTCTGCCATGGAAAGAATTCTAAATGGCCTCAAGAATAATCCTTCTCATTTCCATCCCAATATCAACACTGACAAGGATAATTTTGACAGATCCCAATACTCGGCTTTAACCCCTTTAACAACTCCGATTTTATGTAACATCGAATGCTCTAAACTATCACATTACCTCACTGTCTTGAAACACATCACAATTCATACAACAGTATATTATTGAAAGTTAGGAAGTCTTTACTCAATGTAGACTAGTCTAGTTCAGACGCTTCGGTTACCAATATTCTCATCTATCCGAACTCTGTCAACATGTAATAAACTTTTCAGCTTTCACAAAATGAAAACCTTATCATTCGTAGTGACTTTAACTAATATCCAACTCTTTCTAATAAATATACACTTCTCGTTCAGGCTATTTACTCTTTTATCCGTACAAAATGAAATTCTATTATCAGACTTGGGAAAAATAATCCTGAAATAATTGTCGCATGAAATCTTTCAAATAGATAATTCACCATACCGACTGAAACTCGCGCTTTTATCACTTATGCCTTTACTGATGTCAAATCCTTACACAGAAGTTAGAAAAAAAACCCCAATACTAAAATCACCACATTATCAAGATCAAATTAGAAGTATAGTCATATTTGACATGATTATCACGAGCTGAAAGACGTACTTCGAACACGAGTCATACTTGACAAATTATGGAACAAAGATAACAAGAAAACCGAATAAAGAAATCCAAAATAGAGAAATCCAGAATAAAGAAACCCAAGATACGATACTATGCTAGAGAATCGAAAACCAAGTCGGAGAATCGAAAACCAAACTCATAGAGAAAATACGGAATACCCCGATAATTCTTCAAAGAAAGAAAGTCCAAAAGAAAACATCATTTAATCCCACTGGAATCAAATATAACAAGAACAATATATCTTCCCATACATATATATCAGATGAAGCATCAAGTAGAAGAAACAGAATCATAATATCATATGTATTCTCTCATCAATTCTTATCAGACGAAATGGAATAGAATACCCGATGAAATAGAGCAATATAAATTATAAACCAATCAAACTACCAATGCTTTCATCCAACACCAGGATTAAAAGACATTCCCATATAACAAGAATTTCTTCAGAAGATCAATAGCCATAGAAATATTTCTGAGAACGGGTAAACATATAGAACATCTCAAAAGAGACTGCTAAATCTGTCCAGTCATAACTATCACACTCAGATAGTTCACATTTCAAATATCATTTCCCCAACTAGTTCTGCCGTCACAAATTTCATATTAAACCATTCACTAAAGAAGGCCAGTTCTGAATAAATTTTGATTTGCACTTTTCTCGACCTTGCACCTGAGTAATTCGGTTTACCAAGGAGAATTCCTTTTCTAACTTGGACAGTGCATAATTCCAATAATCTTTACGTCAATCCGATATTTTACTGGCTCTGACTTTACTTATCAGCTCATTTTCAATCTCTGATCATACTTATAATTATTCTATCACTGAACTCTTTGGGTTCTCAACTGAAAACTTATTCAATACAAATCTCATGAAATTCCATTATAAGTACCATTTCGGTAAGGGGGAGGGGTTGTAGGACCTCTGACTCGACTTTCTTATACATACACATATGACACAACTTCCATCATCATAACAACATCATCAAAATCATGTCATTCATTCATGTTGGCTTACACCAATTTTCCTATTGTCCCATTTAGACAATATACTTATGCATACATTCTATGTTTTCTAGATAGCTTTACTTATCCATTCATTTAATTAAATCAAGTCATGCTCATGACATCATATAAGGCCAAACAAACATAGATATTTGCACCACAATCATAACTTTCATTTCGTGCATCATCATGTACATATCATTACAATCATATAATTCAGTCCAACAATTTAACACAGATAAGTTCATTTCATTATAATCCTTTATCTCATAAAAATTATATATCATTACCATTCATCAACATTCGACGTCCAATTCAAAATAAGGACATTTTCATTCGTATCATAATATTATAACTTTTATTCATACCGCCACTACTTTCTATTTATTCCGTTCATCTTATCAAGTAAGTCATATACACTACATCATATGAGCATTAAGCAAATATGAATATTTATCACATATGTATCATAAACCTTTATTCATACTTTTCTGAACCGATACTTATCATAATCATAATTTTACTCAAATATCTTCACATAACATTGAACATGGTCAGCGCAGCTCGGTTGGAGAGAACCCTGTCTAAATAAGACGGTACTCATACACGTCGGAAGACATCACACTATCACAGATCAGTGGCATGTATAGCTAAACTTTTACACATGATAGGTTAGTCCGAGAACCGACTAAACCTGCTTTGATACCACCAAATGTAATGCCCCGTACCCGAGACCATCGCTGGAGTCGAATACGAGGTGTTTACAGACTTAATTCATTACTTAAACAGCTCAAACAATTTATTTTTAAAATTTCCAATCAAACTAGCAATCTGCGTCACAGTCGTTTAAAAATTCATATCTCGAGTTACGAAACTCAAAATCCAATTCTGTAAATTTTCCCTGAAAATATACTCATATATCTATTTACTAATTTTTTTATAGAATTTTTGGCTGGGCCACTTAGTACAGTTTATTAGTTAAAATCTCCCCTGTTTCAGGGTTTGACTGCTCTGACCTCTGTGTATTACGAATCAGTTATCTCTCTGTACAGAATTTCAATGACTATGCCATTTGTTTCTCATAAAACTAAACTCAATAAGGATTTCATATATGTAAGGAAAAAATCCTAATTGTTTTTGTACAATTTATGCTGAATTTTTAAAATCAGAACAGGGGATTCAGAGATTGCTCTAACCCTGTTTCACCAAAACTTAAATATCTCATAAAATATAACTCATTTACCTGTTTCGTTTCTTCCATATGAAAATAGACTCATAATTCTTCAATTCCATATTTTATTCATCATCTAATTATATCTCTACTATTTTTAATGATTTTTCAAATTCACGTCACAACTGCTGTCTAAATCTATTCTATGGTAAATTTTACCTATTTCATGGTTTCCATGGATTAACTACCAATTTGACATACATAGCACCAAATACGATCATAATTAGCCATTCCAATGACTAATCATTACCAAGCATTTTTATACTACTCAATAACCATATCATAAGACCATATATACAAAATGGTTATAATGCTATACATGCCATACTCAAAATATACAAGCCATTATGCCAAGATGGTATACGGATAGTGTGAGCGTGCCTCCGACCGTTCCCGATTTCCGAGCTGGCTTGTTAACACTACAAGGAATGAAAAGGAGGGAGTAAGCATAAATGCTTAGTAAGTTCACATGCAAATAGCAAGTAACATAACCATATAAGCAAACATAAAACATCATTTCCATAATCATCACCAAGACATTCATATCATATTTTCATTTATCATCTTACCATATTGTTGTTATATCGATTTTTCAACCCGAGGGTTAAGTACATACCTGTTCAAAGTATCCATTTCACAACACTTATCAATACGTCCCTTTCATCTTGAGTATTCCTACATTTGAGTAGAAGTTTACCCGTTGAACACATCGGAATATAATTCGGATACATGGAAAGTTTGCACATAAGTGCCACATATGTAGCGAAGCTACTATGTAACCCGCCCATAAGCGAACTCGGACTCAACTCAACGAGCTCGGATGCCTAGTTACATCTCACGAACTCGGACTCAACTCAACGAGTTCGGACATTCGCATCCATAAGTGAACTCGGACTCAACTCAATGAGTTTGGATGCCCAAATATCCCAGTGACATGTCACTTGTATCCTAATCCATTCCTAAGGTTGAACGGGACCTTTTTCCCAATCATGTGTCTCAACCATCTTCTACGGAATACCGATACCGATACTTAGTAGTATTTCACATTTTCCAAGTATATCACATAATTTGACATATTATCAAACAATTATCACGAGTATAATATTTCATAATAATTATCATATCATTTAAGTAACATAAAAACATTTAAAATAATAACTATGTTACAAACATTTACATATGAACTTACCTAGTATGCGAAAATGGCTACTTTTACCATTTCGTCCACAACTTGGTATTTTCCCCATTTTAGCTTGAATTTCAGTTTTCCTTGCTCTATCATTTAAAATATAGTCTAATTAGGATTCACATTATTCAAATTGACCCAAAATCATATTTTGGAAAAATTACAATTTTACCCCTAAACTTTTGCATATTTACACTTTTGCCCCAAAGCTCGTAAATTAAACTTCAGCCTATTTTCTTATGTTTTATGACATGATGATCATTTTTCCCTTCTATGGCAACATCAAATTCTCACTCTATCATGTACTTATGACTATTAGTTATTTTTACCGATTAAGCCCTTTTGCTCGTTTTCACTTAAAACCGAGTAGCACAAGTTGTCTAACATAATTTAAAACCTCATATTCTATCATAAAACACCAAAATACACAAATTTAACCTATGGGTATTTTTCCAAATATGAACCCTAGGTTGAATTATTGCTAGCATAAGCTTAATCGAGCTACCGGGACTCCAAAAACGTAAAGAACTTAAAAAACGGAGCTAGAATGGACTTACAATCGATCTTGGAAGCTTGAAAAACCCTAGCCATGGTTTCTCCTTGCTATATTCGGTCATGGTGAAGAAGATGAGCAAAATTGGCTTTTAATTTTGTATTTTAATTCATTTTACCCCTAAATGACCAAAATGCCCTTACTACTAAACTTTCCAAAAATTCCATCCATGTCCAATTTTTGTCCATAAACTTAGAAATTGGTAAAATTATTTATGACCTCCTAATTAATATTTCAAAACAATTTCATACTAGAAACTTCTAGAATGCAAGTTTTGCAAATTATTCGATTTAGTCCCCAATTTCAATTTAAGCACTTTAGGCATAAAATTTCTTCACGAAAATTTCACACAATCATGCAATCATATCATAGACCTCAAAATAATCATAAAATAATTATTTCTATCTCGAATTTTGTGGTCACGAAACCACTATTCCGATTAGGCCCTAATTCGGGATATTACACGTCACATGCATGACAAGGAGGTTTGGGGTTCGAATCCCTCCTTGCTCAAAAGAAGGATTTATTTTTGCTCAATGAATGGCCAGTGGTGGTGTTGGATGTAAACTCTGAAGGGAGAGATTAGAGGAGAAATTTAAGGAAGGGATTAAGGAGTTATCAGGGAGAAAAGTTAGGAGATGAAGGGGTAGAGAATTGGAGCCGAATTGGGAATTTAGGGATAGGTAAATTCGGCTATAGTATATATAGGTGCCGATTTTGGGGATTCTAGGCTAATGTCGAATTCTTCCTCTCTACGTTACCGAAAACACTTTTCTCTCCAAAGATCTAAAAGCCAAAATCACTTGTTCTTTCTCTTTTATTTTGTGTAGATTTCTTCTCTTCCTTTCACATCAAACTCTTTTCTTTCTTGCTCCTAGCTGCATTCTCTAAATCTGAATATCTTTTGGCCAAAATCCTTTTATGTTGCCACTTTTTCTTCAACGTTGGTTGATCGATTCTTGCGTAAGTGCTTTACTTTCTTTCAGTTGGTCTTCCTAGTATCGATTTCTTCTCTCCCTCACCTTTTCTAAATCGGTTTTGGTAGGAGATTAGTATCGAATCTCGGAGTTCAGATCTCTGCCGAAACGCTCCTTAGGTGTTTTGGGGTTTTGGGTAAGTGTTCATCATTTATTGGTTAAGGTTGGCCGAATGGTCATGGAGGATTTAAGAGTGACTTAAGATGATTGCGAGTCACTTGTTGTTTAGTTCTTAATGATTAAGATTGATGTAGATTTAAGAAATACCCGTGATTAGTGATCAAGGAAGGGCTGTTAAGGCTTGTCGTTCAAGGTAAGGCAAAGGTGAGGTTTTCAATTTTTGGTGATCGTATTTGATAAGTGTGTGATTAATCGTTGAGTGACATCATTTGTAGGTTCGTGGCTAAGGAGATCGCAACACGTTTTAGTACCAGGTGTGTACATACACTGCACACACAGTAGACCAGCAAATCCTAAAATGCTAAAAGGTCGAAATGCCGAAAAGCCAAAAGTTTGGCTACAATAGTCTTGCGGGTTCGTGAACACTCGTAAGGGGGGACCGATAGGTTATCAGAGGCTCCATGAGCGATTCCATGGACTTTGGCCGTGTTTTGGCCAACCGGGCCACAATGGGCTAAATGGGCTGATGGGCTGTAGGGCCCATAATAGGCAAAATTGGCAATTTGATACTAAGTAACGAAAAATCATATGATTGCATGGCTGTGAACGTGATTGGGCCAGATGGGCCATAAGAATGTGATTGGGCCTGATGAGCCATGTAAATGTGATTGGGGCCGATGGGCCATATGAATAAGATTGGGCCTAAAGGGGCCAAGTGAATAAGTGTAGATCTACTAGTGTTTAGTAAGGGTTGTGGATTTAGTTTTTGGTAACTACTCAATCATACATAAAACTTAAATAATTAATTAATTGCGACCGTGGATGAGTCATATGGTTAAGGTGTGGCAATGGGTATATGCATGTCTAGGATTGGATCTAGGGAGAGCTTGGTACTTAAGCGGTCTTAATGACTCACCTCCTCTTCTCTGAAATCCTACCTAGTGCATAGTATTTGTTTACTTTAGTCAACGAGGACTTGTTAATGGGCCAAGGTAGGTAATAAACCCATAATAAAGAGAAATTATCGAATTGCCTTATGGGCAAAAAATGGCTAAAATACCCCTATGTGTTGAATGTAAGACTTATGGATGTTACATGTGTACCTGCTGCATTCATAAGATATTCTATTTAGGTTGCATATGGGTTGGGAATTATGGAACGGAGGAAGTATATGAGGATCGCATGGTTGCTTCACGATCGTGGATCCACCGATGGCTATTAAGGCCATTATTTGATTAGTAGCTTGCTGCAATGAAGGTAGTACCGTAACCGGGCTACCATTAATGTGTATCGGATGGGTGGGTTGATATTTATATCCCCACATGATGTGTATTGGGGGACGGAATCAGTGTATAGCTGTTGGATTATTGGGGTGGGTTGCACAGCATTGCATTTATGATATTATGGTGATTGATGATTGCTTAATACTCTTTGAGGGTTTTACACACTGAGTTTTTGAAAACTCACCCCCTCTTTTATTTTTCTTAGGTGATCCTCAGTAGGTGGTGCGACGATTGGAGGGACTTTGAGGTGGCCAGCTAGCAAGATGCCTTGGACTTGTTTTTTTTTTTTTTAGCATATCATTTATAATATTTAAAGTTATTTTAGTTCGGATTGTAGTAAGGCCTATTCACTAGATATTAGTTCATTGTCATTACTTTGCTTTGAAAACTAAATACAAACTGAATGTTACTAAATTTTCTCTTGAAGGGTTTTCAATGAAAATAAGGTTTTCGATAAAACTCTTCAATGTGACACGCTGGATCTGTCCATAACGTTTGGGCCAGGTTTGGGGTGTTACATCCAAGTTAGAGAGTTACACAGGGTCGAACAAGGGCTCGGACATGGCCATATGATCCCATTTCAAATGTCCACATAGCCGGTGACACACGGGTCTGTGTCCCCTATATTTTGAAAAATTTTCTAAGTTTTTTGAAAATTTCCTGAGATATTGGTTTAGTTCCGAACCACTTCTAAAGCGTTATTGGGGACTTGATGAATGTTTGTGAATGACTTTTATTTGAATTTGATAATTGTATGAAAAATGTATGTTTGATTGTATAATAAGTTTAGTAATACTCTATAACCCTATTTTGGCAACAGATACGAGTGCAGGGTGTTACAACGATGATGGGCAAACCTCACGAAATGCGAGTTTAGGCAAATCCATATCGTAAACACGTTGGAAAAGGAATATCTTCATTGCAATATATGAAAAGGAATGCCTTCATGGAAATATGTGAAAAGGAGTACCTTTGTACCAATATATGAAAAGAAATGCCTTTGTGGTAGACTCTTAAGGGGATGCCTTTGTGGCAAACTTTGAAAGGAATGCTTTTGTTGGCAAACTCTGGAAGGAATGCCTTTTTGGCAGAGTTTGAAGGGAATGCCTTTGTGACATACTCTATATGATGGCCCATGTGGCGAGTTCTGTGTGGCTCTCATAGCGTGTTCTACCAAGAGTTTCTAGTAAGATGTGCTTAACCGCCTTTATGGTAAGTTTAGGGTGAATCATGATAATTCTGTATTAATTAATGATAAGAGAAGGTTATAATATGTCCAAGGTCATGTGTTGAATAAGATTTAAGATATAATTTGAATAAGCCTTAAAAATAGATTTCTTGAAAGAAAAGTGTATCTGTATGCTAAGGAAGGTACCTGTCACGGTAATCTGCCAGTGTTGAATATGAACGTGTTCTTCTGTGATATGCAATGGATGAATCAGTTTTATCAGGAATATGTCATATCTGAGTTGTATAAAGGCTTCTATGGAACTTGTATGGAATATGATTTTTTGTTATCCTAAGTATCTGGGGTCTTGAAATAAAGTGGTGTGAAATTTATCTGAAAGATTCATCTGGTACATTATTAATGTGGGTTGGGTGGTATTGAACCAAGATATGATTTGAATCAATAGTTTGACAGTATCTTTTTTTGCGTAAGTATTTGCCAACATGTATGAGTATCAGCCCGTGATAAATGTCAGTGTTAAGTTGTTTGAAATAGGAACATGAGTTAAGAAATGGATAGTTAGAAATGTTTTTTGAATGTATGTTTCATTAAGAAAGTATTAAAAGATAGGCGTTTATAAACCAATAGAAGGGATTCCTCAGTTTATTAAATACAAAATACTAGGTATGGCAAGGGTATGATGATTGAGATATATATATGATTCATAAAACATAGTGGTATCAACTAAAGTGAATGTTGTAGAGTAATAGTGGACTCATATCAATTCGTAAGATTTGCAAAGTATATATCAAAGGTGTAACACCTCCAACCCATATCCGTCGCCGGAATAGGGTTAGGAGCATTACCGTAAAAACATAACTGAAAAACATTAATTTCCAAACATTTCATTACACATGGCATAATCTAATCATACACATTCACATTGTCCCTTAATCGAGCCCTCGAGGCCTTAAAAGCACTTTAGAAGCGATTTGGGACTAAACTAAGAACATTTAAAACATTGAAGAAATAGTTAGAAAAATTCATACTGCAGGGGTCACACGACTGTGTGGCTAGGCCATGTGACTCACATAGCTAAGACCCATGTCCGTGTCTTATGCCGTGTGACTCTCGAAATAGGGAAACATGGCCATGTCCCAGCCCGTGTCTGTGCCCATATAACTCTCTGACTTAGGTCACACGACCAAGCCACACGCTCGTGTGCGAGGCCATGTAACACTCGAAATGGTCTCACATGCCTATGTGTCAGGCCGTGTAAGATTTGAAATGCAGCCTTTAAAACCTACAGGGGACACATGACCATGTAACAAGGCCGTGTATCACACACGGCTGAGACACACGCCCGTTTGGACAAGAAATTGGCCAAAATCAAGCCAATTCTTTGACCCAATTCAAGCATGAACCTACAATACATTTGCACATATAACCAAGACCCTAAGTCATGTCCAAACCATGCATAAAATGACTAAATCACCATACCAAATATCCAAACAACCAATATGCCAAAAGGCACCTCAATCACAATTCATCAACCTATTTAAACATGTGCATATTTGGCCATTCATCACCCATACACAACTACTTATTTCCATACCAAAACATAAAACAATTGAACATACACCAAATCACATCTTAACTTACCAAATTGGTCATTCAAAACATACATCCACTTAGCCCTATCAACACCAACCATCAAAGCATCAAAGTGCCAAAAGTACACTAACCATAATACCACATATACATGCCAAACATAACAACTAGATCATTAAGCACAAGTCCACCTATACATGTCATTATAACAATGACTAAAACATCAAAATCTACCGATATAATCTCTGGATTGTGTGATAGGTCTCCGACGAGCTTCCAATGTAACAACCAATTTTTCAGTGAAATCAGAATAGTGGTTTCGGGACAACAAATCCGATCCGAAAATAAAATTTATTTTTATTTTATTACATGGTTCGTAATATGTTACAAATGTCATGTGAAAATTCTAATAAGAAAATTTTATTGATTATGTGCTTAATTACGAGAAGGACTAAATCGCATAAAATGCAAAAGTTGAATTCTAGTAGCTATAAGGATTAAAGAGCTATGGAATTCAAAATTAGAGGTCTTTATATGGTAATTAGACCGTTAAAGAACAGTATGTAAGTATTTTGGTGACTCATCCATGGAAATTTAGAAAAAGGGAAGGACTAAATTGGAATTTGAAATAATTTAATTAATTAAAAAGATGAGAAAAGAATTATCATCTTATTTTCTCATCTTCTTCCCTAAAATTCTATGGAAACCCTAAGAGAGAGAAAGAAGAAACTTTTATGGCTTAATTGGGTAAGTTTCCTTGTCCCATTATTAGTAATTTTTATATTTTTGAAATCGGGATAGTTTAATCTATCTATTTGGGGGATCAATTTTAAAAGTTATCAAAGTATGAAATTTGGGTCATGGATCTATATGCTGAAAATTAAAAATTTATGGTAGAAAATGAAAGGTTATTGATAGATAAACAACTTTTACAAAGTGATATTTGATGAAAACATGATTTAGAGACTAAATGTAAAGTTGTGAAAATTGATGAAAAATTCTAAAATTTATAGAAAATGTGTGCTGTAAATTCTATATTGAAATTTTGGTTAGGCTTGAATTGGAGAGTAAATTGCATAAATTTCATTTTACGAGACTAGGTATAAAATTAGAATTTATGAAAAAGTTAGAGACAATGGTAATTTTGCCTAGACTTAAATTGAGTCCAAATGAATATGAAATGTATGAAATTAATGATCAAAGTTATTTATATAGATTTGGACAAAACAAATTCAAGGTTTGATCGAGGAATAGAAAAGGTTTCGGATTAGTAGATTATTTACGTGAACAAGTGTCGAGGTAAGTTCGTGAACTTAATTGAGCATGTAAATATGTTAAATTGAATGTTGTGTTTGTATGGAATGTGATTTATATTGATGTGAATTGTTTGATTTCTATAATGAAGAATTGAGTAAATGTTTGAAATGGTGAAAAAAGGGTAAAGTCTCATTTGAATATTGAATTCCGATGAATATATGTGTTTTCCCGAAATGAATGAGGTTTTGTATTTATTGCTGATGGGATTTAGCTCGGAGAGTAATCCTATTGGCCTCATTATGGAAAAGATTTAGTCGACACGGGTAATCCTGATATAATCCCTCTCGAGCATCCATTACAATTAGGGTTTAGCTTGGACTGGTAATCCTAATTGAGCTCTTCTCAGCATATGTTACATAAAGGATTTAGCCTAGACTAGTAATCTTGTAATACAATATGTGGCTTGAGAGTGTGTTCTTTAATTAAATACCCTAAAGGGGTACTCTTGAATAAGAATTGATGGGTTATTGAATCGTACACCTTGAGTGCACTGCTTGAGTATCCATCAGAATTTCCATGATTCAACGGACAAAACTCTTGGCATGATGAGGGAATTATGAGATGAAATGAAAATGTCTTGAAAGAATATTTCATGATGAGCTCATCTATGTTACTTGATTGACATGAAAATTTTGTGACTAACATGTTTGATTGTATGTATGTGTTTAGACAATTGTGCCAAATGGATAGAATCATGATTTGCTTAGGTTTAATAAACGGGATTGGTAAGTTTAGTTTTCGTTATACGAACTTACTAAGCATTTAATGCTTCCTCCATTTTATTGTTCCCTTGTTTTATAATGCTTAGGAGTTCACGAAGGTTGGAGATCAATGGAGCATCATCACACTATCCACTAGCTATTTTAGGTAAATATAGTAAAATCATTTTGGTATAATGGCTTGTATAGGCTAACTTGGCCATAGATTGCTTAAATATGTGGTTTGTAATCTAGCCATTGGAATGGCTAGTAATGGTTGATTTTGACATACTTGTAATTTCATACTATAGTAACTATATACATGTTAGTTTGTAACACCCCTTACCCGTATCTGATGCCGGGATAGGGTTCGAGGCATTATCGGACTTAAACTTAAACAACGTATAATGCCAAGCCATAAAATTTCATCTAAATTTAAAACTTTTCAATCACATGCAAGTTGACCTTTATAAAGGCCTATTAGGCCCAAAACATACGTTGGGGGTAGTCCGGGACTAAACTGAAAGCTTTCAGAACTTCTACTACTCTAAGAAAATCTTCATACTTTGGAGAGTCTCACGCCTGTGTGGGTAGGCCGTGTGGTCACACATGCCCATGTGGCTTGGGACAAGCCCGTATGGCTTAGGACACACCCGTGTCCTTAGCCCGTGTAACTCTATGACTATGACATCATCAACAAAATAAGGTCACATGGCCAAGTCACACACCTGTGTGCTTAGGCCGTGTGGCGAATTAAATTCTCGAAATAAAGTGCAGACTTCACACGGCCTGGGTACACGCCCAGGTCTTGAGGCCGTGTCCCCCACAGGCTGAGACACGCGGTCGTGTCTTTGCCTGTGTGTTTTCTACTGGGCATTCTGTTTGCATTAATTAGGGTATAAAGAACACACGATTGGATCACACGCCTATGGGGCGGACCGTGTGTCACACATAGCGTAGACACATGCCCGTGTGTTTAACTGCGTGGACAATTTTTAGGCTATTTGTCAAGCCATTTGCCACCCTTAAACACTCACATACTTACACTCACTTCATAGCAAGCAACATGGCATATTTGAATACTCAATCATCCACGTTCATGGTTAGGTTACGACTTGGTAATGTTCACATATCACCTATTCAAGCTATCATGCTTCTATATGACATTACATACCAATTTCATATTTGTCCATCATCTTTACTAACCTATTTTTAAGTTGCACACTTACATCACCTTTAGTGTCATGCACATTAATTCATATTTCATACCAAACATACAAGCCATCCATCATAGACTCATTAGCCATAAACTACCATAACCACATTAAAGCCTAAGCACATTTGCATGCATGCACAAATAAATAGGGTTACAACCCAAATAATCAATATGAGTCACCTTTCATGGCCATATACAAAATAATAATACTTTCATGAGCAACCACTTTTGGCTAATCAATATGACACATAACAAAAAGACCAAGTCCCTATACATGCCATACTCAAAATGTTGAGACTAACTATACCCAAATATCCAGTTGATAGTGTGATCAAGCCTCTGACATCCTTCGATCCCTGAGCTAGCTTGACGATACTAAAAGAAAATGGAAAAGAGAGTGGAGTAAGCATAAAGCTTAGTAAGTTCACATGCAAATAATTAGCAACATTATCACATATAAATAAATACCAATGACATAACATAGTTTACTTATGTGTTATCATAAACTCATAGGCTTAACTTACACAATTTCAATCTTGCCAAAAGTTCATCACATAACGAGCTCATTCATATAAGTTTTTCGTACATACCTGTAACAACTCGTAACACATTGTCACATTTCTTCATCATTGACTTACTTGTCCCATAATTCACTTATTTACCCGTTAAACACTTGGAATACTATTGGATACATGGAAAGATTGCACATAGTGCCTCATATGTAGCCACTTGCTACCTCATATCACATATCACACATTGCTCGCTCTTGAGATAATCATGGGCCTGCTCACACAAGCTGACAGTTAGGACGTAACTACTCGGGCTGCTCACACAAGCTGATAGGTACCCGTAACACATGCTGGGCTACCTAGCCACTGGTAGAACGTACAAGACTAGCACCCGGGTTCACATAGTTACATCTACACATAATCTCATGAGCTCATAATCACATAGTTCCTAGTGACATGTCACCTGTATCCTAAACTATTCCTAAGGATCAAACAGGATTTTCTTGACGTCTCATATTTGTCGAACTCGTTCACAATGTCATTCTCATTGACCATAGAATCATTCATACACTTATTGTAACAATTAAACATAGAAATTCATACATTAAAGAAGCATTAAGACATGATACAACATTCTATTATTTACACATGAACTTACCTCGGTACAAAATATGGACAATTAATTCTTTTTAGTCCAAAATCTAATTCTGTCCCTGGTCTAGGTCCGGACTCCGTTTTTCTTGATCAATAATAGAAAATTCAGCTCATTTAATCATCACGTCATTCAAATCAGTCCAAAAACTATATTTAGACAAAATTACAATTTTTCCCTTAAATTTTCACATATTTACAAATTAATCTCTAGGCTCGTAAAATGAAATGTGTTCATTTTCTTTGTTACCCAAGCCTAGCCGAACCTATTCCATGCTTGTATCAGCTCACAGTTTCCTTTATTTTACATTTTACTACTCATTTTTACACCTTTTTACAAACAAGTCCTTTCTATGCATTTCTATCAAAAATCACTTAGTAAAATATGTTAAATACACATCAAACTTTCATATTCTTCCATTAAACATCAAAATACAAACATGTCACACATGGGTAAGATTTTGAACATGAAACCTAGCTTAAAATATGGCTAGAAATGGATAGATCATGCTTTAACGACTTCAAAAATGTAAAGAATATAAAAAACGGGGCTAAGGAGTACTTACAATCAGGCTTGAAAAGTTGAAAAACCCTAGCTATGGAGAGCTTGAGAATTTCGGCTATGGCATGGAGAAGATGAGCAAATTTTGCTTGATTTTTACCTTTTTATTTTTTATTAACTAAATGACCAAAATGCCCTTTTCACTAAACTTTCAAATTTTATCCATGCATGCCCATTTTTGTCCAAAATTTTAGAACTTGGTCAAATTTATATTTAAGGACCTCTAATTAATGATCCAATGCATTTTAATGCTTGAAGCTTCTAGAACACAAGTTTTTCAACTTATTCAATTTAGCCCCTCAAAGTGGACACTTTACTCATAAAATTTCTTTATGAAATTTTCACACAAGCATGGAATCATATCATAGACCTCATAATAATCATAAAATATTTATTTCTATTTCAAATTTGTGGTCTCAAAACCACTATTCTGACTAGGCCCTAATTCGGGATGTTACAATTCTCCTCCCTTAGGGATTTTCGGCCCAAAAAATCTTACCGATAAAAAGGTTTGGGTATTGGTTTCTCATGTTTTCCTCGATCTCCCATGTAGCCTCTTCAACTCCATGTCTTTTCCATAAAACTTTCACAAGTGCAATAATTTTGTTTCTTAATTGTTTGGTTTCACGGGCCAAAATCTTAATCTGCTCTTTGCCATAAGTCATATCCGATCAAATCTCGACCTCTGTCGGTGAAATCACGTGCGAAAGATCAGATCAATATCGATGCAACATTGACACATGGAACACATCATGAATCTTTTCCAATTCAGCTGGTAAGGCTAATCGATAGGCAACTGGCCCTACTCTCTCGGTGATCTCATACGGTCCAATAAAACGTGGACATAATTTGCCTTTCCTACCAAATCTTAAAACCTTTTTCATGGAGACACTTTCAAAAATACCTTATCACTGACCTTACACTCAATCTCTTTTCGTTTCAATCCTCGTAGGATTTCTATCTATTCGAAGTGGCTCTCAAGCAATCATGTATTATCTTTACATTTTCTTCGGCTTCTCTAACTAAATCAACTCCATGAATCTGATTCTCTCTGAGTTCGGTCCAATACAAGGGCATTCGGCACTTACGCCTATACAATGCCTCATAAGGCAGCATTTTTAAACTCAGCTGAAAACTATTGTTGTTGGTAAATTCTACCAACGTTAAATACTTTTCGCAATTACCTTGGAACTCAATAACACAACACCGCAACATATCCTCGAGAATTTGAATTACTCGCTCAAACTGATCGTCAGTCTCCGGGTGAAAAACGGTACTAAAATTTAATTTTGCACCTAAAGTCTCCTACAACTTCTTCAAAAATCACGAAGTGAACCTCGAATCTCTATCCGATATTGTAACACCCAAAACCCATCCTAGACGTTATGGCCAAATCTGGCGTGTCACATCAAAGTGCTTTTCAGAAATAGGACTTGTCGTTAAGAATCTAAATTTAAGTTAAAACCCATTTAGGTTTTTATTGCTTGAGAAAACTTCGCAAATTAAGTTGTTACTAATTGAAATCAATTTTTCAAAACGATTGCCATATTTATCACCGTTGATTCCTTAAACTAAATAAAATTGTGGAAGCTTTTAAAAACCTTGAAGTCTAAAATGCGTGTTTTCCTTGAAAACAATTATTATTTTGAAAACTCATCTTTTCCTAGTATACCAGTTTAAGGTAAAAAAATCAAGCCCAAATAAAAGTTAAAACCACAAATGGCCTTATTACATAACCAAAAACCTAATATGAAATTTACATAAATAAAGTCAAAAGTAGAACATCAGCAATCGTGTGCCCATCTCTGAGTCCCTCGCAGCACCAAATTGTCTAAGGCTGAGGATTACCTGCATAGTTAAAAAGAAATGGTGAGTTTACGAAAACTTAGTGTGTAGTCCCCTAACAGTCAACAGAGATCAGAGTATGAAAAATAGTCTGGGCTTTAGCCCCATATAGTATCAGTAAAGTCTAGGCCATAGCCCTATATAGTAACAGTGTGGGTCTAAGCCCAATACAGTATCAGTACAGTGTAATGCAATTATGCATCCAACCCAAACCCAGCTAGCACACCACCTGTACCAACTAACACACCATGTGGGGATATAAATCGACCCACCCAGCCAGCACACTAATATCACAGCAAAGCTGCCAGTAATAATAATACAGCATAGCTACCAGAAACAATAAATGTGGCAAAGCCACCAGTATCAGTAATTGTGGCATAGCCACCAGTAACAGTGAATGTGACATAGTCACCAGTATAGTACTTCCTACATATCAAAATCCCAACCCCATGTAGTATGTCATGTCATAAATATTATGTGTATGCAAAGTCATACTCAGTACAATCATATATGTAAATCATAAGCACATCAGAGATATGAAAAGATCTTACTAGGTGAGATTGCCTAGGACCATGACATAAATCTCACAGAGATATAGGGGCATTTGGCCTATGCCCAAATAATAAGAAAGGTAATGCTCTTACCTTAATAGAATAATGGAAGAAAGGGTTTGACGACTTGAGTACTTCTACACTTCACCACTCCTCGGGAATACCTAAAACCCCACGATCACGTCTTGTTAAGAACTCTTGTAGAATTGGAATAGGGAGGGAGAGATGGGACAAGGCATGTTTGGCCGAATCAGAACAAGATAAACAAGGTTGGAAAGCAAGAGACAGAGGATATTAGATCGAAAAGAAATCGAAATATTTAAAGGAAAGGAGAGCAGAAAATGGAGAAAAAGATAGGGAGAAAAGAGACTAAAATCGATCAAGAAAATGAAAAGTAAGAATGGTGAAAGAAGGAGAGCAGTCGACAGAGGTTAAGAGAGGTATTCAGCAATGCACATAATTCTACCCAAACGGTCAATTTGACAATGCCAACAACCAAAACAGAAACCAAAATAAAATACTACTTTCGGCACTTCAGTTCAAAACAAAATCGGGAAAAAAAAGAAGGATTCCCCAAAACGAAAATGACGAAAACAGAACAAAAGAGAGTAGAAAACTAGCTTAGCCGAATTTCCACACCACTAATGCCTATTTTAGCACATTTCCCCCAACTCATCAAAACTCCTATCTTTTCTCCGCAAAACCTTCCCTAATCTTCTCCTTGAATCTCTCCCGTTATCACTCCACAAATCACTCCAACAACTCCTCCATGACCATTACAACTTAGAGTCCCAAGCCAACTCCGATACTAGCCATCTATGTAGCAAAATAAATATCCATCTTAATACTATGGCAACACTCGAACCCCTAACCACATGCACACTCCTAACGCCTCCTTCCCACCTGACCACATGCTTCTTTGTGTCACCTTTTAACCTTAATTATTTAAAAGGCTTACTACCCAACATTCAGGGTTTTATTCAATTAAAACCAAAAATTTTGCTAAAGCCCAGGTTTGAACCCAAGACTTCTCCAACACTTCTCAAGACCCTTAACTACTGAAGCAGATACTCAATTTTCTCACTTCTTGCACAGTAATTATTCACATGCCAACTTCCAAATGCTCTCCAAGCCCAAGGCCCATTTCTTCTAGGCCCAAAATTTGGGGTGCTACAGATATAATCGATAAAGGCGCTCCGTGCAACCTCACTATTTCAGAAATATACAATTCGGCTAGCTTGTCAAGCCAATAGTCGATACATACCGGTATAAAATGAGGTGACTATTTCAATTGATCAACAACAACCCACATAGCATATTTCATTCTCGGTGTCAAAGGTAAACCTGTCACAAAATCCATAGTAATACGGTCCCATTTCCACTTGGGAACCATCACAGGCTGAAGTAAGCATGAAGGTACTTGGTGTTCAGCTTTCACTTGTTGACAAATTAGGCATCTCGAAATAAACTCAGAAATATCTCTTTTCATACTCGGCCACCAATTCAATTTCTTCAAGTCTTGGTACATTTTCATACTACCCGAATGCATAGACAAACGACCACTATGGGCCTCAAGAAAAATATTTTGAATCAACTCGATATTATTAGGAATACAAATCCTATCTCGGAACATTAAGCAACTATCGGAACTAATCTAAAAATCTGATTCCATACCCGATTCACGTTGGACTCTTTTGGCTTGCAAATCACCGTCGCTTTGCTGGGCCTCATAAATCTATTAGAGAAACATTGGTCTAGCTCTTAACTCGGCTAGAATCAAACCATCATCTGTTAAGGCCAACTGAGTGTTCATAACCTTCAGTGCAAACAAGGATTTTCTACTCAAGGGACTACGTTCGCCTTTCCCGGGTTATAATCAATCACTAACTCATAATCTTTTATCAACTCAAGCCATCTCCGCAGTCGTAGGTTCAAGTCTTTTTGAGTCATCAAGTACTTTACACTTTTATGGTCAGTATACACACAACATTTCTCACCATACAAATGATGTCTCCAAATCTTCAACGTAAACACGATGGCAGCCAATTCCAAATCATGTGTCGGATAATTCTTCTCATACGGTTTCAACTTCCTCGAGGCATAAGCTATCACCTTGCCTTCTTGCATGATTACACAGCCCAATCCATTCAAGGATGCATCACTATAAACCATAAATTCTTTTCCCGGTTTAGGATTTACTAAAATTGGAGCCCCAGTCAATAATGCCTTTAGTTTCTCAAAACTCTGTTGGCATTTTTCTGTCCATTCGAACTTAACATCTTTCTATAACAATCTCATCATCGGAGTAGCAATCATGTAAAATCCTTTAACAAACCGTCTGTAATAACCAGCTAAGCCTAAGAAGCTTTTAACCTCTGACACATTCCTCAATGGATTCCATTCAACAATAGTCAAAATCTTACTCGGATCTACACGAATCCCATCACCCGAAACAATGTGCCCCAAGAATCCGACTTCTTGAAGCCAAAAATCACTTTTACTAATCTTAGCATACAATTGCTTATCCTTCAAGGTTTACAAAACCATTCTCAAGTGCTCAGTGTGCTCGGCCTCATCATGTGAATAAATCAGTATATCATCAATAAAAACAACCACAAACTTATCTAAGTATGGCCGAAAAATACGGCTCATTAGATCTATAAATACCGTGGGAGCATTCGTTAAACCAAAAGGCATAACCAAAAATTCATAGTGACCATACCTCGTCCAAAATGCAGTCTTCGGTACGTCCGATTCTTTAACTCTCAATTGGTAGTAACCGAACCTCAAGTCAATCTTGGAAAATACTATGGCTGTAATAGCCCGATTTAGGCCCTAGTCAGAATAGTGGTTTTGGGACCACAAATCTGAGTCAAAAAATATTTTAATATTATTTTTCGTGCTTATAATATGTGAATTGTTATCTGTGAAAGTTTCGTGTGAAAATTTGATCGTTTGTGTGTTTAATTTGATAAAAGGACCTAATCGCATAAAATGCAAAAGTAGCCTTCTATTTAATTAAGTGCCAAATTGTTATATCTTTGTATATATGGGGTCCTTATGATTCAATTATACCATTGAATTAATGCATGGACATCTTTGGTCATGAGTTAGTGGATTTTAAATGAAATTAAAAAGGTTATATTAGTAAATTGGTAAATAAATGTTAATTTAATAAAAAAAGTTAAAAATTAGTCATTTTGTGTTCATCCTTGCTAAAAATACAAATAAAAAGAAAAAAGCTAAGCTTTCTAAGGTTCGACTAAGGAAATTGATGATTAAGGTATGGTTTTTGATCCATTTAACGTTGTTGTGATCATTGCTTAGTAATCTTTCAAGCTTATGCCTCAATTTTTGAATTTGATTATGATTTTAAGATGTTCCATTATTGATAATGTGAGTTTTATGAAGTTTGATGATAGAAAATGAATGATATATGTTAAATTACTATGTTTTGTATTGGGATTTTTGATGAATTTGAGTATTTTGGGCTAAATTGTGAAAATGAAAAATTGAATGGCTAAAATGTCAAATAAATGAAAGATATGGGCTTATATTAATAACATAAATATCTAGCCTAACATGTGTAAAAGGAAATTTTGTGTATTTTGTGATTTATGAATTAGGGACTAAAGTGTTAAAATGTGAAAATATGAGGGCTAATTTGTAAAATGCCCTACATATGTGTATATGGAGTGATTTGAATGAATGTGAGATTGAATAAGCCAAATTTGAATTTATATAGATCAAGAACCAAAATTAGAAAGAATTAGATCGAGAAAAGTCGAAAGTCATCGAGTAGTCGATTCCGTCCGTTCGAATCCGTACGAGGTAAGTCAATATACAAATAAATGTGTTTGAATTGAATTATTATTGATTATATGTTAATAAATTATGTTGAATGACTGTTTGAGTTGAATATGAAAAATCTGAGAAAGTTTCAATAATGTGACGACGTCCGAAAAGCCCCGTACGAACCATAGGAATAGTTAGGATACATATGTCATGACATAGGATTTTTGATATGTGATTTCGTGCAAGACCACGTCTGGGACGTTGGCATTGATTTAAGATTACGTGTAAGACCATGTATGGGACATCGACATCGTATTTGATTTCGTATAAGACCCTTTCTGGGACAGTGGCATCAATATTTGATTACATGTAAGACCATGTCTAGGACGTTGGCATTCTACAAGCTTTTTAAGTTATCTGTGTATCCTATTTACGGTTTAATGGGTACACCGAGAAATGGATAGATATATGAATGTATATCTACTTCAGTCATGTATGAACTATGTATGGAATTTGGTAATGAAAGGTGGGTATGAATATGATCCATTGATATGTAAGCTACATGGAAATGTGAAGTATTTACTAGCAAATGGTTATGAACATTAGAGCTAAATAAGAAAGATGAACTTGCTATTGAGTTATATCATGATTCATATGAATGAAATAGTTTATAATTGTGATATGTGATAAGTTTATTTGTATATGGCTTAGTAAGCTTTTGAAAGCTTACTTTGTGTGTGTTTTCAACTGTTTTATAGATTATCGAAGCTACTAGGAGCTTGGGGATCGTTGAGGATCATCACCACACTATCGAACTCTATTTTGGCACCTTTTGAAAATGTGAATATTAGAGTATGGCATGTATAGGCTAGAGGAATTTGAATATGTTTTGTGAAGTGTAGATTTAGCCATGTGTATGGCTTGATTATGATTGAACTTATGGTTTGATTTTGGTATATAATGTATGATGCAAAAATGGTAAATTTGGTGTATATGTATGGCTCAGTGAAATGGTCTTTTTGGTAAGTTAATTTTGTGTTGAAATGGTTATAAATGTGATATGAATCATGTGATCATGGAATGAATTAGTTACAAGTATGAATGAATGAGTTTGGTAAGTGATTTTGATATGGTTTGGCATAAATTATAAGCATGAGATTGGTTGTTTATGGTATGGCATGAATGGAGTTTGTTTTGGTTATGAATTGGATGAAAATTTGATATGAAATGTTTTGGTTTTGATGCTTGTAGGGAGGACCCTTAATGGGTGGCATGTTGGCCTTGTAAAAGGCCTATTTTTGCCCACATGGGCAGGGAAACGGGCGTGTGTCTCAGCCGTATATTTCAAAATGAGCCTGAGCAGACCACACAGTCGCACACACATGGGCATGTGCTAGGCCATGTGGGCAAGTCAGTTTTGAGCACGGGCTAGACACACGAGCGTGTAACTGGCTGTGTGGCTAAGTCAGTAGCCTCTCCTGGCACACGGGTGTGTCATGTGGCCATGTGGACAAGTTAGTATGTATAACCTATTTTGCCACGGCCTAGACCCACGGGCGTGTCTAATGCCGTGTGAGGCACATGGCTAGTTCTCACGGGCATGTGACCTTTGTAACTTAGAAAAATGTTTAAGTTTTGAATAAATTTTGTATCTACTCGGTTTAGTCCGGACCTCTTTCTAAAGCTTGTTTAAGGTATCGTTGACCTAAGAAAAGGGACTTTATGTTGATGTTTGACTATGATGCTATGATATTTGTGAAATGAATGTGAAATGTTTCGATATGTTCGATAATGCCTTTTAACCCTAGTCTGACGACATATACGGGTTAGGGGTGTTACAGTGGCTACCTTTAATTGGTCGAACAAGTCATCGATTCTTGGTAAGGGCTGCTTGTTCTTTATGGTTGCCTTATTGAGCTGTCGATACTCAATGCACAATCTCATTGAACCATTTTTCTTTTTCACTTATAGCACTGGCGTGCCCCACGGAGAATAACTGGGACTCGTAAAACCTTTATCTGTTAACTCTTGTAACTGGACTTTTAACTCCTTTAACTCTATTGGAGCCATCCTATACGGAGTAATTGAAATAGGCGCAGTACCTAGAACTAATTCAATGTCAAACTCAACTTCCTTAATTGGAGGCAATCTTAGCAACTCTTCCGGGAAAACATTTGGATATTCGCATACTACTGGCACTAACTCAATTTTCAACTCAGAATCCTTCGTGTTCAACACAAAGGCAAGATAAGCTTCATTACCCTTTCCTAGACATCTCTGAGCAGTCATAGAAGAAATCACTACAAGCGAGCTACTTGATTCATCTGACTCAACTCGAATAATGTTACCACTTTCACATTTCAATTCAATGGTTTTCCTTCCACGGTTTACTACTACATCATGCATGGTCAACCAATCCATGCCAAGTATTATATCAAATTCATCAAATGGCAAAAACATGAGATTAGCCGAAAAACAATGACCTCTAATCATTAAAGGGCAATTCTTACATACTTTGTCAACTATCACATGCTTGCCCAGGGGGTTCGACACATTTATCACAAATTCTGTAGACTCAACGGGCATATTCATACTAGAAACCAATTTCACACATACATACGAATGGGTAGATCCCAGATCAACCAAAGCAACAACAGAAGTATCTTAGAGAGAAAAAGTACCCGTAATCACATCAGGGGATAAAGCCTCTTTGCGAGCGCGAATGGCATAAGTCCTCGCAGGTGCTCTACCCTCAGGTCTTACAGCTAGATCCCTAGGTGCACTCTTACTACTTGCTCTATTTCCCAAATTCTTCTATGGTCTCCCTCTAGAAGCAGTATTGCTCAATTTTGCACTCTGAAATTTTTTCTTTTCAACCGTCTTAGAACAATCCTTGATAAAATGATCGTGTGAACCACACTTGAAACATGCCCAGCTATTCATCTAGCATTCACCGGGGTGACATCTGCCATAATGTTGACATTCAGGTCTATTAGGCTGAGCATTACCCACACTCGCTATCGAAGTAGTTTGAGCCTTATGACTCGAGTACTGTTCCCCATGGTTCTTGTTCGAAAACCCAGCTGAAACACTCGATCGAGTATTAAACTCTCTCAGTTTCTTAGTTGAGGACTGAAATGATATACCCATCTGTCTCTTCTTTGAATCTCGAGACGTTAACTCAGCTTTTCTCTTCTCTGTAGCCAATTCCTCAGCTTTACAACCTCTCTCTATGAGCACAACAGATTATCTTAGTTCAAGGACACCCACCAACAATCAGATGTCTTCGTTTAATCCATCTTCAAACCTTTTGCACATGATAGCCTTAGTCGATACAAATTCTCAAGCATATTTGGTCAGTTTTACGAATTCACACTCATATTCTGTTACCGTCATTCGGCCCTATTTTAACTCGATGAATTCCTTCCTTTTCTAATCAATAAACCTCTGGTTAATGTACTTCTTACAGAATTCTTCTTGGAAGAATTCCCAGTTAACTCACTCCCTTGGTACAACCAACACAAGGGTGTTCCACCACTGATAAGCTAAGTCTCTCAAGAGGGACACAACACACTTCATGCATTCATCAGGTGTGCATGATAACTCATCAAACACCCTAATGGTATTCTCGAGCCAGAACTCTGCCCTCTCAGGGTCATCATCTTTACTAGCTTGGAACTCTTCGACTCTTTATTTATGAATCTTATCAAATGGAGGTCTACTCAGTCTCACGAAGCCCATACCTTGGGGTGCTACAGGGATAGGTTGAGAAATAGGTGGGGTGGAGGGGGTTGATCGTTCGAGTTCATTTGAACGAACTCTGTGTACCAAGCATCCATCATGTAGAGAAAGGATTCCCTGCCTCCTTCTCCTCAACTAACTGTAGGGGGTCTACTATCAGATGGCGTTGCCCCTTCAGCAGGTGCAGGCGTGTTACTTTGAACATCATCCGCCACTGCTCTGTTGCAATCCATTATTTACTATATGAAAACACATTTCAAAATTGCATGATTGTGTGAAAATTTCGTTTAGAAATTTTATCGATAGAGGGTCCAATTTGATATTTAGGGACTAAATCGAATAATTTGCAAAACTTGCATTCTAGAAGTTTTTAGTATGAAATTACTTTGGAATATTAATGAGGAGGCAATTTGACCAATTTCTAAAATTTTGGACAAAAATAGGCTTGTACATGAAAATTTTCAAAGGAAGGTATTAAGGGTATTTTGGTCATTTGGTAATTAAAAGATTAAAAAAAGGAAAAAGATGGCAAAATATGTCCATCTTCTTCATTAGGACGAAAATTAAAGGGTTCTCCAAAGCTAGGGTTTGTTTCAAGCTTCCAAGCTCCATAGTAAGTGATTCCAAGCCCCATTTTTAATGTTCTTTACGTTTTTGGAGTCCTAGTAACTTGATTTAGCTTATGCTAGCAATAATTTAACCTAGGGTTCATATTTGGAAAAATACCCATAGGTGAAATTTGTGTATTTTGGTGTTTTATGATAGAATCTGAGGTTTTAAATTATGTTAGACAACTTGTGCTACTCGGTTTTAAGTGAAAACGAGTAAAAGGGCTTAATCGGTAAAAATACCTAATAGTCATAAGTACATGTTAGAGTGAGAATTTGATGTTGTCATAGAAGGGAAAAATGATCAATATGTTATAAAACATAAGAAAATATGATGAATTTTAATTTCTGAGCCTTGGGGAAAAAGTGTAAATATGTAAAAGTTTTGGGGTAAAAATGTAATTTTTCCAAAGTTTGGGTCAAGGGCTGTTTTAATAATGTTAGTATTAAATAAGCTAAATTTTTTTATTATAGATCAAGAAGAACCAAATCCAGAGTTATACCGAGGAAAGAAAAAGGTAGTGGACTAAATCGATATAGTTGATCGTATTTTGTTTCGAGGTAAGTTTGCGGTAAATAAATGCAATAGTCTATTATTTTATGCTAATGTTGTTAATTTCCAGCATGTGTAAATTTATTTTATGAAATTATTCAAAGAAGACTCAAGCATGAATTGACGGAGAAGTAATTTCAGAAAGTCCCTGTTGAACCTTAGGATTGTGTAGGATACAAATGTCATGACATTAGGGTTCAAGGATACCGTGTAAGACCATGCCAAGGCATGGCAATTGGTAAGGTTTCTAAGGTAAGGAAATAATTTAAGACCATGTCAAGACATGGCATTGATAAGTTACTATAAGGCAAAGGTCCCATGTAAGACCATGCCAAGGCATGGCATTGGTGAGTTTATAAGGCAAGGATACCATGTAAGACCATGTCAAGACATGGCAATGGTAAGTTTCAAAAGGATACCACGTAAGACCATGACAAGTCATGGCAATGGTAAGGTACCCGTGTATCCTTAGTATTCCAAGTGGTTCAACAGGAAAATTTAAAGAGTATATGAAGGTAAGGTAAGGTAAGACGAGTTATACTAAAAAAGTAAGACAAGTTCATACTAGAATAGCAAAGGTAAGTACATAATGTTCATGTATGCTTGATAAGGAAATAGGTAAGTAAAATGTATTAATAAATTTGATTAAATAAGTAAGTATTTAAGTAAGTGAGTAAGTGAAGAAGTTTAAAATATGTCCATGACAATTAATGAAGTTGCATTAAGTAGTATCATGCCAAGTAGTAAGATAATTCTTATGAATGTTGTTATTTATTTGCATGCAAACTTACTAAGCTTAATGCTTACCCCTTTTATTTTCCTTCTTTTATAGTTTTGTCAAGCTAACTCGGGGATCGTAAAGTACGTTGGAGGTCTGGGCACACTATCACGAGGATTATTTTGGTATAGCTAGACGTTTCATTTTGAGTATGGCATGTTTAGCATCGTAGCCATTTTGTGTGTATGATCTTATGATATGGTTGATGAATGGTATGTAAATGCTTGATAATGATTAGTTGTTGCAATGGCTAATCAAGGACATGTTTGGTGTTATGTATACCTAAATGCTAGTTATTCCATGGAAATCATGAAAAAGGTGAAATTAGCTTTAAAACAATATCGGACAGCAATAATGATGTGAATTTAGAAAATCACTAAAAATAGTAGAAATGGATTTAGATAGTGAATGAGATATAGAATTAAAGCTTGATGAGTCTATTTTCATATGGATGGAACAAAACAGGTATATGAGTTATATTTTATGAGATATTTAAATTTTTGAGAAATAGGGCAAGAGCAATTTCTGGATCCCCTGTTCTAACTTTGGAAATTCACAAAAAATTGTACAAAGATAATTAGAAGTCATGCTTTATATGTACAGATTCCTTATTAAGTTTAGTTTTATAAGAAATAAACCTCATAATAATTGAAACTCTGTACAGGGAGATATTTGATTCAAAATACATAGGGGTCAGAGTAGTCAAACCCTAAAACAGGGGAGACTTTAACTGATAAACTGTACTAGTTTGCCCGACCAAAAATTCTAGAAAAAAATTAGTTGATAGATATATGATTCTATTTTCAGGGAAAATTTACAGAATTGGATTTTGAGTTTTGTAGCTCGATATATGAATTTTTAAGCGACTGTGACGCAGTTAGCCAGCTTGTCTAGAAGTTCTAAAATAAATTGTTTTAGATGTTTAATTAATGAATTAAATCCGTTAACACCTCCTGCTCGACTCTGGCGACTGTCTTGGGTTCGGGGCGTTACGAATAACTTAAAGTAAACTCTTAATATGCTTAACTGCATGTATTATGAATGTATGATAATTAGTTGTAATGATGGTATGAAAATCCATGAAATGTGTTAATAATAATGACATGATAATAAATGTCCCGCTTGAAGTCAAAAAGGGAGATTCGATGGATAAACCATGGCTTACATGACTTGGGATCCTGCATTTGTTGCAGAAAAGGATTTAGCCCGAACAGGTAGTATGTTGGTCTCAAATATAGAAAGGATCTAGCCGGATGGGTGTTCCTTGAATGATCGAGCCTCCCGAAGAATATATGTGCATTAAGGATTTAGCCCGGACGGGTAATCTGGTTAGGGTCTGAATTTAGCCTAGACTGGCAATTTAGATCCGAGCTCACTAAGGGTGTATGTCGCTATAAGGGATTTAGCCTGGACTGGTAATCTCAACATCACCATATGAGTTTGCGATATGGGGATTTAGCCTGGACTAGTAATCCCGCCATAAAATGTGAGGTTCGCGGGAGAGCATACATGAATTGATCATTCTTATGAATTGACGGTAAACGGATAATCCATCAGAATTTCCTAAAAACTCAACGGGATTAATATGATGTATATCAATGAAATGATGAATGATGAGCTTATCTAAGATAAATTACATGGTGCATTGTTATGCGACTAGCCTGATGATTGAGTGCATGTGTTAGGGAAACCATTCTATGCTTGTTGGTTTCATTGCCTAAAATGGTTGTATGCTAATTTCTCGGTAAGTTTACTTTCCAGTTATTCGAGCTTACTAAGCATGTAAATGCATACCCCTCTCTTTTCCCTGTCTTACAGAGCTCGAGGACTCGTAAAGATTAGAAGACGGTTGGAGAGTCAACACACTATCAACTAGTCCAGCTTTGGTATATAGACACATTTATTTTGTTCAATGGCATGTATAGGATTTTGAGTATTTTGTTATATGTGTCATTTGATTTGCCAAGATGAAGGCATGTAAAGATATACATATCTTTTTTTATATAGCCATGGGAATTGACTTAATTTGAAGTAGGCTATGACCTACAAATCTATGCATGTTTATGTTCATATGTGATGGCTTGGTTATAATTGGCAATGAGTTACAAGAATTAGCCAATCTTGAATGTGTCAAGGAGATATGGAAACCCTTAATACAAAAAGGGAATTAACCTAGAATGTATAAAACTGATGATATGAGGTCTTCATGGAATGAGGTTTATCAAGGTTTTATATAAGTATATAATTTGGCCTTATCACAAATTAAAGTAACCTATAAGTGTGATTGGGATAGAGGGTGACCAAAGGTTTGGAACATGGCCTAGCAAGGTCCACACAGGTAGACACACGGGCGTGTGTCTAGGTCGTGTGTGACACACGGCTCACCTCTATGGGTGTGTGGTATGGCCGTGTGTCCCCTGCACTTAAAATTTTAAGTCAGTATAGTGCACGGGCTAGACACACAGGCGTGTGTCTTGGTCGTGTGCCCCTAAATGTGTGCTGATGCCATAAACATAGAGTTACACGGGCTGAGGGCACGGCCGTGTCCCAAGCCACACGTGTAACATCCCGAAATAGGGCCTAAACAGAACAGTGGTTACGAAACCATAAATCTGAGGTAGAAAAATTTATTTTATTATTATTTTGAGGTTCATGATATGATTACATGATTGTGCGAAAATTTCGTGATGAAATTCTATGCATAAAGTGCTGAAGTTGAGGTTAGGGATTAAATCGAATAATTTGCAAACTTGCATTCTAGAAGTTTTTAGTATGAAATTGTTTTGGAATATTAATGAGGAGGTCTTAAATAGCAATTTAACCAATTTTAAGTTCATGGACAAAAATTAGGACATGGAAGGAATTTTTGAAAGTTTATTGAGGGGCATTTTGGTCATTTGAATATTAAATGAAATAAAATGGGAAAAATAACACAAAATGGTCATCTTTCTCATATGGTTGCTGCCGAATTTTTCTCTCTCCATAGCTAGGGTTTCTTCAATTTTCAAGCTCCATAGTAAGTGAGTCCAAGCCCCGTTTTTAATGTTCTTTACGTTTTCGGAGTCCCGGTAGCTCGATAAAGCTTATGCTAGCAATAATTTAAGTTAGGGTTCATATTTGGAAAAATACCCATAGGTGAAAAGTGTTTATTTTGATTTTTTATGATAGAATATGAGGTCTTAGATTATGTTAGACAACTTGTGCTACTCGGTTTTAGGTAAAAACGAGAAAAATGGCTTAATCGATAAAATACCTAATAGTCATAAGTGCATGTTAGAGTATGAATTTGATGCTGCCATAGAAGGGAAAAATGATCAGCATGTCATAAAACATAAGAAAATAGGTTGAAGTTTAATTTACGAGATTTGGGGTAAAAGTGTAAATATGCAAAAGTTTAGGGGTAAAAACATAATTTTTCCAAAGTTTGAGTAAAGGACTGTTTTGATAAATGTGAATATTGAATAAGTTAAATTTGCTATTATAGATCAAGAAGAACGAAATTCAGGAGTAGATCAGGGAAAAGAAAAAGTAAAGGACTAAATTGTAAAGTTTAGTCACATTTTGTATCGAGAGTAAGTTCTGATGAAATAAATGCAATATTCTTATATTCTTATATTATTATTGTTAATTTCCAGCATTTATATACTTATTTTTTTGAGAATATTTAAAGTCGAATTAAAGGCGAAGTAGCAGAGAAATAGCATTAGGAAGCCCCGTTTGAACCTTAGGAATATTAGGATATTGAGGTTGACAGGACAGGATAGAAATGAGCCATGTAAGTCCATATCAGATATAAGGCTTTGGAGGCAGGAATGAGCCATGTAAGCCCATATTATATATATAAATATGGCATTGGAGATAGGAATAATTCATGTAAGTCCATGTCGAAGACATGGCATTGGCAGAATATTGATAGACAGGAACGACCCTAGTATCCTTAGTATTCCGAGTGGTTCAACGGGTCATTGTAAATTTTAAATCATAGTGAATTATCAACAAAAAGGGAAGGTAGATTATATTTATGAATAGTGAAAGTTCAGGTAAGAAAGAAGGTAAGTGAGTAAAGAAGAAGGTAGAAAATGAGAAGTAAAGAAAGTTTATGAGGCTAGGTGACTTGATGTATATTTATTCATTATGTTGAATGTTGTAATTTATTTGCTTGTAAGTTTACTAAGCCTACTGCTTACTCTCTTATTTTCTTTTTCTTATAGTTTTTATCAAGCCGCTCGGGAATCGAAGGAAACGTCGGAGACCCGATCACACTATCGAAGAAATTACATTGGTATAGTTAGACGTTTCGTTTTGTGTATGGCATGTATAGGAACTTGGTTTCTTTTGATATGATATGATAAATGAATGATGTGTAAATATTTTCTAGTGATTAGCTAATAGAATGGCTGATGATATACATGTTTAATAGTATGTATGATTAAGTAGTAACTATCACATGAAAATTATGAAAAATGTGAAAGTAAATTAAAACGGATTCAAGTATTAGAAATAACGTGATTTTGAAAAATCACAAAAATTTGTAGAGACATGGTTTGATAGTGAATAATATATTAAATTAAAGATCATTGTGTCTATTTTTATATGGAATAAGCAAAGCAGGTAAAGGTTTTGTATTTTATAAGATATCAGAGTTTTAGTGAAATAGGGCCAGAGTAATTTCTGGATCCCCTGTTTCAACTTTAGAAATTCACCATAAATTTTATAAAAATAATTAGGTGGTGTACTTTATATGGTTATAATCCTTATTGAATTTATTTTTAATAGAAACAAACGGTATTGTCATATGAATTTTTTTTTCAAGGAGAAAAGTGGTTCGTAGTAAGTAGAGGTCAGTGTAGTCGAATTCTGAAACAGGAGTAACTTTAACTAATAAACTGTACTAATTGGCTCAACCAAAAATTCTAGAAAAAAATTAGTAAATATACTTGTGAGTCTATTTTGAGGGAAAATTTACAGAATTGGATTTCGAGTTTTGTAACTCGAGATATGAATTTTTAAGCAACCATGACGCAGAAAAATAGTTTATTCCGAAAATTAATATAAGTAGTTAGAATTGTTTAAAAAGGTAAAATAAGATTAGTAACACCTCAAGCTTAACTCCGATGACGGTTTCGGGCGTGGGGGAGTTACACTTATTGGTATTAGAGCAGGTTTAGTCGGTTCTCAGAATAGTTAGTGTGAGTAAAAGTCTAGCTATACATGCCATACCTGTATTTTGATAGTGTGACGACTCCTGACAATTTTTAAATATTTTGTTTTATAGTAATGGATCCCGAAAGCGAGCTGGTGATGGTGATGTAGAAAGTAATGCGCCGCTGCCCATGAAGGGCAGCGCCATCCGAGAATAGGCCGAGAATGATTAATCGAGGAGGAGTGACTCGAGAAGCTCTCTTCCAAGCTTTGAATGATTTGTTTGCCGAGTTCGTTGCACGAATCCGGCGATTAGACCTCCACCCCTCATGATTCTCAAAGCTACCCATGCAGCTCAAGCTTCCCGATCATAGGTACAAAGTGATAAAAGAAAAGCCACTAGTTGATAGAATCAAAAAACAGAGAGGCGTAAGAGTTACGAGCAACAAAGGATGATGATGCAGAAAAGAGCGTAATTTTGGTTAAAAATACTATCGAGTCTTTAACAAATTATCTTGTACACCCAAGGAATGTATGAAATGTGTAGTATCACTTCTTAGAGACTCAGCCTACCACTGGTGGAAAACACTTGTATCAATTGTACCAAAGGAGAGGGTCACTTGGGATTTCTTTTAGGAGGAATTTCGTAAAAAGTACATCAGTCAGAGGTTTATTGATCAGAAGAGAAAGGAATTCCTGGAATTGAAACAAGGTAATATGACGATGACCGATTATGAGCGCGAATTTGTCAGGCTTAGTAAATATGCTAGAGAATGTGTGTCCACAGAGGCTATCATGTGTAAAAGGTTTGAGGATGGGTTAAATGATGATATCCGACTGTCAGTGGGTGTCCTAGAAATAAAAGAGTTCGTTATTTTAGTTGAGAGAGCCTGTAAGGCAGAGGAGCTATTAAAAAGAAAAGGCAAAGTTGAGACAGAGACACAAGATACAAAGAAGAGACAGATGAGCAGGTCATTCCAAGCTACATCCAAAAGGCCAAAGGAGTTTTCTACCAGATCTAGTTTCTCAGCCAGGTATTCTAGTCAGAATAGAGGCAGCAGATTTAAGGATTCGAAGGCTCAGACCACCTCGACTGCGAGTGTAGGTAATGTTGGACAGGGTAGATCAGGGTGTCCACGGTGTGGTAGACTTCATTATGGTCCTTGTCGGGCAGGCAAAAATGTTTGTTATAAATGTGGTGCTCCAGATCATTTTGTACGAGAATGTCCAGAGGTAGCTAATCGAGAGATAACACTGAGTGCTAGATCCAGAAATGCTCCTACTAGAGGCAGATTACCGAGGCAACCGGGAGTAGGAGCAAGTAACAGAGGTACCTCAAGAGATTCATTTGTGAGACCGGATGCTAGAGCCCCTGCAAGGACTTATGCTATTCGTGACACGCCAAGAGGCATCCTTCCCGATGTGATTACTGGTACATTTTCTCTACATAATATTAATGTCATTGCTTTGATTGATCCGGGTTCAACTTATTCATATGTTTGCAAGAAATTGATGCCTAGTATAAGTATGCCTATAGAATCTACAAAATTTGTGATTAAAGTATCGAATCCATTAGGCAAGCATGTATTAGTAGATAAAGTATGTATAAATTATCCTTTGATGATTAGAGGCTGCTGTTTTCTGGCCAATCTCATGCTATTGCCATTTGATGAGTTTGATGTGATTCTTGGTATGGATTGGTTGACTACACATGATGTGATAGTGAATTGTGGGAAGAAATTCATTGAGTTGAAGTGTGAAAATGGTGAAATTATTCAGGTTAATTCAGAAGAGTCAGATAGTTCATTTTCCATAATTTTTGTTATGTCTGCTCAGAAATGTTTGAGAAAACGGTATGAAGCTTATCTTGCTTTTGTGTTGAGCACTAAAGATCCAGAATTGAAAATTGAATCAGTGCTTGTGGTATGTGAGTTTCCCGATGTGTTTCCGGAAGAACTACCAGGTTTGCCTTCTGTTAGAGAAGTTGAGTTTGGTATTGAGTTGATTCCAGGTACCACGCCCATTCCTATTGCTCCTTATAGAATGGCTCCATTGGAATTGAAAGAATTGAAAGCTCAGTTGCAGGAATTAACAGATAAAGGCTTTGGAAGACCCAGTAGTTCACCATGGGGTGCACCAGTGCTATTTGTGAAAAAAAAAAGACAGATCGATGAGATTGTGCATAGATTATCGGCAACTTAACAAGGTAACAGTAAAGAACAAGTATCCATTGCCTAGAATTGATGATATGTTTGATCAATTGAAGGGAGCTACTGTGTTTTCCAAGATAGATTTGAGATCCGAGATACTATCGATATGCGAGTTAAAGAGTCAGATGTCCTGAAGACTGCTTTCCGGACTAGGTATGGTCATTATGAGTTCCTTATGATGCCATTTGGCTTGACTAATGCTCCTGCCATTTTCATGGACTTAATGAACCGAATTTTCAGATCGTACCTGGATAAGTTTGTAGTTGTGTTCATTGATGATATTTTGATTTATTCCCATGATGAGACTGAGCATGCAGAGCATTTGAGAATAGTTTTACAGATTCTGAGAGATAATCAGTTGTATGCCAAGTTCAGCAAAAGTGAGTTCTGGTTACAAGAAGTTGGTTTTCTTGGACATATTGTCTCAGGTGAAGGTATTAAGGTTGATTCGAGCAAGATTTCAGCCATTGTTGATTGGAAGCCTCCTAGAAATGTATCAGAAGTTAGAAGTTTTCTTGGTCTTGCCGGATATTATAGACGATTTGTAGAGGATTTTCTATGGTAGCTACCCGGTGACAAGAAGATCGGCGCGAAAGGATGTCAAGTTTGAATGGATCTGAGAAGTGTCAATGAGTTTTGATAAGTTAAAAGCATTGTTGACTAAAGCTCCTGCTTTAGTACAACGAGAACTGTGTAAAGAGTTTGTGATTTGATGAATGCATCCATGGATGGACTTGGTTGTGTACTTATGCAGGAAGGGAAGGTAATCGCTTATGCCTCTAGACAGCTAAAGCCACATGAGAAGAACTATCTGACACATGATTTAGAGCTAGCTACCATTGTTTTTGCGCTGAAAATTTGGAGACATCATTTGTACGGTGAGAAGTGCCACATATTTACTGATCATAAAAGTTTGAAATATTTGATGACTCAAAAAGATTTGAATTTGAGGCAAAGAAGATGATTAGAGTTGATTAAAGATTATGATCTAGTGATCAATTATCACCCAAGTAAGGCAAACGTTGTTGCTGATGCTTTGAGTAGGAAATTTTTGTTTGCATTAAGAGCTTTGAACACTAGTCTAGCCTTATCAGATGATGGTTTTATCTTAGCTGAGTTGAGAGCCAAACCGATGTTTCTTGAAGAAATTTGTGAAGCTCAGAAAAATGACAGTAAGTTGTTAGCCAAAAGAGATCAGTGTGAGTCGGATATAGAGTCAGATTTTCAGATCAATTCTGACGGTTGTTTGATGTTCAGAGACAGGGTATGTGTACCGAAGAATGATGAGCTTATTCGAAAGATCTTACAGGAAGCACATAGTAGTTCTTTGTCTATTCATCCAGGTAGTACAAAGATGTATAATGATTTGAAGAAAATGTATTGGTGGGTAAGAATGAAAAGGGACATTTCAGAGTTTGTTTCTAGATGCTTGATCTGTCAGTGGGTAAAGGCCAAACATCAGGTACCTTCAGGTTTATTGCAGTCCGTGCTAGTCCCTGAGTGGAAATGGGATCGAATTACTATGGATTTTGTGACAGGATTACCGTTTACACCGAGAAAGAAAGATGCAGTATGGGAAGTGATTGAGAGAGTCGAACCATTAGCATATCGGTTAGCTTTGCCGATTGAGTTAGAGAAGATTCATAATGTATTTCATGTGTCTATGCTACGTCGTTATCGTTCAGATTCGTCACATGTGATTTCTCAGACAGAGGTTGAGATTCAGCCAGACATGACTTACGGTGAAGAACCAGTAAAGATTCTAGCTCGAGAGGTAAAGCAATTAAGGAACAAAAGTATTGCACTTGTGAAAGTACTATGGAATAGACATGGGGTAGACGAGGCTACATGGGAACCCGAAGAGGCTATGCGAAAACAGTACCCAAATCTCTTCACAGGTAAGATTTTCGGGGACAAAAATCCCTAAAGGGAGGAGAAATGTAAGATCCTGAAATAGGGCCTAAACGGAATAGTGGTTACGAAACCATAAATCCGAGGTAGAAAAATTTATTTTATTATTATTTTGAGGTTCATGATATGATTACATGATTGTGCGAAAATTTCGTGATGAAATTCTATGCATAAAGTGCTTTGGAATATTAATGAGGAGGTCTTAAATAACAATTTAACCAATTTTAAGTTCATGGACAAAAATTAGGACATGGAAGGAATTTTTGAAAGTTTAGTAAGGAGGGGCATTTTGGTCATTTGTATATTAAATGAAATAAAATGGGAAAAATAACAAAAAATGGTCATCTTTCTCATATGGTTGCTGCCGAATTTTTCTCTCTCCATAGCTAGGGTTTCTTCAATTTTCAAGCTCCATAGTAAGTGAGTCCAAGCCCCGTTTTTAATGTTCTTTACGTTTTCAGAGTCCCGGTAGCTCGATAAAGCTTATGCTAGCAATAATTTAAGTTAGGGTTCATATTTGGAAAAATACCCATAGGTGAAAAGTGTTTATTTTGATGTTTTATGATAGAATATGAGGTCTTAGATTATGTTAGACAACTTGTGCTACTCGGTTTTAGGTAAAAACGAGAAAAAGAGCTTAATCGGTAAAATACCTAATAGTCATAAGTGCATGTTAGAGTATGAATTTGATGCTGCCATAGAAGGGAAAAATGATCATCATGTCATAAAACATAAGAAAATAGGTTGAAGTTTAATTTACGAGATCTGGGGTAAAAGTTTAAATATGCAAAAGTTTAGGGGTAAAAATATAATTTCTCCAAAGTTTGAGTAAAGGACTGTTTTGATAAATGTGAATATTAAATAAGTTAAATTTGCTATTATAGATCAAGAAGAACGAAATTCGTGGAGTAGATCAGGGAAAAGAAAAAGTAAAGGACTAAATTGTAAAGTTTAGTCACATTTTGTATCGAGGTAAGTTTACAGTAAATAAATGCAATATTCTTATATTCTTATATTATTATTGTTAATTTCCAGCATTTATATACTTATTTTTTTGAGAATATTTAAAGTCGAATTAAAGGCGAAGTAGCAGAGAAAAAGCATTAGGAAGCCTCGTTTGAACCTTAGGAATATTAGGATATTGGGGTTGACAGGGCAGGATAGAAATGAGCCATGTAAGTCCATATCAGATATATGGCTTTGGAGACAGGAATGAGCCATGTAATCCCATATTATATATATAAATATGGCATTGGAGATAGGAATAATTCATGTAAGTCCATGTCGAAGACATGGCATTGGCAGAATATTGATAGACAGGAACGACCCTAGTATCCTTTGTATTCCGAGTGGTTCAACGGGTCATTGTATATGTTAAATCATAGTGAATTATCAGCAAAAAGGAAAGGTAGATTATATTTATGAATAGTGAAAGGTCAGGTAAGAAAGAAGGTAAGTGAGTAAAGAAGAAGGTAGAAAATGAGAAGTAAAGAAAGTTTATGAGGCTAGGTGACTTGATGTATATTTATTCATTATGTTGAATGTTGTAATTTATTTGCTTGTAAGCTTACTAAGCCTACTTCTTCCTCTCTTATTTTCTTTTTCTTATAGTTTTTATCAAGCCACTCGGGAATCGAAGGAAACGTCGGAGACCCGATCACACTATCGAAGAAATTACATTGGTATAGTTAGACGTTTCGTTTTGTGTATGGCATGTATAGGAACTTGGTTTCTTTTGATATGATATGATCAATGAATGATGTGTAAATATTTGCTAGTGATTAGCTAATAGAATGGCTGATGATATACATGTTTAATAGTATGTTGATTAAGTAGTAACTATCACATGAAAATTATGAAAAATGTGAAAGTAACGTAAAACAGATTCAAGTATCAGAAATAACGTGATTTTGAAAAATCACAAAAAATTGTAGAGACATGGTTTGATAGTGAATAATATATGAAATTGAAGCTCATTGTGTCTGTTTTCATAAGGAATAAGCAAAGCAGGTAAAGGTTTTGTATTTTATAAGATATCTGAGTTTTAGTGAAATAGGGCCAGAGCGATTTCTGTGTCCCCTGTTTCAACTTTAGAAATTCACCATAAATTTTATAAAAATAATAAGGTGGTTTACTTTATATGGTTAGAATCCTTATTGAATCTAGTTTTAATAGAAACATATGGTATTGTCATATTAATTTTTTTTTACAAGGAGAAAAGTGGTTCGTAGTAAGTAGAGGTCAGTGTAGTCAAATTCTGAAACAGGAGTAACTTTAACTAATAAACTGTACTAATTGGCTCAACCAAAAATTCTAGAAAAAAATTAGTAAATATATTTATGAGTCTATTTTCAGGGAAAATTTATAGAATTGGATTTTGAGTTTCGTAACTTGAGATATGAATTTTTAAGCAACCATGACGCAGAAAAATAGTTTATTCCGAAAATTAATATAAGTAGCTAGAATTGTTTAAAAAGGTAAAATAAGATTAGTAACACCTCAAGCTTAACTCCGATGACGGTTTCGGGCGTGGGGGCGTTACAACACGGGTGTGTGTGACCATACGGCCCCACCCACATGGGCTTGTGACTCTCAAAGGCAAGAAAATTTATTAAGTTGCCTAAAATCTATCAAATGTTTTCGGTTTTGTCTCGAACCACCTTGATGCATGTTTTAGGCCTCGAGGGCCTGTATAAGGGACAGTTTGTACGTTTTTGAAAGGTTTTAAATTTTGGGCGAAATTTGGTAAGCTGGTTTTGTATGTCGTGAAAGTTTAAGCCCGGTAACGTCTCGAACCTTGTCCCGACATGAGATACAGGTGAGGGGTGTTAGATTTAGTGGTATCAGAGCTACGGTTTAGTCAGTTCTAGGACTATCGTAGAGTATTGAGGTTCGCTATACATGCCATTATATGAACGTTGATAGTGTGATATCTCCTAACTGTTCAAATTGTTTGTGAATATAGTAAATGTCTTCCAATCAAGCACAAGATGAGTCTGATGGAGCCAAGAGCCATGCTCCAGCTTTCGTACGATGAGCTGTTTCTAGTAGTAGTAGAAGGTTTATGTTTGAAGGCCAGGAAGAGGCTCGAGCCGTCTTCTTTAACATGATGGACTAATGGTTAAAGGATTATTTGAGGAATTGCCCCAACATACCATGACCTCCCGCACCCCCTAACCCACCTGATGAGGATTTTCCACGAGGTATGACACCGATAAGAATTGGTAAGGCCTTTGTAGATAAGCTTAGAAAGTATGGGGCTGAGGAATTTAGAGCTAAAATCAAGGATGATGCTAAAAGAGTCGAGTTTTGGCTTGAGAATACTACACAGGTACTAGATGAATTATAATGCACACCCGAAGAGTGCTTAAAGTGTGCTATGTATCTCCTGAAGGATATGGCATACCACTGGTGGAAGACTGTATCTTCAGTGGTACCAAAGGAAAATATCACTTGGGAATTCTTCCAAGCAAAGTTTAGAAAGAAATACATCAGTCAAAGGTTCTTAGACTCGAAGCGAAAGGAGTTCCTGGAACTCAAATAAGGGAATAAGACTATATCAGAATATGAAAGGGAGTTTGTAAGGCTATGTAACACCCCTTACCTGAGACCGTCGCCGGAGTCGAGCACGAGGCGTTACAGGACTTAGCTTACTAATTCAGGGCATAAAAAATTGCTTTTAAAATTAATTTAGTTTCATTCATTCAATATGTCCCTAAAAAGGGTCCTCGAGACCCTAAAACATGGAATTTAAGCGGTTCGGGAACAAACCGGACTCAATAAAATTTTTCTTATCACTTAAACAAATCAAAACAATTTATTTCATCTTTTATAAATAAATTGTCCATCTGCATCATAGTCACTAAATAAATCATAACTGTTGTTATGAAACTCAAAATCCAAATTCGTAAATTTTCTCTGAAACTAGGTTCATATATATTCTTACTAAATTTCTTTCAGAATTTTTGGTCTAGCCAATTAGTATAGTTTATTAGTTAAAGTTTCCCTCATTTCAGTGTTCGGCTGCTCTGACCTCTGTTCACTACGAATTAATTTTATCCCTGTACAGAATTCAAATAACCATGTTGTTTATTTATTTTAAAAGTAAACTTAATAAGGAATCTATAAATATAAAGTATAACTCATAATTATTTTTGTACAATTTTTAGTGAATTTCTAAAATCAGAATAGGGGATTCAGAAATCACTCTGACCCTGTCTCACCAAAATTTAAATATCTCATAAAATACAACTCTTTTATTTACTTTGTTTCTTTCATATGAAAAATATACTCAATAAGATTTAATTCTATATCTCATTCACTATCTAAATCCATTTTTACTATTTTTAGTGATTTTCCAAATTCAATTCATTACTGCTAACTGATACTATTTTAAAGCTAATTTCACCTTTTTCATGATTTCCATGGAATAACTAGCATTTAGGCATACATAACACCAAACATGTCCTTTATTAGTCATTCCAATAGCTAATCATTATCAAGCATTTATATACCATTCATTAGCCATATCATAAGATCATACACACAAAATGACTACGATGCTATACATGCCATACTCAAAATGAAACGTCTAGCTATACCAAAATAATCCTTGTGATAGTGTGCCCGGACCTCCGACGTACTTTACGATCCCCAAGTTAGCTTGACAAAACTATAAAAAGAAGTAAAATAAAGGGGGTAAGCATTAAGTTAGTAAGTTTGCATGCAAATAAATAACAACATTCATAAGAATTATTTTACTACTTGGCATGATACTACTTAATGCAACTTCATTAATTGTCATAGACATATTTTAAACTTCTTCACTTACTCACTTATTAAATACTTACTTACTTAATCAAATTTATTAATACATTTTGCTTAACTTTTTCCTTATCAAGCAGACATGAACATTATATACTTACCTTTGCTCTTCTAACATGAACTTGTCTTACCTTTTTAGCATAACTCGTCTTTCCTTACCTTACCTTGATATTCTCTTTAAATTTTTCCCATTGAACCAATTGGAATACTAAGGATACACGGGTACCTTACCATTGCCATGACTTGTCATGGTCTTACGTAGTATCCTTTTGAAACTTACCATTGCCATGTCTTGACATGGTCTTACATGGTATCATTGCCTTATGTACTCACCAATGCCATGCCTTGGCATGGTCTTACATGGGACCTTTGCCTTATAGTAACTTATCAATGCCATGTCTTGACATGGTCTTACATGATTTCCTTGCCTTAGAAACCTTACCAATTGGCATGCCTTGACATGGTCTTACATGGTATCCTTAAACCCTAATGTCATGACATTTGTATCCTACACATTCTAAAGTTCAACCGGGCCTTTTTGAAATTACTTCTCCGTCAATTCATGCTTGAGTCTTCTTTGAATAATTTCATAAAATAAATATACACATGCTGGAAATTAACAACATTAACATAAAATAATAGAATATTTCATTTATTTACAGCAAACTTACCTCGAAACAAAATACGATCAACTATATCGATTTAGTCCACTATCCTTTTCTTTCCCCAGTCTAACTCTGGATTTCGTTCTTCTTGATCTATAATAAATAATTTAGCTTATTTAATACTCACATTTATTAAAACAGTCCTTGACTCAAACTTTGGCTAAATTACTTTTACCCCTAAAGTTTTACATATTTATACTTTTTCCCCAAGGCCCGGAAATTAAACTTCATCCTATTTTCTTATGTTTTATGATATGCTGATCATTTTTCCCTTCTATGGAAACATAAAATTCTCACTCTAACATGTACTTATGAACATTAGGTATTTTTACCGATTATGTCGTTTTACTCATTTTCACGTAAAATCGCTTAGCAAAAGTTGTTTAACACAATTTCAAGCTTCATATTCTACCATAAAACATCAAAATAAACACATTTCACCCATGGGTATTTTTCAAAATATAAAACCTAGGTTAAATTATTGCTAGAATAAGCTTAATCAAGTTACCGGGACTCCAAAAACGTAAAGAACATTAAAAACGGGGCTAAAATGGACTTACAATTGAGCTTGGAAGCTTGAAAAACCCTGGCTATGTCTTCCTCATGTGAAATTCGGCCAAGGGGTTGAAGATGGATAAATATTGGCTTTTAGTTTTGTTTTTAATTCATTTTAATAACTAAATGACCAAAATGCCCTTAATTAAAAACTATGGTGTTTTATCTTCCTTTAGGTTTAGTATAATGGTCTAATTATTATCCAAGGACCCCCACTTTAAAAACCCATTACTCACAAGTACTTAGTACCTTTGTGAACTAGAACACATATTTTACAACTTTTGCAATTTAGTCCTAGATACCGAATTGAACCCTCCATCGATAAAATTTCTAAACGAAATTTTCACACAATCATGAAATCATGCCATAGACCTTAAAATGATAATAAAATAAATTTTTATACCTTGGATTTGTGGTTTCGTAACCACTATTCCGTTTAGGCCCTATTTCGGGATGTTACAGGCTAAGTCAGTATGCAATTGAATGGGTTCAAACCGAGTCAGAAATGTGTAAATGCTTTGAAGAAGGTCTGAATGAAGAAATCAAGTTGTTGACTGGGATTCTTGAAATATGGGTGTTCACCGTATTAGCTGATCGGGCCGAGAAGGCCGAGGAGCTCAATAATGAAAGAAAGCAAGCGAAGAGAGAGGCTCAAGTTTCGGGCAAGAGATCCAGTGGTAAGATGCTCTCATTTCCCAAAAAGAAATCAATAAGTCAATATTAATGCTCCACCTCATCAGTAGGACATTCAGGTAAAGCGAGAGGCTCCAAACGACGCAATCAGAAGTCTTCTTCCCCAATAGTGACTAGTGTGGGGAGTGTAGATGACCAAAAGATGAAGTGTAAGAGCTGCAAAAAATTTCACTTCGGAGAGTGTCGGATGAAGAGCGGTGCATGTTACAGATGTGGTTCTCTTGACCACTTTCTCAGGGATTGCCCAGAGCGAATCGAAAAAGAAGTGGAAGTAGCCCCGAAGTCGAGTGCTCCTATTGCACGAGGTAGACCTTCGAGGTATCCTGGAAGTGCGAGTGGCAGTTGAGTTACAGCCAAAGACACTGCAAAGTCAGAGGCTTGAGCATCGGCAAGAACGTATGCAATACACACTCGAGAGGAAGCCTCTGCTCCTGACGTCATCACGGGTAATTTTTCTCTTTTCAATACATGTGTTGTGGCCTTAATTGATCTGGGGTCGACGCATTCATACATTTGCATGAGATTGGTGTCTAATATGAACTGTAACACCCATAACCCACATCTGTTTTCGGAATAAGGTTACGAGGTATTATTGATCAAAATATAATTTAGATCCACTTCAAGTATTGAATGACTAATAAAAATTTGTATAACTTAATTACCAAACTACAATTCATGGTTATAAATAATCCCAGGGTTTTATATCCAACAGTGTTAATAAAGATATACATGTAGTCACATAACTCATAAGCAAACATAAGCATATGCGCATATCCAAGTTAATATCATTATTACAATCCATTATTTCATACATGGTCATATAATCAACCGAATTAAAACACAAATCATTTTGTCCATATCATAGTTGGCACAATAAGCATACTCATTCTATGACTAAGTTGGTTTATAATCTAAATGGTTAACTAACCGGGTTTAAAGCTTGTCTAAACAATATCATTTCCCTATCATCAGTTTAGCTAACAAATCAACCATGAAATCAAAATCCAATTCAAACATTTACAATCATGACATAAGCACATATATATACTATTCAATTTATCTAAATTGTGCCAAATTTATTAAGACATTACTTTCAACCACGCTTCAAATTTCATTATGGGCATATATTAATATACAAGGACATAATATATTTATTCATTTTCTATCCTAAATATGCGCATAAGTAAAAACATCAATTGAACCATTAACCAAATCAATACAATCAATATCCAAGTATACACTTCCTTTTCATTTTCACTATCATTAGCAGGGTAATACTATTATATATTATCACCATATATAATGCATTAGTCATCAGCCAAAATATTTATTAATGGACATTAATAAATGTTGATAACTTTCACTTAAATCATATATTCAAACCCAGCCAAACAAATAAATTTAACTACATGTGTGTATATATATTCGGCCTTCATTTCTAAACATATAATAAAGCTTTATGTCACACTACTAATCACAACCGTTATCCATGATATAAAAGGTTTTAAATTCTTCATTTATAATATCACTTTGCTGAGATAATTTAATCATATTACCATGTACACATTCAACACCTCACATATATGTAACATGCGTATCATTCAACTAATATAGGAAATAACCTAACCCAACTAACATACATCTTAACTTAAGATCAAAATACATTTCTAGCCTTAACAAAACAAGCCGAACGTTTTACATATATACTTATACAATTTAGCCGAATCAACCAAACCATTTTCAATGCACACGACATACATAAACTTACCCAAAATTTCATATGCCTACGTAACATATTAACCCTAATGAGTTCATGCCATATTCATACAAGACGAAGTCCAAGCAAAGTAATGACCACATCCAAAACATAACCAAATTCAACTTAGGAATTTAGCCATTTTCGTATGGCTTGTATATACATTCATTTCCAAATAACAACTTCAAAACCAGCCTATACATGCAATAATTTAAGTTTAGTTTAAAGGTACCAAAGCAGTAAATAGTGTGATGAACTTGGCTGACGATCCCCAAACTTGTAGCTTGACTTCAAAATCTATAAAACAAAATAGACATAACACAAAGAGTAAGCTCTCAAAGTTTAAGTCATAAGCAAATCAACAACTGAATGATTTATTCAACTTAACTAATTTAAACTAGAATTATTACATCAATTTATATTCATTTCTAGGCACGAATACATCCATGTTACTTATATATAATCATATTCATTTATATACAATCATATATTTACTTTGTCCGAACGCTTGTAAGATCACAATTTACAAATCATTATTTAGTTTTCAAGGCCGAATAATCACTAGGTTCTTAGTTCATATACTCTTACATACATAAACTCAAAGATCATAGTATAGTCTCATGTACTTATATTAATCACATGACCGAATGCACATAAGTTCACATATACAAAATTTACACTTATTCAATAATGTATAATAGACCGAATACACTTACCTTATTTTTTTGTTAATAATCAAACTAACTCATACCTGCCATTTAGCTCATTTTACACAATTCGCACACAATTACCTTTGTCCGATGAACCATTCGGAATCTGATAGGACACTTGGATTATCACATATATCGTACAATGCCAACGTCCCAGACATGTTCTTACATGTAGCCACATATCGATGCCACTGTCCCAGACAGGGTCTTACTCGTAAACACATATTGAAAACAAAAATTGATGCCATGGACTTACTCGCACACATATATCGGAATCCTATGTCATGACATATGTATCCAAGCTATTCCTAAGGTTCATACGGGGCTTTCAGATGTCGTAACTCGGTCGAATCGAGCTCGGAAGTGTAGTAGCCACATTTAATCATATTCAGCCAACATATATTTAATTTCGAACATTTCATAACAGAATATAAACATAACAATTAATTACAAATAAACACGTCTATTTTCTTATAAACTTACCTCGGATGTCGTAAAACAGGATGAGGCTACTAGTCGACAACTTTCGTTTTTCCCCGGTCCAAATCCGATTTCTTAGGTTCTTGATCTAAAAAAATTCAAATTAAGCTCGTTCAAACATATACTCATTCAATTTAGTCCAAAAACACATAAATAGGAAAATTACCATTTACCCCTAACATTTACAATTTTTACAATTTAGTCCCTATTGCACAAAACACAAAACACACCAAATTTCTTCACACCCAAGCTAGGCCGAATATTAACCATGTCTATACTAGCCCGTATAATTCATAAATTTCACATTTTAGTCCCCCAAATTATTATTTTTGTAATTAAGTCCTAACTACTCAAAATCATCAAAAATTCCAATACAAAATATGTTAATCTAAAACATATCTTTCAGTTTTCATCATTAAACAACAAAAATCACAAGCTATCAACAATGGCACAACTTAAAGTATTCATCAAAATAAAAAATTAAAGCATGAGTCTTGAAGATTACTAAGCAACGATTTCAAAAACGTAGAAATTATCAAAAACCGAACAAAAACGAACCTTGATTGAGCTAAATAGATGGCCGAACCCTAGTTTGGATGTTTTTCTCTTAGTTTCGACAATTAGGAATGAAAATGATGAATATATTTTGTTATAATGTTATAATATGTTATATTATAACATTATATTTCATTTCCCATTTTGCCCTTAATGAAATAATAATAGAATTTTATAACTTATGCCTAAAACCGTCCATACAACATGCTAATGGCACAATTACAACATAAAGACATCATATTAAAAAGACATTAACAATTCGGTCCTCACACATTAAACTATCAAATTTTCATTTTACACGATTAAGCCCTATTATATAATCGGACACCTAAATGTCAAAATTAATTCACGAAAATTTCACAGATATAAATTCACACAAAATAAACACAGAAAATAATTTTAAAATATTTTTCTGACTTGGATTCATGGTCCTAAAACCACCATTCTGATTAGGGTCTAAATCGGGCTGTTACAACTCTCCCCCTTAGGGATTTTCGTCTGGTTCCCACGTTGCTTCTTCAACTCCATGCTTATGCCACAATACTTTAACTAATGAAATTTTCTTATTCTGCAACTCTTTAACCTCTCGAGCCAAAATGCGAGTTCTTCTTCATAGGTCATATCAGGCCCAATTTCAATCTCAGATGGACTTATCACATGTGAAGGATCAGATCGATACCTCCAAAGCATCGAAACATGGAATACATTGTGTCTTTTCTAGCTTAGGTGGCAACAATAGTCTGTAAGCAACTGGCCCAATACGCTCTATTACCTCATACGGCCCAATAAATCTTGGGCTCAATTTACCTTTACGACCAAATCTAAGTATTTTCTTCCACGGTGAGCTTTCAAGAAAACTTTATCTCCGATCTGAAACTCTATATCTTTGTGTTTCAAGTCCGCATAAGATTTCTGATGATCTGATGCTGCTTTCAAACTTTCACGGATCACTTTCACCTTCTGTTCAATTTCTCTGATCAAGTTAACCCCGTGTATCTTATTTTCACTAAGCTCAATCCAGTACAATGGTGTGTGTCATTTACAACCATACAAAGCCTCATAAGGTGCCATTTTGATACTCGTTTGATAGCTGTTATTATACGCAAATTCAATCAGAGGTAGGTATCGTTCCCACGTACCTTCAAACTCGAGAATGCAACATCTCAACATATCCTCAAGTATCTAAATGATTCGCTCAGATTGGCCATCTATTTGTGGATGGAAAGCAGTACTAAAATTTAATTTCGTACCTAGTGTATCTTGCAGTTTCTTCTAAAACCGCGATGTAAACCTTGGATCTCTATCTGAAACAATAGATATATGCACACAATGTAATCTCAAAATTTGAGAAACATACAATTCAGCCAGTTTATCAAGTGAGTAATCTGTACGTATCAGGATAAAATGAGCCAATTTAGTCAATCTATCAACAAAAACCCAGATTTCATCTTTCTTGCTCGGTGTTAATGGTAAACCAGATACAAAATCCATCGTAACTCTATCCCATTTCCACTCAGGTATCATGATAGGCTGAAGTAATCCTGAAGGCACCTGATGTTTAGCTTTTACTTGTTGAAAGACTAAACATTTTGCAACAAAGTCAGAAATGTCTTGCTTCATACCATGCCACCAGTAAAGTTGTTTCAGATCATTATACATCTTTGTACTACCTAAATGAATAGATAATCGACTGTTGTGAGCCTCATTCAAAATCATCTAAATCATCTCTGAATTCTTCGAAACACATATTCAGTCTCTAAACCTCAAATAGTCATCAACATCAACTCTGAACTCTGAATCAACATCTGTCTCACACTAAGCTCGTTTTGCAATCGATTCATTATCAACCTTCTGGGCGTTATATATTTGTTGACCAAATAACGGTCTAGCTTTCAATTCAGCCACTATTGGACCATCATCAGACATGGCCAAATGTATATTCATTATACGTAAAGCAAATAGTGATTTTTGGCTTAAAGCATCAGTAACAACGTTAACCTTTCCCGGGTGATAATCAATCACAAGCTTATAGTCTTTTAGTAATTCTAACCATCGTCGTTGTCTCAAATTCAGATCCTTCTGAGTCATCAAGTATTTCAGGCTTTTATGATCTGAATAGACATGACATTTGTCACCAAATAGATAGTGATGCCAAATTTTCAACGCAAACACAATTGCTACCAGTTCCAGGTCTGTGTCAGATAATTCCTTTCATGCGATTTCAACTGTCTCGAGGCATAAGCTATAACCTTGCCTTCCTGCATCAGAACACAGCCCAAACCATTCAAAGATGCATCACTATAAATTACGAATTCTTTACCCGATTCTGGCTGAACTAGTACTGGAGCTTCAGTCAAAAGGGCTTTCAACTGATTAAAGCTTTTCTAACACTTCTCTGACCACTTGAACTTAACATCTTTCCGCAGTAGCTTTGTCATCGGAGTTGCAATCATAGAGAAACCTTTCACAAACCGTTTGTAATAACCAGCAAGTCCCAAAAAGCTTCGAACTTTAAAAACATTCTTCGGAGGTTTCCAATCCAGTATAGCTGAAATTTTGCTCGGATCCACCCGAATACCTTATGCTGATACCACATGGCCTAGAAAACTAACTTCATTTAACCAGAACTCACATTTACTGAATTTCACATACAACTATTTATCTCGCAAGTTCTGCAACACAAGTCTCAAATGTTCGGCATGTTCAGCTTCATCTCGAGAGTAGATCGAAATGTCATCTATAAACACAACAACGAACCGATCCAGGTACATTCTGAAGATCCGATTCATCAAATCCATGAAAACGACAGGCGCGTTAGTGAGTCCGAAAGGCATAACCAGAAACTCATAGTGTCTGTACCTCGTTCTGAAAGCAGTCTTTGGCACATCTGAATCTTTAACTCGCAACTGATAGTAGCCTGATCTCAAATCTATCTTCGAAAATACTGTAGCCCCTTTCAATTGGTCAAACAGGTCATCAATCTGTGACAACGGATACTTATTCTTTATAGTCACCTTATTAAGTTGTTTGTATTCAATGCACATTCTCATAGTTCCATCTTTTTTTTTCACAAACAACACAGGTGTACCCCACGGAGAGAAACTTGGTCGCGTGAAACCTCTACCTGTCAATTCTTGCAACTGAGCTTTCAATTCTTTTAATTCTGTAGGTGTCATTCTGTATGGAGCTATGGATATCAGAGTCATCCCAGGCACTAACTCAATACCAAACTCTACTTCCCGAATAGGTGGCAAACCTGATAATTCTTCAGGAAACACATCTGGATACTCACATACAATAGGTACTGATTCAATATTTCTTTTAGCCGCTTTACTGTCGAGCACACAGGAAAAATAAGCTTCACCCCCTTTTCTCACATATTTTTGAGCTAACATCGAAGAAATCATTGCTGGTAATCCATACAAATCACTAGATTCAATCCAAAAAACATCATCATTCTGCTCCGTAAATCAATGGTCTTCCTTTTTCAATTTACAACAGCATCATGTAAAGCCAACCAGTCCATACCTAGAATTATGTTGAACTCATCAAATGGCAGCAACATCAAATCGGCCAGAAAACACAGATCTCGAACCATCAAGGAACAATTTTTACACACCTTATCAACCATAACACACCAGCCCAGGGGGTTTGACACTCTAACCACAAACTCAGTAGACTTAATAGGCAGAGTCTTGCTGAATATTAATGTCTCACATACATAAGAATGAGTAGAACTACGATCAATCAATGTAATTACATTGGTATCATAAAGAGTGAATGTACCAGTAATAACATCTGGGGATGAAGCCTCCACTCGTGCACATATAGCATAGGCTCTGGCAGGTGCACGAGCCTCAGATCTGAATGCCGTATCTTTAGTCCCTCTCTGACTACCACTTACATTACCAGGATTTCTGGGTGGTCTACCTCGAGCTACAGTGTTATCCGATCTCTTATTCTACACTGGATTTTCTTTAGCTAACATTGGGCATTCAGCTAACATTGGGCAGTCTTGAATATAATGATATGTCGATCCACATTTAAAATAGGCCCAATCATGCAACCTGCAACTGCCGGGGTGTCGTTTACCATAGTGTTTACACCCAGCCTGATTGGATCTGACATTACCCACACTCGCCACTAAGGTAGCTCTCGAGCTCACCGGTGCTCTATTCTGATCCCATCTGGAGTACCCTGAAGTGGCTTTAGAACGGCTAAAATCATCTCAAAACTTCATTAGTACCGACTGAACTAACATGTTGAATGATTTCTTATGCGAGTCTCTAGCTTCAAAATCAGCTTTCTTTTTCTCTTTCCCGAGCTCCTCAGCTTTACAATCTCGCTCAACAAGTACCACAAATTCTTTTATCTCAAGTATGCCAACTAACAGCTTAATGTCTTCATTCAGCCCATCTTCAAATCTTTTAGACATTATGGCTTCAGTAGAAACACACTCCCAAGCATACCGACTAAGTCTCACAAATTTTCGCTCGTACTCTGTCACAGTCATCTGACCTTGTTTCAGTTCCAGAAATTCTTTATGCTTCTAGTCAATAAATCTCTGGCTAATATACTTCTTATAGAACTCAGCCTAGAAGAATTCCCAAGTCACCTGATCTCTCGAAATTACTGATACTAGGGTATTCCACCAGTGGTATGCTGTGTCTCGAAGTAGGGATATAGCACATTTCAAACATTCATCGGGAGTATAGGACAGCTCATCAAACACACGGATGGTATTATCAAGCCAAAACTCAGCCCGCTCAGCGACATCTTCATCAGTGGCTTTAAACTCTTCAGCCTCACGTTTTCTAATTTTATCGATAGGTGGTCTATTCAATCACAACGGATCACTTACTTGAGGTATAGCAGGCATCGAAGATAGATTAATCAGGGGTAGAGGTTGTTGTGCAGCCAGGTTAGTTCGAATATATTGAGTGAACCAGTCATTCATCATTTGGTAGAAGGCTTGTTTAGCCTCACTTTCTGGATTACTCGAGGCCGGTCGAGAATCAGCCTGTGCTGTCCCTTGCGCAGGTGCAGGTGCTACACTCTCGACATCATTAGCTACGTCTCTATCGGGATCCATTGCTATATAAAAACACACTTCAAATGTCAGAAGTCATCACACTATCACAATATATAATTACGGCATGTATAGCTAAACTCACACACGCTATGTTAGTCCTAGAACTGACTAAACCGTAGCTTTAATACCAATAAAATGTAACACATGTAACCTACATTTAGTGTCGAAATAGGGTTATGAGGTATTTCCGACCAAAATATAATTTAGATCCACTTCGAATATTGAATGACTAATAAAAATTTGTATAACTTAATTACCAAACTACAATTCATGGTTATAAATAATCCCAAGGTTTTATATCCAACAGTGTTAATAAAGATATACATGTAGTCACATAACTCATAAGCAAACATAAGCATATGCGCATATCCAAGTTAATATCATTATTACAATCCATTATTTCATACATGGTCATATAATCAACCGAATTAAAACACAAATCATTTTTTCCATATCATAGTTGGCACAATAAGCACACTCATTCTATGACTAAGTTGGTTTATAATCTAAATGGTTAACTAACTGGGTTTAAAGCTTGTCTAAACATTATCATTTCCCTATCATCAGTTTGGCTAACAAATAAACCATGAAATCAAAATCCAATTCAAACATTTACAACCATGACATAAGCACATATATATATACTTCCCAATTTATCTAAATTGTACCGAATTTATTAAGACATCACTTTCAACCACGTTTCAATTTTCATTATGGGCATATATTAATATACAATGACATAATATATTTATTCATTTTCTATCCTAAATATGCGCATAAGTAAAAACATCAATTGAACCATTAACCAAATCAATACAATCAATATCTAAGTATACACTTCCTTTTCATTTTCACTATCATTAGCCGGGCAATACTATTATATATTATCACCATATATAATCCATTAGTCATCAGCCAAAATATTTATTAATGGACATTAATAACTTTTGATAACTTTTACTTAAATCATATATTTATATACAATCATATATCCATTTTGTCTGAACGCTTGTAAGATCACAATTTACAAATCATTATTTAGTTTTCAGGGCCGAATAATCACTAGGTTCTTAGTTCATATACTCTTACATACATAAACTCAAATATCATAGCATAGTCCCATGTACTTATATTAATCACAGGACCGAATGCACATAAGTTCACATATACAAAATTTACACTTATTCAATAATGTACAATAGGCCGAATACACTTACCTTATTTTTTTGTTAATAATCAAAGTAACTCATACCTGGCCATTTAGCTCATTTTACACAATCCATACACAATTACCTTTGCTTGATGAACCATTCAGAATTGGATAGTACACTCGGATTATCACATATATTGTATAATGCACACGTCCCAGACGTGGTCTTACATGTAGCCACATATCGATGCCACTGTCCCAAATAGGGTCTTACTTATAAACACATATCGAAAACAAAAATCAATGCCATGGACTTACTCGCACACATATATCAGAATCCTATGTCATGACATATGTATCCTAGCTATTCCTAAGGTTCATACGGGGCTTTCAGATGTCGTAACTCGGTCGAATCGAGCTCGGAAGTGTAGTAGCCACATTTAATCATATTCAGCCAACATATATTTAATTTCGAACATTTCATAACAGAATATAAACATAACAATTAATTACAAATAAACACGTCTATTTTCTTATAAACTTACCACGGATGTCGTAAAACGGGACGAGGCTACTAGTCAACAACTTTCGTTTTTCCCCGGTCCAAATCTGATTTCTTTGGTTTTGGATATAAACATATTGAAATTAAGCTCATTCAGACATATATTCATTCAATTTAGTCCAAAAACAAATAAATAGGAAAATTACCATTTTACCCCTAACATTTACAATTTTTACAATTTAGTCCCTATTGCACAAAACACAAAATACACCAAATTTCTCCATACCCAAGCTAGGCCGAATATTACCCATGTCTATACAAGCCCATATAATTCATAAATTTTACATTTTAGACACTAAAATTATATTTTTGCAATTATGTCCTAACTACTCAAAATCATCCAAAATTCCAATACAAAATATGTTAATCTAAAACTTATCTTTCATTTTTCATCATTAAACAACAAAAATCACAAGCTATCAACAATGGCACAACTCAAAATATTCATAAATATCAAAATTTAAAGCATGGGTCTTGAACAAAAACGTAGAAATTATAAAAAATCGAACAAAAACGAACCTTGATTGAGCTAAATAGATGGCCGAACCCTAGCTTGGATGTTTTTCTCTTAGTTTCAGCATTTAGGAATGAAAATGATGAATATATTTTGTTATAATGTTATAATATGTTATATTATAACATTATATTTCATTTCCCATTTTAATAGAATTTTGTAACTTATGCCTAAAACCATCCATACAACATGTTAATGGCACAATTACAACATAAAGACTTCATATTAAAAAGACATTAATAATTCGGTCCTCACACATTAAACTATCAAATTTTTATTTTATGCGATTAAGTCCTATTATTTAATCGGACACCTAAACGACAAAATTAATTCACAAAAATTTCACAGATATAAATTTACACAAAATAAACACAAAAAATAATTTTAAAATATTTTTCTAACTCAGATTCGTGGTCCCGAAACCACCATTCCGATTAGGGTCTAAATCGAGCTGTTACATGAACATACCCGTTGAACCTACGAAATTTATTATTAGAGTGTCAAACCCACTAGGCAAATCAGTCCTGGTTGATAAAGTCTGTAAGAATTATCCTTTGACGATTCAGGGTTATTGCTTTCCGGCTAACCTTATGTTGTTACCTTTTAATGAGTATGATGTAATACTTGGTATGGATTGGTTAGACCTGCATGATGTAATTGTGAACTACGGTAGCAAGTATATTGAATTGAAATGCCTAGATGGTGAGATTCTACAGGTTGATTCGAGAGAATTGGGTACGTCGCCGGTTGTAGTCACGATAACCGTTGTTCAGAAATATATGAGAAAAGGGTATGAAGCCTACCTTGCTTTTGTATTGAACACTAAAGAAACAGAGTTAAAGATTGAGTCGTGCCAATAGTATGTGCATATCCAGACGTATTCCTGGAAGAATTACCCGGGTTACCTCCTAAAAGAGATAGATTTTGGTATTGAATTGATGCAGGAACAGCTCCCATTTCTATTATTCCGTACAGGATGGTGCCAACCGAGCTGAAAGAGTTAAAAGCACAATTGCAAGAGCTAACGGATAAAGGTTTTGCAAGGCCAAGTTTTTCACCTTGGGGCGCCCCCGTATTGTTTGTAAAGAAGAAAGACGGTTCGATGAGGCTATGAATAGATTATTGCCAACTGAACAAGGTAACAACCAAGAATAAGTATCCTTTGCCAAGGATTGATAATTTGTTAGACCAATTGAGAGGAGCTGCCATATTTTCTAATATAGATCTGAGGTTCGGCTATTATCAGCTACGAGTTAAAGAATCGGATGTGCCTAAGACAACTTTCAGAACAAGGTATGGCCATTATGATTTTCTTGTCATGACGTTTGGGTTAACGAATGCACCGACCTTATTCATGGACCTAATGAATAGGATCTTTCGACCATACTTGGATAAGTTTGTCGTTGTGTTCATTGACAACATTTTGATTTATTCCAAAGATGGGACAGAGCATACGAAGCACTTGAGAACTGTGTTGCAGACCTTACGGGAAAAAAACTAAATGCTAAGTTTAGCAAAAGTGAGTTTTGGCTCTAGGAAGTTGGGTTTTTGGGTCATATTGTTTCAGGTGAAGGTATCCGAGTTGATCTAAGTAAGATCTCTACTATTGTTGAATGGAAACTGCCTAAAAATGTGATCGAGGTTAGAAGCTTTTTGGGCTTAGTCGATAACTATCGAAGATTTGTGATAGAATTATCTATGATAGCGAATCCAATGACGAGGTTGCTACAGAAAGACATTAAGTTTGAATAGACGGAAAAGTGTCAGCAAAGTTTTGAGAAGTTAAAGACATTGTTGATTGAAGCTCCTGTTTTAGTATTGCCTGAACAGGGAAATGAGTTTGTGGTCTATAGTGATGTATCCTTAAATGGACTGGGTTGTGTACTTATGCAAGATGGCAAGGTGATAGCCTACGCTTCACGGCAGTTGAAGCCACACGAGAAGAACTATCCAACACATGACTTAGAGCTCGCCGCCATTGTTTTTGCCTTGAAAATCTGGAGGCATTATTTATATGGTGAGACCTATCGTGTATTTACCAATCACAAGAGTTTGAAGTATTTGATGACTCAAAAAGAATTGAATCTGAGACAGCGGAGGTGGTTGGAATTAATTAAAGATTATGAGTTGATCATTGACTATCACCTGGGAAAGGTGAATGTGGTTGCCGACGCGTTAAGCAGAAAATATTTGCTTGCACTGAGAGCTATGGACACTTGATTAGCATTTCTTGATGATGGTTCAATCTTGGCAGAGCTAGAGGCTAGGCCGACATTTCTTCAGGAAATCTATGATGCTCAAATTAATGATAGTGATCTGCAGGCTAAAAGAACTCAATGCGAGTCGGGCATTGAATCAAATTATTGGATCAGTCCTGATGGATGTTTGATGTTCAGAGATAGAGTTTGTGTGCCCAAAGATGATGTATTTATTCAGAAAATCTTGTGAGAGGCACATAATAGCCATTTGTCTATTCACTCAGGAAATATCAAGATGTACAATGATTTGAATAAAATGTACTGATGGAACGGCCTAAAAAGAGACATTTTCTAATTTGTGTCGAAATGCTTGATATGTCAGCAAGTCAAAGCTGAACATCAAGTAGTTTCAGGTTTGTTACAGCCTGTGATGGTCCCCGAATGGAAGTGGGACAAAGTTACTATGGATTTCGTAACAGGATTGCCCTTGACTCTGAAAAAGAAAGATGCTATATGGTTTTTGGTGGACAAGTTGACAAAGTCGACTCATTTTATTCCGGTAAGAACAGATTTCTCTCTTGATAGATTGGTCGACTTGTATATCTCTAAGATCGTGAGATTACACAGGGTACCGCTATCAATTATTTCAGACAGAGACCCGAGGTTCACTTCGAGATTCTGGAAAAAGTTACAAGAAGCCTTGGGTAAAAAATTGAGTTTTAGTACGACTTTCACCCACAGACCGATTATTAGTCTGAGCGAATGATTCAGATTCTTGAGGATATGTTGTGATGTTGCATCCTCAAATTCCAGGGTAGCTGGGAAAAATATTTGTCGTTTGTAGAATTTGCCTACAACAACAGTTTTCAAACGAGTTTGAAGATGGCGCCTTATGAGGCCTTGTATGGCTGAAAGTGCCAAACTCCATTGTACTGGACAGAACATAAGGAAAGTCAAATTCACGGGGTTGATCTAATCAAGGAAACTGAAGAAAAGGTTAAAGTGATACGAGACTGTTTAAAAGTGGCATTGGATAGGCAAAAGTCATACGCTGATCTGAAAAGAAAAGAGATTGAGTTCCAAGTTGGAGATAGAGTATTCTTAATGGTATCTTCATGGAAAAGAGTGTTGAGATTTGGCCGGAAAGGCAAATTGAGTTTGTGATTTATTAGATCGTACGAGATCACAAAAAGAGTTGGACTATTAGCCTATCGTTTAGCATTGCCACCGGAACTAGAAAAGATTCATGATGTGTTTCACGTATCTATGCTAAGGCGATATCGATCAGACCCCTCTCATGTGATTTCACCGACAGAGATTGAAATTAGACCAAACATGACCTATGGAGAGGAATTGATCAAGATTTTGGCTCGTGAGGTTAAACAGTTGAGAAATAAAGATGTGGCTTTAGTAAAGGTTTTATGGCATCGACATGGTGTGGAAGAGGCTACATGGGAGCCGGAAGAAACCATGAGAAGCCAATATCCGAACCTGTTTACGGGTAAGACTTTTAAGGACAAAAGTCCCTATGGGGGAGAAATAACATCCTGACTTAGGGCCTAGTTGGAATAGTGGTTTCGGGACCACAAATTCGACATTAAAATATTTAATTTATGATTATTATGAGGTCTAGAATAGGATAATATACATGTTTTAAATTTTCATGAAGAAATTCTTTGAGTAAGGTGTCCAATTGAAATTTTGGGACCAAATTGAATAAATTTCAAAACTTGAATTATAGAAGAAATTTGTATGAAATTGCTTTAGAATATTAATTAGAAGGTACTAAAGAGCAATTTTCCCAATTTCTAAGTTTTTGGACAAAAATGGGTTTGTATGAATGAAATCTTAAAGAAAGGGCTTAGGGGCATTTTGGTCATTTGACATTTTAATGAAAATGGGAAAAATAAGCCAAAAATCAGCTCATTTCCTTCTTGTTGCTGTTGAAACTTTATGGTTCTCCATAGCTAGGGTTTCCAAGCTTTTCAAGCTCAATAGTAAGTGCTCTCAACCCCCATTTTTAATGTTCTTCGTATTTTTTAAATCTCGGTAGCTTACTCTCTCTATTCTACACAAATTTCATGCTAGGGTTCATGTTTAGAAATTTACCCATGCATGAGTTACTTGTATTTTAATGTTTTATGGAGGAATATGAAAGTTGGAGGTGTGTTAAACATCTTTTCCTAGGTGATTTTCATGAAAAACCCCTAAAAGGACCTTTTTGCAAAAAGGTGTAAAATGTGTGGTAGAAATGTGAAAATAATGGGAAATGTGGGCTACCATAGAAGGGAAAAATATTTGACTAGGCTCGGGTAAGGCAGAAATTGCAAGAGTTTCATTATACGAGCCTAGAGACTAAATCGTAAAAATGTGAAAGGTTAGGGGCAAAACGGTCATTATGACCGGGGGTGAAATTTAGGCTCAAAAACGACAATGTGAGGTGTTAATGATTTATTTTTATTGTTATAGACCCCGAGGAATGAATTTCGGAGGTCGATCGAGGAAAATAAAAGGTTTCGGAATAACCGAAACACGATACCGAGATGAGTACAGGTAAGTTCAAATAACTTAAAGTAAACTCTTAATATGCTTAATTGCATGTATTATGAATGTATGATAATTAGTTGTAATGATGGTATGAAAATCCATGAAATGTGTTAATAATAATGACATGATAATAAATGTCCCGGTTGAAGTCAAAAAGGGAAATTCAATGGATAAACCAAGGCTTACATGATTTGGGACCCTGCATGTGTTGTAGAAAATGATTTAGCCCGGACGGGTAATCCGTTGATCTAAAATATAGAAAGGATCTAGCCCAGATGGGTATTTCTTGAATGATCGAGCCTCCCGAAGAATATATGTGCATTAAGGATTTAGCCTGGACGGGTAATCCGATTAGGGTCTAAATTTATCCTGGACTGGCAATTTAGATCCGAGCTTATTGAGGGTGTTTATCGCTATAAGGGATTTAGCTTGGACTGGTAATCCCGACATCACCTTACGAGTTCGTGATACGAGGAATTTAGCCTGGACTGGTAATCCTGCCGTTAAATGTGAGGTTCGCGGGAGTGCATACACGAATTGATCATTCTTATGAATTGACGGTAAATGGATAATCCATCAAAATTTCCTAGAAACTCAACGGGATTATTATGATGTATATCAATGAAATGATGAATGATGAGCTCATCTAAGATAAATTACATGGTGCATTATTATGCGACTAACCTAATGATTGAGTGCATGTGTTAGGGAAACCATTCTATGCTTGTTGGTTTTATTGCCTCAAATGGTTATATGTTAATTTCTCGATAAGTTTACTTTCCAGTTATTCGGGCTTACTAAGCATGTAAATGCTTACCCCTTTCTTTTCCCTGTCTTACAGAGCTCGAGGACTCGTAAAGATTAGAAGACAGTTGGAGAGTCAACACACTATCAACTAGTCCAGCTTTGTTATATAGACACCTTTATTTTGTTCAATGGCATGTATAGGATTTTTGAGTATTTTGTTATATGTGTCATTTGATTTGCCAAGATGAAGGCATGTAAAGATATACATATCTTTTTTTATATGGCCATGGGAATTAGCTCAATTTGAAGTAGGCTATGACCTATAAATCTATGCATGTTTATGTTTATATGTGATGACTTGGTTATAATTGGCAATGAGTTACAAGAATGAGCCAATCTTGAATGTCTCAAGGAGATATGGAAACCCTTAATACAAAAAGGGAATTAACCTGGCATGAATAAAACTGATGATATGAGGTCTTCATGCAATGAGGTTTATCAAGGTTTTATATAAGTATATAATTTGGCCTTATCACATATTAAAGTAACCTATATGTGTGATTGGTTGATAGAGGGTGACCAAAGGCTTGGAAAATGGCCTAGCAAGGTCCACACGGGTAGACACACGGACGTGTGTCTAGGCAGTGTGTCACACTTCTCGCCCCCATGGGTGTGTGGCATGGTCGTGCGTCCCCTGCATTTAAAATTTTAAGTCAGTATAGTGCACGGGCTAGACACATGGGCATGTGTCTTGGTCGTGTGCCCCTAAATGTATGCTGACGTCATAAACATAGAGTTACACAGGCTGAGGGCACGGCCATATCCCAAGCCACACGGGCGTATGTGACCACACGGCCCCATCCACATGAGCATGTGACTCCCCAAGGTAAGAAAATTTATTAAGTTGCCCAAAATCTATCAAATGTTTTCAGTTTTGTCCCAAACTGCCCCGATGTATGTTTTAAGCCTCGAGGGCCTGTATGAGGAAAGTTTGCACGTGTTTAAAAAGTTTAAATTTTGGGTGAAATTTGGTGAGCCGATTTTGTATGTCGTGAAAGTTTAAGCCCGGTAATGTCTCGAACCCTGTCCCGACGCGAGATACGGGTGAAGGGTGTTACATAGCTTGATTAAGGTATGTTTTGAGCTTAGTTTTTTATGATTTCTATGTTTTTGTGATCGTTGCTTCATGTTTTAGCTAGCCCATGCTTCAATTCTTGAAACTGTTGATGATTTTGTAAAATGCCATTGATGAATGCTTGAGTGCTTGAATGTTTGGTGATGGAAAATGAGTAATTGTTGATAGATTATCATGTTTTGTAAAGTGATTTTTGGTGAAATAGCATAAAAGGGGTTAATTTGTGAAAATGTATAAATGTGGGGTTAAATGTGTGAATAAATGATATATATGGGCTAATATGTATACTATGAAAATTTGGCTATCATGAAATTAGAAAGAAATTGTATAATTTATGATTTTGTGAAATAAGGACTAAATTGTAAGAATGTGTAACTTTAGGGGCTAAAGTGAAAAAATGCCCAAATATGTGTTTGTGGACTAAGTTATTGTGTTGATGAATAAAAGAGTTAATTTTGAATGTATATAGATCAAGAACGAAAGAAAACATATTTAGGTCGGGGAATATCAAAAGTTGACAAATAGCCGATTTCGTTCGTTTATTCTGACTACGAGGTAAGTTCATTTGCAAATAAATGTATTTGAATTGAATTATATATGTTTTATTATCATTGAATTGCTACGAATGTTGAACGAGCAAGTACGAACATGAATTGACGAATATCTGACATCTGAAGGTCCCGTATGAACCCTAGGAATAGTATAGGATACGAATGTCATGACATTAGGTTATCGAGATGTGATTACATGTAAGACCATGTTTGGGACATTGGCATTGTATTGAGATTACGTGTAAGACCATTTCTGGGACATTGGCATTGTTAACCAATTTTGTGTAAGACCCTGTCTAGGACAGTAGCATCGATATGTGTTAACATGTAAGATCATATTTGGGATATAGCATTGTACGAGCTTATGTGATTTCCAAGTTCCTTAACGATTCCGAACGGTTCAACGGGCAAAGTCAAGTCGAGAAAGAAAATGTGAATGAGCTAAGTGATTCAGGTATGTACGAAATTCATATGAGCTTTGAAAAGAGAAAGTAATTGATGAATTGGTATGTTTGAGAAGTATAAATTGATTGATAGAAAGGTTTGTGATCTTGAATGTGTATTTGATAATTTAATAACTAAAAACTCTAAGTTCTAATTTTAATCCAAGATAACAACAATTAATAATTAAATATATGCATATTAAATTATTAATGCTATTAATTTATTTAAAAATAAAATAAACTAATCCTAATTCTATGCTAAATTCATAAAGATTAATATATAAATTATAATAGACATAATTATATATTAAAGATTATCATCTTATTATTATTAAAAACTTATCAAATAAAATATGATTAAATTAAAACTAATCCTAACTCTATATAAAATTGATAATAATTAATATATATTATAATGGATATAATTATATATTAATAATTATCATCTTTTTTTTCTTAAATTTAAAACATTTATTCTAGATGCCTTTTGAAAATATTTACAAAAAGAGGCATCTAGTTTTAATATTTACAAAAAGAGCAACCAAATTTTAAAAATAATTCAATTAAGTCCTTAGGTTTAATGAAAATTTGAAATTGAGTTGCAATTTAAAACTTGGGTCAAAATTGACCTTTTTATTTGAAAAACTAAAAATTTAATTTTCTATTTCGGGAATAATTTCTCGAAAAATTATTTTAAAATCAATTCCCAAGAAAGATTGGAGGGGTAACAAGTGGTCTCACTTAAGTTCTAATTTCCTAAACAGAATTTATTTAAACATACTAATCTCGAAAATATACCCTAAATCATTTATTAAAAAGAAAAATATGAAAATTTAAACATCTGATAGAATAAACGAAATTTGATTCCGTTCAGTCTTATCCCCCCAATAATGTTTCAGACATTGAGCATTAACTTGAAAGTTACCTCCCTTACCTTGGAGTTCAACAACTCAGTATGGATAGACGGATGAATCATAAATGGACCGGACCAACGTGATTTTTGTTTACCTGGAAAAAACTTTAATCTGGAATTAAATAACAAGACTTGCTGACCTACTTCAAATTCTCGAACTCGAATGTGCTTGTCATGCCATTTCTTAAATCTCTTCTTGAGTAGTTTGGCATTTTCGTAAGAGAATGTTCGGAATTCGTCTAGATCATTGAGTTGGAGCATCCGTTTCTCTTTAGCAAGCTTAAGATCCAAGTTGAGTTGTCGAATGGCCTAGTAAGCTTTGTGTTCTAACTCCAAGGGCAGATGACAAGTTTTCCCAAAGACCAACTTGTAGGGTGACATCCCTAAAGGTGTCTTGTATGCTGTCCTGTAAGCCCATAAAGCATCATCCAATCTTTTGGACCAATCTCGTCGGTTCGGGCAACCTACCTTCTCAAGTATGCCTTTGATTTCCTTATTTGCCAGTTCAGCTTGCCCATTCGTCTGTGGATGGAAAGCTGTAGCGACCTTATGTTTCACTCCATGTTTATCTAACAACCATTTCAACCACTTATTCACAAAATGGGACCCTTCATCACTGATAATAGCTCTTGGGGTTCCAAACCTTGTGAACACATATTTTTGCAAAAACTTTATTACAACCTTAGCATCATTTTTTGGATAAGCTTCAGCCTCGACCCACTTAGACACGTAGCCTACAGCTACCAAGATGTACTTTTGACCAAAAGACGGAGGGAAAGGGTCGAGGAAGTCAATACCCCAAACATCGAATAATTCTACCTCAATGATGTTTGTTCGAGGCATCTCATTTCTACTGGTGACATTTTCGACCCGTTGACATCAATCACAACTCTTTACGTAAGCGTATGCATCCTTGAATAGTTTTGGCCAAAAGAATCAGGCTTGCAATACTTTGGCCGCAGTACGAGTACCTCGAAAGTGTCCCCCACTTGAAGCTGAGTGAAAATGGTATAGAATCTTTTGTACTTCATCTTCTGGCACACATCTCCTGATCATTTGATCTGCACACTTCTTGAACAAGTATGGTTCTTCCCAAAAATAGTATTCCACATCGTGAAGAAACTTTTTCCTCTGATGATACATCTTATCAATCGGCATCAAACCACAAGCTAAAAAGTTAGCAATATCAACAAACCAAGGGGTATTATGGACATGATTTACCTTCACTATGTGTTCGTCTGGAAATGTTTCTTGAATTGGTATAAGAGGAGAGTTCCCTTCTTGTGGCCCCAACCTAGACAAGTGGTCTGCTACTTGCTTTTCCACTCCCTTTCGATCTTGAATTTCTAGATTGAACTCTTGAAGTAGAAGTACCCATCGGATCAGTCTTGGCTTAGCGTCTTTCTTGGCAAGTAAATACTTAATCGCCGAGTGTTCTGTATAAATAGTCAATTTGGTACCTACCAGATAGGATCGAAACTTGTCAAAAGCAAACACAATAGCAAGTAACTCTTTTTCTGTTACCGTATAATTTAGTTGAGCTCCTGTTAGAGTTTGACTTGCTTAGTAGATGGGATGAAAAACTTTGTTCCTTCGCTAGCCCATGACAGCTCCTATCGCGAAGTCACTTGCGTCACACATCAATTCGAATGGCAAATACCGTAACTAACCTACTCTTCAAATCTTTGAAAGCCTTTAAGCATTCCTCATCAAACTTGAACTTCGAGTCCTTCTCCAATAATTTGCATAAGGATTTAGCAATTTTGGAGAAGTCCTTGATAAATCTTTGATAGAAACCGGCGTGGCCCAAAAAGCTCCTAACACCCTTTACAGATTTGGAGGTGGGAGTTTCTCAATAATATCTACCTTTGCTTTATCTACTTCGGTTTCATGTCTCGTTATCCAATGCCCTACAACAATACCTTCTCGTACCATGAAATGGCACTTTTCCCAGTTGAGTACTAGGTTTGTTTCTTCGCATCGCCTTAGTCCCTTGGCTAGATTAGCTAGGAATCTTCATATGTATCTCCCAATACTGAAAAATCATCCATAAAAACTTCCAAATACTTCTCAACCATGTCAGTAAAAATAGACATCATATATCTTTGAAATGTAGCAGGTACATTACATAAACCAAATGGCATACTTCTAAATGCAAATGTACCGTATAGGTAGGTGAATGTTGTCTTGTGCTGATCTTCCGGTGCTACTATAATCTGATTATACCCTGAGTATCCATTGATAAAATAGTAATAGTCTCGCCCTGCGAGTCTACCCAGTATCTGGTCCAAAAACGGCAAAGGAAAGTGATCTTTCCTAGTCACCTTGTTCAACTTCTGGTAGTCAATACAAATTCTCCATCCCGTAACCGTTCTAGTAGGTATCAACTCATTATTCTCATTTTCAATGATCATGATACCTTCTTTCTTTGGCACGCACTAAACCAAACTTATCTATGAACTATCTGAGATGGGGTAAATTATACTCGCATCTAACCACTTGATGATTTCTTTCTTGAGTATGTCCTTCATGATGGGGTTTAGTCTTCATTGTCTATCAATCGTCCCTTTCTTACCATCTTCTAGTATGATGTTGTGCACACATATAGATGGACTAATACCGTGAATATCAGCTATGGTCCATCCGGTAGCCTTCTTGAATTGTTTTAACACAAGAATGAGTCTCTCTTATTGCTTAGTAGTTAATTTTGCTAAAACAATCACAAGTGAAGTAGAAGCGTTACCTAAATAAACATATTTAAAATGTGAGGGAAGTACCTTCAGTTCTAATTTAGATGGCTCCTCGATTGATGCTTTTGGTTGGGTATAATCCCGTTTCTCTAATTCTAAAGATTCAAAACGGGATTGCGGATTAAATCCCTTTTGATTAGGTTCTAACAATGCTAAGTATTCATCCTCCTCTTCATCATTCGGAGGATCTGATGTCAAAATTTATTCCAACGAATCCTCAACATAGTTGAGCTCCTTCTCCACTATTAAATCCTCTAAATCGGATACTGTAGAACAATCATCAATTGTGTCAGGAAATCACATAGACTTAAAAACGTTAAATGTTACCTGATCATCCTGAACACGCATAGTAAGCTCACCCTTCTGCACATCAATAAGGGTCCTTCCGGCTGCTAAGAACGGTCTTCCTAAGATAATTGTCACTTCTTTGTCTGCTTCAAAGTCTAGGATAACAAAATCAGTAGGGAAGATAAATTTATCTACACGTACCAATACGTCCTCGATTTTTCCTTCTAGGTGTGCTAAGGATCGATCTGCTAGTTGAAGTGTAACCGTAGTAGGTCTAACTTCGCCTATCCCCAAATTTCTAAATATTGACATAGGCATCAAGTTGATACTCACACCTAAGTCACATAGTGCCTTACCATAATATGTTGCTCAAGTGCTTCAACCAACGGAATGTTGATATGAAGTTGCTTGAGTACATCTAGGAACTTCTTGAATTGAATCTCCTGCTTCTACTTTTGATATCTTTGAGGGTAGGGTGGTGGTGGTTTCTTTAGTGGAGCTGGTTGATTCGTCTTCTGTGGTAATTTTGCATCCGACGGGGTTGTTAGTTGATCAGAATTAGCTAGTTCTAAAATTTCCTTGTCGGGTTTTACAGATTCTGGTTCTTGTGAAACTGGAATTTCAACACTCAGTTGAACTTCCTCTGATTCTTGAGCATCAGCTTGCTCCTTTTCAGCTTCAATGGTGTTAGGCTCTACTGCCTTTCCACTCCTCAATGTCAATGCTTTGCAATGCTCCTTCCCCGGAGTCCTCGGAATCTCTGTATCGCTAGGTAAAGCACCTTGTAGCCTGTTCCTGAGTTCAGTTGCAAGCTGGCCCATTTAGTTTTCTAGGTTTTTCAATGTAGCTACTTGGCCATGTGTGCCTTCAACAGATTTTCTAAGCCATTGGATGGTTCAGCTTGGGTTGGTTTCTGAACTTGTTGGAGAAAACTAGGTGGCTGAGTCGATCTAGGTTGGGTGTAGCTGTTACTGGTTCCAGCTCCTTAGTTACTCTAAGAAAAATTTGGGTGGTTTCGCCACAATGGGTTCTAAAAATTGGATTGCAGTCCCTTCCTTCCTTGATTTTTGTTCTGGTTACCTCTATAGTACATGGATTCTGGGTTTGATGGACATTCTTCGAACAAATTTCCTTCTCTTCAATAAATACAGGATATATTTTTAAATTGATTTAGTGGCTGTGCTGCAAAACTATTAGACCCATTAGTAGTAAGATTTTTAAGCTTTGAAGATATTGATGATACTTGAGATGCGAATGAAGTTATAGCGTCTACTTCATGTATTCCAGCAACTCATCTTCCTGACGCTGCTCAGTTGGTTGGCCATTGGTAATGGTCGCTGGCAATCCTCTCAATGATTTCATAAGCCTCATTATAAGACTTAGAAAGGAGAGCACCATTAGCAGAAGCATCCACTACCATCCTCATGTGAGCATTGATACCATTATAAAATGTCTCAGTTGGATGCAATATGGGATTCCATGATGAGGGCACTTTCATAATAACTCTTTGTACCTTTCACATGCCTCGTACAAGGACTCATCATACATTTGCTGGAGGGCAGTGATCTCATTCCTCAACTTAGCATTCTTGCTAGGCAGGAAATACTTCATAAGGAATCTTTCTGCTAACTCTTGCCATGTAGAAATTAAGTTTCGTGGCAATGAGTTCAACCAGGCTCGAGCTCTATCCCTTAGTGAATATGGGAACAACTTCAATCGTAATGCATCTTCGGGTACTACGGCTAACTTGAAAGAATTGCTCACCTCCATAAATAGTCTTAAGTGTAGGTGAGGATCTTCGGTAGGCATTCCACTGAATTGGCCCACTATCTGAAGCATCTGAAACATGACTGGCTTCAGGTCGAACTGTTTTGCCTCAATTTTGGGTCTCCTAATACCTGGATTAAGATCATTAAACATTGGCATGGCATACTATCTTAGAGCTCTATACCTATCATCAGCAATAAGGATAGGATTTTGAGCAGGGTTTGCTCCGTTTCCTTGATTTGGATTTTCAAAGTTCATTTATTCGGTCCTTCTCTGATTCACTTTTCTTCTTCGCTCTTGAAAAGTTCGTTCTATCTCAAGGTCTACAGGGAGTAGGTCAATAATTTGGTAAATACTCATAAACTCCTGAAATAATTACAGAAAAATTAATTAAGTTAAAAATTAAATAGAAAAATAAACCAAAATATAAAACTAACAAATTCACAAATAATGACTTTTTAAAACAGTCCCTGGCAACAGCGCCAAAAACTTGGAACTACGAAAATGTGCAAATGTACACAATTACAACAAGTAATAAAGTGACAAGTAAATGTCGAGTTATCGTACCCACAGGGACTGTGAAAAGAATTATTTATGAATGCAATTTAAAACACTTTGGTGAAGGAAAATATTTTGTTTAAAGAGGGTAATTAAAAACTTAAGAAAATAACTAATTAAAATAAATAAAAATGAAGTAAAAAGTTCTAGTGCATGATTTCAAAATAAGATTTAATCAAGATGATATAATTGTATTGGATTAATTACACTTCTTATCTTAGAATTATTAAACTTATGTTTATGTTGTTACGAATAAAATCACGTCAACCCGGTAATTTGCTAACTTATGAACATACTTACATACCAAAATCCATTCATCTCTTGACATATCCCTATGTCAATTCAACTGACTAAACATATTCTAGTAAGCAAACATGTTATTGCACATAAATACTCATTAAACTGAACTAATCTCTTTCATATCCCTATGTCAATTCAAATGATTAATTAAATCTAATAACCATATAAAAGACTATGTAGGGTAACAAGGTATCCCTACCATGAAATATATTAATTACAATAATCTTGCAAGTTATGCAAGGCAATAATATCGCCAGATACATTGCTAATTTAACTTTCAGCTACCTTAGAAGAATAAACATGCATTAACTAAGTACTATGTCAATTAATTACAATTTCATTCCGTTTAAATAATTATATCATTAGTTACCTTACAGTCGTAATGCAAGAATTACTTAGGCATGATTTTACATAATCAAGCATTTTACTGAGGCCTATAACAACATAAACACAATTTTAACAATTTAAGAAGACGAAATGCAATCAACCCAACACGAATTAAATTTAAGCTAAGTTGATTAAATTAACCATTCCAACAACATGAATACTCATAGATATTTTCATCATAACAACAAAAATTAAAGATATTGGGAACAAGAATCAAATCCAGTGGTTTTCCAAGGCTTGACTAGGTTGATCTGTTCTTCCTTCTTGTTGTCCTTGCTGATCAAGGCTTGATGAACACTCAATTGCTGCTCTGAAATGTCTGAAGAACACCCCTTTTCAAAGGGAATAAATCAACACAAGAGCAAGGAAATTGAAATGGACAAATGAGAGGAAAAAAATAAGAGAGGAGAGAAGTGTTATGAAATGAATGAGGAATGAATGAGATGCTTTGAATGATCAGCCAAGGGGGCTTTTATAGCTGAGTGTGGCAGCTAAAATTTGCTAAAAATAATGGCCAAAGAGCCACCCCTTGGCCAGCCACCTATGTGGCAAAGTTGATGCTTTCAACTTTGCTAAAAATGGCTTAGGGCAAATCCAAAAATCCAACAATTGTGGAGGGGTTTGAATGCAACTTTGACAAGACTTCAAGGGATTCTTTGCAAGCTTAATTAATCAGGTAATAAGCTAATTTGGGTCAGCATATGGCCAGTTTTGGGCTGCCCAATCTTTGGCCGGTTCACTTCAATCGGTTTGGTTCGGTTCAATTGGACCACTTTTTCATAATTAATTAATATTAATTTATTTAGCCCAAATTAAATTGGGTATAAATTAAAATTAATTATATTATGAATTAATACACATAATTGGACCGTCTTAGGCTAGAAATTAATTCGCCTTGATACTTCAAATTGCTTCTCGGTTTTGTGCTTCAAGTAGTGTCTACCGAACCACTTTTTGCCCTTTGCGTAATTCTATAATAACCAAAATTAATCAAAATTAGTTAATAAATTAACTAAAATTCATCATGTTCATATTTTAAGTAAAATTTAATTATTTTATAAAAATTAATTATTTTCGACACGAATTTAATCGAAACGGTGTGATTTTAAGTTAAAAGGGGCATGTAAAAATGCGTAAATTTCCATGTTTCCAGTCGTGTGTCCCCTAGTGTTGATATAGAAATCAAGTCAGTATACTCCACACGGCCTAGCACACAGGCGTGTGACTTGGTCGTGTGGCATAAGTCAGCGTACCCTACAGGATTGGCACGACCTAGCACATAGCCTGACACACGAGCGTCTGGTTGGCCGTGTAACCCAATTCAAAGAGTTACACGGGATCAAACACGAGCTGGGACACGGCCATGTGATTCCATTTCGAATGTCCACACAGCCCATGACACGGGCATGTTTTTAGCCGTGTGAGACACACAGCCGGGCCACACGAGCGTGTGTCCCCTGTATTTTACAAAATTTTCTAAGTTTTTTGAAGTTTCCTGGATTATCGGTTTAGTCCCAAACCACTCTTAAAGCATGTTTTGGGTCTGGTAGGCACATATTAGGGATAATGTAATTGATTTTCAATAATGTTTATTTGGAATTTGAAATTATATGTGAAATGTATGGTTATTTGCAAAATAAGTTCGGTAATGCTCTGTAACCCTATTCCAACATTAAATACTGGTGAAGGGTGTTACATTTATTGGTATCAGAGATACGGTTTAGTCGATTCTAGGACTAACGTAGCGTATGTGAGAGTCTAGCTATACATGCCATATATAACCTGTAATAGTGTGATATCTCTCGACATATTAAAATGTGTTTTCATATAGTAATGGATCCCAATCAAGCTATGGCTGATGATGTTGAAAGTAATGCGCCAGACTCCGTTCATGGAGTAGTGCAATCTGAGTCGAGACCCGTGTCAGGTAGTTAGGGAAGAGAGGCCAAAGAAGCCTTCTTTCAGATGATGAACGAGTGGTTTACAGAGTTTGTTCGAACAAATCTGACTGCTCAACAACCTCCACCCCCACCTAACCCCTAACCAGTTCCCATAGCTCCTAAAGCTTTGGAACCTTTACGATTGAATAAGTTGTTAGTCGATACAATCTAAAAATACGGGACTAAAGAATCCAGAGCTACTGTTGATGACGACCCTAAGAAAGCTGAGTTTTGGCTTGAGAATACTATCAGAGTATTTGATGAACTATCCTGGACACAAGCTGAATGTGTAAAATGTGTCATATCACTTCTTAGAGACACAGCGTATCAATGGTGGAATACTTTAGTATCTATTGTACCGAGAGAGTGGGTCACCTTGAAATTCTTTCAAGCTAAATTCAAAAAGAAATACATCAGCCAACGGTTTATTGATCAAAACCGAAAAGAGTTTTTGGAGCTAAAATAGGGTCGAATGTCTGTAACTGAGTACGAGAGAGAGTTTGTGAGACTCAGTAAGTTTGCTCGAGAATATGTTTCCACAGAGGCAATTATGTGTAAAAGATTTGAAGGCAGGTTAAATGAATATATCATATTGCTAGTCGAGATTTTGGAGTTGAAAGAATTTATGGTGCTAGTTGACAGAGCTTGCAAAGCCAAAGAACTTGGCAAAGAAAAGAGAAAAGTTGATTTTGAGCTAGAGATTCGAGAAAGAGGTCGATGAGTAAACCATATCACTCTTCGTTAAAAAAATTACGGGATTCGTATAATCATTCAGCAGCTTCGATTGGGTATTCTAATAGAGATCGTGGAAAGCAATACTCAAGTCCTAAAACATCAATATCGAGTGTCGATAGTGTGAGAAAAAATAAACCCAAATGTCAACAATGTGAACGATGAAATTTTGGAGACTGTTGGATGAATAATAAGGCTTGTTTCAAATGTGGTTCATTAGATCACTTTATTCGAGATTGCCCTGAGTTAGCCGAGAAAGATAAATTTCAGAATGCAAGATCGAGTAACACAACTTCTAGAGGGAGACCACCTAGAAATGTGGGAAATGTGACCAGTAGTAAAGGAACAACAAAGGACTCTGCTGTGAAATCTGAGGCTAGAACGCTAGCCAGAGCTTACGCTATTCGCACTCGCGAAGATGTGTTGTCACCAGATGTTACCGCCGGTACATTTTCTCTCTATGACACTAATGTAATTGCCTTGATTGATCCGGGATCGACTCATTCATATATCTGTATGAATTTAGTGTCTAGTAAGAGTTTGCCTATTGAGTCTGCTAAGTTTGTAATTAAAGTATCGAACCCCTTAGGCAAGTATGTCCTAGTTGATAAAGTTTGGAAGAATTTTCCTTTGATGACTCGGGGTTATTATTTTTCGGCAAATTTGATTCTTTTACCATTTGATGAATTCAATGTGATTCTGGGTATGGATTGGCTGACTCTGCATGATGCTGTTGTGAATTGTAGATGAAAGACTATTGAATTGAAATGCTAGAATAGTAAAATCCTTCGAATTGAATCAGATGAGTCAGGTGGATTGCCTGATATGATATTGTCGATGTTAGCTCAGAGATATGTGCAAAAAGGTTATAATGCTTACCTTGCGTATATATTGGACACAAAAGTATCCGAATTGAAGATTGAATAACTACCAGTAGTCTGTGAGTATCTAGATGTGTTTCCAGAAGAGTTGCCTAGGTTGTCACTAATCAGAGAAGTTGAGTTTGCTATTGAATTAGTGCCGGGAACACCATCGATATCGATAGCTCCGTACAGAATGGCTTTGAAAGAATTGAAAAAATTGAAAGCTCAGTTGCAAGAATTAACAGATAGAGGTTTTTCACAACCTAGTTTTTCACCATGAGGTGCAACAGTGTTGTTCATAAAGAAGAAAGACGGATCAATAAGACTATGTATTGATTATGCTCAACAAGGTTATGATAAAGTACAAGTATCCTTTGTCGAGAATTAATTATTTGTTTGATTAGTTGAAAGGAGCAACAATATTTTCAAAGATCGATCTAAGATCTGGCTATTATCAATTGCGAGTTAAAGATTCAGATGTGCCGAAGACTGCGTTCAGAACAAGGTACAAACATTATGAATTTCTTGTTATGCCTTCCGGATTAACTAATACTCCTACAGTTTTTATGGATTTGATGAATCAGATTTTTAAACCGTATTAAGATAGATTTTTATTTGAATTCATTGATGATATTCTGATCTATTCCCAAGATGAATCTGAGCATGCTGAACATTTGAGAATTGTGCTACAAACATTGAGAGATAAGCAATTGTTTGCTAAATTCATTAAAAGAAAGTTTTGGCTCTAAGAGGTCAAATTTTTGGGGCATATTGTTTTAGCGGAAGGTATTCAAGTTGATCCGAGTAAGATTTCAGCTGTTGTTGACTGGAAACCACCAAGAAACATATTCGAAGTTAGAAGTTTTTGGGATTAGCTCACTACTATCGACGTTTTTTCAAGGATTCTCGATGATTGCTACACCGATGACTAGATTGCTACAAAAAGATGTGAAGTTCAAGTGGTCCAAGAAATGTCAACAAAGTTTTGAATAGTTGAAAGCATTGTTAACTGAGGCACCAGTTTTAGTTTAACCCGAGTCAGGTAAAGAGTTTGTAATCTATAGTGACGTGTCATTGAACAGTTTGGGTTGTGTTTTGAAGTAAGAGGGTAAAGTGATAGCTTATGCTTCAAGACAGTTGAAACTACATGAAAAGAATTATCTGACGCACAAGTTAGAATTGGCCACTATTGTTTTCGCATTGAAAATTTGGCGACATCATCTATTTGGTGAGAAGTGTCATATCTTTACTAACCATAAGAGTTTGAAGTGTTTAATAACTCAAAAATATTTGAATTTGTATCAACGAAGAAGGCTTGAGCTGTTGAAAGATTATGAGTTAGTGATTGATTATGATCCGAGGAAAGCGAACATAGTTGCAGATGCTTTGAGTAGAAAATCTTTGTTTGCTTTGCGAGCGATGAATATGTAGTTAACTTTGTCTGATGATGGTTCATATTTAGCTGAGTTAAAAGTTAAACCGTTATTTCTTCAGCAAATTTGTGAAGCTCAAAAGTGTGATAATGAATTGCAAGCTAAAAGACTGCAATGTGAGTCGACTATTGATTCAAACTATCAGATCGAATTAGATGACTGTTTGATGTTCTGAAATAGAATTTTTGTATCGAGAAACTCCAACCTTATTCAAAAAATTTTACACGAAGCACATAGTGGTTGTTTATCTATTTATCCGGGAAGTACTAAAATGTATAATGAATTGAAACAGTGGTATTGGTGGTCAGGCATGAAAGGATACATTTCAGAGTTTGTCTCGAGATGATTAGTTTGTCAACAAGTTAAAGCCAAACATCAAGTGCCTTTGGAACTACTATAGCTTGAGATGATACTAGAGTGGAAATGGGATAGAGTTACGATGGATTTCGTATCAAGATTACCCATGTCTTTGAAAAAGAAAGATGTTGTTTGGGTTGTCGTTGATCAACTGACAAAGTCTGCACATTTCATTCCAGTACCTACAGACTTTTCGCTTGATACATTAGATGACATATGCATCTTTGAGATCGTTAGATTGTACAGGGTGCCAGTTTCTATTATTTCGAACAAAGATTCGAGATTTACATCACAATTTTGGAAGAAATTGCAAGAAGCTTTGGGTATACAATTGCACTTTAGTACTGCATTTTATCCGCAAACCGATGGTCAGTCTGTGAGAGTTTTTCAGATTCTTGAAGATATGCTTCATTGTTGTGTTTTAGAGTTTGAAAGCAACTGGGATAAATATTTACTGATAGTTGAATTTGCGTATAACAACAGTTTTCAATCGAGCATAAAAATGGCACCATATGAAGCATTGTATGGTCGCAAATGCCGAACTCCGTTATACTAAACTAAGCTTAGTGAGAAAAAGATTCACGGGGTTGATTTGGTTAGAGAGACCGAAGATAAAGTGAAAGTAATTCACGACAATTTGAAAGCAGCTTCAAATTGAAAAAAATCTTACGTGGACTCGAAACATAAAGACATTGAATTTCAAATCGGTGACCGAGTATTTTTGAAAGTATCTCCGTGGAAGAAGATTCTTCGATTTGGTCGCAAAGGCAAATTGAGTTTGCGATTTATTGGGTTGTACAAGATTATTCAAAGAATAGGGCAAGTGGTATATCGACTAGCTTTACCGTTACAGTTAGAAAAGATTCACAATGTGCTTCACGTTTAGATGTTGCGTCGATATAGATCAGATCCATCGCACATAATTTTTTCGACAGAGATCGAAATTCAACCTGATATGACGTATAACGAAGAACTAATCAGAATTTTAACTCGAGAGGTTAAAGAGTTGAAAGATAAAAGCATAGGTTTGGTAAAGGTTTTCTGGCAACCGCACGGTATCGAAGAAGCCACGTAGGAACACGAGAAAGCTATGAGAAAGCAGTACCCTAACCTCTTTTCTGGTAAGATTTTCGAGGACGAAAATTCCTAAGGGGGGAGAGTTGTAACAGACCATTTCTAGTCAAATAGGAACAGTGGTTTCGTGACCATAAATTTGAGGTCAAAATATTTATTTTATTATTATTTTAATGTCTACAGCATGATGGTATGATTGTGTGAAAATTTCGTTCAGATATTTTATCGTTTGAATGCTTAATTTGATAAAAAGGACTAAATTGCGTAATGGTAAAACTTGACTTCTATTAGCTAAAGGTGTCTAACAGCTATGAAATTTTAAACTGAAGGTCCTTATGTGGTAATTAGACCATTTTTAATGCTAGTGGACATTTATGGACATGCATTTAGTAATTTTAACGTTTTATAACCAAGGTTAAATATGTAATTCAATAAATAATCTTAAATAAAATAACATAAAATTTGATATCAACTTCTTCCTATTATAATTCCATCGAAAATTTGAAAGGGGAAAAGCCATTGTTAGGGTTCAAGGTTTGGCCAACTATCCTAGGTGCATGTAAGTTCATTTTTTTTCTCGTTTTTAATGATTTCTATGTTTTTGGAATCGTTGCAGCTTAATCTAGCCAACTCAGCTGTTAAAGGTTTAGGTTTTACCATTGATTAATATGTGTGTATTTTGATGTTTGATGATAGAAAATGTATGCTCGTTGTTAGATAAACAATATTGGCAAAGTGATTTTTGAAAAAATTGACATTTAAGGATATAATTGAGAAATGTTGAAATTTTACGATTAAATTGTGAAATAAATGAAAAATATGGGCTGCTAGGGACTTAATTGAAATCTGGCTAGCATGGGTATAGGTTGAATTGCATGAATTTGTATTTTTATAAGATAAGGACAAAATTGCAAAAATGTTGAAATATTTGGGGAAAATATGTAAAGTTGTCTTAATGTGTATTTTGGACTAAATTGAATAGAATGATAATTAAATAAGTTGATTTTGATTACATTTAGATCAAGAAAAGTGAAATTTGAATTTAGATCGGGGGAAAAACAAAGCATTGGACTTATCGACTTATTTCGCTATTTTTGCAATCGAGGTAAGTTCATATGCTAGTAAGGATTATTATAATTGTGTTTTAAATGCTTTAATAATGAATAAATTGCGTATACGACCTTGTGGATATAATCGACGAAGATTCGACAATGAGAAATCTCGATTGAACCTTAGAAATCTTGGCCAATTACCCCCTAAAAGACAAAAGCTCGGCACAACACACCCTAGTAATTAATGGCAGCAAGAGGAGATGTTAAAAGAACACTATTCATACGATAGAAAGAAAAAGAGAAAAAAAGTCACCAGAAAGCACCAAAGTCTACAGAGAGCAGTGAAGATTCGGCACAGTGAGGTGAAAGAAATAGAAGTTTTCGGTCAAGGAGAAACTGATATGGGGTGAGGGTGAGAAGGTAGATTAAGTCAAGAAAGTACCAACAGAAAGCGAGAGGGGACAATACAAGATATTTGGCCAAGAAGCTACAACTGATTGAGGGGGAAGATGGAGTAATTAGTCAAGAAAGGTCACAACAAGAACAAAAACCGAAAGAATAACTTGACAAAATCGAAAGTGTGAAACAAAAAGAGAGGGAGAACAAAATCGTATCAGGCAGAAAAAGGGATACACAAAAGAACCTCAGGTAGCAATCTACTTCTAGAGTAAAATAGGAAATACCCAAAAATGCTTACAAAACTCAAAATAGAATACTTAAACTTACCCCCAAAATCGGAATTCCTAAGTACTCATTGTTCAAATTCAGCACTCTACTCCCTCTCACCCCACATCCCTTGATTTTCTCCTAAAATCCTCCCCATATCCCTCCTCAACTCTCTCCTACAATCCCTCCATGACCAATTCAAACTCCACTCCACTCTACAGTGTTTCAGTCAAACTCTACTACCTCCCATGGCTATCAGTAAAAATAATCTCCATTTGCACAAGCAGGGATTCGAACCTCAAACCACTAGCACACTCCACACGCCACTTACCACTAGGCTAGCAGGCCCACTCTGTCATGTTTTTAACAAATTTTACTCATAACTCTACTGTCCAAAGGTAGGGGTTTTATCCTTAAAAAGCAAAATTTTGTGTAAGCCATGTCATGAACCCAAGACTTCCCAGACACTCCTAGAACACTCAGAACACTTAACCACTGAATTAGATACATAGTTGTGTCAGTTTCTTGCCCAATTAATTATTTATGTGCCGCCTCCTACCTATTCCCAAGCACAAGCCTTAATACTTCTAGGCACAAATTTGGGGCGTTACAATTCACCTCCCCTTAAAGAAATTTCATCCCCGAAATTTCCAACTATCAGATCAGTCGCATAACACAGACTATACCACTACGCTCTCGCTGCACATTCTAGATCCAAAACCATACGACATTTCACTTGAGCATTTTCAGTACAGTTTATAGATAGATTGGCGTCAATCCAATACTCAGCCGCACGATCATGAGTCCTAGCTCGAGCACCTTCATGGCCCCCGCCACAGCCCCTTGTACCCCTTCTGCGAGTATCTCCGGTAATCAAATTTGATTCACGTTTTATCTTTATTAATAGTTTTATACATCAGTTTACAGTTCCAGTTGTTTATTAATAGGTATCTTATGGAAAAAAGTATCAGTATTTAAGAGTTTGTTTTCGCAGTACGCAGTGTCTGTCGATGTCTACTAGTTTACTATAGTTTTAGTATACCCTACTAAAGAGTTTGCAGTACTACCCACAATAGTCTCAGTAATCTTACCTATGGCAGTTTCAGTCAAAAATCAAAATACAGTTTTTAGAGAGAACTTACAGGATCGGCGCCGAGACTCGGTGTACCACACATTCAGTATAACATTTTAAAATACTTCAAATTGTTTAAAACAGTTCTTTCAGAAATTCAAATCTAAAAACCCAATCCATAGTCGAGTTTTGCAACCTGGCTCTGATACCACTAAATGTAACACACCAAATTCAGCCTGGACGTTATGGTCGAATCTAGCGATGTCACATTAAAGTGTTTTTCGTAAAGTGAGATACTATTGAAAAAAAAACTCATTCTCTATTTAAATTGTTTGTCTGATCTAAAAGGCGTTCGTTTAGGTTCAAAATGTGAGTTGTTTGCAAAAAGTTATTCATATTAAAACGTCCCTATTATATTTTTAAAAACGTTATTCATTTCCAAAAATATCATGTTATAGCGGAAGCTTTTTAAAACAGTTGTGTACTTACGCTCAATTGTAAAAAAATTGTTTCCTTTGAAAACTCGTGTTTTCCTAACACTAGCAGTCATAAACCAAAGCAATTAAAACCCAAATTAAAGTTAAAATCCATAGAGGCCTTATTACAGTAAAAATACCCAAATAAAAAATAAAAATTTAAACTAAAAGTCGAATACAGAAGAACGAGTAGTTGTGTGGCCACCTTCGAGTCCCTCGAAGCACTAATTCGCGTATGGCTAGGGATTACCTACACAATTATCAGATGGGTGAGTTTACGAAAACTCAGTGTGTAATCCCACAATAGTAATCAATCAGGATAAGCCCAACTTGGGCCTAAGCCCTTTTAGTCTCAGTTAGGGCCTTAGCCCATTTTATTCTTAACAGTGGCAATATCAGTTTGGGCTTTAGCCCAACTCAATACAGAAACACTCATGTGTTTCTGCCTTGGCCCATTGCAGTAACAATAACAGTGTAGTAATAGTAAATAGTGTAGTATCAGTAAACAGTACGCGAGTCCTACCCAATCAATCCTCTACGCTCCACTCCGTCAAGCCCTACACTCGTATGGGGATAAAATCGACCCACCTATCCCTACACTCCAAATATAGCTCACAGTTGCGGCACTAATCGATTATTTCTGTGATTTGCGCAGTAATAAGCTTTAAGCCATCGGTGATTTGCGATGAGATTTGCCAATGTCTGATACACTTCCTCCAATCATATATAAACCCATCCCCATACAATGCATCATGCAACATGTCACATCATAACATAATATTATTCATGTACTTAGTACAATTACAAATAGCATGCTAAAATATAAACATATATCTCATAGAGGCAAAACAATCATCTTACCATATAAGGGCAAAACAGTCATTTTACCTTATGGGGGTATTACAGTCATTTTACCCTACAGGCGTATTACAGTCATCTTACCCTATAGTGGTATTTCAATCATTTTACCCTATGGGGGTATTTCGATCATTTTACCCCATGAGGGAATTTCGGTCATTTACCTTATGTGGGTATTTTGGTCATTTTACCCTATAAGGGTATTTCAGTAATTTTACCCTATAGGGGTATTTTGGTCATTTTACCCTATGGGGGTATTTCAGTTATTTTACCCTATGAGGGTATTTCAGTCCTTTCTGCCCAACATGGCCCAAAACGGCCTAAGGCCATGAGATCGCTCATGCTGGCCTCTCGTAATCTAGTACCCACGTTTATATGTTTGGGGTTACCACACGAGCGATCGCACGCCCATGTGGCATCAACAATCCTATTTTCCGGCTTTTGTCAATTTACGGTTAAAACAGTGATTACACACCTATTTACGATAATGTGCACACCACTCAAGAGCACTACAACCTAAATTCAAACATAACGTACTGTTAGCCCCTTCATGATAAGGTTACAAGACCCCACTTAATTCACTTATCTCAAAAAAATAGATTAACACTTGCCTTAATCAACCGATTTAGGCATACACCCCTCCACCGTTTTAGGAACTGATTACAGGCCCTTCAAGAACTCCTGCATACCAACCGAAAATCTATTAACCTTAAACATTATTTTGAACCAATGCAAGCCACTTACCAAAATGCAAAGCTGGTATCGGGAAGGAACAATCAGCCTATTACCTCCTAAAAGACAAAAGCTCGGCACAACACACCCCAGCAATTAATGGCAGCAGGAGGAGATGTTAATAGAACACTATTCTTATAATAGAAAGAAAAAGAGAGAAAGAGTCACAGGCAAGTTATAGTTACCACCAAAGACTACAGAGAGCAGTGAAGATTCAGCACAGTGAGGTGAAAGAAATAGCAGTTTTCGGTCAAGGAGAAACTGATATGGGGTGAGGGTGAGAAGGAAGATTCGGTCAAGAAAGGACTAATAGAGAGGGAGAGGGGAGAATATAAGATATTCGGCCAAGAAGCCACAACCGATTGAGTGGGAAGATGGAGTAATCAGTCAAGAAAGGTCACAACAAGAACAAAAACTGAAAGAACAACTTGACAAAATCGAAAGTGTGAAAGAAAAAGAGAGGGAGAACAAAATCGTATCAGGTAGAAAAAGGGATACACGAAAGAACCTTAGGTACCAATCGACTTCTAAAGTAAAATAGGAATGACCCAAAAATGCTAACAAAACTCAAAATAGATTACTCAAACTCACCCCCAAAACCGAAATTCCTGAGTACTCATTGTTGAAATTCGGCACTCTACTCCCTCTCACCCCACTTCTATTGATTTCCTCCTAAAATCCTCCCTATATCTCTCAACTCCCTCCTACAATCCCTCAATGACCAATTCAAACTCCACTCCACTCTACAGTGTTTTAATCAAACTCTACTACCTCCCATGGCCATCAGTAAAAATAATCTCCATTTACACAAGCAGGGATTCGAACCTCAATCCATTAGCACACTCCACACGCCACTTACCACTAGGCTAGCAAGCCCACTCTGTCATGTTTTTAACAAATTTTACTAATAACCCTACTGTCCAAAGATAGGGGTTTTATCCTTAAAAACCAAAATTTTGTGCAAGCCAAGGCTTGAACCCAAGACTTCTCAAACACCCTCAGAACACTCAGAACACTTAACCACTGAATTAGATACACAGTTGTGTCACTTTCTTGCATAATTAATTATTTATGTGTTGCCTCCTACCTGCTCCCATGCACAAGCCTTAATACTTCTAGGCCCAAATTTGGGGCGTTACAATTCACCCCTCCTTAAAGAAATTTCGCCCCCGAAATTTCCAACTATTTGATCAGTTGCATAACACAGACTATACCACTATGCTCTCGCTATGCACTCTAGATCCAAAACCATACCACATTTCACTTGAGCATTTCCAGTACGGTCTATAGATAGACTGGAACAATGCATCAATCCAATACTCAGCCAAACGATCATGAGTCCCAGCTCGAGCACCTTCATGGCCTCAGCCACAGCCTCTTGTACCCCTTCCGCGAGTATCAACGGTGCTCAAAATCGATTCATATTTTATCTTTATTAGTAGTTTTATGCATCAGTTTACAGTTCTAGTTGTTTATTAACATGTATCTTATGGAAAAATAGTATCAGTATTTAAAAGTTTGTTTTCGCGGTACACAGTGTCTATCGATGTCTACTAGTTTACTACAGTTTCAGTATACCCTACTAAAGAGTTTGCAGTACTATCCACAGTAGTCTTAGTAATCCTACCTATGGCAGTTTTAGTCAAAAATCAAAATACAGTTTTTAGAGAGAACTTACAGGATCGGCGCGGAGACTCGGTGTACCACACATTCAGTATAACATTTCAAAATACTTCAAATTGTTTAAAACAGTTCTTTCAAAAATTCAAATCTAAAAACCCAATCCATAGCTGAGTTTTGCAATTTGGCTATGATACCACTAGATGTAGCACCCCAAACCCAACCTGGACGTTATGGCTGAATCTGGCGATGTCACATTGAAGTGTTTTTCGCAAAGCGAGATACTGTTAAAAAAAACTCTTTCTCTATTTAAATTGTTTCTGCAATCTTAAAGGCGTTCGTTTAGGTTCAAAATGTGAGTTGTTTGTAAAAATTTATTATTAACAGTCTCAGTTAGGGCCTTAGCCCATTTTATTATTAACAGTGGAAATATCAGTTTGGGCTTTAGCCCAACTCAATACAGAAAAACTCATGTGTTTGGGCCTTGGCCCATTACAGTAACAATAATAGTGTAGTATCAGTAAACAGTACGTGAGTCCTACCCAATCCATCCTCTACACTCCACTCCGTCAAGTCCTACACACTATGTGGGGATAAAATCGACCCACCCATCCCTTCACTCCATATATAGCACCGGTTGAGGCACTAATCAGTATTTGCAGCTGAGTTGCCAATAATAGGCTTTAAGCCATCAGTGATTTGCAGAAGAGCTACCAATACAGTACACTTCCTCCAATCATATATAAACCCATCCCCAAGCAATACATTATGCAACGTGTCACGTCATAAAATATTATTATTCATGTACTCAATACAATTACAAATAGCATGCTAACATATAAACATACATCACATAAAGGCAAAATAGTCATCTTACCATATAAGGGCAAAACAATTATTTTATCTTACGGGGGTACAACAGTCATTTTACCCTATAGGGGTATTATAGTCATTTTACACTACAGAGGTTTTACAGTCATTTTATCTTATGGGGTATTTCGATCATTTTACTATATGGAGGTATTTCGGTCATTTTACCATATGGGGGTATTTCGGTCATTTTACACTATGAGGGTATTTCAGTCAATTTACTCGATGGGGGTATTTTGATCATTTTACCCAATGAGGGTATTTCGATCTTTTAACCCTATGAGGGTATTTTGGTCATTTTACCCTATAAGGGTATTTCGATCGTTTCAGCCCAACATGGCCTAAAACGGCCTAAGCCCATGAGATCGCCCATGGTCGTCTATCGTAATCTAGTACCCACGTTTATGCATTTGGGGTTACCACAGGAGCTATTGCATGCCCATGTGGCATCAACGATCCTATTTTTCAGCTTTTGTTGATTTGCGGTTAAGACAATGATTACACACCTGTTTGCGATAATGTGCACTCCACTCAAGAGCACTCCAACCTAAAGTCAAACATAAAGTACTGTTAGCCCCTTCATGATAGGGTTACAAGACCCCACTTAATTCACTTATCTCAAAAGAATAGATTAACACTTGCCTTAATCAACCGATTTATGCTTACACCCCTCTACCGTTGTAGGAATACCAACTGAAAATCTATTAACCTTAAACATTAAAGTTCACACCAACCTTTTGAACCAATGAAAGCCACTTACCAAAATGTAAAGTCGGGTATCGGGAAGGAACAATCGACCTATTACCCTCCTAAAAGACAAAAGCTCGGCACAACACACCCTAGCAATTAATGGCAGCAACAGGAGATGTTAAAAGAACACTATTCGTATGATAGAAAGAAAAAGAGAGAAAGAGTCAGCGGCAAGTTGTAGTTACCACCAAAGTCTACAGAGAGCAGTGAAGATTTGGCACAGTGAGGTGAAAGAAATAACAGCTTTCGGTCAAGGAGAAACTGATATAGGGTGAGGGTGAGAAGGAAAATTCAGTCAAGAACGGACCAACAGAGAGCGAGAGGGGAGAATACAAGATATTTGGCCAAGAAGCCACAATAGATTGAGGGGGAAGATGGAGTAATCAGTTAAGAAAGGTCACAACAAGAAAAAAAACCAAAAAAACTACTTGACAAAACTAAAAGTGTCAAAGAAAAAGAGAGGGAGAACAAAATCGTATCAGGCAGAAAAAGGGATACACGAAAGAACCTTAGGTACCAATCAGCTTCTAGAGTAAAATAGGAAATACCCAAAAATGCTCAGAAAACTAAAAATAAAATACTCAAACTCACCCCCCAAAATCGAAATTCCTGAGTACTCATTGTTCAAATTCGGTACTTTACTCCCTCTAACCTCACTTCCCTTGATTTCCTCCTAAAATCCTCCCCATATCTCTCCTCAACTCCCTCCTACAATCCCTCCATCACCAATTCAAACTCCACTCCACTCTGCAGTGTTATGGTCAAACTCTACTACCTACCATGGCCATTAGTAAAAATAATCTCTATTTGCACAAGCAGGGATTCGAACCTCAAACCACTAACACACTCAACACGCCACTTACCACTAGGCTAGCAGGCCCACTCTGTCATGTTTTTAACAAATTTTACTTATAACCCTACTGTCTAAAGATAGGGGTTTTATCCTTAAAAAGGAAAATTTTGTGCAAGCCAAGGCTTGAACCCAACACGTCTTAGACACTCCAAGAACACATAACCACTGAATCAGATACACAGTTGTGTCAGTTTCTTGCACAGTTAATTATTTATGTGTCGCCTCCTACCTGCTCCCATGCACAAGCCTTAATACTTCTAGGCCCAAATTTAGGGTGTTACAATTCACCCCTCCTTAAAAAAATTTCGTCCCGAAATTTCCAACTAACAGATCAGTCTCATAACACAGACTATACCACTACGCTCTCGCTACGCACTTGAGATCCAAAACCATACCACATTTCACTTGAGCGCTTCCAGTACAGTCTATAGATAGACTGGAACAATGCGTCAATTCAATACTCAGTCACACGATCATGAGTCCCAGCTCGAGCACCTTCATGGCCCCCATTGCAGCCTCTTGTACCCCTTCCGCGAGTATCTCCGATGCTCAAAATTGAATCGCATTTTATTTTTATTAGCATTTTTATGCATCAATTTATAGTTCCAGTTGTTTATTAACAGTATCCTATGGAAAAATAGTATCAGTATTTAAGAGTTTGTTTTCGCGGTACGTAGTGTCTATTGATGTTTACTAGTTTACTACAGTTTCAGTATACCCTATTAAAGAGTTTGTTGTACTACCCACAATAGTCTCAGTAATCCTACCTATGTCAGTTTCAGTAAAAAATCAAAATACAATTTTCAGAGAGAACTTACAAGATCAGCGCGGAGACTCGGTGTACCACACATTTAGTATAACATTTCAAAATACTTCAAATTGTTTAAAACAATTCTTTCAGAAATTCAAATCTAAAAATCCAATCCACAATCCAGTTTTGTAACACAGCTCTGATACCACTAAATGTAACACCCCAGACCCAGCCTGAACGTTATGGTCAAATCTGGCGATGTCACATTGAATTATTTTTCGCAAAGTGAGATACTATTGAAAACAAACCCATTCTCTTTTAAACTGTTTGTGCGATCTTAAAGGCGCTCGTTTAGGTTGAAAATGTGAGTTGTTTGCAAAAATTTATTCATATTAAAACATCCCTATTATATTTTTAAAAACGTTATTCATTTCCAAAAATATCATGTTATACTGAAAGCTTTTTAAAACAGTTGCGTACTTGCGCTCACTTGTAAAAACATTATTTCCTTTGAAAACTCGTGTTTTCCTAAAACTAGCAGTTATAAACCAAAGTAATTAAAAACTCAAATTAAATTTAAAATTCGTAGAGGCCTTATTACAATAAAAATACCAAAATAAAAAATAAAACTTTATAATTAAAAGTCGAATATGAAAGCACGAGCGGTTGTGTGGCCACCCACGAGTCCCTCGAAGTACCGATCCGCCTATGGCTAGGGATTACCTGCACAATTAATAGATGGGTTAGTTTACAAAAACTCAATGTATAATCCCACAATAGCAATTAATCAAAGTAAGCACAACTTGGGCCTAAGCCCTTTCAGTCTCAGTTAGGGCCTTAGCCCATTTTATTATTAACAGTGCAATATCAGTTTGGGCTTTAGCCCAACTCAATACAGAAACCTCATATGTTCGGGCCTTGGCCCATTATAGTAACAATAACAGTGTAGTAACAGTAAATAGTGTAGTATCAGTAAACAGTATGCGAGTCCTACCCAATTCATCCTCTACACTCCACTCCGTCCAACCCTTCACTCCATGTGGGGATAAAATCGACCCATCCATCCCTACACTCCAAATATAGCATCGGTTGTGGCACTAATCAGTATTTGCAGCAGAGCTACCAATAATAGGCTTTAAGCCATCAGTGATTTGTAGTAGAACTGCTAGTACAGTACACATCCTCCAATCATATATAAACCCCATCCCCATGCAATGCATCTTGCAACGTGCCACGTCATAACATAATATTATTCATGTACTCAGTACAGTTACAAATAGCATGCTAAAATATAAACATACATCACATAAAGGAAAAATAGTCATCTTACCATATAAGGGCAAAATAGTCATTTTACCTTACGGGGGTATTATAGTCATTTTACCCTATAGGGGTATTACAGACATCTTACCCTACAAGGGTATTTTTGTCATTTTACCCTATGGGGGTATTTCGATCATTTTACCCCATGGGGGTATTTCGGTCATTTTACCCTATGGGGGTATTTCAGTCATTTTACCCTATTGGAGTATTTCAGTGATTTTACCCTATGGGGGTATTTCGGTTATTTTACCCTATAGGGGTATTTCGGTCATTTCAGCCCAACATGGCCCAAAATGGCCTAAGCCCATGGGATCGCCCATGGTGGCCTCTCGTAATCTAGGACCCACGTTTATGCGTTTGGGGTTACCACACAAGCGATCACACGCCCATATGGCATCAACGATCCTACTTTTCAGCTTTTGTCAATTTACAGTTAAGACAATGATTACACACCTGTTTGGGATAATGTGCACTCCACTCAAAAGCATTCCAACCTAAAGTCAAACATAACGTATTGTTAGCCCCTTCATGATAGGGTTAATGGACCCCACTTAATTCACTTATCTCAAAAGAATAGATTAACACTTGCCTTAATCAACCGATTTAGGCTTACACCCTTCCACCGTTGTTGGAACTAATTACAGGCCCTTCAAGAACTCCTGCATACCAACCAAAAATTTATTAACCTTAAAAATTAATGTTTTCACCAACCTTTTGAACCAATGCAAGCCACTTACCAAAAGGCAAAGTCGGGTATCGGGAAGGAACAATCGGCCTATTACCCCTCTAAAAGAAAGAAGCACTGCACAACACACCCTAGCAATTAATGGCAGTAAGAGGAGATGTTAAAAGAACACTATTCGTATGATAGAAAGATAAAGAGAGAAAGAGTCACCAGTAAGTTGTAGTTACCACGAACGTCTACAGAGAGCAATGAAGATTCGGCACAATGAGGTGAAAGAAATAGCAATTTTCGGTCAAGGAGAAACTGATATGGGGTGAGGATGAGAAGGAAGATTTGGTCAAGAAAGGACCAATAGAGAGGGAAAGGGGAGAATACAAGATATTCAGCCAAGAAGCCACAACCGATTGAAGGGGAAGATGGAGTAATCAGTCAAGAAAGGTCACAACAAGAATAAAAACTGAAATAACAACTTGAGAAAACCAAAAGTGTGAAAGAAAAAGAGAGTGAGAACAAAATCGTATCAGGCAGAAAAAGGGATACACGAAAGAACCTTACGTACCAATCGGCTTCTAGAGTAAAACAGAAAATACCCAAAAATGCTCACAAAACTCAAAATAGATTACTCAAACTCACCCTCAAAACCAAAATTCCTAAGTACTCATTATTAAACTTCAACACTTTACTCCCTCTCACCTCACTTCCCTTGATTTCCTTCTAAAATCGCCCCCATATCTCTCCTCAACTCCCTCCTACAGTCCCTCCATAACCAATTCAAACTCCACTCCACTTTGTAGTGTTTCGGTCAAACTGTACTAACGCTCATGGCCATCAGTAAAAATAATCTCTATTTGCACAAGTAGGGATTCGAACCTCAAACCACTAGCATACTCCACATGCCACTTACCACTAGGCTAGCAGGCCCACTCTGTCATGTTTTTAACAAATTTTACTTATTACCCTATTGTCCAAAGATAGAGGTTTTATCCTTAAAAAGCAAAATTTTTTTGCAAGCCAAGGCTTGAACACAAGACTTCTCAGACACTCCCAAAACACTCAGAACACTTAACCACTGAATCAGATACACAGTTGTGTCAGTTTCTTGCACAATTAATTATTTCTGTGTCGCCTCCTACCTGCTCCCATGCACAAGCCTTAATACTTCTAGGCCCAAATTTTGGGCATTACAACATCGAGTTCATCAAACGGTAAAAGCATTAAATTTGCAAAAAAATAGTAACCCCGTGTCATCAAAGGACAATTCTTGCAAACTTTATCAACTAGGACATACTTACCTAAGGGGTTCAATGCTTTAATCACAAATCTGGTAGACTCAACAGGCAAACTCTTATTGGACACTAAATTCATACATACATATGAATGAGTCGATCCGGGATCAATCAAGGCAACTACATTAGTGTCATAGAGATAAAATGTACCAGTGATAGCATCTGGTGATGACGCATCTTCACGAGCGCGAGTAGCATAAGCTCTAGCTGGTGCTCTAGCCTCGGATCTCACAACAGTATCTTTTGTGCCTCCTTTACTACTAGTCACATTTCTCGTATTTCTAGGTGGTCTCCCTCTAGCAGCTGTATTGCTCGGTCTTGCATTCTGATATTTTTCTTTCTCGAGTAACTCAGGACAGTCCTGAATAAAATGTTCTTGCAAATCACATCTGAAACAACCTTTATTATTCATCTAGCAGTCTCCAAAATGTCATCTTCCACACTGTTGACACTCGGGTTTGCTGGTTCTAACACTACCAACACTCGATACTGAAGTGGCTTGAGCTTTAGGACTCGTAAATTACTTTCCACGATCTCTATTAGAATACCGCGCTGAAGTAGTCAAACGGTTATAAAATTCTCTTGATTTCTTTGACGAAGAGTGATATGGTTTACATAACATACCAAACTCGGGCTAAATGTTAGGGCCGAATCTGGCGTGTCACATTGAAGTGTTTTACGAAAACCATGTTTTCATTGGAAACTCTTCTTACTATTTAAAAACCTCTGGCCCTTTTAAAACTTGTGAAAACCTCAGTTTAAGTTGGTTTATTTTTCCAAACGTGGTTTATTAGAAAGTTATTCCTATTTAAAACGGAGTTTGTTGTAGAAGCTTAATTTAAAATAGTCGACTTACAAAAATATGATGTTTAAAAGTTAAGTTGCGAAAACGTAGTGTTTTGAAAATAGTTATTATTTTGGAAAATCGCGATCTACTTCTAAAATATAAAACATAGTAAATAAAATCCCAAAGTTTAAAATAAAAACCAGAAATTAAGAGAGGCCTTATTACAAAATTAAAAATACTCAACAGTAAATAAACAAATTTGAAAATGTAAGCAGTGTGTGTGGCCATCTCTGAGTCCCTCGTAGCACTAGTCCACCTATCACTGGGGATTGCCTGCACAGTTAATAAACGGGTTAGTTTACGAAAACTCAGTGTGTAATCCCCTAGCATCCAAACAGTCAGTCAAAAATAGAATTTAGAACCATTTTAGGCTTGAGCCCTATCCAGTATCAGTACAGTCCAGTTCACAATATATGTGGGCCCAAAGCCCGATTCATTAACATTTGGGTCTCAACACATCACAGTATCAATTGGGCCAAGCCCATTTTAGAATCACTATTAGTTGGGCCTAGCCCATATCAGAATCAAACCCATATGAATAACGGATGATAACCCATCCAACCCTGCATTTGCCTCCGTCCAATCCTGCACTACCTGTAGGGAATAAATCACCCATGCCATCCCTTCACTTACAGTGTTAGCACCAGTTGCGGCACTAACTAGAGATGCAGCAAAGCTGCTAACATCAGAATATATGGCACAGCCACCAATACGGTTTCTTCCTCCATAAAAATATCCCAATCCCAAGCAGTATGTCATGTATGCAGAATGTCATGCCCAAAATTAGTCATACAAATCACAGACAAATCAGTCATTTACCCTCAAGGGGCAAAGCAGTCATTTTACCCTTTAGAGGTATTTTGGTCATTTTATAATTTTGGGGTCCCAGTATAGATTACAACCTCATTGATGGTCTACCGTCACCTCGAGTGACTCAGGTAACCTAGATGGTCAAAACGGTGTAAATGGGCCCAAAGCCCATTACTCGGCCCAAGTGGGTTCACACGCTCTTGTGGCCCATTTAGCACTATTTCAATCACTGCTATGCGAATACCATAGCCCAGTTCATTATTTGTCACTTACTGCAGATTTTATTTGTGTAGGGCCCACGAGCCCATGGGCCCACACGACCTATTTTCGCCCAACGTGGCCCAGAACGGCCTATGTCATGTACATGACATGACAAGCCCAACTACTTCTCACCTATAGTTAAATTTACACAAGCGGCCCCACAAGCCCATCGGGTCCATTCAGCCGATCGAGGCCCATCGAGGCCCAAGTCCAAGAGAGTGCTCGTGGCGGCCTCTATAGCCTATCGCCCACGCTTTGTGGGTTCAGATCTCCCCACGTGTGTTCGCACGCTCGTGAAGCCTCGAATGTCAGCATTTCGGCATTTCAACATTTTGGCTTTTGCTGAATTACAGTTTAACAGGGGTGTGATTACACACCTCTTTTGGCTTTGATAGTAATTGAGTGGTGAACGATTACACACTTGGTTGGAAAGACCAATACGAGTCTACGAGCACCACAACCTTCAAGTAAACACGGTGAATAATAAGTCTATATACAATAAGGTTAATACCCTCTTCACAACCCTTATATCCCAACAGTATCTATTACCTACCGCGACAAGGCGAAGATGGTTTATCTGCTTTAAACCGCTAGTTAGAAAGAACTTCTAGATCCTTGATGAACTCTGCATTACAACTGCATCATGTTAACCCATGCCATATATGCGAATATAATGAACCAAGTGAGACCACTTACCAATACGTGGAACGAAAAAGGTTGGTAATAGTATTCGGCCTACACTAACACCCCTTAATCAACGCAGGGAGATTCAGCTACAAGTAAGAAGAGCAAATAGAAATCAGCCCCAAGGGAAAGATAAGAATAGAAGGGAGAAGATAACCAGTCCTTGACAATTTCGGCTACTCAGAGACAGAGGGTAATCGGTTTGGAGAACAGATAAGAAGAAGAAGTGAACACTACTTAAGATATTCGGCCAACAAAGAAAGACAGGGAAAGATTCAGCTTGCCAAAGAACAGAAGAGTGGGAAGAATGAAATCGAGAAAAGGAGTATTCGACTTTAGAGAAGAGGGGACAAAGAAGAGAGAAAAATGAGAAGTGCACACCAAATGGTCGCCTCAGTTTTGACCTAAAAATGCACAGCACACAAGAAAAGTAATTGCCGAGAAAATGGAAAGAATAGTAGAATAAAATAAAACTCGAAAGATCCCCCAAAAGGCTCTCAATTGCCGAAATGAGCACTCCCCTCCCCAGAGTTGAAATTATGAGCTTTCCCCCAAGCAAAATTGGCACAAACTTCCCCACTCTCAAACTCCCCTTTCCTCTCTTAAAATCCCTCCATAATCCTCTCCTTGATTTCCTCCACAAATCACTCCAACTTCCCATTCAAATTCAATTCAAATTCTTTTGACCAATTCAACCATAAAGTCTCAGTCTAAATCCACCTCCTACACAGCTCAAATAGCAAAATAAATACTCCATTGTGCATCCCAAGACTTGAACCTCAGACCTCACAGTTGCACAACACGCCACCTTGCCACTCCACCACAGGCTCTTTTAGTGTCATATTTTATCATCAATTAATTATAAGGTCTATAGGCCAAAGTCCAGGTTCCTTTAAAAGAAAAACTAAAATAAATTGCAAGAGCCAAGACTTGAACCCAGGCTCCTTTGCAACCTTAAATGACGCCAGAACCACTAGACCACAAGCTTCCTTGTGTCATTTATTTAACACAATAATTTAAAAAGTCTTCATCCAAGCATCCAGGGTTTTATTCACTTAAAATCAAAATTTTTGCTAAAGCCCAGGTTTGAACCCAGGACTTTTCCAACTCCTCTCAGGACCCTTAACCACTTGAGCAGACTTTTAATTGTGTCATTTTCTAGCTCATAATTAAATACTTATATACAACCTCCTTACGGACCCATACTCAAGGCCCAATACTTCTAGGCCCAAATTTGGGGCGTTATAATTTACTCATTGACCTATTTCTAAAATCCCTATCCTCAAAATCATCTTCTCTCTTTTCTTTACCAAGTTCCTCGGCTTTGCAAGCTCTGTTGACTAACACCACAAATTCTTTCAACTCCAGAATCCCGACTAGAAGTTTAATATCCTCGTTCAACCTATCTTCGAATCGCTTACACATAATTGTCTCAATGGCAGACATTCGACCTTGTTTCAATTCCAGAAACTCTTTGCTCTTTTGATCGATAAACTGCTGACTGATGTATTTTTTTCTAAACTCATTTTGAAAGAATTCCCACGTGACTCTTTCTCTCGGTACCACAGATATCAAAGTATCCCACCACTGATATGCAGTGTCTCTCAAAAGTGATACGACATATTTTACACATTCAGCTAACATGCAGGATAGTTCATCAAATACTCCAATTGTATTCTCAAGCCAAACCTCAACTCTTTCAGGATCGTAATCAATGGTAGCTCTAAACTCTTCAGTCCCATACTTTCAATTTTATCCACAGGCAGTTTACTCAATCGTAAAGGTTCCAAACCTTAAGGAGAAACGGGGACCGGTTGAGGAATATATTAGGGTGGAGGTTGCTAAGCAGCCAGATTAGTTCAGACAAACTCAGTGAACCACTCGTTCATCAATTGGAAGAAGGCTTCTTTGGCCTCTCCTCCCTAACTACCTGATACAGATCTCGACTCAAATTGCGCTACTCTGTGAACGGAGGCTGGCGTATTACTTTCAACATCATCAGCCACTACTCGATTAGGATCCATTACTATATAAAAACACGATTTAAACTATCAAGAGATATCACACTATCATAGGTTATATATGGCATGTATAGCTAGACTCTTACATACGCTACGTTAGTCCTAATATCGACTAAATTATAGCTCTGATACCAATAAATGTAACACTCCTAATCCATATCCAATAAAATGCATTCACAATCAATCACAATGTCCCTAATACGAGCCTACGAGGAAAAAAACATGCATTAGAAGTAGTTTGGGACTAAACTGATAACTTAGGAAGTTTTAGGAAAACATAGAAAATTTTACAAAATATAAGGGACACACGCCCGTGTGTCTAGAAACACAAAAATTTCAACACTTTTTCATACTCTTTTTAACTTAAATTCATGCTAATTCGGTTAAATTCTTGTCAAAAAATAATTATTTTTATAAAGTAATTAAAGTGCACTTAAAATATGAACATATTGAATTTTATTTAATTTCATAATTATTTTTGATGAATTTTGGTTATTTTCGACAGATTTGCACAAAAGGCAAAAAATAGCTCGGCAGACACTACTAGAAGCACAAAATCGAGAACCAATTTGAAGTATCAAGGCGAACTAAATTTTAGCCTAAGATGGACCAAAATTATATATATTTATTCATAATATAATTAATTTTAATTTATATCCAATTTAATTTAGGTTAATAAATTATGATTAATTAATTATGAAAAAGTGGTCCGATTGAATCGAACCGAGTAAACCGAATAGGCCAAGAAAAGGACAGCTCAAAATTGTCCAAGTGCTGACCCAATTCAGCTCATTAGTTGATTATTTAAGCTGCAAAGAAGCCCTTGAATACTTGCTCAAATTGCAATTAGACCCTTCCACAATTAGTGGCTTTGTAGATTTTCCCCAAGCCATATTTAGCAAAGTTGAAGCCATCAACTTTGCCACATAGGGGACTGGCCAAGGGGTGGCCCTTTGGCTGCTATTTTTAGCAAATTTCAGCTGCCACATTCAACTATAAAAAACCCCCTTGGCTGATCATTCAAAGCATCCCTCATTCATTCACGTCTCTTCTCTCCTCTCTCACTTTCTTCTCTCATTTTCCCATTCCAAGTCGCTAGCTCTCTTGCCAATTTCTCCTCTTGGAAAAGGGGTATTTTTCAGCCATTTTGGAGCAGCAATTGAGTGTTCGTAGTAGCCTTGATCAGCAAGGACAACAAAGAAGGAAGAACAGAGCAACCTAGTCAAGCCACGAAAAAACACCTTATTTGATTCTTGTTCTCTGTCTCTTTAATTTTTATTGTTTTTATGATGAACATATTTATGAATATTTATGTTGTTGGAATGGTTAATTTAATCAGCTTAGCTTGAATTTAATTCGTGTTGGGTTGATTGCATTTCGTCCTTTTAAATTATTAAAATTGTGTTTCTGTTGTTATAGGCCTCGATAAAATGCTTGATTAAGTAAAATCATGCCTAAGTTATTCTTGCATTATAATTGTGAGGGAATTAATGAATTAATTATTTGAACGGATTGAAATTGTAATTAATTGACACAATACTTAATCAGTGCATGTTTAATCTTCTAAGGTAGCTAAAGGTTAAATTAGTATTGTATCTGGCGATACACTTGTAACACCCCTATAACCCGTATCCGTCGCCGGAGTGGGTTATGAAGAGTTACCAATCCAAAACACTACATTTGTACATTCACATTTACAAAAGTTCATTAGCAATTATATGCATCGCCAAACAAAATCAAAGATCGAAATTCAGACTTATACCGACATTCAAAAGTTACCATATTCACATGGCTTATATACAACAACATCTCAAAATATCATTCACTTAAGTCTATTCTATACATGCCATACGAATTCCAAAACATAATAGAACCAAAACGATAGATAGTGTGACGAGTTGCTGACGATCCCCGAGCAAGTGGCTAGAGTCAACGATCTAAAAACAGAGAAACATAACAAGCAGAGTAAGCTTCCATAAGCTTAGTAAGTTTTAAGCAATGCTAACAATTAAATTCAATTATAAATCGATTAATCAAATTCTCAAGTGACATTTCTTAGGTATATTGCCATTTGGTCGAATATATACAAACATTTAACACATATTTAGCATATTAACTTCACTTGAATCTGAATTCATATAACATAAGTATATTTTCACATAACTTCACACTTTGGTTGAATGTATCATGATCATAGATATAGTTATAACACTTATTCACATATGCATCACATTATACACTTATGATTCAATTCAAATCAAACTCATATATAAGTACATGATACGTACCTGGCCAACTTAATATATTGAATGTATTCAATTGTCGTTCTAACACGAAGTATTATAGTCTTAGACTTTTATCAAATCACCGGCATTAATCCTGCTAGGTTTTAAACCCGAATTCATCACCGGCACGAAGCTTGCTAGACTTTAAGTCTAAACTCATTCACCGGCATTTCGCCTACTAGGCTCGAAGCCCGATATCATCTCACCGGCATTATAGCCTGCTAGGCCCGAAGCCCGATATCATCTCACTAGTATTATAGCCTGCTAGGCTCGAAGCCCGATATCATCTCACCGGCATTATAGCCTGCTAGGCTCAAAGCCCGAATGTCACATTACAAAAAAAAAATCAATTCACATGTTCTTTCAGACTTTCACAACTCATGCTTCAATTCACATGTTCTTTCAGACTTTCACAACTCATGCTTCAACTTCAATTATGGCCGAAACACATATACATTTGTACAAAGACTTTCATCATTCGAATAAAGTACACATTTGATATAAGGTATTATACTCGAATTCCATACCTCAATTACGTTCGGCAATCACACATCATTAATAATATCACATCCAAACATGGTTACCCTTAGGTTCTAATAATCACAAATGGTGAAACCTCTTTCATCACTCATGCAACATGGTACATTGATCATAAATCTCATTTAACATGTTATAATTCCATATCCAATTCAACTTAGCTATACTAGCTATCTTTGGTTTATAGTATTAATTCATTCTCACTCGGCATATTAGCTAAATAAAAGCAACATCCTCTTAGCTATTTTCATTTAATCAATAAGTATATGAAATCAAATTAAACACTTAAGAACTTACCTTAAATGTCGTCGGACAACTACGAATTGACTATTCCATTTGTTTCGCTTTTCCCTTTTCCGAGTTAAGTTCCTTTTGCTCTTGAGCTAGGTAAAATAAATCGGTTTGTTTAATTACTTAACTAATTTATTTAGATTCAAACCTTAACAATTTTTCATAATAAGAAACATACGACAACTCATTAACAACCATCCATTCACATCTTTATTCTTGATTACAATCGGCCATTATAACATATACAAATGCATATTAACCACCTTGACCGATTGTCCATTAACCACTAATTCATATACATAAATTTTTACAACTCAACTCATCATTCTCCAAATTATTTACCTTAATTCACATTCGGAAATCATAGAACACATACTAACGATTTAACGTTACAATTCAAATTTTCACACACCAATAAACACATTCGGCAAAACTTCATTTCAATTCATTGTAAAACACCAACAACTAAATTATTTCTTGGCACCTTTATCACATTTTCACAATCGGCATAACCATGTTACCAATCTAATACATCAAAATTTACTTATCCAAGACTACATTCAGCATATATATATTCACATAAACACAATAGCCGATTGTTATTTATCATCTAATTTAACTCTCAATAACCTCAAATTATAAACAATATTCAATTTCCTAATTAAGATATCAATTGAAAACTTCACAAACAAAGATTAACAAGCTTAGGGCTCATCTAATAACCATTTATAATTTAAAACTTCAAACGTTCGAAATCTAACATTTTACCCATATGGCCGAATACATGCTTTGCCCCAACTAAGGAAATTTATACACTCACAACTCCATCAATTCATTTTCCACTTAATTACATCAATTCAAAGCTTAATTTAATAATAACATACTTAATTTAAATAATAATAAAAAACAAATTTTCTTTCCCAAAAGCATATATATACGGCAACTTCAACTTCATACCTCTCAACAATGAATTCAACTTAATCATTCATTAACATTACACTCATTCGGCCATCATATAAGCAAATTTAACATCTAAACAACACCTTCCAAAAGCTATCAAATTATCACAATTTAACAAATTGTTGAATGCACATATGTTCAATAATTCATGAATTTAAACCATGGGTTAACTATACAATGCACTCATCAATTTAATTTCATAAACAATTACATAAAAATCACATTAACATACCTTTGATTTATGAAATAACCATGGTCGAATGCCTTGGCTTTTTCTTCTATTTTTCTTTCACTAGTTACGGCAATGGGGAAAAAAAGATGAACATACATTGTTTTTATCACTCTTTTCTTATTTTAATTATTCTTTATTTCATAATATAAAGCCATTAACTATTATAATGCTAAAATAAAATGCATATATTATCTATCAACCATCATTATGGCTGGCCACTATATTAAAAGTGGTCCATTTGACATGCAAGTCCCCCATGTCAATAATTCATGCATTATTTGGCCACTTTAAAATTCACCTATCACATTTTCAAGTCTTATCATATGAGTCCTTTCTTATAAATTAACACCTAATTGATAAAATCAAGGCACAAAATATTCACACATACAAATTCCACTTACAATAAGCACAGAATATAACATCTAATTATTTTCGTAACTCAGTTTTGTGGTTCCGAAACCACTTTTTGACTAGGGTCAAATTAGGGCTGTCACAACACTTGCCTTGCATAACTTGCAAGATTATTGCGATTAAACTGTTTCAAGGTAAGGTTACTTTGTTGCCTCACATAGTCTTTTATGTGCTTATTAGATTTAATTAATCGTTTAAATTGACATAGGAATATGCAAGAGATTAGTTCAATTTAATGAGTATGTATGTGCAATAACATGTTTGCTTATTAGAATATGTGTAATCGATTGAATTAACATAGGGATATATTAAGAGATGAATGGATTTGTGTAGGTGAGTATGTTCATAAGTTAGCAAATTACCGAGTTGCCATGAATTTATTCGTAACAACATAAACATGAGTTTAATAATTCTAAGTTAAAGAAATGTAATTAATCTAATACAATTATGCCATCTTGATTAAATCATATTTTGAAATTGTGCATTTGAGATTTATTTATTTAGTTTACTTAGTTTAAAATCTTAGTTTTTGATCACCCTCTTCAAACAAAATATTTTTCTTCACCAAAGTGTTTTAAAAAAAATTCATAAATAGTTCTTTTCACAGTCCCTATGGGTACGATAACTCGACATTTACTTGTCACTTTATTACTTGTTGCGATTGTGTACACTTGCACATTTTCGTCGTTCCAAGTTTTTGGCACCATTGCCAGGGACTGTTTTAAAAGACATTATTTGTGAAATTGTTAATTTTGCATTTTGGTCTATTTTTTTCTAAATTTTAATTCTATTTTGTGTGTGTGTGTCTGTTTGTTTCAGGTGTTTATGAGTATTTATCAAATCATTGACTTACTCCTAGTAAACCTGAAATTGAAAGGACTTTCTGACGAAGGAGAAAACAAGCGAACCAAAGAAGGACCTAAGATATGAATTTCAAAATTCCAAACCAAAATCTAGGAGGAACATTCGTTTATACTACTCATAATCTGATTATTGTTGCCGATGATAGAAACTGTGTCATTCAACAATATGCCATTCCTCTATTCAACGAACTCAATCTGAGTATTAGGAGACCCAAAATTGAGGTACAACAATTGGAGCTGAAGCTGATCATGTTCCAAATATTGCAAAATATGGGTCAATTTAGTGGGATTCCTACTGAGGATCCACATCTTCATCTTTGGCTATTCATGGAAGTGAGTGACTCATTTAAACTAGTCGGCGTGACTGAGGACGCTTTGAGACTGACATTATTTCCATACTCCTTAAGAGATAGAGCATGAGCGTGATTGAACTCCCTATCGTCCGGTTCCATAACTACCTGGCAAGAGTTGGTTGAACGTTTCTTAATGAAATATTTCCCTCCATCTTTAACCGCCAAGATCCAAAATGAAATCACTTCATTCCATTAACTTGATGAAGAATCTTTATATGAGGCATGGGAGTAGTTCAAGGAGTTACTACGAAAGTGCCCTCATCACGGCATTCCTTGCTGCGTTCAAATGGAGACTTTGTAATATCCCAAATTAGGGCCTAGTTGGAATAGTGGTTTAAAGACCACAAATTTGACATAAGAAAATTAATTTTTATTATATTTTTATGGTCTACAATTCTATTCAATTGTTTTGTGAAAATTTCGTCCGAAAATTTTGACGTTTGGGCACTCAATTTAGTCAAAAGGACTAAATCGTAAAAAGTGCAAAAGTTGAGTTCTACATGCTAGAGGTGTCCAATTGTTATGAAATTTTAAATTTAAGGTCCTTAAATGATAATTAGACCATTGGTTAATTTTTTGGACAAAAATTGACATAAATGGGTGAAATAGAATATTTTTAAGTTAGGGGCATTTTGGTCATTTAGTAATTAAAATGAATTAAAAACAAAATTAAAAGCCAATTTTTGTCCATCTTCAACCCCATGGCTTAAAATTGCATGGAGAATACATAGCTAGGGTTTTTCAAGCTTCCAAGCTCAATTGTAAGTCCGTTCTAGCCCAGATTTTAATGATTTTTATGTTTTTGAAATCCTCGTAACAAGATTTACCTATTTCTACCATTTGTTTTAGTTATGTTGAAGGTCTAGGGTTTGACCCATGTTAGAAATTTATGCATTTTGATATTTAATGGTAGGTTATGCATGTTTATGGTTGGAAAAATGACTTTTACTAAGTAGTTTTCGGTGAAAAAGCTAAAAAAGACTAAATTGTAAAAGTTATAAAATTTGTCGTAAAAGTTATAAAATTTGTAATAAAAGTGTGATTTAATGGAAATTTTGGGCTGCTATAGTTATGAAAATGATTCGACTAGGCTTAAAGTGCAAAGAAATTGAAAAAAATTATTTTACGAGCCTAGAGGCAAAAGTGTAAATATGACAAAGTTTAGGGGTAAAAATGCAAATTTGTAAAAGTATGATTTTTGGGTCAATTTGAATAATGTGAATAATAAATGAGCTATATTTGAAATGTTAGATAAAGGAAATCGAGATTCAAGCTTAAATCGAAAAAATACAAGGTTTTGGACTAAATTGATAAATTTGTCGTTTTCGTATTCGAGGTAAGTTCGTGTGATTTAATAAGCATGTTTTTCATGTTATTAGTGTTATACATGAAATCTATCTTGCTATGATTATATTGAAGTTTATGTTAATGATATTGCGAGTGAGAAAGAGATGTACCCTATAAAGAAATCGAAAGCTTAATATGTCAATTACACATTGTGTGTTATTTAGGCATGGGAAAATTGATGGAACAAGAGATTCCATTGAAATGAGTAAGTTTGCATGTAAATAATATATCGTTTTTACTTATGTTATAATATTTTGTTATTATATGAGATGTGGTTGTATATTGAATGATCACTTGATGTAAATTATGAATTGAAATTGATTATGGATAAATGGGTAAAATGTTGAAAAGTGAGGAATTTCCCGGTTGGACCTTCGAAATAGAATAGATACGAATGATCTGTTGTGAGAACACATATGTAGTACTATGTGCAAAATACTATGTGTCTAAGGTAGTTTTAGGTCACGTGTGTAGTACTAAGTGCGGGCTACTACGTGTACCAGATGATTAGGTCACATGTGTAGTACTAAGTGCAGGCTACTATGCGTACCCGATAACTTCGATCACATGTGTGGTACTAAGTGCAAAATACTATGTGTAAGAGATGATTTTGGTCATAGATGTAGTACTAAGTGCAGGCTACTATGTGCACCAGATAGCTTCAGTTACAAGGGTGGTAATATGTACAGGCCACCATGTATCTATTATTATTCCGATGAGTTCAACGGAAAATTGACTAAGTGAAAATACATGTGATCATGTAATGACTAGTATAATTGAATATGAGTATGTGATGAATAAGTGCAGGTATATGTGTGTGAAATTTTATGAGCAATGAGCTCGATAGTTGAGCGAACTTTCGGTAAGATGGAATGGAGTAACTGAGATTATGTAAGAGTGAAATTTATAATAAAATAGTTTTGGGCAGCAGCAGTTGTGTGACTTTGAAAAATCACCAAAAATGGCAGAATTCTAATTAGAAGTTGAATAGGATATGAAATAAAATCTTGTTGAGTCTATTTTCACATAAAAGAAACGGTGAAAGCAGAAGAATTTCATATTCTGTGATATTTTAATTTTTGTCAGATAGGGTTAGAATGATTTTAGAATCCCCTGTTCTAAATTTGGAAAATCATTAAACTTTTTACACATATAATTATGGGTTATAATTTATATGCTTAAAATCCTTAATGATTCTATTTTCTAAAGAAATAAATTTTAACATTATCCAAATCTTGTACAAATAGATAATTAATTTTTAGTGAAAAGGGGTCAAAACTATCAGACAGCGAAACATGGATGACTTTTAAGAATAAACTATACTTATTGGCTAGACCAAAATTTCTGAAAATTTTATGGTAAGAATATATGTGAGTCTAGTTTTGGGGGAAATCAGTGGATCTAAATTTGGAGTTCCACAGCTCTGGGTATAAATAATTTAGTGACTGTGACTCGAGAAAACAACTTAATTAGACTTTGTATAAATAGAGAGAAATTGAAAAATAGCATGTTAATACATTACTTATTATTTTCATACGAGCTTACTAAGCGTAAAGCTTACTCCCTCCTTTCCATTTCCTTATTGTTCTCAGGTTGGCTCGGGGTTGGAGATCATCAGAGGTAGCATCACACTATCAAGCCAATACCTTTGGAGTATTGATACATAAGCTAGAAATATCAAGTGAGTGGCATGTATAGGGACCTAGTTTTATAACATGTGTTATTATAATTTGGCCAAATGTATTGGCCTATATTGAGCTATTGATTATGGCTTGTAAATCTAGCTATTCATGTTATGTCTAATAATTGTGATATGAATATGGTTGTTCGCCATGCATGGTTGGTAATATGTCATGTGTGTTGAATGCATGTTTTATGACCAATCGAGGTGGTCATGACCATGAATTAAAGGTGTAATATGGAAATAAAATGATAATGCCTTGAACATGGACGTTTGATGGATAGTTGGGTAACTATGGTACAATGGTTTAAAGTGAGAAATAGTAATAATGTTAAACTGGATATGGAATTGGTGTAGAATGTCTTAGTCAAGCATATTGTTTTATGCATGTGAAATATGGATACTCTATAAAGATATGACTTGGCTAAAAGGTGTATGCTTGATGATAAGTTAGAATTAAATGGACATGAAGATAACTATGTATAAAAGTATAAGTGGAAAGGTATTTGGCAAAGCTAAATGAATAAGATATGGTGTGTCTAGACTTGGTTTAATGTGAGAATGTGTAACACATGTATGTTGATAGGTAAATAAAATGTCTGCGTCATAATTGAGGATGTTGAATGCTTTTGGATCGATGTTTGTGTGTGTGCATGTAAAGGGTGACAAAAAGGCTTGGAAAATAGCCTAACTGTTGACCACACAAGCAGGGACACGACCGTGTGTCTCAGCCCTGTGGAGTACACGACCTTAGCACATGAACATGTGACTTGGCCGTGTGACCCTAAATGTTTGCTGACATCATAAACAGAGAGTTACACAAGCTGAGGACACGGGCGTGTGAGACTACCCGGCTTAGCCACACAGGCGTGTGACTCTCTAAACATGAAAATTTTCTAAGTGTTGTAAAATGTTCGTGAGTTCTCGGTTTAGTCCCAAACCGCTTTTAATACATGTTTAGAGCCTCGAAGGCTCCTGTATGGGACATTTTGCATGTGATTGAATGATTCTGATATGATTGAAATTTTATGGCCTGGTTTTACATGTATGTGCATGTTTGAGTCCGGTAATGCCTCGTATCCTGTCCCAGCGTCAGACACGGGTAAGGGGTGTTATAGACTTTATATATTAGTCTCAATATTCATACTAGAATGATGGTGGATGCTTTGGCAAATGGAGCCCTTCTCTCTAAGTCTTATAACGATGCTTACGAGATTATTGAAAGAATTGCTAGCAATAACTATCAATGGCCAACCAACAGAGCAGCCTCAGAAAGACGAGCAACAGGAGTACATAAAGCAGACACACTTGCTTCTTTGGCAGCCCAAGTATCCTCTATATCTTCTATGCTTAAGAACAAAACTGTTAATGGTTTCAATGGTAATCTGACAGGTCAGCAATTGAACTAGTTCGAGGATACTTCTTGTGAATACTGTAAAGATGGACATTTTTTTGAAAATTGCCTATCGAATCAAGAGTCAAAAAATTACATGGGAAATCAAAATTGGAATCTTCCACAGTGAAATTATTACAACTTTTCATGGCAGAATCATCCAATTTCTCCATGGTGTATTCAATGGGCAGACCATAGCGACTCTTCTATGTCATTTCGACCAAATTATCTTCCAGAATATTCTCAACAAGTGCAACAACTCACACCAACTGAATCTTCAAGTAATCTTGAGAATTTGTTGAAGGCATACATAGCGAAGAATGATGAACTAATCCAAAGTCAAGTAGCAACATTGAAGAATTTAGGAAACCAAGTGGGACAGCTAGCCAATGAGCTCAAAAGCAAACCCTAAGGTATTTAGCCGAGTGATACAGAAAATCTGAAAAGCTCGGGCAAAGAGCATTGCAAAACTGTCACTTTACAAAGTGGGAAGACATGGGAACCAAAAGCTGTCGAGGTTGAAAATAAGCCTATTGTAGCTCAAGGCAAAGAGGAAGTTCAACTGAGTGTTAAAACTAATGTCCCAAAAAATTTAGGTACAGTGATCCTTGATGAGGTAAACTTTAAACTAATTAGTTCTGATTACCTAACACCCTTGTCAGATACAGAAAAATTTTCACAAAAGAGTTGTCCAGTTAAAGCTAAGATTCCACCACTGCCATATCCTCAACGATTCCAGAAGCAGCAAAATGATACTCAGTTGATAGAAATCTTTGATGACGAGGTGACTTTTAATGACTTCGATGCTACTAAATCCCAAGATATAGTTGAAGACTGATTTGCTATTTCGAAGATGGAATCACTGGCTTCTACAGAATTAAAGCTCAATTCTTTAGATGATCCATTCGAACATATTCTATTGGATGATTCACCAAGTGATGATGAAGACAAGGAATGTTTGGCTTGGTTAGAAGCTAATTCGAAGGAATTCACTCAAGAAGTTCCACTCGAATCATTAGAGCTATCATCTCAGGAGTATATGCAACCAAAGTCATTGATTGAAGAGCCAGTTAAATTGGAACTGAAGATTTTGTCTCCTCATTTGAAATATGACTATTTGGGTCTATCTTCGACTTTTCCTATCATTATTTTAGTTGAGTTCACCAAAGATCAATAAAAAGAGGCACTTGTGATTTTGGAAAGGCACAAGAAGGGTACTGGATGGATTATTTCACATATTCGAGTCACGGGTTGGAGGATTTGTAGGAATTACAGGAAGTTAAACAAGGCCACCTGGAAAGGTCATTATGGTTTTTTTCCCTAATAAGATGTTGGGTAGATTTGATGGGAAAGAATATGATTACTTCCTAGATGATTATGGTTGGTATGACAAATGGCCATTTGACACTACCATGGTCAATGACAATCCTAAATAAAATGGAGGGAGTTCTCTTCACTTTCTCTATCGTTATTTAATATTTTTAGTTTCTTTCTCATTTGAATAAAATTGTAGACTTAGATAAAATTTTTTAGTTCATTACATTAATTAAAACTCTATCTAGGAGATTAGGACTTAAGTGGGACCATCTGTGACCCTTCCAGTCTTTCCTGGGAGTTTAATTTAATGTAATTTTTTTAAAAAAATATTTTTCTAATTAGCCCATCGAATTTAAGTATTTGTTTTGTTAAATAAAGGGTCAACTTTTAACCTAAGCACTAATTTCTTTGAGTGTTTTTTAGTTTATTTTCAATATAGGAGCCTAGGATCCAAAAAGGAGCTGCCATTGGGCTTAAGACACTACTAAGAAGGGAAATATTCAACCCTTTTCTGCACAAACCTACAACCCTTACCTTGCTCCACCACCACTACCAAGTAGCCCAATAGTGCATCTCACTAAACCCCTTAATGTTTTACCCCTTAACTCCCTGAATCACCACCCCAAACACCTTCATTCAAAGTCACCAACTACAGCAACTAAACTATCTTTAAAATCGCCACCCTTTTCAACTCTAAACCTTACCCTTAACTACTCACTCACCTGTTCAAAACTGAAACCACCCTTAACAAATTTCCTAAGTTTGACGCTGAGAGTCTCTTTATCTAGCACCATTCCACAAAGTGAATAGTTTGGTATAATGGCTATGGTGCAACACATGCAGTGCCAGAAACAAGCTTATTGGAGATATCCAAAAATAAGGGATGACTCCATGAGAAGTGCTTTCACAAAAATATACAATGACCCGTTTATTTTTGTGTCTGTATTTCCAGATTTCATATTTTAACCATGGAGTCCACTATTGAAGAGGGAGCGAAGCGACTCATGCAAAAACAAAGATGATAGAGCAAAAGATGAGTTGAATTCGGAAGGATCTACAAATAAATAAAAGGGGGATCTTGACTTTATTTTATTTCTATTCTTAGGTCATTTTAGATTTAAGTTTAATTAGGAATTTTTATTTTCACATAATAAAGCAAGAGATGGAAATCATGAATAAAAATGAACAAGTTGTAAAGCATAAAGTGTGGCAATAGGTATATACATGTCTAGGATTGGATCTAGAGAGAGCTTGGTACTTAAGCAGTCAATTTGACTCACCTCTTCTTTTCTAGAATCCTAACTGGTGTATAGTATCTATTCACTTTTAAACAATGAGGACATTGTTCATCTTAAGTGGGGGGACCGAAAAATTGAAATTATTTCCACTCAGAATAAAATTTTCTTTTAATTATGATTAGGATATATTTTCTTCAATAAATTTGAAATTTTGTTAAGTATGCTAAATTTCAATATAAATAAAGTTTGAATATTTCAATAATTATTATGTTAGCTTAATAATGACATAAATGTATTTTTAATAGAGCATACAAATCGTACCATAAAATTTTTAGTTCCTTAGGAAAGTTAGACGTGCATGAAAGTTTAAGTCTTTAGAATTGACTTAGTAGTTTCTTGAGGCTAAATCCTAGGAAGCATGGAATGTTGAAAATGATTTAGGAAACTTTTGTTTGGACCGTTTGAGCCTTTCAAGCCAACCATGAAGAAATTTTTACCCTTTGAAACCCAACTTTGAGACTATATGGCCTAATTTTATTTGAACCCTTGCAAATTTAGCCATCACTTCTCTCTTAACTATCTTAAAATTTTCCCAAACACTAGACTCAATACTATTCAAAGTATTCTTTAAAAATAAGTTTGGGGGAGTTGAAAAGATATATCAAATGCTCTAAAATTGAAGTACATTCGGTAAAATGCTCGTGTTTAAAAAAAAAAGAGCATGAGTTCTTAAAATAAGATGTACAAAAGAGCATGTGAAAGCAAAAAAAGTTGATGTATTGAAGGTAGTTTTTTTTCCAAAGGACCAATTGAAGCTAAGTTTAGGGTTTAAAAGCCTTAATTTATCTATCTTTTACCTACCCCTAAGCCCAGCCACGTTACAACCTTGTTAAAGACCTATTGATTCAAAGTTCCAATGCTACCTACATTGGTAAGGTTTAACATGAATTTATTAGGAAGCATTTAGTCTAATTTTTGCTATAAAAATAGTTGTTGAGATTAATTTGAATGATATGTATACTTAAGTAGCATAATTATCAAATTTCTTGTATTTGAGCATAAGTATATTAAATTCATAATTTTGAGAAAAATGTTGTTCTGAAGGAATATTTCAAAGGTGCTTTCGAGAAATTCTTTTCAAAATTTGTGCATTACTCGGGACAAGCAATGAATTAAGTTTGGGGGTGTGGAAACACAAAAATTTATTCACTTTTTCATACCCTTTTTAACTTAAATTCATGCTAATTCAGTTAAATTATTATTGAAAAATAATTAATTTTTATAAAATAATTAAATTGCACTAAAAATATGAACATATTGAATTTTACTTAATTTCATAATTATTTATGATGAATTTTGGTTATTTTTGACAGATTTGCACAAAAGGCAAAAAATGGCTCGACAGACACTACTAGAAGCACAAAATCGAGAACCAATTTGAAGTATCGAGGCGAACTAAATTTTAGCCTAATACGGTCCAAAATTATATGTGTTTATTCATAATATAATTAATTTTAATTTATATCCAATTTAATTTGGGTTAATAAGTTATGATTAATTAATTATGAAAAAGTGGTCCGATTGAACCGAACCGAGTACACCGAACTGGCCAAGAAAAGGACAGCCCAAAACCGTCCAAGTGCTGACCCAATTCAGCTCATTAGCTGATTATTTAAGCTGCAAAGAAGCCCTTGAATACTTACTCAAATTGCAATCAGACCCCTCCACAATTGGTGGCTTTGTAGATTTGCCCCAAGCCATATTTAGCAAAGTTGAAGCCATCAACTTTGCCACATAGGAGGCCGTGGGTGGCTCTTTGGTTGCTATTTTTATAAAATTTCAGCCGCCACATTCAGTTATAAAAATCTCTCTTGGCTGATCATTCAAAGCATCCCTCATTCATTCACGTCTCTTCTCTCCTCTCTCACTTTCTCCTCTCATTTTCCCATTCCAAGTCCCTTTTACTCTCTTGTTGATTTATCTTCTTGGAAAAGAGGTATTCTTCAGCCATTTTGGAACAGTAATTGAGTGTTCATAGCAGCCTTGATCAGCAAGGACAACAAAGAAGGAAGAACGGAGCAACCTAGTAAAGTCACGAAAAAACACCGGATTTGATTCTTGTTCCCTGTCTCTTTAATTTTTGTTGTTTTTATGATGAACATATCTATGAATATTTATGTTGTTGGAATGGTTAATTTAATCAACTTAGCTTGAATTTAATTCATGTTGGGTTGATTGCATTTTGTCCTCTTAAATTATTAAAATTGTGTTTATGTTGTTATAGGCCTTGGTAAAATGCTTGATTAAGTAAAATCATGCCTAAGTTATTCTTGCATTATAATTGTGAGGAAACTAATGAATTAATTATTTAAACGGATTGAAATTGTAATTAATTGACACAATACTTAATCAGTGCATGTTTAATCTTCTAAGGTAGCAGAAGGTTAAATTAGCATTGTATTTGGTGATACACTTGCCTTGCATAACTTGCAAGATTATTGCGATTAAACTGTTTCAAGGTAAGGTTACTTTGTTGCCTCACATAGTCTTTTATGTGCTTATTAGATTTAATTAATCGTTTGAATTGACATAGGAATATGCAAGAGATTAGTTCAATTTAATGTGTATGTATGTGCAATAACATGTTTGCTTATTAGAATCTGTGTAATCGATTGAATTAACATAGGGATATGTTAAGAGATGAATGGATTTGTGTAGGTGAGTATGTTCATAAGTTAGCAAATTACCGAGTTGCTGTGAATTTATTCGTAACAACATAAATATGAGTTTAATAATTCTAAGTTAAAGAAATGTAATTAATCCAACACAATTATGTCATCTTGATTAAATCATATTTTGAAATCATGCATTTGAGATTTAGTTATTTAGTTTACTTAGTTTAAAATCTTATTTTTTAATCACCCTCTTCAAAAAAAATATTTTTCTTCATCAAAGTGTTTTAAAAAACATTCATAAATAGTTTTTTTCATAGTCCCTGTGGATACGATAACTCGACATTTACTTGTCACTTTATTACTTGTTGCAATTGTGTACACTTGCACAATTCCGTCGTTCCAGTGTCTCACACGGCGAAAGACATGCCCGTGTCAAAGGTCGTGTGGACATTCGAAATGGAATCACATGGTCGTGTCCCAGCCCATGCTCGACCCCATGTAACACTCTAATCTTGACATGGCCAACATACACACACGTGTGACTAGCCCGTGTGCCCTTCGAAATGGCCACACATGCCTATGTGTCAAGCTGTGTGCTAGGCCGTGCCAAAATTGTAGGGTATACTAACTTATGCCACACGACCAAGTCACATGGCCGTATGCTGGGCCGTGTGGAGCATACTGACTTGATTTCTAATTAAACACCAGGGGACACATGGCCATGTTGATTGACCGTGTGTCACATAAGGCCATGTCGCTTGACCGTGTGTCACACACAGCTGAGACACACGCTTGTGTCTCTGCCTGTATGGACAAAAATAGGCTATTTACCAAACCATTTTTCTCACCTAAACTTTCAATCACCTACACAAACCAAATGGCATATAGCATTGCATAAATAGGAATTTCAACCAATCTCAATCAAGTCTAATTCAAGCTAAATCCATACCATTAATTACAAGATACACAAGTTGTAACACCCCTAACCCGTATCCGTTGGCGGAGTGAGGTTACGAGGTATTACCGATCAATACATAATGTATAGCACACATTTATCAGCCATAAAGTATTCATTCTCATAAATCATTTAATACAATTACATTGTCCCTTACAAAGGCCTTTGAGGACTTAAACATGCTTTAGAAGTGGTTCGGGACTAAACTGATAGCATACAAAAATTTTAAAAACTTAGTAAAATTTCAAACATACAGGGGTCACATGCCTGTGTGAACAGGCCGTGTGTCTCACACAGCTCTAGACACGCCCATGTCTCAGGCCGTGTGAAAACAGGGCATACATACTGACTTGGGTCACAGGCCAACCACATGCCCGTCTGTCCAACCGTGTGCCCTTCGAAGTGGTTACACATGCCAATGTGTCAAGCCGTGCCAAAACTATAGGGTATACTGACTTGTGCAACACGGCCAAGTCACACGCCCGTGTGCTAGACCGTGTGCCAATTAGGGGGTATACTGGCTTATACCCCCACGGCCAGTCACACACTTGTGTGTGAGACCGTGTGGAGCATACTAAATTCAATTTAATAACAACACCAGAGGACACACGACCGTGTAACATGACTGTGTGTCGCACACGGTCGAGACACATGCCCGTGCCTCTACCCGTGTGGAAAAAAATAGGCCATTTGCAAGGCCAATTTGCCACCCCAACTCATGCTCGCCTAAACAATCAAAATGGTACCATTTCATTACACAATTATGTAGCCAAAACATCAACCAAATGCACAATTCATACAATATCCATTTCAACCAATTCCAATACTCAATTCAATACCATTTACCTAATCAAATGCTTATCAACTCAACTTCTAAAATCACACTTCATCAAAGCATTTCTCAAGCATTATACACCATAAATCAATTAACCATTTGCAACTATGAAACCTTAACCATATTCATACCAAACATGCCAAAATAAGCCATCACTCATGGCTATATATATAACCAAAAGATATACATTTTCAAGCCATTTCTATTAGCTAAATACACATCAATACTAGCATCATTTACAAGCCAACTCTCATGGCTATAGACACAACCAAAATACCATATCTAGCCTATACATGCCATATTCCATATATACACAACTCAAAAGTACCAAATAGATGTCCGATAGTGTGATGATGTTCCCGATGACTCCCGGATCCAAACTAGCCTTGATTCACTATAAAACATAGAAAAATAACACAAAGTAAGCTTCATAGCTTAGTAAGCTAGTATATGAATAACTTAATTCATCAAATAATTATAGATCTACCAATTTTACATAACATCACCATAAACACATTAACTACAAACCTTTCTCATGCCTCAAAACATGATCAATTTCCCTCTCATCAAACTTTCTCTATTTAATACTCGAATAGGTTTTGTAAATATCAGTATCGCCTCGTACTAACCTCTTTCTCAACCACATCATTTGTTTACCCGTTGAACCATTTGGAATAAAAATTAGATACTCATGAGTCTCGTACGATAATTACCTATACCATGGCCCAAAGCCAAATCAAGGTAACTTATCTGAAGAACTATTTTCATGGCTCGAAGCCAAAACATCCGATATGCATGGCCCGAAGCCAAATCGGTATAACTCCTACCCGAACAGCTAATATCATGGCCCAAAGCCAACTCATCGAATATGCATGGCCCGAAGCCAAATCGGTATATCATTTTATAACATATCACAAGTATCCAAATCTATTCCTAAGGTTCAACCGGGATTTCTAACTTATCGATTCAAATAATTTCGTAGAGCCGTACTTACGATTCATACATTAATGAAAATCTCATAATCACAGTTTAGGCAATATCAAAGCATTTAATATACATTTAAAATGAAATCGTCACATACGAACTTACCTCGGGTATGAAAACGGCGAAATGAGTCAATTACTCGATAATCTTGCCTTTCCCCCAATCTAATTCTGGATTCCTCTTTTCTTGATCTAAATATATTCAAAATTAACTTCTTTAATCAACCACTCATTCAATTTAGTCCAAAACATACATTTAGGCCTATTTACACTTTAATCCCTAAACTTTTACATTTAATCAATTTAGTCCCTATTTCACAAATACACAAAATTCACATAATTTCATTAAACACAAGTTTGGTCGAATTACATATAAGTCCCTAGAAGCCCAAAACTTTCATTTATTTCACATTTCAACCACTAAATTTGCATATTTCACAATTTAATCCCTATTAAGCAATTTCATCAAAAATCACTTTACAAAACTAGTAAAACTATCATCAAACTTTCATATTTCAGCATTAAACATCAAAGAACACATAGATTCAACAATGGAAACTCCCAAAATCTTTAACAGTTTCGAAATTAAAGGTACGGGCTAGCTAGATTACGAAGAAACGATATCAAAAACATAAAAATCATCAAAAACGGATAAAAAATAGTACCTTAATTGCTTGAATTTGTCTAGCCAAATGAAGAACCCTAGTTCTTCTTGTTCTTCTTTTTAATTTTGGTTAATAGATGATAATAGGAACCCTTAATTGGTTTTGTTTTATTTATTATAAGTTAAATTACTAAATTACAAATATAACCTTAATTAATAATCATTTAAAACATTTATTCTATACCTATAAATGTCCATTAACATTTAAAATGGTCTAATTACCATTTAAGGACATCATTGTAAAAGCCAAAGCCAATAGACACCTTTAACAAGTAGAATGCAACTTTTGCATTTTACGCAATTTAGTCCTTTTTTTTCTCAAATTGAACAATTAAACGATAAAATTAGCTCACGAAATTTTCACACATACATGCTATCATGCTCTAAACACCACAAATAATATTAAAATAATTTTCCAACATTGAATTTGTGGTTTCGAAACCAATGTTTCGGTTTAGCTAAAATCGGGCTGTTACACAAGTATCACAATAAGCCATTCAATTTCATACCAAAATTCACATTCTCAAAACATCAATATGGTCACTTTCAATTATGCATCACTTTACCTAAAACCACAAGCATACAAATCTCAAATTCAACCATTTGATACTCCAAATAACAATTCACAACAAATATAGAAATGGCAATTATACACAACATATCAAAACGCCTTTTTGCACATATATATACATCACCAAGCATGCCAAAATAAGCTAAGTCACATGGCTATACACATAACTAACCATTCATCATTTACAAGCCAAATCAAATGGCTAAATTCATCACTAACAAATATACCAAAATGACCACAATTACTATACATGCCATATAACCAAATACGTTCAAAAGTACCAAAGTGATAGCTTGATAGTGTGATGAGATCTCTGACGATTCCCAAATCCGAGCTAGCTTCGATAGACACTATAAAACACAGAAAAGTAAACAGAGTAAGTTATAAAGCTTAGTAAGCTCGTATAATTAATAAGTAAAACTCACCATTCATTCACCATTCAAGTAATATAGCATAATATACGACAAAACCATTTAACCACAAGGTTAATATATTTTCATTCATATAATGATCATGAATTCACAATTTCATGGATTCAATACTCATATGAAATTTTCGTACATACCTATACTAATACGTAACTATCTCTCTCCATTTCATATCTTTGATATACCCGTTGAACCATTTGGAATAAAATTGGATACTCAGGAATCTCGTACCCTAAGTGCCAATACATAGTCCAAGCTATCTCAATCTCATATCTCATATCTCATATAATGCTTACTCTCGAGCTATCAACGGGTCTGCTAACACAAGCTAACGGTCACGACGTAGCTACACGGTGTTGCTCACACAAGCTGACGAGAATCTGCAAAACATGTCAGATAACTTAGCCACCGGTAGGACGTACGGATCAGCACCTAAACATATAACCCCTAATGACATGTCATTCGTATCCTAATCTATTCCTAAGGTTCAACCAGGATTTCACATTGCCGAATCTTCATCGAACATATCCGTACGGTTGTATTCACAATTAATTCAATAATAAAGCATTTAAAATGCGATTCTATTAATGTTTATTAACATACGAACTTACCTCGATTCACAAAAACGTCAAAACAGGATCGACTAGTCTGATACTTTGTTTTTTCCCTGATCTAGATCCGAACTTCATTTTTCTTGATCTATATAATATCAAATTTAATCTATTAATTATTCATTCTATTCAATTTAGCCCAAAAATCGTATTATGGCAAAATTACACTTTTTCCCCTAATAGTTCAACATCTTTACAAATTAGTCCTTAGCTCATAAAAATACAATTTCATGCAATTAGGTCCCTACCCATGCTAGTCGAATTTCTCTTATCATCATAGCAGCCCATATTTTTCATTTATTTCATATTTCTACCACAAAATTTTCACATTTCTCAATTTAATCCCTAATTGACAATTTTACCAAAAATCACTTTACAAATGTTGTTTATCTAACAACAACCATACATTTTCTATCATCAAACATCAACATACATGTACATTCATCAATGGAAAAACCCTAAACCTTTAACAGATTTGCAAATTAGTCCCTGGGCTAGCTAGATTAAGTTACAATGACTCAAAAAACGTAGAAATCAATAAAAACAGGACAAAATACATGCCAATTAGACAAGGAAGAGATTGTCGAATGCCTGAGCACAAAAATGACTTCTTAAGCCCTAATTTTCAATTGTAGAAGATCATATGAGAACAAAACTTTGTTTTGTTTTACTTAATTAACCTTTATTTACTAAATACCAAAATTAACCTTAAAAATTATCACAAATTTCAAAATTACCAAGCCATTATCATCCACTAACATATTAATGGGCTAATTACCACATAGGGACCTCCACTTTAAGGTTCCATAGCTATTAGACACCTTTAGCTATTAGAACACCACTATTGCACTTTACACGATTTAGTCCTTTCTTATCAAAATTTTATCAAATTAAGCACTCAAACGATAAAATTTCTTCACGAAGTTTTCACACAATCATACTATCATGATGTAGACATTAATATAATAATAAAATGATTATTTTGACCTTGGATTTGTGGTACTGAAACTACTGTGCTAATTTGACTAAAAATGAGTTGTTACATCCTCAATTATTATTCTTTTATACTCATTCGTTACCATACCTTACTCTAAGACTATTTCCTTGACTTTAATGTCTTTGGTACTCTACTTACATTCTTGAATCTTCAAGTCATCTCCTCATCATGATTCAGTAAGAAACGCATACATATGTGACAGACACTTCCTTCAATCATTCAAATTTTACATCCTTATTCGAAATACATTTTCAATACTAATTCATTACTTCATTGTATCTCTTCAATTCACTATCTCCCACTGAGTCTTAGCCTTATAAAATACGTTTATGCTTAAGAGCCATACTAGATATGCCAACTGAAAACATCATTCATACTTATTGATTTCACTGTTTATGCCTAAGAGCCATACCAAATACGCCAATTACTTAATACAAAGCTCACCATAAAGAGCATCCTTATAGTTCATCAGTAAGAGCCTTACTAAAACATGCCTCAAGAATAGCCCATCCAAAATGCACCATAAAAGTTTTCCTTATAGGACTCACTATAGAGTTTGTTCCTTCATAATCTACCACAAAGGGCATTCCCTTCAATTTCATGATTTGCCACAAAGGCTTTCATTTCACGATTCACCACAAATGCTTTCATTTCATTATTCATCGCAAAGATTTTCATTTCATTTCATTTCCTAACGTGTTTATGATATGGATTTGCCTAGACTCACATTTTGTAAGGTTTACCCATCATTGTCCTAGGACACACTAAGAACCCCATTAGGTAATCACCGTTCTTTAATCCTTTTCAAAAGGTCCCATACCCAAGGGCTTTTCCTTTTAGAGTTCATGTTTAAAGTCCCAATTGACCCTTTTAGACTCCACCACGGTGAACAGACACGGACTCAATTAACAGACTCTTCATGCATTGATATCGTTTGGGACTCAAAGCTTTAATGCATTAACATAGCCCCAAACTAATCCACATCTCTTCGCATATTTACCAAATGAACCCATGCAACCATGCTTCAACATTAGGATATTTATCACATAGTTAAACTTGACATATTCTATACAAACTATAGATGTTAGTCCCAACAAGTATTCCTACTATACTTTTCTAGTTTCTGTTCCATAGTTCAATTAATTTCCACTAAGTATCTCATATAAACAGTATACATACAAGAGTCAGCTTAGAGACTCACCTGATTTTCACCTTCTACAGTCCAAAACTCAAGGTCTAGACTTCCATCGTGCAAATCAGTAGCAACTACTTCTTGACATTGAGAAATTATTGGTGAAAATTCAGATCTACAACTCTAGCTTAAAGGAGAAAGAAATATTGTAAGTTCTTTAAGATTCTAGTAACAATACTTCTTGAGAAAGAAAGAAGAAAAAAACTCTCTATTTTCTAACCTGGATATATATATAACCTGAGCCCTTATTGGAGCCTGACACGTGTCTCAAACTTTTAAGTTTGCCTTTATAAATGGTTTATAGTTGTAAATGGAAATCTAATATTTTTAAAAATTTTGGTTTATCCTTTCGTCCCTTCCTAAATACCTTGTTAGAACGTAACTAGCATAATAACTCAATAAAATAGGTGTATAATACCTTTGGCGATAACCCAATTCACCCAAAAATCCTAAATATTCTTATCAATCCCTTTTTCCTTACAACTCAACACATTTAGAGAACAATCCTTACATAATATTTTATCGTCAACTTTGCGCCTAACCTATGCGCCGAATGTATCAATTAGGCGGATAGAACTGCATCTCACAAATTTCTCTCATTCTACTCACTTGTATCTAAGACCCGCCAAAACTGGGTGTTACAACTACATCTTGACATTATGAAAAACTAAGCAAACAAAAACACAAAGAACAAACAGGTTTATATATGCAATTCAATTTCTCTACATCTACGGAGCCTATCTTAGTGAGTAATTCCACTATCTTAATCACTAATATAATAAGTGAATCATACTCAATCAGTCCCTTAAGTATAGATATCTCACCTTTGTACCTAAAGACTAGAACACTCACCTCTAAATTTAGCCTTGAAAATTTAGACAGTAAACTCTAATGGTTTACAATTCAATTGCACTCTTTCATAACAAATTCTCAATGAACAAAACAAAATGCTCTCAAAATGCTCACACAAAAAACATAGACAAGCCTCTCAAGCATGTATCTGTTTCAACTTGCTAACGTAGAAACTAAACTAAATACAAAGCAACTCATTGAAAACAACAATTACCTAGCAATCAATAATAACATAATCTAATGAAGACTGGTCTTACAAAAATAGTATATCAATCTTGACCAACTCTTTACAAAACGAGGATTGTCTTGATTCATTTGAATCCAATCCAATCTTTAATATCCATCAATTGGCTTCCATAGATGAACTATAGTATCTTCAAAATATCAACACAATAACTAGTCCAAAGATTTTGCTTCATTAAATTGTCTACCCAAATATGACAAGTAACTCCATCGTCCTAGTGGTTGACTGTAATAGGCACTGTTGAGTGCCACTCAACACATTGTAACACTCTTTGTCTCAAAAAACATAAATAATCAACAAATGAAAACTTCATATTTATATAAATATGAAATACATTAAACATATATTTTTTTGTATAAGCTATAGGTGTCCTTATCAGTTTTACAGTCTGAGTATAGTCCTTTTTTAGCCAAGGTGGTATTCAAGTAAAACTCTTCCGACAATGTCAAAGTACCTGAGGAAGAAGTCCACTTACAGTTCTTCCGACAACTTGTTGATACTTTAAACATAGTTATAATATCACTTAGTATATAAATACAATGCAAATACATTAATTATCAAATTTATTAAATCTCAATACCAATACTTTAAAAAATAAAATGAAGTCACAATACGAATCTAAGTAATTCAAAATAATATAAAAAGACTGTCAAATTATGCTATTAGTCCTTGTACTTTTCTTAATTTGTGAATTTTGTACATGTATTTTAATTGATCTATTGTCCTTGTACTTTTAAAATTTTGAAATCAATTTGATCAATTATTGTCCTTGTACTTTTAAATTTTTAAAATTTTAATCTTGACCAAACGGTAGTAGTTAAATTTTGTTTAGTTAAATTCTACTATTAGTCTTGTATTATGCGTAAAGTTATAGATTTAGGCAATGTCCTCCGACTAGACCATTCTTAATTGCTATATGTTTTTAATTTCGAAATTTTAATATTAATGCAGGCAACAGTTGATCTTTTATTAATTAGTTTTTTGTGAATAATATGTGAAAATAACAAGCTAACATGACATTATACATGTGACAATACATTCAATGTATCAAATTTTAAAAATAACAACACTTAACTTAATCAATTTAATAACTATATTTTAATTAATATTAAAATTCTAAAATTCTAAAAATACAAAAATTAAAAACAATGAAATTAAAATATATACACTAAAACCACAACTTACATTAAATAACTAAAATTTTGTGTCCAAATTCATCGTAAAAAGAGAGATGTGCGGGATGGGCGAGGCAACATTTTGACAAGAGAGAACAAAACTGATCAGTCGGCGGACTACTAAGTGGCTCTCCTATGCCCTGTTGACTAGTTCTGTTGACAATCATAATGAAAAGTTTGACTCTAGCTGGTTTTGTTTACACATTCAAATTTCCTGGCAAAAGTCGATGCCACCATCTAACTCTATGAGCCCGAAACAAGTTAGGAAACAAGGTAATTTGTGTTCTTATTTCATTTTGTTTGTCGATATAATAAATATTATCATTAGAAATTAAATAATGAAAAATTAAAATTACAAAATAACAATCAAAACATTAGGTCAAGATTGCTATTTAAACCCTTATCCAATTTAATATGTTAAAGACATTAGAGCCATTTTTAATTCATTTTCTAGCCAAAAATTTCATAGCACAAAAGGATAGTTGATCTCACAAATCTTGACATAACACAATATTTTCAAAGATTATATATTATTTAATTAATTAGGCACGTTTTTCCCCATCGTCTTAGCAACTTCCCCCCGAGCTTACCACCGACGTCTTACCTTTCCCATCAGCTATCGTCCTTTCTAGATGACTTCCAAATTAGTAAAGTTGTGATTTAGACCCTTTACCAAAAGTAGTACAGCTCGAATCCTTTCATTTTGGGGACATGGCTCCAAACCTCAAAGATTGCTATCATGTATTCTTTTATGCCTTTCAATTTTATCAGGGTAAAGTGATACAATTTATCCTTTATAAAGTGTATTATTCATGGAATAATATGTCACTCTCCTTTACATACATATATAATATGCATTGTTTGAGCAATTATTGCTGTTATGTTACTAAACTTTCATCATTAATTCTATTTTTCTTTCTTTTGTTTGAATTTTCCATCATCATTTCAATTGGATTTTATATCATATTTTCTTTCCAGACCTACCATCGAATTGCAATAAGAATAAGAAGAGAAAGGTTAAAAGTACTATAGAGCTGAGAATGCATTTTACCCTTTTTCTTAAAAATATAGGTAAATTAACCTCTTTATGTTGGATTAAAGAGCAAATTGATCATTTCTAATAAAAATTTCATGTATTTTTACTGTTAAAAATTAGTGTTATTGACAAAATAACTAGAGTTACACATGACATATTTGTATACCTTATTTTAACATACTGGGACCAACCTTTTAAAATAGAAATAGATTGAAATTTTAAAAGAATAACTAACTTACTATTTGATCTAATATATAAAGATTAATTATTTTTTTTAGGAAAAAATGACAAAATATAATTCAATTTATAATATAAAAACCTTCATAGTTGTAAATTAAAGCTACGCTTCATAACCGCAACCCCAACCCCAAATCCAATTCTACGTGTCAAATTTAAGCCGACATGATCACTTGTTTTTTTTAACTAATACTAAAATCCTGTTTTGTAAATCAATAATGGTGCGAGGAAAAGGCGAGGAAACTCTCAGTCTTCTTGTTGTTTACTCCATCTGGATGTGGCCCTGCTTCTGTTTCTTTATGTTGAGTAGGCTAAAATGCTCCAGACTTCGACCAAACAAGGAAGCTAACGTACTTCTGAAATCGAAATCGCTTTACCTTTGTAAAAACAATCATCTCCTGCTTCCTAACCCACATTACTTTTCCTTTAATGTATAATGATTATATGTGGTTCATTCAATCCACTGTCATTATTTCCTCTGCACTTTTTATCATACATGGCTTCCTCTCATTGGACGTGTTAGTTATTATATTACTGAATTCCCTTCCACAAAATATTGCCCTTTTTGTCAGTATATATAAAATAAAGACTAAATAGTAGTATGTTCTTAATTTCCTTCCATTAGGTCTTTCTTTTTTCCCATTTGGTCTAGAAATAGAGATACTGATATATTACACATTACTAAAAATATAGGGTTTGTAATCATCAAAAGGAAGAATATGAATTCAAACACAATAAAACTATAGAGGAGAATTAACAGTTTGGTTTCAACAGTCTATAAGCATCATAGTAATTAGTAATCACTATGGTGGAGGAGGCCCCGTTTATTTTATGGTGAACTGAATGGCATATTAGAAAATAAGGGTGCGGTTGCCCAACAATATCTAAGTACAGAAAGAATGGAAGAAAAAGAAGAAGATGATGATGATAACAAACCCAAGTGAAAGGCAAACCGAAGCACATCCACACACACGCCAGAGAAAAATAGAGCAGAGACGTGGCATAGTGCTGCTTAGTCAAAGAAGTCCCAAGGGAATTTTGGCGGGACTGAATTATTGGCGGTTGATGTGGATGCTGAGGGTACCGGCAACGATGCTGGGGAGGAATCAAATGTCTCCCAGTTCGTGGTGACTACGACGGGCCCCGATGCTGATTGGTGGTGTTGTTGATGGATTGGCAAATGGGCAATTGAGTTGCTCGATTGCTGCTCTTGAATTGGTGCTAGTCTTTGCCCGTTAAAATGCCTAGGCTTTTGCTCTTGGGTTGGGGCTAGTTTTTGCCCATTTGTATGCTTGTGTTGATTTTGGATTTCCATTTGACCTCCATTGTTGCTTGGCATAGCGTTTTTAATCTTCAACATATCCAATGTTTCAACATATTTTTGAACTCTTCTCACCTTCAACAATGCCAAAAGGCAAATCAGTATGGCTCAAAGTCCCAAAGCAAAGCAAATATACATTTTATCTTTTTAATTTTGAATAATCAACGGATATGGGTTTGCTTTCGGCAAATCGGGATTCTTAAGTACCTGCATTTTTCTTTGCAGTTTGACATCTCCATCGGCTGTAATCCCATCTAATTTAAGCAACTGATTCATCAGCAGCTCAATCGAATTAATCAAGTCTTTCTCCGCTACTTTCCCACCTTTGGTGATTATTGTTTCAAAAGCTGACACCTAGGCAATATCCAACCAATATGATTTAAACTAAGAAAAATAATGCATAATCTCATAAATTATTATGAACCAGTATTGAATATTATGTACCTGGCCAGCAAGCCTATCAACTTCCAAGCTGATTTGGGAGATGGATTTAGAAGCCTTCTCTATCTTAGCATTCTTTCTGATCTCCAATAACCTCTTTTCTTGACTAATTGGGTCTTCAACTAAAACAATTTTGGACTTGTCCTTCACACCTGCCATGTCTAGAAAAGCTTTGGAATCTCTCTCCTTGTCTTTGTATAATAGCTTTTGATCTTGATGGTGTAATCCTGTTGGCCCTGTCAGCATCTTCTTCAACTCCCCTGCCACACAATCCAAAGTAACTTTAATTGGTCTATTAGAGGTTATTATTATTAGTATTATTATTATTGTGAAAGATGAGAAATTTACCGAATGTAGCTTGAGAACTGATACTGATTTCGTGGTAGATGGAGCCGTATTTGACTCTAACTCTAATAGTCGGTGGTGGGATGGAATTTCGATCGGAGTCCGGGTTTCGCTTTTGTACCAACATGCCTCCGGGTCTAAGCTCCAAATCATGAGCAGCCGATTCACCTCTACCGCCACCGCCACTTGCCACCGGGGCCAACCCTGTTGCTTTTGTCTTCACTCTCATCATTTTCTTTTAACTACGATATGTTTCGTTTCGGTTACTAAAACAAAAACAAGAAAGAAAATTTTCTACCGAGTGAGGGGGAGATTGTTTTAGATCTTCAGAAAGAGTGAAAGCGAGCGATCTGTATCAGAAATCATGGAGAGCCATTTTTAAGACTTAAGGGGATGTTTTTACGAGAGGTTCTTAAGAGTCCCACCCCAGCATTGTACGAGTCCAATTCCAACGCCGACGCGTATTTACAAAGACAACCAAAAAAAAAAAAAAAAAGCAGACCAAACCAAAGCAAAGACACGAAGGAAACTCCAACTCTTCGACTTCTCCCTTTTACAATGGCGTCTTACCAAAGCTAAGAAGAAAAAGAGAAAATCATCGATTCTTTCCCTGCAAGAAAACCAAACTCAACTCCTAGATCGCTGACACAAAAAGAAAGAAACCTCAGATCTCTCCAACGCAAATGTAGCAAAAATATACAACGATGCTACGAGAACTCCCACCTTTTCACAACAAAAAGACTGGAAAAATCAAATGTCCAACGGTGGGGAAAGACTATAGTATGGAAAATGAATAATTTTCTTTCCAAATTATGAATCTGTTTCTTTTTCTCTCCCTCCTAGTAGCTCTGGGACAAGAAAAAAAGAATATGAATAAAAAACGAGTGGACAGCTAATTGAGCAGCTTTACGACCTTAAGAAACAGATTATATAAATGTTTATTTTTTATATATTAAAAAATAGTATAAATAAAAAATAAATATACTTTTATGTTTTAAATTTACGGGGAAAATGAAAGGCAAACAAACAACGAAGCCGCCAAATTGTGCAAAAGATTGAGAAAAAACTTATTCTTTTACCAAAATTTGGATCTTAGGTACTATTCTGCTGCGACACGATTTATCTTATAAAAGGACCGGTTGATCATTGGTACTTGCACACGTATAGTGATCAGGGTATATCGGGGAATTTAATATAATTTTGCAATAATTCCAATCATTTAGTTGATAATTATATTGACGATTTCAAACACGTGGCAGTTTAAAGAAATCGGTCGAAGTTGAACAAAGCAAAATTAAAAAGAAAAGGAAATGTAAATAATTTTAGTACGCAAATTATTCAAATTTTAAAAAAAAATACAAAAAGGTTTATCATAAATTTTAATAAATATAACATCAAATAAATGAAGGGTAAATTACATTTAAGGTTACTAAACTATTAATAAATTTATTTTTTAGTCATTTAATGATTACTAAAGTATTTAAAAAAATTCATTTAAATTATTCTGTTATTACAATCATCGTTGTATGGTATTTTTTATTCATATCATCTACACAAACCAAAAGTTCTTTTTATCATTCTTTTTTACATTTTAGTTTTATTTATGCAATAATTTTGAATATCATGAATTTATAAACTATAATTCAAACAACTTATTTCTCCTATCTCTGACATAGGTTGTCAAATCGACTTAGATCAAATATATGTTCATCTACTTGTCGATTGACACTAATTTGAGTACTGATCATCGAATTATTATTTGGAGCTCGCTAGTCAGACCTTTTAAAAGAAAAATACTTAATTGTGTAGTGACATAAATAAAAACTTTTAAACAATTCGGTAACTTAAATAAAAACTTTTGAATAATTCAATAATTATTTTATAATTTTTGAAGTTAAGTGACTAAAACCTGAACTAATTATTTTTGAACAAAGAATGAATTTAAAATGATATTTAAAATAATTTAATAAATGAGATTATGAACTGAAAAGACTATAATGTTCAAAATAATCTAGTTTATTGATTTTAATATAAAAAATAATATAATAAACAATATCTTTTTATTTTATATAACAAAATTAAATATTATTTCCCATCTTAGATATATCTAATATTTATTTTTCAAATCATGTTTTTTAAGACCACCTTAACATTCACGGGATGTTAAGCTCCTCTGTTTTGGTTAAATGACATGTGCAAAATTTATTGTCCAAACATTTTATGATAATAAAATATTCTGAACTCAACACTAGTGAGTGTCGAACTGCTACTACTTCTCGGAATTCCCCTAAAAAATATTGAAATTTACAGTGTCAGAGAGGGAATTAATGTGATGGAACAGGAACTCAACTTTTGTAGATGTTGAATTCATGGATGATTTTTAATGAAGAAGTCGACACATATAGGCTTTGACTTCAAATATGCTTAAGCTAACCTAAACATTTCCCCTCTCCTATAAATTATGTGGTTTCATTTGGGGGAAAAGTAAAAAATAATGTAAATATTTGTTAAAGTTTTCTCATTTGTAATTCTTTAAAAATTTTTCACTATGTGCAAAGTTTCTGTATCTCATGTAATTAGTTAAGTGCTTTTTTTTTTCATAATGCATAAATTAGTGGTATAACATATGTGATTTGTTTTTGTAATCAATATTATGTAATCATCAAATCATTGTTATTAAGGAAATTTTTATGTTATTATTGGTGTTACATTTGTTAAATATGTTTTAGATATAGAATAAGGAAACCGTGCTATTATGTATAGTGTCATGGTAGTAAGTTAGCATTAATGTTGTCACTACCATTGTTATTAACAAATATTGAAGTTGTTAATGTTTTTTGTAATATTTAACAACCTCAAGATGATATATTGATTCTTGGAACAAATTCATTTAAATAGAAATATGTATTCAATTGATGATGGAGTCGTATTCCAATTAGTTCAACATTCAAAATAATCTTTAAGAGTGATGTTTCTTTGGAGGACTTTGAGAAAAATTTAAGCTGGAAATATTAAGTGCATGTATGAAAATACAATATAAATACATTGCGACAGATCTTAATGATAATAAAGATATTAAGACTATGGTGTTTGGGCACCAAGAAAAGTGAGGATGTTATTATGGAGTTGTTGTTAGAGGTCAAATTTATTCTCAATATTAGGCATGGGATTTTAACTTACACAAGTGCATCGACTATACCAATCCCTATATATTGTCTACATATTCCATCACTTTTGGATTGTTCCCTTTTTGGATTACTACACATCGAGGTCCACGATGCTAGAGATTCCCAATGTCAAATATTCATGATCCCTATGCTGGAAAAATTAATTTATTTTATGTACAACTAAATTTTTAAAATTTTCTAAAATCGAGTCTGTTGTGTTATTTATAACAATAAATTTTAACATCAATATTTTTGTGAATTGTACAAGGTAGTCTAAAGTTAACCTCAACTTTCTACTGAATGACCTTCTCCACTATTCTTAAACCATGAACTGCTTTGAGTGTGGGCTCAAAGTTTATCGAACCAATTGGACAAAATGAAAGACTTCATTAACTTTTAATAGGAAAGTTAATTCTCTCTATAATCAGAAACTATGCGATTTTCTCAGAAAATAGATTTTATTTTGTAAAATAAATTGTCACTTTTTTTTGGATAAAATAACGGTGTCTAAAAAGCATTATAAATTGCTTAATACATAGTTCAGGTTTATAAAGAAAACATACAAGAATTATGTTCAAATAAGACTTGATTAAATAATAATATTTAATAGAAAATACAATTTCAACTCCAATTAGGAGTATGGGGGTGGCAACATGACCTAGTAAATACTAAGGTTTGCCGCCCCTTATAGTAATCGGGCCTAGGTTAATTATATTTGTTATCTAAACTTTTACCTAACACTTGTAATTTATCCAACCCAATATTTATTTTTTATTTCTCAAAAGATTATTTATTTAACCAATTAATTTAATTATTAGATTAACTTAATTAATTTCTCAATTAAATAAATTTCTGAACCCAATTCTAATTCCATTAAAGTCATAGAAACTTTACCGTAACATAATTTATACGAAAATTGTATTTAATTTCCTTATTCAACAAATGATTAATTAAATTAATTTCATCTTCAAACTTTAATTATTTAATTATAATTAATTAAATAATAATTTGAAGAACCTTGAATTATTTCCTAAGTCCTTTTCAGTACTTTAGCGAGAAAATGTATTCACTATAGATAGTGATACATACGATCTGTAACACCCCATATCCGTAACCCAAGCTGGGTCGGAGTACAAGGCATTACCTACTTGATCTCGTACATGCAACCCATTTTAAGTCACCAAGACTCGGTCCAATTTAAAACTTTTTCAATTTCTACTTTGAACCTCTTAATAAGGGCCTACGAGGCCTAGATCGACCATTTGAAACCATTCGGAATCCTTCCGGGTCCTTATCCAAACTATGCTAACTTTGCATTTAAAACAGGGCACATGCCCGTGTGGAAAGGTAACACGCTCGTGTGACCATCCTAACATGGCTGTGTTGATGACCCGTGTGTCTCACACGGCCTAAACACCTAGGGACACACCCGTGTCCCTTACCCGTGTGGCTAATTTATTTACACCATTTTACAAAAATTCAAGTGCAGACTTCACACGACCTGGACACACGCCCGTGTCCCTGTCCATGTTGCTCACACGGCCTTGACATGCCCGTGTCTTAGCCTGTGTGAGAAAACTTGAGTATTATGTTTCTGACATCAGCACACCCAACATGTCACACGGCCATAGCACACGCCCGTGTGCTAGGCCATGTCCTCCACACAGTTGAGACACACAGCCGTGTCTCCGCCCGTGTGGTTATTACCATGCATACTGACTTGAAACTTTTACGTGTAGGGGACACACGGCCTCATCACACGCCCATAGGGTTGACCGTGTGTCACACACGACCTAGATACACACCCGTATACCTATCCGTGTGGACAAATAAGGCTATTTATCAAGCCTATTTGCCACCCTTATTGCATCAATTAACACAAACTCAACCAACATGAATTCTAGTCTATACCAAACAACCAAATCAGCTACAATAGACATTCTTTCCTAAGGCAATGGACTCAACCAAGGAAATACCATCTTTGCATAATCATAATGAGTAATAGTCAATACCAAGACCAAATTCAAAGTGTGGGACTTATCCCAAGCCTACACATTAGGCCAATGCTTAAGGACACAAATAATCAAGTCTAAGCCCTATACATGCCATATTCAAAAATATAAATCCAACTATACCGAAAGTTTCGAATGATAGTGTGATCGATATCTCTGACTCTCAATGATCCTCGAGCTAAATAGGCGGCACTATAAGAAGATGGAAAGGGAGGAGGGTAAGCATAAAAGCTTAGTAAGTTGCATATAAATAATCATACAACAACAATTCATCAATAATCATCATGCTCATAACACAAGGGTAAGCATAAGTATGACTTACTCATTACCACCCATACGAGTCATATGCTCTCTAATGAGCTTATTTCTCATATGTACCAATTTGGTACCTGTATCACTTGTAGTATGATTATGTTTTCATTATTAACTCGCAAACATACTTACACAATTGAACCCTTCGGTACGTTTTCGGTCCTTCTATGAACCTCAATTTAGGGGTAAGGTGCCGGGACATAGTCTTACACTGGCTCACATATCAAGTCGATGCCATGTCCCAGACATGGTCTTACACTGACTATCATTATCGAGGCCGATGCGTATCCCTGACACGTCTTACTCTAGCACTCATCTCAATACCGATGCCATGTCCCAAACATGGTCTTACACTGGCTATCATAATGTGGTCGATGCATGTCCCAGACATGTCTTACTTTATCTCACACGAGTGATCCAAATGTCACAGCTAGAATATTCAGTATATTACCTAGTGTTCCAATGGGAGTTCTATCATCTCATTGTCTGTATACATTCCCAATATGCAACCAAGCAATTCATGCTATATCTATTCAATGAAAACTTAAACACATATATTTATAATATAGTTGTATCATTTACGTACAACTTACCTCGGTTACAAAATGTACTCGACTAGTTGGTTTAGTCGATTTGCTTGGCTTTCCCTTGGTCTAGGTTCGAATTTGGAAAAACTTGATCTAGAATAACAAAATGCACTCATTTAGTCACTAATTATAATTAGGCTACCAAAAATTCACATCTTTAGTAAAATGACCTTCTTGCCCCTAGACTTTGGAAAAATGACCATTTTACCCCTATGATTGAAAATCGATTTTTATCTAATTTCTTCGTATTTCAAGCCTAGTCGAACTCTTTCTACTCTTGTAGCAACCCCAAAATTTCACTATTTCACACACTTATCACCTATTTTGCAACTTGTGCAAAATAGCCCCTTTCGGTGTTTTCATGCTAACACCCTTCACAAAAGTTGTTAAGAACTCTTTTAAGACTCATATTCTTCCATAAAAACTCAACAAACATCACTAATCTATTCATGGAAAAACTCTAAACTCTTAATCATTTTGCAAAGTAGACCCCTCATTTGGAAGCTCATGCTTCAAAAGTCCAAAAAAATGCAAAAATCATCAACTAAGGACATGGGAATCACTTACTTGTTGAGGTGATAAGTTGCTGAAATTTCAAAGCTTCAAAACCCCTCTTTTGATGATATTTTTAGTGGAGAGAAGGTGTGGAGAAGAAAGAAAATAATAGCTAAGCTCATAGGTATTATTTTATCACAAAATTATGTCATCAAGCCACCTAATATTGACCTTTTGACTAAATTTGTCTCCTATGGCCGACCACCTTGTTTCTAGGGGTCTAATTGCTCATTAAAGGCCCCAAATTTTAGTTCTCTATCTATTTAACACATCTGGGGGTACTAAAATGCAACTTTTGCCTTTTTTTACGATTTAGTCCTTTTTTGCAATCGGGCTCACAAATATCAAAATTAACTCACCAAATTTTTCATGCACTAATATAATCATGATATAACCTCATAATAATAAAAATAATTTTTCAAACTTCAAATTTGTGGTCCCGAGACCACTGTTTTGACTAGGCCCTAAATCGGGCTGTTACACGATCTATTTCTTTTAGTCCATCGTTTTTATTCATTTCATATTATTGGTTCTACATGCAATTCGTTTATGTTATCTTGAGCTACCTAAACTATCGTCAACTATAGTAGTCAATTCAGGTCAGTTACGCACTTAAGGAGTTTTTTTTCTAAGCAATTTAGTATTTTATATTTCATTTTTGGTAGTTAGGCCGTAGGACAAAGTATTAATAAAATAAGTGTTTTTTTAAACACATTTTGTAAGTGTTGTGACCCAATAGGCCGACATGAGCCTTAGGTTGAGCTAATGTGTTTAATTGAGTGTGTAAGATGAAGATATAGAGGCCCAATTGACATAGAAACAAAGGACAAGTGATGTAGAAGCTTCTTGGGACATCAAAGCACAAAAAAAATGTCACAAGACAAGAAGTGGGTGTTGTGTTGTGCCACGCAAAGGGTGTGGCACGACACATGTCAACGTTCTGCCCATGTTTATTGGGGTTATTTTCATCCACACAATCAAACTTATACGAAGACCTAGGACGTGCCGAAGGCCTAATTTGGGCTGCCAACACCTTTATAAATAAGACATTAGGGGTTGAATGCAATTAAGTCATCCTAGACGCCTTCAGAAACCCTAGTAGTTTAGAATATATTTAGTTTATTTTTCTTTTCGAGTTTTCATAACTTTCTTAGTTTTCCTCTTGAATTAATTTTGATTTAAGAGTTTTTTTTATATTATTCAAGAATTTCAGTTTATGTTCTTTTGCATTTGATTTATTACTTTACTCCAATTGAGAGATTTGCTACTCCGTTCCCATTCGATATTCAATCCACAATTATTCAGATCTATTTTCTCTTCCAAATCGATCATGTTCTTTACATGGTTTATTCAATCAGAGTTGAGATCATGAATAACATGAGTGGTTAAATCCCTTAGAAGAGATTAACAAGTGGATAAGGATATGATTAACGGAGGATTTAGGGTTTCTCGAGAGGGATTAGTTGGTATGAATTACTTGTGCTTAAACCACTAGGATTGACAACCTTATGAAGTTATCATAAGCAATACGATGTTGGGAGATAAGTTGAACCGAGTAAATCATAATTTATCCTAGTTCACAAAGTAAGTTCGGGAGATAAGCGAGTATCAACCAATAGATTAGTTAATAATTGGTTAATTGGTAGTTAGTCCACCCTAAAAACCTAATCCAAAGTTAGTTACAAACCTTGAAGTGAGTTAATATTCCAGATTGGTTTATTGATTTAATTCGTCTGTTTATTTTTCTTTATTTATTTCTTTTTGTTATTTATTTTTATAGTCCCTTAATTTATTTTATGGTTTATAGTAATATAGGAATTAATTACTACTGCTTAAACTTATTATTATAAAAAGATTTTAATTATTTATTCCATCCTCCCTTGGGTACGCTCCTAGAAATACTTCCAAGTAATTCGTTGTAGAAGATTATATTACAATTTGACTCGTGCACTTGCGGACACTACCGTTACTAATTCTTATATTTTTTTATGTTATATTTAACTATAAACGATAACACGTTTATAGGTGGTCAAGTTCTTGGCACCGTTGCCGGGGAGGTTTCGGCAATAAATTTTGGAAATAAATTTTTACAATTAATAAGATAAGTAGAAAAGTTAAGACCTATAGATACAATTTGAATTTTTGTTTAGTTATTTTTATTTTTAATTTCTTTTTAGGTCATGTATGACTCGAAGCATCAATACTTTGATTGAACCACAACCAGATCTAGAGCTAATTATTAGGCGCAACTGTCCAATAACAAATGTCAATCCACTCATAATTACAAATTTACCCCAGGAAAATCCATTATTTGAGTAGTCCTGAGAGAAACAAGGAAATAATTGGGAAGAAATTCCAATGGCTCGACAGACATTGTACGAGTACACCCTACCTACACTATACGTGGTGCAAGAAGCATATAAAGGTTGATGATTAACACCAATAATTTTGAAATAAAGATGGCCACAATTCAGATGATCCAAAGTATACTGTAGTTTAAAGGGAACATGGTTGAAGACCCGAGTAAGCACTTAAAGCAGTTTCTTCAATTATGTGACACCTTCAAATGCAATGGGGTATCTGATAATGTAGTTGATTGGCTAAACTCACTGGAACCAGGTTCCATTACCACATGGAATGATCTAGCAGAAAATTTTCTCTATAATCTTTTCTCGATTAGTCAAACCATTCAGTTGTGGCGAGAAATTGTCGATTTTAAACAATACGAAGGTGAGTCCTTGTGGTGTAGGAATGCTTCAAGACTATGCTCAGGAAATGCCCACACCGTGGACTACAAGCGTGACTCTAAATACAAAATTTTCTACAACGGTTTCAACAACCACATAAAGTCTAGCTTAGATAGAGCATCCGGTGGATATCTTATGTTTCATACGTTTGGATAAGCCTACAAAATCATTGATGATATGGCTATGAACTTATACATGTTGTCCAATAAGAGGTGTATGTACAAATCTAAGCCTCCAATAGTGAAAGCAATGAGCAAAGAAAACAACGATGATAGATTCAAACAAATCTTGGAAAAGCTTAACCATTTGGAGATGCTAGTGAAGCCAACGAGAGTGAAGCCACACTCGAAAAGCCATCTGAAGGAAGCAAGCTACCTAAATAATAGGGGTTGTGACCCCTATTCAAATACTTATAATCCTAGTTTGAGGGAACATTCATACTTCAAGTGGGCATGTACGAAGGAGGTGCGAATCAAGCTCAAACTTGACAAAATCCTCTTTATCAACCTTCACCATTTCAACGAGCCATGGACAACGACCATGCTACATGTGGTCAAAGATTTGACCAGCTAAAGGGGGAGATATAAACAATGAGGATGAACATTCGACAAGTCCAAATGACATATGGATGACTCAAATCCTGGATGGATAGCCCCTGTGACCAAATGAGCCAATTGATGATAATGTTCCAGAAACAAAATGGCCAGAGTCTCTCTGGTAACACGGGGAACAACCCTCACAAAGATAGGAAAGAGCACGTAAAGGCAATGCATTGCAATAGGACAAGGAATTGAAGACGCCAACCAAGCCCATCCATGAAAAGGAGAAAATTTCGAAAGCAGTTGACGAACTCATAGAAAAAGAAGAAACTGTGCACCACGAGTCGATCAAGGAGGTAGCCAAATCAGTGCATAATCTTGTAATCTCAATTCATAACATAATGAAGATACCCTCAAAATTAAAAGATTCAGGTAGCTTCACTATCTTAATAGTTATAGGGGATCAATATTATAGCAAAACCCCTTTCAATTTACGGTCTAGTATAAATTTGACGCCCTTATCAATTTATTGGAAACTCAAACTTGGGGATCTTAAAAATACCTCGATAATGCTTCAATTAGCTGGTAGATCCTTAGTACACATGAAAGGTGTACTCGAGGATGTATTGTTTAACGTATGGGATTCATAGTCCATGTCGAATTTGTAGTCCTCACTTTAAGGAAGATCAAGAAATCCCCATTCTATTGAGTAGGCCATTTCTGCCTATTTTTAAATTGACTATCAATCTCAAGCAAAACAAGATAATCATAAATATCAATGGTAAAATATAATTGTTCAAATGTGACCGTGATTTCCAAAACAAGGGATTAGCTAGTAAGGAATGTTACGTATCATTCAATCTAATCACTAACAACCTCGATCGAAGGTATCACTTTAGTCGTGTTGGTGTAGGAAACTGGATTACAAAGGAATGAGACAAATGGCAAGACTCTGGTGGGAGAAGAAACAATTGAAAAGGCCAATACAGGCGAGCTTGACATCTGAAGTTGATGGTAAAATTCAAGGAATTACGGGCAAGTCCGATAGTGCAACATAAATTTTAACCATCGAACTTAACCAATTTGTAAATATTGTACACTAATTTTTTTTAACTTGTTAGAATAGGAATTAGATTTTTATTTAATGTTAAAATTAGAAGTAACCAGGTTCGATGGCAACAGTGGAGATAGACATTAGTAAGGTACATGTACGAGCAATTGAGGACCTTTTACATGTCCCTAAAAGACCAATTCAAAGCCATGTCACAACATAACAATCCCACAATGTAACACAACCCCTACAAGTCTAAGAATGTTGAATTTTATTGTCGTGCCATGAAACACCCTATCTATGGCGTGACACACTATCGGTTGAAAGCAAAATCATAAGTAAAATTGTTGTCGTGTTGTGCCATGTACTATCTGTGGCACGACACACAAGCCATTTTGGCAACTTTCCGTTCTTGATTCAACACAATCTCTAAAGATTTTCACCAAGATTGGATGGAAAGTAAAGCCCTAGATCGATTTTATATATTGCCTTTACTAGCCACCACACCCTTTAAGTCGTCATAGCCACCCAAACCAATGTTTGCAACCCTTTCCTTTAAGATTCCATGAATCCTTTACCTCTTCCTTGCTTCTTAACGCCAAAACCATGACGAACAACTGGTTCAACGAAGAATCAATTGTTGATAATTTTGAATATTTTTGAGGAAGCAATAAGGAATATCACTTGAGATTGATTTTGTAGAAAACTTCACTCCATGAGAGAGGGTTTGAGATCTTAGCATCCTTAATGAGTGAGACAAGAGACATAATTGAATCACTCTATTGGGAAAAACTTTGTATGACCCCCAAAGAATCTGCATGTATCCCAATTGTTCAAAAATTTTATGCCGCCTTAAGAGAAGTTAAAATGAATCAACAATGGGAAATTCCATGCCGTCAACTAATTATTCGAGGAAGAGAAGTTTTGGTATCACCATTAGAAATATTGAAGTACTATACCACTCCTATACCTCTCTATAATTCTATACAATCAATGGATCTCATGCAATTTTCGAGAGAGGAAAAGGATGACATAGTCAATCTCCCAACGAATGGATGAGGTGCGTGTGAACTACATCCCGAAAAAAATTTCTCATCATTAATCCTACAAGAATAGCTAACTCCAAAAGCAAGAATGTGGCTACAGTTTATCAGTACTCGAGTTTATCCAGCTGTTAACATGTCCAACATAGATACATTCCAAACCACGATGTTGTATACCATACTACGAAAAGAGAGAATTTGTATTGGTACATGGATCTACCAGGCCATGTTGTTTTGTGTCAAGAAGAACAAGGTTGAATTGCTCTTCCCGCATTTAGTAACGGCCTTGTGTAAACAAGCATGAGTACCAATGGGAAAATCAGAATATTACCTATAACACTGGAACTGCTAATACATGAATCAACATGAAAACACTTGGTACGAAATAAGAAATGAAATAGGGTCATAAACTCAAAACCCTATCCAGGTATGAGTGTGTTTGTAACACCCCAAACCCGTATCCGTCGCCAAACTAGGGTTAAAGGCATTATCGGACAAAACGAAACATTTATCATTCATTTCATAATTATCATAAAATCAAAGATCAAGCATCAATATAGAGTCCCTTATATAGGTCATCGAAACCTTAAACATGCAGTAGAAAAAGGTCGGGACCAAACCGAGCTCAAACAAAATTTCCAAAACTTAAACATTTCTCAAAGTTGTACAGGTCACACGCCCGCGTGAATAAGACGTGTGCCTCACACGGCATTAGACATGCCCATCTGTCTAGGCCATGTCAAAATAGGGCATACATACTGACTTATACACACGACCACAAGACATGCCCGTATGCGCTAACCGTGGTCGACACTGACTTAGGCCACATGGCTAGCCACATGCCTGTGTGCCTTGGCCGTGCTCAAGCCTGACTTACAATTGTAGGGTACCCCAGGGGACACACGACCGTGCAACATAACCGAGTGTCACACAAGACTGAGACACACACCCGTGTCGACAAAAATAGGCAATTTGAATAGCCAATTTGCCAACCTAATTGGGTCAAACCTAAAAGCACCAAACCAAACATATTTGTACACCAACTTCAACCAATCTCAGTACCAAAACATACATTATTCATGCCTTTACATTATCAATAAATTTCAACCTCAATTCATCAACTAAATCATACCAAAACCTAAACTAATATTATATTAAAACATATGTTTCAATATATCATTCAATCTCATACTCAAAACTTACCAAAATTTATCAACATTAACCATTTCCTTTGGTCATTCAAAACATACCATATAAGTATAATTTCATCACATAACTCATACCACAAACTTATTCATATACATATCCATAATCAAGCCAAATCTCATTGCTAGATATATACACATTTCAAAACATAACCAAAGTACTTCTAGCCTATACACGCCATACTTCAATATTTACACCTTCAAAAGGTACCAAAATATGATTCGACAGTGTGATGACGATCCTCGATGATCCTCGACAATCCCCGAGCTCCCAGTAGCTTCGATATCTATAAAACAAATAATAAACACACAGAGTAAACTTTCAAAGGTTAGTAAGCTAGTATGATAAAAACTCATCTGTATACATAAACATTAATAGTTTATAATAACATACACATCTTCCGGGATTTCTAACAAACCTTTCACCAACTTACTTCTCTAAACTTGTACATATCCGAAGTTTGCTGTTGCACAAACAATGCCTTTCAACCAAAGTATTCTTCTTGAAGTTTCACACACTCAGTGCCTTCATGGATGTATCGCACACTAAGTGCCATCTTGGATGTCTCGCACACTAAGTGCTATCCTCAATAATTCGTTCACTAAGAGCCATTTCTGGATGTTTCACACACTAAGTGCCATCCTCAGTAACTCGCACAGTAAGTACCATTTTCAAAATTGACATACTTGTAACCATCAATCTAATAACCACAAATATATAATTTAATCGCTCTTAAACATTATATACAAAGAAATAATTCTCTTTTAACATACTAACTTACCTCGTACGTATTCGGATAGATAGAATCAACTACTCGACAACTTTCAACTTTCCCCAATTTCTTTAATTCTTGATCTAAATCAATTCAAATTTAACCATTCTATTCACCAAATCATTCAAATCAATCCACAATTACATGTCTAAGGCAATTTGCAACTTAGCCCTCACATTTTCATATTATGACACTTTAGTTCCTATTTCACAAAATCACAAAATACACATAATTCATCAAAACCATACCTTAGCCGAATCTTCATAGCTCTCATACAAGTCCACACATTTCATTTATTTTACATTTTAGTCCCTCAATTTACAAATTTCACAATTTAACCCATTTTACTCAAGTTTATGAAAAATCCAAAGACAAAAGATGTTAACCCAACATTAAGCTTTCATATTGCATCATTTATCAACATAAAGCTCATGAATTCATCCATGGCACATTTCAGATTCATCATTAAAACTAGAAATTTAGGCATGGGCTTTGTAAAACACAAAGTAACGATCACAAAAACATAGAAATTATCAAAAACGGGACGAAACTCATACCTTAATTGAGCAAAACCTTAGTCGAACCCTAAGAAAGCTTTTCTCTTTTCTTTTTCTTTTATTTTCGGTTGAAGAACATGAATAATGGCTAATTTCATGCTTTAGTTTTATTATAATTAACATTATTAAACATTTTACCATTTTACCCTTAAAATAAAACATTAATAAACCATTATACAAATGTCATTAATGTCCATTAAACATGTAAATGACATATTAACAACATAAGGACCTCACATATATTAAGACAAATCAAATAGGCACTTTAACTATTAGAAGGCCACTTTTACATTTTACGCGATTAGGTCTTTTTTCAAAATTTAGCATACGAACATTCAAATTTTCATACGAGACTTTCACACATGCTCATTCACATATCATAAATACGGTAAATAATATTTAAATATTTTTTAGACTCGAATATGTGGTATCAGAACCACTATTCTGGCTAGGGTCTAAACCGGACTGTTACAATTCTCTCCCCCTTAGGGATTTTCGTCCCCGAAAATCTTAAAGTTGAATAGATTCGGATATTGCTGTCTCATAGTATCTTCAGGCTTTCACATGGCCTCTTCAATACCGTGTTGATGCCACATCACTTTTACTAACAAAAATTTCTTATTTCTCAATTCTTTAACCTCTCGAGCTAAGATACAAATTGGTTCTTCTTCATAAGTCATATCAGACTGAATTTCAATCTCAGACGGAGAAATCACATGTGAGGGATCTGATCTGTATCGTCGAAGCATCGATACGTGAAACACATTATGAATCTTTTCTAGCTCTGGTGGCAACAATAATCGATAAGCAACCGGCCCGATATGCTCGATAATCTCATACGGTCTGATAAACCTCGGACTCAATTTGCCTTTACGACCAAATCGAAGTACTTTCTTCCACGGTGATGCTTTCAAAAACACTTTATCGCCAATCTCAAATTTAATGTCTTTTCTTTTCAAATTCGGATGAGATTTCTGACGATCGGAAGCTACTTTCAAACTATCTCGGATCACTTTTGCTTTCTATTCGGTTTCTTTTATCAAATCAATTTTGTGAATCTTATTTTCACTGATTTTAGTCCAATACAAAGGCGTACGGCATTTGCAACCATATAAAGCTTCATAAGGTGCCATTTTGATACTCGATTGAAAACTATTATTGTAAGCGAATTCAATCAAAGGTAAATACTGTTCCAACGTACCTTCAAACTCAAGAATGCAACATCTCAACATATCCTCGAGTATCTGAATAATCCACTCAGATTGACCATCCGTTTGCGGATGAAAAGTAGTACTAAAATGTAATTTCGTACCCAGAGCATCTTGTAACTTCTTCCAGAATTGTGATGTAAATCTCAGATCTTTGTCTGACACAATAAATAATGGCACACCATGCAATCTCACAATATTAGAAATGTATAACTCAACTAATTTATCAAGTGAGTAATCAGATCATACCGGAATAAAATGAGCTGATTTTGTCAAATGATCAACTACAACCCAGATAGCTTATTTTTTTCTCGGAGACAGGGGTAAACCCGAAACAAAGTCCATTGTCACTTGATCCCATTTCCACTCTGGAACCATAATCGATTGTAACAAACTAGATGGCACTTGATGTTCAACTTTAACTTACTGATAGATCAAACATTTAGAAACAAAGTCAGAGATATCTCTTTTCATTCCAGACCACTAATAGTGCTGTTTCAGATCATTGTACATTTTCGTATTACCCAGATGAACAGATAACCGATTGCTGTGAGCTTCATTCAAAATCATTTGAATTAACTCTAGATTTCTCAGGACACAAATTCTATCTCGAAATCTCAGACAATCGACTTTATCAACTCTGAATTCTGAATCAGACTCTAAATCACACTAAACTTGTTTGGCTAAAATCTCATTATCAATCTTTTAAGCTTCGATAATCTGTTGTAAGAACAAAGGTCTTGCTTTCAATTCAGCTAAAACTGAACCATCATTGGACAAAACCAAATGAGCATTCATTGCACGCAAAGTAAATAATGATTTTCGACTCAAAGCATCAGCAACAAGATTTGCTTTTCCTAGATGATAATCAATCATAAGTTCATAGTCTTTTAGCAGTTCTAACTATCTTCTCTGTTACAGGTTCAAATCTTTCTGTGTCATCAGATATTTCAAACTCTTATGATCAGAATATACGTGACACTTCTCACCAAATAGATAGTGGCGCCAAATCATCAAAGTAAATACAATCGCAGTTAATTTAAGGTCGTGTGTCAGGTAATTCTTTTCGTGCGGCTTCAATCGTCTTGAAGCATAAGCAATGAGTTTGCTTTCTTGCATCAAAACACGTCCCAGTCCGATCAATGAAGCATCACTGTAGATCACAAATTCTTTACCCGATTCAGGTTGTACCAATACCGGAGCTTTAGTCAACAATGTTTTTAACTGATCAAAGCTGTTCTGACATTTTTCAGACCATTCAAACTTTACATCTTTCTGAAGTAGCTTTGTTAGTGGAGTCGCAATTATAGAAAAGCCTTTTATGAACCTTCTATAATAACCGGCAAGTCCTAGAAAATTGTAGACTTTAGAGACATTCCTTAGAGGCTTCTAATCTAGAATAGCTGAAATCTTACTCGGATCAACTCGGATACCAGATGCTGATACAATATGACCCAGAAAACCAACTTCACGTAACCAAAACTCACATTTGGTAAACTTCGCATACAACTGTGTATCTCGCAGAGTCTAGAGCACAATTCTCAGATGTTCGACATGTTCAGTTTCATCTCGTGAATAAATCAATATGTCATCAATGAATATGATAATAAATTGATCTAAATACAGTCTAAACATTCTATTCATCAAATCCATAAAGATAGTAGGTGCATTAGTCAATTCGAATGGCATAAATAAGAATGAAAAGTAGTTTTCAGAATGTCTGAGTCTTCTACTCGTAACTGATAATATCCCGATCTCAAATCTATCTTAGAAAACATAGTAGACCCTTTCAACTGATCAAACAAATCGACAATTTGAGGCAAAGGATACTTATTCTTGATAGTCACTTTATTCAATTGATGATAATCTATGGACATTCTCATCGTACCATCTTTCTTTTTCACAAATAGAATAGGAGCACCCTAAGGTGAGAAACTCAGTCTAGCAAACCCTCTATTTGTTAATTCTTGCAACTGAGACTTTAATTCTTTTAATTCGGTTGGAGCCATTCTATACGGAGCTATCGAAATCAGAGTAGTACTAGGTACCAGTTCAATACCAAATTCAACTTCTCTAACAGGAGATAAACCCGAAAGTTCGTTAGAAAACACATCAGGAAACTCACATACAGCAAGCACTAATTCAACTTTCTTTTCTAACACTTTCGAATCAATTACATAAGCAAAATAGGCTTCACAACCCTTTCTTACAATACTCAAAGCTTTCATCGAAGATATCATAGCAGACAATCCATTCAAATCACTAGATTCAATTCGGACTATTTCATCATTCTTGTATCTCAAATCAATAGTTTTTCGTTTGCAGTTCACAGCAGCATCATGCAAAGTTAACCAATCCATATCCAGAATTATATCAAATTCATTAAAAGGTAACAACATCAGATCAACTGAAAAACAAGTGTCTCGAAACATTAATGGACAATTCCTGCAGACTTTATCAACCAAAACACATCTGCTTGGAGGGTTTGAAACTCTAATTACAAATTCAGTAGGCTTTACAGGCAAAGTCTTACTGTTCACTAAGTTTATGCATATATATGAATGTGTTGATCTAGGATCTATTAAAGCAACCACAGAAGTTTCATAAAGAGTGAATGTACCTGTAATCACATCTGGCGATGAAACTTCCTCACGAGCTCGGATAGCATAGGCTCTGGCAGGTGCACGAGCCTCGGATCTAATAGCTGTATCTTTTGTTCCTCTCTGACTGTCACTTACATTTCTCATATTCTTGGGAGGTCTACCGCGAGATGCATTGTCACTTGGCCTTGAATTCTGAACATTATCTTTTTCAACTAACTCTGGCAAACTTTTATAAAATGATCTCGAGGACCACAACTGTAACAAGCTTGGCTATTAATTTTTCCCCAACACTCTCCAAAATGCCGTCTTCCACATTGGTTACACTTAGGCTTTTCATTATTTGCATTACCAACATTGACAACAAACGTAACTGGAGCTTTGAAGTTTGAATGTGATCTAGCACGATCTCTATTCGAATATCCTTCATTAGCCTTTGAACGACTATTATCATCTCTAAACTTCTTTGATGCAATTTGAAATAACTTGCTCGATGATCTCTTTCTCACTTCTCTAGCTTCAAAATTGGCCTTTCTTTTCTCTTTTCCAAGATCTTTGGCTTTACATGCTCGTTCAAAAAGCACAACAAATTCTTTAATCTCAAGAATCCCGACTAAAAAATGGATATCCTTATTCAAACCATCTTCAAATCTCTTACACATTATTGCCTCAGTAGATACACATTCATGAGCATACTGACTCAATCTTACAAATTCCCGCTCGTATTCTGTAACAGACAAATGGCCTTGTTTAAGCTTTAAAAACTCTTTACTTTTTTGGTCGATGAATCTCTGACTGATATATTTCTTTCAGAATTCAGCTTGGAAGAAATCCCAAGTGACTTTCTCACTCAGAACCATAGATATTACAGTCTTCCACTAGTGATATGCCGTGTCCTTCAGAAGTGAAACGACACATTTTATACATTCATCAGAATTCAATGACAATTCATCTAATACTCTTATTGTGTTCTCTAACCAGAATTCGGCCCTTTCAGCATCATCACTTGTTGTAGCTCGAAACTCTTCAGCTCCATACTTTTTAATCTTATCTACTGAAGGCTTACTTAACTGAATTGGAGTCACTGATGGCATAACAAGAGCTTGTGAAGGATTTACCGGGGGTGGAGGTTGTTGAACAGCCAGATTAGTTTTAATATATTGGCTAAACCAATCGTTCATAATCTGATAGAAGGCTTGTTTAGCCTCACCATCACGGCTACTCATAGCCGGTCTAGAATCAGATGGTGCTGTCCCTTGCACGAGAGCAGGCGCATTACTCTCGACATCGTCAGCTACGACTCGTTCAGGATCCATATGCTATATAAAAACACATTTTCATTGTCAAGATTCATCACACTATCGTAGTTCATAAATATGGCATGTATAGCTAGACTCACATACGCTATGGCAGTCCTAGAATCGACTAAATGATAGCTCTGATACCAACCAAATGTAACACCCCTAAATCGTATCCATCGCCGGACTAGGGTTAAAGGCATTACTCGACAAAATAGAACATTTAACATTCATTTCATAATTATCGTTGAATCAGAGATCAAACATCAATATAGAGTCCCTTATATAGGTCATCGAGATCTTAAACATGCAGTAGAAAAGGGTCGGGACCAAACCGAGCTTATACAAAATTTTTCCAAAACTTAAACATTTCTCAAAGTTATACAGGTCATACACTAGTGTGAACAGGCCCTGTGCCTCACACGGCATTAAACATGCCCATGTGTCTAGGACATGTCAAAACAGGGCATACATACTGACTTATACATGTGACCACAAGACACGCTCGTGTGCCCTAACTGTGGTCGACACTGACTTAGGCCACACGGCTAGCCACACGCCCGTGTGCCTTGGCCGTGCTCGAGCTTGATTTACAATTGTAGGGTACCCCAAGGGACATACGGCTGTGCAACATAACCGTGTGTCACAACGGCTATGACACACTCCCGTGTTGATAAAAATAGGCCATTTGAATAGCCAATTTGCCACCCTAATTGGGTCAAACCTACAAGCACCAAACCAAACATATTTGTATACCAACTTCAACCAATCTCAATACCAAAACATACATTATTCATGCATTTACATTATCAATAAATTTCAACCTCAATTCATCAACTAAATCATACCAAAACCTAAACTAAAATTATATTGAAACATATGTTTCAATATATCATTCAATCTCATACTCAAAACTTACCAAAATTTATCAACATTAACCATTTCCTTTGGTCATTCAAAACATACCATATAAGTATAATTTCATCACATAACTCATACCACACTCATACCACAAACTTATTCATATACATATCCATAATCAAGCCAAATCTCATGGCTAGATATATACACATTTCAAAACATAACCAAAGTACTTCTAGCCTATACATGCCATACTTCAATATTTACACTTTATATGATTTGACAGTGTGATGATGATCCTCGAGCTCCCAGTAGCTTCGATATCTATAAAACAGATAATAAACACACAGAGTAAGCTTAAGCTAGTATGATAAAAACTCATCTGTATACATAAACATTAACAGTTTATAATAACATACACATCTTCCCGGATTTCTAACAAACCTTTCACCAACTTACTTCTCTAAACTTGTACATATTCGAAGTTTGCTGTTACACAAACAATACCTTTCAACCAAAGTATTCTTTTCAAAGTTTCGCACACTCAGTGCCTTCACGGATGTATCGTACACTAAGTGTCATTCTGGATGTCTCACACACTAAGTGCCATCCTCGATAATTCGCTCACTAAGAGCCATTTCTGGATGTTTTGCACACTAAGTGCTATCCTCAGTAACTCGCACAGTAAGTACCATTTTCAAAATTGACATACTTGTAACCATCAATCTAATAACCAAAAATATATAATTTAATCATTCTTAAACATTATATATAAAGAAATAATGCTCTTTTAACATACTAACTTACCTCATACAGAATCGACTACTCGACAACTTTCGACTTTCCCCGATCTAATTCCGTTTTCTTTAATTCTTGATCTAAATCAATTCAAATTTAACCATTCTATTCACCAAATCATTCAAATCAATCCACAATTACATGTCTAGGGCAATTTGCAACTTAGCCCTCACATTTTCATATTATGACATTTTAGTTCCTATTTCACAAAATCACAAAATACACATAATTCATCAAAACCATGCCTTAGCCAAATCTTCATAGCTCTCATACAAGTCCACACATTTTATTTATTTCACATTTTAGTCCCTCAATTTATAAATTTCACAATTTAACCCATTTTACTCAAGTTTATGAAAAATCCAAAGACAAAAGATGTTAACCCAACATTAAGCTTTCATATTGCATCATTTATCAACATAAAGCCCATGAATTCATCCATGGCACATTTCAAATTCATCATCAAAACCAGAAATTTAGGCATGGGCATAGTAAAATACAAAGTAATGATCACAAAAACGTAGAAATTATAAAAAAGGGGACGAAACTGATACCTTAATTAAGCAAAACCTTAGCCGAAACCTAAGCAAGCTTTTCTCTTTCCTTTTTCTTTTATTTTCGGTTGAAGAACATGAATAATGGCTAATTTCATGCTTTAGATTTATTATAATTAACATTATTAAACATTTTACTATTTTACCTTTAAAATAAAACAGTAATAAACCATTATACAAAGGTCATTAATGTCCATTAACTATGTAAATGACATATTAACCACATAAGGACCTCACATATATTAAGACAAATCAAATAGGCACTTTAACTATTAGAAGGCCACTTTTATAGTTTACGCGATTAGGTCCTTTTTCAAAATTTAGCACACAAATATTCAAATTTTCATACGAGACTTTCACACATGCTCATTCACATATCATAAACGCGAAAAATAATATTTAAATATTTTTTAGACTTAGATATATGGTCCCGCGGATTGTTACAGTGTTACCTAATTTGGAGTGGATGATTCAACGGATAGAAAAAGCGATACCAATTTACAAAGATTATGCAAGAAAAATAGGATGAAGCTGTCACAATTCCCAGCAAATAAGTACCAAGCAAAGAGTGCATCAAGCTTGGAGAGAGGGAATTAGAAGAAGAGGAAGATCTGAAGGAAGACCTAGAGGAGGAGTTGGAAGTCAAATCAAGCAAATGAAGCATCAGATCTTGAATCCAATTAATTCTGAACAATTTTTTTTTAAAATTTTATATTTTTTTGAAGGATTTTTAATTTTTGTTTTAGTTTAATTAGTTAGGATTTATTAGTTTATATATATATTTGTGTTTTAAGTTTTCTTTGTAGGAACCCTACAATTTTTGACGGCACTACATTTGTGAGCCAAAATTAAAAGAAGGAGTAGTCCCACCAATTGAGTTGCAAGTATCACACCTACCAAGTAACCTCTTTCCTTTATATGTTTTGAACATTAGGGACAATATGTTGAATAAAGTGGAATGGTGATTTAGGAAAAATTTTAAGATTTTTCTTTTCAGTTATTTTCTTTTATTTTATTTTTGTTTTCAGTAGTTTTAAATTTTAAAATTTTGTTTTGTATGTTTGTGCTTGAGCTTGTAAAAATACAAGTGATTGGTTAGGAGCATATACCTTGGTGATTTGTTTAAATTGTAAATCTAGCCTAAAATTGAATAATTTAGGTTGTTTATATTTAGACTAATTAACTCAGTTTATTAGACTATAAATAGGAAAGAGATTAAATATACCAAGTTATAAAGGTAGATACAAATATGTAATGTATTTGTAGAATTATAAGATTTTTTAATTAAAAAGAAACTACTAGGAAAAATCTATGGTTATTGAAATAGTGCAGTATGATTAGTATAACCCTTATAAAAAGTGCCCGAGAACAATCTTGATAGTATTGGCACAAAAATATCATAGGGGGTTATCATGAAACATTACTGCATTAGAGTTCAATGCATGGATAACAATAAACAAGTAGGAAAAAAATTCAAACTAACTGTACTCTACTAAAATAAATACTATATTCGTATATAAATTTTGATTGAGCTATTTATTTAATCTTCTTTGACTTGTTTACTTTGTAATTTATTGAACTAATATGTTTAGGAGTAAATAACTTTGAATTGTTTAAATTTCTAGATAAAGTTCTATATTTAGGCAATTCTTCTTAGTGTCGCTGCTCCAATCTAGTCTTGTGTATCAAGCTAGCTCATTTACATTTTCTTTTCTTTGCATGATTATTATTATTTTCTATTTTAGTTATTTTCGATTTTTTATTTTGTTTTGGGTAATTTGCTTGTGGACAAGCAAAGACTTAATTGTAGTGGTATTTGACTTGCCGTCAAATTACAAGCAAAGACTTAAGTGTTGTGGTATTTGACTTGCAGTCAAATGTAGTAGTCAATTTGGGTCAATTTTGCACTTAAGGAGTTTCCTTTCTAAGTAATTTAGTATTTTATATTTCATTTTCTATAGTTAGGTTTTAGGACAAAATATTAATAAAATAAATGTTTTTTAAACACATTTTGTAAGTGTTGTGACCAATAGGCTGACACGAGCCTTAGGTTGAGCTAGTATGTTTAACTGAGTGTGTAAGATGAAGATATAAAGGCCCAATTGACATGAAAGCAAGGGACAAGTGATGCATAAGCTTTTTGGGACATCAAAGAACAAAAAAAAATGTCACAAGACAAGAAGTGGGTGTCGTGTTGTGCCACTTAAAGGGTGGGGCACGACACATGTCGACGTTCTGCCCATGTTTATTGGGGTTATTTTCATCCATGCAATCAAACTTATACGAAGACCTATGATATGCCGAAGAACTAATTTGGGCTGCCAACACCTCTATAAATAAGACATGAGGGGTTGAATGCAATTAAGTCATCCTAGACACCTTTAGGAACCCTAGTACTTTAGAATATATTTGGTTTACTTTTCTTTTCGGGTTTTCATAACTTTCTTATTTTTCCTCTTGAATTAGTTTTGATTTAAGAGTTTTTTATATTTTTCAAGTATTTAGTTTATGTTCTTTTGCATTTTATTTATTACTTTATTCCAATCGAGAGATTTGCTACTCCGTTCCCTATTTGATATTCAATCCACGATTATTCAAATCTCTTTTCTCTTCCGAATCGGTCGTGTTCTTTACATGGTTTATTCAATCGGAGAGAGATCATGAATAACATGAGTGGCTAAATCCCTTAGAGGAGATTAAGGAGTGTATGAGGATTTGATTGATAGAGAATTTAGGGTTTTCTGAGAGGGATTAATTGGTATGAATTACGTGTGCTTAAACAACTAGAACTAACAACCTTATGAAGTTATCATAGGCAAGACGAGATCAGGAGAAAAGTCGTGCCGAATAAATCATAATTTATCCTAGTTGAGAAAGTGAGGTCAAGAGATAAGTAAGTATCAACCAATAGATTAGTTAATTAGGGGTCGGGAGGTAATAATTGGTTAATCGATAGCTAATCCACCCTAAAACCCTAATACGCAGTTAGTTAAAATGTAACATCCCTAACCAGTGTACGTCGCCAGAACATGGTTACGAAGTATTATCGAAACTTTCAGAACATTTTCAGATAAATCATGTCAATCACTGTTCATTTTCCGAGATTATTCAAAATGTCCCTTAAATGAACTCTCGAGGCCTAAAATAAGCTATTGAATCGAGTTGGGACTTAATCGAAAACTCTAAAATTTTTTTGTGAGTTTTCAAAAATTTTCCAAGGTGCAAGGCAAACACGCCTGTGTGGTCCAAGGGACACGCCCGTGTGACCCTAGGACATGCCCGTGCTACAGGCCATTTTCGACCCCGTGTAACTTTTTGACTTGTGCACACCACCATGCCACACGCCCGTGTGCTATACCGTGTGGTTAATTTTATTTTTCGAATTTTGGTGCAGGTTTCACATGGCCAAGACACACGCCCGTGTTCTAGGCCGTGTAGCATACATGGCTGAGACACACGCTCGTGTCTCTTCCTGTGTGCTCAATTCTAAGCATTCTGTTTTTCAAATTTAAGGTGCAGGGGACACACGCCCAAACCACACCCCCATGTACTAGGCCTGTGTCACACACGGTCTAGACACACACCCGTGCGTCTGCCCGTGTCGACAAAATAAACTCATTTCTAGCTTCATTTCTCACCCAAAATTTTTACTAAGTTCCTGCACCAAACTTACATCCAAACACTATCCAATCCAAGCATTGAATTCAAGCAATTTATAACATCTAATATGATACATTGTTACATGCATTCATGCTTTTAATCTTACCTTTTACATAATCATTTAACCAATCTCAATCAATCAATAATAAACATCTATGTTATCTCCACAAAATAAACTTAATACATATATACATATATCAAAACATAATTATCTCTAGCCATTCCAATGGCTAGATTATAATAATCATTTACATTTACATGAAAAAATGACCAATTTAACCTATACATTCCATTATAACCATAATTGATTTACCATATGTACCGAAATTGAAGCGCTCCAAAAATCCCGAAATCCTGAATTTTTTTATTTTCGATTTTGATGAAAATTGTGTTTAATATTCTTATCCAAGTGATAATTTTAGTAGGTCGTAGCTAAGGTTGAGTTCGAATTAAGGGGTAGAAGAAATTATAATTTAATTATTAAAAGAATCAGGGTTGGCTAGTAGTTGGGCTTTTGAATAAATGAAGAAACAATTGGACACAAATAGAGGTTGTGGTGGAGTGGCTAAGTGACGCCACATAAGGTGTAGTGAGGTGGCGTTAGTAGCTAGCAAGGGGGTCCAAGGTTCGAATCCTAGCTTAGTATTTTTAGAATTTAATTTTGGCCTTCTAGAAGGATGGAAGTGGCGTGAAGATGGACTCCAAGGGGAGTGTTCAAAAGAGAAAATTAAGGAAAGGATCAAGGGTTATCAGGGAGAAAATGAGGAGATGAGAAGTGAGGAGTAAGTGGAGCTGAATTGGGAACTTGGGCTTGAAGAATTCGACTATAGGGCTATAAATAGGTGCCGAATAGGAGGGTTGAAAAGTTAATGACGAATTTCCCTTTACTTTGTGCTAGAAACCCTTTTCTCTTCAAGATCCAAAAAGCTGAAAACCCTCTATTTCACTTTCTTTTCTTTCTGCCAATTTCTATTCTCCTCTACACAATATTATTTGCCGATTTATTCTAATACTCTTCTTCTTTAATCTGTACCAAATAAACCTTATTCACCATACTTAGTTTGAAAAGCTGAAAAACTGAATCTTCTAAGGGCTGAATACTTTTTGACCGAATCTAGTGTAAGTGTTGCTCTTCCAATCGATTTTATTTGTTTAGTATTGATTATTGTCCCTCACTCTTTCTAATCAAATTTGGTAGGGAATTAGTATCAGATCTTGGTTTTTAGCTCTTTGCCGAATTGCACCTTAAGGTGTTGCGGTTTTGGTAAGTAATCTTCTCGCATTAGCTAAGGTGGCTGAATGGTCATGGTTATGGTAAGGAGACTTGTGTTGGATATGAGTCACCTATTATTCGGGTTTTAATAGTTAAGATTTGTACAGATCTAGGAAATACGTGATCAAGGAAAAAGCGATTAAGGATTGGGCTCAAGGTAAGGTTAAGGTGAGGCTTCGGTTTTTGAGTAAATAAGTATTAAGCATGCGATTAATTGAAGGGTGATATCAATTGTAGGTTTGGGCTAAGGAGATCGCATCACGCTTGCTTACTAAGTGTGTACATACACTGCACACACACAATGATTCGGCAAAAGCCGAAAAGCTGAAAAGCCGAAAAGCTGAAATGCCGAAAAGCCGAAAGTTTGGCTATAGTAGTCTTGCGAGTGCGCAAAAACTCGGAAGGGGAAACTGATAGGTTGCTTGAGGCCTACAAACGGTTCCGTAGACTTGGGTTGTGATCTTTCCAAATAGGCCGGAATGGGCTAAATGGGCCCGATGGGCTGTTGGGCCCATAATAGGCAAAAATTGATAATTGATGCTATGTGATAGAAAGTTTGTATGTGAGCATGAATATGAATGTGATCGGGCCTAACGGGCCATATAAATGTGATTGGGCCATATACAGGTGATTTGGGCCTAATGGGCCATATGAAAATGATTGGGCTTAATGGGCCAGATACAGGTATGTGAAATTGTTTGGGCTTTGTAAGGGGTTTTGGGCCTAGTATATGATATCCACATAAGACTTAATTAATATATTGCGACCGTGGACAAGTCAAAGGGTTAAGGTGTGGCAATGGGTATATGCATGTTTAGGATTGGATCTAGGGAGAGCTTGGTACTTAAGCGGTCTTAATGGCCCACCTCCTCTTCTCTGGAATCCTACCTGGTGCATAGTATTCGTTCATCTTAGCTCACGGGACTTGTTAACGGGCCAAGATAAGTGAAAACCGTAATTAAGGGAAAATTACTGAAATGCCTCTAAGGGCAAAAATTACCAAAATACCCCTAGGTGTTGAATGTAAGGTTTGTGGATGCGACATGCATACATATGATATTCTACTTAGGTTGCATATGGGTTTGGAATTATGGAACGGAGGAAGTATATAAGGATCGCATGGTTGCTTGACAATCGTGGATCCACCGACGGTTTTTAAAGCCCACTATGTAAATGAAGGTAGTTCCGCAACCGGGCTACCATGGTGTGTGGGTTGGGTCGGTCGATATTTATATCCCCACATGGTATGACGGGGGACAGAGCCGGTGTGTAACGGATGGATAATTTGGATGGTATTGCATTGTATGATTGATGAATAATGTTTTTTTTTGAATGCTTGTTTTTGTTGAGGGTTGTACACACTGAGTTTGCGAAAACTCACCCCCTCTTTTATTTTATTTTCAGGTGATGCTCAGTAGAAGGTTCGATGTTTGGAAGGACTCTAGGTGGCCAGTTAGCAAGATGATTTGGGCTTGGGTTTTTTTTCAAGCATTTAAGTTTTTACTTCTTTTTAAGTATGTTCTAGACCAGATTGTAATAAGGTTTTCATTGTGTTATTATTACTTGAATTATTATTATTTTCAATATAATTACAAGAAGTTGAACATGGGTTTTCTAAATTATAGTATGTTTTCTACGTTTTTGCAATTAAATTTTTAAATGATAAGTTTGTTTAAATCAAATGTTTCAACAAGGTTTTTGCAACTGAATGGGTGTGTTTTTTTAAGTTAATTAAGGTTTCTTTGATTTTAAGAAGGGTTTTCAATGAAAATACGGTTTTCGCTAAAACACTTCAATGTGACACACCAGATTTAGCCATAACGTCTAGGCCGGGTTTGGGGTGTTACATTCAGTGTTATCAGAGCCAAGTTGCAAAACTCGGGCTGTGAATTGGGCCTTGTTATTATTTGGTTTCTTTTCTACTTATTATTTAGATTTAAAAAAAAGAAAAAATATTTTGGATCGCGATGCTTTGGAAAAAGAGAAATCATGCTGACAGTGAAAGAGGGCACCCAATCGGAGCGGGTCACCTCGGAGTTTTTCAAAGCTGCATTCCAAGGGAAGTATGTGGGTGCAAGCTATGTGGATGCTAGGAGGAAAGAGTTCCTGAACTTGACCCAAGGCAATAAATCGGTGGCAGAATATGAGCGGAGTTTCTACTCCTTAGTAGGTATGCAAGGGTAATGGTGGCAACCGAGTATGAGCATTGCGTTAGGTTTGAGGATGGGCTTAGAGATAGCCTCAGGATATTGATAGCTCTACAAAGAGAATGAGTTTTTTCGGAGTTGGTGGAGAAAGCAAAGATAGCGGAGGAGGTAAAGCGCACTGAGCGCCTAAACCAGGAGAAGGAAAGGGGTAAGAATAAGAGGGAGGCTGAGACTCCGGGTGTTAGGGAAAGGCCTAGGACTAGGGCCAAAAATAATGGGCCAATTAGAGTAGGGCCCCTGTTTCTAATCCAGGGGTGCCACCTTGTGCTGATTGTGGGAGAAGGCATGGAGGCGAGTGTTGGAAAAGAATGGGAGCTTGTTTTGCTTGTGGGTCTATAGAGAATAGGATCAAGAATTGCCCTCGAATGCTAGGTCGAGAGCCAATAGTGGGTCAAAAAGGTGCTCAGCCACCAAGGGGTGGACAACTGCTGCCAAGGGGTCGTGGACAGGCCAGGGGCGATAACGGCAATCGACATGGACGCGGAGCACCAAGCAGAAATGCGGGCCAAGCTGAGGCGAGACAGCCAGCTTTGGTTTATGCTGCTTGTCGTCGAGAAGACGGGGATGCCTCAGATGTGATAACGAGTATGTTCTTTATATATGAGTTATCTTACACAGCCTTGATTAATATTGGATCGACGCATTCATATATTGCACGCAATAAGACTGAGTCTTTAGGTGATATGTTTGAGATTATTGCAAATGAGATGACTGTGATAAGTCCATTAGGGCAGTCGGTAGGAGTGAATAAGATGTTTAGGGAGGTACCCTTAGTAATCCAAGGGGTTACCTTTTTAGCGGATTTGATGGAACTGTCGTTTAGCGAATTTGACTTAACCTTAGGTATGGATTGGCTGGTGAAGCACCGAGCCACTTTAAATTGCACTGTAAAGCGAATGGTGTTAAGAACGGCTAAGGATAAGGAAGTAGTGGTGATTGGTGAACGCTGGAACTATCTGTCGAACGTGATTTCGGCATTAAGGGCCGAGAAGTTAGTACGAAAGGGATGCGAAGCCTTTATGGCTTATATTAGTGATACAGAGGCTAAGAGCCTTACTATTAAGGAGTTGAGAATAGTTACGGAATTTTTGGATGTCTTTCCCGATGAGCTGTCTGGGTTGCCACCCAGCAGAGAAGTGGAATTTGGAATTGAGTTGTTACCTAGGACGGCTCCGATGTCTATCGCTCCTTATCGAATGGCACCAAAAGAGTTGGTGGAACTTATGGCACAGATTTAGGAATTATTGGATCGAGGATTCATACGACCAAGTGTGTCTCCATGGGGAGCACCAGTGTTATTCGTAAAGAAGAAGGATGATCCCTTTGATCAGTTTAGGGGAGCTTCTATTTTTTCGAAGGTTGACTTGCATTCAGGGTATTACCAATTGAGGGTTAAGGAGGCAGATGTTCATAAGACAACTTTTAAAACTCGTTATAGGCACTACGAGTTCCTAGTGATGCTATTCGGGCTGACAAACACACCAGTCGCTTTTATGGATCTCATGAATCGAGTCTTCCAACCCTACTTGGATCGGTTCGTGGTAGTTTTTATCAATGACATTTTAGTGTACTCAAGAGATGAGGATGAGCATGATGCACACTTAAGGATTGTGTTGCAGACTTTGAGGGAGAAGCAGCTGTATGCCAAATTCAGTAAGTGCGAATTTTGGCTAAGGGAGGTAACTTTTCTAGGACATGTGGTGTCAGCTGAGGGGATTAAGGTGGATCCCCGAAAAATTGAAGCGGTGTTAAATTGGAAAACACCTAAGTCAGTGTCAAAAATCTGAAGTTTTTTGGGCTTAGCTGGGTATTATAGGCGATTTGTTGAGGGCTTTTCAGTAATTGATGCACCTTTAACTAAGTTATTAAGAAAGGGGGTGCCGTTTGTTTGGACGGACAAGCAGCAAGAGAGTTTTGGAAAACTTAAGAAAGTTTTAACTGAGGCCCCTGTGTTGATTCAGCCAGTGCCTAGGAAAGAGTTTACAGTTTATAGTGATGCATCGCATATAGGCTTAGGTTGTGTATTGATGCAAGAAGGAAAGGTGGTTGCGTATGCGTCACAACAACTTAAGACTCACGAGGTGAATTACCTAACCCATGATCTAGAGCTAGCTGTGGTGGTGTTCGCGCTCAAAATATAGAGGCATTACTTATACGGGGAGAAGTGCATAATCTATTTAGACCATAAGAGTTTGAGGTACCTCCTTACCCAAAAGGAGCTAAACCTGAGGCAACGTAGGTGGGTGGAGTTATTAAAGGATTATGATTGTACGATTGAATACCACCCTGGCAAAGCGAATGTGGTAGCCGATGCGTTAAGTCGTAGGGAAAAGTTAGACTTGAAAGCTATGCTCACCCATTTAAGCTTGTTGGATGATGGTAGCTTGTTAACTAAACTTCAAGTAAGGCCGGTGTGGGTCGAGCAAATAAGGAGTAAGCAATTAGTGGATGAGACATTGAGTGCTCGCTTTAAACAAGTGGAGAGTGGGGAGACATCAGACTTTGAGATAAATGGTGAAGGAGTATTGTGTTTCCGTGGGAGAATGTGTATACCAAAAGACGATGATCTAAGGCAGTCTGTTCTACGGGAAGCACATAGTGGTCTCTACGCAATGCATCCTGGCGGAAACAAGATGTATCGAAATTTGCGTTAGCTTTATTGGTGGCCTGGACTTAAGCGCGAGGTTATGGAGTTCGTAGGTAAATGCTTGGTTTGTCAAAAGGTGAAAGCGGAACATCAGTTGGATTCAGGATTGCTTCAGCCAGTGAAGATTCCACTCTGGAAGTGGCAAAGGATCACTATGGACTTTGTTAGTGGGCTACCCTTCTCGCCTGCTAAGAAAGACTCAATATGGGTTATAGTGGATCGGTTAACCAAGTTTGCCCATTTTGTACCGGTTCACACTGATTACTCGTTGCAAAAGCTGGCTATTGTAAGATTGCATGGAGTGCCAGTTTCCATAATATCTGATAGGGACCTGCGTTTCAGTTCGCGATTTTGGAAGAAGTTGCATGAGGCGTTGGGTACTAGGTTGAATTTCAGTACGGCTTTCCACCCTCAAATTGATGGACAGTCGGAAAGAGTGATCCAAGTATTGGAGGATATGTTGAAGGGATGTGTGATTGAGTTCCGAGGTAGTTGGGAGGACTATTTACCGTTAGCCGAATTCGCGTATAATAATAGCTACCAAGCAAGCATTGGGATGGCTCCGTATGAAGCACTGTATGGGCGAAGGTGTCGAACTCCAACATGTTGGACGGAGTTGGACGAACGGAGAGTTTTGGGCCCTGAGTTAGTAGCCGATACTAAGGATAAGGTAAAATTTATTCGGGAATGTTTGAAGGAGGCCTCGGATAGGCAGAAGTCTTATGCTAACCTTAAGTATCGAGAAATAGAGTATGCAGTAGGAGACTTAGTTTTTCTGAAGGTCTCTCCATGGAAGAAGGCGTTAAGGTTTGGACGAAAGGGGAAGCTAAGCCCAAGGTTCATTGGGCCATATCGGGTGGTGAGACGGATTGGGCCAGTCGCTTATCAGCTGGAGTTACCTCCTAAACTAAGTTAGATCCACGACGTGTTTCATGTTTCCATGCTAAGGCGGTATCACTCAGATCCTTCACATGTTGTGGCGGTGGAAGAAATTGAGGTTAGGCCAGACCTGACTTTCGAGGAAGAGCCCATACAAATAATTGGTCGAGATGTCAAAGTACTGAGAAGGAAGTCCGTTCCAATGGTCAAAGTACTTTGGCGGAATCACAAGGCTGAGAAGGCTACTTGGGAACCTGAAGAATTGATACGATGTCAATATCCTCAACTGTTTAAACAAGGTAAATTTCGAGGATGAAATTTCTTTTGGGGGGGTAGAGTTGTAATGCTCCAAAAATCCCAAAATCCCGAATTTTCTTTATTTTCAATTTTAATGAAAATTGTGTTTAATATTCTTATTCAAGCGATAATTTTAGTAGGTCGTAGCTAAGGTTGAGTTCGAATCAAGCGGTAATTTTAGTAGGTCGTAGCTAAGGTTGAGTTTGAATTAAGGGGTAGAAGAAATTATAATTTAATTATTAAAAGAATCAAGGTTGGCTAGTAGTTGGGCTTTTGAATAAATGAAGAAACAATTGGACACAAATAGAGCTTGTGGTGGAGTGGCTAAGTGATGCCATATAAGGTGTAGTGAGGTGGCATTAGTAGCTAGCAAGGGGGTCCAAGGTTCGAATCCTAGCTTAGTATTTTTAGAATTTAATTTTGGCCTTCAATAAGGATGGAAGTGGTGTGAAGATGGACTCCAAGGGGAGTGTTCAAAAGAGAAAATTAAGGAAAGGATCAAGGGGTTATTAGGGAGAAAAACGAGGAGATAAGAAGTGAGGAGTAAGTGGAGCTGAATTGAAGAATTTGGCTATAGGGTTATAAATAGGTGCCGAATGGGAGGGTTGAAAAGTTAATGACGAATTTCCCTTCACTTTGTGCCAGAAACCCTTTCTCTTCAAGATCCAAAAAGCTGAAAACCCTCTATTTTACTTTCTTTTCTTTCTGTCGATTTCTATTCTTCTCTACACAATCTTCTTTGTCGATTTCTTCTACTACTCTTCTTCTTTAATCTAACCAAATAAACCTTATTCACCATACTTAGTTTGAAAAGCTGAAAAACTGAATCTTCTAAGGGCCAAATACTTTTTGACCGAATCTAGTTGTAACGCCCCAAAAATCCCGAAACCTAAAAATCCCGAAATCCCAAATTTTTTTTCAGTTCTGATAAAAAAATATGTACTAGGTATCTTCGGTTAAGTAGGAACTAGTAGGTCTTGGCTAAGGTTTGAATTTGAACTTAGGGGAAAAGGAAATTATGCGTTAATAATTATTAAGGAACCCTGATGGCAAGTAGTTGGGCTTTTAAATAAAAATAGAGGAAAAATGGCATCAAAAAGCCTTGTGGAGGAGTGGCAAAGTGACGCCACTTAGAGTGTAGGGAGGTGGCATTAGTGGCTAGCAAGTAGATCCAAGGTTCAAATCCTAGCTTAGTATTTGTGGGAGTTTAATTTTATCCTTCTAGAAGGATGGAAGTGGCGTGAAGATGGACTGTAAGGGGAGTGTTCAGGAGAGAAAATTAAGAAAAAGATCAAGGGGTTATCAGGAGAAAAACGAGGAGATGAGAAAGGAGAAGTGATGGAGCCAAATTGAGAATTGGGCATGGAAAATTCGGCTATAAGGGCTATAAATAGGGGCCGAATACAAGGTTGCCAGGCTACTGCCGAAATTCTTCTTCACCTTGTTGCCAAAAACCTTTTTCTCTTCAAGATCCAAAAAGTTGAAAACCCTCTATTTTACTTTCTTTTCTTTCTGCCGATTTCTATTCTCCTCTACACAATATTCTTTGCCGATTTCTTCTACTACTCTTCTTCTTTAATCTGTACCAAATAAACCTTATTCACCATATTTAGTTTGAAAAGCCAAAAAACTGAATCTTCTAAGGGCCAAATACTTTTTGATCGAATCTAGTGTAAGTGTTTCTCTTTCAATCGATTTTTCTATGTTTAGTATCGATTATTGTCCCTCACTTTTTCTAATCAACTTTGGTAGGGAATTAGTATCGGATCTTGGTTTTTAGCTCTCTGCCGAATTGCTCCTTAAGGTGTTGCGATTTTGGTAAGTAATCTTCTCCCATTGGCTAGGGTGGTCAAACGGTCATAGTTAAGGAGACTTGTGTTGGATACGAGTCACCTATTATTTGGGTTTTAATAGTTAAGATTTGTGCAGATCTAGGAAATACGTGATCAAGGAAAAAGCGATTAAGGATTGGGCTCAAGGTAAGGTTAAGGTGATGTTTCGATTTTTGAGTGAATAAGTATTAAGCATGTGATTAATTGAAGGGTGATATCGATTGTAGGTTTGGGCTAAGGAGATCGTAGCACGCTTGCTTACCAGGTGTGTACATACACTGCACACACACTATAAATCGGGAAAAGCCGAAATGTCAAAATGCCGAAAAGTCAAAATGCTGAAAAGCTAAAAGTTTGGCTATGGTAGTCTTACGAGTGTGCGAACACTCGTAAGGAGGAGACCGACAGGTTGCCTGAGGCCCACGGGCGATTCGGTGGACTTTGGTTGTGATTTGGCCACATGGGCCAGAATAGGCTAAATAGGCCCGATGGGCTGTTGGCCCCATTATGGGCAAAAACTAAATATTGATGCTACGTGATAGAAATTTGTATGTGAGCATGAATATGAATGTGACTTGGCCTAACGGGCCATATAAATGTGGTTTGGGCCTAATGGGCCATATACAGGTGATTTGGGCCTAATGGGCCATATGAGTATGATTGGGCTTAATGGGCCAGATCCAGGTATGTGAATTTGATTGGGCTCTGTAAGGGGTTTTGGGCCTAGTATATGATATCCACATAAGAATTAATTAATATATTGCGACTGTGGACAAGTCAAAGGGTTAAGGCGTGGCAACGGGTATATGCATGTCTAGGATTGGATCTAGGGAGAGCTTGGTACTTAAGCGGTCTTAATGACCCACCTCCTCTTTTCTAAAATCCTACTTGGTGCATAGTATTCGTTCATCTTAACTCACGGGACTTATTAACGGGCCAAGGTAAGTGAAAATCGTAATTAATAGAAAATTATCGAAATGCCCCTAAGGGAAAAAATGACCAAAATACCCCTAGGTGTTAAATGTAAGTTTTGTGGATGCGACATGCATACATATGATATTCTCCTTAGGTTGCATATGGGTTGGGAATTATGGAATGGAGGAAGTATGTGAGGATCGCATGGTTGCTTGGCAATCGTGGATCCACCGACTACTTTTAAAGCCCTATATGTAAATGTAGGTAGTTCCGCAACCGGGCTACCATGGTGTGTGGGTTGGGTGGGTCGATAGTTATATCCCCACATGGTGTGATGGGGGACGGAGTCGGTGTGTAGCGGATGGATAATTTGGATGGGATTGCATTGCATGATTGACGAATGATGTTTTTTTGAATGCTTGTTTTTGCCGAGGGTTGTACACATTGAGTTTGCGAAAACTCACCCCGTCTTTTATTTTATTTTCAGGTGATGCTCAGTAGAAGGTTCGAAGTTTGGAAGGACTCTGAGTAGCCAGCTAGCAAGATGATTTGGACTTCGGTTTTTTCCAAGCATTTAAGTTTTTACTTCTTTTTAAGTATGTTCCATACCATATTGTAGTAAGGTTTTCATTGTGTTATTATTACTTGAATTATTATTATTTTCAACGTAATTACAAGAAGTTGAACATGGGTTTTCTAAATTATAGTATGTTTTCTACGTTTCCCCAATTAAATTTTTAAATGATAAGTTTTCTTAAATCAAATGTTTCAACAAGGTTTTTGTAACTGAAAGGGTGTGTTTTTTTAAGTTAATTAAGGTTTCTTTTATTTTAAGAAGGATTTTCAATGAAAACATGATTTTTGCTAAAACACTTCAATGTGACAGACCAGATTCAGCCATAATGTCTGGGCCGAGTTTGGGGTGTTACACTAGTGTAAGTGTTGCTCTTCCAATCAGTTTTCTATGTTTAGTATCGATTATTGTCCCTTACTCTTTCTAATCAACTTTGGTAGGGAATTAGTATCGGATCTTGGTTTTTAGCTCTCTGCCGAATTGCTCGTTATGGTGTTGCGGTTTTGGTAAGTAATCTTCTTCTATTGGCTAAGGTGGCCGAATGGTCATAGTTATGGTAAGGAGACTTGTGTTGGATACGAGTCACCTATTATTAGGGTTTTAATAGTTAAGATTTGTGCAGATCTAGGAAATACATGATCAAGGAAAATGCGATTAAGGATTGGGCTCAAGGTAAGGTTAAGGTGAGGTTTCAGTTTTTGAGTAAATAAGTACTAAGCATGCGATTAATTGAAGGGTGATATCGATTGTAGGTTTGGGCTAAGGAGATCGCATCACGCTTGCTTACCAGGTGTGTACATACACCGCACACACATAATGATTCGACAAAAGCCAAAAAGCTAAAAGGTTGAAAAGCTGAAATGGCAAAAAGTCAAAAGTTTGGCTACGGTAGTCTTGCGAGTGCGCGAAAACTCATAAGGGGGAAACTGATAGGTTGCCTGAGGCCCACGGGTGATTCCGTGGACTTGGATTGTGATCTGGCCAAATGGGCTGGAATCGGCTAAATGAGCCCGATGGGCTGTTGGGCCCATAATAGGTAAAAATTGATAATTGATGCTATGTGATAGAAAGTTTGTATGTGAGCATGAATATGAATGTGACTGGGCTTAACGGGCCATATAAATGTGATTTGGGAGTAATGCGCCATATACAGGTGATTTGGGCCTAATGGGCCATATGAAAATGATTGGGCTTAATGGGCCAGATACAGGTATGTGAAATTGTTTGGGCTTTGTAAGGGGTTTTGGGCCTAGTATATGATATCCATATAAGACTTAATTAATATATTGCTACCGTGGACAAGTCAAAGGATTAAGGTGTGGCAACGGGTATATGCATGTCTAAGATTGGATCTAGGGAGAGCTTGGTACTTAAGCGGTCTTAATGACCCACCTCTTATTCTCTGGAAACCTACCTGGTGCATAGTATTTGTTCATCTTAGCTCACAGGACTTGTTAACGGGCCAAGATAAGTGAAAACCGTAATTAAGTAAAAATTATTAAAATGCCCCTAAGGGCGAAAATGACCAAAATACCCCTAGGTGTTGAATGTAAGTTTTGTGGATGCGACATGCATACATATGATATTCTGCTTTGGTTGCATATGGGTTGGGAATTATGGAAAGGAGGAAGTATATGAGGATCGCATGGTTGCTTGACAATCGTGGATCCACCGACGGCTTTTAAAGCCCAATATGTAAATAAAGGTAGTTCCGCAACCGGGCTACCATAGTGTGTGGGTTGGGTGGGTCAATATGTATATCCCCACATGGTGTGACGGGGACGAAGTCGGTGTGTAGCGGATGGATAATTTGGATGGGATTGCATTGCATGATTGATGAATGATGTTTTTTTTGAATGCTTGTTTTTGTCGAGGGTTGTACACACTGAGTTTGCGAAAACTCACCCCCTCTTTTATTTTATTTTCAGGTGATGCTCAGTAGAAGGTTCGATGTTTGGAAGGGCTCTGGGTGGCCAGCTAGCAAGATGATTTGGACTTGGGTTTTTTTTTCAAGCATTTAAGTTTTTACTTCTTTTTAAGTATGTTCCAGACCAGATTGTAATAAGGTTTTCATTGTGTTATTATTACTTGAATTATTATTATTTTCAATGTAATTACAAGAAGTTGAACATGGGTTTTCTAAATTATAGTATGTTTTCTACGTTTCCGCAATTAAATTTTTAAATGATAAGTTTTCTTAAATCAAATGTTTCAACAAGGTTTTTGTAACTGAAAGGGTGTGTTTTTTTAAAGTTAATTAAGGTTTTTTTTATTTTAAGAAGGGTTTTCAATGAAAATATGGTTTTCGCTAAAACACTTCAATGTGACACACCAGATTCGACCATAACATCTGGGCCAGGTTTGGGGTGTTACAGAAATAGGCCGATAGATAGTGTGAGTGATCTCCACCAAGCTTCCATTCCAATGAGCTTCTGATTTACTATAAAACAGGGAAATAAAACTAAGTAAGCATTACATGCTTAGTAAGTTATTATAACATTATACTTAACTTACCATTCATTCTATTTTGAGGTAACTATGCAAGGCATACTCAATCAATTTGACCTCAAGCCCTACATGTATCCTCATTGCCCTTGTTAGTCATATATTCCATAATAACATCAAAACATATGTGGGCTCAACAACGATCAAGTTTCCAGGCACTTAAGCTTTTCACAACATGTATTCATTTAACATGTATAAATCATCTATTTATATTACAATTATAATTTCATATAATTCATCTTGAGTTCAGATTATTTCATATCAGAACTTTACTCATATTACTCGAAATATCAATGTCACATGAGTAATAGTACACTCAAAGTGTACAAGTCTATAATCAAGGATGAACATATTCATCAAATAAATTTCATGTACAAATATCATCATCTCATGTTTTCATATATCAATTGTCACGTATCCACATTTTCATGTATTTTAAACAAATACGTGTAATAATTCATTTCTTATTCATATCTTCTCATGTTAAGATTTTTACTAGTCAAATTTTAATCAAAATATTGATGGATATACAGGTAGTACACTCGAGGTGTACAAATCAGGATTCGTCAATTCATGTCCAATGGTACCCATATGGTACTATCTCAAAGAGTATTCTCGAGCCACACATGTATACAACAGGATTACCAGTCCAAGAAAAATCCTGTCTCCAATATATATTTACACAATAGAGCTTAGCCAGGATTACCAATCCAAGAAAAATCCTGTCTCCAATATATATTTACACAATAGAGCTTAGTCAGGATTACCAGTCTAGGTTAAATCCTTTTTATGACATATGCTCTAAAGAGCTTGATGTAGATTACCCGTCCGGGCTAAATCCAATCCATAACATATGCTTGAGAGGACTTATTTCACAATTACCCGTCCGTAACAAATCCAAAACCTCATTCATTTCGGGAAATCACATATCCGTCGATTTCTCATTTATTCAAACAGGATTTAACATTTTTCAAGCATTATCAAGCATGTGATTATTTCATACATCTATAGCATTCATATAATTCAAATAAACATATTTCATATTCATTTCAAGTATATAAGTATCATTTTTATCATTTATCATTTATTGGGCACTATTATTGATCGGGCTTTGTCAGATATATTTTCAATGTCATATATATACAATATTTATACAATTCAGAAATACAACATTTAATTCAAGCATATAAACATATAAAATTTATTTACACGAACTTACCTTGACAAATGTTCGTGTACATAAAATCTACTAATTCGACATTTTCCTCTTTTCCTCATTCTAGCTCCAAATTTGGTCTATTCGGATCTATACGAGTAAATTTAACATCAATTTATCACATTTCATATTCAAGTGGACTCAATTTACATCCTAGGCAAAATGGTAATTTTGCCCCTAACTTTTCTGTAACTTTCAATTTTGTCCCTACGCTTGGAAAATGAAATTTATGCAATTTACTCCCTATTCCAAGCCCAACCGAAATTTTAATATACAATTTATAGCACATATATTCTATAAATTTCAGAAATTTTCTTCAACTTTCACAACTTTACATTTTAGTCTCTAAATCATGTTTTAATCAAAAATAACTTTGTAAAAGTTGTTTATCTATCAACAACCTTTCATTTTCTACCATAAATTTCAAATTTTTAGCATATTCATCCATGACCTAACTTCCATACTTTGATAACTTTTCAAATTGATCCCTCAAATAGATAGATTAAGCTATCCCGATTTCAAAAATATCAAAATCACTAAAAATGGGACAAGAAAACTTACCCAATTTAGCCAAGAAAGCTTGCTTTCTCTTTCCTAGGGTTTTCATGGAATATTTGGGGAAGAAGATGATATAAAATGATTTTTATTTCTATTTAATAATTTATCATCTTTTAATTATTTTGATTTCCAATTTAGTCCTTAACATTTTTCTAATTTTCCATGGATGATTCATCCAAAAATATCTACTAACTTTTCATTAATGGTCTAATTACCGTATAAGGACCTCAAGTTTTTAAATTCCATAACTATTTGTGTAGCACCCCTAACCCGTATCCGTCGTCAGAATAGGGTTACGAGGCATTATCTGATAATAAACATCATTCACATACATATATGCATTCATAATCAATATCCATTCAACTCATCCACATTGTCCCTTATAAGGTACTACGAGACCTTAAAACATGCTTAAAAGTGGTTCAGAACTAAACCAATAACATTTGCAAACTTTAATAAACTTAGAAACTTTTCATACATTTAAGGTCACACGCCCGTTTGAACAAGCCGTGTGCCTTACACGGCCACCAGACACGCCCGTGTTACAGGCCGTGTGAAAACAGGGCATACATGCTAACTTGTACCACAAGGCCGAGGACACGCTCGTGTGTCATGGCCGTGGGAAAATTAGAGGGGTTACTGACTTGGGTCACACGCCCATGTGCCAGCCCGTGTGCCAAACATGACCAGTAGACATGCCCGTGTGTCTTGATTGTGTCAAACCTGTAGGGTATACTGACTTAAATTCAAAGGGTATCCCAGGGACACACGGCTATGTAGCATGACCGCGTGTCGTTCACGGCTAAGACACACGCCCGTGTCTCTACCTATGTAAACAAAAATAGACTATTTGTAAAGCCAATTTGCCATCCTTTTCTGATGCACACTTAACAATCAAAATGGTACCAATTCATCATACAATAGGCATCCCAAAATCATCAACCAAATGCACAATTCATACACAATTCATGCCATTTTATAATCAACTAATTCGTTACTCAAATCCATAACCAAAACATACCAAATCAATATGCCAAAATCATCAAACTTACATAACTTCTAAATGCATTTCCTTATCATCTGATCATCTATTTCATGCTTCAAAACATACCATTTCATCATCTCAAAACCAAGCCACAACATGCCATCTTTCTAACCTTAGTACACCAATTGACAAATAGCTATACAAGCAAACATATAACCATCACAAAATATGCCAAAACATAAGACCATATATATATACATCACTTATATCACTTATCAAACACATAATTCAAGCTAACTTGAATGGCCATACACACCATCATTTATAAGCCAAATCTCATGGCTAATATCATAACTCAAATACCAAAGAACACAATAACTCATCAATGGCAACTCTCAAAATCTTTAACAGTTTCGAAAATTAAGACATCGGCTAGCTAGTACTCAAAGCAACAATCACAAAAACATAGAAATCATAAAAAAGGGTAAAAAATTACTTACCAATTTAATCCCAAAGTGACCGAACCCTAGATACAAAACAATGGATTTTTCCTTTTGAATGTTCGGTTGATGATGATGAACATAGAAAGATGATATAAAATTTTTATCATTTAATAATGTATTATTAACTAAATTACAAAATTAACCTTATTCATAAACTGTTATAATGCTTTATTATAAGACCATATATGTCCATTAACCTTGTCAATGGCATAATAACAACATAAGGACCTTTGATTTAATAAACCATGGAAATTAAGCACATTTAACTTGTAGCATGCAACTTTTGCATTTTATGCGATTAAGTCCTTTTATCAAATTAAGCTATTAAACAATAAAATTAGCTCACGAAATTTTCACACATATATAATCACATGCTGTAAACATAAAAATAATATTAAAATAATTTTACAACCTCAAATTTGTGATTCTGAAACTACTGTTCTGATTTAGCTAAAACCAGGCTATTACAATTTAATCCTTATAGCTACTAGAATTCAACTTTTGCATTTTATACGATTTGGTCATTTCCGTAATTAAGCATATAATTGGTAAAATTTTCTTATCAGAATTTTCACATGACATTTCAAACATAATATAGACCATGTAATAAAATAAAAATAAATTTTATTTTTGGCTCGGATTTGTGGTCCGGAGACCACTATTCTGATTTCACCAAAAATGGGTTGTTACATACAAACCTTGAAGTGAATTAATCTTCGCAATTGGTTTATTGATTTAATTCATCTATTTATTTTTCTTTTTTATTTATTTATTTTTATTCTCTTAATCTATTTTATGGTTTATAGTAATACAGGAATTAATTACTATTGCTTAGACTTATCATTGTAAAAAGATTTTCATTATTTATTCCATCCTCTCTTAGGTACGATCCTTGGAATACTTCCAAGTATTTTGTTATACAAGAGTATATTACAATTTGACCTGTGCACTTGCGGATATTGTCGTTATTAATTCTTATATTTTTGGTGCTCTATTTAACTATAAACGATAACAAGTTTATAAGTGATCACAAGTGAAGGGATAGATTGAACATATAAATTTTAGTTTTGTGCCTATTAATTACAAAGTCATTCCACTAAAGTATCGTGACTAAGCTCTCCCTTATTAGATATTGTTAGCTCAATTGATCTATCGTAATAGCTAAGAGGGGGTGAATTGGCTTTTGAAAATTTTGTGGAAGCTAAGACAAGAAAAATGAAACAATGTACACAAATAATTTAAAGTGGTTCAGTTCCAATTGCCTACTCCACTACATTAGCTTTCCACCACTAAGGATTTTCCTAAATTCACTAATTTGACTAACCTTTAACCTTATAACTCCCTTAAGATTTTTACTCAAATGTTAATATTTAAACCCTCTCAAAAGATTAAACAAATGACAAAACAAAGAAGCAATCCTTTCAAGATTCGAATGTTTCCAAGTTAAGCACACACCCAATGAGAAACACTTGAGCTTAGAAAATACAATAAATTCTCAGAAGTGTTTGCAAGAAAAAAGATGAAGAATTTAAGAAAAAAAGGTTGGTATAAGAGTTTTTTGATCTTTCTTGATAACTCTTTCTCTTTTGTAATCTCTCTTCTTGTTGTAGAAGCTTTAGAAGTTGATATTTATATCCCTTAATTGATTTTCAACTGTTGTGGTTGCTGAGGAATTGAATAGAGCCATTGGAGGTGTAAAAACCAGAGCATTAATGACTCCTGCAACAAAAGGTATCGATACCTTTAGAGGGGTATCGATACTTTAGGCATTTAATGCCTCAATTTAGTGACTATTAAAGCTTATAGTATCGATACAATGGGAAGTGTATTGATACTAGCTATTAGGTATCGATAGCTTGGGGAGGGTACTGATACTCAAGAAAAATTTCTTTTATTTTTCAAAACATCGAACCTCAAAACGGTATCGATACCAAGTAGGTATCAATACTTTTTATTTTTGCTTAATTTTCTTGAACATCGAAGCTTAAATTAGTATCAATACCAGGCAGGGGTATCGATAAAATAGGGAAGATATCAATACTTTGTTAAATATATCGATAAAATAGGGGAAGGTATTGATAATTTGTTAAATGTGTCAATAGTTTTGATTTTTGCTCAATATTTCTAAACTTCGAAGCTCATTTTGGTATCGATACCAAGCATGGTTATCGGTACTTGGTTTAAGGTACTGATATCTTAGTGAGGGTATCGATACTTTGATCCTTCGAAGCAATTTTCACTTGTTAAAATTGTTTGAAAAAAATAATATCCATTTTAAACTCGTTCAAAATATTTCTAAGTGTTTGAAGTGTAGATTTAAAAGTTTATGTCTTAGAAATATCTTGAAATAAATTGTCACTTGAAATTGAACAATTTTTATTCAAAAACATTATATCTGTTATATCAAAACATTTATCAAAAAGAACTTAGTTTAACAATCTCCCTTTTTGATATAACAAAACACTTTGGTAAAATTTGTTTTAAACTAAAGTACCCCTTTACTAGAAAGCAATTTCAATTAAAGGCTCGATTTTGTTTTTGAAAATGGTCATGAATATATATATTAATATACCAACAAATTTACCACCTTTCTCCCCATTTTTATTATAGCAAAAATAAACAAATAAAGAACAAAGAACTAACATGAAACTCCAAAGTATCTCAAAATACTAAGTTAACATTTAAGTGAAACAAGCATAGGAGTAGGAAATGAAAACAATGTAAAATATCCAATGAAACTATGAAAATGCATAAGATGCAAGATGAGTTCTAACTATCTTGAGTAGGTTGCGATGGAGGAAATTGAGATATATGATAAGCTATGTGTTCCTCTATGGTAGGCATCCTAACATTTATGCCACTAAGTACGTCTCATAATGAGCCAATGTCATCTCGAAATGGCCCAATCGCTCCAAAGATGACTAAAGTCTCAACTGTAAATTGAGTGTCTTCATCACGGGGTTCGACATGGAAAAACTTTACCCATGTACCGGTACAAGGATCCTTCTTGTATCCAAGATGTCGAAGTGAACTGACACCAAGTGTTTCAGTCAATGTTAAAGGAGGATTAACTTGAGTGAGAATTTTGAGACATTGAAGATATAAGAGAGATAGGTTCTGAAATGTAAGGTTAAGGTGTTAGACAAATCTTTTCTTACGACCTTGGTAATGTCGTTAAACATGATGAAAGAAGGTCGAGACACCTATTATTTTAAAAACAATTAAGCCACCAATAATAAACAACTCAAAGGACAACATGTTTTGAAATAGATTTTAAAATCCAAGTGAGAATAAGTTGAAGAAATTGGTCATAAAGATTAAGCTTAGAAGCATTCTAGCTAGGAATAACTAAGGCTAGATTTGAAGGACCTTTCTAAATAGATTCACCATTGGGTTGAAGTTTTAAAAAATCTCTAAAGTTTTCAAAGTGAGACAAATTGAAGTATTCAAAAGATAGGAGTCGATAGCAACAACGGTCTCACCGGAGAGGTCATGTTCAAGTAAAACATTAAAATACAAAGGTCGAAGAAGGTTGGCATGGGTGGAGGAAATTTTTTTAAAGAAATAAACCCATTTCCAAATGATTATTGTTTGCAGATAAGCAACATTAAATTCGGGTAAAGTTTCAAAATCTAGAGGACGAGAAATCTTATCCTTTCAAAAAGCAATGTAACAGCTCGTTTTCAGTGAAATTGGAACAGTGGTTTCGGGACCACAAATCTGAGACAGAAAGAAAATTTATTTTAATAATATTGCACGGTCTGCATTATGATAGGAAAGACGTATGAAAATTTTGATAAGAAAATTGTAACACCCCTTACCCGAGTTTAACTCCGAAACCGAATACGAGGAGTTACCGGACTTAAACACATACAAACATTTATTTCCTTGACATGAAATCTCACTCCAAATTAAAACTTTTCACAATACCTTAATGTCCCTACTATAGGCTTACGAGGCCCCGACACACTTTGGAATTGATTCGGGACTAATCTGTGCACTCTAGAAAACTTTGTAAAATTTTAAGCTGACAAGGGCACACACCTGTGTGGAAGGATGACACACCCGTGTGTCTTCTTAACATGGCCATGTTGAAGGCCCATGTGACTCACACGGCCTGAACATATCGGGACATGCCCGTGTCCCTAGCCCGTGCAAATTTAGTTTTCAATTCAAACCTACAGGGGTTTTCACACAGCTTGGCACATGCCCATTTCCATGACCCGTGTCCCCTACATGGCCATTACAAGCCCGTGTGCTAAAACCTTGACATTCTATTTCTAACGTTAGCAACCCCTTTAGGGCACACGGCCGAGGCACATGTCCGTGTGTTAGGCCGTGTCATCCACATGGCTGAGACACACGACCGTGTCTCTACCCGTGTGTTTATTACCATGCATATTGACTTGAGAAATTGAGGTGCAGGGGACACACGGCCGGACTACACGCTCATGAGGCAAACCATGTGTCACACACGGTCTAGACACATGCCTGTCTATTTGCCCGTGTGTTTGCCTGTGACAGCCTTATTCTGACCTTAGTCGGGAAGTGGTTTCGGGACCGCTAAACTGAGTCGTAGAAATAATTTGAATATAATATTTTATGTCTAAAATATGTGATCATGCATGTGTGAAATTTGAATGCTTTGATTTTTGTCAATTTGAATGTGTTTCTAAATAAAAAGGACTTATGTGGGAAGCTTTGAATATATGTGTGGCTTATTTTAAGTGATTAATTATTGAATGATGCAAATAAGTGGGTTTGCATGTCAATTTGCCACTTTTAATGTTAGTGGCTCGCCATGATGATTTTGGTGAGCAAAATAAGCATATTTTATATGTATAATAATGAATTGATATTTTTTAAGTAGTTTATTCATATATTTATTATTATATAGTTTATTGATAAAATAAAATAAGAATTTGGTGAAGAAAACAAGAACTCATCTTTGTTTCTTCACCTAACTGAAATTCATAAAAAGAAGAAGCGTGAAGGATGGTTTTGGGACCGTTCGGTCAATTGGAGGCAAATTTGAAGGTAATTTGATGTGGTTTTATAAATTGTTGATGAATTTGTGTTTCTCTTTTTTTTCTAGCCGAAACCCACTTGATAAATTTAGTTTATGAGGCATTTTAGATTCGGCCTTAGTGAAAATGAGTGAGGAATTTTGAGTTGAGGATAGAAGATAGTAAACGAATGTTCAATGGACAATTTGATACCAAAATTCATATGTTTATGAGCTTGTTTTTGAAAAGTATGTTACATGTGAGTGATTAGTTCATGAAGGGATTTTCGGTTATGTTTGTTTTGTATGAGTAATGGATTGTTGAGTTTATGCTTTTATGAATAAAATTGATTAAGAAAGGCTTGAGATAATTAAATATGCATGTTGGTGGTAAGATGAGCATTCGGTTTTGATCATGGAAGCATAGGGAGCTTGTTAAAAGTTGAATTTTATAAAAGTTAAATGTGTGTGTGCTTGTGCTAGTGCCGAATGTGCCTTGGGTGATTTAGCATTGAGTTTGGTGTTATATGAATTGAGTTTTATGGTTTTGGATTTTTTAAAAATTATATATATATATAATAATAATAATAAAGTTTTGGTAATTATACATGTGTTTGCCGAATCTAGAACTAAGGAAATGCATAATGAACATTCGGTTTGGACTTTTAAGTGTTGTTAAATACTTTGAATAATATATATAAGTGGCTTTGATATGTGAAATTCGGCCAAGTGGTTATAAGCATGATTTTAGAAATTCAATGATATTCGGCCAATTTGAATAATTCATGGCACCTCAAGCAAATTAGTTTTAGATGTTATTAAATATTGAAGATTATTTAAGCATATTACCAAATGTGATTTTAGTTAATGATTCGGTTATGAGTGTTGATTTTGTTTTATAATTAGCTGAATGTGTATATGTATGCTATGAGGTGGTTTAGCTTAAATAAAATTAAGGTGCTCGGAAGGTGATTGCTATGGATAGTTTAAGTAGTGAAATTTAATTTCTATTATGTAAAGTGATGACATTGCCGTTTGTAAATTGAGTAGTTAAAGGGGACAAACTCGGATCGAGGAAAAAAAACGAAGGTAGTCGTGTAGTCGATATAGCCGTACGATAACTTTTGAGGTAAGCTCTTAAACGATTAAGTTGAATTTATGTGTTTAAAAATTAAATGAATATAGAATAAAGTTTTAGTATATGTGATATATAAATATATATATTTTCGGATGATTAATAATGTTCATAATATGAGCCGAAACTGGCTAACTTACTCGATTGAATTGTGTATGGAAATGAGGTATATGCTAAAAGAGTTTTAGAGAATGATATATGATCTCTGTGTTTCGGTTAAGTAATGATAAATAGAATGAGTATGAATTTAGTGAGGACTATGTGTGATAGCCAAATGTCTTATGAACTAATATGTGTGAATGGTATTTTGAATACATGAGATAAGATGGAATAATCGAAAGCATCACGAGTTAAGACGTGGATAAAATACTATGAATTTCTTGTAAATGCCGATTAGTGATTACATTTGGCTATGAAATTATGCTTTAAATTCTTGAATGTATTTGAAATCAATATAAGGAAATGGTATTTTAATAAATTATGTGATAAAATTACAGAATGAATTATGAGATGAATTGTGGATTAATGTTACAAAGTAAGTGAAACTACCAATGTGATTAGGAAATTGAAGAAGGGAAATTGAGATCTTAGTAAGTTCTTAAGTGTTTAAACTTTTGAAAATTTAAAAGTAAATTGTAATAGATCTGCTTGGGACAGCAGCAATAACGTGATTTTAGAAAATCACCATAAATTGTTGGAGTTGAGTTAGAGACTGAATAAATTATGTAATTAAAGCTTGATGAGTCTATTTCTAGGGAAAATTAAAGGCACTTGATTTGGAGTTTCGTAGCTCCAGTTACAAATAATTTAATGACTGTTGCTTAGGAAGACAGCTTGTAGTGAATTTGTGATTATGTTGTAAACATTGATAAAACTGTTTGAGTTGCTTATAAGATATTGATTAAAACCATATGTGAATTTTGAATTGTGACGTTAGGAAATGATATATGAGTGTTAGATGGATCTTTGATGTTAAAATTTATGAAATTATAAGTTTATAAGTATTGAATTATTGGAGATGAACATGTCATTGCTGAATGTAAATTAAAATGTTAAATAATTGTAATTAAGAACATGTTTGATTAAATATTGGTAATCAAAGTACCGAATCCATATTAAAATGAAGCTATAAGCCATGAATGACTAGTATACCTAGTCGATTTTGATATGATAAAATTGATGTACAAGATATGTATATGTGGTGAGGCCGAATGGCTAATATTAAATGTGTGCAAGTTATCCGAATGGCCTTTATGAAAATGTGTGCTATCTTATTTGTATAGTGAGGCCGAATGGTTACTTAGAAATGTAATATGGCTGAGTGGTTATTTAAATGAAAGCAAAGTATATAATGTATTAGCAAGTAATGATAAAAGCATTATCTTATATATGTGCTTGTGTATGTGGTGTGACCTAATGGGCAAGTGTGAAATGTACATATGTTTATGTGTATATAATGTGGCCGAATGACCAATTGTGAAAAGTGTGTATTATTAGATATTTGATGAGGCCAAAGTTAGTAAAAAGTATATAAAATAAATTGTGCTGAGATTGTATCAGGGTTTAAAGTCCCGTAGGCTTCGTGCTGGTGTTATGTTCGGGTTTTATACCTCGCAGGCCAAGTGCTAGTGAATTTGATAAAGTATATGACTACGAGATCCTATGCTAAGATGATAAATTGAACTCGTATAACACATTAAGTGATTCAGGTATGTGATATATATATTATATATGCGAGATTGATCTGACGGGAATTAAGAATGTGTAATGAGAAGCATATGAAAAGATGTTGTAAATTCATATGTATATTTGTATATGTGTGCATTCAGTTATTATGCAAAGTTACAAGATAGTTTTCGATATGCCATTTAACTATGAATGTTGAAAGTAAGTGTGGGTAAGAAATGATACACTAGTGAAATTTGAAAGAATTAAAGTTAATCCGGAAGCTTGTAAATACTATGTTTATATGAGTTTGAGTATAAACGGAGTAAAATGATATGTGTTTGTGCATAGTCAGCCAAATAGTATTGTACTCAGAAAGTGTTATGTGATTTTGAACATTTGGTTTGTTTTTAAGTTCAACTGTTTAAATTGCTTAAGACTTACTAAGCTTATGAAAGCTTACTTTGAATGTTATGTTTCTCTGTTTATTTTTGTAGATCGTTGACTCTTACTATCAGCTCGGGGATCGTCAGCACTTCGTCACACTATCTACTATTGTGGTAATCATGTGATTTGGACTTAGCTTATGGCATGTATAGGATAGACTATAAGTAGAATGATATTTTGACTATTGTAAATAAGCCATGCGAATATGGTATCTTATGGAAGTTTACTTTTATAAGTTTTAAATTCGATCTTTGTTTGTGTCTATTAGTTACATAAATAAATGATCTTTTATTTGAGAAAAGGTTCAAAATTCTTACTGTTCTGATCCGATTCCTAATTTCTGGTAATGTCTCGTCCTATTCCGGCTACGGTTACGGGATAGGGGTGTTACATTGCCCGTGTGGACAAAAATAAGGCTATTTACCAAGCCTTTTTGCGACCTTTACTTGCACCAACCTACACAACATCAACCAAAACCAATCCAAGCATAACACATATAGCCAAAACCACCACAACCATGAGAATTTTGCATCAAATGCATTAACAATAATCAATATTAACCAACATTAATGGCTTATACAAAATGAATATCACATCCATCATATGAGCCAACTCTTATGGCTAAACTAACAAGACACTAAACAAAAGAATCAAGTTCCTATACATGCCAAAATCAAAATATTAAACTAGCTATACCAAAGCTTCAGGTGATAGTGTGATCGATGCCTCCGACGTCCCTGGATCTTCGATACTAGCTTGGCGGCACTATAAGAAAATGAAAAGGAGAGGGAGTGAGCATAAAGCTTAGTAAGTTGCATATAAATAAGTAACAACATCAACCATGCATGTTATAAATGAACACAACATTCTTGAGTGAACATGGGTAAATATCACTACATGCTTATATATATCACAAGCATAAACCAAAGATTTCAATATCGTTCCAAGATCATTTTCATAGCTAGAACTTACTCATGTCATTCTTACCATCAAGGCAACATAACTAGACTCATATCTCATGAATTTCAAATAAGAACCTGTACAACTCACAACATGATTATATCATTCCATATCATTGTCATAAGCTTTTAAAATAACCCATGAAACCATTTACAATACTAAAGGATATCTGGCAAGCTTTACACAAGAGGGTGAATTGCCAATGCCATGTTCCAAACATGGTCTTACACTGGCTCACATGTCGAGGCCGATGCCATGTCCTAGACATGGTCTTACACTAGCTCTCGTCTCATTGCCGATGCCATGTCCCAGACATGGTCTTACACTAGCTCTCATAAGGTGGCCGATGCCACGTTTCAGACATGGTCTTACACTAGCACACAGATTAATGCCAATGCCATGTTCCAAACATGGTCTTACACTGGCTCACAGGTCGAGGTCGATGCCATGTCCCAGACATGATCTTACACTGGCTCTCATAAGGTGGCCGATGCCATGTTCAAGACATGGTCTTACACTAGCGCACAAATTAATGCCAATGCCATGTCCCAAACATGGTCTTACACTGGCTCTCATGTTGTGGCCGATGCCATGTCCTAGACATGGTCTTACGCTAGCGCATATATCAACACTGATGCCATGTCCCAAACACGGTCTTACACTGGCTCTCATGTTGTGGCAAATGCCATGTCCCAGACATGGTCTTACACTAGCACAGACATCAATGCCGATGCCATTTCCCAGACATGGTCTTATACTGGCACTCATATCACCCAAATGTCATAGCATAGATATCCAATCTATTCCTAAGTTCAATCGGGACTCTACTACATTGAATTTCATCATGCATTATTCATAAGCAATTTCAACCATATTGTGCAAAATTAATCATTCAACACATAATAATGATAAAGTTGCTTTACTTACGTACAACTTACCTCGGGATACAAAAAGTGGACGACTATTTGGATTTAGTCTACTTGCTCGGCCTTCCCCCAGTCTAGGTTCAGATTTCCTATTTCTTGATCTAAAATGATAAAAATTCACTAATTTAATCATCATTTTAATCAATGCATAACATAATTCTTATTTTGACAAAATGACCATTTGCCCCTAGACTTTTACAAAATTACTATTTTACCCCTAAGCTCGTAAATCGATTTTTATCGAATTTGCTCACTACCCAAGCCTAGTTGAATTCTTTTTATACTAGAAGCAGTCTACAATTCCCATTATATCACACTTTACCTGATAATTTATAACTTATGCAAAATGGTCCTTAGTTAGGGTTTTCATGAAAACTACTTCACAAAAGTTGTTTGTTTAACAACCATGATTCATTTTCTTCCATAAAAAATCAGCAAAAAACATGAACACTCTCATTGAAAAACCCTATACTTTCAACCATTTTGCAAAATAGTCCCCTCATTAGCTAGATTATGCTACAAGGGTCCCAAAAGTACAAAAATTATCAAGAAAGGCCATCAAAATCACTTACTTGTATGGGTAAAGAGTGGCTGAAATTTTGAAGCTCCAAAATCCCTATTTTTGTTTTTATTTTCGGTGGAGCGGAGAAAGATGAAAGGTGATTTCTTTTTCTTTTTTTTTATTTTATTATAAATCTAGTCAATTTAGTCACCCAATTTCACCTAACATTGACTTTACAATTTCTTTGTCCCTATTATAAGCTACTAACAACTTTGTGGTCTATTTACTTAATAAAGACCTCTAATTTAATGTTCCATAGCTATTTGACACCTTTAGCTAGTAGAACAAAACTTTCACACTTTTTGCGATTTAGTCTTTTTTTGTAATTAAGCATAGAATCGCTAAAATTATTTCACCAAAATTTTCATGCACTCATATAATCATGCTACAACACATAAAATAATATTAAAAATAACTTCTCCAACCTCAGGTTAGTGGTTTTGAAACCACTATCCTAACTAGGCCCAAAATCGGGTTGTTACAATTCTCCCCCTTAGGGATTTTTGTCCCCGAAAATCTTATCGGTGAAAAGGTTAGGGTATTGATCTCTCACAGTCTCCTTGGGTTCTCGTGTGGCCTCTTCAACTCCATGTCGATGCCACAGTACTTTCATGAGTGCTAGACTTTTATTTCTCATTTGCTTGACTTCTCAGGCTAAGATCTTAACCAGTTCTTTGCCATAAGTCATGTCTAATCGAGTCTCAACCTCTGTTGGCAAAAGAACGTGCGAAGGGTCAGAACGGTAACGGTGCAACATCGACACATGGAAAACATTATGGATCTTCTCTAACTCAGATGGCAAGGCTAGCCGATAGGCTATCGGTCTAATTTTCTCAGTCGCCTCATAAGGTCCAATAAAACGTGGACTTAATTTTCCTTTCTTACCAAATCTAAGGACTTTCTTCCACGGGGATACTTTTAAAAACACCTTATCACCGACTTTAAACTCAATTTCTTTTCATTTCAATTCTGCGTAGGATTTTTGTCTATTCGAAGTGGCCTTCAAATAATCACGAATTACCTTAACTTTCTCTTCAGTCTCTTTGACTAAATCGACCCCATGAATTTGATTTTCTCTGAGTTCGGTCCAAAACAAGGACGAATAAAGCCTCATAAGGCGCCATTTTCAAACTCGACTGATAGCTATTGTTGTAGGCAAACTCTACCAGCGGTAAATACTTTTCCTAACTACCTTGGAATTCAAGAACACAACACCGCAACATGTCCTCAAGAATTTGAATTACTCTTTGACTGGCCGTCGGTTTGCGAGTGAAAAACCTCGCTAAAATTCAACTTTGTTCCCAAAACTTCTGGTAACTTTTTCCAAAATCGTGAAGTAAACCTCAGATCCCTATTCGAAATAATTGACAAGGGCACCCTGTGAAGTCTCACAATTTTAGAAACATACAACTCGACTAGTTTATCAAGTGAGTAATCAGTACGTACTGGGATAAAATAAGCCGACTTCGTTAATCGGTCGACTACGACCCAAACCGCATCTTTCTTTCTCAATGAAAATGGCAATCTTGTCACAAAATCCATGGTAATTTGATCCCATTTCCACTCGGGAGCCATCACAAGTTGAAGTAAACCCGAAGATACTGGTGCTCGGCTTTCAGTTGCTAACAAATTAAACATTTCGACACAAACTTTGAGATGTCTCTTTTCATGCCTGGCCACCAATACAATCTCTTCAAGTCATTATACATCTTAGTACTACCCAGATGGATTGACATAACACTACTATGTGCCTCGTGAAGAATTTTCCCAATAAGCTCATCATCTCTAGGTACACAAACCCTATCTCGAAACATCAAACAACCGTCGGTACTAATCTGAAAATCAGATCTGTCAACTGTCTCACACTGTGCCATTTTGGCTAGTAAATCTTTATCACTCTTCTGAGCTTCACAAATCTCTTGAAGAAACATAGGTTTAGCTCTCAACTTTTCTAGAATCGAACCATCCTCGATTACGGACAACTGAGTATTCATAGCTCTCAAGGCAAACAATGACTTCCTACTTAATGCATCAATGACCACATTCGTATTTCTCGGGTGATAGTCAATTACTAACTCATAATCTTTAATCAACTTCAGCCACTTTCGTTGCCATAGATTCAAATCCTTTTGAGTCATCAAGTATTTAGGCTTTTATGGTTAGTGAATACCCGGCATTTCTTTCCATACAAGTGGTGTCTCCAAATCTTCAGTGCATACACTATGGCTACTAACTCTAAGTCATGAGTTGGGTAGTTTGTCTCATGCGGCTTCAGTTGTCTTGATGCATACGCTATCACCTTACCTTCTTGCATGAGCACGCATCCTAATCTATTCAAGGATGCATGACTATACACTACGAATTCTTTTCCTTGCTTCGGTTGTACTAAAATTGGAGCTTCAGTCAACAACGCCTTTAGTTTCTCAAAACTCTATTGGCATTTTTCTGTCCAGTCGAACTTGAGATCTTTCTGTAGCAACCTTGTCATCGGAGTAGCAATCATGGAGAATCCTTTAATGAATCGTCTGTAGTAGCCCGCTAAGCCTAGAAAGCTTCTAATCTCTGATACATTCCTCAGCGGTTTCCACTCAACAATAGCCGAGATCTTACTTGGGTCAACTCTAATCCCATCAGCCGACACGATGTGTCCCAAAAATCCAACCTCTTGGAGCCAAAACTCACTTTTACTAAACTTGGCATACAACTGCTTATCTCTTAATGTCTTTTGTAACACTCCAAACCCGACCTAGACGTTATGCTTGAATCTGCAATGTCACATTGAAGTGTTTTTCGAAAAACATAATTTCGTTGCGAAGTCCATTCTATATTAAAACCTCTTTGTGATTTTAACAAAAATTTAGAATATCTTGTTCATCGTTAACACTCAAGTCATTTTAGCAAAATGTTAATCAAATTTGATTGTTATTACACTTTAAAACAATGTTTGTTGCGAAAGCTTTAAAAATATGTTGCATAAACGTGGTGTTTTGAAATACATTTATCTTTTTGAAAATCTGCGGCCTACTACTAACAGATATGAATCAAAGTAAATAAATCCCAAATTAAAATAAAAACATAAAGAGGCCTTATTACAAAACAAATACCCAAATTAAATTACTCATAAATTAAAAGTTAAAAATGGAAGCAAATGCGGTTGTGCTGCCACCACCGAGTCCCTCGCAACACTAATCCGCCTAAGAAATACCTGCGCAGAAAAGCAGAAGGGTGAGTTTACAAAAACTCAGTGTGTAATCCCTTAACATCAGTCAGTCATACAGTAGGCAATTATAGTCTGGGCTTAAGCCCGTTTCAGTAGTGATTCAATGTCCATTAGGGCGTTAGCCCATTATAGTATCAGTATCAGTGTGGGCCTTAGCCCATTACAATGCTAGTAACAGTACAGAATGCAAATAGAAGTCCTACCCAACCAGCCTCTATACTCCACTCCATCCAACCCTACACTCCATGTGGGGATAAAATCAACCCACCCATCCCTACAATCCAAAATAGCTCCGGTTGTGGCAATAAACAGTGGTTGCACCAGAGCTGTTAGTGCAGTACACTTCCTCCAATCAATAATAAACCCATCACCATGGAACATATCATAATATTATGCATGTATGCAATATATATATATATATATAAAATGGCATGCTCGGATAGAGTCATTTTACCTCATAGGGACATAACAGTCATTTATCAATTTAGGGTTTAGGTATACTTACCGACCCAACAATAGGTCCATAGTCGTCTCGGGTGACCCGTGGAACCTTAACAGTCAAGTAGCGAAAATGGGCCCAAGGCTCATAATGCGGGCTCCTGTGGGCCCACACACTCGTGTGGCTCACTAAGCCCAAAAATGGCATTGGCCATGTGAACTACACGGCCTAGCCCAATAATCTCCACACATTTGTGTGGTTGTCTCATGTGGGGCACACGAGCCCATGGGGCCCACACGTCTGATTTCGACTCAACGCAGCCCAAAACAGCTTAAGCCCATAAAATCACTCATGGTGGCCTCTGCAATTAAACGCCTAAGTTTATGCGTTCAGATTACTACATGAGCGAGCGCATGCCCATGTGGCATCAATAGTCACAGTTTTTGGCGTTTGTCGATTTACGATTTGGGCAGTGTTTACACACCTGATTGTGAAAATGCGCTACTGGCCCACGAGTATTCCAAACCTATCACAATCAGAACTTCGGTTAAACACTTATCAAATAAATTGTAAGGAACCCTAGCCAACACTTGTTCAAGAATTTACCTATCACTCGCCTTGCTTGATCACCCTAGAACCGTTGCAAGAGATCGTTTTCAATCCCTAAAGACTGCCTGCATCCCAATCACCACTTTTTAACTATTACCATACACACAAGCCATTAAACCAAGTGTATAGTAACTTACTAAAAATGTAGACTAAGAGTAAGAGACAGCAGTATTCTGGCAACACTCAAAGCACACCCTTAACCTGAGGCACGAGATGAATCAATCGCACTCCCTAGCAGAAAACAACAGAAAGGAAAGGTGTTAAACAAAAGGTTATTTCGGTTGAAGAGAGAGAATACAAACCGTGCACTCTAACCATGGACTAAGTAGTTGGCTAACACAAAAGATGAAAGAAGAGAACTAAATGTGAGGGAAAGAGAGGAAAGAACCCTGTAGTCGAATCCAACTGATCAAAGATCAATTGCGCAAAACCGTACAGAGAGGGGAAGAGATGAAGTATTCGGTCACAATAGAAAAATGAAAAGAAAAGAAATATGTTAGTCATGAAGGGAGTCCAAAGAGGTGAAGAAGGTATATTCAGCCAAGAGAGGGAATCGATTGGGAAAAGAGAAGAATAGGAGTCAATGAGAACTTGCCCAAAACCGAACAAAAAAGCAATAGAGAGAAAGTAAAGAGAGGGAGAGTATTCGACAAAAGCAAAGAACAAACACACCAAAATACCCGAATGGTCAATAGCCAAATTCCGCTGGCCAAAAACAAAGAATGAAACGAACTCGAAAGCAAATTCAAAAGCTGAAAGTGAGGAAAGAGCAAAAAAATTACACTGTAATCGAAACAACACTCACCCCCAAAGTTGAATTCCTCCTCAAAATGGATTCCAAAGGGTGTCTTCAATCCTAATTCGGCCCCAACACTCCCTCAACTTCACAACCCATTGATTTTCTCCTACAATCACTCCACAACATCCTCAAACCGATCACTATCCAAATCCCCCTTTTCTTCTCCTAAATTTTGGTACACAATCCCTTACACCCCTCAAACACTCCAACTGTCCACTAGCTTCAGAGTTCCACTGGTATTCAATCTCTGACAGGGCACAACAGCAAAATAAAACACCCAATGCGCCTATAGGATTCGAACCTCAAACCTCAGGCAAACACTACATGCCACTTAACCCTCAAACCAGTAGGCCCATCCTGTCATGTTTTACCAACATTTATTTAAGAAGCCTACTGACTAGAGACAGGGTTTAATCAAGTAAAAACAAAATTTGTACAAGCCAAGGCTTAAACTCAGAACTTCTTCAACACTTCTCAGGACATTTAACCACTGAGGCAAGCATGCAATAATGCAACACAACGTACAAAATTAATCACTTAAGATTTAGGGCGTTACATCTTCAAAACAGTTCTTAAATGCTCTGTGTGCTTACTCTCATCACGAGAATAAATTAATATATCATCGATAAAAACAACTACGAACTTATCTTAGTGCGATCGAAAAATACGATTCATCAAGTCCATAAACACGGTGGGAGCATTTGTTAAGCCAAAGGGCATGATAAGGAACTCATAATGCCCGTATCTTATCTGAAACATGATTTTCAGCATATCTTGATCCTTAACTCTTAGCTGGTAATAGCCGAATCTCAAGTCTATCTTAGAAAACACTCTGGCTCCCTTTAGTTGATCAAAAAAATCGTTGATACTTGGCAAGGGATACTTGTTCTTCACCGTCACCTTGTTGACCTGTCTGTAGTCTATACATAACCTCATCGACCCATCTTTCTTTTTCACAAAAAGTACCAAGGCACCCCACAGGGAATAGCTCAGTCTCACAAAGCCTTTGTCTGTTAATTCTCGTAACTGTACTTTTAACTCCTTTAAATCCGTTGGAGCCATCCTATACAAAGCAATCGAGATAGGTGCCGTACCAGGGACTAACTCGATACCAAACACAACTTCTCTTGTAACATCTCAATTTTGGGCCTAGACGAAATAGTGGTTTCGGGACCACAAATTTGGAGTTGGAGAATTATTTTATTATTATTTTATGTGTTGTGGCATGATTATATTAGTGCATGAAAATTTTGGTGAAATAATTTTAGCGATTGCATGCTTAATTGCGAAAAAGGACTAAATCACATAAAGGGTAAAAGTTTTATTTTAGTACCCAAATGTGTTAAATACATAGAGAATTAAAATTGGAGGTTTTTAAAGTGCAATTAGGGCATTAAATAAGTGATGGCCTGCCATGAGACAAGGATATTAAAAAGTCAAAATTGTTAGGTGAGTTTGGTGACTTGTTTGACTAAGAATAAAATAAAATAAAGAGAAAAGATATCACCTTTTTATCCATCTTTTCTCCACCGAAAAACACAAGAGAGTAAATGGTTGAAAGTCTAGGGTTTTGACATGTGAATATTTATGTTGTTTGCTGATTTTTTATGGAAGAAAATGAATCTTAGTTGTGAAATAAACAACTTTTGTGAAAGGTGTTAGCATGAAAACACCTAAAAGTACCATTTTATAAAGTTTGTAAAATAGAGAGTAAATGTGTGTAATAATTGAAATCTTGAGTGTCTATAGTTATGAAAATGGTTCGACTAGGCTTAAAGAGTAAGAAAATTGAATAAAAATCATTTTATGAGCCTAGGGGCAAAAGCGTAATTTTGGCAAAGTTTAGGGGCAAAATTTTAAATTTTCCAAAATATGATTTTTGGGTCAATTTGAATAATGTGAGTCCTAAATAGGCTATATTTGAAATGATAGATCAAGGGAATCGAGATTCGAGCTTAAATCGAGAAAATATAAGGTTATGGACTAATGGTAAAATTGTCGTTTTCGTATTCGAGGTAAGTCCTTGTGATTTAATAAGCATGTTATTAATGTTATTATTGTTTTACTTAAAAATATCATTGTTATTATTGTATTGAATTATGTATTAGTGCTAGGGTGTATGAGAAATATTATACCCTATGAAATAATCGAAAGCTTAATATGTCGATTTCACTTTTTGTATTTATGAAATATTGGAAATTGATAAAATATGATATCTTGTTGAGATGAGTAAATTATAGAATGATGAAATGAACTGAAAGTTCTTATGGTGATGACCATTGTAAATTGTATGATCAATTCTTCTAATAAGCTTGGCTACGATGTGACCCTTGAGAAATCCCAGTTGGACCTTTGGAAATACCTAGGATACGAGCATCGAGACACTGCTGCTATGTGAGCCAGTGTAAGACATGTCTGGGACATGCATCAGCCTCGAGATGTAAGCTAGTGTAAGACATGTCTGGGACATGTATCGGGTACGAGATATGCTAGTGTAAGACATGTTTGGGACATGCATCGGCACGGATATGTGAGAACCAGTGTAAGACCATATCTGGGATATGGCATCAACATCGATATGTGTTAATATGATTAGCCAAATGTGTTGGCCCTTATTAAATTATTTGTATTTGGCCATGAGATGTGACTTATTTTGGTTATTGGCTTGTAAGCCTAAGCATGTGTATGCATGATTAAATGCTTAATGGGATGTGATCATGTTGTTGATGTGGATGAATTATAAAGATTTTTTAGATGCTTAATCTTGTTAAAGCATAGTGTTGAGTTGCATGAGTGGATATGTCTTATTTGTGTTTGATTAAGTGCTCTAATGTGCCATGTTAATGGCCAATGAAAATAAGCATGTGTGTATGAAATTGAGGGTGACCAATGGCTTGGAAAGTAGCCTCAAAATTTTCAGCACAGGTAGACACATGGGCGTGTGTCTAGACTGTATGTGACATACGATTTGCCCACATGGGCGTGTAATTTAGCTGTGTGTCTCTTGCATCATGTATTTTAGCTTTGAATTGGCCATACGGGCTGAGACACAGTTGTGAGTCTTAGTCTTGTGAAAAACATGGCCTGGAGACACGGGCGTGTGCCTAGGCCATGTGCCCTTACTTTGGTGATGAAGTTATAAATAGAGAGTTACACGAGCTGGAGACACGGGTGTGTGAACCCACATGGCCAACTCTCACGGGCGTATGACTCTCCAAAGTGTGAAAATTTTCTAAGTGTTGCAAAAGTTTCATATGTTTACGGTTTTGTCCCGAACTACCCCAAATGTATGTTTTGGGCCCCGTAGGCCCATAAAAGGGATGTTAAATATATGGATGAAAGTTTTTAATTTAGATGAAATTTTATGGCCGATTTTTACATGATTGATCGTATTAAGTTCGGTAATGCCACGTACGTTATTCCGAGCTCAGAATATGGGTAAGAGATGTTACATTTAGTGGTATCAGAGTATGGTTTAGTAGGTTCTCAAACTAACCTAGCACGTGTAAAAGTGTAGCTATACATGCCACAAGTTTATGATAGTGTGATGTCTCCCAGTGCGAATGAGAACTATCTTGTGTGGGCAAGGTACTCTCTAACCGAGCTACACCTGATCACATAGATAATAATGCTAAAGTATTCAATAAAGTGCAGCTATGAAGAGTTGAGACTCGAAAAGGTACGAGCAAGAATTCGTGAAATGTATATATACATATTTATGATATGAGAAACATGAAATAGAATGTACATGGTATAATGAGCTTATCTATGATTGATTGATAATCCCATGGTGTACATGATTGATTTGTTCGAGTGAATACTTGAGTTTAAATAACTTACTAAAAATACAAGTAGAAAGAATGTTCATGTATACTTATTTGAATGAATATGGTTGGCAAATACACATAGTCTGAGTATAAGTGTTAAATTGCTTGGATTGATTTACACGTTTGTAATGATATGCATACGATGATGTGCGAAATGAAAGTACAGATTGAAATATACTTATCCATGTTTGTTGGCTCTCATATGATGTTATGTACATGACTGGTTTGATTAAATGAATGGGATAAGTAAAGTTACTCAGAATTCATAGAGTACATGTATGAGTATACTTGTCTAAATGAGATAACTGGAAAGTTGGCATAAAATGAATATGAATGTCAGTCTGTCTGAAATGAATAATATAATTTTGATGATGTTACTATGATGATGAAAGTTGTGCTACATGTGTATGTATATGAGAGTCGAGTCAGAGGCCTTACGACCTCACCCCCTTACCAGAGTGGTGTATTGTAATGGAATTTCACGAGAATTGCACTGAATAAATTCAAAAGTATGAAACCAAAGAGTTCAGTGGAGAAATATCTATAAACACGATTAGAGGTTGAGAATGTGTTGATAAGTAAGCCAGAGCTAGAAAAGTACCAGGTTAAAAAATAATAATAATAATATGGAAATTGGTGATGACAGAAATAGTTAAAGGAATGATGTTCAAAATGTGAGATGTTCATGTATGGTAATTATAGTGAGCTGATGATGGCTATCTCTTTTAAGGCACTCTATGAGTCCATGTATTTCTGGGAATTTGTTGTAGTGGTTGTATATTCTCTGATGAAATTTTGTAATTAGGAAATGCTCCCTAATCTTAACGTTAGACAAAGGCAATATCAGTCTAATTGGTACATAATTTGCATGATCTTATTTCTTTCTGGCATTCTGTTACCTTTCGTCTGTTGGGAATTGATGAGAAAGTGTATATGATGTTATGATTCAGTTTCTTCTAATGGTTGCCTTGTCATATATGTATATGGAAAGGTATATTATTCTTGTTGCATCTGTCTTTGGTGGCCAGAATGATGTTTTCTTCTGGATTTTCTTTCTCTGAGGGACTATTGAAGTCTTTCATATTTTCTTATGGACTTTGTTATCAGTCTTTCGATACGGTATCGTGATTCAGATTTTGTTGTCTTGGAATTCTTTATGTTGGATTTCTATATTCTGGATTTCTCCATTATGGGTTCCTTTATCTTGAATTATTGGTTATCTTTATCTCGTAACTTATCAAGCACAGCTTATATCTAAAGTATGGCCTTCAGCTTGTAATATATATATCAAGTATGACTGTGTTTCTAATTTGATTATGGTGATTAGATGATATTAGTAATTGGAGTTCTCAAATTTCTGTATGAGAATTTAACATTAACAAAGTTTGGACATATGGAAATATTGTTAACCGTAGCATTTGAATTTACTTAGTATGCATTGGACAAAGACTTCTTGATTTTTAGTGATAGTTACTGTACGATCTTTGAAAAGAGTAAAATACAGTGGTAAACATTGGGGTAGAAAATCCAAAACTTGTACAGAGATTTCGTAAGAAAACTTACAGGAGTTGTGTAGTAGCGATCGAATTTGGAACTCGACATCGTTGATCCTTGGGTATGAATACTTGAAATGTTGAAAGTTTAAGAACATATATCAAGTGTCATCAGAATTATTTTCGCCCATGTTGGCAATGGAATGGAAATGAGAAGAAGCTACTACGGAATTCATGTCTGATTTATTACTATCTCTGAAAGAGAAAAATGTTATGTGGCTTATTGTTAAATGTTTGATGAGATATGTAAATCAAGCTAGTATGTACTGAGTTTTCGCTCATCAGGTTCGAGGAATTTCGTGTCTTTATGATTGTTGGATATTTTGAAATTTTAGTCTCTATTAATCAGATTGAGGATTCGGGTTCTATATCATGATTTTTTGGGAAAGCTAGAGGAGGCCTTGAAATGAAAGGTAACTGAGAGTTGAATTGGCAAATAATCAGACTGTGTGAAATTATAAAAGAGTATAACGCTGAGATGAACTAGCTAGTTTCACTATTCGAATTCGAAAAGATTCAAGTATGTGTATATATGTGACATGATGGCATAAATGGGACCTTTGTGTATATGAACTCTCAGGTAGATGATGAAATTCAGCCGTGGTACGGTATAGTAATGAACCGCTTATGATACTGATATGGGAAGATAAAGAGATAAGTATTAGAGATACAGTCGAGTGAAAGTTCTTTAACAATGATTATGGGAAAAAATGTTTATGTGAATACTAAAATCACTTTTCTGGTAAGATTTTTGGGGACGAAAATCCCTAAAGGGGGGAGAAATGTAACATCCCGATTTTGGGCCTAGATGGAATAGTGGTTTTGGGACCACAAATTCAAAGTTTGAGAATTATTTTATTATTATTTTATGTGTTGTGGTATGATTATATGAGTGCATGAAAATTTTGGTGAAATAATTTTAGCGATTTCATGCTTAATTGCGAAAAAAGACTAAATCGCATAAAGGGTAAAAGTTTTGTTTTAGTACCCAAATGTGTTAAATACTTAGAGAATTAAAATTGGAGGTTTTTAAAGTGCAAATAGGCCATTAAATAAGTGATGGCCGGCCATGAGACAAGGATATTAAAAAGTCAAAATTGTTAGGTGAGTTTGGTGACTTGTTTGACTAAGAATAAAATAAAATAAAGAGAAAAGATATCATCTTTTTATCCATCTTTTCTCCACTGAAAAACACAAGAGAAAATGGGGTTTTGAAGCTCAAATTTTTAGCAACTTAAACCCTTTGCAAGTAAGAGATTTTCTTAGTTATTCTTGATAATTTTTGAATTTTTGGAATCCTTGTAGCATGAGCTATCTAATGGAGGGATTATTTTCCAAAATGGTTGAAAGTCTAGGGTTTTTCCATGTGAATATTTATGTTGTTTGCTGAATTTTTATGAAAGAAAATGAGTCTTAGTTGTGAAATAAACAACTTTTGTGAAAGGTGTTAGCATGAAAACCCTAAAAGTACCATTTTATAAAGTTTGTAAAGTAGAGAGTAAATGTGTGTAATAATTGAAATCTTGATTTTCTATAGTTATGAAAATGGTTCGTCTAGGCTTAAAGAGTAAGAAAATTGAATAAAAATCATTTTTCGAGCCTAAGGACAACAGCGTAATTTTGGCAAAGTTTAGGGGCAAAATTTTAAATTTGCAAAAATATGATTTTTGGGTCAATTTGAATAATGTGAGTCCTAAATAGGCTATATTTGAAATGATAGATCAAGGAAATCGAGATTCAGGCTTAAATCGAGAAAATACAAGGTTATGGACTAATGGTAAAATTGTCGTTTTCGTATTCGAGGTAAGTCCGTGTGATTTAATAAGCGTGTTATTAATGTTGTTATTATTTTACTTAAAAATATCATTGTTATTATTGTACTGAATTATGTGTTAGTGCTAGGGTGTATGAGAAAATATTATACCCTATGAAATAATCGAAAGCTTAATATGTCGATTTCACTTTGTGTATTTATGAAATATTGGAAATTGATGAAATATGATATCTTGTTGAGATGAGTAAATTATAGAATGATGAAATGAACTGAAAGTTCTTATGGTGACGAACCTTGTGAATTGTATGATCAATTCTTCGAATGAGCTTGGCTACGATGTGACCTTTGAGAAATCCCGGTTGGACCTTTAGAAATACCTAGGATACGAGCATCGAGACACTACTGTTATGTGAGCCAGTGTAAGACATGTTTGGGACATGCATCGGCCATATTATGAAATGCTAGTGTAAGACATGTCTGGGACATGCATTGCCATTGAGACGAGAGCTAGTGTAAGTCATGTTTGGGACATGTATCGGCCTCGAGATGTAAGCTAGTGTAAGACATGTCTGGGACATGCATTGGTTACGTGATGTGCTAGTGTAAGGCATGCCTGGGATATGCATCGACACGGATATGTGAGAGCCAGTGTAAGACCATATCTGGGATATGGCATCGGCATCAATATGTGTAAGATTTCCCAATTATCCTCTGGACTTCCAAGTGGTTCAACGGATATTTCAAAGCTTGCGATGAAAGAGAGAAGTTAAATATATGAGCATGCTGAAAAGGTACAAGTATGTATTCGAAGCTTAAATGCTATTGCGAACATGAGATAATGCACCTTTGGTAAGGATACAAATAAGTAAGTTATGCCTATGAAAATGAAATTGTGGTGACCTCGTGATTATGGTTTTATGTTTATGATGTACATATATGTATTCTTATCATGATGGTTGAAATGTGATTGATGATTATGTGTGTGACTTAGAGGCCATATTAAATTGAGACATGAAATGTATATTCTTTTACTTGGTGGCCTAATGAACATGAAAGGAGAAATGAATTGGCATAAATGCTCATTTAAAAATGATCATAAAAGAGTGAAATATAGTAATAAAACAGTTTCAGATAGCAGCAGTAGTCTGACTTTGAAAATACACCAAAAATAGCAGAAAGTGAATTAGAGACTGAATAAAATACAGAATTGAAGCTTATTTAGTCTAGTTTCACATAGAAGAAATAATGTAAGCAAAATAATTTCATATTATGATATGTTTGAAATTGTGTGAGACATAGTCAGAACGATTTTGAAATCCTCTATTCTGATTTTGGAAAATCATAAAAAATTGTAAAAAACTAATTATGGGTTATAATTTATACTCCTAGATTCTTTAATGAGTCTATTTATAATATAAATAAATTTGAACATCACTTGAGTTTCATATGAGAAGATAATTAATTTTTAGTAAAGACTGGTTGAAGTTGTCGGGAAGTGAATCAGGGGTGAATTTATAGAATAAACTGTACTAATTGGATAAACCTAAAATTCTGAAAATTTCATGGTAAGAAGATAATTAAGTCCATATTTAGTTAAAATTAACGGAACTTAATTTGTAGTTCTGTAGCTCCAGATATAAATCATTTAGTGACTATTACTCGAGAAAATAGCTTGACTAAAACATGAGTAAAAATGCAATTAGGGTTGTATTACCATGAGAAGTAAGTTAATAAATTGCTTATTATTTTCATACGGTCCTACTAAGCTATAAAGCTTACTCCCTTCCTTTCCTTTCCTTTAGTATTTTCAGGTTAGCTCAGGGTTGGAGATTGTCGGAGGCCGCATCACGCTATCAAACCATTGCCTTTGGAATATGAATATATGTTACGTGTGTTCAAGTGAGTGGCATGTATAGGGGCTAGGATTTTATGATAAGTGTTAATATGATTAGCCAAATGTATTGGCCCTTATCGAATTATTTGTATTTATCCATGAGATGTGGCTTATATTGGTTATTGTCTTGCAAGCCTAAGCATGTGTATGCATGATTAAATGCCTCATGGGATGTGATCATGTTGTTGATGTGGATGAATTATAAAGATGTCTTAGATGCTTAATCTTGTTAAAGCATAGTGTTGAGTTGCATGAGTGGATATGAAGTTTCTTTGATCATGTCTTGTTTGTGTTTGATTAAGTGCTCTAATGTGCCATGTTAATGGCCAATGAAAATAAACATGTATGTATGAAATTGAGGGTGCCAATGGCTTGGAAAATAGCCTCAAAATTGTCCGCACGGGTAGACACACGGGCGTGTGTCTAGACCGTGTGTGACATACGGTCTGCCCACATGGGCGTGTAATTCAGCCATGTGTCCCCTGCATCATGTAATTTAGCTTCGAATTGGCCATATTGGCTGAGACACGCTGTGTGTCTCAGTCGTGTGAAGAACATAGCCTAGAGACACGTGCGTGCGCCTAGGCTGTGTGCCCTTGCTCTGGTGATGAAGTTATAAACAGAGAGTTACACGTGCTGGAGACACGGGCGTGTGAATCCACACGGACAACTCACACGGGCGTGTGACTCTCTAAAGTGTGAAAATTTTCTAAGTGTTGCAAAAGTTTCATATGTTTTCGGTTTGGTCCCGAACCACCCCGAATGTATGTTTTGGGCCTTGTAGGCCCATATAAGGAATGTTAAACATATGTATGAAATTTTTTAATTTAGATGAAATTTTATGGCCGATTTTTTCATGATTGATTGTATTAAGTACAGTAATGCCTCGTACCCTGTTCCGGGCTCAGAATACGGGTAAGGGGTGTTACATCTGGCAATTCTTTTAGAAACACATCTGGGTACTCACATACTGCTGGCACTGACTCAATCTTTACTTCCAACTCTTGGGTATTAAACACAAATGCAAGATAGGACTCATACCCTTTTCTCATGTATTTTTCAGTAGTCATAGAAGAAATCAATACTAGTAAGCTATCTGATTCACCTGATTTAACCCAAATAACATCCCCATTTTCACATCTGAATTCAATAAAGTTACTACCACAGTTTACTAACACGTTATGAACAGTCAGCCAATCCATGCCAAGAATTAGATCAAATTCATCAAATGGTAGTAGCATGAGGTTAGCCGGAAAACAGTGGCCCTTAAACATTAAAGGACAATTTTTATACACTTTGTCAACTATTACATGTTTGCCTAATGGGTTGGCCACTTTTACCATAAATTCAGTAGACTCCACTAGTATATTCATACTAGGTACCAATTTCATGCAAATATAAGAGTGGGTAGACCTCAGGTCGATCAAAGCAATCACAGATATATCATAGATAGAAAAGGTACTCGTAATCACATCAGGAGATGCAGCATCTTCGTAGGCGCGAATGGCATATGTCCTTGTCGGTGCTCTGCCCTTGGACCTTACAGTAGAATCTCTAGGCGTACCTCTGCTGCCAGCCCCAGTCCCAGGGTTCTTCTGTGGTCTACCCCTCGAGGGAGCATTACTCGCTCTCACATCTTCCTTTTTGTCTTTCTCCTCCATCTCAGGACAGTTTCGAATAAAGTGGTCTAGTAAACCTCACTTGAAGCAACCTCTATCATTACCTCGGCATTCACCGAAGTGTCATCTACCACACTGTGAACACTCTGGTCTATTCGGTCGAGCACTACCAACGCTCACAATGGAAGTGGTCTAAGCTTTAGACGCCGCGTACTTCTTATTCTTGGTTCCGCTTGAGAATCCTGTCGATGCATTTGTTCAAGTAGGAAACTCCCTCGATTTCTTGGATGAGGTTTGAAATGATCTTCCCATTTGTCTTTTCTTTGAGTCACGTGACTCAATGTCAGCTCTCCTATTCTCGTTGGCCAATTCTTCAGCCTTACACGCTCTCTCCACAAGTACTACAAATTCTCTTAACTCTAAAATACCAACCAACAATTGGATGTTCGTTCAAACCATCCTCAAACCTCTTGCACATAGTGGCTTCAGTAGATACGCACTCCCTAGCGTATTTGCTGAGTCTCACGAACTCACGTTCACACTCTGTTACCGTCATTCGGCCTTACTCAATTCTAGAAATTCTTTCCTCTTCTGGTCTATAAACCTCTAACTAATATACTTCCTTCAGAATTCTTCTTGGAAAAATTCCCATGTAATCATTTCCCTTGATACAACCGACACAAGGGTGTTCCACCATTGGTCGGCTGAGTCTTACAGGAGTGACACAACACACTTCATGCACACTTCAGGGGTGCAAGACAATTCATCAAATACCCTAATGGTATTTTCCAACCAAAACTCTGCTCTCTCTGGGTCATCATCAATTTTAGCCCAAAATTCCTCGACCCCGTGCTTACAAATTCTATCTAGCAGAGGTTTTTCTCTCCTAACCATTCCTACTCCCTGGGGAGCCATATGGGAAGGCTGAGGAATCGGAGGAGGTGGGGGAGGCAGAGTGTTTGGATTTGCATGAACGAACTCCGAGTACCAAGCATCCATCATATGGAGGTAGGCTTCTCTAGCCCCTCCACCCTGACTCAATGTCACGGGCCCATTTTCAACTGGCGCGGTCCCTTTAGCGGGACCTGGCGCATTACTTTCCACATCATTCACCACAGCTCTATCAGAATCCATTTACTATACGAAAACATAATTTAAATTTGTCACGAGTCGTTACACTATCACAATATATTTATGGCATGTATAGCTAGACTCGCACTCATGATAGGTTAGTTCGAGAATCGACTAAACCATAGCTCTGATACCATTAAATGTAACACCCTTTACTCGAGTTCGACTCCAAAACCCGATACGAGGTGTTACTGGACTTAAACACATACAAACATTCATTTCTTTGATATGAAATCTCGCTCCAAATTAAAAATTTTCACAATACCTTAATGTCCCTACTATAGGCTTACGAGGCCCCGACACACTTTGGAATTAATTCGGGACTAATCTCTGCACTCTAGAAAACTTTGTAAAATTTCAAGCTGATAGGGGCACACGCTCATGTGGAAGGGCGACACGCCCGTGTGTCTTCTTAACATGGCCATGTTGAAGGCCCGTGTGACTCACATGGCCTGAACATATCAGGACACGCCCGTGTCCCTAGCCCGTGCGAATTTATTTTTTGATTCAAACCTCCAAGGGTTTTCACATGGCTTGGCACATGCCCGTGTCCATGACCCGTGTCCCCCACACAGCCATGACACGCCCGTGTCTCATCCCGTGTGCTAAAACCTTGATATTCTGTTTCTAACGTCAACAACCCCTTAAGGGCACACGACCAAGGTACACACCCGTGTGTTAGGCTGTGTCATCCATACGGCCGTGTCTCTGCCCGTGTGTTAACTACCTTGCATACTGACTTCAGAAATTTAGGTGCAAGGGACACAAGGCTGGACTACACGCTCATAGACACACACCCGCGTGTCTACCCACGTGGACAAAAATAAGGCTATTTACCAAGCCTTTTTGCCACCCTTACTTGCACCAACCTATACAACATCAACCAAAACCAATCCAAGTATAACACATATAACCAAAACCACCACAACCATGAGAAATTTGCATCAAATGCAATTAATAATAATCAATATTAGCCAACATTAATGGCTTATACAAAATGAATATCACATCCATCATATGAGCCAACTCTTATGGCTAAACTAACAAGACATTAAACAAAAGATTCAAGTTCCTATACATGCCAAAATCAAAATATTAAACTAGCTATACCAAAGCTTCAGGTGATAGTGTGATTGATGCCTCCGATGTCCCTGGATCCTCGAAACTAGCTTGGCAGCACTATAAGAAAATGGAAAGGAGAGGGAGTAAGCATAAAGCTTAGTAAGTTGCATATAAATAAGTAACAACATCAATTATGATGTTATAAATCAACACAACATTCTTGAATGAACATGTGTAAATATCACTACATACTTATTAATATAACAAGCATAAACCAAAGATTTCAATATCGTCCTAAGATCATTTTCATAGCTAGAACTTACTTATGTCATTCTTACCATCATGGCAACATAACTAGACTCATATCTCATGAGTTTCGAATAAGAACCTGTACAACTCACAACATGATTATATCATTACATATCATTGTCATAAGCTTTTAAAATAACCCGTGAAACTATTTCGAATACTAAAGGATATCTGACAAGCTTTACACAAGAGGGTGAATTGCCAATGCCATGTTCCAAACATGGTCTTACACTGGCTCACATGTCGAGGCCGATGCCATGTCCTAGACATGGTCTTACACTAGCTCTCGTCTCATTGCAAATGCCATGTCCCAGACATGGTCTTACACTGGCTCTCATAAGGTGGCTGATGCCATGTCCCAACATGGTCCTACACTAGCGCACATATTAATGCCGATGCCATGTCCCAGACATGGTCTTACATTGGCTCTCATGTTGTGGCCGATGCCATGTCCCAGACATGGTTTTACATTAGCGCATATATCAATGTTGATGCCATATCCAGACATGGTCTTACACTAGCTCTCATGTTGTGGCTGATTGCATGTCCCAGACATGGTCCTACACTAGCACATACATCAATGTCGATGCCATGTCCCAAACATGGTCTTACACTAGCACTCATATCACCTAAATGTCATTGCATAGATATCCAATCTATTCCTAGGTTCAATCGGAACTCTATTACATTGAATTTCATCATGCATTATTCATAAGCAATTTCAACCATATTACGCAAAATTAATCATTCAACATAGAATAATGATAAAGTTGCTTTACTTACGTACAACTTACCTCGGTATACAAAAAGTGGACGACTATTTGGATTTAATCTACTTGCTTGGCCTTCCCTTAGTCTAGGTCCAGATTTCGTATTTCTTGATCTAAAATGATAAAAGTTCACTAATTTAATCATCATTTTAATCAATGCACAAAATGACCATTTTGCCCCTAGACTTTTACAAAATTACTATTTTACCCCTAAACTCGTAAATCAATTTTTATCGAATTTTCTCACTACCAAAGCCTAGCCGAATTCTTTTATACTAGAAGTAGCCCACAATTCCCATTATTTCACACATTCACCACATAATTTATAACTTATGCAAAATGGTCCTTAGTTAGGGTTTTCATGAAAACTACTTCACAAAAGTTGTTTGTTTAACAACCATGATTCATTTTCTTCCATAAAAATTAATAAAACAACATGATCACTCTCATGGAAAAACCCTAGACTTTCAACCATTTTGCAAAATTGTAATATCCCGAATTAGGGCCTAATCGGAATAGTGGTTTCGTGACCACAAAATTCGAGATAGAAATAATTATTTTATGATTATTTTGAGATCTATGATATTATTGCATGATTGTGTGAAATTTTCGTGAAGAAATTTTATGCATAAAGTGCGTAAATTGAAATTAGGGACTAAATTGAATAATTTGCAAAACTTGCATTCTAGAAGTTTCTAGTATGAAATTGTTTTGAAATATTAATTAGGAGGTCTTAAATAGAAATTTTACCAATTTCTAAGTTTATGGACAAAAATTAGGACATGGAAGGAATTTTTGAAAGTTTAGTAGTAAGGGCATTTTGGTCATTTAGGGGTAAAATGAATTAAAATACAAAATTAAAAGCCAATTTTGCTCATCTTCAACCCCATGGCTGAATATAGCAAGGATAAACCATGTCTAGGGTTTTTCAAGCTTACAAGCTCGATTGTAAGTCCATTCTAGCCCCGTTTTTCAAGTTCTTTACGTTTTTGGAGTCCCGGTAGCTCGATTAAGCTTATGCTAGCAATAATTTAACCTAGGGTTCATATTTGGAAAAATACCCATAGGTGAAATTTTTGTATTTTGGTGTTTTATGATAGAATATGAGGTTTTAAATTATGTTAGACAACTTTTGCTACTCGGTTTTAAGTGAAAACGAACAAAAGGGCTTAATCGGTAAAAATACCTAATAGTCATAAGTACATGTTAGAGTGAGAATTTAATGTTGCCATAGAAGGGAAAAATGATCAGCATGTCATAAAACATAAGAAAATAGGCTGAAGTTTAATTTACGAGCTTTGGGGCTAAAGTGTAAATATGCAAAAGTTTAGGGGCAAAATTGTAATTTTTCCAAAATATGATTTTGGGTCAATTTGAATAATGTGAGTCCTAATTATACTATATTTTAAATGATAGAGCAAGGAAAACTGAAATTCGGGCTAAAATGGGGAAAATACCAAGTTGTGGACGAAATGGTAAAAGTAGCTATTTTCGCATACTAGGTAAGTTCATATGTACATGTTTGTAACATAGTTATTATTTTAAATGTTTTTATGTTATTTAAATGATATGATAATTATTATGAAATATTATACTCGTGATAATTGTTTGATAATATGTATACTTGGAAAATGTGAAATACTACCGAGTATCGGTATCGGTATTCCGTAGAAGATGGTTGAGACACATGATTGGGAAAAAGGTCCCGTTGAACCTTAGGAATGGATTAGGATACAAGTGACATGTCACTAGGATATTTGGGCATCCGAACTCGTTGTGTTGAGTCCGAGTTCACTTATGGATGCAAATGTCCGAACTCGTTGAGTTGAGTCCGAGTTCGTGAGATGTAACTAGGCATCCGAGCTTGTTTAGTTGAGTCTGAGTTCACTTATGGATACGAATGCCCGAGCTCATTGAGTTGAGTCCGAGTTCGCTTATGGGCGTGTTAAATAGTAGCTTGGCTACATATGTGGCACTTATGTGCAAACTTTCCATGTATCCGAATTATATTCCGATGTGTTCAACGGGTAAAGTTCTACTCAAATGGAGGAATACTCAAGATGAAAGGGACGTATTGGTAAGTGTTGTGAAATGAATACTTTGAACAGGTATGTACTTAACCCTCGGGTTAAAAAATCGATATAACAACAATATGGTAAGATGATAAATGAAAATATGATATGAATGTCTTGGTGATGATTATGCAAACGATGTTTTATGTTTGCTTATATGGTTATGTTACTTGCTATTTGCATGTGAACTTACTAAGCATTTATGATTACTCCCTCCTTTTCATTCCTTGTAGTGTTGACAAGCCAGCTCGGAAATCGAGGAACGGTCGGAGGCACGCTCACACTAAGTATACCATCTTGGCATAATGGCTTGTATATTTTGAGTATGGCATGTATAGCATTATAATCATTTTGTATATATGGTCTTATGATATGGTTATTAAGTAGTATAAAAATGCTTGGTAATGATTAGCCATTGGAATGGCTAATTATGATCATATTTTGTGTTATGCATGTCAAATTGCTAGTTAATCCATGAAAACCATGAAATAGGTAAAATTTATCATAAAATAGATTCAGACAGTAGTAGTGACGTGAATTTGAAAAATCATTAAAAATAGTAGAGATATAATTAGATGATGAATAAAATATGGAATTGAATGGTTATGAGTCTATTTTCATATGGAAGAAACGAAACAGGTATATGAGTTATATTTTATGAGATGTTTAAATTTTTGTGAAACAGGGCCAGAGCAATTTTTGGATCCCCTGTTCTGAATTTGGAAATTCACCATAAATTGTATAAAAATAATTAGAAGTCATACTTTATATGTACAGAGTCCTTATTGAGTCTAGCTTTATTAGAGACAAATAGCATAGTCATTGAAGCTCTGTACAGGGAGATATCTGATTTGTAATACACAGAGGTCAGAGAAGTCGAACCCTGAAACAGGGAAGACTTCTACTAATAAATTGTACTAATTGGCCTAGCCAAAAATTCTAGAAAAAAATTAGTAAATAGATATATGAGTCTAGTTTCAGAAAAAATTTACAGAATTGAATTTTGAGTTTCAGAACTCGAGATATGAATTTTTAAGTGACTGTGACGCAGTTAGCCAGCTTGTCTAGAATTTCTAAAATTAAATTGTTTGAGCTGTTTAAGCAATGAATTAAGTCTGTTAACACCTCGTATTCGACTCCGGAAACGGTCTCGAGTACAGGGCGTTACAAAAATAGTCCCCTTATTAGCTAGATTATGCTACAAGGGTCTCAAAAGTATAAAAATTATCAATAAAGGCCATCAAAATCACTTGTATGGGTAAAGAGTGGCTGAAATTTTGAAGCTCCAAAACCCCTATTTTTGCTGGTATTTTTGATGGAGAGGAGAAAGATGAATGGTGATATCTTTTTCTTTTTTTATTTTATTATAAATCTAGTCAATTTAGTCACCAAATTTGACTTAACTTTGACCTTACAATTTCTTTGTCCTTATGATCAGCTAATAATAAATTTGTGGTCTATTTACTCAATAAAGACCTCTAATTTAATGTTCCATATCTATTTGACACCTTTAGCTAGTAGAACAAAACTTTCGCACTTTATGCGATTTAGTCCTTTTTCGCAATTAAGCATGCAATCGCTAAAATTATTTCACCAAAATTTTCATGCACTCATATAATCATGCTACAACACATAAAATAATATTAAAAATAATTTCTTTGACCTCGGGTGAGTGGTTTCGAAACCACTTTTTCAACTTGGCCCAAAGTCGGGTTGTTTCAAAAATTTTGCTGATTTCATGTTTAATTGTAGAAATGACCAAATTGCATAAAATGCAAAAGTTGAGTTCTAGTAGCTATAAGTATCAAATAGGTATGAAATTTAAAACTTGAGTTCCTTATATGGTAATTAGACCATTAAGAAAAGTTAGAAGATATTTTTGATGATTCATCCAGGAAATTTAGAAAAAGAAAAAGGACTAAATTGAAAATTAAAATAAATAAAAATGATAAATAAAATAAATGTTTAATATCACATTTGATATCATCTTCATCCCCAAATTCTATGGAAACCCTAGGAAAGAGAAAGAAAATCAAGCAAGACTAATTGGGTAAGTAATCTTGTCCCGTTTTTAGTAATTTTCATATTTTTGATATTGGAATAACCTAATCTATCTATTTTAGGGATCAATTTGTAAAGTTATCAAAGTATTAAAATTTTTCCATGGATGAATATGCTAAAAATTTGAAACTTATGGTAGAAAATGAAAGGTTGTTGATAGATAAACAACTTTTGTAAAGTGAATTTTCATGAAATTGTGATTTAGGGACTAAATTGTAAAGATGTAAAATTCATGGAAAATATCTAATTTTTATGAAATATGTGTGCTGTAAATGTTATATGTAAAAATCGGTTAGACTTGGAATAAGGATTAAATTGCATGAATTTCATTTTCTGAGCCTAGGGACGAAATTGTCATTTATGGAAAGTATAGGGGCAAAATGGTAATTTTTCTTAGGTTGTGAATTGAATTAAATTGAGTATGAAATGGATTAAATTGGCGTTAAATTCTTTTATATAGATTCGAAAAGACCTAGTACTGAGTTGGACTAAGGAAAACAAAAAATGTCAGATTAGTAGATCCTTGTATACGAAGGCTTATCGAGGTAAGTTCGTGTAACTAGATTATGTATATTAATATGTTTGGAATTGAATGTTGAATATGTCTGAATTGTATAAATGTTTAATGTATAAAATTAACTACATGTCTGATATTGCTCGATAAGTAATAAGTCCCGTTTCAATAGATGGAATTCGATGGATATAGGATTTTCCAATTGGCTGTGGTCTTGTATATGTTGTAGACACACCTTAGCTCAAAAGAGAATCCTGTTATAAGCTCTCTCGAGCTTCCCGTTATATGATTCTTGCGAGCATTCTGACCGGTAGTGATCCTGCATTTGTTGCAGACTACCACAACTCTTTGTGAGCTTTCTGTTATATGATTGGTTGTGATCTTGCATATATTGCGGACAGAAACACAGCTCTTTATGAGCGTCCTGATATAGGCTCTTTGTGAGCTTTCTGATATGGCTCGCTTGGACGTCTTATTATATGGCTATTTGGGGCTCCCTGATAATAGCTCTTTGGAGTTACCTGTTAAGTTCAATAAGCTTTCTGTTCTAAACTCTTATGAGTTTCCTGATTTAGCCTGGATAAGCTTCCTCTTACATGGCTCACATGAGCATCCTGTTATATGGCTCGAGAGATTCTTGATTTTGTGCCCTAATCGGGTACCCATGAATATGAATTAACGGTTTACAGTTTTGTACATTTTGAGTGTACTACATGTGTATCCATCGATATTTTAAATAAATTCAACAGGAATAGTTTTGACATGGTTGAATTGAACTTAAGATGATTGATTATGGAGATGCACATGTTATATGGAAATATGATATGAAAAGCACATGTTTGTGAAAGTTATTACATGATGAGCTCATCTTTGATTTTTTTTTTATGTTTACATGATATACATGACTAACAAGTTTCTTGAGATCATATGTGTTAAGGCAAATGGCTATAATGATTTGGATGCATGTTTGTATACTTATTTTGCATGTACATGATTGGTAAGTTAAATTCTTATTATACGAACATACTAAGCATTTGAAATGCTTACTTGATTTTCTTTTCTCTGTTTTATAGTGCTCAGAAGCTCGTAAAGGTTGGAATTGGTCGGAGCATCATCACACTATCCTTCAACACATTTTGGTATAAATAGCAAACTTATTTTGGCATAATGGTATGTATAGGTTAACTTGGCCAATGTTGGCATGTAAATGGTTGTTTGTAATCTAGCCATTGCAATGGCTAGTAATGGTATATTTAGTGAATATATATACTTGAGGTTATAATATGGTTAATATATGTGTGCTTGGTATGATTATATTGAATTATGGTAAACATATATGTCTTTCAAAAGGTAAGTTTGAATACATATGATGATATATCAATTATAATGTTAATGTTGGCTTGGTTTTAACATCTTGAATTGGTTGGTATATGTATGCACGTATTAATGTAGGTACAAGGAAAAATTTGGGTGAGAAATAAGGCTTGGAAATAGCCTTATTTTGTCTACACGAGTAGACACACGGGCATGTGTCTCAACCGTGTGTGACACATAACCATGCGCACGAGCGTATGGTTTGGCTGTGTGTCCCTTGCCTCTTTAAAATTTAGAAACAGAATGCTCAAAATTGGTCACACGGGCAGAGACACGGGGATGTGTCTCGGTCGTGTGAAACACACGGCCCAACATACGGGCGCGTGTCCTGGTTGTGTGAATCTTGCACCTAATTTTTTAAAATTAAATAGTCCACACGGCCTAGCACATGGGCATGTGGCTAGCTGTGTGACCCAAGTCAGTAGCTACCCTAATTTGAACACAGGCTGGGACATAGTCATATGCCTCACATCGAATGCCCACCGGCCTAATGCACGGGTAGTTTGCCGATACACTAAACATGGGGTAGTTATTACATGCCTAACACTAAACACGGTGTAGCTATCAGAACTACGGATACAAGGTAGTTCATCGGGATAATAAACATGAAATAGATCACCATGATCGAGATGGTAGGAATTCACGAAATCCAGGAAAAGGGGTTGGATGAAAAATGAAAATCTTGACCAAACGATAGTGAGCTAGAGGATTATTAGAGAATCGGTCAAATAAGTCAATGGAATTTGAAAAGGAAACAATCCATCCAATAGTAATCAGAAGAGTCATAGGGCGTATGGGTGGTAACCCGATTAGAACCAGTTACGAGAACGGATATACAAGTAATGCCTAGTGTTAACAAAAATGAGAGAAGACATATCTGAGGATCGCACTTAAAGATCCACCTTTAAAGGACCAACAGAGGGTGATCAATGAAAATTAGAGAGGGAGAAATAACCAAAATGAGTATCCCAATAACATATGTGCCTATCACAACTATTCCTCTTAAGGGAAAAGCTATTGCTAGTATAACCCCCTAAAGTTAGAGCCATAGGGGAAGCCTCATAAAATAAACATGAATGGTGTTGGGACAACTTTCTGTTGGATATTGTAGCCCTAAATGGTCCTCTACGGACATATATGTTTCACCTTAAAAGCAAGGTATCATGATTAGGGCAGATTACAAAGGAGTAATCCAAATAACATTGCAACCCAAGTGTAGGGTAGAATTAGAAAGGATGAAACAAGGTTAAGACCACTAATACAGCATGACCCATTTTTATTAGGCCTCATGAGTGAAATATCAGTGTATCCGCCGAAACTATGGTGTTTACAAACCAGAGTAAAACTAAAAGCGACAGTCTAGATAAGAACTACATAAGGAAAAATGGGAATCTACAAGTACAACAGAAGGTTTAGGAAACGTCACAGTGCGATGACCGATCATAAACTTGATCAAGTAAAATTTTCTTTCGAACAATGACCTCAATAGCATCCTGCCTAGTCAAACTAGCATAGAATTCTAGAACTAGTTCATCATTGGAAAGTGAACAAGCATCACAAAATCGTTCCCACTTGAGAACATTGATTTTCTTTTTATTCGGTATAGGAAAAACCATCAAATCATTACTCTTCAAGTCAAAACCTTTTTCTGGCATCATAGGTTGATGCTTGAAGGTTGAATCAAATCTCTCTTTCACTTCTTCATCGATAAAAATCGAGTTTTCAGGAGTAGTCTTTGAAGATCTAGTTCTTTTGCGAGACATGGTATCTTTTCTTGAAAATTGACAAAGTTTCTGCAAAGGTGAAAAAAGAAATCAACAAACTGGTAAAGAATTGCTATGAAAAAAATCTTGCGACAGTAAGAATGGTGAGGCGACAATGACGGCATGTGACAGCAATGGTGGCGCTTCGATAATCTTTTTGCGGTGGCAGTAGATGGTTTCAATAAAAATGGAAGAAAACTAGGGTTTCTTTCGAGATTTGAGGTTAACAGCAAAAAAGAGAGATTTTGGGATTTTTTTTAGGGGTTGAGGAAATTGCTTGAGGGATATGAAAATTAGTAGAATGGAGAGGGGTTTATATAGGGAAGAATTAGGGCAACATGTAGCAAAAATTTAGCTACATTAGGGTTACTTGGGTGGCAAGTAATAGGAGTGGTGGCAAAGTGTGGATTTGTTTCCTCCTTTTTGCTATCTTGGGCCTCAAACTCAAACTGTATTTACAAACATACTAAAAAAACTGATTTTTACTTAGGCCAAATTTAACCCCCTTTATTAACATAGATTTTAAAATTTAAACTGAACAAATGAAACTTAAAATTTTAAATCTTAATTAGCAAATTCCTTCTTGACAAATTCTATTAAATTATTTCCCAAGAAAGGTTGGAGGGGTCACAACGGTCCCGCTTAAGTTCCAATCTCCTTAGACAAAATTAATTAAATGTAATCAGTTAAGAAAACAAGTTCTAATTATTTATTTATTTACAAAATGAGTTCATGAAAAATCAAGGGTCTGTTAATTTGAATGAGGATTCAACTCGCTCAACTTCACCATCCCAATAGTGTTCGAGATGTTGACCATTAACTTTAAACGTACCTCTGTAATTGTCGTATAATTTTATAGCTCCATAAGGATAAATTCGATAGTTGGTATAGGGTCCTTTCCATCAGGATTTAAGCTTCCCAGGAAATAACTTCAGCCTTGAACTTCAACCTTGAATTAAATAAAAAAACCTTCTGACCTTCTTTAAACTCATGACGTTGTATATGACTATCATGCCATCTCTTTGATCTTTCTTTACACATTTTTGCATTCTTATAGGAAAACAACCTTTGCTCTTCCAACTTATCAAGTAGTAAAATCCTTCTCTCACCGGCTTGCTTAAGATCAAAGTTCAACTGCTTCAAAGCCCAGTGAGCTCTATTCTCTAACTCTAATGGCAAATGACATGCCTTTCCAAAGACTAACCAATAAAGAGTCATTCCTAACAGTGTCTTAAATGTTGTTTGATAGGCCCATAATGCATCATCAAGCCTTCGAGATTAATCTTTTTTGCAATGGCGTACTACCCTTTCAAGGATACCTTTGATTTCACGGTTCACTCTTTCAACTTGCCCATTAGACTAAGGGTGATAGGCAGTATCAATCTTGTGCTTCACATCATATTTGTAAAGCAACCACTTAAGCCTTTTTTTCACAAAGTGAGAACCTTCATCACTAATAATAGCTCTTGGAGTCCCAAATCATGTAAACACATGCTTATGTAGGAATCACATGACTACCTTAGCATCATTTGTAGGGTATGCTTTATCTTTAACCCACTTGGATACATAGTCCACAACTACTAAGATGTATTTGTTCTTATATGAAGAAGGAAACAAGCCTAAGAAGTCAATGCCCCATACGTCGAATAATTCAATCTCCAAAATATTTTTCAAGGGCATCTCATTCCTCATTGATATATTTCCGGTCCTTTGGCATTTATCACAGTTCTTCACATAAGCATAAGCATCTTTAAATAGTGTAGGCCAAAAGAAACCTGCTTGCAAAATCTTTGCTGTAGTATGTGAACCACCAAAGTGTCCCCCACTTGGAGATGAATAGCAATGATACAGATCTCAGCAATCTCACTTTTAGCTACACACATTCGAATTATGTTATCTGCACACTGTTTAAACAAAAACGGATCCTCCCAAAAATAATATCAACTATCATGAAGGAATTTTTTTCCTTTGTCGGTATGTTATTTCTCGAGGAATTATTCCACATGCAAGATAATTGGCAAAATCAACAAACCAAGGTGTTTCATGAATTCGAATTACCTTAAATAAGTGTTCATATGGGAAATTCTCATTGATAGGCACACATGATTGAGTTACCTCATCTTGCTCCAACCTCGATAGATGATCAATTATTTGATTTTCGACACCTTTTCTGCCTTGGGCCTCAAGGTCAAATTCTTGGAGTAAAAGTATCCAATAAATTAGCCTCGGTTTTGTATCTTTCCTTATGAGCAAGTATTTAATGGTCGCATGGTCAGTAAATACTGTAACTTTGGTACTTATAAGATATGAGCGAAATTTATCAAAAGCAAAAACTATAGCAAAGAGTTCCTTTTCAGTTATTGTATAATTGAGTTGGGCTCCCGTCAAAGTTCTACTTGCATAGTAAATAGGGTGAAACACTTTGGTTCTTCCTTGACCCATCATAGCTCCAACGGCATAACCACTTGCATCACACATTAACTCAAAAGGTGAGCTCCAATCAGGTGTACCGATTATTGGGGTTGAGATTAACTATTTTTTAGATCTTCAAAAGCTTCCAAACATGCTTTGTTGAAATCAAACACTATATCTTTCTCTAATAACAAACACAACGGTTTAGAAATTTTTGAGAAATCTTTGAAAAACCTTCGGTAAAAACCAGCATGGCTGAAGAAACTTCTGACACCTTTCACATTAATTGGGGTTGGTAATCTTTCAATTACGTCCACCTTTGCTTTATCGACTTCAATTCCTCTCTTTGAGATCTTATGCCCTAAGACAATACTTTTTTTAACCACAAAATGACATTTTTCCCAATTAAGGACAAGATTCGTCTCTTCGCATCTCTTCTGTACCTTAGCCAAATTACTCAAACAAATATCATAAGTGTTACCAAAAATAGAAAAATCATCCATGAAAACCTCAACAAAATTTTCAACCATATCAGTGAATATTGCCATCATGCATCGTTGAAATGTTGAAATGTTGAAATGGTTATTTTATGTTGGTCCTCCGGAGCTACAACTATTTGGTTATATCCTGAATAGCCATCTAAAAAACAATAGAATTCATTACCTATCAGTTGATCTAACATCTAATCCATAGAAGGCAACGAAAAATGGTCCTTTCAAGTGGCTTTATTCAATTTTCTATAATCAATACATATTCTCCAACAAGTAACAGTTCTTGTTACGCTCATTTTCAACAATTGTGATTCCACCTTTCTTCGGAACACACTGCACTGTACTTACCCACGAACTATCTGAAATAGGATAGATGATTCCTGCATCTAACCATTTGATCACTTCCTTCCTCACAACTTCTTTCATAATAGGATTGAGCCTCCTTTGCCCATCAATTCGAGCTCTTTCACCTTCTTCTAAAATAATTTTATGCATGCAAAAAGAAGGGTTTATACCTTGAATATCAGTTATGGTCCAACCAATTACTTTCTTAAATTTCTTTACATCAGCAATTAGTTGCTCCTCTTAATCTTCTGTCAGTTCTACTGAAATAATCACCGGAAAAGTAGAACAGTCACCTAAATACATGCATTTCAAATGGGAAGGAAGTACCTTTAGTTCGAGTTTAGGTGGTTCTTCAATTGACAATTTGGGTTGCACAAATTCTCTAACTTCTAACTCTAATGGTTCAAACTGTGTGAATTGAATGAAATTACTTAGATTGGCTTCAATCAAAGCCATGTTTTCTTCACTTTCTTCATCCTCCAAAGGGTCAAGATCTAAGGCTTTCTCTAACGAATCTTCATCAAATTTGCTTTCCATAGAAACCAAGGTTTCTATTTCTTCCATAACTGAAAACTCTTCTGATGGATCGGGAAATTTCATTACTTTAAGAATGTTAAAGGTTACCTGATCGTCTTGAGCTTGCATGGTGAGTTCACCTTTCTGCACATCAATTAACGTTCTTCCCCTGGCTAAGAGAGGTCTCCCAAGGATGATTGACACTTCCTTATTTGCTTCAAAATCTAAGGTAATGAAATCACCAGGAAAAATAAAATTATCAAATCTTACCAAAACATCCTCAATCTTTCCTTCGGGATATGCTAAAGATCGATCCGTTAGCTGAAGCATCATAGTTGTAGGTCTTACTTCACCTATCCCTAGCATCTTGAAAATAGACTTAGGCATCAAGTTGATACTGCTCTTAAATCACACAAAGCTTTACCACAATAAGATTCATTAATGTTATAAGGTATAGTAAAGCTTCCTGGGTCTTTCAATTTCGGTGGCAGTTTGTTCTGTAGGAACGCACTACACTCCTTTGTCAAGGCAACAGTCTCATACTCACTTAGTCGTTTCTTCTTAGACAGTATATCCTTCATAAACTTCACATAATTCGACATTTGTTCTAAAGCCTCCACCAATGGAATATGGACGTGTAACTACTTCAGAACATCCAAAAACTTAAATTGCACATCCTATTTCTGCTTGTGTTACTGCAATCTTTGCGGATATGGAGGTGATGGAACTTTCAGTTGAACCAGATAACTCTTCTGAGTAGGTAAATTTGCATCCAAAGAAGATGTTAAAGTATCTGAATTCACTAAGTTAGGATTTACCTTATCAGTCTTTACAGATTCTGACTCTTTTGGTGTAGGAATTTCATCAGCTGGTTGACTCTTCTTAACAGGCTTATCTTCAACATCAATCAATTGGGGTTCTAAAATTTTACCATTTCACAATGCCACTACCTTGATATGTTCTGTACCAAATTTCTTGTATTCTCAATATCACTCGGCAAGGTTCCTTGTGGTCTATTACGATGCTCCGTAGCTAACTGACCTATTCGGTTTTCTAAATTTTTCAATGTTGCTGCTTGGCTTTGGATCAAAGCGTCATTCTTTTCCATGTACACTTTCAACAAGTTCTCCAAACTGTTTGATGCCTCAGCTTGAGGTGGTTTTGGAGCTGGCTGATTAAACCCTTGAGATTGGTTGGGTCTATGCTGTAATAGGTTGTTGTTTGGTCTATTTCCTTAGTTGCTCCAAGAAAATTTAGGATGATTATGCCATGAAGGATTGTAGAAGTTGGACTAGGGTCCTTGTCCACTTCTATTTTGATGTTCGTTCCCTACATAGTACACTGACTCGAGATTAGATGGACAATTCTCAAAAGAATGACCTTCCCCACAGTACGCATAGGAAACTACTTCAAATGGACTTGGTAGCTAAGTTACAAAATTATTAGCACTATTAGTGGTAAACTATTTTAACATAGAGGAAATAGACGATACCTGAGCTGATAACAAAGTGAGGGTATAAACTTCATGAATTCTAGCTACACGTCTTCCTGAAGCTGTTCGATTTGTTGGCCATTGATAGTTATTACTCGCAATCCTCTCAATGATCTCATAAGCTTCACTATAAGACTTAGAAAAAATCGCACCATTCACAGAAGCATATACCATCAATCTTGTATGTGCATTGAGACCATTATAGAATGTCTCCAATCAGATACAATGAGGAATCCCATGATGAAGACACTTACGAAGTAACTCCTTGAATCGCTCCCAAGCCTCATACAAAGCCTTGTTATCCAATTGTTGGAAAGTTGTGATCTCGTTCCTTAACTTAGCATTTTTGCTAGGCGAGAAATACTTAACCAAAAATCTCTCTGCTAATTCTTGCCATGTTGATGCGAAACTTGGTGGCAATGAATTGAGCCATGCTTGTGCTCGATCTCGCAATGAGTATAGAAACAACTTCAACCTCAGTTTGTCTTCAGTCACATCAGCTATCTTGATGAATCACCCACCTCTATAAATAATCGAAGGTGGAGATATGGATCTTCCGTGGGCATATCACTAAATTGGCCCATCATTTGAAGCATTTGAAACATCACTGGTTTCAATTCAAATTCGGTTGCTTCAATATTTGGCCTTCTAATTCCTGGATTTAACTTACTGAAAAGTGGCACAACATATTGTCTGATGCATCGATCCCTATCATCGGCAATGAGGATGGAATTTTGTACACGATCGGCTTCATTACCTTGGTCTTGATTTTGATTTCCAAGGTCCATCTCGACTAGTCTTTGAGTTGTTCATTCACGTCTTCTTTGTCTGAAAGTTCGCTCAATTTCAGGGTCTACAAGGAATAAATCGATAATCTGATCTATGCTCATAAACACCTAAAAAGAAACTCACAAAATTAAAAAGAATAAGTAAGTAATGTCAGAAATAAACCAAATTGGAAGTAAATAATTAAAAAAAAAGACTATGGCAACAGTTAACAATCCCAGACAAGGACGCCAAAAACTTGTAATGCCTAGGTTTGTGCAAGTGTACACAGTTGTTATCAAGTAATAAGTAAGTATCGAGTTATCATCTCCACAGGGATTGTATTTGTGTTAAATCACTTAATAGTAAAATTATACTAACAACTTGGTAAATAAAAACACAATATTGTTGAGAAGTGATGATTAAAATTAAATATACTAAACTAAATGCAATGATCCCTAATGCAAATTATCCTAAGTATGCAAACTATATGAATGAAATAGATTTTAGCAAAATTAAAGACAATTTGCAACAATTATAACATAAATAAACTAGGATAATTACTTTAATTAAACTCAGTTTATTATCAACATGTTTAATAACATTCGGAAAAATATTCCATGGCAACTCAATCTTCCACAAGTTTGGAAACCACATTTAGTCCTTTCAAAATCCTTTACTTAGTAAATATGCATTTTACTTATCTTTATTTAGTAAGGGTTTCTTAGCATTCGTGTGAGGTAACAGGGGCGTGTTAGATTTGAAACAGTTTAATCACATAAATCTAAAAACTATGTAGGTAACAGAGCTTGGTTAGAGTTGTTATGCAACCTGCAATTTAATCGGGTTAGGATCTAAATTGAGCATGCACACTTCAATTATGCGTCCACTAGCCATCGTCTGGTTAGGATCGCTCAGCTAATTCAAGTGTATTTCAATTACGTATGAACGAAATACAAACTTAATTTTAATTGAAAACATGATCGATTGAGGCACAAACATTATAAGCATGAATCAAATAAATATTATTTAATCAAAGCAATCATCCTAGCTTAAATAAAATTAAGCTAACATTGTTGTAAACAAGAACAAAAATGTAACACCCCAAACTCGACCTAGACATTATGGCCGAATCTGGCAGCGTCACATGAGAGTGTTTTTAGAAAATTTTAGCAAGTTAAGAATCGTTCAGTTCATTATCGATACTTAAGTCGTGAAATCTTTAAACTGATTATTAGGTGAACACATTTCATTATCGTGGAAGCTAAAACATCATTAATTCATTAATCAATAGCTTAATAGTTTAAAACCCCAAAATAAACAAAAAAAATAGTTCGAGTTTAAAGACATTTAGTCCCAACAGTGGTCACCAACGAGCCCTCCGTAGCACTGATCCATCTACTGCTAGGGATTACCTGACAAACAAAATAAATAAAGGGGTGAGTTTTAGCAAACTCAGTGTGTACATCCTCATAAGCAGCATGCATACAAACAGATAATAGAATACAGATAGTTCAGCCTTAGCCATACAGATATCACATGCATATCAATAAAATATCAGAGAACATGCCCACCAACCCTGCACACCATCTCCGACCAACCTAACACACCATGTGGGGATAAAATCTACCTACCCAACCCTACAGACCAAGTATGGGGATCTAGTCAATCCATCCAGCCCTACACACCAAAAGGTACCGTAAAACAGTACTCAATAGAAAAGGCCAGCGTAGCTACCAGATATCAAGCTAATCGCCTCTTAGACTTCCTTCTCTTCATAACAATCCCAACCAAATGCAATGCGACATACATATCATGGCATGCTTATATGTAGATATCAGATCATTTCAAAGTCATGGCAGAACAGATATACAAAGTCAAACAGTTACACATGCGTATAACAACATGCTTTTGCATACAAATCAGTAATTAATTGGAGAATGGGGTCTAAGTAATGCTTACCGCCCCTACAATTAGGTCACAGTCGACTTAGGTGACCCGTGCAACCTTACCAAACATTTCACAATAATTGGGCTCACATGCCCGTATGGGTCATACGACCCAAATTGGCCTTGCCCATGTGGATCACACGGCCTGGCCCAGATTCCCACATGCCCGTGTTATTCACACGTATGGACCCACACTCCCGTGTAGCCCACACGACCCATTTGCCTGAGCCCGTGCCCTGCACACGGCCTCGTCTGCCTCACATGACCGTGTGGTGCGCGCATGGCCTAGCTCGTCCGCTACACGTTCGTGTCTCGTGACACAGGCTACCCCACAGGCAGACCACACGCCCATGTGGCGTTGATAGACTGCATTTCGACTTTCGTTGAAACTCATTTTCTAAGCGATCGAAGTACACACCTGGTTTATTTTCGCTGCTAATCCAACCACGAGCACTCTAAAGCCTAAAATTGACAATACCGAGCCCAAATCTGTCACTTAAATCGACTTACATAAGAACGGACAAATCCCAAAACACGAGATCTACTTACCTTCAAAAAATATGATGATTCTGCGCTGCTTAGAATCCTGATTAATGACCGACAGAACCTTGAATATCCCCTAAACAGCAAACAAAACCCCTCTTAAACAAACTCTAAGGGAAATCACGAAATTTAATTTAAGCGATACTTACCGAAACGATAGAACCGCTAGCAATACGCCCAAGCTTATCGAAAAAGAAGAAAAAGGAAGAAAAATGAAGGGAAGGAAGAAAAAGAGAATAAATTTCGGCAGCAAGGGGTTTTGGGAGAGGAAGAAGATGGCAGAGTGAAAAAGCTTTTGTCAAAAAGAAGGGAATAAGCCCTAATTTACCCTAAACCCTAACTCAGGTTTCTGACAAAGCCCAATTCTTAGCCAAAACTTGCAGCAAAAATAATCCCACCGTTACTGTTGGGAATCGAACCCCTAACCCTAAGCGTATTCCCCTATCACTTAACCAATAGACCAGTAGGCCCATTCTGTTTATAAGCCCACTTTCACAAAGTTAGGCTTTATTCAAATAAAAACCCAAAATTTAGCTCAAGCTAAAGCTTAAACTTAGGACCTCCCAAACAAGCCCCAGAGTACAAAACCACTTAAGCCAACACGTTTAAAGCCAAAATAATGCAGACCTAGTTGTTCAGATATTTCCAGGCTCAACAATTACAAAAGTCGAAATTAAAAAAATTTGGGCCGTTACAACTCTAACCCCCTTAAAGAAAATTCGTCCTCGAATTTTACTTGATTAGAAAAGGTGAGGATACTACTGTCGCATTGAATCCTCTGGCTCCCAAGTAGCCTCCTCAGTGCTATGATTCCGCCACAGCACCTTCACTAAGGGAATGGACTTCTTACGTATGACCTTAACGTCATGCTCTAGAATCTGAATGGGCTCCTACTCAAACGTCAGATCCGGTCTAACCTCAATCTCCTCCATGGGCACAATGTGCGTAGGTTCAGAGCGGTAACGCCTTAACATCGAGAAGTGAAATATGTCATTTATACGATCCAACTCTAGAGGTAGCTCTTGCGACTGGCCCCATTCACTTTAGAATCCGGTACGGCCTAATAAATCGAGGACTCAGCTTGCCCTTACGACCGAACCTCAGAACCTTCTTCCATGGCGAAACCTTAAGAAACATGTCTTCCACAGAATACTCAATGTCCTTCCTTCTCAAATCTGCATAGGACTTCTGTCTATCAGAAGCCGCTTTCAGTCGATCTCGAATTAAGTGAACCTTATTCTCTGTCTCTAAAACCAACTCCAATCCCAGAACACGCCTCTCACCTAACTCAGTCCAGCACAAAGGAGTGCGACACTTATGACCATAAAGTGCCTCATATGGTGTCATCTGTATACTAGACTAATAACTATTGTTGTAAGTGAACGCGGCTAGAGGCAAGTACTACTCCCAACTGCCTCAGAAATCTATTATGCAACCCCTCAATATATCCTCTAGTACTGAATCGCCCTCTCTGACTGACCATCTGTCTAGGGATGAAAAGCAGTACTGAAGTCAAGACGGGAACCTAAAGCCACATGAAGTTTCTGCAACAATCGAGACGTAAAACGAGGATCCCTATCAGAAATGATCAAGAAAGGTACCCCATATAGCCTCACTATGTCAGAAATGTAAAGCTTGGCCAACTTCTACAAAAAGTAGTTTGTCTTAACAGGAATGAAATGTGCGGTCTTGGTCAATCGATCCATGATGACCCAAACAGAATCCTTCTTAGTGGGTGTTAGGGGTAACTCACTAACGAAGTCCATCGTTACTTGGTCCCATTACTACATCAGTATCTTAACCGGCTGCAGCAAACCCGAAGGTAACTGATGCTCTGCCTTAACCTGCTGACAAGTCATACAGCGAGCAATAAAGTCGATAAACTCACGTTTCAATCCTGGCCACCAGTACAACTCTTGGAGGTCTCGGTACATCTTGTTTCCATCAGGATGCATAGCGTACGGACTGCTGTGTGCTTCCCTCAAAATCGACAGCCTCAAATCCTCACCATTAGGTACACAGATCCTACCTCGGAAACACAGTACTCCATCACTATTAATCCTAAGTCAGTAGCAGTCCCAGTCTCAACTTGACAAAATCGCAACTGAAGAGACTTATCCTCCAACAGCTTAGCCCTTATCTGCTCAATCCATGTCGGCTTCACTTGCAGCTCTGCCAGAAGACTCCCATCATCATAAAGATTCAGTCGAGAAAACATTGCTCTCAAATCAGCCACAGCCCTATGGCTCAATGCATTGGCCACCATATTGGCCTTTCTAGGGTGATACTCTATACTGTAGTCATAATCCTTAAGCAACTCTACCCAACGACGCTGCCTAAGAATTAACTCCTTCTGAGTGAGGAGGTACTTGAGGCTTTTGTGATCAGTGTAGATGGTACACTTCTCACCGTACAGATAATGCCTCCAAATCTCCAATGCAAAGACCATTGCAGCCAACTCCAAGTCATGCGTCAGATAATTAGCCTTATGGGTCTTAAGCTGTCGAGACGCATAAGACATTACCTTACCGTCTTGCATCAAGACGCAACCCAAACCCACATACGATGCATCACTGTAAACCACGAAGTCCTTACTAGGCTCAGGCTGAATCAAAACTGGAGCCTGAGTCAAAACTGTATTTATCTTCTCGAAGCTCTCCTGCCGTGCGTTAGTCCAAACAAAAGGAACTTCTTTAAACAATAGCTTAGTCAACGGTGCCGCAATCAATGAGAATCCCTCTACAAAACGTCGGTAATACCCTGCCAGTCCCAGAAAACTGAGGATTCTGACACACTCTTAAGCTGCTTCCAATCCAACACAGCCTCAATCTTACGAGGATCCACTCGAATCCCCTCAGTAGAAACTACATGACCCAAAAATGTCACTTCCTGAAGCCAGAACTCACACTTCGTGAACATCGCATACAACTATTTTTCACGAAGGATCTACAGAACCACTCTTAAATACTCGTCGTACTCGTCCTCGGACTTAGAATACACCAAAATGTCGTCGATGAACACCACCACAAACTGGTCCAAGTAGGGCTAAAACACACGGTTCATCAAGTCCATAAATGTCGCTGGTGCATTAGTCAACCCAAAGGGCATAACCAACAACGAGTAACGCCCGTAACGAGTCCTAAACGCCTCCTTATGCACATCGGCCTCCTTTACCCGCAACTGGTGATAACTTAACCGTAAATCAATCTTAGAGAACACTGAAGCCCCTCTGAACTAATCGAATAAGTCGTCTATCCTCGAAAGTGGGTACTTATTCTTAATCGTGAATTTTTTCAATTAACGGTAGTCGATACGCATCCTCATTGTACCGTCCTTCTCCTTTATGAACAAAATAGGTGCTCCCCACGGAGACACACTGGGATGAATAAACCCACGGTCCAATAACTCTTGAATCTGAGCCTTAAGTTCTATCAGCTCCTTCGGTGCCATTCGATAAGGGGCGATAGATACCGTAGTTGTACCAGGAATCAACTCAATCCTAAACTCTACCTCACGGCTCGAAGGCAATCCCAGTAGTTCCTCTGGAAAAACATCTGGAAAGTCTTTCATAGCACAGATGTCCTTAACCGATAAGTCCACAGAATTAGAAACACTAATGTAGGCCAAAAACGCTTCACATCCTTTCCTTACTAGCTTCTCTACTACCAATGCAGATATCACATTACTAAGATAATGCCGTTGTTCTCCTACCACGACTATCTCATTATCCTCCTCGGTCCTCAGAACAACCCTCTTTTTGGTACAATCTAGACTTACACGATACCTTACCAACTAGTCCATACCCAGAATTAAGTCAAACTCCCCAAACGGAAGTTCCATAGATCAGCCAAAAATATCGTCCCCTGGACTTCCAACGGAATGTCTCTAAATAGTTTGCTAACCCTAATAACCTATCCCAACGGACTCACCACTGAAATCTCACTAAGAATGCTTTCATACGGTATTCCCAAAGTCTCAGACAAAGAATATGCAACATAGGAATGTGTAGAGCCTATGTCTATCAGTGTAACATAAGGTACATCAAGAATTAAAAACATACCCATGATAACGTCTGGAGCATCTCTATCCTCACAACAACATGCAGCATAGATAAGCGTAGGCTACCTCGCCTCAGTTGGCCCAGCACCTCGACCTGTTGCCCTCTGTCCTCAACCCATATCGTTACCACCCCTAGCTTAGCCACAGCCCCTAGGTGGTTGCTGAACTACCCTCGGCGGCTGTGCAGTCTCAGTAGCTGGTGCTTACATCTGATTACCCCTCAGTGGACAATCCTTAACTTGATGCTTAGTCAACCCACACCTCAAGCAAGCCCCAGAAGCTGTCCAACACTCGCCCGGATGGCATCTGTTACAAAGCTGACAAACCGCCACCCCAGCAGGTGCAATAGTAGGCCCAAATCTCACGGACCCATTAGATCTGGCCTTTTTTCTAGGCCTTACCTCAGCATTCGAAGGCTTAGAATCCCTCTTAGCCTTCCCTTTGTCACAGTTCTGACGCTCAGCATGTTTAACCTCCTCTGCAATCTTGGCCTTCTTTACCAATACGACAAACTCACGCTCCCTCTGTGGAGCAATCAGGACCCTCAAGTTATCCCTAAGGCTGTCCTCAAAATGAACACATCGCTCATGCTCAGTCACCACCATGCCTCGTGCAAAACGGCTCAGCCTCAGAAAATCGGCCCCATACTCGACCACCGAACGGTCTCCCTGAGTCAGATTTAGGAACTCACGCCTCCTAGCATCGATATAATTGGGCCTCACGTACTTACTCTAGAAAGCCGTCTTAAACAAATCCCACATCAGACTGTCAGGCTGAGTGCCATCCCTAACCGTTAGCCACCACTGATATGCTTCATCGTGAAGCAACGAAATAGCCCCCTTGAGCTTCTGCTCAGCAGTAAAATCTAGATCATCCATAATACGCTCCGTGGCCTTCATCCAGTACTCAGCCACATTAAGAGCAACTCCAGCGATGCCCCTGAATACCCCAGCCCCGTTGGACCAGAGTCATTCCATAACCGACCCACGGCCTCCAGGTCCAAGATTAGCCCCAGCAACCCTCTCTAGGATTCGCAGCCTGGCCTGAGACAATGCATCGTCCCCAGCTGCACGATCCTGAGACTAAGAACCAGTCTCAGTAACAGGTGACACAGATATCTCGCTAGTGTCCAGATTAGGGATCGTATCAGATGTGAAGGACTGAGCTTGAATCCCTCTAAGGCCTCTACCTCAGCCTCTAGTACCCCGTCCACGAGTACCACATGTGCTCATCGTAACTTATCAAATTAATATGTATTAAAGAATTTTATGCAAATTAGTTTACAGTTTTGATGTTTGTTAATAGATATTTTATGCAATATTATAGGGTTTCAGAGTTAGTTATCGCGAGTAATAAGCTCACTACAATTTTAGTTTACACTACCTCAGTGTTCCAGTAACGTACTTCATATAGTAGTCTCACATTACATACATAGTATTCTAGACAAGTACAAACAATATTTCATTCTAAGCATGCTTTCAAACAATACATATCAGAGTTTCAGAGAACTTATAGGATCAGTGCTGGAGGCTCAATGTACCACATACTCATTATCAAAAATATTTCAAATCGTTTTGCAAATCATTTTCTTTCAACCATATTTTGAAACCAAAATCCACAGTTGAGTTTTGTAACTGGGCTCTAATACCACTAAATGTAACACCCAAAACTAGGCCTAAACGTTATGGCCGAATCTGGCAGTGTCACATGAGAGTGTTTTTAGAAAATTTTAGCAAGTTAAGAATCGTTCAGTTCATTATCGATACTTAAGTCGTGAAATCTCCAAACCGATTATTAGGTGAACACATTTCATTATCGTGAAAGCTAAAACATCATTAATTCATTAATCAATAGCTTAATAGTTTAAAACCCCAAAGTAAATGAGCCTTCCGTAGCACCGATCCATCTACTGCTGGGGATTACCTGACAAATAAAATAAATAAAGGGGTGAGTTTTGGCAAACTCAGTGTGTACATCCCCATAAGCAGCATGCATACAAACAGATAACAGAATACAGATAGTTCAGCCTTAGCCATACAGATATCGCATGCATATCAAATCAGATATCAGAGAACATGCCTACCAAACTTACACCCCATCTCTGACCAACCCAACACACCATGTGGGGATAAAATCGGCCCACTCAACCCTACACACCAAGTATGGGGATTTAGTCAACCTATCCAGCCCTACACACCAAAAGGTACCGTAAAACAGTACTCAGCAGATAAGGGCAGCGTAGCTACCAAATATCAGGCTAATCGCCTCTTAGACTTCCTTCTCTTCACAACAATACCAACCTAATGCAATGCAACATACATATCATAGCATGCTTATATGCAAATATCAGATCATATCAATGTCATGGAAGAATAGATATACAGATTCAGACAGTTACACATGCGTATAACAACATGCTTTTGCATACAAATCAGTAATCAATCGGAGTATGGGGTCTAAGTAACGCTTACTGCCCCTACAATCAGGTCACAGTCGACTTAGGCGACCCGTGCAACCTTACAAAACATTTCACAGTAATTGGGCTTACACACCCGTGTGGGTCACACAGCTCAAATTGGCCTTGCCCGTGTGGATCACACGGCCTAGCCCAAATTCCCACACGCCCGTGTGGTTCACCCGTATGGACCCACACGCTCGTGTGGTCCACACGACCCATTTGCCTGAGCCCATGCCTCGTACACGGCGTCGTCAGCCTCACACGGCCGTTTCCATCACGACCGTGTGGCACGTGTATGGCCTAGCTCGTCTGCCACACGCCCGTGTCTCACGATGCAGGCTACTACACGGGCAGACCACACGCCCATGTGGCATTGATAGACTGTATTTTGGCTTTCGTCGAAACTCATTTTCTATGCAATCGAAGTACACACCTGGTTCGTTTTTAATGCTAATCCAACCACGAGCACTCTAAAGCCTAAGATTGACAATACTGAGCCCAAATTTACTTACCGAAACACGAGCACTTACATAAGAATGGACAAATATCGAAACACGAGATCTACTTACCTTCATTGAATATGATGATTCTTCGCTGTTTAGAATCCCGATTAATGACCCATAGAACCTTGAATATCCCCTAAACAAGAAAGAAAACCCCTTTTGAACAAACTCTAAGGGAAATCATGAAATTTAATTGAAGTGATACTTACTGAAATGATAAAATCGCTAGCAATACACCCAAGCTTATCGAAAAAAAAATGAAGAAAAACGAAGGGAAGGAAGAAAAAATAAATAAATATCGGCAGCAAGGGGTTTTGGGAGATGAAGAAGACGGCAGAGAGCAAAAAAATTTGTTAAAAAGAAGGGAATAAGCCCTAATTTACCCTAAACTCTAACTCAGGTTTCTGATAAAGCCCAATTCTTAGCCAAAACTTGCAGCAAAAATAATCCCACAGCTACTGCAGGGAATCGAACCCCTGAACCTAAGCTTATTCCCTTGTCACTTAAGCACTAGACCAGCAGGCCCATTCTGTTAAGTTTTTACCAACAATTCCTTATAAGCCCACTGTCCCAAAGTCAGGCTTTATTCATATAAAAATCTAAAATTTAGCTCAAGTTAAAGCTTAAACTTAGGACCTCCCAAACACGCCCTAGAGCACAAAACCACTTAGGCCAACACGTTTAAAGCCAAAATAACGCAGACCCAGTTGTTTAGATATTTCCAGGTTCAACAATTACAAAAGCCGAAATTAAAGAAATTTACGGCGTTACAAAAAACACATAGCAAATATTTTTAGATTAAATTAAAGAAAAGAACACCTAGTTGTTCAGATATTTCCAGGCTCAACAATTACAAAAGCCAAAATTAAAGAAATTTAGGGCGTTACAAAAGAACACATAGCAAAAATTTTTAGATTAAATTAAAGAAAAGAAAGATTAAACCCAATTCAAAGTGGCTATCACCCAAGACTCTGACTGATGAGGCTCCTTCACTTTTTCACTTTACTCCTTTGCTGATGGCTCTGCAAGGTGGCAGACCAAGGGCTCTTTAAGAGGATTTAATTGTTAAAATCTTTATGAAGAGATGTTTCTAGGTGTGGGGAATGGAAAATGGTAAAGAGAATTGAGAGAATAGAAAGAATGATGATCGATGAGGGGTGATGAATGAGGGAATGAAGGCGATTTATTTATAGGTGAAGAGAGGTAGGTAGTTTGCTAAAAATAGCTAGGTTTAGTCTCTTCTGTAACGCCCTAAAAATCTAAGGGTCGTAATTTTACCGATTTTTGAAACAAATTGCATGTTGGTATGTTAGCTAAGTGATTTGGGCATGTTTAGGGTTGTCTGGGAAGTCTTGGGTTCAAGCTCTAGCTTTTGCAGAACTTTTGTTTTTGCTTAAAAGGAACCAGGACACTAGTGCGTAGGCTTTATAAATAAATGTGGTTGAGTGAGGACATAAAAGAGCCTTGTGGCTTAGTGGTAATTAGCGTGTGGAGCATCTAAAGAGGGCATGGGTTCAAATCCCATGTCAAACAAATGAGTAATTATTTTGCTAAAAGGGGACGACAAGAGTTAGTGTTGGAGTTGAAAACTGGGATGAAGAGTTTGAATTGGTCTTAAGGGTTGTTACAGAGGATTTCAAGGAGGGATAAGGGGAGAGATTAAGGGAGATTTTCAAGGAGTTTGAGGTGTGGTGGGAGTGTAGCCGAATAGGGAGTTGTGGGTACCTATTCGGTCATACCACTGAGTGCCGAATGGGGTTTTTCTGAGTGTTATTTTCTTTTATTTTGTTTTTGACTTTTTCTCTAGTCTCCGTTTCGAAATTTTGAAGTTGCGAGTTTATTGACCCTTACCATATTTTCTTTTTTCTCTCCTTGTCTTACCCGAAAACTCTCCATTCTTTTCTAGCTTTGGATGCCTTGCCTTAACCGAATATCCTTTTGGTTCATTCACAAGTTTGTGCCGAAACCTTCATGCTCCTCTCTCATTTCTGTTCTTTTCGCCATTCTCTTGCTGCTACTATTAACCGAACCCTGTTAAGGTTTCAATTTTGTTCTTCTTTGCTTCGCAGCTCTTCTTCATCTCTTCTTTGTGTGTGACCATTTCTTGGTGGACTGTCGAAATTCTCTTGTATTTTGGTAAGTGTTCTCTAGCCGAAATTTACTCAGATTTTTTCAATTGAGGTTCGGCTAATGGTTCACTTAGGCCGAATGGTGTTATTTTTCTCTATCAGGGAGAGTCGTTTTCTGTTTTAACACTCCTTTCTGTGCGGCTAGGGGTTTAGTCTCGTCTAGCAAGGTGTGGAGCCGATTGCTGCCTTGCAAGTGCATACTCTATCTTTGGTAAGTGTTAAAGGATTGGACGTGTGTATGGGGTTTGCAGATTTCTATTAATCGATTAACTGTATTTGTGAAGGATCGAGAGTTGGGAAGAATACGTGATCAAAGAGAAGCTACACTTGTTGGTGGGTGAGTAGTGATTTGGTTACGATATTATATTCTATTGTAGTGTAGTTTTGGATTATCAAGGTTGTCAGACTGACACAAGTTTGTAATTGATCTTAGGTTCTTAATCCCGAGGGGCTTTTTGACTGCAATCTTTAACAGGTGTGTAACCGTACACCATTATTTTACTGATCAAAAGCCAAAAGGTGTGGATTCACACCACTGCATAACTATGAATCGGCAAAAGTCGAAAAGCTGAAAAGCTAAAACTTCGGCATTTGAGGTCTCACGGGCGTACGAACGCTCGAGGGGTAAATCGAGCCACTAATCATGGGCGACAGACTGTGGAGGCCGTTACGAGTGCTCTCTTGGGCTCGGGCCGTTATGGGCCTTGTCGAGCCGAGATGAGCCGTGCGGGCCTGAAAGTCTCGTGGACCCCACACGGACGAAATTGTGGTAAGTGGAAAATAATGAATTGGGCTACGGTGTTCACATAGCTGTGACCGAAATTGGGCTAAATGGGCCACATAAGCGTGTGGGCCCACTTGGGTTGAGTAATGGGCCTTGGGCCCATTATCACTGTTTTGGCCATACGGGTTACTTGAGTCATTCGAGACGACTATAGACCTTCTGAAGGGTCGTTATCTGCACTGAAACCTTAAAATTGGTTTATGACTGAAATACCCCTAAGGGGTAAAAATTACTATTTAACCCCTAACTGATGAAATGGCATTTATGATGCTAGTGGTAGGTTATTTGATGTGCGTAGGACATTTATACGACTGGTTTTGAGTATGGCATACTGCATACACATAATATTTATGACACGACATCTGCATCGGGTTGGGTTTATGATATGGAAGAAGTCCTGTACTGGTGACTATGTCACGTTTACTAATACTGGTGGCTTGCCACACTTACTGCTACTGGCAGCTACACTGCGTTATTATTACTGGTAGCTTTACTGCGATATTGGTGTGCTGGTTGGGTGGGTCGATTGATATCCCTACATGGTGTGTTGGTTGGTACGGGTGGTGTGTTGGATGGTTGTGGGATGGGTTGCATTTTACACTATACTGAAACTGTATTGGGCTTAGGCTCACACTGCTACTGTTTAAGGGCTATGGCCCACACTGTACTAATACTGAATAGGGCTCAGGCTTAGACTGCCACTGCATACACTGTTTTTTATAGACTGACATGGGATTAGACACTGAGTTTTCGCAAACTCACCCTTTCTTTTAATTGTACAGGTAATCCTTAGCCTTAGACAGTTTGGAGCTGCGTGGGACTCGAGGTGGCCACACGATCATGAATGACTTTATTATTTACTCATTTTATATTTGGGTTTATATATTTTTTTCTTCTTATTTTTGTAATAAGGCCATTTGGGGATTTAACTTTTAATTGGGCTATGATTTGGCATTTATCAACTGCTAGAGTAGGAACATCGGGTTTTCAAAATAATAACATTTTCGGTAAGCAAACCTGAAACTTTAATTCTGATAAATGCAAACGTATTGAAAACTATACACGTTTTAAACAGCATGAAACTCTAGGCATATACCGGCTTTAAAACTATAAAGGCTGTTACGACAACCAGTTGAACATCATAAGCTTGTCAGGTTTTCGGGTAATTGATGTGGCATTTCAGATTCGGCTGTAACGTCTAGGTCGGGGTTGGGGTGTTACATTTAGTGGTATCAGAGCCTGGTTTTTAAAACTTGACTACGGTGTGGGTGGCATAAAATTATTTTTCTTTTCTTTTTAAAATTGGGGTTTGAAGGGGATTTTCAACTGAATTTGACTTGTTTCTGAAATGATGTTACTGGAAGTGTGGCACGTCGAGTCTCCGGTACCAAATCTGTAAGTTCTCTGCTAGTATCTATTGCTTTAAACTAATGCTAGAAACCTGTTATAGATAGTAGTACTATATTGGAAATTTCTAGTTAGAGCAAACAAAGATCATAGAAGACTGATAATGGTAGTGGGATCTCGATCTACGGAATTAAACTCTACAAATTTTTTATCATAAAGTATCTTTTATTAATAACTGGAATTATAAACTGATAGCATAAAATTCCTAAATTTAGATAAAGTGTATTTCGATATGAGCACTAGGGGTACTCGTGGAAGGGGTACACGAGGCCGTGGTAGAGGCCGAGGGGGTGTTGGAGCTGGGTCTTCAGCGTCGGGTCACATACCTGTTAGGGAGACGCTGACTTCACCAGTAACTAAGACAGTAACTCTTGAAAGGGTTGCTGGAGTGAGTAGTGGCCCGAGGGTCAATTTCTGAGTGACTCTGATCTAATGGGGTAGAATATTTGTTAGAGGCTATGAAAAGAATAATGGATGATCTTGACTTTACTGTGGAACTAAAATTGAAAGGGTTAGTGTCGTTACTGCGAGATGAGGCTTACCAATGGTGGCTTACTGTGAGGAAAGGTACACAAGCTAACCGTCTGACATGGGATTTCTTCAGGACGTCCTTTCAGGGGAAATATATGGGTGCAAGTTATATGGACGCCCGAAGGAAGGAATTTCTGAACTTGACCCAGGGGAATAAGACTGTGGCGGTATATGAGGCGGAGTTCTTGCAGTTGAGTCGTTATGCTCATAGGATGGTGACCACTGAGTACGAATGCTGTGTTCATTTTGAGGACGGCCTTCGCGATGAACTGAGAGTTTTGATAGCTCCACAGAGGGAGCGAGACTTTGCTGCCCTAGTCAAGAAAGTGAAGATTGCTGAGGATGTGAAGCGCTCTGAGTGCCAGAACTGGGAGAAAGATAGGGGCAAAGGTAAGAGGGATTTCGGATCCTCGAGTTTTGGAAGTAGGCCTACTAAGGGGGCTAAGTTTGATGGGCCAGTCCGAACTGGAGGTCCTATTGTTACTGCGAGACCACAGCCCTCTGCTGATTGTGGGAGAGCTCACCAAGGTGAGTGCTGGAAGCGAACGGGGGCATGCTTTAGATGTGGATCGATGGATCACCAGGTAAGAAACTGCACTCAAGTGCCTGCTCGGTTGCAAGCTACAGGACCAGGGTATGTGCAGCTGGTGAGAGGGGGTCAATAGCTACCGAGAGGTCGTGGACAGGCTAGAGGTGGAAATGGGTTTGGACGAGGTCGTGGAACAACGGGTAGGGACACGGGTAATACCGAGGCGAGGCAACTAGCCTTGGTTTATGCTGCTCGTCATCGAGAGGATGGTGACGCCTCTGACATCATAACCGATACGTTCTTGATTTATAATTTACCATAAATTACTTTAATTTATATTGGATCTACGTATTCGTATGTTGCATGCACTATGTTTGAGACGATGGGTATTCAGTTTGTGAACACTGCTAGTAAGATGACGGTGTTGAGTCTACTGGGACAATCAGTTAGGGTGAATAAGTTATTCAAGGATGTGCCCTTAGAAGTTCAAGGGGAGGTTTTTCCGGCAACTTTGATGGAACTGCCATTCGGGGAATTTGATATTTTTTTAGGTATGGACTGGCTTGTAACTCATCGTGCAAAGTTGGATTGTGCTACTAAGCAGTTGGTGTTGAGGACTTTGGGAGATGAGGAGGTGGCCGTAATAGGGGAGAGAAGAGATTATTTGTCTAATGTGATATCGGTGTTAAGAGCTGAGAAGCTGGTTTGCAAGGGTTATGAGGCTTTCCTGGCGTATGTTAGCAATTCTTGGACTAAAAGTCTGTCTGTTAGGAATGTCAGAATTGTTAAGTAGTTTGCGGATGTCTTTTCAGAAGAGCTTCCTGGCTTGCCTCCAGACCGTGAGGTCGAATTCGGAATTGAGCTTCTTTTAGGAGCAGCTCCAGTGTCCATCGCCCTGTATCGGATGGCACCAAAAGAGATGGTGGAGTTAAAGGCTCAAATTCAGGAGCTGTTACACTGAGGATTCATTCGACCGAGTGTGTCCCCATAGGGAGCACCAGTTTTGTTTGTGAAGAAGAAGGATGGGTCCATGTGCATTGATTATCGTCAATTGAATAAGCTGACCATAAAAAATAAGTACCCTTTACCGAGGATAGATGATCTGCTTGATCAGTTGCGAGGAGCTGCGGTGTTCTCCAAAATAGATCTTCGATCTGGTTACCATCAGCTAAAAGTTAATGAAGCTGATGTGTATAAGACAACGTTTACGACTTGTTATGGTCACTACGAGATCCTGGCAATGCCATTTGGGTTAACGAATGCACCAGCTGCTTTCATGGACATGATGAACCGAGTATTTCAACCCTATCTAGATCAGTTTGTGGTAGTGTTCATAGACGATATTCTTGTGTATTCGAAAATCGGGGAGGAGCATGACAGACATTTGCATATAATAACAACTACCAGTCTAGTATTCGAATGGCACCGTATGAGGCGTTATATGGTTGTTGGTGTCGTACTCCTACATGTTGGACTGAACTAGGTGAGCGGCGAGTTCTAGGGCCAGAGCTAATTGCTGATACAGAAGACAAGGTAAAACTGATTTGAGATTGGTTGAAAGAAGCGTTTGATAGACAAAAGTCCTATGTAGATTTAAAGCGTAAAGAGATTGAGTACTCTGTGGAGGATTATGTGTTTCTGAAGGTGTCACCGTGGAAGAAAATTTTGAGGTTTCATCGGAAGGGCAAGTTAAGCCTTAGGTTTATTGGGCCTTACCGGATACTTAAGCGTGTAGGACCGGTTGCGTATCAACTTGAGTTGCCTCTAGAGCTGGATAGAATTCATGATGTGTTTCACGTTTCAATGCTTAGGCGTTAGCGTTCAGATCCCTCACACGTCGTGCCAGTTGAGGAAATTGAAGTTAGGCCTGATCTAACCATCAAGGAAGAACCAGTGCGGATATAGGAACATGATGTTAAAGTGTTGAGGAAGAAAGTTGTTCCATTAGTCAAAGTGCTTTGGCGTAATCACGGCGCAGAAGAGGCCACGTGGGAACCAGAAGAGGCGATACGACATCAATACCCTCATTTTTTCTGATCAGGTAAATGTCGAGGCCGAAATTTCTTTAAGGGGGTAGAGTTGTAACGCCCTAAAAATCTAAGGGTCGTAATTTTTCCCTTTTTTGAAACAAATTGCATGTTGGTATGTTAGCTAAGTGATTTGGGCATGTTTAGGGTTGTTTAGGAAGTACTGGGTTCATTCTCTAGCTTTTGCAGAATTTTTGTTTTTGCTTAAAAGGAACCTAGACACTGGTGCGTAGGCTTTATAAATAAATGTGGTTGAGTGAGGACATAAAAGAGCCTTGTGGCTTAGTGGTAGTTGGCGTGTGGAGCATCTGAAGAGTTTTGCTAGAAGGGGACGACAAGAGTTAGTGTTGGAGTTGAACACTGGGATGAAGAGTTTGAATTGGTTTTAAGGGTTGTTGCAGAGGATTTCAATGAGGGATAAGGGGAGAGATTAAGGGAGATTTTCAAGAAGTTTGAGGTGTGGTGGGAGTGTAACCGAATAGGGAGATGTGGGTACCTATTCGGTCATACCACTGAGTGCCGAATGGGGTTTTTCTGAGTGTTGTTTTCTTTTATTTTTTTTGACTTTTTCTCTAGTCTCTGTTTTGGCATTTTTAAGTTGCGACTTTATTGACCCTTAACACATTTTCTTTTTTTTCTCCTTCTCTTACTCGAAAACTCTCCATTCTTTTCTAGCTTTGGACTTATTGCCTTGACCGAATATACCTTTGGTTTATTCATAAGTATGTGCCGAAACCTTCATGCTCCTCTTTCATTTTTGTTCTTTTCTACATTCTCTTGCTGCTACTATTAACCGAAACCTATTAAGGTTTCAATTTTGTTCTTCTTTGCTTCGCATCTCTCTTCGTCTCTTCTTTGTGTGTGACTATTTCTTGGTGGGCTATCGAAATTCTCTTGTATTTTGGTAAGTGTTCTTTAGTCGAACTTTACTCAGATTTTTTCAATTGAGGTTCGGCTTATGGTTCACTTAGGTTGAATGGTGTTGTTTTTCTCTATCAGGGAGAGTTGTTTTCTGTTTTAACACTCCCTTCTGTGCGGCTAGGGGTTTAGTCTCGTCTAGCAAGGTGTGGAGCCGATTGCTACCTTGCAAGTGCGTACTTCATCTTTGGTATGTGTTAAAGGTTTGGACGTGTGTATAGGGTTTGCAGATTTCTATTAATCGATTAACTGTATTTGTGAAGGATCGAGAGTTGGGAAGAATACGTGATCAAGGAGGAGCTACACTTGTTGGTGGGTGAGTAGTGATTTGGTTACGATATTATATTCTATTGCAGTGTAGTTTTGGATTATCAAGGTTGTTAGACTGATACAAGTTTGTGATTGATCTTAGGTTCTCAATCTCAAGGGGCTTTTCGACTGCAATCTTTAACAGGTGTGTAACCGTACACCATTCTGTTACTGATCAAAAGCAAAAATGTGTCTATTCACACCACTGCATAACTATGAATCGGCAAAAGCCAAAAAGTTGAAAAGTCGAAACTTCAGCATTTCAGGTCTCACGGGCGTGCGAACGCTTGTGGGGGTAAATCAAGCCACTAATCATAGGCGACAGACTGTAGAGGCCGCCACGAGTGCTCTCGTGGGCTCGGGCCATTATGGGCCTCGTCGGGTCGAGATGAGCCATGCGGGCCTGAAAGTCTCGTGGATCCCACACGAACAAAATTACGGTAAGTGGCAAATAATGAACTGGGCTACGGTGTTTGCATAGCCAGGACCGAAATTGGGCTAAATGGGCCACATAAGCGTGTTGGTCCACTTGGGCCGATTAATGGGCCTTGGGGCCATTTACTCTGTTTTGGCCATAAGGGTTGCATGAGTCGTTCGAGATGACTGTAGACCTTCTAAAGGGTCGTTATCTGCACTAAGACCTTAAAATTAGTTAATGACCGAAATACCCCTAAGGGGTAAAATTACTGTTTAACCCCTATCTGACGAAATGGCCTTTATGACGCTAGTGGTAGGTTATTTGATGTGCGTAGGACATTTTTACGACTGGTTTTGAGTATGACATACGGCATACACGTAATATTTATGACACGACATCTGCATGGGGTTGGTTTTATGATATGGATGAATTACTGTACTGGTGACTATGTCACGTTTACTATTACTGGTGGCTTGCCACACTTGCTGCTACTGGCAGCTACACTGCGTTATTATTATTGGCAGCTTTGCTGCGATATTAGTGTGCTGGTTGGGTAGGTCGATTGATATCCTCGCATGGTATGTTGGTCGGTACGGGTGGTGTGCTAGATGGTTGTGGGATGGGTTGCATTTTACACTATACTGAAACTGTATTGGGCTTAGGCCTACACTGCTACTGTTTAAGGGCTAAGGCCCACACTGTACTAATACTGAATAGGGCTCAAGCCTAGACTGACACTGCATGCATTATTTTCTATAGACTGACATGGGATTACACACTGAGTTTTCGTAAACTCACCCTTTCTTTTAATTGTACAGGTAATCCTCAGCCTTAGATGGTTTAGAGCTACGTGGGACTTGGGGTGGCCACACGATCACGAATGACTTCATTATTTACTCATTTTATATTTGGGTTTATATATATATTTTTCTTCTTGTTTTTGTAATAAGGCCATTTGGGGATTTAACTTTTAATTGGGCTATGATATGGCATTTATCAACTGCTAGAGTAGGAACATTAGGTTTTCAAAATAATAACGTTTTTGGTAAGCAAACCTACAACTTTAATTCTAATAAATACAAACGAATTGAAAACTATACACGTTTTAAACAGCATGAAACTCTAGGCATATACGGGCTTTAAAACTATAAAGGCTGTTACGACAACCGGTTTAACATCATAAGCTTGTCAGGTTTTCGGGTAATTGATGTGGCACGTCAGATTCGGTCGTAACATCTAGGCCAAGTTTGGGGTGTTACATCTTCAAACTTCTTCAATAAGTGGCCGGCCACAATTAGTGGATTTGAGCTAATTTTTGCTTGATTTTTAAGCAATTTAATTGCCATAATAACTTAGGACTGAGACTCGGTCAAATGTAAATCTTCGGACAAATCTCTAATTACTTCAACAATGCAAGGACCTTATGTAATTAAACAAAAAGAAGTAGTTTAAGTGGAAAGCCATGTGTAGCTGAATTTGGGTTGACTTGGTCTTCAATTTGGATGGTTTTTGTAATCCAACAAAGCTATTAGACCTGTTCAAAATGAATCAATAAGTTAAAGGACCAAAGAATAAAATTTGTCCATTTTAAATAATTAATTACAACCCAAATTATTAATAAAATGTTTAAAATGATTTATTAAATATAATTTTATATTTTATTATTTAATTTAATCATGCATGGCCCATTTTATGTCTTAAAAATATAATATGTTCAAATAAGTATAAAATAAGCCATTTTATGCATGAAAACTATATAACAATGCATAAAATCACATTTTAATAATTTTTATATCCTAATTTCATATTTTCACATATTTCATTAATTTACTAAACAATTACTTAGTTTTAACAACAAATATAAGTAAAAAGGTGACAAATTACATAGGAAAAATCCTATATATTTTTCAGTTAACAACCGCATTATTTATCATTCATCCACTAAACTTTTCAATTTGACACTTTGAACTGAATCAATATAAATCTTGTGAATTTCATTATTTAAAACTATACTGGGGAGGGGGTGGAGGTCGTAAAGCCTCAAAATTTAAATTTCATACATACACACGTATAACAAAACATTTATCATCAACATGTTCATCTAAAACATTTATTTCATACCTTTATGGATCTCTACTCATCATAAGCAACATTTATACTCATATACTTGAGTATCACTTTCAACATTATCGAAATTAGTTTGGTTGGAAAGCATCTCTGTCTATTAGTAAACAATTCTCATTAAAGTCGAGAGAAATCACACTATCTCAGGTTATATAATGGCATTTATTTCTAGACTTCACATATGCTACGTCCAGTCTAGGAATCGACTAAACCGTCACTCTGATACTAATAAATGTAACACCCCTAACCCGTATCCATTGCTAGAACAGGGTTATGGAGCACTACCAAAGTCTACAGAATAATTTCATATAATTCATTTCATTTATTGTTCATAACTGAAACTAATCATATTGTCCCTTAAATGGACCCTCGAGGCCCAATTTAAACATTAAAATCAAGTCGGGACTAAATCAAAATCTTAGAGAATTTTTTGCAAAATTTAAAAATTTCTCCTAGGTCCAGGGGTCACATACCTATGTGATCAGGCCGTGTGGCTCACACAGCCAAGGACACACCCGAGTCTTAGACCGTGTAACTCTCTGAATTGTGTCACACGGCCAAGTCACACGGTTGTGTGCTAAGTCGTGTGTAGGTGTAGGGGTCACACGGCCAAGCCATACGGCTGTGTGCCAAGCCGTGTGATCAATTCTGTGCATTCTGTTTTGAAATTTTAAAGATGCAGGGGACACATGGCTAGGTCACATGCCCATGTACTAGGCCATGTGTCACACACGGCTAAGACACATATCCGTGTTTCTACTTGTGTGGACAAAAATACCCTATTTGCCAAGCCACATTTCTCACCCATATTGTCATCCACCTACACCAACACTTTTACACATTTACAAATCATATCCAAGCATTTAAAACAAGTCCAAATCATGTTTTAAACGTGACATAATTTCACATACAACCAATGTATCCTTAGGTACCTCAGATGACGATTTATTAATTTGTTAATCTATCATTCATACTTTCCTATTTATCAAATGCATATATGCATGATCACATTCATTTTTCAAACATGCCATTATAACTATAACTAATTTACCATATATATACCAAGATGGGCCAACGGATAGTGTGAGTAATCACCGCCGATGCTTCCAATCCAATGAGCTTTCGAGTTACTAAAAGACATGGGAAAGTAAAATAGAGTAAGCTTAAAATGCTTAGTAAGTTTGTATAACATGGTAAACAACTTATCATATCTTTATATTCAAAATAAACATGCAAGGCACTATCAACCATTTTGGTTACAAGCCCTAAACACATATTTTCCTCATGTTAGCCAAGTAATCACATATAATAGTCCTTAATCATGGATGAGCAAAGTCATCAAGCACGTTCCACATTCCTATAACAACCAATACATGCATCATCATATCAACTAATGTCATTTCCATGTACTTCAGGTACATATGGGCAATATTCGTTTCTAGTCATAGTATCTCATATAAACATCAAGGAACAAGTATGGGCTCAATAATAACCAAATTCCCATATACATATATTTTCCACATTATGAATTCAAATAACATATACAATTCATATCCCTGTATTTCAAGTACATTTTCATAATAATGTATTTCGAGTTCAGATTATTTCATGTCAGAAGTTTACCCATTAAATCAGTTAAAATATCAATGTCACACGGGAAAAAACACTCAAGGTGTACTAATCTATATTCATGGATGAACATATTTATTAAACAAATTCCATGTTCATATATCATCAACTTGTATTTCCATAAATCATGTATCACCATTTCATGTATTTCAGGCAAACACTTGTAATAATTCATTTCGTGTTCATATTTTCTCTTGTCATAATTTTTTGCCCGTTGAATTTATTTGAAATATCGATGGATATGCAGGTAGTACACTCAAACTGTACAAATCAGAAATATGTCAATTCATAAATAGGGGTACTCATTAGAGTACATAATCAGTAAGCACTCTCTCGAGCCATATATCAAGAATGCTTATAGGAGCCATGTAACAGAAAGCTTATCTGGGCTAAATCAGGAAACTCATAAGAGTTTAAAACATGAAGTTCACAAAGAACTTTTAATCAGGAAGCTCACGAAGAGCCTATCACGAATGCTCACAAAGAGCCATGTAACAGGAGCTCCGGATAGCCATATATCAGTGAGTTCAGGCGAGCCATATCAGGATGCTCCTAAAGAGTTGCATTTGTGTCTACAACATATGCAAGATCACAACTGATTAATAAACAGGATTGTAACAGTCTAGTTTAGACCTTAATCGAAATAGTGGTTTCGGGACCACATATCCGAGTCAAAAAATATTTAAATATTATTTTTCGTGTTTATGATATGTGAATGAGCATGTGTGAAAGTCTCATATGGAAATTTGAATGTTTGTATGCTTAATTTTGAAAAAGGACCTAATTGCGTAAAAGGTAAAAGTAGCCTTCTGTTTGGTAAAGTACCTATTTGATTTGGCTTTCTAAAGCAAGGGTCCTCATATTGCAATTGGACCATTAACATGGTTAATTGACATTTAAGGACAACCATTACTAGTTTTTATTATTATTTCATTAAGGGAAAAATTGGAATTTGGTTATTTAAGTAATAATAAGTAAATAAAACATAAAATTTGGCCATTATGTGTTCATCCACAACCGAGAATACAAATTAAAAGAAAAAAAAGAGTTATCTAGGGTTCGGTGATACTAAAGCTCAATTGAAGGTTTATTTTTGTTCCGTTTTCGATAATTTCTACGTTTTTGTGATCGTTGCTTTGTGTTTTACTAAGCCCATGCCTCAATTTATAATTTTGATGATGAGTTTGAAATGTTCCATGGATAAATTCACAAGCTTTATGTTGTTATATGATGAAATATGAAAGTTTGATGTTGGGTTTATATGTTTTGTCTTTGGCTTTTTGATGATTTTGAGTAAAATGGGCTAAATTGTGAAATTTGTAAATTGAGGGACTAAAATGTTAAATAAATGAAATGTGTGGACTTGACTAAGAGCTATGAGCATAAGTATATGTAAATTATGTGTATTTTGTGATTTTGTGAATTAGGGACTAAAGTGTTAAAATGTAAAAAAGTGAGGGCTAGTTTGTAAATTGCCCTAAATATGTATCTATGGATTGTTTTGAATGAATTTATGATTGAATAAGTTAAATTTGAATTTATATAGATTAAGAATTAAAGAAAACGGAGTTAGATCGGGGAAAGTCGAAAGTTGTCGAGTAACCGATTTCATTCATCCGAATCCATAAAAGGTAAGTCAATGTACAATAAATATGTTTGAATTGAATTATTATTGTTCATATGATATTTAATTGTGATGGATGAATAGTCAAGCTCAATATTTGCTATTTGAGAAAGTATCGACAAAGTTCTGACGTATGAAAAGCGCCGTACGAACCCTAAGAATAATTAGGATACATATGTCATGACATAGGATTCCATTATCTGATTTCGTGTAAGACCACGTCTGGGAAGCTGGCATCGACTTCTGTTTTATGTGTAAGGCTATGTCTGAGACATCGGCATCGTATCTGATTTCATGTAAGACCTTGCCTGGGACAATGGCATCAATGTTTGATTACATGTAAGACCACGTCTGGGACATTGGCATTGTATATGTTCTTTGAGCTATCCGAGTATCCTTACACTTCCAAACGGTTCAACGGGCATTCTAAGAAAATGAGTGAATAAGTGAATATGTATCCGATTCAGGTACGTTCTAATTGAGTACTATACTTGAGTATGAAAAGTAAGTATATGTGCAAATGATGATCTATGATCCAAGTATATGAATATGAGGTTTGTGTTGGTACTTGGCTCCAAAGTATAAGTAACTTGATGATGTTTATATGTTTTAAATGATAAGTTTATTTTTATATGGCTTACTAAGCTTTTGAAAGCTTACTTATGTGTGTTTGCATTGTTTTATAGATATCGAAGCTACTGTGAGCTCAAGGATCGTTGAGGATCGTCACCACACTATCGAACCTTATTTTGGTACTTTTGAAAATGTATATATTAAATTATGGCATGTATAGGCTAGAAGTGTTTAGAATACGTTTTATGATGTATATATTTAGCCATGTGATATGGCTTGGTGTGGATGTGATTATGATATGGTTTTGGTATATGAATTATGAGGTAATATGACATATTTGGTGTGTTTATGTATGAATATATGAAATGGTAAGTTTTTGGTATGTGTTAGCTACAGTAATTGATAAGTTTTGATCATGAAATTGAAACATATGTTTGGTATGATTTTATTTTAGATTTGTTATTATTTGGTTGATGAATTGAGATGGAAATTTGGTTGGCAATGATATGTCATGAATGGCTTATGTTTTGGTTGTGAATTGGTCATAAAATGTTGTGCAAATATGCTTGGTTTGGTGCTTGTAGGTTTGACTAAATTAGGGTGGCAAGTTGGCTATTCAAATGGCCTATTTTTGTCCACACGGGCGTGTGTCTCAGCCATGTTCGACACACGGCTATGTTGCACGGCCTTGTGTTCCCTAAGGTACCCTACAATTGTAAGTCAGGCTCGACCACGGCCAAAGCACACAGGCGTGTCTTGTGGCTATGTGAGCAAGTCAATATGTATGCCCTGTTTTGACACGGCCTAGACACACGGGTGCGTCTAATGCCGTGTAAGGCACAGGGCCTGTTCACACGGGCGTGTGATTTGTACTTCTTTGAAAATGATTAAGTTTTGGAAAAAAATTTGTCTGTGTCCGGCTTAGTCCCGACTCCTTTCTAATGCATGTTAAGGTCTTGATGACCTATAAAAGGGACTCTATATTGATATTTGATCTCTGATGCTTTGATGCTTATGAAATGTATGTTAATTATTCTGATTTTGTCCCATTTCCACTCAGGTATCATAATCGGCTGAAGTAATCCAGAAGGTACTTAATGTTTGGCTTTTACTTGCTGACAAACTAAACATTTCTAAACAAAGTAAAAAATGTCTCGTTTCATACCATGCCACCAGTAAAACTTTTTCAGATCATTATACATTTTCGTACTACCCGGGTGAATAGATAACCTACTGTTGTGAGCTTCATTCAAAATCATATAAATCAACTCTGAATTTCTTGAAACACATATTTGATTTCTGAACCTCAAACAACCCTAAGCATCAACTCCGAACTCTGAATCTACATTTGAATCACATTGAGCTCGTTTTGCTATCAAATCATCATCAACTTTCTGAGCATCACAAATTTGTTGAACAAATAATGGTCTTGCTTTTAATTCAGCTATTATCGAACCATCATTAGATACAACCATATGTGCATTCATTGCACACAAAGAAAACATTTATTTTCAACTTAAAGCATCAGCAACAACATTAGCCTTTCTCAGGTGATAGTCAATCACAAGCTCGTAGTCTTTTAGTAACTCTAACCATCAGCGTTGTCTCAAATTCAAATCTTTCTGAGACATCAAGTATTTCAGGATTTTATGATCAGAATTAACATGACATTTCTAACCGAACAGATAGTGACACCATATCTTCAATGCAAACACAATAGTTGCTAATTCTAGGTCATGCGTCGAATAATTCTTTACATGTGGCTTTAACTATCTTGAGGCTTAAGCTATAACTTTGCCTTCCTACCTCAAAACACAGCCTAAATCATTTAAAGATGCATCACTATAAATAAAAAAATCTTTCCACGATTATGGCTGGACTAACACTAGAGCTTCGATCAAAAGCACTTTCAACTGATCAAAACTTTTCTGACACTTTTTTGACCACTCAAACTTAACATCTTTCTGAAGTAACTTCGTCATCGGGGTTACAATCATAAAGAAACCTTTCACAAATCATCTATAATAACTGGCAAGTCCCAGAAAACTTTTAACTTTGAAAACATTACTCGGAGGTTTCCAATCAAGTATAGCTAAAATTTTACTCGGATCAACCCAAATACCTGATGCGATACAACATGGCCTAGAAAACTGACTTCGCTTAACCAGAATTCACATTTACTGAACTTTGCATACAACTGTCTATCTCGAAAAGTCTGTAACATATGTCTCAGATGTTCAGCATGTTTAGTTTCATCTCGGGACTAAATCAAACTGTCATCTATGAACACAACCATAAAACGATCCAAATACTGTCTAAAGATCTGATTCATCAAATCCATGAAAACATCAAGTGCATTAGTAAGTCCGAAAAGCATAACCAAAAACTCATAGTGTCCGTACCTTGTTCGGAAAGCAGTCTTTGGCACATCAGAGTCTTTAACTCACAACTGATAGTAGTCTGATCTCAAATCTATTTTTGAAAACACTGTAGCCCCTTTCAATTGATCTAACAAATCATCAATCTGTGGCAACGAATATTTATTCTTTATAGTCACCTTATTGAGCTGTCTATAATCAATGCACATTCTTAGAGTTTTGTCTTTCTTTTTCACAAATAAAACTGGTGCACCCTAGGGAGAGAAACTCGGTAGAGCGAAACCTCTATCTGTAAATTCTTGCAACTGAGGTTTTAATTCTTTTAATTCAGTAGGTGCCATTCTGTACGAAGCTATCGATATCGGAGTTGTCCCCAGCACTAAGTCAATACCAAACTCTACTTTTCGAATAGGTGGCAAACCCGACAATTCTTTTGGAAACACATCCGGATACTCGCACACAATAGGTACTGATTCAATCTTTCTTTCGACCACTTTACTGTCAAGTACATAGGCAAAATAAGCTTCGCAACCTTTTATCACATATTTCTGAGCTAACATCGAAGATATCACTGCTGGTAGACCATTCAAATCATTAGATTCAATCCGAATAATCTCGTCATTCTGGCACCGTAAATCAATAGTCTTCCTTTTGCAGTTTACAATAGCATCATGCAAAGTCAACTAGTCCATACCCAAAATTATGTCAAGCTCATCAAATGGCAACAACATTAAATCAGCCGGGAAGCACAAATCTCGAATCATCAAGGGACAATTCTTACACACTTTGTCAACCATAACACACCAACCTAGGGGTTCGATACTCTAATCACAAACTCAGTAGACTTAACAGGCAGAGTCTTACTGAATACTAAAGTCTCACACACATAAGAATGGGTCGAACTAGGATCAATCAATGCAATTATATTAGTATCATAGAGAGTGAATGTACCAGTAATAACATCTGGGGATGAAGCCTTCTCACGTGCGCAAATAGCATAGGCTCTGGCAGGTGCACAGGCCTCAGGTCTAACTGTTGTATCTTTAGTCCCTCTCTGACTGCTACTTACATTACCCATGTTTTTGGGTGGTCTACCTTGTGCTGCAGTATTACCCAATCTCGTATTTTGCACTGGATTTTCTTTAGCTAACTCTGGACATTCGCGAATATAATGATCCATCGATCCACATTTAAAACAGGCCCAATCATGCAATCTGCAACTGTCGGGATGTCGTTTACCGCAATGTTTACACTTTATTTGATTTGATCTGACATTACCCACACTAGCTACTGAAGTAGCTCTCAAGCTCATAGGTGGTCTATTATGATCCCGTCGAGAATAACCCGAAGTAGCCTTAGAACGGCTAAAATCATCTCGGAACTTCTTTGATGCCAACTGGAATGACTTACTAAATAGTCTCTTACGTAAATCTCTAGCTTCAAAATCAGTTTTTCTTTTCTCCTTCCCGAGCTCTTCAGATTTGCAAGCTCGCTCAACCAGTACTACGAACTCTTTTATCTCAAATATGCCAACTAACAATTTAATGTCTTTGTTCGGTCCATCTTCAAATCTTTTACACATTATAGATTCGGTCGAAACACACTCTCGGCCATACTGACTGAGTCTCACAAATTTTCGCTTATATTCAGTCACTGTCATCCGACCCTATTTCAACTCCAGAAATTTTTTGCACTTCTGGTCGATAAATCTCTAGCTGATATATTTCTTATGGAACTTAGTCTGAAAGAATTCCCAAGTCACTCACTCTTTAGGAACCACTGATACTAGTGTACTCCACCAATGATATGCGGTGCCTTGTAACAGAGATATAGCACATTTCAAACATCCATCCGGGGCACAGGACAGCTCATCAAACACACAAATAGTATTATCAAGCCAGAATTCAACTCGCTCAGCATCATCATCATCAGTAGCTTTGAACTCTTCGACCCCGTGTTTTCTAATTTTATCAATAGGTGGCTTATGCAATCTTAACAGGTCACTTACTTGTGGTATAGTAGGTATCGAAGATGGATTAGTCAGGGGTGGAGGTTATTGTGTAGCCGAGTTAGTCTGGATATACTGAGTAAACCAGTCATTCATCATTTGATAAAAGGTTTGTTTAGTTTCTCCCTCTTGGTTACTCGATGTTGATTGAGAATCAACTGGTGCTGTCCCTTGCACAGGAGCAGGAGCTACACTCTCGACATCATCAGGTACAGCTCTGTCGGGATCCATTTACTATATGAAAACACATTTTCAAATGTCAGAAGTTATCACACTATCGCAGTATATAATATGGCATGTATAGCTAGACTCACACGCGCTACGTTAGTCCTAGAATCGACTAAACTGTAGCTCTAATACCAATAAAATGTAACACCCCTAACCCGTATCTGTCATCGGATTAGGGTTTGAGGCATTATCGATCATACCACAGTTCACATAGATATTTATTACATTTCACCTTCTTAAAATTTATTCACATCAATGCTTGTAAGTTAATCAAATACCGAATCTTTAAAATTATATCGTTCATAACATAGTATAATTAAAACATTCTCCAACATATATCCAAACCAATTATATATATAGAACATATAACAAATCAACAACTTTATTAATTGAATATCACACCTAATTTTTTTTATATAAGTCTTGCGCGTGTTCAAATTACACATTAAACAAAACAAGTTTCAATACTAAGCTATTCATTCGTTTATACGGCATGAATACATTAGTCAATATGAATTTTCATATTTCATACATTAATACAAGTTAATGCATCCACTCGAATCTATATGTATATATAAAGGCACTTAATCACATTCGAATAAAGCTTTATAGCAAGTCACATTTACGGCTTACTAAACAACCAACACATAAGAGGAGCAAACATATTTCACCCTATTAACTAATCCTTTATTCGGTTGTTAAACATAACCTCAACCGATCACACCATTATCAAGTCATAGGCTTATTAATTGAACCACACACCAAGGCCGAATTGCTACCACTTATATTTAGCACATATAATAATCAATTAATTCACTAGCAACTTGACCTTTAAATACCAAACCACAAACAACATGCCATAAGCATATGTACATATATTTTACCTATCACCAGCCGATTATAAAGGTACATCATTTGATGTCTCCAAACCAATTCACAAGTCAAATTACATATCTTAAATAAGTCAATATGACAATCAAAATCACATGTACTTAATCGAACCATACTCATGTATATCCAAAGTCATCAACCACTTCAAGCACATAATACCTCCCACAAATACTATGCATTCATAGTACATAACATTATAATCAAGATGTACATAAACCATAAGCAACATAACCAAATTCAAACATAAAAGTTAAGCCATTTTCGCATGGCTTAGATTACACATCACCAAAAATCTAACATTTCAAAACATAATACAACCTATACATGCCATAGATTCGAAAATTCACTTAATGAGATACCGAAGACAGTCGATAGTGTGATAGACTTTGTTGACGATCCTCGAGCTCGTAACTTGACTCCAAAATCTATAAAACAGAGGCAAACACAAACACATACAGTAACTAACATAGCTTAATAAGTCGTAAGCAAATAAACAACCCAATGATATAATCAACTCAATTAAACTAAACCAAATTATTTTATCGTTACCAGATTTAGTCTCAAACTTACAAATTTCATAAATAATACATTTTCATACACAAATGCTACCCTGGCCGAATGCTCATATAATTAAAATAACAAATTACCATTCAACTTCCAAAGCCAAAATGTCATTATATAACCAAATATACATACACTCATATACACAAGCTCAAGAACTCATATACACAAGCTCAAGAATCATAATATAACATCATGTACATATACTAACTATGTGGCCGAATATACATGGTCATATATACGCATATTCAAGAATCAATTCCATAATATTCATATCATTTATTTACAAAGCCAAATACACTTACCATGTTCACATAAATTCTTCCTTTCCTTCATACAAGACTTACAACAAATATCAAGTAACTTACTTACCTTATTTCGAGTAGGAAATAAACTAATTCATACCTGATCATTTTAGCTCAATTTACACATTCGATCATACTTATCGTTGCCCGATGAACCATTCAAAATTGGATAGGACACTCAGATAATCACACATATCGTACAATGCCAACATCCCAGATGTGCTCTTACATGTAATCACAAATCGATGCCACCGTCCCAAACAGGGTCTTACTCGCACACATATATTAGAATCACATATCGATGTCGTGGTCTTACTCGCACATCACATATCGGAATCCTATGTCCTGACATATGTATCCTAAGTATTCCTAAGGTTTATACGGGGCTTTCAGACATCGTAACTCAGTTGAAACAAATTCGTAAACATAGTTGCCAAGGTTAATAACATTCGTCTATTATGTATATATTCACATGTATTCCATTTCAACATATATAGCTCGCATGTAACACCCCTAACCCATATCCATTGTTGAATTGGGGTTACGAGGTATTACTAGTCAAGTTCGATATTCAAAGAATCACAAGAATATACTTAAATAAATTTTTAAGCCATTTATTAAAAGTAAGAATAGTCAATTTATTCATTAACATCAAATAACCAATTGTAACATGGATTCAACTTATAGATTATACAAAATATACAATCAGCGTTATACCTTCATTACAATCTGAAATTTAATTCATAAGTAGAACTCATAAAATCAAGTACACCAAAACATTCCAATTTCACCACATCATATTCAGCTCATTACAATAGTACATTTTTCGTCAACTTACTATAAATTCTTCTCCTGTAAATAACATGCATGTAATTTATTAATACATAACTTGTTATGACACAATATACATTCCCTATCAATGCATATTCAAAACATATATTAAATCATCATCATATTTATATATATATATACCTTAAGAAAAATACATATTAGGTCAATTTCTCATATGCATAAATATTTATAAAAGTATTTGTCGAATCACAAGTTAGGCAAAACCAACTCACATACTTTTATCTTATGAACTAATTTATAATACACTACTATATAATTTCCAGACCAACTCATATTACAAATTATGCATCACCAGAATAAGACATTAACCATAATTAGGCATACAATTAAAACTTGAGTACATTATGCCATGTAACAATCATATTTTTTTACAAGCTTATATTATGTCCAAGCATAGCTAACAACCTATATTACCGAATTACACATTATACATTATTTAAATAATACTACCATATTTGCATATACCTTTTTCTATGTATACCTTAACAAAAACAACCATGTATTCATCCAAATCATTAACCATTTTCAAATCATAAAACCACCTATCACAACCATCATTCCATTATAACACTTAACATCATAGCTAAAATAAATTTAAGCCACAACCAAGCATAACCGAACTCAACATAAAAGATTAGCCATTTTCGCATGGCTTAGATTATACAAACCAAACTTCTACTTTTCAAATCACATTCCAGCCTATACATACCATAATTCAAGTTTAACTTACAAAGATACCAAAATAGCTGATAGTGTGATGAACTTGCTGACAGTCCCCCGAGCTCATAGCTTGACTCCAAATCTATAAAATAGAGTAAACATAGATACACAGAGTAAATTATCTTAACTTAGTAAGCCACAAGCAAATAAACAACTCAATAATATATTTGACCTGTTTTACTAAACCGAATTATATTGTCATGACCAATGCTTAACCTTAAACCTACATATGAGATACAATAATAAATTTCCATATACCATTTTTACCTTGGCCTAATACTCACATAAACTAATTAACCAAATATCATTCAACTTTCAGGTCAAAAATATCACTAAATAATCAAGCATACTTATACCATTTAAATAAGTTCAAGAATCATGATATGACATTATACACACATACTTCTTATTTGGCCGAATACTCATATAGTCACTTTAACATGTTAATAATCAACTTCTAAAGGCAAATAGACATATTAAAATTTAGTACATATTCACTCAAGTGCATAATCTCAAGTGTCGAAATAATATTTCATATATTTATATTAATTATATAACCGAAAATACCTCATCATATATACACATATATAAGGGTTATTCATGACATACTAAGTACTCATTCATAAAGCCAAATACACATACCACATACACATATTTTCTTTATTTGCATCTTACAAGATTTATAACAAATAGCAAAGGTGTTTACTTAACTTACCTCAAGTAAGTAACATATTAGTCCATACCTGGCATACAGCTCGTTTTACACATTCAAACTCAATTTACCTTTTCCCGATGAACCATTTGAAATTAGATATGACACTTGGATAATCACACAAACGTGCAATGCCAACGTCCCAGACGTGGTCTTACATGTAATCACATATCGATGTCTCTGTCCCAGATAGGGTCTTACTCATAAAAACATATCGGAATCACATATCGATGCCATGGTCTTACTCGCACACATCTATCAGAATCCTATGTCATGGCATATGTATCCTAACTATTCCTAAGGTTCATACGGGGCTTTCAGACGTCATAACTCGGTCGAAATAAATTCAGTAATGTAGTAGCCAAGTCTTTTCATATTCGGCCATAGCATATATAAATTCATACATTTCATAATAGCACATATAACTAGCATTTAACTATAATTAAACACGTCTATTTGCTTATAAACTTACCTCGGATGATACAAAATAGAACAGGGCAGCTAGTCGACAATTTTCGCTTCCCCCGATCCAAATTCAATTTCTTTGGTTCTTGATCTAAACATATTCAAATTAAGCTCATTCAAACATATTTTCATTCAATTTAGTCCAAAAACACATAAATGGGCAAATTACCATTTTACCCCTAACATTTACACTTTTTACAATTTAGTCACTATTGCACAAAATACAAAATACACTAAATTTCAGCATACCCATATTGAGCTGAATTTTACCCACTCTTAAAAAAATCCATATATTTAATTTATTTCACATTTTAGTCCCTCAAATTATTATTTTTGCAATTTAGTCCTAATAACTCAAAATCATCAAAAACTCCAATACAAAATATGTTAATCTAAAACATATCTTTCATATTTCATCATCAAACAACAAAAATACAAGCTCTCAACAATGACATAACTCAAAAAATTCACCAAAATAAAAAATTCAAGCATGGGTTTTGTAGTACATGAAGCAACGATCTCAAAAAAGTAAAAATTATCAAAAGCTGAATAAAAAACGAACCTTGATTGATCTTGAAAGGATGATCGAACCTAGTTCTTTTCTTTTTTTTCTTTCTTATTTCTTATTTCAGTGGTGAATAAAAAATATAACATGTATTTTACTTATGTTTTATGATGATATATATATTAACATTTTAATTAATTACTAATATAACCTTTATAATTAAATAACTTAAACACAGTATTCAAGGGTACAACCAGCCATTACCTAATCAAATGGTCTATTTACAACTTTAAGACTTAAAATTTAAAAGCCAATAGCAACTCAGTACTTTATACAACTAACCACCAAATTTTTATTTTACGCGATTAAGTCCTTTTATTTAATCGGGTACCTAAACAAAAAAATTAAATCACGAAAATTTCACAGATATAAATTCACACAAAATAAACACAGAAAATAATTTTTAAATATTTTTCTGACTCAAATTTTTGGTCTGAAAACCACGTTCCGATTAGGGTCTAAATCGGGCTGTTACAACTCTCCTCCTTAGGGATTTTCGTCCTCGAAAATCTTACCAGCGAATAGGTTCAGATAGTGATATATTATTGTATCTTCTGGCTCCCACGTTGCTTCCTCAACCCCGTGTTTACACCATAGTAATTTAACTAACAAAATCTTCTTATTTTGTAACTCTTTAATCTCGTGAGCCAGAATACGGATCGGTTCTTCCTCATATGTCATATCGGGCTTAATCTCAATCTCAGTTGGACTAATCACATGTGAAGGGTCAAATCGATATCTACGAAGAATCGAAACATGGAATACATTGTGGATCTTTTCTAACTCAGGTGGCAACCATAGTTTGTAAGCAACTGGCTCGATACGCTTTATAATCTCATACGGCCCAATAAATCTCGGACTCAATTTGCCTTTACGACCAAATCTGAGTATTTTTTACCACAGTGAGACTTTCAAGAAGGCTTTATCTCTGATCTGAAACTCTATATCTTTATGTTTCAAGCCCGCATATGATTTTTGACGATCTGATGCTGCTTTTAGACTTTCACGGATCACTTTCACTTTCTACTCAATTTCTCTGATCAAGTCAACCTCGTGTATCTTATTTTCACTGAGCTTAGTCTAGTACAATGGTGTACGACATTTACGACCGTACAAAGCCTCATAAGGTGCCATTTTGATACTCGATTGAAAGTTGTTATTATACGCAAATTCAATCAGAGGTAAGTATCGTTCCCACGTACCTTCGAACTCGAGAATGAAACATCTGAAAATATCCTCAAGTATCTGAATGATTCGCTCAAACTGGCCATCTATTTGCGGATGTAAAGCAATATTGAAATGTAATTTCGTACCTAATGCATCTTGCAATTTCTTCCAAAACCACGATGTAAACCTCGGATCTCTATCCGAAACAATAGATATAGGTACACATGTAATCTCACAATCTGAGAAACATACAATTCAGCCAGCTTATCCAGCGAGTAGTCTGTACGTATCAGAACAAAATGAGCCAATTTAGTCAATCTATCCATAATAACCCAGATTGCATCTTTCTTGCTCGGTGTTAACGGTAAACCAGATACAAAATCCATAGTAACTCTGTCCTATTTCCATTCAGGTATCATGATCGGCTGAAGCAATCCAGAAGGTACCTGATGCTCGGCTTTTACTTGTTGACAAATTAAGCATTTTGAAACAAATTTAGAAATGTCTCATTTCATATCATGCCACTAATAAAGCTGTTTCAGATCATTATACATCTTCGTACTACCTTGGTGAACAGATAACCGACTGCTGTGAGCTTCATTCAAAATCATCTGAATCAACTCTGAGTTCCTCGAGATGCATATTCGGTTCCTGAATCTCAAACAATCATCAGCATCAACTCGAAACTCTGAATCAACATTTGAATCACATTGAGCTCGTTTTGTTATCAACTCGTTATCAATCTTCTGGGCATCACAAATTTGTCAAACAAATAACGGTCTTTCTTTCAATTTAGCTATTATCGAGCCGTCATCAGACATAGCCATATGTGCATTCATTGCATGCAAAGCAAACAGTGATTTTCAGCTTAAAGCATCAGCAGCAACACTAGCCTTTCCCAGGTGATAGTCAATCACAAGCTCGTAGTCCTTTAGCAATTCTAACCATCGACGTTGTCTCAAATTTAGTTCTTTCTGAGTCATCAAATATTTCAAACTTTTGTGATCAGAATAAACATCACATTTCTCACCGAACAGATAATGGCGCCATATCTTCAATGTAAATACAATAGCTTCCAATTCCAAATCGTGTGTCGGGTAGTTCCTTTCATGTGGCTTCAACTATCTTGAGGTATAAGCTATAACTTTGCCTTCCTGCATTAAAAAACAGCCTAAACCATTTAAAGATGTGTCACTAAAGATAACAAATTCTTTACCCGATTCTGGCTGAACTAGCACTAGAGCTTCGGTCAAAAGGGCTTCCAACTGATCAAAGCTTTTCTGGCACTTCTCTGACCACTCAAACTTAACATCTTTCTGCAATAGCTTCATCATCGGAGCTGTAATCATTGAGAAACCTTTCGCGAACAATTTATAATAACCAGCAAGTCCTAGAAAACTTTAAACTTCAGAAACATTCCTCAGAGGTTTCCACTTGAGTATATCTAAAATTTTGCTCGGATCAACTCGAATACCCGATGCTAATACCACATGACCCAAAAACTGACTTCACTTAACCAGAACTCATATTTACTGAATTTCGCATACAACTGCTTATCTCGCAAAGTCTATAACACAAGTCTCAAATGTTCGGCATGTTCAGCTTCATCACGAGAGTAGATCAAAATGTCATCTATAAACACAACCACAAACCGGTCCAGATACGGTCTGAAGATCCGATTCATCAAATCCAGGAAAACAATAGGTGCATTAGTGAGTCCGAATGGCATAACTAAAAACTCATAGTGTCCACACCTCATTTGAAAAATAGTCTTTGGCACGTCGGAATCTTTAACTCGCAACTGATAGTAGCCTGATCTCAAATCTATCTTCGAAAAAACTGTAGCCCCTTTTAGTTGATCAAACAGATCATCAATTCGTGGTAACGGATACTTATTCTTTATAGTCACCATATTGAACTGTCTATAATCAATGCATATTCTCATAGTTCCATCTTTCTTTTTCACAAATAGTATTGGTGCACCCCAAGGAGAGAAACTCGGTCGTGTGAAACCTCTATCTGTCAACTCTTGCAATTGAGCTTTCAATTCTTTTAATTTTGTAGGTGCCATTCTGTACGGAGCTATGGATATCGGAGTCATCCCAGGCATTAATTCAATACCAAACTCTACCTCCCGAATAGGTGGCAAATTTGATAATTCTTCAGGGAACACATCTGGATACTCACATACAATAGGTACTGATTCAATGTTTCTTTCGACCACTTTACTGTCAAGCACACATGCAAAGTAAGCTTCGCAACCTTTTCTCACATATTTCTAAGCTAACATCGAAGAAATCATTACTAGTAACCTATTCAGATCATTAGATTCAATCTGAATAACCTCATCATTCTGGCTCCGTAGGTCAATGGTCTTTCTCTTGCAGTTTACTACAGCATCATGCAAAGTTAACCAATCCATACCCAGAATTATGTCAAACTCATCAAATGGAAACAACAACAAATCATTCGGAAAGCACAAATCTCGAATCATCAAAGGACAATTCTTACACACTCTATCAACCATAACACATCGACCCAAGGGATTTGACACTTTAATCACAAACTCATTAGACTCAACAGGTAGAGTCTTGCTGACTACTAATGTCTCACACACATAAGAATGAGTAGAACCAGGATCAATCAATGCAATTACATTAGTATCATAAAGAGTGAATGTACTAGTAATGACATCTAGGGATAAAGCCTCCTCTCATGCACGAATAACATAGGCTTTGGCAGGTGCACGAGCCTCAGATATGGCTGCTGTATCTTTAGTCCCTCTCCGACTGCCATTAATATTACCCGCATTTCTAGGTGATCTACCTCGAGCTTCAGTATTACCCGATCTCGTGTTCTGCATTGGATTTTTTTTAACTAACCCTGGGCAATATTGAATATAATGATCTGTTGATCCGCATTTAAAACAGGCCTGATCATTCAATCTACAACTACCAGGCCGTTGTTTACCATATTGTTTACACTTGGGTTGATTTGATCTGACATTACCCACACTTGCTACTAAAGAAGCTCTCGAGCTCACTAGTGGTCTATTCTGATCTCGTCTAGAATAACCTGAAGTGGCTTTAGAATGGCTGAAATCATCTCAGAACTTCTTTGATGCCGATTGGAATGATTTACCAAATTTTTTTATCTCTTTGACCAGTTTAGGGGAGCTTCTGTTTTTTCGAAGATTGACCTGCATTCAGGGTATCACCAATTGAGGGTTAAGGAGGTGGATGTTCATAAGACAGCTTTCAAAACTCGTTATGGGCACTACGAGTTCCTGGTGATGCTATTCGGGCTGACAAACGCACCGGTCGATTTTATGGATCTCATGAATCGAGTCTTTCATCCCTACGTGGATCGCTTCGTGGTAGTTTTTATAGATGACATTTTGGTGTACTCAAGAGATGAGAATGAGCATGATGCACACTTAAGGATTGTGTTGCAGACTTTGAGGGAGAAGCAGTTGTATGCCAAATTCAGTAAGTGCAAATTTTGGCTAAGGGAGGTAACTTTTCTAGGACATGTGGTGTCAGTTGAGGGGACTAAGGTGGATCCCCGGAAAATTGAAGTGGTGTTAAATTGGAAAACACCTAAGTCAGTGTCAAAAATCTGAAGTTTTTTGGACTTGGCAGGGTATTATAGGCTATTTGTTGAGGGCTTTTCAGTAATTGCTGCACCTTTAACTAAGTTGTTGAGGAAGGGGGTACGGTTTGTTAGCAGCAAGAGAGTTTTGGAAAACTTAAGAAAGTTTTAACTAAGGCCACTGTGTTGATTCAGCCAGTGCCTGGGAAGGAGTTTACGATTTATAGTGACGCGTCGCATGTGGGCTTGGGATGTGTATTGATGCAAGAAGGAAACGTGGTTGCGTATGCATCACAATAACTTAAGACTCACGAGGTGAATTACCTAACCCATGATTTGGAGCTAGCTGCGGTGGTTTCGCACTAAAAATATGGAGGCATTATTTATACGGGGAGAAGTGCAAAATTTATTCAGACCATAAGAGTTTGAAATACCTCCTTACCCAAAAGGAGCTTAACCTTAGGCAGCGTAGCTGGGTGGAATTTTTGAAGGATTATGATTGTACGATTGAATACCACCCTGGCAAAGTGAATGTGGTAGCCGACACATTGAGTCGTAGGGTTAAGTCAGACTTGAGGGCTATGCTCACCCGTTTAAGTTTGTTGGATGATGGTAGCTTGTTAACTGAGCTTCAAGTAAAATCGGTGTGGGTCGAGCAGATAAGGAGTAATGAACTAGTGGATGAGGTCTTAGGTGCTCTTTTGAGATAAGTGGAGAGTGAGGAGACATCGGACTTTGGGATAAATAGTGAAGGAGTATTGTGTTTCCATGGAAGGATGTGTATACCAAAGAACGATGATCTAAGGCAGTCCATTTTGGGGGAAGCACATAGCGGCCTCTACGCGATGGATCTTAGCGGAAACAAGATGTATCGGAACTTGCGAGAGCTTTATTGGTGGCCTGGACTTAAGTGTGAGGTTATAAAGTTCGTAGGAAAATGCTTGGTTTGTCAAAAGGTGAAGGCAGAACATCAATTGCCTTCAGGATTGCTTCAGCCAGCAAAGATTCCACTCTGGAAGTGGGAAAGGATCACTATGGACTTTGTTAGTGCACTACCCTTGACACCTACTAAGAAAGACTCGATATGGGTTAGAGTGGATCAGTTAACCAAGTCTGCCCATTTTGTACCGGTTCACACCAATTACTCGTTACAAAAGCTAGCTAGGTTGTATGTGGCGGACATTGTAAGATTGTATAGAGTGCCAGTGTCCATAATATCTTATAGGAATCCACGTTTCACTTTACGATTTTGGAAGAAGCTGCATGAGGCGTTGGGTACTAAGTTGAACTTCAGTATGGCATTCCACCCTCAAACTGATGGACAGTCAGAAAGGGTGATCCAAGTATTGGAAGATATGTTGAGAGGATGTGTGATTGAGTTCCGAGGTAGCTGGGAGGACTTTTTTCCATTAGTCGAATTTGTATACGATAATAGCTATCAAGCAAGCATTGGGATGGCTCCATATGAAGCACTGCATGGGCGAAGGTGTCGAACTCCAACATGTTGGACGGAGTTGGGTGAACGAAGAGTTTTGGGCCCTGAGTTAGTAGAAGATACTGAGAATAAGGTGAAGTTAATTTGGGATCGGTTGAAGGAGGCCTCGGATAGGCAGAAGTCGTACGCTGAGCTTAAACGACGAGAGATAGAGTATGCAGTGGGGGACTTAGTTTTTCTTAAGGTCTTTCCTTGGAAGAAGGTATTAAGGTTTGGACAGAAGGGGAAGCTAAGCCCAAGGTTTATTGGGCCATATCGGGTTGTAAGGCGGATTGGGCCAGTCACTTATCAGCTGGAATTACCTTCTGAACTAAGCCAGATCCACGACGTGTTTCATGTTTCCATGCTGAGACGGTATCACTCAAATCCTTCACATGTCGTGGCGGTTGAGGAAATCGAGGTCAGGCCAGACCTAACTTTCGAGGAAGATCCCATACAAATAATTGGTCATGATGTTAAGGTACTGAAAAGGAAATCTATTCCATTAGTCAAAGTGTTTTGGCGTAATCACAAGGCTGTGGAGGCTACTTGGGAACTTGAGGAGGCAATGCGACGTTTGAATCAGGTAAAATTTTGAGGACGAAATTTCTTTTAGGGGGTAGAGTTGTAACGCCCCAAAAATATAGAAATGCAAAAATCCAGAAATGTATACAAAGATCCTACAAATCCATCCTCTACACTCCACCCCGTCCAGCCCTACACTTTATGTGGGGATAAAATCGACCTACCCATCCCTACACTCTAGAATATAGTACCAGTTGCGGCACTAACAATATTTACAGCAGAGCTGCCAGTAATAGGCTCATAGCCTTTCAGTACACTTCCTTCAATAACATATGTCCCACCCCATGCAATGTAACATAATATAAATGTACAGATATAAGTAAGATGGCATGCTCAAACATTCATATATCACATAGGGGTATTTCTGTCATTTACCTCATAGGGGTATAACAGTCATAACATAAATTAGGGTCTAGGTGTACTTACTGACCCATCAGTAGGTCCACAGTTGTATCATGCGACCCGTGCAACCTTAACAATTAAACAGTAAAAATGGGCCCAATCCCATAATACAGCCCATGTGGGCCCACACACTCGTGTCACCCAATAAGCCCAAATAATACAGTCGGCCCAATAATCTCCACACATCTGTGCGATTTACCGTGTGGATGGCCCATTTTGACCCAACGTGGCCCAAAAAGACCTAAGCCTAGGAAATCACTCGTGGTGGTCTCCACAATCACATGCTCGCGCTTTTGTGTTTAGATGACCACAGAAGCGAGCGCATGCCCGTGTGGCATCGATGATTCCAATTTTTTGGCTTTTGTCGATTCACAATAGAAGTAGTGTGATTACACACCTTTCGGAGAGAAAAATACCAATCACCATTCGCCCCAACCTAGATCCAAGTACGATCCAATGTTAGTTTTTAAATCGTTAGGGTTAACACCCCCTTAATAACACTTAAAACTTCAATCATACCATTCACTTACCTTAATTAAGTAAGCAGGGTTTACTCCTCCCTTAAGCTAGCGATCAAGCACTCCTTGCCAAAGATCTACACTACCAAAGTATTCCATTAATGATTATTCATATTCACACATGGCTTGAATCAAAACAGACTTGTAGAAGCAAGACTAGATCAAAAACAGGAAATAAGACATTCGGCCAACATTACCTGACACCAATCTTTCACCAAGTTCACCACATGATATCTAAGGGTTAAGTTACCTTTAGTCGAGTGAAAAACACAAGGTTTTGAATGCTTCAGAAATCCCTTGAGAACCCCTTCACTTCTCAAGTAGTTCTAAAATGCAAGAGCACCATGAATGAGGGGCCAAAAAAAGAAAATCCAAGGATGAAGGAACATAACAGAGACTTACCTAGCACTAACCAGCCAATGCACCAAATGTAAGAGAAGGGTAAAGAGAGAAAAAAATAGAGGGGGAGAAGAGACAAGATATTTGGCCAGAGAAAAGGGTTGAGGGAAAAGAGATGTCAAGAGATATCGGTCAAGAAAGGAAGACCCAAGAGGAAGGAAAAGAATTCAGTTGTAGGAGGAACCAAATGGTCAAAAAGAGTACCAACAATTGTAGAACAAAGCAAAGTTACCTGAAAGAACAAACAATACCTAAAAGTGCAAGAAAAACAAAAAAGCAAACTTTGGCAGAAACTGAAAAGAAAAACAACCTCAACCAATTTCGGCACTTACTTGCCTATGACCGATTTTGGCATTAAAGAGTTCCACTTTCGGCAGACAACTACCTCTCTACTCATCTCCCCTAATTTTTCCTAAAATCCATCCCCTTATCTCTCTCCAAATCCCTCAAACACCTATTCAAACTCCTTTCAAACTCCCCCTAACAATTGGTCATACACACCACTTTCCCTCAAACACTCCAACCATCAAAGTTTTGGCCAGCCCCAACTACCTACCTTGCATGATCAACAAAATAAAACTCCCTTGTGCATAGGGTAGCTCAAACTCAAGACCCCTAAGCACAACCACACGCCACTTACCACTAAGCTAACAGGCATTACGTTGCCATGTTTTACTCTGTTTAATTTAAAAGTCCCTTGTCAACATGCAAGGGTTTATTCAACAAGAAGACAAAATTTTTGCTAACACCTAGGATTGAACCCAGGGCTTCTCACACTACTTATGACCCTTAACCATTATAGTAAGTAAGCCAACATGCAACATAACATGCAATTAAATTACTAAAGATTTGGGGCGTTACATCACTCGAGCATCGTCACACTATCAACTAGTAATTTTGGGTATACTTAGTAAAATCATTTTGATATAATGGCATGTATAGGACAACTTGACCATTAGTAGCTTGATAATGATGTTTTGTAACCTAGCCATTGGAATGGCTAGTAATGGCTTATTTTAGTATGCTTAAGTAGGTTAATATGATATATATATTCATATGTGTTATGTTAAGTACATGTGATGAAATGATGTTTATGCCTAGTAAACCTAAGGTAAGATTGTAAACATGTATGCATGTGATGATATGTCATGTTGAATGATGAAAATCTCTTAATTTGAATGCTTGAAATGTTTAGAATGTGTTTGTATGTTTTGATACAGGAAAATGGTGAGTTTTGGGTGACAAATGAGGTTAGGAAATGGTCTTATTTTGTCCACACGGGAGTGTGTATTGGCCGTGTGTGACACATGGCTTGTCCCATGGGCATGTGCTCTAGCCGTGTGTCCCCTACATCTTATAAATAAGAATAGAATGTTCAAAATTGGGCACACGGGCAGAGACACAGTCGTGTGGTTGACACGGCCTTGGACATGGGCGTGTTACATGGTCATGTGAAAATTATACCTAATTTAAAAAAATAAATTCACAACACGGCCTAGCACATGGGTGTGTGACTTGGCCTTGTGACTTGAATTCCTTCATTCCTTAAAAGTCAGAGAGTTACACGGGCGTGTGTAGTACACGGCCTGACCACACGGGCGTGTGAGCCTGCAACCTTGGAAAATTTTTAAAATGTCACAAAAAATGTTATGAGTTTCCGATTAAGTCCTGACTTGATTCTAATGCTCGTATTGGGCCTCGAGGCTCCAAACAAGGGATGTTTTGAATGTTCTCGATTAATGAATACTAATTTTCTTAATTTGTTTGAAAAATCTTTTGAATGTTTCGGTAATGTTTCAAAACCCTATTCTGACGATGGATACGGGTTAGGGGTGTTACAAAATCACTAGAAATATCCATGATTTCAAACTCATCTTAAAGCAATGTTTCTATCTTTCTTTAGCCCTAGATCTTAATTTTTTCAGAGGAAAAGGGGAAGAAGATAACTCCCCCTTAACCAAACCCGTGTGTCCTTTTTACTTAACCCAAATCTCTATTGGAACCTGGTAAATGTCACATCAATACTGAGTTGTCTCATCCAAAACTTGCCACTTCAAAGAAACTTATTCAATTTCTCCTTTAGCCTATAACCCTTCTAGTTCATGTTTGGTTAGTTCCTAACCAACTTACCTTACACATTAACTGGCATGAGACCACAATGGTTATGGGGTGTGCTATGCCACTAGCGCGAACTCATATCCTAAAGATCATTTTATGTAACCATAAGTCTCACTTCACTACTCATAGTAATTTAACATGGAATCCTTATTTACTTATTTTCATATTGTAGTTTGCCCATTCTAAATGCAAAAAAGTGTATCAGAGTGAATACTATTTCACCAATCATAGTTCTTTATAACCATGCGCCATATCCATATATGAATACATTCATACCATTATTCTATTATTTGCCATACCTTATCATTTTCATGATTTCTTATCCATTTTTGTTTCAGAGGACCATGCACACAATAATATTCTTGATTCACCACATACCCTGGTGCTTTCTAGCATATTTATTCATACATTAGTTCCATATACGTTTCGTCGTAACATTCCTTATGAAGCCTTTTCTTTTAGAATTTTTCAGGCTAGGGCATTGTAGGCGCACTCAAAAAGTTCTTACACTTAATAAAATCCTAATGTTGGATGCTCAAAACTTACTCCTTAAGCCTTACTTCTATAAATAATGTTTTGGGCATTCTGGGCTTTGTCTGTAACACCCCTTACCTGTATTCAAAATCGGAACAGGGTACGAGGCATTACCGGACTTACAACCCAAGCATTCACATAAATCCAAGTCATAAATTTGTATCCAAATTAAAACCATTTGGAATAAAAATGTCGGATACTCGAAAAATTTGCACACTAAGTGCCATATATGTAGCCAAAGCTACCCAAGTCTCATATCACATAGTTGCTCGCTCTCTAGCTATCAACGGGCCTGCTCACACAAGCTGTCAGTTAAGACGTAGCTACGTGGTGCTACTCACACTAGCTGTCAAGTATCTGCAACATATGCCGGTATACTCAGACACTGGCAGGACGTACAAGACTAGCACCCGGATCACATAATCACATAACACATAATGACCATAGTCACATGCCACTTGTATCCTACCCTATACCTAAGGTTCAAACGAGATTTCTTACTTGTCGATACATAGTCGAACTCGTTCGTAGAGTTATACTTGTTCACATAATCAAACATACAATTCATGCAACATTAAAGCATTTAAGTACAATTATTCTAAACCTTACTTTTAGCATACGAACTTACCTTCGTACAAAATGGCTAATAGTTCGATTTAGTTCACAACATTGTTCTTTCCCCAGTCTAGGTCAGAACCTCTTCTTTCTTGATCTATAATACCACATTTAACTCATTCAATCATTAAATTATTCAATTTAATCCCAAAAACACCTTATGGAAAAATTACATTTTTGCCCCTAACTTTTCAACTTTTTACATTTTAGTCCCTAGGCCTGAAAAATGATTTTCATTCGATTTCTTCATTACCCAAGCCTAGCCAAATATTATTAGTACTCATATCAGCCCACATTTTTTATTTATTCACATTTTTACACACATTTTATAACTTTTACAAATAGGTCCCTATTTGACATTTTTATCAAAAATCACTTGGTAAATGTTGCTTGTCTAACACCAAACATACATTTTCTACCATTTAACATCAAAATACAAAAATATTCAACATGGTTAAAATTTTAGACTTTGATTTCCTTTCAAATTAATCCTTGAAATAGCTAGATTAGGTTTAGACAACTTCAAAAACATAAAAAATCATTAAAAACGGGACAAGAACGGACTCACAATCGAGCTTGGAAGTGGCCAAAACCCTAGCTATGTCTTCTCCTTGCAATTTTTGGCTATGGGGACTAATTTTATAAAGATGACATCTTTTATTTTAGTTATTTTTATCTTTATTTACCAAATGACCAAAATGCCTTCCCTTAAAACTTTGAAATTTTATCTAACCATGTCCATTTTTGTCCAAATTAAAGTATAATGGTCTAATTACCATTTAAGGACCTTTAATTTAAAATTTCATAGCAATTAGACACCTTTAGATTCTAGAACACATATTTTGCACCTATTGTAATTTAGTCCTATTAGTCAAATTGGATACTCTTTTGAAAAAATTTCTTAATGAAATTTTCATATGATCATTCAATCATACTATAAACCTTAAAGAAATAATAAAAATAAATATTTCTACTTAAGATTTGTGGTCCCGAAACCACTGTTCCGATCTGACCCTAAAATGGACTATTACAACTCTCCCCCTTTAGGGATTTTAAAATGGGCTATTACAACTCTCCCCCTTTAGGGATTTTTGTCCCTAAAAATCTTACCAAAAAAGAGGTTTGGGTACTGTTTTCTCATGGCTTTCTTGGGTTCCCACGTAGCCTCTTCAACCCCATGTCTTTGCCACAAAACTTTCACTAGGGCTATATTTTTATTTCTCAACTATTTAACTTCCGGAGCTAAAATCTTGATTGGTTCTTCACCATAAGTCATATCCGGTCGAATCTCAACCTCAGTTGGTGAAATTATGTGTGAAGGATCTGATCGATATCAGTGCAATATAGACACATGGAACATATTGTGGATCCTTTCTAACTCTGACGGCAAGGCTAGTCGATATGCCACTGGCCCTATCCTTTCAATAATCTCATATGGACCAATAAAGCACGGGCTCAGTTTACCCTTGCAACTGAATCTAAGGATTTTCTTCCACGGAGACACTTTTAGAAATACCTTATCACCGACTTGAAATTCAATCTCCTTTCATTTCAAATCCGCGTACGATTTTTGTATATCTAAAGTTGCTTTCAAACAATCACGAATTACTTTCACTTTTTCTTCGATTTCTCTAACCAAATCAACCCCGTGAATCTGTCTCTCACTAAGCTCGATCCAGTACAACGGAGTTCGACACTTATGACCATACAATGCCTCATATGGTGCCTTCTTTATACTCAAATAAAAATTGTTGTTATAAGAAAATTCGACTAAAGGTAGATATTTTTCCCAACTACCTTCGAACTCTAAAACACAACAACGAAGCATATCCTTGAGTACCTAAATCATCCTTTCAGATTGACGTTGGTCTGCGGATGAAATGTGATACTAAAGTTCAACTTTGTTCCCAAAGCTTCTTGCAACTTCTTCTAAAATCATTAAGTAAACCTCGGATCTCTATCCGAAATAATAGAAATAGGCACTCTGTGCAATCTAACAATTTTAGCTATGTACAAATCAGCTAGCTTATCAAGTGAATAGTCGGTATGTACCGAAATAAAATGAGCCAATTTCATCAATCTATCAACAATAACCCAAACAACATCTTCCTGCTTTAGAGTTAAAGGTAATATAGTTACGAAATCCATCGTAATTCTATCCCATTTCCACTTGAAAATCATCACAGGCTGAAGTAAACCCTAAGGTACTTGATGTTCAGCTTTTACTTGTTGACAAATCAAACATCTCGCTACAAATTCAGAAATATCTCATTTCATACCTGATCACCAATATAATTTCTTCAAATCATTGTACATCTTCGTACTTCTAGGATGAACAAATAGAAAACCACTGTGTTCCTCATGAAGAATTTTCTAAATAAGCTTGGTATCTCTCGGTACACAAATCTTACCTCGAAACATCAAATAAACATCGTCCCTAATTCGAAAATATGAATCACTAGTCTATTCGTACTAAACTCTTTTAGCTTCAAGTTCTATGTCACTTTTCTAAGCTTCGTAAATCTACTGAAGAAATATCAATCTAGCTTTCAACTCAGCTATAATCGAGCTATAATCAGATAATGTTAGCCGCGTATTCATTAGTAATAGCCTGATTTAGACCCTAATCAGAACTGTGGTTTCGGGACCACAAATACTAGTCAAAAAAATATTTAAAAATTATTTTCTGTGTTTATTATGTGTGAATTAATATCTGTAAAATTTTCGTGATTTAATTTTGTCGTTTGAGTATCGGATTAAATAAAAGGCCTTAATCGCGTAAAATGAAAACTTGATAGTTTAATGTGTAAGGGGCTGAATTGTTGTTGTCTTTTTAAATGGAGGCATTTAAGTTGCAATTAGACCATAATATTCGGTGTTAGACGGTTGTAGAAAACCATTATAAAGAATTCATATTATATAATAAAGGTTAAATATGTAATTAAATAATATGTTAATATATGTTATAATATAACATAAATTAAAAGCCATAGGTGTTTATGTTATTTTTGACCAAAACATTAAAAAAAAAAAGAAAAAAAGAAACAAGTTTAGGGTTCAGCCATTAGTAAAGCTCAATCAAGGTATGTAACTAGCTCAGTTTTTTATAATTTTTAAGTTTTTGAGATCGTTGCTAAGTTATCTACAAAGCCCATGCTTAAATTTCTGATTTTGATGAATATTTTGATTTATGCCATTGATGAATATTTGAGTTTTGTTATTTTAGTTGATGAAATATGAAAGATATGTTTTGGATTGATATGTTTTGCATTGGAATTTTTGGTGATTTTGAGTAATTAGGACTAAATTTCAAAAATAATAAATTGAGGGACTAAAATGTGAAATAAATGAAATGTATGGACTTGTATGAACATAAGGAAGATTCGGCCTAAGCATGGTATATGCAAATTTTGCATTTTTTTGTTTTGTGCAATTTGGACTAAATTGTAAAAAGTGTAAAATGTTAGGGGTAAAATAATAATTTTCCCATTAATGTGTTTTTGGACTAAATTGAGTGAAAATATGTTTGAATGAGTTTAATTTGAATATGTTTAGATCAAGAACCAAAGAAATCAGATTTGGATCGAGGGAAAACTAAAGTTATCGACTAGTCGTCCCGTTCTTATTTTCATCGTTTATAAGCAGATAGGTGTTATTAAATTTCAATATATATGATTTATAAATAATTGTAATAATTAGAAGTAAATTATGAATCGACATTGAGTAATGAAAAATAATTTATGTTCGATGATAAAGTAATGAATAAGTTTTGATATTTGAAGTGATTACATGAGCTATATAGGTTAAAATGTTGATTATATGTATATTAATTGTAAATCTATATTCAGTTAAATGATATATGTATGTGATATTAAAGTGTGAATCATGGATTTATATAAATATATGTATATATATTCGACTATGTGATGATATTGTGACCTTGGAAGTGAATGATAACTTTGTTAATGAACATATGTGTATTTTGGCCAAGTTAAAGTTGATATGCAGATGTATATAGACATCGATAAGTGATTATGTGTAAGACCATGTCTGGGACGTTGGCATCGATATGTGATTATGTGTAAGACCACGTCTGGGACATTGGCATCGATGTGTGATTACGTGTAAGACCACCTCTGGGACGTTGGCATCGACATGTGATTATGTGTAAGACCATGTATGGTACGTTGGCATCGGTATGTGGTTACGAGTAAGACCCTGACTGGGACAGTGGCATCGATATGAGATTACATGTAAGACCATGTCAGGGACGTTGGCATTGTACAATATATTTGATTGTCCGAGTATCCTATTAATTCTGAACGGTTCAACGAGCAATGATAAGTTATGATTGAATGTGTAATCGAGCTAAAAAGTTCAGGTATGTGTTTGTTAAATGCTTATATGAAAATAAGGTAAGATAGACATTTGAAATGTAATATAAATTATGTATGATGCAAATGGAATTCTATGTCTATATGATTGAACATATTCGGCCTCATGATTATAAAATGTGAATTTTTATGAGATGATATATGATTTTCGAGCATGAGTATGTATTCTTGGATGAAAATAGGTTGATTCTACCTTGTTATTATAATGTTAATATGCATTATTAGATATATATTTGCTTATGACTTACTAAGCTGTGAAAGCTTACTGTGTGTATGTTTACTCTCTATTTTATAGGTTTTGGATCTGGTAACAGGCTCGGGGATCGTCAGAGAAATCTATCACACTATCGACTGTTTTGGTACTTTTATAATTTGAACTCGAACTTATGGCATGTATAGGCTAGCCTTTAGGTTAGTTTATTTGAAATTCTGTATATATTAAGCCATACAAAAATGGCTAATATGTTATGAGAGTATATCAGACTTTAGTCAAGTATTATATGTGTTATATGTTTTGATAATAATTGGTGAATTTGGATGTAGTTTGTTTGAATCGACTTTGGTATATACATGAGTATGAATTAAGTTTGTCATGTTATCTTTAGTTAAAATGATTTGGATATGTCTTGTATTGAATAGTAATGGTTAAACTTGGTTGATGAATATATTTGGCTAAATGATGAATTGAGGTAATGAGTATACTGGATTGATGGTTCAGTATTTGTGTATATATATATATGTGAATCATGGTTGATACATGTGGTAATGGTGATAAGGTTATGCCAAAGTATATGTAAATGGTAAATTTGATTTGAAGTGAAATTGTGGATGTATAGTTTGTTGAGTAAATTACATGATTTATAAGTGGGATATATTAGGTAAATAACTATGTTTTGAAGTGTTGTTATTCGATTGTGGAATGAAATAGATATAGATATTGGTTTATTTCCTTTGATCATTGATTATAAATGAGATGTTAAGCATAATGAATAGCTTGTAAAATGACCATGTTTAAATTTGGCAAACAGGGTGAATTAGCTTTAAGTGGATATTAGAAAATTGGAGTAATATGTATTTGTGATTAAAAGTGGTTCTATTTGATTATATACGTATGTTTGTATATGTACATAGCCGAATATGATAATAATGAATTAGTTTTAAATATGACTTTTGTTACTATGTGTAATAAGTGATAATAGCATGTTAAAAATTGGTCTTAGTATGCTAGAATGTTGGACAAATATTTTTATTTATTATATATATATTTGATGTGTTCATGTGAAAGATAAATTAATATGCTTGATTATTTGGTTTAAATCTTTGATATGTTTCATGCTTGTTAAGTGTTATAACTAAAATTGAAGTTGACATTAAATAGGTATATGTATTTAGCATGTTATATATATTCGGCTATAGTTTTAGTAAATGACTTATTGAATGATAACTTAAGTTTTTTAAAAAAAAAAAAAACAAGATGATTTGATATAAGTTGATATGTGGCTTTGTTATTGTATATTAATTATTAGGTAAATTTTATATGACAGTTATAATTGACCATTTGTTGATGTTGATAATGTTTCTTATATAGATAATTAATAAATTGTTTAATATGGTTGTTTTTTATTTAATATGTGAAAGTACATAAGCTTAATAATAAGCATGCAAAAATATGTGTACTTTTCATTAGTATATGTGTTTTGTCCGGTAATACTTCATAACCCCATTCCAGCGACAGTTATGGGTTAGGGGTGTTACATCATTGCTTTCAAAGCAAACAAAGACTTCTTACTCAAAGCACCGACGACTACATTCACCTTTCTTGGATGATAATTGATTACCAATTCATAGTCTTTCAACAACTCGAATCATCTCTGTTGTCGCAAATTTAAATCATTCTGAGTCATTAAATACTTCAAAATCTTGTGGTCGGTAAAGATGTGGCACTTCTCACCAAATATGTAACACCCCTAACCCGTAGCCGTCGCCTGAGTAGGGTTACGAGGCATTACCTATCATAGTACAACTCAAACAGACATTCATTACATTCCATACTTTGTAATTCATTGACATTAAAAACACTTATTTCAGCCAGAAATTTTGAAACTTTAATACAATTGCAAATTTTATCATTTAATACTTACATATAATCAATCATGTATATTTAATTAAAATGTACCGAGCATGTGACAAAATGATTAATGCATTAGCTTAATATTAAATATACCACTTCATAATCAATACACATGCACATTCTAAAACTAAATGAGCCAAATTACTCAACTTAAATACCACTCACATATGTGGCATGGGTATTAGTCAATATGAACAAATTTGCTTTGCACATTATCCACATGGCAATAATCAAACATTTACATATACTTCACTTAAATAAATATCATTTAAGACTAAACATACCTCTTTTCTAGTCACTATACCATGCACATATTGAACCAAATAAAACACAAGTGCCATAGCAACACTACAACATGACCGAACATACCATAGTTTCTTATACTACATGTGCATATTTACTAATATTAATAAACTATATCCAAACATAGTTACCAAATGACCAAATGTACCTCTTCTATTATCACAATTTATGCGCATATGACCATAATAAATTGAACCATTTCGAGCACAAATAACAACCAAAAAAATAAACCTATTCCGCATGCTTATTACCATGCCTAAAATTACATACTCAATACCAAACAATTAGCCAACATTCAGTCATTCAAAATAACTTCAATATGACTTTTAAAATTTTGTTCACTCTTTGCTATCCAAGACCGAACCTAAATAGCTAATTCATAAGTGAACATGTCCTAAGCATATACCTTATATTTTAACTAAGTTTAGCCGAATATACTCATACATTGAACAACCTACCATTTAACTCACAAATAATCAAATCAATTACATGAACATATAACATAAACATTACATAATCAACTTATATGTCATTTTTCATAATTCATCAAGCATTGATCATATACCTTATAGTCTGAGCCAAGTTCATAAATCATTGATCACATATATGAATACAAATTACATTGCATAATCAAAAATACCATTCATGCATGTCGTATAGCATATTTACCAAAAATGAGCTTAAACCGTGATCAAACATTATCGAACTCAAGAAAAAAAATAAAGCCATTGTCACATGGCTTTATATATATACACTTTCAAATTCAAACACATTAAGACTAGCTTATACACATACACACTTCTAAAATAAACCAACACAAAGGCTAGCCTATACATGCCATATTTTCATAGTTTCAAACTTTTGAAATACCGAAATAGCAATCGATAGTGTGACGGATTTCCTTGACGATCCCCGAGCTCGTAACCAGCTTCCAAACTCTATAAAACAACGAACGAATACACACTGTAAGCTTGAATAGCTTAGTAAGTCATAAAAAAATAAATCATTTCAATGACATATATAATTCAATTAAACTAAGCCAAATCAAGCAAACCTTAATCACATATACATCTATCATACTTGCAAATTTATATATCATCACCTGAATATTAACATTATAATGTCATTTGACTGAATATGAATAATCACATGTACATATAAGTCACCTTTTTCATCATGCATAGTTTATATCATCATTTCAAGTACTAAACTTACCTTATTTTCACGAACATTTTACTTCGCACGTACCTAAACCATTTAACTCAATTTCACATTCGATCTTAACTTAATATTTCCCGTTGAATCATTTGGAATAAATAAAAATACTCGAATAGCTCAAAAAGCTAGTACAATGCCTACGTCCCAGATGAGGTCTTACATGTAATCGACTATTAATGCCACTCTCCCAGACAGAGTCTTACCCGAACTCATATACGATGCCGAAGTCCTAGACATGGTCTTACACGTAAATCAAAAATCGATGCCAACATCCCAGACGTGGTCTTACACGAATCACATATCGAAATCCTATGTCATTACATATGTACCTTAACTATTCCTAAGGTTCATACGGGGCTTTCGAACATCGTAACTCGATCGATTCATGCTTGTAACACATCATTCCATGCTAAATTCAATTCGGCTCAGTAGTTATACATACATAAAATTCAGGTAAGCTATTTACAAAATCAATACATTCAATTTAACAACATTTATTTACTTATGAACTTACCTCGGACAAAGAAGAACGGACTAGAGCGACTATTCGACAACTTTAGATTTTCCCCGATCCAAATTTGATTTCCTCTTTTCTTGATCTAAATTAATACAAAATTGACTTATTTAATCATATATTCATTCAAATTCATCCAAAAACACATAAATGCAAAAATTACACTTTTGGCCCTAACATTTCATATTTTTTGCAATTTAGTCCGTATTTCACAAAACACAAAATATTCAAAATTTCACCACACCCATGCTTGGCCGAATTTCACTAAGGTCCCCAGCAGCCCATTTCTTTCATTTATTTTACATTTTGACCCATCAATTTACAAAATTCACCATTTAATCCTAAATAGGCATTTTTACTAAAAATCACTTAATTAAACTTGACAACCTAACAACATATATTTATTTTCCATCATTAAACAACAAAAACCAAAAACTATCATCAATGGCAATTCATGAATACATCATCAAATTCAAAAATTTAAGTATGGGCTAACTAGTATTCGAAGCAACAATCTCAAAAATGTAAAAATTATCAAAAATCGAGCTAAACACATACCTTAATTGAGCTTGGACATGGCCGAAACCTAAAAACTCTTTTTCTTTTCTTTTTCTTTCAAGTTTCGGCTATGGGAAAAGGTGAACATGCTTAATTTTTAGTTTATGTTTCATTATAATACATATTAACATTTATTAATTACCATTTTAACCTTATTGAAACAATACCAAAATTTTATATTGGTTGTCCATTTTTGTCCATGCATAATTCTAATGGTTAATTATCAACATAAGGACCCCACATTATAAATGACACAGCAACTTAACACTTTAACAAATAGCTAGCCAATTTTATATTTTACGCAATTAAGTCCATTTATTAAATCGAACAGTCAAACGATAAAATTAAATCACGAAAATTTCACACATATAAATTAACATGCTGTAAACACAAAAAATAATATTAAAATATTTTTTGACTCGAATTTGTGGTCCCAAAACCACTGTTCTGAATAGGTTCTAAATCGGGCTGTTAAAACTCTCCCCCTTTAGGGATTTTCGTCCCCAAAATTCTTACCAGTGAATAGGTTTGGGTAACGTTTTCTCATAGCATCCTCGAGCTCCAATGTAGCTTCTTCAACCCTGTGCCAATGCCATAAGTCTTTCACTAAAGAGATTTTCTTATGTCTCAATTTTTTAACCTCGCGATCTAAAATCCGAATCGGTTCTTCTTCGTATGTCATATCAGGTTTAATTTCAATCTCTGACGAAGCAATCACATGCGACGGATCAGATCGGTCTCGTCGAAGCATCGATACGTGAAATACATTATGAATCTTTTCTAATTTAGGTGGCAGCAATAGTCTGTAAGCATCCAGCCCAATACGCTCAATAATCTCATACGGCTCAATGAATCAGGGACTTAATTTTCTTTTACGACTGAATCAGAGTATTTTCTTCCATGGAGATACTTTCAAAAACACTTTATCCCCGATCTGAAACTCAATATCTTTCTGTTTCAAGTTTGAGTATGATTTCTGACGATTTGACACTGTTTTTAGACTTTCACAAATCACTTTTACTTTCTGTTTAGTCTTTTTGATCAAATCGACCCCGTGTATCTTTTCTCAATGAGCTCATTCCAATATAAAAGTGTTCGACATTTGCGACCATACAAAGCCTCGTAAGGTGCCATTTCAATACTTGATTGAAAGCTATTATTATACGCAAATTCAATTAGGGGCAAGTATCGTTCCCACGTACCTTCAAACTCAAGAATACAACATCTCAACATATCCTCGAGTATATGAATAATCCACTCGGATTGACCATCCCTCTGTAGGTGAAAAGCAGTGCTAAAGTGTAGTTTTGTATTTAATGCATCTTGCAATTTCTTCCAAAACTGCGATGTGAACCTCAGATCTCTATCCGAAACAATAGAAATAGGTACTCCATGCAATCTCACAATCTGAGAAATGTACAACTCAGCAAGCTTATCAAGTTAATAATTTGTGAGAACTGAAATGAAATGAGCTGATTTAGTCAATCTATCAACAACAACCTAGATTGCATCTTTCTTACTCGGTGACAGAGGCAAACTCGATACAAAATTCTTCGTGATTCTGTCTCATTTTCACTCAAAAATCATAATCGGCTGAAGTAACCCAGACGAAGCCTGATGCTCAGCTTTAACTTGCTGACAAATTAAGCATTTCGAAACAAATTTTGAGATATCTCATTTCATACCATGCCACCAATAAAGATTTTCAGATCATTATACTCTCGGATGAACAGATAACCAATTGCTATGAGCTTCATTTAAAATCATCTAAATCAACTCTGAATTTCTTGAAACACATATTCGGCCTCTGAATCTCAAACAACCCTCAGTATCAACCTAGAATTCTGAATCAGTATTCAAATTACATTGAGCCAGTTTTGATAACAATTCATTATCGACTTTCTGAGCTTCGCAAATATGCTGCATAAATAACGGTCTCGCTTTCAAATCAGCTACAATTGAGCCATATGCACATTCATCGCACGCAGAGGAAACAAAGATTTTTGACTTAGAGCATTAGTAACAACATTGGCCTTTCCTGGATGGTAGTCAATTACAAGCTCATAATTTTTTTAAAAACCCTAACCATCTTCGCTATCGTTGATTCAGATCTTTCTGAGTCATCAAATATTTTAAGCTTTTGTGATCAGAATAGACGTGACATTTCTCACCTAACAGATAGTGGTACTAAATCTTCAATGCAAACACAATAGCTACCAATTCCAGGTTGTGTGTCGGATAATTCTTTTTATGCGATTTTAACTGTCTCGAGGCATAAACTATCACTTTGCCTTCCTGCATCAAAACAAAGCCTAAACCATTCAAAGATGCATCACTATAGATCACGAATTCTTTACCCGATTCTATCTGATCTAACACCGGAGCTTCAGTCAACAAAGCTTTCAACTGATCAAAACTGTTCTGACACTTTTCTAACCACTCGAATTTAACATCTTTCTGAAGCAGTCTCGTCATCGGAGTTGCAACCATAGAGAAACCTTTTACAAACTGTCTGTAATAACCAGCAAGTCACAAAAAGCTTCGGACTTTAGAAACATTTCTTGAAGGCTTCCAATCTAGTATTGCCAAAATCTTGCTCGGATCAACCCGAATGCCCGATGCTGATACAACTTGTCCTAAGAAACTAACTTCACACAACTAGAACTCACATTTACTAAACTTCGTATACAACTATTTATCTCACAAAGTCTATGGCACAATTCTCAGATGTTCGGCTTGCTCGGACTTATCACGGGAATAGATCAAAATGTCATCTATAAACACAACCACAAATCAATCCAAATACTGTCTGAAGATCCGATTCATTAAATACATATAAACTGCAGGTGCATTAGTAAGTTCGAAAGGTATAACCAGAAACTTATAGTGTTCGTACCTCATTCAGAAAGTAGTTTTTGACACATCGGAGTCTTTAACTCGCAGCTGAGAGTAACCTGATCTCAAATCTATCTTTGAAAACACTGTAACCCTTTCAATTGATCGAACAAGTTGTCAATTCATGGAAAAGGATATTTATTCTTTATAGTCACCTTATTGAGCTGCCGGTAGTCGATGTACATTCTCATAGTTCCATCTTTTTTTTCACAAACAAAACCAGTACACCCCAAGGAGAAAAACTCGGTCACGTGAAGCCTCTATCAGTCAATTCTTGCAACTGAGCTTTCAGCTCTTTTAATTCGATCGGTGCCATGCTGTTAGGACTATTGAAATCGAAGTTGTCCCCGGCACTAACTCAATGCCAAACTCTACCTCTCGGATTGGTGGTAAACCCAGTAATTCCTCAGGAAACACATCCAGAAACTCGCACACAACTGGTACTAATTCAATCTCCTTTTAAGTCACTTTAGAATCGATTACATAGGCAAAGCAAGCTTCACAACCCTTTCTCACATATTTCTGAGCTAACATCGAAAAAATCACTGCCAGTAAGCAATTCAGATCATTAGACTCAATCCAAATTATTTCATCATTCTGGTATCACAGATTAGTAGTCTTCCGTTTGTAGTTCACAATAGCATCGTGCAACGTTAGCCAATCCATGCCCAGAATTATATCAAATTCATCGAATGGAAACAACATCATATCAGCAGGAAAACATGAATCTCGAATCCTCAACGGGTAATTCTTACATACTTTATCAACCAAGACATACAAGGGGTTCGATACTCTAATCACAAATTCAGTAGACTCTACAAGCAAAGTCTTACTGGATACTAAAGTCTCACATACATAAGAATAAGTCGATCTAGGATCTATCAACGCAATAACACTGGTATCATAGAGAGTGAAAGTACCAGCAATAACATCTGGAGACGAAGCCTCCTTGCAAACGTGAATAGCATAAGCTCTGGCAGGTGCGCGAGCCTCAGATCTAATAGCTGTGTCTTTAGTTCCCCTCTGGCTGCAACTCATATTACCCGTGTTTCTGGGTGGTCTACCTCGAGCTGACATGTTGCTCGGTCTCGTATTCTGCACTATGTTTTGCTCAGCTAACTCAGGGCATTCACAAATGAAGTGATCCATCGATCCACATTTAAAACAAGCCCGATCATTCAATCTACAATTGCTAGGATGTCATTTACCACAATGCTTGCACTCAGGTTGGTTCCATTGGACGTTACCAACACTAGCTACTGAGGTAGCTCTCGAGCTCATAGGTGGTCTATCTCGATCACATTTAGAATAGCCCGTAGTAGCTTTTGAACGACTAAAGTTATCTCAAAATTTCTTTGCTGCCGACTGAAATGACTTACTCAATGATCTTTTTTGTGAATCTCTAGCTTCAAAGTTAGCCTTTTTTTTTCTATTCCCCGAGCTCTTTAGCTTTGTATGCTCGCTCGACTAGTGCCACGAACTCTTTTATTTCAAGACTCCCGACTAACAAGTTAATATATTTATTCAACCCATCTTCGAATCTTTTACACATTATTGCTTCAGTCAAAATACATTCTCGGGTATATCTGTTGAGTCTCACAAATTCCCGTTCATATTCTATTACGGTCATACGACCATGTTTTAACTCGAGGAATTCTTTTTGTTTTTGATCAATGAATCTCTGACTGATGTATTTTTTACAGAATTTAGTCTGAAAGAACTCCCAGGTAACCTTTTCTTTCAGAACCACTGATACTAGTGTATTCCACCAGTGATACGCAGAATCTCGAAGCAAAGATACAACATATTTAATACATTCATCAGGGGTACATGATTGCTCATCAAACACACGGATAGTATTATGAAGCCAGAATTCTGCTCGCTTAGTATCGTCAACAATAGTGGCTCTGAATTCTTCAGCCTCGTGTTTTCTGATTTTATTTACTGGGGGCTTATTTAATTTCATCGGTTCAATAACTTGAGGTATTACAAGTATCTAAGGAGGATTAGGCGGGGGTGGAGGTTGTTGAGTAGCTGGATTTATACGGATATATGGTATGAACCGTTCGTTCATCATCTGGAAGAAGGCTGGTTTAGCCTCTCCCTTGTGGCTACTCGTAAAAGGTCTAAAATTAGATTGTACTGCCCCTTGAGTGGGAGCGAATGCATTACTTTTCACGTCACCTGTTACGGCTCGATTGGGATTAATTTACTATACGAAAACACATCACACTATCGCTGTATCTCAATATGGCATGTATAGCTAGACTCATACGCACTACGTTAGTCTTAGAACTGACTAAACATAGCTCTGATACCAATCATGTAACTCCCTAAATTTTTGGGCCTAGAAGAATTGGACTTTAAGCGTGAGTGTGGTTAGGAGGCTACACATAGGAGATTTTGTTGTGCAAGAAGTGTCATTAATAAAGGCTTGCTTCAATGGTTAAGGAACCTGAGAAGTGTTGGAGAAGTCCTGGGTTCAAACCTAGGCTTTAGCAAAATTTTAATTTTTGGGCTCTTAAGTGAACCTGGATGTTAGCTTATAGGACTTATAATAATTAGTGTTTGTTTTATGACACAAAGAGAGAAGGGATCTAGTGGCAAGGTGGTGCTACATGTGTGGCAAGGAGTCTGAGGTTCGAGGCATGGCGTGCGCAATTGTATGTTTATTTTGCTGTTTGAGTTGGGGAGGTGTTGGAACTAGACTGGAACTCTATGGTTAAATTGGTCATAAGAATTTGAATTGAATTTGAATGGGGAGTTGGAAAAAATCAATGAGTGATCTATGGAGAGATTTAAGGAGGAAAATATGGGATTTTATGTGGGTTGTTGTTATCTTTTGTTCAAAGTATTCAGTTCCCATTCTTTTCCCAAAAAATTATAGACGATAGTTCTCCTCTGCTTCTCAAGTCTGCCATTTTGTTCTTTACCGATTTTTGCTAGATGGTTCTTTGCGATTTCTTTCGGTTCCCTTTTTGTTCTGTTCTTTCCTATGGCAACGTTTGCACCCTCCTCCTCCCTTACCGATTTTTCATTGTCTTCTTTTGTTTCAACCAACTGCCTGTTGAACTTTCTTTTTGCTTTCTTCTTACAGGTTTAGATTTTCCTTATATGTTATTCCTTCCTTAATCCTTCATTGCCACAACTTGCCACCTTTGTTTTGGATTCTTGCGTTATTGGTTAAGGGTTGGAACGACTCGGTTAGCGCTAAAGGAGTGCGGCTCTACTGTTACGTGATTGGTTGGTAAAGTGGCTATATTTTGGTGGTATTAAAGGAAATTTTTTCTTTTCCCCTTAGGTATGAAATGTGAATTGATGTTGATATTGGGTCTTTACAGAATTATACGCGGCGAATTGTGGAGTAGTGAACTATCTTGTTCGGATCTATAGGTCCCGAAGTGTTCGATAGTGTTTTACAGCAAATCGCATCAGGTAATCCCCAACGTTAGGTGGATCGGTGTCGCAGAGGGCCTCAGAGACGACCACACAACTACACATGTTTTTCTATTTCATTTATTTAGTTAAGCACCTTGGTTTTTTATTTGGGTTGTAATAAGGCCTCTTTATTTTTTTAACTTTTTATTTGGGGAATTTATTTAGTATGTTTAATATCTGTTAGAAGTAAGACATGATTTTCCAAAACAATAACTGTTTTCAAATACTACGTTTCTGCAACATTCTCAGAACGGTTTCGCAACTTAATTTTTAACATCATATTTTTGTAAATTAGTTACTTTTAAAATTAGCTTCCGCAACTTAAAAGAAATTTTGGGAATAGAACTAATAACTTTTCAATGTACCACTTTATAAATTAAACTAACGTAGCTGGAATTTTACTCAAGTTTTCAAATAAGAAGGGTTTTCAATTGAAACATAGTTTTCGAAAAACACTTCAATGTGACACGTCAAAATTGGGCCTAACTTCTAGGTCGGGTTTGGGGTGTTACAAATCAAATGTAACACCCCTAACACGTATCCGTCGCCTGAGTAGGGTTACGAGGAATTACCTGATATAGTACAACTCAAACAAACATTCATTACATTCCATACTTTTTAATTCATCTACATTAAAAACACTTATTTCAGCCAGAAATTTCGAAACTTTAATACAATTGCAAATTTTATCATTTAATACTTACTTATAATCAATCATGTATATTTAATTAACATGTACCAAGCATCTGACAAAATGATTAATACATTAGCTTAATATTAAATATACCACTTCCTAATCAATACACATGCACATTTTGAAACTAAATGAGCCATATTACTCAACTTAAATACCACTCATATATGCGGCATGGGTATTAGTCAATATGAACAAATATGCTTTGCACATTATTTTAAGTTAAAACATCCACGTGGCAATAATCAAACATTTACATATACTTCACTTAAATAAATATCAGGTAAGACTAAACATACCTCTTTTCTAGTTACTATACCATGCACATATTAAACCAAATAAAACATAAGTACCATAGCAACATTACAACATGACCGAACATACCATAGTTGCTTATACTACATGTGCATATTTACTAATATTAATAAACTATATCTAAACATTTCTATTATCACAATTTATGCGCATATGACCATAATAAATTGAACCATTTCGAGCTCAAATAACAACCAAAAAATACTCTTATTTCCTATGCTTATTACCATGCCTAAAATTACATACTCAATACCAAACAATTAGCCAACATTCGGTCATTCAAAATAACTTCAATATGACTTTTAAAATTTTGTTCACTTTTTGCTATCCAAGATCGAACCTAAATAGCTAATTCATAAGTGAACATGTCATAAGCATATACCATTTATTTTAACTAAGTTTAGCCAAATATACTCATACATTGAACAACCTACCATTTAACTCACAAATAACCAAATCAATTACATGAACATATAACATAAACACTACTTAATCAACTTATATGTCATTTGCCATAATTCATCAAGCATTGATCATAAACCTTATAGTCTAAGCCAAATTCATAAATCATTGATCACATATATGAAAACAAATTACATTGCGTAATCAAAAATACCATTCATGCATGTCGTATAGCATATTTACCAAAAATGAGCTTAAACCATGATCAAACATTATCGAACTCAAGCATAAAAAAAATCAAGCCATTTTTGCATGGCTTTATATATATACACTTTCAAACTCAAACACATTAAGATTAGCTTATACACCTACACACTTCCAAAATCAACCAACACAAAGGCTAGCCTATACATGCCATATGTTTATAGTTTCAAACTTTTGAAATATTGAAATAGCGATTGATAGTGTGACAGATTTCCTTGATGATCCCCAAGCTTGTAACTAGCTTCCAAACTCTATAAAACAATGACCGAATACACACTATAAGCTTGAATAGCTTAGTAAGTCATAAGCAAATAAATCATTTCAATGACAAATATAATTCAATTAAACTAAACCAAATTAAGCAAACCTTAATAACATAAACATCTATAATACTTGAAAATTCATATATCATTACCTGAATATTAACATTATGATGTCATTTGACTGAATATGAATAATCACATGTACATATAAGTCAGCTTTTTCATCATGCATAGTTTATATCATCATTTCAAGTACTAAACTTACCTTATTTTCATGAACATTTAACTTCGCTCGTACCTGAACCATTTAACTCGATTTCACATTCAATCTTAACTTAATATTGCCCGTTGAACCATTTAGAATCAATAAGGATACGCAGATAGCTCGAAAAGCTCGTACAATGCCTACGTCTCAGATAAGGTCTTACATGTAATCGACTATCGATGCCACTGTCCCAGATAGGGTCTTAGACGAACTCATATACAATGCCGATGTCCTAGACATGGTCAGACACATAAATCACAAATTGATGCCAACGTCCCAGACGTGGTCTTACACGAATCACATATCAAAATCCTATGTCATGACATATGTACCCTAACTATTGCTAAGGTTAGTACGGGGCTTTCGAACGTCATAACTCGATTGATTCATGCTCGTCACACATCATTACATGCTAAATTCAATTCGGCTAAGTAGTCATACATACAAAAAATTCAATTCGACTATTTACAAAATCAATACATTCAATTTAACTACATTTATTACTTATGAACTTACCTCGGACAAAGACGAACGGACCGGAGGGACTATTTGACAACTTTAGATTTTCCCTGATCCAAATCTGATTTCCTCTTTTCTTGATCTAAATTAATAAAAATTTGACTTATTTAATCATATATTCATTCAAATTCATCCAAAAACACATAAATGGGAAAATTACACTTTTGACCCTAACATTTCACATTTTTCACAATTTAGTCCCTATTTCATAAAACACAAAATATTCAAAATTTCACCACACCTATGCTTGGCCGAATTTCACTATGGTCCTTAGCAGCCCATTTCTTTCATTTATTTCACATTTTGAGCCCTCAATTTACAAAAATCACAATTTAATCCTAAATAGGCATTTTTACTAAAAATCATTTAATTAAACTTAGCAACCTAACCACATATATTTATTTTCCATCATTAAACAACAAAAACCACAAGCTATCATCAATGGCAATTCATGAATACATCATCAAATTCAAAAATTCAAGCATAGGCTAGCTATTATTCGAAGCAACTATCTCAAAAACGTAAAAATTATCAAAAACCGAGCTAAACACATGCCTTAATTGAGCTTGGACATGGCCGAAACAAAAAAACTCTTTTTCTTTTCTTTTTTCTTTCAAGTTTTGGCTATGGGAAAAGATGAACATGCTTAATTTCTAGTTTATGTTTTATTATAATACATATTAACATATTAATTACCGTTTTAACCTTATTGAAATAATACCAAAATTCTATATTGGTTGTCCATTTTTGTCCATGCATAGTTCTAATGGTTAATTATCAACATAAGGACCCCACATTATAAAGAACATAACAACTTAACATTTTAACAAATAGGTAGCCAATTTTACTTTTTACGTGATTATGTCCTCTTATTAAATCGAACACTCAAACGATAAAATTAAATCACAAAAATTTCACACATATAAATTAACATGCTGTAGACACCAAAAATAATATTAAATTATTTTTTTGACTCGGATTTGTGGTCCCAAAACCACTGTTCCCAATAGGGTCTAAATCAGGTTGTTACAGAATAAATGGTGTCGCCAAATCTTTAAAGCAAACACAATGGCAGCCAATTCCAAGTCGTGCGTCGGATAGTCCTTCTCATGTTGTTTCAATTGTCTCAAGGAATAAGCTATCACTTTGCCCTCTTGCATCAACACACATCCAAGAAAATTCAATTACGCGTCACTGAAAATCACAAACTCTTTTCCTGACTCAGGTTGCACTAATACAGGTGCCTCAGTTAACAATGCTTTCAACTGTTCAAAACTCTTTTGGCATTTCTCTCACCACTTGAACTTAAGATTTTTCTGTAAGAATTTTGTCATAGATGTAGCAATCATCGAGAATCCCTTAACAAAATGTCGATAATATTTGGCTAAGCCCAAAAACTTTCTAACTTCGAATACATTCCTCGGCAGGTTCCAATCAACAATTACTGAAATCTTACTCGGATCAACCCTTCTACCTTCCGAAGAGAAAATATGTGTAACACCCCAAACCCGGCCTAGATGTTATGGCTGAGTCTGGCGATGTCACATTGAAGTGTTTTTCGCAAAGCGTGACATTGAAAGATAACCCTTTTTACATATTTATGTTTGTTACTTATTTTTAATGATGGTTCTAAAACTCTTCGTTTATCATGTTAAAATGTCTTTAATTTTTAAAACATCGCCTCTTGCGAAAACTTATAAAATGTGTTGCGTAAACATGGTGTTTTGAAAAACAATTACCTTTTTGAAAACCCGTCACTTTTCCTTCAACTAACAGTTTATATCAATGCAAGTAAAAATCCCAAATTAAAAGTTAAAACTTTAAAGATGCCTTATTACATACCAAATACCCAAAGTAAATTAATTATAAATTTAATATTAAAAAGTGAAAACAAGTGTGGTTGTGTGGCCACCATCGAGTCCCTTGCAGCACCGACTCGCCTAAGGATTACCTGCGTAGAAAAGCAGAAGTGTTAGTTTATGAAAAATTAGTGTGTAATCCCTTAACAATAGTTAATCAAATTGTAGGCAATATAGTCTGAGCCTAAGCCCGTTTCAGTGACAGTCTAGTATCAGTTAGGGCTTAGCCTATTACAGTAACAGTAACAGAAATGCAATCAGAAGTCCTACCCATCCATGCTCTACACTCCACTCCGTCTAGCCCTACACTCCATGTGGGGATAAAATTCACCCACCCATCCTTACACTCTAAAATATAGCACCAGTTGCAGCACTAAATAGTATTTGCAGCAGAGTTGCCGGTACATTACACTTTTTCTAAATATATGTAATATGTCATGTTATAAAGTCATACGTGTATGCAAATCATGTTATGCTTGATTACAATCATACATATCATAGGGGTATATTAGTCATTTTACATCATAAGGGTATAACGGTCATTTCATCAAATTGGGGTTTAGGTATACTTACCGGCCCATTAGTAGGTCCATAGTCGTGTCGGGCGACCAGTGCAACCTTAACAGTCAAACAATGAAAATGGGCCCAAAGCTTATAACCCGACCCATGTGGGCCCAAATGCCGTGTGGCCTTCAAAGCCTAAAAATGGCCTTGGCCGTGTAAGCTACACAGCCTGGCCTAATAATCTACACCCGTCCGTGTGGTTTACCCATGTGGGGCCACGAGCCTATAGGGCCCACAGGGCCCATTTCGGCCCAACATGGCCCACAATGACCTAAGCGCATGAAATCGCCCATGGTGGCCTCTACGATCAAACACTCACATTTTATGCGTTTGAATTACCACACGAGCGAGCGCACGCTCGTGTAGCATCAATAGTCATACTCTTCTGGCTTTTGCCAATCTACATTTATAGTAGTGTGGTTACACACCTGTTTATGAAAAGCACGCAAATCTCCACGAACACCAACCTATAATCAAACATGACCCAATGTTAGTCCTTCACTTGATAGGGTTAACACCCTCTTATTAACACTTAATTCCCAACTAATAATTATTACCTGCCTTGATTTGAACGAAAGTGGTTTATCAGCCTTAAACCGCTAACAAAGATGAACTTTAACATCCTTGGCAAAAATCTGCATTACCATCGAATCTTGTTAACCAATACCATATACGCGAATAACTTGAACCAAGTAAAACAACTTACCAAAATGTGGAACTAAGAAAGGTAGATAGAAGTATTTGACCTACAATAGCACACCTTACAACCGAGGCATGAGATGAACAATCACAGCCCTGTCAAAGATAGCAAACAAAAGATGGTGTTAGAGGGGCAAGATTTAGCTATAAGCTAAGAAGAAGCAAATTACCTTAATCGATTGCAGGGAGATTCAGCTTCAAGAGAAGAGGGTATTCGACTAGCAATAAAGGGAATGGTGTCAGCTCAGAACCAAATAAAAGAGAGCTAGCAGAGATTCGACAAGGGTTATAGAGGAAAAAGAAGAGTATTTGGTCAAAAAGAGAAACAGTTGAGAGAAGAAAAAGAAGAAGTAACCAACCAAGAGGGAAACTGATTAGAGAATAAAGAGAAAGTTGCTTGTTTGGCACAAGCAAAGAACAACCCTACGAAAAACCTAAATGATCAATAGCCAACATTCACCTGCCCCAAAACAAGGAATGAAAAGAACCTAAAAGCACAATAAAGCCGAAAATGAGAAGAGATTATTTAGAAAATTCAAAAATCGAAGTAGAGTACTCATCTCATCCCCTAACCGAAATCTTGAGTGCCACAGTCCAATTTTGGCACACTTCTACCTCTCCTCTCACTTCCCTTGTTTTTCTCCTATAATGCATCTTAAAATGTGACTACACAATCTCGACACCCCTCATACACTACAACCACCCACACCTCTATCCAAAGCCCCTTTTTTCCTCCTATAATCCATCCATGCTGTCCACTCCCTCTCAACCACCCAATTCAAAGTCCATTCAAACACTTCAATTTCAGTCCACCTTAAACACTTCCACGACACCAGCAGCAAAAATAATATGTTCCTTTTTCAATGCCACGCCTCGAACCTCATACACTAAGAAACACTCCACATGCCTCTATCCCCTAGACTAACAAGCATTTTATGACATATTTTACCTCCAATAATTTAAAAATCTACTAACTATGACAAGGGTTAATTTCCTAAAAATAATTTTTTTTTGCAAATGCCCAAGCTTGAACCCAAGACTTCTCAAGCGCTTCCCAGGACACTTAACAATTGAAACAAGCATGCATTTGAGTTACACAACATACAAAAAATAAGTACCCATATTTTGGGGTGTTACAATATGTCCCAAAAATTTGACTTCTTAGAGCCAAAACTCACTTTTGCTGAACTTAGCAAACAATTTCTTATCTCTCAATGTCTACAACACAATTCTTAAATGTTCGACATGTTTTGCCTCATCTCGAGAATAAATCAAAATGTCATCAATAAACACAACCACAAACTTATCTAAATACGATCGGAAGATCTGATTCATCAAATCCATAAAAACAGTAGGAGCATTAGTTAATCCAAATGGCATAACAAGAAATTCATAATGCCCATACCTCATTCCAAATGCGGTTTTTGGCATGTCCGGGTCATTAACTCTCAGCTGATAGTAGCCAGATCTCAAATCTATCTTTGAAAACACTGTTGCCCCTTTCAACTTGTTATACAAATCATCAATTCTCGGTAATGGATACTTGTTCTTTATCATAATCTTGTTGAGTTAACGATAATCAATACAAAGTCTCATGGACCCGTCTTTCTTCTTGACAAATAACACTAGTGCACCCCATGGTGAAAAACTCGGTCTCGCAAAACCCTAATTTTTCAACTCTTGCAACTGAGACTAAAATTCTTTCAACTCAGTTGGAGCTATTCTATACGGATCTATCAGTATTGGCGCAATCCCCGGTACTAAGAGAATAGCAAACTCCACCTCTTTGACCCGTGGTAACCCTAGAAACTCTTCTGGGAACACATTCAGATATTCACAAACTATTGGCAAAGATTCAATCTTCAATTCAGACACCTTAGTATTCAGTACATACACGAGAAATGCTTCACAACCCTTTCTTACATACCTCTAAGCTGACATTGACAAAATTACAATAGGCAATTCAACCCATTCATCCTATTGAAACCGAAGTATTTCACTGTTTTTCCATTTCAATTCAATAAATTTTCATCTACAATTCACTATTACATCATGCAGAGTTAACCAATCCATTTCAAGTATCACATCAAACTCATCAAATGGCAAAAACATTAAGTCAGCTGGAAAATAGTGACCCAAAATCATTAAAGGATAACTCTTGTAAACTTTATCAACTAAACATATTTACCTAAGGGGTTCGACAACTTAATCACAAACTCAGTGGACTCAATAGGAAAATTCTTACTAGATACAAAATTCATGCAAATATAGGAATGAATCGATCCAGGAGCAATTAATGCAACTACATTAGTATCATAGAGAGAAAATGTATCGGTGATTACATCAGGGGAGGATGCATCCTCACTAGCACGAATGGTATAAGCTCTTGCGGGTGCTCTAGCTTTCGACCTCAAAGCTGAGTCTTTGGACATACCTCTACTACTGGTCCCATTTCCTGTATTTTTCACTAGCCTTTCTCTAACATCAGTATTACTCGATCTTACATTCTGAAAAGTATCCTTTTTAACCATTTCAAGGCAGTCTCGGATAAAGTGATCTTGGGAGCCACATTTAAAATAAGCTCGGTTATCCATCCTACATTCACTAGGATGTCGTCTACCGCAGTGTTGGCATTTAGGCTTATTAGACCTACCGTTACCAACACTCGCTATTGACGTTGACTGTGCCTTAGGACATGAATATTGATTCCTACAATCTCTAATGGGATACCCATCTGAAGTATTCAATCAAGCATACAAATCTCACGATTTCTTCGACGAAGGTTGAAATGACTTATTTATCGGCTTCTTTATCGAATCCTTAGCCTCAAACTCAGCTTTTCTCTTTTCCTTACTCAAACTTTTGGCTTTGCAAGCTCATTTGACCGGCACAACAAATTCTTTCAACTCTAAAATCCCAACTAACAGCTTAATGTCCTCATTCAGCCCATCTTTGAATGTCCTACACATAATAGCCTCTGTTGAAACACATTCTCGAGCATACTTACTGAGTACTCTCACTCGTATTCAATCACAATCATTCGGCCTTATTTCAACTCCAAGAGCTCTTTACATTTCTAATTGATAAACCACTGATTGATGTACTTTGTAACAGCCCATTTTTAGGGTTAATCGAAATAGTGATTTTGGGGCCACCAAATTCGACGAGTAGGTTTGTAAATATTATATGTAATATTTACGAGTTAATTGTGATTTTAAAAATGTTTCTGATATTGTGATTTTTGTTTTATAAGCGATTTATTAAGTTCAAGTGGTATGACCCTAAGGTCAAGTGGGTTTAGAAAATGAGGTATCGAGACCTTGTTTCTATAAATTGAGTCGTAAATATTTTTATAAATATTTACGGAGTGGCAATAAGATGGTATTAAATTTTCGTTGAAAAATTTTATCGTTTCGATAGTTAATTAAGCAAAAAGGACTAAATCGCGTAAAGTGCAAAAATTCTGTTCTATAAGCTAAAGGTATTAAATAGCTATAGAACTTTAAAGTGGAAGTCCTTATTTGGTAATTAGCCCATTAAAGAGATAATGGGATATGATGGCTTGGCATTTGGTGTAATAAATAAAGTGTATAAAGGTTAATATTGTAAATTGGTTAAAAATAATAATAAAATGAATAAAATAAAAGAATCAAGGTGTCATATTTTTCATTCTCTTTTTACCAACTGAATATGAAGGATTGAGAAGCCATGGGAGAAGCTTCCAACTTTTGGCTAATGCATGGCAGGCATTTCTAGTCCCCGTTTTTAATTATTTTTATATTTTTGGGATCGTTGTTGCTTAATCTATCTAATGAGGGGGCAATTTTACAAAACCATTGAATAGTTTGATATTTTTTGTTGATGAGTATAATAAGACTTTGAAGTTTAATGGAAGAATATGAGTCCTTGTTGATAGTTAAACACTTTTTGTTAAGTGAATTTTTGTGAAATTGACAATTAAGGGCTAAATTAATAAATGTGAAAACTTTGTGGTTAAAATGTGAAATAAATGAAATGTGTGGGCTGCTAGAGACACTAGTGATATTCGGCTATAGTATAATTTTACTCAATTTCATGAATTTGCATTTTTATGATATAGGGACTAAATTGTAAAGAAGTTGAAATATTAGGGGCAAAACTGTAATTTTGCCATAAAGTTAATTATGGACTGTTTTGATACCATGAACATTTGACTAAGCTTAATTATGGTTAAAAATGGTTAATTTGCATGTTTTGAGCTTAAGGACTAAAATGAATAAAAGTACAACTTTAGGGGCAATCAAATATGGCACTCAATGTACGAAATATTGAGAATGGCACATAATGTGCAAGTTATTGAGAATGAAACTTAGTCTGCGAAATACCGAATGATTCAAAGGGCAATTATAAATTGTGATTGAATCATTAAATCGAGCAAAGTGAATAGGTATACATGCTATATTATATGAATTGTTTATGAGACAACTTTATAATGGTAATATTCGGGCTTTGAGCTTAGCAAGCCTTGTACTGGTGAATTATATCGGGCTTATGCCTAGCAGGCTTATTGCCGGTGTATAAAATCAGACTTTGAGTCTAGCAGGCCTTGTTTCGGTGTGAGATATAGGCTTAGGCCTAGCAGGCTTTATGCCGGTGAATTATTATAAGTTTACGCCTAAAAGATTTATTGCTGATATGGTATTTGAATACGTTAAACGAGCTAAAATGATCAGGTACGTGATAATTGATTACCTATTTGAAAATAAGGTAAGTATATGTGCAAAGAATGTATTGTGATGTATGTGGAAATGAAATATGATTATGTGCCAATGAAACATAAATGAATGAATAAGATGTGATTTGTAAAGTTGCATATGTGAAATTTTTCAGATGCTATATGAATGAAAATTGAATTTGACTATAAATGATCATACGAGATTCACATGAGAAAGATATATAATTAAATATGTTATTTCCCATAATGTGTTCATTTGGCTATATGAAAGTGTGAAAGGGTTGATGTATGAAAATTTAATTGAATAAGTTTGTGAAAGTTAAAGTTGGTTAAGTGAGTAAGTATAATATTGAATGATGATAATTTGATATGAGAACATGTTATGAAATTTAGAAAGGTTGTGTGAGATAGCATATTATGTTTATGGCAGTGTAATGAAAGTATTTGTTATGTTAAGTTTATTAAGATACGAGCTTACTAAGCTTAAAATCTTACTCCGTGTTTTCTTTTTCTTATGTTTATAGATTGTAATATCCCGAATTAGGGCCTAATCGGAATAGTGGTTTCGTGACCACAAATTCGAGATAGAAATAATTATTTTATAATTATTTTGAGGTTTATGATATGATTGCATGATTGTGTGAAAATTTCGTGAAGAAATTTTATGCATAAAGTGCTTAATTTGAAGTTAGGGACTAAATCGAATAATTTGCAAAACTTGCATTCTAGAAGTTTTTAGTATGAAATTGCTTTGAAATATTAATTAGGAGGTCTTAAATAGCAATTTGACCAATTTGAAGTTCATGGACAAAATTAGGACATGGAAGGAATTTTTGAAAGTTTAGTAGTAAGGGCATTTTGGTCATTTAGGGTAAAATGAATTAAAATACAAAATTAAAAGCCAATTTTTCTCATCTTCAACCCCATGGCCGAATATAGCAAGGAGAAACCATGGCTAGGGTTTTTCAAGCTTCCAAGCTCGATTGTAAGTCCATTCTAGCCCCGTTTTTCAAGTTCTTTACGTTTTTGAGATCCCGTAGCTCGATTTAGCTTATGTTTAGCAATAATTTAACCTAGGGTTTATATTTGGAAAAATACCCATAGGTAAAATTTGTGTATTTTGATGTTTTATGATAGAATATGAGGTTTTAAATTATGTTAGAAAACTTGTACTACTCGATTTTAAGCAAAAAGCGAGTAAAGGGCTTAATCGGTAAAAATACCTAATAGTCACAAGTACATGTTAGAGTGAGAATTTGATGTTGCCATAGAAGGAAAAGTGATCAGCATGTTGTAAAACATAAGAATAAGGAATAAAGTTTAATCCGAACTTAGGGGCAAAAATGTAAATATGCAAAAGTTTAGGGGTAAAATTTTAATTTTGTCAAAATTTGAATTAAGGGTTAATTTGATAATGTGAGTGATAAATAAGTTAAATGTGTTATTTTAGATCAAGAAAGACGTGGAAACGACCCCAATCGAGGAAAAGAAAAGATTGTGGATTAAATTGTAAAACCTTTGTATTTCGGTATCAAGGTAAGTTCATGTGTAAATAATGTAGCATAATTGTTATTTTTAAGTTATTGATGTCAATTATGTTATGCTGAATTTTATTATGAGATGTATGCTTTGTGGTTAATTTCAAATAATATGCCAATTATGTAAGCTACTTGTTAAGTACAAATTGTTACCGAGTATTGATTTCGGCATCCTACGGAAGACGGCAAGGATATGTGTTCAAGGAAAATCCCGTTTGAACCTTAGGAATAGATTAGGATACAAGTGACATGTCACTGGGATACTTGGGCATCCGAACTCGTTGAGTTGAGTCCGAGTTCACTTATGGATGCGAATGTTCGAACTCGTTGAGTTGAGTCCGAGTTCGTGAGATGTAACTAGGCATCCGAGCTCGTTGAGTTGAGTCCGAGTTCATTATGGATGCGAACGCCCGAGCTCGTTGAGTTGAGTCCGAGTTCGCTTATGGGCGGGTTACATGGTAGCTTGGCTACATATGTGGCACTTATGTGCAAACTTCCTACGTATCCGAATTATATTCCGATGAGTTCAACGGGTAAAGTTCTACTCAAATGGAGGAATACTTGAGATGAAAAGAGACGTATTGGTAAGTGATGTGAAATGGATACTTGGACAGGTATGTACTTAACCCTCGGGTTGAGTATTGATACAATAATGATAAGGTAGTAAAATGATGAATGATGATTAGAAATGAGATTTATGTTTTGGTGATACCATGCTAATGTTGTTTGGTATGATTGCTTTGTTATGTTACTTATTATTTGCATATGAACTTACTAAGCATTTATGCTTACTCCTCTTTCTTACTCATTTTAGTTTTGGACAAGCCAGCTTAGGAGTCGGGATTGGTGAAGCTCAATCACACTATCCGGAAGAACTTTTTCGTAAAATGGCTTGTAAATTCAAGTATGGCATGTATAGCAAAATACTTATTTTGTGTAAATGATCTTATGGTATGGTGATGAAATGGTTGAGGAAGTGCTTGATAATGATAAATTATGGAAATGGTTAGTTTAGAATATGTTTGATGTTATGGAAAGTTAATAAGTTACCTAGTTCATGAAAATTCATAAAAAGGATGAAATTTGCCATAAACAGAATATTACAGCAACACTGACGTGAGTTTGAAAATTTACTAAAAATCATATAAATTGAATTTGGTGATGTATTAAATATCAAATTGAAGCTTATTATGTCTAGTTTCACATGAAACAAACTAAACTGGTAAAAGAATTATATGTTAGAAGATATTTGAATTTTAGTGAAACAGGGTCAGAGCAGTTTCTGAATCCCCTGTTCCAACTTTATAAATTTACCATAAATTGTAAAGATATAATTAGGTGGCTTATTTTATATCATCAGAATCCTTATTGAATCTAGTTTCAGAAGAAATAAACCTCATATTCATATGAATTTTATACAGAGAGAAAACTGGTTCGTAGTAAACAGAGGTCAGACCAGTCAAGCCCTGAAACAGGGGTAACTTTAACTAATAAACTGTACTAATTGGACCAACCAAAAATTCTAGAAAAAAATTAGTAGATAGGCATATGAGTCTAGATTCAGAGAAAATTTACGGATCTTGATTTTGAGTTTCGTAACTCGAGATATGATTTTTCTTGTGACTGTAACGCAAGTAGCTAAAAAGCTGTGAATGTAGAAACAAATAATCTAAAGTTCTTAAAATGTTAAATTAAGTTTAGTAACACCTCATACTCGACTCCGGTGACGGTCTCGGGCGTGGGGGCGTTAATCGGAATATTACATAGATTTTCGAAGATTTGCTCGGGTTGGAAGTCGATAGAGACGACATCACACTACCCTGTTATCATTTCAATAAATAATATTTTGAGACTAGGTTATGTGGCATGTATAGGATAGTCTTGGAGATAATTATATTGAATGAGTATGTATTTAAAGTCATGCGAAAATGACTTGCTTATTATGTGTAAGTTTGGTTTTACATGTTCTTAATTAAAATTTTTAATGAGTTTGGTTTTGGTAGTCATTTTAATAGTTAGGTCATTTTGGAAATATGAAATGTGGTATAATTAGAGTGGTGGATGATGGTATATTAACTTAACAGGTTCGGTTACTAAGTGGTAAGTAATGAATACGTTTTATGATTGTTTTGGTTGATTGTGTTGGTATGGGTTCAAATGGTATTGATTAAGTATGTTTTAGGTTAGTTAATAGGATAAAAATATGAAGTTTAGGTATATTAATATAGAATTGAATTAGACGCACGCTGGAGTGTTATTTGTGTTCAAGTGTTAAGTATGGCTTTTATTTTTAGGATGAATTGCTCACTTGTATATATATGTATCATTAGTATGTTCGGCCATGTTATAATGTATTTAAGTTTCATATGTGATTGCATAATAATTCATGTAATATGATTCAGTTGGTTTTATTATGAACTTGTGAATAAGTTATCAAATGATATGTTTGATATACGATTAATGAGATAGAAATTGGCATATATTCTAAGTATGAAGTGTAATGATATATAACGGAATATGATTTTAATTATGAAAATGGCATTAATATGATGGATATAAGGAATTGAATATTGGAAGTATTAAATATGTGATCATGTTTTTGATATATACAAGTTTGGTCCGAATTTAGTAATTATGGAACATAATCAGTTGGGTTTTGATATATGTTCGTATTGAATTAGTTGGAATTTTTGAAATGTTCTTATTTGCGATATATGTTTAGTAAGGTTTGGTTATTTCTTAATTGGAATTTTGACCCATGTATTTGAATTTATAATAAGTGAATCATGGATATTTGAAATTGATAAGTTTTAAATGTTTATTAATTCTTGGTGTATGAAAGGTTTGGAATGAGTGTGCTGAACTGTGTTTTATATAGTAATGCCTCATAACCCTAATTCGGTAATAGATACAGGTTAGGGGTGTTACATTTGATTGGTATCAAAGCTATGGTTTAGTCGGTTCTAGGACTACCATAGCGTATGTGAGTCTAGCTATACATGCCACATTTAACCTGTGATAGTGTGATATCTCCTGACTCTGACAAAAATTATTTTGATGAGACAGATATGCTTTCCAACCGAGCTAATTTCGATAGTACAGAATGCTATACTCAAACGCTTGAGTGAAAATGTGTTGGTGATGAGTTGAAACTCATAAAGGTATAAATCAGAATGCATGATATTCTGCTATTGATAAATGTTATAATTATATGAGTATATGAGTTGTGATGTTTGGTATGTGATTGTTACGTGAATATTTTGATTGTGAGTTAATGAGTTGATTTAGCGTATGAATTATGTGTTGAGTACAAAAGTGATCATAGGTAAAAGATGGTTAGGTGTTTTGAGAATGTGGAATTAGTAATGAATTGTCCATTCATAATAGTATGTGTAATGTGCATGTATATATGGAACGACAAAAAAATGTGCAAGTGTACACAATCGCAACAAGTAATAAAGTGACAAGTAAATGTCGAGTTATTATACCCACAGGGACTGTAAAAAGAATTATTTATGAAATTAATTGTAAGAAACTTTGGTGAAGTAAAAATAATTTGGTTTTAGAAGATGGTCAGGAACTATTTAAAAACTAAGTAAATGATTTAAATAAAACAAAAGAGTTCTAGTGCACGATTTCAAATAAGATTTAATCAATGTAACATACTTGTGTTAGATTAATTATATTTCTTGAACTCAGAATTACTAAACTCATGTTCCACTGTTACGAATAAATTCACAGCAACCCGATAATTTGCTAACTTATGAACAAATTCACATACAAAAATCCATTCATCTCTTGAAATATCCCTATGTCAATTCAACCGACTAAACAGATTCTAGCAAGCAAACATGTTATTGTACATACATACTTATTAAATTGAACCAATCTCTTGCATATCCCTATGTCAAATCAAACGATTAATTAAATCTAATAAGCATATAAAAGACTTTGTGAAGTAACAAGATTTCCCTAACTTGAAACAATTTAATCACAACAATCTTGCAAGTTATGCAAGGCAATAATATCGCCAGATACATTGCTAATTTAACTTTCAGCTATCTTACAAGAATAAACATGCACTGATTAAGTACTGTGTCAACTAATTACAATTGCAATCTGTTTAAATAATTAATTCATTAGTTACCTCACAATCGTAACGCAAGATTAACTTAGACATGGTTTTACTTAATCAAGCATCTTACCGAGGCTTATAACATCATAAACATCATTTTGACAATTCAAGCAGGTAGAATATAATCAACCCAACACAAACATAATTTAAGCTGAATTGATTAAAATAACCATTTCAATAGCATAAATATTCATAAACATGTTCATCAAAACAACAACAAAAATTAAAGAGTTATGGAACAAGAGGCAAATCCGGTGTTTCTCCGTGGCTTGTCTAGTGGCTCCATTCTTTGTTCTTCGTTGGCCTTGGCTATCAAGGTGGCTTATGAACACCTAATTTCTGCTCCAAAATGGCTGATGGAAGCCTCTTTCCTAAGAGAAGAAATCGGCACTTGAACAAGAGGGAATGGAATGGAAAAAATGAGAGAAAAGTGAGAGAGGGAATGAGAGAATGTTGTGAAGTAAGGGATGCTTTGAATGATCAGCAAGGGGTGGCTTTTATAGCTGATTGTGGCTGCTAATAATATCAAATTCCAGCAGCCAAAGGGCCCTCCCTTGGCCGGCCACACACATGGCAAAGTTGAGAGTTTCAACTTTGCTATTTTAAGCTTGGGGCAAATCTACAAAGCCATAATTTAAGGTGGGGTTTGAACGCAATTTAGAAGTCTTTTGAGGGCCTTTTTGCAAGCATATTTAATCAGCGAAAATGCTAATTTGGGTCATCATATGGATTGTTCTGGGCTGCCTATTTAGTGGTTGGTTCGGTTCACTCAATTTGGCTCGACCAGTGTGGTTCAACTAGACCTTTTCTCCATAATTAATTAAAAATAATTTATTTAGCCCAAATTAAATAGGGAACAAATTAAAATTAATTAATTTATGAATTAATACACATTTCTGGACCGTCTTAGGCTGGAAATTAAAGTGCCTTGATACATCAAATTGCTTCTCGATTTTGTACTTTCAATAGTGTCAGCCGAGCCAATTTTCACCCTTTGTGCGAATCTGTCGAGAATAGTCAAAATTAATCAAAGTTAAGTATAAAATTAAATAATTTCACCATGTTCATATTTTTAACATGATTTAATTATTTTATAATATTTAATTATTTTTCGACAAGAATTTAACCAGATTTGCATGAATTTAAGAAAAATTGGGTATGAAAAAGTATATAAATTTTTGTGTTTCCAATATATGAGAGATAAATTTGAGGCTTTATGACCCTCACCCCCTCATCGATAAAGTATTGTAATGAAATCTGTATTATATGCCTTAAATAAGCTTACAAGTGTGGAATGATAGAGTTTCGTGATTGAAGGATTAGTACTGTGATCAGATAAAAGAATGAGTCCGCAAGTGAAGACAATAACAGAAAAGATATTGGATCGTGTTGAAGGCCATTTGTAATATGCAAAGTCATTGTTAAAAGAAAAGTTGAATTAGATGAAACCAAATATCCAGGTATGATATCTAAAGAATATATTAACTGGAAGTTCTTCCAAATTGGCTTTTGTTAGTGTTGGGATAATGAGAAATTAGTGATGTTAGAGATAGACAGTAGAATCATATTTGAATTATAAAGATATTTGAGCATAGCGATTATAGTCGAATGGTTTACGAGAACTCTTCTGGGTACTCTATGTGTTCAATTATCCTCAGAGGTATGTGAAGTTGCGTATTTTCAGATGATATTCTTATCATATGAGAACGTTATCTATATATATTGATATATGAAAGCATTGTTGGGCCGTTCGGGTTACAATCGGCATTATTATATCTTTCACTGGTATTCTATTTCATTTTATTGAAAGAAAATATCGACGATTAAATCTGTGTGATGCTGGTATTCTGTTCCTACTGGTTGTTGATCTACTTAGTATACATGAAGATTATATTGTTTCTGTTACTGTTGATTCCGGTGCATATGAGTGATGCTTTGCTTCTTGATTTCCTCTAAGACATCACTGAGATATTTGTCATCTGATATGGGTGCTTTCTTAAAAAGATCAGTATAGTGATATATTTGAGATTACAGTATCTCTGTTTTCTTATGATTCTATATGGTTATCAGTGAAAAATATCTATTGAATGACTGTAATTATATTTCAATTTCTCTTATGTTCAAAATGCATTATTGATAATTGGGACATTATATATCTATACGGTTGAGATGTCGGCCTTATTATGGCGCTATGATTTTAATTTATCTAATGGTCGTGGCTTCAGTATGATTCAAAGCTTCGTTGATTAATAATTGAAAAGTTATTACTTAACAGTCGAGATCGATTCAGTTGTCTAGTTTTATTGGATTAATTGTTTGAAGGATTAATCGAGTTACTTGTACCTGAATCTATCCATAGGGTGGAAATAAACTTTGAATGTTCACAGATAAATAGATGAATATTTTGAATGCAGGATTCATATTCTAGAAGATATGATACAGAATTATATCCATCAGAATGGTTTTATTGAGAAATGTTCTTGTAGATCGCGATTGGGAAGTCTGAATGATGTGATATTTATTAATAAAGTGGTAAACAGTTGAAGACATTGTTAATTGAAACATCAGTTTTGGTTTAGCCTGCATCAAGTAAAGAGTTATTTGACACAAGAATTAAAGATGGTTTGAACTGTTGAAAGATTATGAGTCAGTGATTGATTATCAATCTGGGCAAACGATTATAGTCTTTGGGGTTCTGAGCAAGAATCTTTATGTGTTTTACAACCGATAATCATGTGATTAATCTTATCAAATGATGAGTAGTTATTGGCTGAGCTAGAAACTAAAGTGATGTTTAATTAGCAAATTTATGAGGCTAAGAGGTGTGTCAGTGAATTACAAGTTAAAAAGGGTACAACGAAAATTGATTTCTGATTTAGTATTTCAGATTGGAACCGACAATCGTTTGTTGTGTCAAGATAAATTTCGTTTATTGAGAAATCCAAAGATTTTACAACAATTGTTACATCTAGCACAGTGGTAATTATCTGTCCGTACGGGGAGTACTAAAAGAGTGCTAGTTTTTATTGTTCAAATGGAAACACGAGGATTATATCATGTTACTGAAATAAACTACTGTGAGCCTTGGGTATGAAATTACTTTGTAACACTGTGTTTTAGAACTTGAAAGCAAGCAAGAAAGACATTTATTGTTGGTTAAGTGTGAGTCTAATAATAATAGTTATGAGATGAATGTTAAGATAGCATTGTATGAGTGTGGTATGGTTGCAATTACTAAACTTCATTGTATTGAATTGAATTTTTATAAAATAAATTTCGGGGTCGATGTGATTGGAAAGACTGAGGGGAAATGAAAGTAATTCATGACCGTCTAAAAGCAGTTTCAGATTTGCAGAAAATATATGTGGGCTTGATGCGTAAAAGCATTGAATTTTTAATTAGAAAAATGAGTATTTGTAATAGTATTATAGTGGGAATAGAATTTCTCGATTTAGCTATAAAGAGAAGTTGAGTTCGCAATTCATCGGATTGAATGAGATTATTATCAGAACTTGAGAAGACCCGTAATGTGTTTCTTATATATATGATGTGACTATACAAATAAGATTCTTTATTTATAGTATCTCTTACAGAAGTAGAAACTCAGCTTGTTATGATGTATAGCAAAGAGCAGATCATAATCTTAGCTCATGAGATTGACAAGTTGAGAAATCTGAGGCTAGGTGAGAAATTGATGAGGCTGGTGGAAGTAAATCACTAATTTATTCTCTAGTAAGATTTTCGGGGACGAAAATCCCTAAAGGGGGAGAGTTCTAACAGCCCGTTTTTAGGGTTAATCAGAACAGTGATTTCGGGGCCACCAAATTCGATGAGTAGGTTTGTAAATATTATATTTAATATTTACGAGTTAATTGTGATTTTAAAAATGTTTTTGATATTGTGATTTTTGTTTTATAAGCGATTTATGAAGTTCAAGTGGTATGACCCTAAGGTCAAGTGGGTTTAGAAAATGAGGTATCGGGACCTTATTTCTATAAATCGAGTCATAAATATTTTTATAAATATTTATGGAGTGGCAATAAGATGGTATTAAAGTTTCATTGAAAAATTTCATCGTTTCGATAGTTAATTAAGCAAAAAGGGCTAAATCGCGTAAAGTGCAAAAGTTGTGTGAGATAGCATATTATGTTTACGGCATTGTAATGAAAGTATTTGTTATGTTAAGTTTATTAAGATACGAGCTTACTAAGCTTAAAAGCTTACTCCGTGTTTTCTTTTTCTTATGTTTATAGATTTTCAAAGATTTGCTCGGGTTGGAAGCTGATGGAGACAACATCACACTATCCTGTTATTATTTTAGTAAATAATATTTTGAAACTCGGTTATGTGACATGTATAGGCTAGTCTTGGAGTTAATTATTTTGAATGAGTATGTATTTAAAGCCATGCGAAAATGACTTGCTTGTTATGCTTAAGTTTTGTTTTACATGTTCTTAATTAAAATGTTTAACGAGTTTGGTTTTGGTAGTCGTTTTAATAGTTAGCTCATTTTGGAAATATGAAATGTGGTATAATTAAAGTGGTGGATGATGGTATATTAACTTAACAGGTTCGGTTACTAAGTGGTAAGTAATGAATATGTTTTATGATTGTTTTGGTTGATTGTATTGGTATGGGTCAAATGGTTAATGATGGTATTGATTAAGTATGTTTTGGGTTAGTTAATAAGATAAAAATATGAAATTTAGGTATATTAATATAGATATGACTTAGATGCACGCTGGAGTGTTATTTGTGTTCAAGTGTTAAGTATGGCTTTTATTTTTAGGATGAATTGCGCACTTGTATATATATGCATCATTAGTATGTTCGGCCATGTTATAATGTATTTAAGTTTCATATGTGATTGCATAATAATTCATGTAATATGATTCAATTGGTTTTATTATGAACTTGTGAAGAAGTTATCAAATGATATGTTTGATATACGATTAATGAGATAGAAATTGGCATATATTCTAAGTATGAAGTGTAATGATATATAACAGAATATGATTTTAATTATGAAAATGGCATTAATATGATGGATATAAGGAATTGACTATTGGAAGTATTAAATATGTGAATATGTTTTTGATATATACAAGTTTGGTCCAAATTTAGTAATTATGGAACATAATCAGTTAGGTTTTGATATATGTTCGTACTGAATTAGTTGGAAATTTTGAAATGTTCTTATTTCAAATGGTTGTGTGAGCTACGTCTTGACTGATATATGGTCGTGTGGACATTCAAAATAGGAGTACATGGTCGTGTCCTAGCTCGTGTTTAACCCCGTGTAACTCTCTAACTTGGGTCACACGGCCAACACACATGCCCTTGTGGCTTGCCCGTGTGCCTTAAAATGGCCATACACGCCCATGTACCAGGCCGTGTGCTAGGCCGTGCCAATCCTGTAGGGTATACTGACTTATGCCACATGGCCAAGTCATACATCCGTGTGTGAGGCCGTGTGGAGCATACTGACTTGGTTTCAAATTCAACACCGAGGGACACACGACTGTGTAACATGACCTTGTGTTACACATGCCTGAGTCTCTGATCGTGTGGACAAAAATAGGTAATTTACTAAGCCATTTTACCTTCCAATTTGCACATACCTATACAAGCTCATATAGTTCCATTTCAAGACACAAATAGCAACCAAATATCATCAACCAATATTCAATTTATACCATTTCATTATCATCAATACAAATCACAAATAAGCCACAATTTGGCATCTATTTACATACCTAATTCACATATACAATTCAGCTAACTAAACCATTCCAAACATGTATTATCATTCACCAATTCACAAACACATAGCTTCCCAAATTATCAACCCTTTTAGCAATCAAATTACCTATTATCATTAAGCATTATAATTTCAACCTCGATCACACAATATAGGTTAATTACCAAACTCAAAATAGAACCATTTGCATATTTATAAACATCATCAAAGTTCATCATCATAAGCCAATTCAAATGGCCAAAATACACATTCATCAATCATACCAAAATGACTCAAGCCTATACATGCCATATACCATATTCACACAACTTCAAAAGTACCAAAATAGATGTTCGATAGTGCAATGACTTTGCATGATGCTGTTGTAAACTGCAAGAGAAAGACTATTGATTTACGCTGCCAGAATGATAAGATTATTCGGATTGAATCTAATGATCTGAATGGGTTACTAGTAGTGATATCTTTGATGTTAGCTCAGAAATATGTGAAGAAAGGTTGTGAAGCTTACTTTACCTATGTGCTTGATAGTAAACTAGCCGAAAGAAACATTAAATCAGTACCTATTGTGTGCGAGTATCCGGATGTGTTTCCTGAAGAATTGTCGGGTTTGCGACCTATTCGGGAGGTAGAGTTTGGTATTGATTTAATGCCTAGGATGACTCCGATATCCATAGCTCCGTACAGAATGGCACCTACTAAATTAAAATATTTGAAAGCTCAGTTGCAGTAGTTGACAGATAGAGGTTTCGCGCAACCGAGTTTTTCTCATTGGGGTGCACCAATGTTGTTTGTGAAAAAGAAAGATGGAACTATGAGAATGTGTATCAACTATAGGCAGCTCAATAAAGTGAATATAATGAATAAGTATCCGTTGGCACGAATTGATGATTTGTTTGATCAACTAAAGGGAGCCATAATGTTTTCGAAGATAGACTTGAGGTCAGGCTACTATCAATTGCGAGTTAAAGACTCCAACGTGGCAAAGACTGCTTTCTGGATGAGGTACGGACACTATGAGTTTTTAGTTATGCCTTTTGGACTTACTAATACACCTGATATTTTTATGGATTTGATGAATCAAATCTTCAGATAGTATCTAGATTGGTTTGTAGTTGTGTTCATAGATGACATTTTGATCTACTCCCGTGATGAAACCGAACATGTTGAACATTTAAAACTTGTGTTACAGACATTGTGAGATAAACAGTTGTATGCAAAGTTTAGTAAATGTGAGTTCTGGTTAAGCGAAGTCAGTTTTCTAGGCCATGTTGTACCAGCATCGGGTATTTGGGTTGATCCGAGTAAAATTTCAGCTATACTTGATTGGAAACCTCTGAGGAATGTTTCTGAAGTCTGAAGCTTTCTGAAACTTGCTAGTTATTATAGACAATTCTTGAAATGTTTCTCTATGATTGCAGCCCCGATGACAAAGCTGTTGCAAAAAGATGTTAAGTTCGAGTGATCAAAAAAGTGCCAGAAAAGTTTTGATCAGTTGAAAGCCCTTTTGACTAAAGCTCCAGTGCTAGTTCAGCCAGATTTGGGTAAAGAATTTGTTATCTATAGTGATGCATATTTAAATGGTTTGGGTTGTGTTTTGATGCAAGAAGGCAAAGTTATAGCTTATGCCTCGAGATAGTTAAAGCCACATGAAAAGAACTATCCAACACACGACTTAGAATTGGTAGCTATCGTGTTTGCCTTGAAAATTAGGCATCACTATCTGTTTGGTGAGAAATGTCATGTTTATTCTGATCACAAAAGCATGAAATACTTGATGAATCAAAAAGATCTCAATTTGAGACAACGATGATGGTTAGAATTGCTAAAAGACTAGGAGCTTGTGATTGACTATCACTCGGGAAAGGCTAATGTTGTTGTTGATGCACTAAGCCGAAAATCACTGTTTGCTTTGCATGTAATGAATACGCATATGGCTATGTCTAATGATGGTTCGATAATAGCTAAATTAAAAGTAATACCATTATTTATTTAGCAAATTTATGATGCCCAGAAGGTTGATGATGATTTGTTAGCAAAACAAGCTCAATGTGATTCAAATGCTGATTCAGAGTTTCGAGTTGATACTGATGGTTGTTTAAGATTCAGAAACTAAATATGTGTACCGAGAAATTTAGAATTGGTTCAAATGATTTTGAATGAGGCTCACAGTAGTACGAAGATGTACAATGATCTAAAACAGCTTTACTGGTGGCATGGTATGAAATGAGACATTTCTGACTTTGTTTCGAAATGCTTAATTTGTCAACAAGTAAAACCCGAGCCTCAGGTAGCTTCTGGATTGCTTCATCCAATTAATATTCACATTTATCAAAACATTCCCTAACTCTAACTTTGGTAAAATTACAATTTTGCCTTTAAACTTTTGTATATTTACACTTTTGCCCCAAAGCTCGGAAATGAAACTTTATCCCTAATTCTTTTGTTTTATGACATGCTGATCATTTATTTACCTACGGCAACATCAAATTCCCACTCTAACATGTACTTATGACCATTAGGTATTTTTACCGATTATGTCGTTTTACTGGTTTTCACTTAAAATCGCTTAGCTCAAATCGTTTAACATAATTTCAAGCTTCATATTCTACCATAAAACATCAAAATAAACACATTTCACCTATGGGTATTTTTCCAAATATGAACCCTAGGTTAAATTATTGCTAGAATAACCTAAATCAGGTTACCGGGACTCCAAAAACGTAAAGAACATTAAAAACGAGGCTTGGAATCACTTACTATGGGGCTTGGAAGCTTGAAAAAACCCTAGCTATGGAGAGCCCTTAAAATTTCAGCCTAATGAAGAAGATGGACAACATTTTGCCATCTTTTTCCCTTTTTCAATCTTTTAATTACCAAATGACTAAAATACCCTTCATTAAAACTTTAGTTATTTTTACCTATGTATATCCATTTTTGTCCGTGAAAACCTAATGGTCTAATTACCATTTAAGGACCTCTACTTCAATTATGCTCTTCAATTGAATCCTTTAGCATCTAAAACTCATATTTATCAACTTTTGCAATTAAGCCCTAGAAGGCAAATTAAACATGATATCTATAAAATTTTCCATCGATACTCTAACATATGCATCTAGTCACTCGGTAAATTATAAAAATTAATCGGACTAAACTTTTCTATCTCAGATTCGTGGTTTCACAACCACTGTTTCGTTTAGGCCCTATTTTGGGATGTTACATAAGTGTTTCTTCGATATCGGGTTCTTCTCTTTTTCTCTTTACCGACGCTCATCTTGCTTTTCTCTTTGATAGGGTCTTATTCCGTTCACACCTTCTTGTTTTTTCGTTGCTTGAATAGGGATACTCTCAGTGCGTGTTGTCTCTGCTATTTCTAATGCGTTTGGTTTAAGCTTGTGAAGGGATGTAGGCTGACTCCTCCTTTCATCAAATCTTGGACAATTACGCTGTCTGTAAGTGTTGAACCAAATGGTATTTTCTTTATGGAGAAGGGTTTTCATGTTCTTTTATTAGACTATTATCTGTCTAACCATGATTATAGTCAATAACAATAGATGGATTTCACTTGTGATTCAGTTAATCGGCAAGGGACGTGTGGGCAGTTATAGTTAGTGACCTAAGCCAAACAAACTGATTTTTATCCAATCAAGATGAGTAGGAGTTGGCATTCTGGGCTCGATTAGTTGTTAAATCGTTTGGTGATAGTATATCTAGTTTGTATCAGGGTTCGGCGCTCGTGGATCTTCGCTCAAGTTCGTATATAGGTGTGTAACCACACCCTTCCTTACTGTAAATCGGCAAAAGCTAAAAAATCAAAGTGCTGAAACTTTAGTATTTGAGGCCTCACGAGCGTGTGATCGCTCGTAGGGTAAACCGAGCACACAAATCAGGGGTGATAGAGTGTAAAGTCCACCACGAGTGTTTCCGTGGACTTGGTCGTTATGGGCCACGTTGGGCCGAAATGAGCCGTGTGGGCCCAATGGGCTCGTGGGCCCTATACAGATTAAATCAATGGTAAATGATAAATATTGGACTAGGCTATGGAGGTCTCATAGCCGTAACTGAATTTGGGCTAAATGGGCCACACGAGTGTGTGGGTCCACTTGGGCCGAGTAATGGGCCTTGGGCCCATTTACACCGTTATGATCATTTAGGTTATTTGTGTCGCTCGAGGAAACTGTAGACCTTCGGAGAGGTTGTTATCTGAGCTGAAACCCCAAAATAGGTAAAATGACCGTAATACCCCTGTATGGTAAAATGATGATTATGCCCTTATGTTTCGTATGACTGATGTGCTTATGATTTACATATATGATTGTACTGAGCATGACTTTGCATACACGTAATATTTATGACATGACATACGGCATGGGGTTGGGATTTTGATATGGAGGAAGTATTGTTACTGGTGGCTATGCCACAATTATCGAGCATTGGTGGCTTTGCCACATTTTCGCTATTTCTGGCGACTATCTTTGCATTATTATTATTGCCAGCTTTGCTGCGATATTGGTGTACTGGCTGGGTGGGTCTATTTATATCCCCACATGGTGTGTTGGTTGGTAGTGGTGATGTGCTGGAAGGATTTGGGTGGGATGCATATTTGCATTACACTATACTGATACTGTATTAGGCTTTGGCCCACACTGTTACTGTATAGGGCTAAGGCCCAGACTGTTACTACATGCACTGTTTACTATTTGACTGATAGGGGACTGCATACTGAATTTTTGTAAACTCACCCTTTCCTTTTTAACTGTGCAGGTAATCCCCAACCTTAGATGATTTGGTGCTGTGAGGGACTTGGAGGTGGCCACACGACTGCTATGTCTTGCATTTGACTTTATTTAATTTAAATTTCACTTTTGGGTTTTCAATTTTGTAATAAGGCCGTTTGTAGATTTTAATTTTTAATTAGGCTTTGGATTATATACTTTTAAACTGCTAGTCTAGGTAAAGACTGGTTTTTAAAACAATTACCGTTTTCTAAAACACGCATTTTAAACTTCATTGACTTAAAAAGCTTCTGCGTTTTTAAATTAATTTAATATAACATTGATGGTTAATAAGATAAACGTTTTGGCAAGAGCTTTTGTTAAATAATAATAAAAGGATTTAAATTCAGTAACAATTTTTTACTGAAAAGATCAACTTTCGAAAAACAGTTCGGTGTGACACGCTAGATTCGGCCATAACGTCTAGGCCGGGTTTAGGGTGTTACAAATTAGGACTAAATTGAAAAAATAATAATTTGAGGGACTAAAATGTGAAATAAATGAAATATATGGATTTGTTTGAATAAGGGTAAGATTCGGCCCAACATGGTTATAGTGAAATTTTGCATATTTTGTGTTTTGTGCAATAGGGACTAAATTGTAAAAAGTGTATAAGTCAGGGGTAAAATAATAATTTGCCCATTTATGTATTTTTAGACTAAATTGAATGAAAATATGTTTGAATGAGCTTAATTTGAATATGTTTAGATCAAGAACCAAAGAAATCGGATTTGGATTGGGGGAAAGCGAAAGTTGTCGACTAGCTGTCCCTTTCGTTTTATATCGTCTGAGGTAAATTTATAAGCAAATAGACGTACTTATCTTTAATTAAATGCTAAATATATATGCTGAAATGAAATATACGAATATATATATGCTATAGCCAAATCTGATTAAGTTTGACTACTATATTTCTAAATTCATTTCGACCGAGTTACAACGTCTGGAAGCCCCGTATGAACCTTAGGAATAGTTAGGATACATATGTCATGACATAGGATTTTGATATGTGATATACAAGTAAGACCATGGCATCGATATGTGATTCCGATATATGTGTGTGAGTCAGACCCTGTCTGAGACAGTGGCATCGATATGTGATTACATGTAAGACCACGTCTGGGACGTTGGCATTGTACGATATGTGTGATTATCCAAGTGTCCTATCCAATTCCAAATGGTTCATCAAGAAAAGATAAGTTGTGTTCGAATGTGTAAAACTATCTAAATGGCTAGGTATTGAATTAACTTGATACCTACTCGAGATAAGGTAAGTAAATACTTTGAATATATGTTGTAAATCATGTACGATGCAAATAAAGAATATAAGTGTATGTGGTATGTGTATTCGGCTTGTGAATAAATAACTTGTGTATCATTGAAATGTTTCTTAAATATGTGCATATATGATTTGGTATGTTCGACCATATAGGTAATATATATATGTGATGTCATACTATGATTCTTAAGCTTGCGTATATGAGTAAATGTTTGTATGGTTTATTATTACTATTTGGTTTGGAAGTTGACTAATAATATGTTAAAATGACTATGTGAGTATTCGGCCTAGGTGGGTAATTGTCTATGAAATTGTATTAATTATGGAACTTGTAAGTTTGAGGTCAAGCATGGTAATGTTAATGTAATTCGTTTAGTTAATAAGAGTTGACTATATTATTGAATTGTTATTTGCTTATGACTTACTAAGCTATGATAGCTTACACTGTGTGTTCATGTTTACTCTATTTTATAGATTTTTGGAATTCAAGTTATGAGCTCGGGGATCGCCAGCTAAGCCTATCACACTATCTACTGTTTTGGTACCTTTATAATTTAAACTCGAATTATTGCATGTATAGGCTGGAATGTGTTTTGAAATGTTGGATTTTGGTTTTGTGTAATTTGAGCCATGCGAAAATGGCTTAATTTCCATGCTAATTTCGGTTATGTTTTTATTATGGTTGAGCTCACTTTTGGTTATAATGCTATATACTATGCATGAATGGTTTATGTGATAAATGCTATATGTTTTGGAAATGGCTTGATCATGGTTGGTGAAGTTGGAAATGGTTGATGTAATGATCATTGTATGTATACATTTTCATAGCATGATTAATTGATTCAGCTAAGGATTTGCGTAGGTAAAACATGTATGAATTGGTTTGAAAAACTTTTTCAATAATGTATTGGTATATTCGGACATAAGATGGAATTGAATAAGATGGTTATGTTTAAGTTGTGATTCGGCATTGCTTATATAAATATTTATGCATATGATAATTTTATTTGATTTTTTTGATACATAATATTTAAGATTTATGTTTTGAATATATTTATATGTGGTTAACGTCTTATAATGATAGAAATAATCTCCTTTAGTTGACAAGTATTTTCGGTCAAACTTAGTTGGTTTATAATTGCATGCTTAAACTTAGTTACCATAAATTTGCTATTAAAGTTAGGTCATGAGTGACAATAAATGAACCATAGCTCAAGATGTCTGAATGTTGACCATTATTTGGTTATTGAATATGTAATTTTAGACATATTGATTAGCATAGGTAATAAGTGTACTTTTGGGTGGTGTGCTTTCATAAATTGGTTAAATTTACTAAGGTCAAATGCGCATGATCTAACGACTAAGAATAGGTATGTATAGTTTTTAATGGTTAATACTTTAAATGAAGCATATGGAAATGCATGGTTATTGCCGTATGGATGTTTCAACGTGTACTTAAGTACAAAACATGCAAGTTCAAAAGTAACCTTGACTTAAGCCGCATATGTAAGTAGTTTCATTTATGTGTATTATGGTTTATTAAATTATAAGAATATGTATGTGATTTTTTGGTGGTTTTTCGCACAATTACATAAATGATTTATTTGTATGTTTGACTATGTCGATAATGATTAATGCTGTGTATATTAATGCATTATTTACAGTAAGTATTATATTGAAATTTGATATGACTTGAGTTTACAATGTGCAAATCAATGTATGTTCTGAAATGTAAGTTAACTACATTTTATTTATAAATGGGTTTGACTTGGGTGAATATTTATTAATGTTTGAAATTGTGCTTTTGATCGGCAATGCCTTACAACTTTAATCCGGAGACGAATTCGTGTTAGGGGTGTTACATGAAATGCATATTCGATTCAGGTACATTTGAATTGTACACTATGTTGAGAATGAAAGGTAAGTACATGTACCTTTTTCAACATATGATATAATTATGAGAAAGTATGTTATATGAGCATATGGATTGGGAATATGTGAATTGTATGTGAACTATGTGGTATATCTTAGTATCTTGGCCATGAAGTATATGTATTTTATGATGTTTATATGCTTAAGTTGATAAATTTATTTGTATATGGCTTACTACGCTTTTGAAAGCTTACTTTGTGTATGTTTGCATTGTTTTATAGATATCGTCGCTATCGGGAGCTCGAGGATCATCAAGGATCGTCACCACACTATCGAATCTTATTTTGGTACCTTTTGACATTGTGAATATTAGCATATGTCATATATAGGCTAGGAGCATTTGGATATGTTTTGTAATGTATATATCGTGCCATGTGATATGGCTAGTTTGTGGTTGAACTTATGGTTTGATTTTGGTATATGATATATGATACAAATTATGCTTAGGTGATGTGTTTATGAGTGATCAAATAAAATGGTCAATTCTGGTAAGTTTTGGAATGTGCAAATTTCAGATATTGGTAAGTTTATAACATGTGTTTGAATGAAATAAAATGAGGTTATGAAACAATTGTTTAGATAAGATTTTGTCTTATGTTTTGGCATAATTTGGTATGACTATTAAGCATGAAATTAGTTGATAATGTTATGGCATGATTGGTGTAAGTTTTGGTATTGAAATTGGTTGAAATTATAGTGCAAATGTGCTTGGCTTGATGCTTGTAGGTTTGACCCAAATTCGGTGGCAATTTGGCTTTTCAAATGGCCTATTTTTGTCTACACGGGCAGAGACACAGGCGTGTGTCTCATCCGTGTGTCCCCTGGGGTACCATACGATTTTAAGTCAGCCTTGAGCACGGCCAAGGCACAAGGGCATGTGGCTAGCCGTGTGACCCAAGTCAGTTTTGACCACGACCAAGACAAACGGGCATGTCTTGTGGCTGTGTGATTAAGTCAGTATGTAGCTCTGATTTGACATGGTCTAGACACACAGGCGTGTCTAATGTCGTCCGAGGCACACGGCCTATTCACACGGGCGTGTGACCTTTAACTTTGAAAAATGTTTAAGTTTTGAAAAAAATTATATGTGCTTAGTTTAGTCCCGACCCCTTTGTAAAGCATGTTTAAGGTCTCGTTGACCTTTGTAAGGGACTCTGTAATGATTTTATGATTATGTGTGAATGATGTTTTGGAATTATTTGTGAAATGTTATGATTTTTTTTTGTAACGCCTTTAAGCCTAGTCCGGCGACGAATACAGGTTAGGGGTGTTATATTTGGTTGGTGTCAGAGCTACGATTTAGTCGATTCTAGGACTAACGTAATATATGTGAGTCTATTATGAAATGCAGTAGGGTGATGAATCTTGACAATGACAATGAGTTTTTATATAGCAAATGGATCCCTAATGAGCCGTAGCTGACTATGTAGAGAGTAATGCACCTACTCCCACGCAAGGGACAAGGCCATCTGACTCTAGACTGGCTAAGAGTAGCCATGATGGAGAGGCTAGACAAGCCTTCTACCAGATGATGAATGATTGGTTCACCTAATACATTAGAACTAATCTGGCTGTTCAACAACCCCCAACCCCGACTAATCCTCTGCAAGTCCCTACTATGTCACAAGCTAATCTGACTTAGTTAAATAAGCCTCTAGTTGATAAAATTAGAAAATATGGGACTGAAGAATTTCGTGATATTACAAATGATGATGTTGAAAGAGCCGAGTCCTGGTTAGAGAATATGATGCGAGTGTTTGAAGAATTATCATTGACTCTGGACGAATGTTTAAAATGTGTTGTTTCACTTTTGAGAGATACGGCGTATAATTGGTGGAAAACACTAATATCTATGGTTCTGAGGGAATGAGTCACCTGGGATTTCTTCCAAGTTGAATTTCGAAAGAAATATATCAGTTAGAGATTTATCGACCAGAAACGTAAAGAGTTTCTTGAGTTTAAACAAGGTCGTATGTCTGTTACAGAATACGAGCTAAAATTTGTAATACTGAGTCAGTATGCTCGAGAATGTGTATCTACTGAGGTAATAATGTGCAAAAGACTTGAAGACGGTCTGAATGAAGAAATTCGTTTGTTAGTCGAGATTCTTGAGATCAAAGAATTCATTGTGTTTGTTGAAAGAGCATGTAAAGCCGAAGAACTCAAAAAAAAGAAAAGAAAAGCTGATTCAGAAGCTAGAAAAGCGCAAAAGAGATCATCGAGCAAGTCATTTCAATCTGCATCACAGAAGTTTAGAGATGATTATAGCCGTTCAAAGTCTAATGTGGGACATTCGAGTAGAGATAGTGCTAGATCACATTCGAGCTTCAGAGCTCCAACTCATCTGTTACCAGTGTTGGAAATGCTTGATCTGATCGCCCTGAGTGCAAACAATGTGCTAAAAGACATCCCGACAATTGTAGATTATATGATCGAGCTTGCTTCAGATGTGGATCTTTAGACCACTTTATCCATGATTGTCCCGAGTCTATTAAGTAAGAAATTATGCAAAATTTGAGACCCAATAACACTTCAGCTTAGGGTAGACCTCCCAGAAATACAAGAAATATGAATGGTAGTCAAAGAGGAACAAAAGACACTACTATTAGATCCGAGGGTTGTGCACCTGCTAGAGCTTATATCATTCGAGCTCGTGAAGAAGCTTCGTCTCCAGATGTGATTACGGGTACTTTCACACTTTATGGTACTTTTGTGATTGCTTTGATAGATCCAGGATCAACGCATTCCTATATATGCATGAATTAAGTGAATAGTAAGACTTTGCCTGTAGAGTCTACTGAATTCGTAATTAGAGTATCGAACCCCCTAGGCAAATGTGTTTTGGTTGATAAAGTTTGCAAGAATTGGCCGTTAATGTTTTGAGACATTTGTTTTTTAGTCGATCTGATGTTATTACCTTTTGATGAGTTTGATATAATCCTGGGTATGGATTGGTTAACTTTGCATGATGCTATTACAAATTGCAAATGGAAAACTATTGATTTTAGATGTAAGAATGATGAAATAGTTTGAATTGAATCTAGTGATTTAAACGGGTTACCGGCTGTGATTTCGTCAATGAAAGCTCTGAGTATAGTGAGAAAAGGTTGTGAGGCCTATTTTGCTTATGTGATCGATTCGAAAGTGTCAGAAAAGAAAGTTAAATCACTGCATGTTGTCTGTGAATTTCCTGATGTGTTTTCTGAGATTACCTTTGATCCGAGAAGTTGAATTTGACATTGAATTAGTACTTGGAACTACTCTGATTTCGATAGCTCCGTATAGAATGGCTCCGACTGAACTAAAAGAATTAAAGTTTCAGTTGCATGAGTTGACCGATAGAGGATTCGCTAGACCGAGTTTCTCACCTTGGGGTGCACCAGTTCTGTTTGTGAAAAAGAAAGACGGTACGATGAGAATGTGCACTGATTATCGTCAATTGAACAAAGTGACTATTAAGAATAAATACCCTTTGCCCCGAATTGATGATTTGTTTGATCAATTAAAAGGAGCTACTATATTTTCAAAGGTAGATTTGAGATCAGGCTATTATCAGTTGCGAGTGAAAGACTCAGACATTCCAAAAACTGCATTCAGAATGAGGTACGACCACTATGAGTTCTTAGTTATGCCTTTGGATTAACAAATGCACCTACTATCTTTATAGATTTGATGAACAGAATTTTTACACTGTATTTAGATCGATTTGTTGTTGTATTCATTGATGACATATTGATCTATTCGCATGATGAATCCGAGCATGCCGAACATTTGAGAATAGTGCTACAGACTTTGCGAGATAAGCAATTGTATGCGACGTTCAGTAAATGTGATTTCTGGTTACGAGAAGTTGGTTTTCTTAGCCATATTGTGTCAGCATCAGGTATCCGAGTTGATCCGAGCAAAATTTTAGCTATTTTGGATTAAAAGCCTCTAAGAAATGATTCTGAAGTTCGCAGTCTTTTGGGACTGGCTAGTTATTATAAACAGTTCGTAAAAGGCTTTTTGATAATTACGACTCTGTTGATGAAATTGCTTCAGAAAGATGTGAAGTTTGAACGATCTAAAAAGTGTCAGAAAAGCTTTGATCAGTTGAAAGCCCTATTGATTGAAGCTCCAATATTAGTACAACCTGAATTGGGTAAAGAATTTGTTATTTATAGTGATGCTTCGTTGAATGATCTGGGGTGTGTTTTGATGCAGGAAGATAAAGTCATTGCTTATGCTTCAAGACAGTTAAAGAAACACGAAAAGAACTATCTGACGCACGACCTTGAGTTAGCTGCGATCGTATTTGCTTTAAAAAATTGGTGCCACTATCTATTTGGTGAGAAATGTCACATCTATTCTAATCATAAGAGTTTGAAATATCTGATGACTCGGAAACATTTGAATCTACGATAGAGAAGATGGTTAGAACTGTTAAAAGACTATGAGCTTGTGATTGATTATAATCTGGGAAAAGCAAATGATGTTGCTGATGCTTTGAGTCAAACATCACTGTTTGCTCTGCGTGCGATGAATGCTCATTTGGTTGTGTCCGATGATGGTTCAATTTTAGATGAATTAAAAGCAATACCATTATTCATTCAACAGATTATTGATGCTCAGAAAGTTGATACTGAGATAATAGAAAAACGAGCTCAATGTGATTTAGATTCTGTTCAGAATTCAGAGTTGATAAAGATGATTGTTTGAGATTCCGAGATCGAATTTGTGTTCCAAGAAATCTGGAGTTAATTTAGATGATTTTGAATAAAGCTCACAACAGTCATTTATCTGTTCATCTGAGTAGTACAAAAATGTATAATGATCTGAAACAGCTTTATTGGTGGCTTGGTATGAAGCGTGATATCTCTGAATTTGTTTTAAAGTGCTTAATCTGATAGCAAGTTAAAACTGAACATCAAGCACCTTCTGGTTTGTTACAACCAATTATGATTCCGGAATGGAAATGGGATAGAGTGATGATGGACTTTGTTTTGGGTTTGCCCCTATCTCCGAGAAAGAAAGATGCAATCTGGGTTATAGTTGATCGATTGACGAAATCAACTCATTTTATTCCAGTACGATTTGATTACTTACTTGATATGTTAGCTGACTTATACATTTCAGATATTGTGTGATTGCATGGTGTGCCATTATCTATTGTGTCAGACAGAGATCTGAGATTCACATCGTAATTTTGGAAGAAATTGCAAGATGCTTTGGGTATGAAATTGCATTTCAGCACTGCTTTTCACCCGCAAACGGATGGTCAATTCGAGCAGATTATTCAGATACTCGAAGATATGTTGAGATGTTGCATTCTTGAGTTTGAAGGTACGTGGGAACAATATTTTCCTTTGATTGAATTCACTTATAATAATAGTTTTCAATCGAGCATCAAAATGACACCATAAGAAGCCTTGTATGGTCGCAAATGTCGTACACCTTTGTATTGGTCAGAACTCAATGAGAATAAGATACACGGGGTTAACTTGATAAAAGAGACCGAACAAAAAGTAAAAGTAATCTAAGATAGTTTGAAGGTAGCTTCTAATAGTCAGAAATCTTACGCAGATTTGAAACAAAAAGATATTGAATTTGAGATCGGCGACAAAGAATTTTTGAAAGTATCACCGTGGAAGAAAGTACTTCGATTCGGTAGAAAAGGAAAATTGAGTTCGAGGTTTATCAGGTCGTATGAGATTACCGAGCATATTGGGCCAGTTGTCTATTGTTTGTTGTTGCCACCTGAGCTAGTAAAGATTCAAAATGTATTTCATCTATCGATGCTTCGACAATACAGATCTGATCCTTCGCATGTGATTCCTCCATCTGAGATTAAGATTCAGTCTAATATGACCTACGAAGAAGAACCAATTTGTATCTTAGCTCGTGAGATTAAAGAATTTCGAAAGAAGAAAATTTCGTTAGTAAATGTGATGTGGCATCGACATGGTATTGAAGAGGCTACGTGGGAGCCCAAAGATACAATAAGACAACAATATCTGAATCTGTTCAATGGAATGATTTTTGAGGACGAAAATCCCTAAGGAAGAGAATTGTAATAGTCTGGTTTAGACCCTAGACGGAATAGTGGTTTCGAGACCACAAATCCGAGTTAGAAAAATTTTTAATATTATTTTTTGTGTTAAAAAAATATGTGAATTGACATGTGTAAAAGTTTCGTATGAAAATTCGATAAATTGTGTGCTCAATTTGATAAAAAGACCTAATTGCGTAAATTGTAAAAGTGGCCTTCTAATTGTTAAAGTGCCTATTTCCTATGTCATTATAATTGTGAAGTCCTTATGATGCAATTGGACCATTGTTATGGTAATTGGACATTTATGGCCTTGTATATTAATGTTTTATATGTTATAAATCAAGGGAAAAATTGGTATTTAGTAATTTAAGTTATTTTAATTAAACCAACATGAAAATAAAGACCATTATCATCCATTTTGCACCAAAAATCAATGAAATAAGAAAGAAAAATATTGAGTTAGGAAATTTGAAGATTAAGGTATGTGTTTTGATCAGTTTTTGATAATTTCTACGTTTTTGTGATCGTTTCTTAGTGTTCTAAGAGCCCATGTTTGAATTTTTGAAATTTTTGATGATTTTGAGTTATGCCATTGTTGATAATGTGAGCTTTATGAAGTTTGATGATAGTATATGAAAGATATGTTTTGGGTTAACATATATTGTCTTTGAATTTTTTATGAATTTGAGAAAAATGGGCTAAATTGTGAAATTTGTAAATTAAAGGACTAAAATATGAAATAAATGAAATATGTGGACTTTTATGAGTGCTATGAATATTCGGTTAGGCATGTGTACAAAGAAATTTTGTGTATTTTGTGATTTTATGAATTAGGGACTAAAATGTCAAAATGTGAAAATGTGATGGCTAATTTATAAAATGCCCTAAATGTGTGCTTGTGGATTGATTTGAATGATTTGGTGAATAGAAGAGTTAAATTTGAATTTATATAGATCAAGAACTAAAGAAAACGAAATTAGATCGGGAAAAGTCAAAAGTCGTCGAGTAGCCGATTCCATCTATCAGAATCTATACGAGGTAAGTCTATATACAAATAAATGTATTTGAAATGGTTTTATGCTTTGAATATGAGACATCCAAGAATGTATCGACAAAGTTTTGACGTCTGAAAAGCCCCGTATGAACCTTAGGAATAGTTAGGATACATATGTCATGACATAGGATCCGATATGTGTTAACGTGTAAGACCACGTCTGGGACGTTGGCATTGACTTATGATTTATGTATAAGTGGAAACAAAAAAATTTATACACTTTTTCATACCCTTTTTAACTTAAATTCATGCGAATTCAGTTAAATTCTTGTCGAAAATAATTAATTTTTATAAAATAATTAAAGTGCACATAAAATATGAACATGTTGAAATCTAGTTAATTTTATAATTATTTTTGATAAATTTTGGTTATTTTTGGTAGATTTGCACAAAGGGCGTAAAATGGTTCGGCAGATACTATTAGAAGCATAAAACCAAGAAGCAATTTGAAATATCGAGGTAAATTAATTTCTAGCCTAAGACGGTCCAATTATGTGTATTAATTCATAATATAATTAATTTTAATTTATACCCAATTTAATTTGGGCTAAATAAATTATTATTAATTAATTATGGAAAAAATGGTCTAGTTGAACCGAACCGATTGAACTGAACCGGCCAAGGATTGTGCAGCCCAAAAGCATCCATATGCTGACCCAAATCAGCTTATTAGCTAATTAATTAAGCTTGCAAAGAAGCCCTTGAAGACTTGTCAAAGTTGCATTCAAGCCCCTCCACAATTGGTGGCTTTATGGATTTGTCCCAAGCCATATTTAGCAAAGTTGAAAGCATCAACTTTGCCACTTGTGTTGCTGGCCAAGGGAGGGCTCTTTCGCTGATAATTTTAGCTTTTTTTAGCAGCCCTCTTCAGCTACAAAAACTCCCTTGGCTGATCATTCAAAGCACACCTCAATTCATTCACATCTCTTCTCTCCTCTCTCACTTTCTCCTCTCATTTTCTCTTCCAAAATCCCTTGCTCTTGTGCCAATTTCTCCCCTTGGGAAAGGGTTGTTTTTCAGCCATTTTGTAGAAACATTGAAGTGTTCATAGCAGCCTTGATCGGCGAGGACAACAAAGAAAAAAGACGGAGCAAACTAGTCAAGGCTTGGAAAAACACCAGATTTGATTCTTGTTCCCTATCTCTTTAATTTTTGTTCTTGTTATGATGAACGTATCTATGAATATTTATGTTGTTGGAATGGTTAATTTAATTAGTTTAGCTGGAATTTAATTTGTGTTGGTTTGATTACATTTCATCTGCTTAAATTATTTAAATTGTGTTTATGCTGTTATAGGCCTCGGTAAAATGCTTGATTAAGTAAAATTAGGCCTAAGTTATTCTTGCATTATAATTGTAAGGTAACTAATGAATTAATTATTTAAACGGATTGAAATTGTAATTAATGGACACAATATTTAATCAGTGCATGTTTATTATTCTAAGGTAGTTGAAGGTTAAATTACCAATGTATCTGGCGATACACTTGCCTTGCATAACTTGCAAGACTATTGTGCTTAAACTGTTTAAAGGTAAGAATACCTTGTTACCTCACGTAGTCTTTTATATGCTCTTTAGATTTTATTATTCATTTGAATTGACATAGGGATATGCAAGAGATTAGTTCAATTTAATGAATATGTATGTGCCATAACATGTTGGCTTATTAAAATTTGTTTAATCGTTTGAATTAACATAGGGATATGTTAAGAGATGAATGGATTTTTGTAGGTGATTATGTTCATAAGTTAGCAAATTACCGAGTTGCTGTGAATTTATTCGTAATAGCATAAGCATGAGCTTATTGATTCTAAGTTACAGAAATTATGTCATCTTAATTAAATCATATTTTGAAATTGTGCATTTGAGATTTATTTCTTTAGTTTACTTAGTTTAAAATCTTAGTTTTTAATCACCCTCTTCAAACAAAATATTTTTCTCACCAAAGTTTTTTAAATAACATTCATAAATAGTTCCTTTCACAATCCCTGTGGGTACGATAACTCGACATTTACTTGGCACGTTATTACTTGTTGCAATTGTGTACACTTGCAAATTTTCGTTGTTCCAAGTTTTTGGCGCCGTTGCCAAGGACTGTTTTAAAAAGTTATTTGTGAATTTGTTAGTTTACATTTTGGTATTTTTTTCTGTTTAATTTTTAACTTAATTAATTTTTCTGTGATTATTTCAGGTGTTTATGAGTATTGATCGGATTATTGACCTACTCCGTGTAGACCCTGAGATAGAACGAACTTTTCGAAAGCGAAGAAGACAAGCAAATCAGAGAAGGACCGAAGAGATGAATTTTGAAAATCCGATCCAAGGAAATGGAGCAAACCCTACTCAAAATCATATCCTTATTGCTGATGATAGGGATAGAGCTTTAAGATAATATGCCATGCCAGTATTTAATGATCTTAATTCGGGTATTAGGAGACCCAAAATTGAGGCACAACAGTTCGAGCTGAAGCCAGTCATATTCCAGATGCTTCAGACAATGGGCCAATTTAGTGGAATATCTACCGAAGATCCTCACCTACATTTAAGACTATTTATGAAGGTGAGCGATTCTTTCAAGTTGGCTGGAGTACCCGAAGATGCATTACGATTGAAGTTGTTCCCATATTCACTAAGGGACAGAGCTCGAGCCTAGTTGAACTCATTGCCACCAAATTCAATTTTAACATGGCAAGAGTTAGCAGAAAGATTCCTTATGAAGTATTTCTCGCCTAGCAAGAATGCTAAGTTGAGGAATGAGATCACTTCCTTCCAACAAATGGACGATGAGTCCTTGTACGAGGCATGGGAAATGTATAAAGAATTATTATGAAAGTGCTCTCATCATGGAATCCCACATTGCATCCAACTTGAGACATTTTATAATGTCTCAATGCTCACACAAGGATGGTAGTGGATGCTTCTGCTAATGGTGCTCTCCTTTCTAAGTCTTATAACGAGGCTTATAAAATCATTGAAAGGATTGCTAGCAACAATTACCAATGGCCAACCAATCGAGTAGCATCAAGAAGATGAGTTGCTGGAATACATGAAGTAGACGCTCTCAGTTCACTCGCATCTTAGGTATCACCAATATCCTCAATGTTAAAAAATCTTACTACTAATGGGTCTAATAGTTTTGTAGCACAGCCACCTAATCAATTTGAAAATATAGCCTGTGTCTATTGTGGGGAAGGACATTTGTTTGAAGAATGTCCATCAAACCCAGAGTCCATGTACTACATAGGTAACCAGAACCAAAATCAAGGAAGGCAAGGACTACAATCTAATTTTTATAACCCATCGTTGCGAAATCACCCCAATTTTTCCTGGAGTAACCAAGGGGCTGGAACCAGTAACACTTACACCCAACCTAGACTAACCCAGCTGCCTAGTTTTCCCCAACAAGTTCAGAAACCAACTCAGGCTGAATCATCCAATAGCTTAGGGAATTTATTAAAGGCATACATGGAAAAAAATGACGCCACTCTAAGGAATTTGGAGAATCAGGTGGGCCAGCTTGCTACTGAACTCAGGAACCAACCACTAAGTGCTTTACCTAGTGATACGGAGAATCCAAAGAATCTAGGGAAGGAGCATTGCAAAGCGTTGACATTGAGGAGTGGAAAGATAGTAGAGCCTAACACCATCGAAGTTGAAAAGGAGCAAGCTGACGCTCAAGATTCAGAGAAAGTTTACATGAACGTTGAAATTCTAGTTTCACCAGAACCAAAGTCTGCAAAATCAGACAAAGTAACCTCAGAACCAGCTAATTCTGATCAATTAACAAATTTGTTAGATGCAGAATCACCACAGAAGATGAATCAACCAGTTCCAGTAAAGGAACCATCACCACCCTACCTTCAAAGACTTCAGAAGCAAAAACAGGAGATTCAATTCAAGAAGTTCCTAAACGTACTCAAGCAACTTCATATCAACATCTCGTTGGTTGAAGCACTTGAGCAGATGCTGAACTACGTCAAATTCATGAAGGATATCCTATCCAAAAAATGAAGGCTTGGAGAATTTGACACGATAGCTCTGACAAAGGAATACAGTGAATATCTTCAAGACAAACTACCCCCAAAGTTGAAGGATCCTGGATGTTTTACCATACCTTGACACATTGGAGCAACATATTATGGTAAGGCACTATGTGACTTAGGTGTAAGTATTAACTTGATGCCTATGTCAATATTTAGGAAGTTGAGGATAGGTGAAGTTAGACCTAATACAGTTATACTTTAATTAGTAGATCAATCTTTAGCACATCCAGAAGGAAAAATCGAGGATGTATTGGTACGTGTAGATAAAATTATCTTCCCTGCTGGCTTTGTTATCCTAAACTTTGAAGCAGACAAAAAAGTGCCAATTATCTTAGGAAGACCATTCTTAGTAACCGGAAAGACCCTTATTGATGTGCAGAAGGGAGAGCTTACTATGTGTGTTCAAGATGATCAGGTAACATTTAACATTTTTAAGTCTATGCGATTTCCTAACACAATTGATGATTGTTCTGCAGTATCTGATTAAGAGGATTTAATAGTGAAGAAGGAGCTCAACTACGTTGAGGATCCGTTGGAACAAATTTTGACATCAAATCCTCTGAATGATGAAGAGGAGGATGAATACTTAGCATTGTTAGAAGCTAATCAAAAGGGATTTAATCTGCAATCCCGTGTTGAATCTTTGGAATTAGAGAAAAGGGATTACACCCAACCAAAAGTGTCAATCGAGGAGCCACCTAAATTAGAACTCAAGGTACTACCTTCACACTTAAAATATGTTTATTTAGGTAACGCCTCTACTTTGCTTGTGATTGTTTCAACAGAATTAACTAGTGAGCAAGAAGAGAAACTCATCCTGGTGTTGAAACAATTCAAGAAGGCTATCAGATGGACCATAGCCGATATTCGCAGTATTAGTCCATCTATATGCATGCACAAGATCATACTAGAAGATGGCGAAAAGGGACGATTGATGGATAACAAAGACTGAACCCCATTATGAACGATGTAGTAAAGAAAGAAATCATCTAGTGGTTAGATGCGGGTATAATTTACCCTATCTCAGACAGTCCATGGGTAAGTCCGGTCTAGTGCGTGCCAAAGAAATGAGGTATCACAGTCATTGAAAATAAGAATAACAAGTTGATACCGACCAGAACGGTTACGGGATGGAGAATTTGCATCGACTACCGAAAGCTGAATAAGGCAACTAGGAAAGATCACTTTCCTTTGCCGTTTTTAGACCAGATGCTAGATAGAATCGTCGGGCGAGACTACTATTATTTTCTCGATGGATACTCAGGGTATAATCAGATTACAGTAGCATCGAAAGATCAGCACAAGATAACATTCACCTGCCCATATGGTACATTTGCATTTAGACGCATGCTATTTGGTTTATGTATTGCACCTGCTACATTTCAAAGATGTATGATGTCTATTTTTACTGACATGGTTGAGAAGTATTTGGAAGTTTTTATGGATGATTTTTCAGTATTTGGAGATACTTATGATGATTGCTTAGCCAACCTGGCCAAGGTACTAAGGCGATGCGAAGAAGCAAACCTAATACTCAATTGGGTAAAGTGCCATTTCATGGTACGAGAAGGGACTGTTCTAGGGCATCAGATAACGAGACATGGGATTGAAGTAGATAAAGCAAAAGTAGATGTTATTAAGAAACTCCCACCTCCAACATCTGTAAAAGGTGTTAGGAGCTTTTTGGGCCACGCTAGTTTCTATCGAAGATTTATCAAGGATTTTTCCAAAATTGCTAAACCCTGATGCAAATTATTGGAAAAGGACTCGACGTTCAATTTTGATGAGGAATGCTTAAAAGCTTTCAAATATTTGAAGATTCGGTCAGTTACGGCACCCATAATCATTGCACCAGACTGGGATTTGCCATTCGTATTGATGTGTGACGCAAGTGACTTCACGATAGTAGCTGTCATGGGCCAGTGAAAGAACAAAGTTTTTCACCCTATCTACTACGCGAGTCGAACTCTGACAGGAGCTCAACCAAATTATACGGTAACAAAAAAAGAGTTACTTGCTATTGTGTTTGCTTTTGACAAGTTTTGATCTTATCTTGTAGGTACTAAAGTAACTATCTATACAGACCACTTGGTAATTAAGTACTTACTTTCTAAGAAGGACGCTAAGATGATATTGATCCGATGGGTACTTCTACTTCAAGAGTTCGATCTAGAAATTCAAGATAGAAAGGGAGTGGAAAATAAAGTAGCATATCACTTGTCCAGATTGGAGCCGCAAGAAGGGAACTCTCCTCTTATACCAATTCGAGAGACGGTTCTAGATGAACACATACTGAAGGTAAATCATGTCCAAAATACCCCTTGGTTTGTTGATATTGCTAACTATTTAGCTTGTGGTTTGATGCCGATTGATAAGACATATCATTAAAGGAAAAAGTTTCTTCAAGATATGAAGTACTATTTTTGGGAAAAACCATACTTGTTTAAAAAGTTCGCAGATCAAATGATCAGGAGATGCATTGCAGAAGATGGAGTACAAAAGATTCTATACCATTGTCACTTAGCTTTAAGTAGGGGACACTTCGGAGGTAATCGTACTGCGGCTAAAGTATTTCAAACTGAATTCTTTTGGCCAACATTGTTCAAGGACGCACATGCTTACGTGAAGAGTTGTGATCAATGTCAAAGGGTTGGAAATGTCACCAATAGAAATGAGATGCCTCGAACAAATATCATTCAGGTAGAATTGTTTGATGTATGGGGTATTGACTTTCTTGGTCCTTTTCCACCGTCTTTTGGTCACAAGTACATATTAGTAGTAGTAGACTATGTGTCTAAGTGGGTCGAGGCTAAAGCTTATCCGACAAATAATGCTAGGGTTGTGATGAAGTTTTTGAAGAAACACGTATTCACAAGGTTTGGAACCCCAATAGCTATCACCAGTGATGAAGGGTCCCATTTTGTGAACAAGTGGTTGAAATGGTTATTATATAAACATCGGGTGAAACACAAGGTCACTTCAGCTTACCATCTGCAGACGAATGGGCAAGCTGAACTGGCGAACAAGGAGATCAAAGGCATACTTGAGAAGGTAGTTTTCCCGAACCGACGATATTGGTCCAAAAGACTGGATAATGCTCTATGGGCTTACAGAACAGCATACAAGATGCCTTTAAAGATGTCACCCTATAGGTTGGTTTTTGGAAAAACCTGTCATCTACCCCTAGAGTTAGAGCACAAAGCTTACTAGGCCCTACGACAACTCAACTTTAATCTGAAACTTGCTAAAGTGAAACGGATGCTCCAACTCAATGAGCTAGAGGAATTTCAAATGTTCTCGTACGAAAATGCCAAATTACTCAAAGAAAGACTTAAGAAATGGCATGACAAGCACATTCGAGTTCGATAATTTGAAGTAGGTCAGCATGTTTTGTTATTCAATTCTAGATTAAGGTTCTTTCCAGGTAAATTAAAATTACGTTGGTCCGATCCATTTACAATTCATCATGTCCATCCATACAGAGTTGTTGAACTCTAAGGTAAGGGAGGTAATTATCAAGTTAATGCTCAACGTCTAAAACATTACAGGGAGAAAAGACTGAATGGAATCAAATTTCGTTCATTTTATTAGATGTTTGAATTTTCTTATTTTCCTCTTTAATAAATGATTTAAGGTATATTTTTGGGATTAGTATGTTTAAATAAATTCTATCTAGGAGATTGGAACTTAAACGGGACCGCTTGTGACCCCTCCAATCTTTCTTGAGAATTGATTTTTGGTTTTTTCGATAAATTATTCCCTAAATAAAATTAATTTTTTGGTTTTTCAAACAAAAGGGTCAATTTTGATCCAAGTTTTAAATTGCAACTCAATTTCAAATTTTCATTAAGTCTAGGGACTTAATTGAATTATTTTTAAAATTTGGTTGCTCTTTTCGTAAATAATAAAAATTAGATTCCTCTTTTTATAAATAGTTTCAAAAGGCCTCTAGAATAAATGTTTTTAGATTAAAAAAAGATGATAATAATTAACGTATAATTATATCCATTATAATATATATTAATTATTATCAACTTTATTTAGAATTAGGATTAGTTTTAATTTAATCGTATTTTATTTGATAAGTTTTTTTTATAAGATGATAATATTTAATATATAATTATATCTATTATAATTTATATATTAATTTTTATCAATTTAGCATAGAATTAGGATTAGTTTATCTTATTTTTAAATAAATTAATAGCATTAATAATTTAATATGCATATATTTAATTATTAATTGTTGTTAACTTGGATTAAGATTAGAACTTAGAGTTTTTAGCTATTAAATTTCTCTAAGAATTCTACTTTAAGTCCTATTCCATTCATTATAAATACCACCTTTTTCATCATTCATCACTCAAAATCCCAAAGCACCAAATTCTCTAAGTGCCGCAAGCCTCTAGCCACAACAGCACCCAACCATTCGGCCAACAGCTCATCACGCACACCTACTTCCTTTGTGCGCCCAACAGCTTCTCCTTGGTGCCACTCGACAAGCCTGCTCGCAAGGATCCGTGCACTCGTACTCTCTCAGCAGCTCCAACTCCATCGCACGCCGCAGGCCCACCTCCCGCACATCTGCCCTCAACGCGCACTGCATTACGCGCTTCATGCTGCTGCCCACACCAGGCCTTCATCCCGCGCATTGCTACCTGTGCTTAGATCCTGCGCGTGCTCACACCAGGTCTGTTTCACAAGGATCCGCACGCTGCTCGTACATCCAGCCTAGCCTGTGCACGTTGCTGCTTACCCTCAACACCTGAGTGGCACTACCCTCTCACCCATCCTTAGCAAAATCCTCCAACCTACTTCCATTTGACCTCTTCTGGTTATTAATTATTTTTAGGAGTTCTTAAATTTTATAGAAAAGGTGGTAAGACCAAATTTTCTCTTAAATTTTAATTTTATTGAATTATTTAATTTTTCAATTTATTGAATCATTAATAATTTTTATTTAATTAAATTTTTTAGAAATTAACTTTTTTCATCTTTTGTTCAGGTTAATCATGCCTCGGAAGAGAACTCGTGCCTGCGCCAAAATTAATGAAACACAAAACAAGTTTCATTGTGAAGAAGCCAAAGCAAGATACAAGAGTATCTTCAAAAATCAACAGATGCATCCAGAGAAAGGCTTTACATTGAAAGAGAGCAACTACAAAGATTTTATGGCACATATTCGTCAAGTTGCTGAAACCCTCAATTGGGAGTTGTTTTGTAAGAAGAGACCTAGTGTGGATGCGGAACTAGTTCACGAGTTCTATGCGAATTTAATCTCAAGCGAGTTGATGGAAGTTCCAGTTCATGGAATTAAGGTACCAATAACTTCAAATGCTATTAATGAGTTGTTTGAATTGCCTGATTTCAAAAACAATGATTATTCTTCCTTGATGAGCAATATAAAGCTTGAAAATTTGAAAGAAATTCTTGAGGAACTTACAGTTCCAGGTTCTAAGTGGATTGTGTGAAAGCAAGGAATCCACACTTGTCGAAGAGAATATCTGACACCACTCGCAAAGGTATGGTTTTATTTCATCTGTTTCAGCCTCATGCTTAGCTCACATGGAACAACAGTTTCATTAGAGTGCATGGTCTTATTATACTCGATCTTAATTGGAAAGACCATTAATGTGGTAAAAATCATCCTGAGAGAGATGCGAAATTCTGCCGTTAGACATTCTAGCCCAGCCTACTTTCCCTTTACGATAACAATTCTGTGCTTGAAAGCTAAAATTCCTACAAACATAAAGAAAATATGCTATAGCTAGGGCAGAATCACAGATTGGGACCTCTACCGAATAGCTAGAGATTCTATTCTAGAGCAGCGAATTGAAGAAAGTGAGGATCCCAAAGAAGAGGAAAAAGATCCCACAGAGATCGAACTAATGCAATCGACTGAAATCCCTGAGAAGGTGGAACCACTGGAACCAGAAGTTGAACCTGAAGACGGAACTTCAATGTCCAGAGCTCAATTGCCTAGCCTAGATCTTTAAAATGAGCTGTCAAAGTTGATGGATATAATGCAGCATATGCAATGGCAGCAACAAGCTTACTAAAGATACTAAAAAATAAGGGATGACTCGATGAGAAGTGCTCTTAAGAAAATTTACAATGACCCATTTATTTTTGTGCCTGAATTTCCAAAATTTATATTTGAACCATGGAGTCCATTATCGAAGAAGGAGCGAAGTGATTCATGCAAAGGAAATAATGATGGAGCAAAAGATGAGTCAAATTCGGAAGGGTCTGGAAATAAATAAAATAGGGGATCTTGACCTTATTTTATTTTTGTTCTTAGTTCATTTTAGGATTAAGTTTAATTAGGAATTGTTTTTTAGCATAATAAGAGAGGAAAATCATAAATAAAATTTGAACAAGTCGCAAAGCATAAAGTGTGGCAATAGGTATATACATGTCTAGGATTGGATCTAGAGAGAGCTTGGTACTTAAGCAGTCAATTTGACTCACCTCCTCTTTTCTAGAATCCTACCTGGTGTATAGTATCTATTCACTTTACACAATGAGAACATTGTTTATCTTAAGTAGGGGGACAGAAAAACTGAATTTGAATTATTTCCACTGAGAATAATTTTTTCTTTTAATTATGATTAGGATATATTTTGTGCAATAATTTGAAATTTTGTTAAGTATGCTAAACTTTAGTCTGAATAAAGTTCTATTATTTCAAGAAATTATTATGTTAGCTTAATAATGATATGAATGTATTTCTAATAAAGCATGTAAATCGTACCATAAATTTTTAGTTCCTTACGAAAGTTAGGCATGCATGAAAGTTTAAGTCTTTAGAATTGACTTAGTAGTTTCTTAAAACGAAATCCTAGGAAGCATGGGACATTGAAAATGATTTGGAAAATTTTGTTTGGACCATTTGAGCCTTCCAAGCCAACCATGATAACAATTTTTTCCTTTGAAACCCAACTTTGAGACTATATGGCCTAATTTTATTTGAACCCTTACAAATTTAGCCATCAATTCTCTCTTAACTATCTTAAAAATGCCCCAAACACTAGACTCAATACTATTCAAAGTATTCTTTAAAATTAAGTTTGGGGGAGTTGAAAAGAAGTATCGAATGCTCTAAAATTGTAGTACAATCAACAAAATGTTCGAATAAAAAAAAAGAGCATGAGCTCTTAAAATAAGACGTACAAAAGAGCATGTGAAAGAAAAGAAAGTTGATGTCTTAAAGGTAATTATTTTGAAGGTCCGATGCAAGCTGAGTCTAGGGTTTAAAAGCCTAAATTTATCTATGTTTTACCTACCCTTGAGCCCAACCACGTTACAACCTTGTTAAAGAATTATTGATTCAAAAGTTTCAATGCTACCAACATTAGTGGAGAGAAATTGCTACGTATAACATATGAAGACATAAGTTAAACTTGATGATTGCAGCTTAATCTTGAATAAAGGGAATAAAATTACATTGGTAAGGTTTAACATGATTTTATTAGGAAACATTTAGTCTGATTTTTGCTATCATAATAGTTGTTGAGATTAATTTGAACAATATGTATACTTAAGTAGCATAACTATCAAATTTCTTGTCTTTGAGCATAAGTATATTAAATTCATAATTTTGAGAAAAATGTAGTTTTGAAGGAGTTTTTCAAAGGTGTTTTCGAGAAATTCTTTTCAAAATTTATGCATTACTCGGACGAGCAATGAATTAAGTTTGGGGTGTGGAAACACAAAAATTTACACTTTTTCATACCCTTTTTAACTTAAATTCATGCGAATTTGGTTAAATTCTAGTCGAAAAATAATTAGTTTTTATAAAATAATTAAAGTGCACTTAAAATATGAACATGTTGAAATTTAGTTAATTTTATAATTATATTTGATAAATTTTGGTTATTTTCGACAGTTTTGCACAAAGGGCAAAAAATAGCTCGGTAGACGCTGCCAGAAGCACAAAACCTAGAAGTAATTTGAAGTATCGAGGTGAATTAATTTCCAGCCTAAGACGGTCCAATTATGTGTATTAATTCATAATATAATTAATTTTAATTTATACCCAATTTAATTTGGGCTAAATAAATTATTATTAATTAATTATGAAAAAAGTGGTCTAGTTGAGCCAAATCGATTGAACTGAACCGGCCAAGGATTGGGCAGCCCAAAACCATCCATATGCTGACCCAAATCAGCTTATTAGCTGATTAATTAAGCTTGCAAAGAAGCCCTTGAAGACTTGTCAAAGTTGCATTCAAGCCCCTCTACAATTGGTGGCTTTATGGATTTACCCCAAGCCATATTTAGCAAAGTTGAAAGCATCAACTTTGCCACTTGTGTGGCCGACCAAGGGAGAACTCTTCGGCTGATAATTTTATCTATTTTTAGCAGTCCTCTTCAGCTATAAAAACCCTCCTTGGCTGGTCATTCAAAGCACACCTCAATTCATTCACATCTCTTCTCTCCTCTCTCACTTTCTCCTCTCATTTTCCCTTCCAAAATCACTTTCTCTTGTGCCGATTTCTCCCCTTGGGAAAGGGTTATTCTTCATCCATTTAGGATCAACATTGAAGTGTTCATACCAGCCTTGATCAGCGAGGACAACAAAGAACAAAGACGAAGCAAACTAGTCAAGCCTCGGAAAAACACCAGATTTGATTTTTGTTCCCTATCTCTTTAATTTTTGTTGTTGTTATGATGAACATATCTATAAATATTTATGTTTTTGGAATGGTTAATTTAATTAGTTTAGCTTGAATTTAATTCATGTTGGTTTGATTTCATTTCATCTGCTTAAATTATTTAAATTGTGTTTATGTTGTTATAGGCCTCGATAAAATGCTTGATTAAGTAAAATCAAGCCTAAGTTATTCTTGCATTATAATTTTTAGATAACTAATGAATTAATTATTTAAACAGATTGAAATTGTAATTAATGGACACAATACTTAATCAGTACATGTTTATTCTTCTAAGGTAGCTGATGGTTAAATTAGCAATGTATCTGGCGATACACATACCTTGCATAACTTGCAAGATTATTGTGATTCAAGGTAAGAATACCTTGTTACCTCACATAGTCTTTTATATGCTCTTTAGATTTTATTAATCGTTTGAATTGACATAGGGATATGCAAGAGATTAGTTCAATTTAATGAATATGTATGTTCCATAACATGTTGGCTTATTAAAATCTGTTTAATCGTTTGAATTAACATAGGGATATGTTAAGAGATGAATGGATTTGTGTAGGTGATTATGTTCATAAGTTAGCAAATTACTGAGTTGCCATGAATTTATTCGTAACAGCATAAGCATGAGCTTAATAATTCTAAGTTAAAGAAATGTAATTAAATCAACACAATTATGTCGTCATGATTAAATCATATTTTGAAATTGTGCATTTGAGATTTATTTCTTTAGTTTACTTAGTTTAAAATCTTAGTTTTTAATCACCCTCTTCAAACAAAATATTTTTCTCACCAAAGTGTTTTAAATAACATTCATAAATAGTTCTTTTCACAGTCCCTATGGGTACGATTACTCGACATTTACTTGTCACTTTAGTACTTGTTACGATTGTGTACACTTGCACATTTCTGTCATTCCGTAAGACCACATCTGGGATGTTGGCATCATACTTGATTTCGTGTAAGACCTTGTTTGGGACAGTGGCATCGATATTTGATTACATGTAAGACCACGTATGGGACTGTGGCATTGTACGAGCTTTTCGATTTATCCGCGTATCCTTATGATTCCGAATGGTTCAATGGGAATTCTGAGATACAAATGATTATATGAAATGTGTATTCGATTCAGGTATGTTTGAATTGTACACTATGTTGAGAATGAAAGGTAAGTACATGTACCTTTGTGAACATATGATATAATTATGAGAAAGTATGTTATATGAGCATATGGATTGAAAATATGTGAATTGTATGTGAACTATGTGGTATATGTTATTATCTTGGCCATGAAGTATATGTATTTTATGATGTTTATATGCTTAAGTTGATAAATTTATTTGTATATGGCTTACTAAGCTTTTGAAAGCTTACTTTGTGTGTATTTGCATTGTTTTATAGATATCATGGCTATCGAGAGCTTGGGGATCATCAAGGATCGTCACCACACTATCGAATCTTATTTTGGTACCTTTTGACATTGTGAATATTAGAATATGGCATGTATAGGCTAGGAGTATTTGGATATGTTTTGTAATGTATATATCATGGCATGTGATATGGCTAGTTTGTGGCTGAATTATGGTTTGATTTTGGTATATGATATGTGATGCAAATTATGCTTAGGTGATGTGTTTATGAGTGATCAAATAAAATGGTCAATTTTGGTAAGTTTTGGAATGTGCAAATTTGAGATATTGGTAAGTTTATAACATGTGTTTGAATGAAATAAAATGTGGTTATGAAAAAAATGTTTAGATAATATTTTGTCTTATTTTTTGGCATAATTTGGTATGACTATTAAGCATGAAATTAGTTGATAATGTTATTGCATGATTGGTGTAAGTTTTGGTATTGAAATTGGTTGAAATTATAGTGCAAATGTGCTTGGTTTGATGCTTGTAGGTTTGACCCAATTTGGGTGGCAAATTGGCTTTTCAAATGGCCTATTTTTCTCCACACGAGCGTCTGTCTCAGCCATGTACAGCACACGGTCATGTTGCATGGCCGTGTGTCCCCTGGGGTACCGTACGATTTTAAGTCAATCTTGAGCACGGCCAAGGACAAGGGCATGTGGCTAGCCATTTGACCGAAGTCAGTTTTGACCATGGCCAAGACACACAGGCATGTCTTGTGGCCATGTGATTAAGTCAGTGTGTATGCTCTAATTTGACATAGTCTAGACACACGAGCGTGTCTAATTTCGTGTGAGGCACACGGCCTGTTCACACGGGCGTGTGGCTTTTGTAACTTTGAAAAATGTTTAAGTTTTGAAAATTTTTGTATGAGCTCGGTTTAGTCCCGACCCCTTTTTAAAGTATGTTTAAGGTCTCGTTGGCCTATGTAAGGGACTCTGTAATGATTTTATGATTATGTGTGAATGATGTTTGGGAATCATTTATGAAATGTTCTGATTTGTTCGGTAATGCCTTTAACCCTAGTCCGGTAATGCCTTTAACCCTAGTCCGGCGACGGATACAAGTTAGGGGTGTTACAATGTGCCTTGTGGGACAGGATGTGTTTTGTACGTCAGTATGCATGTTAAGTGCAAGTTACCTTACCTCTATTTAATCGATAATGCATTTTGGTGCTAGTCTGGTGTGTTGGTTGGACAATCCAAGTATCCGTCCAAGTCTGAGTTAGGTTAATAGGGTTTGTAAAATTTTAACTTGGTGAATGATAAAATTTTGATACCATTGGAATGAATTGTGTTCAAATGCAAATGGAATGTTGAAAACATAAAACTGAGTATGTAAACCTGATAAAATTGAGCCCTGGGGGCTGAAACAAATACAAAATGAGTTAGTAGACTCTAGAAACGAGTTGAAAAATATAATACCAAGAAATAAATTATGTCATGGAACTTAAGTGGCATATTATAAGTTATATGTGGAAAAGACTTATAATTTTATGCTTGATGTTGAATAACATTGAATTGGTATTACTTGTGAAAATTTGGCTATTTATGAGTACATTGAAGTGTTCATACATGTTGTAATTGGAGTAAGATGATTTAGTATGTATTATATGTAGGAACCTTATACTTGACCCAATCGTTGGGTCCAAGTACCGGAATGTCGCATTCGTTGTTGTAGCAACTACAGTAAAATTAGTTTGATTAATAATTTTATTCAACTAATCAGATTAATTACCTTTATGACACATTTTAAATGTATATCTAAACATAATACAAACTCTAGATAGCTTTATTAATAGTTTATAGGTGAATAGGGATCAAATTGTAAATTTCATAAAGTTTTATAATGACGTTGCAACGTGACTCTTAGACTTGGCCTTGTCATGCTGTCGTAGGCTGCCATCGTGAAGTCCATTATGTTTTTGCCCTATTTCCATTTCTTCAAATTAAATTATCCAAGACATACTCAATTTCCAAATAAACTATATAATTACTTGCCAAAACATATTTACAAAATGTAAGAAGTCCATTTGCTTTCAATTTACTAGCATAAGCAGTCACCTAGGTACATGCCATTAACTTAAAAGAAATAGAGAAGTAATTTAATCTTTTCTTGGCTCTAGTGATGTGATGAGATGTGAGGCTACTAATCCTCGACACTCTTTTTCTTTTGCCATTTACCTACACATTTTAAACACACATTAAGCTAATGAAAGCTTCGTAAGTAGAACAAGAATTAAACTTAAATTTTATCTACACAGGAAAATATAACTCTGTAACACCTCTTACCCGTATTCAATGCCCGAATAGGGTTATGGAGCATTACTAGACATATTATACAATTAAACATACATTTCACATACATTTTCAAATTTCATGAAATCATCATTCAACATCATTCACATTGTGCCTGATACGAGCCTACGAGACCCAAAACATGCCTTCAGGGTGGTTCAGGACTAAATCGATAACTTAAAATTTTTTTGGAAAAACTTAGAAAATTTTGTAAAATACAAGGCACACATGCCCATGTGGCCTGGCCGTGTGTCTCACATGGCCAAAGGCACGCCCATGTCATAGGATGTTTGAACATTCAAAATGGGATCATATGGTCGTGTCCCAACCCATGTAACTCTCTAACTTGGGTCACACGGCCAACCACACGCTCGTGTGCCCTTCAAAATGGCCACACATGCCTATGTGCCAGGCCGTGTGCTAGGCCGTGTCAAACCTGTAGGGTATACTGACTTATGTCACATGACCAAGTCACACGCCCGTGTGCTGGGCCATGTGAAGCATACTGACTTGATTTCTAAATCAACACCAGGGGACACATGACTGTGTAACCTGACTGTGTGTCACACACAATTGAGACACACGCCCATGTCTCTGCCCTTGTGGACAAAAATAGGCTATTTACCAAGCCATCTTGCCACCCAAATTTGCATACACCTACACCAAACCAAATGGCACCAAACATGACATAAATAGACATTTATCCAACCTTAAATAAGCTTAATTCATGCCATTTCAATACCAATAGATACAAGGTACAAAAATACCTCAATATGCCATTGAATTTCATACCAAACCTCACTTTCACAAATCATCAATGTGGACACTTCCAATTATGCATCATTTAGCCTAAACTCATAATCATACAAATTCTCAAATATCAACCATTTACCACAATCATTTGCATAGAAATTATCAACACAAGACAAAGGCCATTTACATATATATACAAAACCAAATCAACCAAAATAAGACAATTCTCATGGCTATATACAAAACTAAACACTAAATATTTACAAGCCAATCCAAATGGCTAAATTCATTACTATCATATATACCAAAATGACCAAAGCTCCTATACATGCCATATATCCCAAAAACATAGATTCAAAAGTACCAAAGTGATAGCTTGATAGTGTGATAAGGTCTCCGACGATTCCCGAATCCGAGCTAGCTTTGATTTCACTATAAAACACAGAAGAATAAACAAATGTAACGCCCCAAATTTGGGCCTAGAAGTATTAGGTTTTGAGCAGGGGTGCAGTTAGGAAACTGCACATAAATATTTAATTATACAAAGAAGTGAAACAATTAAGTGTTTGGCTTAGTGGTTGTGTGCTCTGGAAGTGTCTGGAAAGTCATGGGTTCAAGTCCTGACTTCTACAAAAATTTTTCTTTTTAAGGATAAAACCCTATCTTTGGCCAGTAGGGTTATAAGTTTATTTTAGTAAAAACAAGATAGAATGGGTCTGCTGGTCTAGTGGATAGTGGCTTGTGGAGTGTAATAGTGGTCTGAGGTTCAAATCCCTGCTTGTGCAAATGGGGATTATTTTTGCTAGTGGCCATGGGAGGAAATTGTGTTTGACCAAAACACCCAGTGTTTGAACAGATTTAAATGGGGTTGTTGTTAGCTGAATTTGAGGAGTGAAAAGGGGGATTTTTGGTTGTTGAGGTTTGTGAACAGGAGGGATTTTAGAAGGAAATAGGGGCATTCAAATTTGGCAGGAGTATTGGTACCATTTGTGGACTCTCAACACTCAGAATTTAGTTTTGGAGACTGGCAAGTGCTCCTCATTTTGATGACTATTAACCTATTTGCCTCTTTTCTTTTTCTCTTTGTTCCCTCCTTAAGCCTCTATTTTTCTGCCGTTATACTACTGGTTCGGGTTCTTGTTCATAGAATTTCGTTCTTACCGCTCATCTCTGTCTTTCTTTTCCTTACCTAAACCTTTTTCGATTTTTGCTAGCATTCTCTCTCAATTCTCCCCATTTCTTTCACCTTGTTGTTTAACAGTCTCCTTCCCTCTCTCTCTATCTTGGTGTGTGATAGCCGAATACCCTTTTCTACTCTTCTCCCTTTATTCTTCGATTTTTTCGAGTATCATTTCTTTCATTGTAAAACTGAATACCTCCTTTTCCCTCTCCTACTTTCGGTTTTTCTCTAGAAAATGGGGGGTTTGGCTTTGGTGTTCTCTGTTCCTTTGGCCGAATAGTTAGTTCATTTCCATCCTCCTTTTTCTGTCGACTTCTCTTCCCCATCTTTTCTTTATTTTGTTTTCAGCTAGTCAGAGTCCTCTGCTGAATTGGTAACTACTCATGGCTTATTCTTATTTCTCTCTACGGTTGCGATCTTCCTTCTAATATCTTCCTGTGTTACTATTCCTAATAAAGGTACAATCATTTCGGTTGGTCTCTGTACCCTGTGTACCTTTGGCTCTGATGTGGTAGACCGATTTTATCTATCAAACATTTTTAGTTCTGCGTGGTAGTAAGATGTCGTTCATTTGGTTTTAGTTATTTTGTTCAGGGTGATAGTTAAAGATATTGAGATTCAATGCAGGTTGTGCTAAGGATTTGGTGATCACTAGGTTAAGGAAGGATTAAACCATACTTGCATAACCAAGGTTAGTAATGTACCATATTGGGTATTAAATGTTCAGAAGAGGGCGTCTTAACCCCATCGATTAAAAGACTGACATGAGTCATGTTTGAATCTAGGCTGTTGTATGTGGGGATTTACGCTATTCGCATAAATAGGTGTGTAACACTGCCATTAAACGTGAAACTGCAAAGGCTAAAAAGCCGAAAAGCTAAAAGGCCAAAAAATGGGTTGTCGACACCACACGGGCATGTGATTCATATTGGGACGGCTGTGTGAATCACACTGCTAAGGACATCTTGGGTTATGTGGGCCATACGAGCGTGTAGGCCTACATGTGCCCGCAATATGGGCCGTGGACCCATTATCACTGATTGATTGTTAAGGTTACACGGGTTGCCCAAGACGACTTTGGACCTACTAGTGGGCCAGTAAAAGTACCTGGACCCTTATTTACTTGAAAACGACCGAAATACCCTCATAGGGTAAAATGACCAAAATACCCCTATAACAATTCGATTTAGACCCTAATCGGAATGGTGGTTTCGGGACCACGAATTCGAGTCAAAAAATATTTAAATATTATTTTTTGTGATTATTATATGTGAATTTGCATGTGTAAAAGTTTCGTGCGAAAATTTGATCGTATGTGTGCTTAATTTAATAAAAGGATTTAATCGCGTAAAATGAATATTTGATAGTTAAAAGTATAAGGGCCAAATTGTTGATGGCTTTGTAAGTTGAAGTATATAAGTGGTAATTTGACCATGTTTAATTAGATGGACGGTAGTGACCATGTAATATGATGGTTTTATATTAGTTAATAAAGGTTAAATTTGTAATTGAATTAAAAGGTTAATATATTACAAAACATAAAAAAATTAAAAGCCGTGGTTCTTTTATCTTTGCATGACCGAAACTAGTAAAATAAAAAAAATAAATGAGTTAGGCATTCGGCTACTTCTCAAGCTAAATCAAGGTATGTTTTTACTCTGGTTTTTGATAATTTTTACGTTTTTTGAGATCGTTGCTTCGAATACTACCCGACTCATGCTTGAATTTTTTATTTTGGTGAATATTTTGAGTTATGCGATTGATGAATATTTGTGTTTTGTGATGTTTGATGATAAAATATGAAAGATATGTTTTGGATTAAAATGTTTTGTATGGGAGTTTTTGATGATTTTAAGTAATTAGGACTAAATTACAAAAATGATAATTTAAAGGACTAAAATGTGAAATAAATGAAATGTAAGGACCTGTATGTGTATAAGGAGTATTCGGCTCAAGCATGGCATAGGCAAATTATATTTGTTTTGTGTTTTGTGAATTTTGGATTAAATTGCTAAAAGTGTAAAATGTATGGGGCAAAAGTGCAATTTGCCCATTTATGTGTTGTTTGATTAAATTGAATGAAATTGTGTCTAAATAAGGTTAATTTGAAATTATATAGATCAAGAACAAAGGAAATTAGACTTGGATCGGGGAAAAACAAAAATAGTCGAATAGCCGATTTGTAACGTCCATCGATATTCGAGGTAAGTTTTTAAGCAATTAAACATGGTTTATTTTGAACATAGAATGTTTTAATATGATGATTCAAATTTTATAATCTATTAGTATGTTAGCCGAATGTGATATATCAATGAAATAATATGGTTAAGTTTTATTGATTGATTTAAATCCCCTAAAAGTGTGTATGTGTTACTTGGTATATTGGATTATTCGATATATGAAATGTTGTGGAATGATTATATAAGTGAGATGTTCGGGCTTTGAGCCTAGCAAGCCTTGTGCTAGTGACTTTGATCGGGCTTTGTGCCTAGCAAGCTTAGTGCCGGTGAATAAATATCAGACCTTGGGTCTAGCAGGCCTTGTGCCGGTGTGTGATTTAGGCTTATGCCTAGTAGGTTTTATACCGGTGATTTGTTTTCAAGTCTATGACTATAAGAGTTTAAGTTATTGTGGATATTGAACAAGTGAAAGTAAGCTAAATTACATTGTATATGTTCGGTCACATTGGTAAGTACATGTAAGCTCATATTTAATTTTTGTATTCGGCTGCATGTGAAGTTATATTGAATTTGAGTATTCGATTATATGTGAGCTTAAATTGAACTTGTATATTCGGTTATATGTGAAGATATCTTGAATGTGCATATTCGGCCATATGTGATATTCTATTGAATTTAAACTATAGGTTACATGTGATGTTATAATGAATTTCGTGTATTCGGTCCTACATGTAAGTGTTTTTGTGATGATATAATTGATTATGAACATTCGGCTAAAGTATCTGTAACGCCCCGTACCCGAGACCGTCGCCGGAGTCGAACACAAGGTGTTAACAGACTTAATTCATTACTTAAATAGCTCAAACAATTTATTTTAAAATTTCTAGACAAGCTAGCTAACTGCATCATAGTCTCTTTAAAATTCAATTCTGTCGGAGCAATTTTGTATGGAGCTATCGATATCGGTGATGTTCCTAGTACTAATTCAATATCAAACTCAACTTCTCTAATTGGTGGCAACCTAGGCAACTCTTCTGGAAATACATCCGGATACTCACAGACTACTTGCATTAATTCAATCTTCGATTCAAATACTTTTGTATCCAGTACATATGCAAGATAAGCATCACAACCTTTTCTCACATATCTCTGAGCTAACATCAACGAAATCACAATAGGAAATTCACTCGACTCATCTGATTCAATTTGAAGGATTTCACTATTCTGACATTTCAATTCAATAGTCTTTCATCTACAATTCACAACAGCATCATGCAGAGTCAACTAATCCATACCCAGAATCACATCGAATTCATCAAACAGTAAAAGCATCAAATTTTCTGAAAAACAGTAACCCCAAGTCATTAAAGGACAGTTCTTGCAAACTTTATCAACAAGGACATATTTGCCTAAGGGGTTCGATACTTTAATCACAAATTTGGTAGACCCAACAGGCAAACTCTTACTAGACACTAAATTCATACAGATATATGAATGAGTCGATCCAGGATCTATCAAAGGAAATTACATTAGTGTCATAAAGAGAAAATGTAGAGGTGATAACATCTGGTGATGACGCATCTTCGAGAGCGAGAATAGCGCAAGCTCTTGCTGGCGCTCGAGCCTCAGATCTCACAGCTGAATCTTTTTCCGTACCTTTACTACTAGTTACATTTCTCATATTTGTAGGTGGTCTCCCTTTAGCAGCTGTGTTGCTCGGTCTTGCATTCTGAAATTTATCTTTCTCAGCTAACTCAGGGCAATCTTGAATAAAGTGATTTAATGAACCACATTTGCAACAAGCTTTATTATTCATCCAACAGTTTTTAAAATGTCGTCTACCACATTGTCGACACTCGAGTTTGTTGTTTCTCACACTACCCACACTTGACACTGATGTAGCTTGAGCTTTAGGACTGGAGTGTTGTTTCCCATGATTTCTATTTGGATACCAAATTCAAGCATTCGAATGAGTATATAAATCCTGTGATTTTTTTGATGAGGAGTGATATGGTTTACTCATTGATCTCTTTCTCGAATTTCTAGCCTCGAAATCATCTTTTCTCTTTTCTTTGCCAACTTCTTTGACTTTACAAGCTCTGTCAACTAGCACCACAAATTCTTTCAACTCTAAAATTCCTACTAGCAATCTGATATCTTTGTTCAACCCATCTTCAAATTGTTTACACATAATTGCTTCGGTGGAAACACATTCTCGAGCATATTTACTAAGTCTCACAAACTCTCTCTTATACTTAGTTATAGACATTCGACCCTGTTTCAACTCTAGAAACTCTTTTTGCTTTTGATCAACAAAAGGTTGGTTGATGTATTTCTTTCTGAATTTAGCTTGAAAGAATTCCCAGGTGAACCATTCTGTAACAGTTCAATTTTGGGCCTAGTCAGAACAGTGGTTCTGAAACCACAAATCTGAGGTTAGAGAAATTATTTTAATATTATTTTATGTGTTATAGCATGATCATATGAGTGTTTGAAATTTTTGGTAAATTAATTTCAATGATCGCATGCTTAATTTTGAAAAAAGACTAAATTGCATAAAGTGTAAGAATTTTGTTCTACTAGTTAAAGGTGTCAAAAAGCTATGGAATATTAAAGTAGAGATCCTTATTGAGTAAATAGACTAATAAAATATTAGTGGCTGGACATGGAGCCTTAATTCAAGGAATGGTCAAATTTTAGGTGTCTTAATTGATAATAAAATAATAAACCTAAAGGACTAGCTATCATCTTAGTTTCTTCACCACCGAAAATAACAGCAAAAAGGGGGTTCTGAAGCTTGAAAATTTCAGCCACTTGGTTTCTTTACAAATCAAGAAATATGAAATTCGGACCTAGACCGAGGGAAAACCAAGCTAGTGTACTAAATCAAACTAGTCGCTCATATTTTGTATACCAAGGTAAGTTGCACGTAAATATCATTATTCTATTGTTATTATACATTGAAAAATTGATATTGTATGGAATGCTTGATTTTTTGTTATGAATATGCAAGACGAGATTTAATGTGGTAAAACTTCTAGTTGAACCGTAGGAATAGATCGGATATCTATGCCATGATACTAGGGTTATATGTGAGCTAGTGTAAGACCATGTCTAGGACATGGCATCGATATCTTACCCTTTTGTGTGAGGCTTATCAAGTATCCTTTATTATTCCAACTAGTTAAACGGGTGATTTAAAGATTATGTCACTATTGAGAAAAGTTATGATTATGTTGCAAGTGGTACAGGTACCTACACGAAACCCATGAGAATGAGCTCGAGCTGTGCATATGGGTAGTAAGGATGAAAATAAGTAAGTTAGGTCTATAGTCATTCGAGAATCTTGTACAAGTGTATAATATCTTATGAGTATGATATTACTTGGTAAAGTGTTGTTAATTATTTACATGTAACTTACTAAGCTTTATGCTTACTCCCTCTCTTTTCCATTTTCTTATAGCATCACCAAGCTAGCTCGAGGATCAGAGGATGTTGAAGGCTCGATCATACTATCAAACGGAACAATTGGGTATAGTTAGATTTATCATTTTGAGTATGGCATGTATAGGGACTTGGTCTTTTTGTTAAGTGTCATGTTGGTTTAGCCATAAGTGTTGGCTCATATTGATGTGATATTCTTTTTGTATAGGCCGTTGAGGCTGGCTAATATTGGTTATTGCTAAATGCATTTGATGAGAATTTTCATGGATGTAGTTATTGCATGGTTTGTGTTGATAAGTAAGAGATGTTGTATGTGATAGAAAATAGCTTGTAAATGATGTGTGGATGCCTTGGTATTGGCTGATATGGTCATGTGTTTGTGTGGTATTGGTATTGTTTGATGTTTTGTAGGTTGGTGTAAGTAAGGGTGACAAAAAGGCTTGGTAAATAGCCTTATTTTTGTCCACACGGGTAGACAAACGGGTGTGTGTCTAGACCGTGTGTGACACACAGTTTGCCCCATGGGCGTGTGGTCTGACCATGTGTCCCCTGCACTTTAATTTTTCTAAATAAAATGCCCAGTAGTAACCACACGGGCAGAGATACGGTCGTGTGTCTCAACCATGTGGAGGACACGGCCATAGCACATGGGCGTGTGCCCAGGCAGTGCGAAGTCTACACCTTTAATGCGAAATTAAATTTGCCAATTGGCCTAGCACAGGAGCATGTGCCTTGGCCGTGTGCCCCTAAATGGTTGATGACGTCAGAAAAAAATGTCAAGATTTTTGTACACGGGCTAAGACATGGGCGTGTCATGGCCATATGAGGGACACGGGCATTGAACACGGGAGTGTTCCAGGTCATGTGAAAACCCTTGTAGGTTCAAATTGAGAAATAAATCTGCACGGGCTAGGGACACGGGTGTGTCTCAATACATTCAGGCCGTGTGAGCTATACGAGCCTTCAACACGGCCATGTTAAGAGGATACACGGGCGTGTCACTCTTCCACACGGGCGTGTGCCCCTGTTTGCCTTGAAATTTTTTAAAGTTTTCTAAGTGCTCAGTTTAGTCTCGAACCATTTTCAAAGCGTGTTTTGGGACTCGTAAGTCCATATTAGGGATGTTAAGAGGAAGATTGAAAAGTTTTAAATTTTAAATGGAAATTCATGTCTTGGTTTTATGTACTTATGTATGTTTAAGTCTGGTAATGACTCGTAAACTGTCCCGGCATCGGTCATGGGTAAGGGGTGTTACACATTCTCTCGGGACCACAGATACTAAAGTATTTCACTATTGATACATTGTGTCTCTCAAAAGTGATACAACACATTTTACACATTCAGCTGGTGTGCAGGATAGTTCATCAAATAATCTGATGGTATTCTCAAGCCCAAACTCGGCTCTCTTAGGGTCGTCATCAACAATAGCTCTAAATTCTTCAACCCCGTATTTTTAGATTTTATCAGCAGGCGGCTTATTCAATCATAGAGGTTCTAAACCTTGAGGAGCTACAGGAACTGATTGAGAATTAGGTGGGGGTAGAGGTGGTTGAGCGACTGAATTCATTCGAACAAACTCCGTAAACCACTCATTCATCATTTGGAAGAAGGCTTCTTTGGCCTCTCCTCCCTGAATACCCGATACGGGTCTCAACTCCGATTGTGCTACTCCGTGAATGGAGGTTGGCGCATTACTATCAACATCATCAGCTTAGCTTGATTCAGATCCACTTACTATATGAAAACACGATTTAAACTGCCAAGAGATATCACACTATCACATGTTATATATGGCATGTATAGCTAGATTCTCACATACACTACGTTGTCTTAGAATCGAGTAAACTGTAACTCTGATACTAATAAATGTAACACCTCTCACCTGTATTCAACGTCAGAATAGGGTTGCGGAGCATTACATATTATACAATTAAACAGAGCATTACATATTATACAATTAAACATACATTCCACATATATTTTTCATTTATTTCATAATTTAACCACAAATTTTCAACATTTCTCAATTAAATCCCTAAATGACAATTTTGTGAAAAATCACTTTACAAATGTTGTTTATCTAACAACAAGCATTTCTATCATCAAACATCAAAATACACCTGTATTCATCAATGGAAAAACCCTAAACCTTTAATCGTTTTGCAAATTAGTCCCTGGGCTAGCTAGATTAAGCTGCAACAATCTCAAAAACATAGAAATCATTAAAAACGGGACAAAAATGAACTTACATGCACTAGTATTAATGGTCAAACCTCCAAAAGCTTAACAATGGTTTTCTTTGCTTCTAATTTTGGTGGAACATAGCATGGAGAAGATGATAAATATTTTATTTCTTTTAATTTTAAGTTGATATTATTATTTTAACATTTTAACCTTAATGATAAACCTTTAAAATCTACTAAATAATGTCCATCCTTGTCCACTGATATTAACAATGGTATAATTACCACATAAGCGCCTCTACTATTTAATTTCATAGCCATTTAATACCTTTAGCTAATAGAACACAGGTTTTACATTTTTTGTGATTTAGTCCTTTTTATCAAATTAAGCACTCAAACAATAAAATTTCTTAACAAAATTTTCATGCAATCATATTATCATGCTTTAAACATTAAAATAATAATAAAATAATTATTTTAACCTCAAATTTGTGGTCCCAAAACCACTATTCTGATTTGACTAAAAAAACTCAATATCATTTTATTAAATAAGTTCAGGACCTATTGACGTCAATAACACTAAATTACCACTCAATAAGCGTATAATTTCATTCATCACTATTTTTTATCAATTTACAATCTTGTCACATTTCAATAAATTTTGTATTCATATTTCATTATTCAATAGTGGTTATCTTTTATCATTCAACAAAGGTTCAGTAGACTTAATAGAACACAAAGGATATATGAAAACAATACAAAAATGCACCAAAGTGCAATAACAGAATAGAACAACACCAAAGTGCATATTTAGAATAGGTAGCGCGCTAAATTTTTCCTTAATGGCATTCCATTTATATCCCAGTAGTTCTCATCTCGTTTACTTGGGCAATTATATCATAATCAATTTCATGTCTTTATTTCATAACAGAATTTAAATACTTTTGACTTATTTCAATTTAGTCCACATTGTAAAATTGAAAAATAGAATTTCTAACACATTGTAAAACTGAAAAATAGAATTTCTAACTTTCTTTAATAAATATAACATATATCACTAGTTAATAAAAATTCCATAATTCCATAATTCACTACTAAAACTTACCTTATTTTTTTTCACATGTCACTTTTGCATATTTTGAAGTTTAGTCCTTTTATTTCCCATAATTCTACATGTATTATTATAAAATTACCATATCATTCCACATATCACTCATCAACATATTTCACTTCATTTACACACTCAATCATAACAATTGCATTTTCTATCAACTTTTACATCTTTTAAAATTTAGTCTTTTTTTTCTCACTTTTAATCTTTTTTCGCACCTTTCTTCTTTTTCTCTATGACAAACCACTTAGTAAATGGAATTAAATCATCACTTTCTTTATCCTTAATCAACATCATTTTTTTATGTAACATAAAAGCTAGTAAGCAAATATTAAGTAAATTTTTATACATCTAATTAAACTTGATAATTAACAACTTATTTAAAGTAAGTAAAATTCTAGTTGTACTTACAACCAAAAGCTTGGAATCAAGATTTCTTCTTCTTCTTCTTCTTCTTCTTCTTTTTCTTCTTCTTCTTCTTCTTGACTACTCATTTGCCTTATTCCTCCTGTAACGCCTCGATTTTGGGCCTAGAAGTATTAAGTCTTGAGCATGGGAACAATTAGGAGGTTGCACATAAAAGTTTAGTTGTGCAAGAAAGTGACACAAATATATGTCTGGCTTAGTGGTTGTGTGCTCTAGAAGTGTCTGGGAAGTCATGGGTTCAAGCCTTAGCTTCCACAAAAAATTTTGCCTTTTAAGGATAAAACCCCTATCTTTTACCAGTAGGGTTATAAGTTTATTTTGGTAAAAACATGATCGAAAGAGCTTGCTGGCCTAGGGGATAAGTGGCGTGCTATGGTTGTCTGAGGTCTGAGGTTCGAATCCTACTTTGAGCAGCGGAGTGTTTTATTTTGTTGCACTGGCCGTGTAGGTAGTAAAGGGTGACTGAAACACTGCTGAGTGGAGTGGAGTTTGAATTGGTCTTTGAGGAATTTGAGGAGGGATTTTAAGAGAGAATTACGGGAGGAAAATGTGGAATATGAAATGTGAAAGAGTTGCTGCCGAAATGGTAAGCTAAGCCACTCAGAATTCAGCATTAGGAGGATTATTCTCCATTTCGGCTATTGTGAGCATTTTGGGTTATGTTTCTTTTGTTCTCTGGAGGCTGAGTAGTGCTAAGAAAGATTAGGTAATACCTTTTATTTTTGTTCATTTTGGATTTCACTCCTCTCTTTAGCCGAATGCTCTCTTTCCCTCTCCCTCAATTCCTTTGAGTCTATCAAACCTCCTCTTTTGCATCATATTATTTGGCAGTACTCTCACTCTCTTTTTCCCTCTTAACACTTTCAGTTTTGACAAAGGGCTGTCTCAATTTCTTGTTCTTTTTGTGACCTTACTTGATCGATTACTCCATCTTAATTCCTCCCTCTCTATTCTTGTTGTTGGTTCAGTAAGGGTTCTTTGATCATTTGGGTTAGGGCGCATGGTTCTCCTCTCCCTCTCTCCCTCTTACTTTTCATTGGCCGAATGTTAATCTATCTTCCTCTTTGGTTCTTTATCGAATCTGTTCTTTCTCCTGCACTCAACTCTTGAATCCCGTTGGTTCAGTAAGTTTTTGGTAAGAGGAAAAGTATACTTCAATCGTTTTTAAGAGAAGTTGTCATTTATTATGCAATAAGTTCTAACTTTCGATTATGTCGACTTGCGTTGGGCAGCAGCGAATTGTATCGAACTTGGTTTACCTGCGGAGGTCTGGGGCCATATCGATTGAAGTAGTGGAAGTAAGTGATAGTAATGGTTTCTTTGGCGACTATTTTTGTATTATTTGTGCTAAACATGACTAATGTTGGTCATGGATTTGTCTTATGTTGTAGGTGATTATTTTAGGAGCATTACGTACCAAGAATCCTATAAGGTGTGTAACCACACTACTATAAACGTAGATCGGCAAAAGCTAAAAAAGTATGACTATTGACGCGACACGAGCATGCGTTCACTCGTGTGATAGTCCAAACGTGTAAAACGTGGGCGTTTGATCGTGGAGGCCACCATGAGCAATTTCATGGGTTTAGGCTATTTTGGGCCACGTTGGGCCAAAATGGGCCATGTGGGCCCCTCAGGCTCGTGGTCTCACACAGGTAAATCACACGGATATGTGGAGATTATTAGGCTAGGCTGTGTAGTTCACACAGCCAAGGCCATCTTTGGGCTAAGTGGGCCATATGGGCGTGTGGGCCCACATGGGCCCATTTTCACTGTTTAACTATTAATGTCGCACAGGTCGCCCGAGACGACTGTGACCTTTTATTGGGTCGGTAAGCGTACTTAATCCCTTATGTGGTAAAATAAGATTTTACCCTCATGAGGTAAAATGACAGTTTTGCCCTTCTAGGGTAAATGACTGTTTTGCCCTTATATGATAAAATGACAGTTTTTCCCTTATGTGGCAAAATGATTGTTTTGCCCTTATGTGATAAAATGAAAGTTTTACCCTTATGTGGTAAAATGACGATTTTGCCCTTATATGGTAAAATGACGATTTTACCCTTGTGAGGTAAAATGACTATTTTGCCCTTATGTGATGTATGTTTATATTTTAACATGCTATTTGTAACTGTATTGAGTACATGTTTAATATTATGATATGACATGACATGTTTCATGATGCATTGCTTGGGGATGGGTTTATATATGATTGGGGGAAGTGTACAAGATCGGGCAAAGATTGTTGTAAATCACCGATGCCTCTAAGCCTATTATCTTCGCGACTCTGCTTTGCAAACATCGCATTTAGTGTCGCAACCGATGCTAATTCTGGAGTGTAGGGATGGGTGGGTTGATTATATCCCCACATGGAGTGTAGGGTTGGACGGAGATGGAGTGTAGAGGCTGCATGGGTAGGACATGGATAATGCTTACTATTATCGCATCAGCATCGTTATTCTTGACCGACATTACTATCTTTGCATTATTTATCATTCTCGCAAAGGGCCAAGGTCCAAACACATGACTGAAACTGATATTGTCATTGTTACTAAAAGGCGCTTAGGCCAGACTGTGTTTGTTTTCTGATTGTTTACTTATATGGGATTACACACTGAGTTTTCGTAGACTCACCCATCTATTTTAACTATACAGGTAATCCCCAGTCTTAGGCGGATCGGTGCTGCGAGGGAGTCAAAGGTGGCCACACAACCGCTCTTGCTTCCTTATTGGATTTTTATTTTATGAGTAGTTTTATTTGGGTATTTTTATGTAATAAAGCCTCTATAATTTTTAATTTTGGGGTTTTATTTATTTTGATTTATATATGCTACTAGTAGGATCTGGGTTTTCAAAAGATATGCATGATTTACCAAAATACCACGAATATACAAAACCGTTTCAAAAGCTTCCGCGATAAACGAGATTTTGAAATTAATAATGTTTTAAAGTAAATACTTTTGATAGTGACGCAAGTTTTAAAAATTATTTTCTACATCAAACAAAGTGGCTAAATAAATATTGGGCTTTTCAAACGATATCATGATTTACAAAAATCACTTCAACGTGACATCGCCAGATTCGTCCATAACGTTCAGGCCGAGTTTGGGGTGTTACATTTAGTGGTATCACAACCAAGTTGCAAAACTAAGTTGTGGATTGGGTTTTTAGATTTGAATTTTTGAAAGAACTGTTTTAAATGATTTGAAGTATTTTGAAATGTTATACTAAATGTGTGGTACACCGAGTCTCCGCGCCGATCCAGTAAGTTCTCTTTGAAAACTGTATTTTGATTCTGAATGAAACTGTCATAGGTAGGATTACTAAGACTACTGTAGGTAGTATCTCGTACTGCAAACTCTTTAATAGTATATACTGAAATTGTAGTGAAACCGTGAGGCAACGATAGACACTGCGTTGTGCGATAATAAAACTCTATACTTTTGATACTGTCTCCATAAAACACCTGTTAATAAACACTGGAACTATGAAACTGATGCATAAAACTATTAATAAGATAATACGCAATTCAATAATGAGCACCAGAGGTACTCGTACAAGAGGCAGTGGTAGAGGCCATAGGGGGCTCGAGCCGAGTTCTCGTCATCTGGCAGTATGCGTAATTTGGATACTAGTGAGACACTGATGTCACCCTTATGTGGTCGAGTATTGGACTGACGCACAGTCCCAGTCTATCTATAGACTGTACCAGAATACCCAATATCAAAGGTGATAGTGTTTGGGAACTAGAGTGCGCAGCGAGAGCGTAGTGGTGTAGTCTGTGTTATACGACTGATCTAATAGTTGGAAATTTCAGGAACGAAATTTCTTCAAAAGAGGAGTGAATTGTAACGCCTCAATTTTGGGCCTAGAAGTATTAAGTGTTGAGCATGGGAACTGTCAGGAGGCTGCACATAAAAGTTTAGTTGTGCAAGAAAGTGACACAAATATATGTCTGGCTTAGTGGTTGTGTGCTCTGGAAGTGTTTGGGAAGTCATGGATTCAAGCCTTAGCTTGCACAAAAAATTTTCCTTTTAAGGATAAAACCTCTATCTTTTGCCAGTAGGGTTATAAGTTTATTTTGGTAAAAACATGATAGAAAGAGCCTGCTGGCCTAGAGGATAAGTGGCGTGCTATGGTTGTCTGAGGTCTGAGGTTCGAATCCTTCTTTGAGCAGTGGAGTGTTTTATTTTGCTGCACTGGCCGTGTGGGACGTAAAGGGTGACTGAAACACTGCTGAGTGGAGTGGAGTTTGAATTGGTCTTTGAGAAATTTGAGGAGGGATTTTAGGAGAGAATTAAATGAGGAAAATGTGGAATTTGGAATGTGGAAGAGTTGGTGTCGAAATGGTAAGCTAAGCCACTCAAAATTCGACCTTGGGAGGATTATTCTTTATTTCGGCTATTGTGAGCATTTCAGGTTCTGTTTCCTTTGTTCTCTGGAGGCCAAGTAGTGCTAAGAAAGATTAGGTAATACCTTTTATTTTTGTTGATTTTGGTTTTCACTCCTCTCTTTAGCCAAATGCTCTCCTTCCCTCTCCCTCAATTCCTTTGAGTCTATCAAATCTCCTCTTTTGCATCATACTGTTTGGTAGTACTCTCACTCTCTTTTTTCCCTCTTAACATTTTTGGTTTTGACAAAGGGCTCTTTCGATTTCTTGTTCTTTTTGTGACCATACTTGATCGATTACTCCATCTTAATTCCTCCCTATCTATTCTTGTTGTTGGTTCGGCAAGGGTTCTTTGGTCATTTGGGTTAGGGTGCACGGTTCTCCTCTCCCTCTCTCCCTATTGCTTTTCATTGGCTGAATGTTGATCTATCCTTCTCTTTGGTTTTGTACCGAATCTATTCTTTCTCCTGCACTAAACTCCTAAATCCCGTTGGTTCAGTAAGTCTTTGGCAGGGGGAAAAGTATACTTCAATCATTTTTAAGAGAAGTTGCCATTTATTATGGAGTAAGTTCTAACTTTTGGTTATGTCAACTTATGTTGGGCAGCAGCGAATTGTATCGAACTTGGTTTACCTGTAGAGCTCTGGGGCCATATCGATTGAAGTAGTGGATGTAAGTGATAGTAATGGTTTATTTGGGGACTGTTTTTGTATTATTTGTACTAAGCATGACTAATGTTGGTCATGGATTTGTATTATGTTGTAGGTGATTATTTCAAGAGCATTACGTACCAAGAATCCTATAAGGTGTGTAACTACACTACTATAAATGTAGATCGAAAAAAGCCGAAAAAGTATGACTATTGACTCTACACGAGCGTGCGCTCGCTTGTGTGATAGTCTAAAGGCATAAAGCACGGACGTTTGATCGTAGATGCCACGATGAGCGAGTTCATGGGTTTAGGCCGTTTTGGGCCACGTTGGGCCAAAATAGGCCGTGTGGGCCCCTCGGGCTTCTGGTCTCACACAGGTAAACCACATGGACGTGTGGAGATTATTAGGCCAGGCTGTTTAGTTCACACAGCCAAGGCCATCTCTTGGCTAAGTGGGCCACACGGGGCGTGTGGGCCCACATGGGCTCGTATTATGGGCCTTGGGCCCATTTTCACTGTTTGATTGTTAAGGCTACACAGGTCGCCTGAGACGACTGTGACCTTCTATTGGGTCAATAAGCGTACCTGGACCCTTATGTGGTAAATTGACGGTTTTGCCCTCATGAGGTAAAATGACTGTTTTGCCCATATGGGGTAAATGATTGTTTTGCCCTTATGTGATAAAATGAAGGTTTTGCCCTTATGTGGCAAATTGACTATTTTTCCCATATATGATAAAATGAAAGTTTTACCCTTATGTGGTAAAATGACGGTTTTGCCCTTATATGGTAAAATGACGATTTTACCCTTGTGAGGTAAAATGACTATTTTGCCTTTATGTGATGTATGTTTATATTTTAACATGCTATTTGTAACTGTATTGAGTACATGTTTAATATTATGATATGACATGACATGTTTCATGATGCATTGCTTGGGGATGGGTTTATATATGATTGGAGGAAGTGTACAGTACTGGCAGCACTACTGTAAATCACTGATGGCTCTAAGCCTATTATACTGGCAGCTCTGCTGCAAATACTGTTTAGTGTCGCAACCGATGCTAATTCTAGAGTGTAGGGATGGGTGGGTTGATTATATCCCCACATGGAGTGTAGGGTTGGACGGAGATGGAGTGTAGAGGCTGCATGGGTAGGACATGGATAATGCTTACTATTACTGCACTGTTTACTGTTACTACAAGAAGCCAAGGTCCAAACACATGACTGTTTTTGTATTAATATGGGCTAAAGCCCAAACTGATATTGTCACTGTTACTAAAAGGGGCTTAGGCCAGACTGTGTTTGTTTTCTGATTATTTACTTATATGGGATTACACACTGAGTTTTCGTAAACTCACCCATCTGTTTTAACTATACAGGTAATCCCCAGTCTTAGGCGGATCAGTGCTGCGAGGGAGTCAAAGGTGGCCACACAACCGCTCTTGCTTCCTTAGTGGATTTTTTTATGAGTAGCTTTATTTGGGTATTTTTATGTAATAAGGCCTCTATAATTTTTAATTTTGGGGTTTTATTTATTTGATTTATATCTGCTAGTAGTAGGATACGAGTTTTCAAAAGATATGCATGATTTACCAAAATACCACGAATATGCAAAACCGTTTCAAAAGCTTCTGCGATAAACGAGATTTTGAAATTAATAACCTTTTAAAGTAAATTCTTTTGATAGTTACGCAAGTTTTAAAAATTATTTTCTAGATCATACAAAGAGGCTAAGTAAACATTGGGCCTTTCAAATGATATCATGCTTTACGAAAAACACTTCAACGTGATATCGTTAGATTCGGCCATAACGTCCAGGCCGTGTTTGGAGTGTTACACCTCCGCTTATTTCTCAAGTTCCTTATCATTTTCTTCATTTTCATATCAAAACAAACAACATTTACACATCAAAATCAAAATCATAACCAAAATCATAATCTATATTTTTTAACATGAATTTTATGAAAAACTTATCATTTCCTACCTATGAATGGATTATCTGGAACATATAGAATGTAAGGAAGTATAATAGTCAGGAGTTGGATTGGCAAACGTTGTTTCCTATTGTTCTTGGTTTTCTATGGAAAAACATGAATATGTTTGTATTTTCTGGTAGTCACTGCTTTGTCCAGGATGTGGTAGATAAAAGTATCAATTGGATGAGAAGTTACTCACTACCCTCAGAGTGTAACAACCCGATTTTAGGTCTAGTCGAAACAATGGTTTCTGGACCACAAATCCAACATAGAAAAATTTATTTTCTCTTATATTTTTATGGTCTACAATTTTATGGAATGATTCTGTGAAAATTTCGTTTGAAAATTTTAACATTTGAGCATTCAATTAAGCAAAAAGGATTAAATTGCAAAAAGTGCAAAACTTGAGTTCTAGAAGCTAGAGGTGTCTAATTGCTATGAAATTTTAAATTGAAGGTCCTTAAATGGTAATTATACCATTTGTTAAGTTAGTGGACAAAAATGGACATGAAGTAAGAGAAATTTTATGTTTTAAGAAAAGGGCTTTTTGGTCATTTGGTAATTAGGTGAATTAAAAAGCAAAAATCAAGCCAAAATCTTGTCCATCTTCATCTACCATGGCTGAATATCCCTAAGGAAGACATAGCTAAGGTTTTTTCATCTTCCAAGCTCGATTGTAAGTCTGTTCTAGCTTTGTTTTTAATGATTTTCATGTTTTTGAGATCCTTGCAACCTAATCTAGCTTATTCAATGACTAATTTGAAAGAAAGATAAAGTTTAAAATTTTACCCGTGTTAGATATTTGTTTATTTTAATGTCTAAAAGTAGAAAATGCATGTTTGGTGTTAGATGTGTTGGAACACCGGTGCCATCAAGGCGCAACGAAAAATTAAAACCCGGCGATCCAAACCAAGGATCCATGTGTAAGGAACGAATTGGGGTGATAAAAAGGTTTCGAATTTACCGAAACTTTAATCTGAGTAGACAGCGACGCCTAGGCAATAGGAATGCTGAACCACTATCGAACCAAGCCGCAACCTTTTCCGATGTCGGGCTCTACGTAGTCCACCCGATTGACAATGAACGGTAGAAATCCCGAAAACTATTTTCAGAGAGTATTTTGCTAAAGCTATTTGCTAGACCACTTTCATATTTTCGGGCTAGTTATATATATATCTTTTTAGGTTTTTTACCCTTTCTATATATAACTCCCTCTTAATTGGTATATATTTATAACGAATTTTAATTCATTAAAATTAATCTGAACATAATAATTATCATTCAAATAAATATAATAATGTTTAACCGAAAAATTATAATTACATTAATTATAATAAAGAGATTTGATAAACTATATTTATTTAAACTTATATACGAACTAAATTCATATATCAATAAAATTATGTTCTGATTATGTGTACAACATCCTTGTACATAAATAGTATGTTCAACAATTTGATTGCCTAATTAAATTAATTCTATAATTAATTTAATTCATGTGACAACCAAGCAATATACCAACTATGTTTTACCTCGTTCATTTCAACCATAGGGTGTGACCCTATAGGTTCTTGTAACGTTAGCAGTAACATTAGAACGATTCTAATGTTACAAACAACGAGTGGCATCTAGCAATGCATCAATGCTACCTAAGTTACAAGAAGTTATGATTCGACATAACCTTTTGTGATTAACCTTTCATGCATTCATCCTTAAGTCCTATATCTTTGGAATGGACACAAGTCATGGAATAGTCATACTTGCATAGTCCATCCCATGTTTCTTGATACCTCGAGTAGACTATGATACACAAATAAGTATGACATCTCATATCAACTTATTTGAGCATGGCCATGCATTTCTAGCCTCACTCAATCAAGTGGCACGAGATATTACTCCCATTATGTAGGAGGGACTTATCCTATATTGATCAACTATATCCTCAACATAGATTGTGGTATATCCAACATCGATCTTTATAGAACAACCGATTATAGTGTTTGTTTGACTGTATCAAAATATACAACTCACGACGTTGGGATAAAGATGATATCAAGTATGAGGATCATATACATATTAATCACTATGAGTAATGTTGTGACAATTACATAATAATCCAAGAAATATACTCATAGCGGGTCAGTCCAATATGTTGTTCCCTAACACACATATTCATGCATTGATTCTGACACTCTATATCAATGACAACTCTTTATCATCAATCAACTACATGTTAGTCTTGATGCATTATTATTGTCCTAGCCAATAACAATACTTGACTAAGGATCTTTTGAGAATAATCATATTATTCTCAGGACATTATTATAAAATAGTTTATTTATGCACACAGAAAAGAAACTGGAATAATAATGGCAACGCCTTATATTAATAAACATGATAAACCAAGTATGTTATTACAACCATCTCGTGATTGATCTTTGGGCATACTCTTACAAGATGAACAACATTTACTAGGTGATTTTTGATGAAAATATCAAAAATGACCTATTTGTAAAAGTTACAAAAATGAGTAGTAAAAGTGTGATTAAATGAAAAATGTGGGCTGGTATGAGTATGAAAATGGTTCGGATAGGCTTGGGTTTTGAAGAAATAAGAAACATTTCTTTCTACGAGCCTAAGGACTAAATTGTAAAAATGTGAAACATTAGGGGCAAAAATATAATTTTGCCATAATATGATTTTTGGACTGAATTGAACAATGTGAGTATTAAATAAGCTAAATTTGTTATTATAGATCAAGAAAAATGAGGTTCGAACCTAGATCAGGGGAAAAATAAAGTGTTTGACGATTAGGTCAAATTCTACGATTTTTTTACCGAGGTAAGTTCGTATGTAAATAATGCATTGTTATATTTATGTTTTAAATTCTTTAATATTGTATTATTTGTGATTGAATCTTTGGACGTATTCGACAAAGTTTCGACAAGCGAGAAATCCCAATTGAACCTTAGGAATAGAATAGGGTACGAATGACATGTCACTAGGAACCCATGTGTTTATGTGATCCAAGTGCTGGTCTCGTACGTCCTACCAGTGGCTAGGTAGTCCGGCATGAGTTGTGGATACCTGACAGTTTGTGTGAGCAGCACTATGTAGCTACGTCTTGACTGACAGCTTGTGTCAGCAGGCCCGAGAATAGCTCAAAAACAAGTCTATATGTATTATGAGATATGAGGTAGCTTTGGCTACATGTATGGCACTTATGTGCAAAATTTCTAAGTATCCATTAATATTCCAAGTGTTCAACGGGAATGAAATATCCATGAAAATGGTTATGTTACGAGTTGATACAGGTATGTATGTAAAACTCATAAGTAATAAGCTCAATATTTGATGAACTCTTGGTAAGGTTCTGATTGAGTAAGTTATGATTTTGAGATTTTAATAACATTCATGCTAATTTTTATTATGTTAATTGTATGTTAAATGTGTGGTTATGATGCTTATTATTTACATAGGTACTTACTAAGCTATGTAGCTTACTCCCCTTCTTTTCCCTTGTCTTATAGTGTCACTAAGCTAGCTTGGGATAAAGAAACCATCAGAGATCCACTCACACTATCAACAATTATTTTGGTATCAATGATTTCAACATTTTAAGTTATGACATGTATAGGGGACTTGGTTATTTTATTATGTGTTATAATTGATTTGGCCAAATGTGTAACACCCCTAACCCGTATCCGTCGCCGGACTAGGGTTAAGAGGTATTACCGGACGTATCGGAACATTTTATGATCAATTCACAAACATCATCCACACATCATAACATCATAGTCAAATATAATCACAAAGTCCCTTTTTTAGGTCAACGAGACCTTAAACATGCTTTAGGAAGGGGTCGGGACTAAACCGAGCACATACAAAATTTTTCTGAAACTTAACAAAATTTTCAAAGTTACAGAGGTCACACACCCGTGTGCGCAGGCTGTGTGAAAATTAGGGAGGTTACCGACTTAGGTCACCTGGCCAACCACGAGACCATGTGCCAGCCCATATGCCAGCCCATGTGTCATACACGACCAATAGACATGCCCGTGTGTCTAGGCCGTGTCAAAACTATAGGGTATACTAACTTTAAATCGTAGGGTACCCCAGGGGACACACGTTCTTGTAACATAGCCGTGTGTTGCATACGGCTGAGGCACACGCCCTTGTCTCTACCCGTGTGGACAAAAATAAGCCATTTGCAAAGCCAATTTGCCACCCTTAAGGGTCATCCCTACAAGTCCCAAATCAAACATCAATCATACAACATTTTTAACCAAAATGAACTCCAACACATTCATATTTCATGCCAAAATTTGACCAATCAATGTCATGATCATTTTTCAAACCAAAACATATCAAATTCACATATTAAATCCATTCATTCATCTATGATTAACATTACTAATTTCACATCAATTCTTTTACCAAAAGCATAGCAAATCCCTAACTTAATCTCATATCAAACTTACCAAAATGAAAATTTTCATTAAGCCATATATGAACCTATTATAAACACCATAATTCATCACATAACTTATGCCAAAAACAATCCATAGTCTAAACCACAATCAAGCTATATCACATAGCAAGATTTTTACATCTCAAACATATTATAACATCCCTAGCCTATACATGTCATACATTAACATATACAACTTCAAAAGGTACCAAAATATTATTTGATAGTGTGATGATGATCCCCAACGATCCCTGATGTAACACCCTTCACCCGTACCCGACTCCGGGATAGGGTTCGAGGCGTTACCGGTAATTCACCTTTACAAACTTACTAAATCGGGTCACCAAATTTCGCCCAAATTTAAAACCTTTCAAACATGTACACTTTGTCCCTTACACAGGCCTTCGAGGCCTAAAACACACCTAGGGGCAGTACGAGACACAACCGAAAACATTCAATAAACTTTGGGCACTTTAGAAAATTTTTCCTTACTTTGAAGTATGACACGCCAGTGTGATGTGGCCATGTGGTCACACACGCCCGTGTGGCTTAGGACACGCCCGTGTCCTCCGCCCGTGTGCAACACTGACTTTAACCTCAACATTCTATTAAAAACACACGGCCAAGATGCACGCCCGTGTGCTTAGCCCGTGTTCTATACTAACTAAAAAATTTAGGTGCAGGGGACACACGGCTATACCACACCCATGGGGGTGAGCCGTGTGTCACACACTGCCTAGACACACGCCCGTGTGTTTACCCATGTGGACCTTATGAGGCTATTTTCCAAGCCTTTGATCACCCTCTATCAATCAAATATTCTTATGAGTTACTTTAATGCATGTTAGGACCAAATTATACACTTATGTATATATATAAAACTTTGATTAACGTCATTGCATGTAAACCTCATGTCATTGGTTTCATACATGCTAAGTTAATTCTCATCTTGCATTTAAGGATTTCCGTGTATACTTGACATATTTAAGATTGGCTCGTTTTTATAACTCATTGCCAATTATAATCAAGCCATCATATGTGAACATAAACATGCATAGGTTTGTAGGTCATAGCCTACTTCAAACAAGCCAACTTCCATGGCCACATACAAAAAGATAAGTATAATTTTACATGCCTTCGTCTTGGCAAATCAAATGACACATATAACCAATTATCAAAATTCCTATACATGCCATTGAACAAAACATAAGTGTCTATATACCAAAGCTGAATTAGTTGATAGTGTGTAGACTCTCCAACCGTCTTCCAATCTTTACGAGTCCTCGAGCTCTGTAAGACAGGGGAAAGAGAGGGGTAAGCATTTACATGCTTAGTAAGCCCGAATAACTGGAAAGTAAACTTACCGACTATTTAGCATACATCCTTATTAGATAATGAAACCAACAAATATGAAAGTGGTTTCCCTATCACATGCACTTAATCAATGAGTTAGTCATTTAACAAAACATCATGTAATACATATATTAGATGAGCTCATCATTCAACATGCCATTTATACATATAATTCATTTTATTCCCATTGAGTTTCTAGGAAATATCGATGGATTATCCAATCACTGTCAATTCATACGAATGATCATTTTAGTATGCACTCTCGCGAACCTCACATCTTACAGCGGGATTACCAGTTCAGGCTAAATCCCTTGTAATATAAACCCATAAGGTGATGTCGGGATTACCAGTCCAGGCTAAATCCATTATAACGACAAACACCCTTCATGAGCTCGGATCTGAATTACCAATCCAGGCTAAATTCAGACCCAAATCAGAATACCCGTCCGGGCTAAATTCATTATGCACACATATTCTTCGGGAGGATCGATCACTCAAGGAACACCCATCTGGGCTAGATCTTTTTCATCCTTGAGATCATCGGATTACCCGTCCGGGCTAAATCCTTTCTGCAACACATGCAGGATCTCAAGTCACATATAATTCATGGTTTATCCATCAAATTCCCTTTTTAACCTCAATCGTGACATTATCCATCGAATCATTATCAAAGATGCATTCCATGCATTTTCATGCCATCAACAATGCAATTATCATGCATTCATACATCATACAATTATGCATATTATGAGTTTACTTTAAGTTATCCGAACTTACCTAGTACTCGTTTTGGTGTTGTGTTTCGATTACTCTGAAACCTTTCGTTTTCCTCGATCGACCTTCGAAATTTGTTCCTCGGGGTCTAAAACAATAAAATTAAATCATTAACACATCACATTGTACTTTTTGAGCCTAAATTTCATCCGCGGTCCAAATGACCATTTTGCCCCTAACCTTCCACATTTTTACGATTTAGTCCATAGGCTCGTATAATGAAACACATGCAATTTCTACCTTACCCAAGTCTAGCCGAACACTTTTTCCTCTTATGGCAGCCCACATTTTCCATTATTTTCACATTTCTACCACATATTCAACAACTTTTGCAAAAAGGTCCCTTTAGGGGTTTTTCATGAAAATCACCTAGGAAAATATGTTTAACACACCTTCAACTTTCATATCCCTCCATAAATCATCAAAATACAAGTAACTCATGCATGGGTAAATTTCTAAACATGAACCCTAGCATGAAATATGGGTAGAAATAGAGAGAGTAAGCTACCGAGATTTCAAAAATACAAAGAGCATTAAAAACGGGGCTTGGGAGCACTTACTATTGAGCTTGAAAAGCTTGGAAACCTAGCTATGGATACTCCTAAATTTTCAACTAAATGAGGGAGATGAATGGCTGATTTTTGCCTTCTTTTCCCATTTTATTTCATTAAAATGCCAAATGACCAAAATGCCCTTAAGCCCTTTCTTTAAAATTTCATCCATGCAAGCCCATTTTTGTCCAAAAACTTATAAATTGGGAAAATTGCTTTCTAAGACCTTATAATTTATAATATAAAGCAATTTCATACAAATTGCTTCTAGAATCCAAGTTTTGCAATTTATTCAATTTAGTCCCTAATTTTTAATTGGACACCTTACTCAAAGAATTTCTTCATGAAATCTTAACACATACATATTCTCATATTCTAGACCTCATAATAATCATAAAATAAATATTTTGATGTTGGATTTGTGGTCCCAAAACCACTATTCCGACTAGGCCCTATTTCAAGATGTTACACCTGAGCTCACGGTAGCTTTGATAAACTAAAAAAATGAAGGAAAAGACACACCAAGTAGGCTTTCAAAAGCTTAGTAATCCATATACAAATAATCATAACACATGAGATAAACTTAAACCAATTCATCCATAGAAAGATCATACAATTCACAATTGCACTTTATAAATCACATCTAATTCACTTTTCCATAGTACACTTGCATTTAACCACCATACATTCTTATGAAATTCACATGTCATTATTTATACACATACTCACCTTTCATTCTTGAATAACATAAACATTTCATACGTACCTGAATCAGATACTTATTCACATTTTTATTCAATTCTTGATATTTTTCGTTGAACCATTCGTAATTGATAAGGATACTCGGATTGCTCGTAAACTCGTACAATGCCAACATCCTAGACGTGGTCTTACATGTTATCAAATATCAATGCCGCTATCCCAGACAAGGTCTTACACGAAATCATATACGATGCCAATGTCCTAGACATGGTCTTACATGTAAATCTCAAATCGATGCCAACGTCCTAGTCATGGTCATACACAAAATCACATACTGGAATCCTATGTCATGAAATATGTATCCTAACTATTCTTATGGTTCGTACGGGTCTTTCAAACACCATAATTCGATCGATGTTTTTTCAATTTCACATATTCATCTTCCATAGCCATTCATTACATTTCAATATCAAAAAAGCATGAATAAATCAATTCAAATACATTTATTTGCATATGAACTTACCTCGTATTCGGGTTAAACGAACTAGATCGACTATTCGTCAACTTTTGACTTCCCCCAATCCAAATCTGATTTTTTTTGTTTCTTGTTCTAAATCAATTCAAATTTAACTAATTTAATCACCAATTCAAACATTTCCATCCAAAACACACAATTTGGGCATTTTTACATTTTATCCCCTAAAGTTCTACATTTATTCAATTTAGTCCTTATTTCAAAAATACACAAAATTCACAAAATTCATTAAGACCCATGCTTAGCCGAATTTCATATAGTTTCATAGCAGCCCATAAATTTCATTTATTTCACATTTTGACCCCTCAATTTGCAAATTTCACAATTTAATCCTTAACACATTTTTATAAAAAATCACTTAATGAAACATAATAATCTATCAACAAAGATTTATTTTTCATCATCAAACCACAAAAATCTCAAAATCCACAACCAATTCGAAAATTCAAGCATGGGCTAGCTAGAACACGAAGTAACGATCACAAAAACGTAAAAATCATCAAAAATCGAGCAAAAAACATACCTTAATCAAGAATATCAATAGCCGAACCCTAGAACAATCTTATCTTCTTCTTTTCCTCTTAATATTCTGTCACGGGTAAAAGAAATAAAATGATTTTGGCTTTTCTTTTATTTAATATATCATTAATACATAGTTTACTATTATGCCCTTAATTAATAAACTTTAAAAACTTATAATGGATGTCCATAAATGTCCATTATCATAATAAATTGTCTAATATCAACATAAATACCTTTCATTTAATAAACCATAGCTCTTAAGCACTTTTAACATATAGAATGCTACTTTTACATTTTACGCGATTAAGTCCTTTTTATCAAATTAAGCATCCAAACTATAAAATTAGCATATGAAACTTTCACACATATATAATCACATGCTGTAAACACATAAAATAATATAAAAATAATATTCTGACCTTGGATTTGTGGTTCTGAAACCACTATTCTGACTAAGGTTTAAATCAAGCTGTTACAAAATGTGTTGGAATATATTGGTTGAAAGTTCATTTTGTATAAGGCCATTTGAAATTGGCTACTATTGGTATAAGTAATTTATATGATGATGTCTTCTATGTATGTGGAAATTTACATGATTTGGATTGATGAGTATGTGATGTTTGTGTATGAAAGATGGTAGCATGTGAATGATGTGTTGATGTCTTGGTTGTATATATGTGCTTGGATTGGTGCTATGTTATGTTGTTTAGGTGTGTGCATTAAAGGGTAGCAAAATGGCTTGGTAAATAGCCTTATTTTTTGTCCACACGGGCAGATACATGGGCGTGTGTTTAGGTCGTGTGTGACACACGGCTTACCCCACGGGCATATGTTTAGGCTGTGTGTCCCTTGCACCTTAATTTTGAGAAATAGAATGCTCAGAATTGAGCACACGGGTAGAGACACATGCGTGTGTCTCAACCGTGTAAGGGCCACGGCCTTGGACACAGGCGTGTGTTCCCGGTGTGTAAAGTCTGTACCTATTTAATGAAAAATCATGAATTTTAAATCGACCACACGGCCTAACACACAGGCGTATAACTTGGCCGTCTGTCTTCAATTTGTTCTTGGGTGACAAACAGAGAGTTACACGAGTTAGGGACACGGGCGTGTGTGACCACATAGCCTACCGACACGGGCGTGTCCCATATCTACACGGGCTTGTGACCCCTGTTTAGTGAAAAATTTTCTAAGTGTTGCAAGATTTTCTAAAGTTCTTGGTTTAGTATCGAACCACTTCTAATGCGTGTTTTGGGCCTCATAGGCTCGTATTAGGGACTTCATGATTAAATACAAAAAGTTTCAATTTGAACGAAAGTTTATGACTCAAAAATGTATGTTTGCTTGTGTTTAAGTCCAATAATGCCTCGTACTCTGTTCCGATATCAAATATGGGTAATGAGTGTTTCATAAAGCCTAGGATTCACAGGGTGCATATGGTATCCGATATGAATTGGTCTATGTTAGAAAGGGGATGGGTCAAAGTCAATATTGATGGTGTAGTTTCGCTTAGTTTTTGCTCGGCTGCAATTGGAGGAGTTATTAGAGATGAGGAAGGTAATTGGTTGTATGGTTATTTGATGATATTGGGGAGAGATGAAGTTTTCAGGATAAAAGCAAGGTCTATGCTAAAGGAGCTACGTCTGACTTCAGAAAAGGGATATCGACATATTGAACTTGAATTTGATAATGCTCTTTTGGTGGAATTAATTTTGTCTAGCAAAATTATTGATAGCCCTCTCATGGAAATATGGGCCATCCATTCACAGTTACAAAGAAATTGAAAAGTTTGTATCCGTCATATTCCTAGAAATCATAATACAATTGCGGATCTATAGATGCTTTTTAAACCTCCTCAAGCTGTGTGGCAGTTAATATAGAAAGATATTATGAGCTTTTAATTTTCTTACTTATTTCTAAAATCACTTAATGTGTTTCTATTTACAAATATATATATATATATATATTGAAAGTACCTATATATGTATATATAATGTGATTACTCCAGATATAGATTATTTAAGAAGTGTTTATCGAAAATAAAGTAAAAAAATTTAAGTAGTAATTTAAAAAATTTTAAAAAATTAATAGGAAAATTTATATATATCTTGTATATAAAGCTACTTTAAAATTAAATATTTTAAAAAAGATAATTGGATTAGAAAGATATAATTTTTTTATATAGTATATATAATATAAATAATATATGAATAATACTCAATTTTCATTTATACTCTTTTTTTTTCAATAATGTAAAAGTAAAACTTTCCACTACAAAATAGATACATTAACATTCAAAATTTAAGTATTTTAATTCAATTAATCGTTAGAAAATCGCAATCAAATTGAATTGAATTATTATTTCGATTCAAGCTTTAATTGTAGTTTGAATTTTTATTTTGTAATACTTTAATTATCAAAATAGCTTATATATTTTAATTATATTTAATAATCTTGATAATATTACCTCACATTAATTACATGAAATAAAAATAATACTTAAAAAATAATAAATAAAAAAATAATAAATAAAAAAATAATAAATACATCTTACATTAAAAACTAGTTTATTTATTTTTAAAAAATAAGTCCACTACCAATAGTAGTAATTAATCCTCTCGCCTTGAATACTCTCTCAACAAATAAAAAGGAAATCATAAAATGTGCTCAATTCTCATAAATGGGATCAAACTCCTAACATCATAGTTAAAAGATAAAGTCAGCAACCACCACACTACACCTCATGATTAATTAGTAATTTATTTCATTTTCTATTATTTATGACTTATAATATGTATTGTAGGTTAAAACATGAATGTAAAATTCTGAAAAAAAAAAACACTTTGAGTTGATAAAACAAACTATTTATATTTATATAATTTTGATATCTAATTCGTCTTATATAAATTTTCATATTTTATCTGTATATTATTATTATTATTATTATTATTATTATTATTATTATTATTAGTATTAGTATTGCGATGTCAACCAACCTTCCATAATAAACATATGGGGAGAAATGTAAGCTGGCTGTTGTCTATTTGTATCATCATCATCAACGTAATTACGTAAACAATAGTTTTATAAGTGCATCAAGCCGTTAAACAATAGCCCTCACTTGCAGGCTTCCGAAAAAGAAAGCTAAACTGATAAAATGGACATGGCATGTCTTGTAAGTCCAACATCACAATCATTAAATTTAAGTTAATTGTTTATCGTTTAATTATCACGTGTGTAATTAAAAATTAAAATTTTTTATAAATATATTTCATTTTTTAATTATAATATTAGAGGAAAAAGAGAAGAGATGATAGAAATTTGAGTAATTTAAGTGTCAACCGAAAATTTTAACACTACTTCAAACAAATTTTCATTATTAATATAATTAGCCAAGATGATTTAAATAAAAATAATATATCATAATGTGATGCAACTATTTTATATAACCTTTTCAAATATCCGTATATAAAAAGAATGTCTTGAGACCTCTATATACGGACCTATGTCTTGTTTTTTTATTATATAAAAAAAATGGTCAAATTTTAATTTTGGTTCATGTACTACACTTAAACTTAATATTTAATTTTTATACTTTTTGATATAAGTAGGTATGTTAACTTTTATAATATAATTTATTATTTCAAATACTTTATTTGATTAAAATGTTGATGTAATTTTTAAGAGTTATTAGCACTATTAAAATTATTTGTTAAATTAAAATTCATTACAATGTCATTTTTTGTTACATAGTTTTGAGAGAGTATTTCTTTTTTAATTTCAAAAAATCACACCAACAAATTTAAGAGAAGAATTTAATGATATTAACAATTAGATATGAATTTAAAAAAAATAAAAAACAAAGAGGAACTAAATTCCAAACATATATAAAGAATATAAAAATATAAAATATATTTTAATCTTCAAATATTTACTTCATAGTTTAGTCTAAAAGTTAATTAACCAAATACAAAACATATTAAAAACCATTATAAGACTTCACCAACCAATAATTTGCTTTATAATATATGAAAAAAATTATATTTTATATAAAAATTAATAAAATAAATTAAACAAATAAAAATTTTCAAAATCTCATTTAACTCTAAATTCAATATAGAATAAGACAAAATACAATAATTGTGTTGGTTAAAAACAATGTGAACAAGCCAGTAATTTGTTGATTCCCTCCAAAGCAAAAGGTCCGATGAACTCTTTAGAAATAAAAAAAAAATTCAATTTAAAATTGTATTTGTTTACCTTAATTTTAATTACTTTTATTAGGATGTAATGTGATTTAATATTTTTTTCTCATTTTATTTGTTTGTCCAAGAAAGCACCAAAAGGCATCAATTTCTTGAAGGGAGGTAGAAGGTCTCCTTTTTTTTTATCTTAATTTATTAGTTTCGAAAATGAAAATCTAACCACCAACCCAATGAATAAAGAAATCAGGAAAACCGAAGGCAATTAACAAGGAAACTACTTTGGATGCGATATATACAGTGCATCTGTATTTGTACCCATGTGACCTAACATCTAGAATATTCACCCAATAATCAAACGTTAATTATAACTAATCTAGTAGTTCTCCAATTATTATTATTTTAAAAATAGTAAGGTTAATATTTAGTATATATATTTTTATTCTACAATTAGTTTCAAAAATTGTTTTGTCTTTTTTTTTTTAATTTTTTAAATATTTTATTAATGCTTTATAGGACACTTATTAACACCTTAACTTTACTTGTAATGTCTAAAAATTCCACTAAAAATACATCAAATTATTTTTCGAAATGATATTGTAGAGTCAAGATGCATATTTAATTTGTAAGAACTAATAAATTTTATTTAATTATTATTTTATATTTAATGTGTTTTTTTGAAGAAATATATTTAATGCTTTATTTTATCCAATTTAATTATTTTTTTATGAAATAAATAATAAAGAAGGTAAGGAAATAAAAAGTAAAATAGCAAAAGAGAATACATTTTATTTATCAATAAAGATGTTTACAATGCTTCTTCTAAGTCTATATTTATAGATATAAGAAGTATGATAAATAAAATTCGATTTCTAATGAATATTAGAGTCCTAAAGTACATCAAACTTATCTTGATCTTAATGGACATTCACTTAACAATAAAATATTCATAACACTCCCCTTTGGATGTGCATTGGTAGATAATATGCCTCATTAAAATCTTCGTAAGATAAAAACCCTATTGGAAAAGATTTTTAGTGAAGGAAAAAAATGCACTTATCTATAATACACATAACATGTTGTCTCATTAAATAACATACGAAGAAAACCTAGTGGGAGAAAACCTCAATTAAGGAAAAAAAGCGTAATGCATATTTACTCCCCCTCGTGACAACATCACATAATATCTCATATTCTGTGTATTCAATCTTGAATTCTATGTTTTCAAATGATCACTTGAACAAATTTGATAAATGTTTATATCTTCATTCTTCTTAAAGTTATGAGTGAGGAAGAATTTTGGGGGAAATATATTTTGATCTATTTAGAAGTTCCATCAATAATCATAACAAACTTTGATCATGATCCTTCTATAATAATACATATATTCCAATAAATTCATATTCATATTTACACAATTTCTCATGAATTTTCGTAATCTTCTGGTATTCTAAATATTTCAAGGGTTTTAATATAAACTTCCACTATATAGTGATCCATATAAAAGTCTATAACAACAATGATTAGATGTATGTCAAATCTTTCGTAAACTAGCATAATAATAAAGTATCTAAAGGTTATTGCATCCACCACAAATAATACCTTTTAATTGCCAGGACTTAGTGAAACTTCAATTTTCTTATTTCTTTTTTGCAAAACTACTCAATTAGTACCTCATTGGCTTTATACCTTTAGGTGTTTGGACTAATAGTCCAAACCTTCATGAGTTTAATTCTACTCTAATTGCTTCTTTATATTTTGACAAAACTTTTCCATGTACATGTTTCTCAATAGATTTATTCTACATCATCATTTTCTTTCATTATATCAATAATATTATTGCATACAAAACTGTAGTCAACAACTTTCTATTTTCACGGTTCCATATTTTCTCATATTGACAAACTTATCTTTGATTTTTTTACTTTTACCATTTCCATATTCAAGTATCAGGATCTCTCCTAGAGTTTTAATAATTAGTTATGTCTTAGTCTCTTGAGGGACACCTGTCTCCACTATATATGACCATCTAGATTTATTATTTTCTTTTATGATAATTTTAATATTTGGAATCAATTAATCTATCATGCTTTGGGCATGCACTACTTTCATTTAATCGAACAAATTATCCTACTAGACTTTGATTCAAATAAAAACATTAGCTGATATATACCACTCGGTTATTCTCATTAGGTCAATATATACATCTAGCAGTGAACTTTGCAATAAAGTGAATTATACTTTTGAACTTCTGGTTCAAATTACTTTCTATGAGGATCTAGATAACGATAATTCATTCCAGTTAATTATTTCATCCAACTATTATTTCTCTCCCCCTAATGTTAAAAAAATTATCTAATTAAAATAATAATCACCAAATCATATCATAATTGAATCTCCAATTTGATCAAAACATTTAATAATACAAGGAGATTCGTAATTAATATATATTCTCAACATTCTTTGAATACCCATTTTGTGCATTATAGTGGAGTAACTTGAACATACATCACACATTCAAAACTTTTAAAATGGGGTTATATTTCACTCTTGACCAAAAGTCAATTATAGTGACGAATATTTATCATAACGTATTGGCATGATGCATACAAATGTCAATTCATGTAAAATATAATATACTTAGACATAAATACAAAAGGTTTTTTTACTCAAAAGATATGGTTTAACTACTAACTAGAGGCATTGAATTTTTTCTCAAAAGATATGCTACACAATACTATAAATAACAGACTTGTGTGATAATTACTCGTACTGATATATAGCTTACAATAATCATTGAAAGCCTAAGTAATGAACTCACCAACATTAGCAAGAATTGTCTCAATTGTATAATCTAAAAGTTTTGTTCTTAAACAATTCATTAAATAAGTAATCTCGCAAACGACAGGTTGCGAATTGATAACTCACATGTGATTATCTTGTAGATACATCTACTGAAATAATTTAAAGTCATTCCACTTTTCGAATAAATTGGCCCATATTTCTTTTAGAAATGCAAGAGATTCAATCTCAACATTTGCTAGGGAGATTTAATAAATCTTCTTTTAGAACAAGCAACACATGATAAATCTTTAAAATTAAGAATCTCCAGAATCTTTAATAAATATCCATGTAAATTTCATCCATAGTCTCAGTATAATTATAACAGCCCAAACCCGGCCTAGACGTTATGGCCGAATCCGGCATGTTACATTGAAGTGTTTTAGCGAAAACTGTATTTTCATTGAAAACCCTTCTTAAAATAAAAGAAACCTTAATTAACTTAAAAAAAACTCCTTTCAATCACTTGTTTAAAACATATGATTTTATGAAAACATGTCATTTTAAAATTTAGTTGCGAAAATGTAGAAAACATACTATAATTTAGGAAACCCATGATCAGCTTTTCATATTTACAACAGAAATAATAATAATAATTCAAGTAATAATAAGATAATGAAACCTTGTTACAATCTGGTCTGAAACATCTTAAAACCAAGTCCAAATTATCTTGCTAGCTGGCCACCCAGAGTCCCTCCAAACATTGAACCTTTTTCTGAGCATCACCTGAAAATAAAATAAAAGAGGGGGTGAGTTTTCGCAAACTCAGTGTGTACAATCCTCAAAGAAAAAAAACAAGCATTCCAAAAACCATCATACATCAAACATGCAATGCAATCCCATCCAAATTATCCATCTGCTACACACCAGCTCCGTCTCCCGTCACACCATGTGGGGATATAAATATCGACCCACCCAACCGACACACCAAGGGTAGCCCGGTTGTGGAACTACCTTCATTTACATATTGGGCTTTAAAAGCCACTGTTAGATCCACGATTGTCAAGCAACCATGCGATCTTCATATACTTCCTCCGTTCCATAATTCCCAACCCATATGCAACCTAAGCAGAATATCATATGTATGCATGTCACTTACATTCAACACCTAGGGGTATTTTGGTCATTTTCGCCCTTAGAGGCATTTCAGTAATTTTTCCTTAATTACGGTTTTCACTTACCTTGGCCCGTTAACAAGTTCCGTGAGCTAAGATGAATGAATACTATGCATCAGGTAGGATTCCAGAGAAGAGGAGGTGGGTCATTAAGACCGCTAAGTACCAAGGTCTTCCTAGATCCAATCCTAGAGATGCATATACCCATTGCCACACCTTAACCCTAATTATTAAGTTTCATGTAGTCATCATAATCTAGGCCCAAAACCCTTTACAAGCCCAATCAAATTCATATCCCTGTATCTGGCCCATTAGGCCCAAATCACCTATATATGGCCCATTAGGCCCAAATCACATTTATATGTCTCGTTAGGCCTAATCACTTTCATATTCATGCTCACATAAAAATTCCTATCACATAGAATTAATATTCAGTTTTTGCCTATTATGGGCCCAACGGCCCATCAGGCCCATTTAGCCCATTCCGGCCCATATGGCCAAATCACAACCCAAGTCCACGAAATCGTCCATGGGCCTCAAGAAACCTATCGGTTTCCTCCTCATGAGTGTTTGCACACTCGCAAGACTACCGCAGCCAAACTTTCAGCTTTTCGGCATTTCGGCATTTTGGCTTTTCGACTTTTGCCGATCTACTTGTATGTGCAGTGTATGTACACACCTGGTAAGCAAACATGCTGCGATTCCCTTAGTCACCAACCTACAAATGATATCACCCTTCAATTAATCGTATGCTTAATACATATCTTTGCTAAAACCGAAACATCACCTTAACCTTACCTTGTGCGATCAGCCCCTTCTTAAATCACTAACCACGATCAACTCCTAGATCTGTACCAATCTTAACTATTAAAACTAGAATAATAGATGACTCATATCCAACACAAGTCCCCTTACCTTAACTATGAACATTCGGCCACCTTAGCCAATGGGAAAGGAATACTTACCAAAACCGCAAACACCTAAAGGTAATTTCAGTAGAGAGCTAAGATCCGAGATCCGATACTAATTCCCTACCATAGTTGATTAGAAAGAGTGAGGGACAATAATCGATACTTAGCAAGGAAAACCGATTGGAAGAACAACACTTACACTAGATTCGGTCAAAAAGTATTCGACCCTTGGGGGATTTGGCTTTTTCAGCTTTCAACTTAGTATGGTGAATAAGGTTTATTTGGCACGAATAATAGAAGAAGAGTAGTAGAAGAAATCAGCAAAGAAGATTGTGTAGAGGAGAATAGAAATCGGCAGAAAGAAAAGAAAGAAAAGAGTTTTTGGCTTTTAGGGAAGAGTGTTTCTGGCAACAAGGTGAGAAATACATTCGACACCTATTTATAATCCCTATGGCCGAATTCCTAAAGCCCAAGTTCCCATTTCGACTCCACTTGCTCCTCACTTCTCATCTCCTCGTTTTTCTCCCTAATAACCCCTTGATCCTTTCCTTAATTTTCTCTCCTGAACACTTCCCTTGGAGTCCATTTTCACGCCACTTCTAACCTTCTAGAAGGCCAAAATTAAACTCTAAAAATTACTAAGCTAGGATTAGAACCTTGGATCTCCTTGCTAGCCACTAACGCCACCTCCCTACTCCCTAAGTGCCGTCACTTAGCCACTCCTCCACAAGGCTTTTTTATGCTATTTTCCCCTATCTTTATTTAAAGGCCCAACTGCTTGCCAACCCTGATTCTTTTAATAACTAAACGATAATTTATTCTACCCCTAGATTCGAACTCAAACCTTAATGAAGACCTACTATAATTATCACTTGGCTAGGAATATAAAACACAATTTTTATCAAAATCGAAAACAAAGAAAGTTTGAGATTTCGGGATTTTTGGGTTTCGAGATTTTTGGGGCGTTACAATGATATCCATTATAACAATACGCCTTTCAAATATAATAATTTCATTGGTCTCACTAGAATCTAATAAATCAACTATCACTTCGTTTCTTCAAATAACAATGCATTAGCTATTCTACAGCATTAAATTAATTTTTTACTATGAAAAACTAACATGTTCCATTGCCACATTAAACATAGGGTAAAAATATATTAGCATTTGGTTTGTTTCATTATCAAATTAGAAAAATGTATTTTACCCCTAAGGATGGTATTTCCTTCCTTTTAAGTTACATTAATTGAATAATAAGATATTCATGTGTACGACAAGCACATAACTAACAACTTTTCATAAGTTATCTTCTTTGAAGGGTTATATTGATAACTCTTACCTTTATTTTATTTATCTTTGTATCTCCACTTCTATTGTGAGAAGAATTGTAGCACACCTTACTCGACCCGATAATAGGACCTGAATATGATGTGCCACAAATTAATTTCAAAAGATTTTAACAAATGAATTTTTGGAAGAAATCATTCGGCGGAAGCTTTGTAAACTTTATAGGTTTACGAGTATAGAACATATGATGAGTTATTACTTTACAAAAGTTTCAATGTACATAATTTGTAGTTAAAATGTTATTCAAATTATTTGGTGTAAAGGTGCAAAGAATAAATCTCATGGAATAAAATATATTGGATTATATCGAAGCATGGAAAGTATAAAGATTCTTAGGAAACAATACCTTGACAAAATAATAGATCACTATACAAGTTGGTTTCAAATTATAATTACACGTCAACCCCAAAGGATCGTTCATGATACAGGACTAAACAGATGATGCATAGTCTTATCAATCCTCTGGCATCGTCCCTTCAATAGAAATCCTTCTTTCAATCAACACGTATGAGAACGAAAAGATAATGAAGTAAGTTTATACGAGATTAGTGAGTTCCAAGATAGCGATAAAACATATATAAATTTTACACATTAATGCTCAACATAATACCAAACCTTTTAAAAGGGTTTACGTGGTATGATCATAATACATTCAATGGCATTCATAAAACACAGATAGACTCAATACACCAATCTTACATAAAATATAGGTGATTACTATTCGCCAACTTAACACAACACAAACAGCATTTCATTTTTCCAGCCTTTTACCTAGATTTTAGAATCAAAAGTGTAACACCGCTTGCCCGAGTCCGAGGCCAGGACAGGGTATGAGGCATTACCGGACTAAAACGTACACATACATGTAAAATTGAGTCATAAAATTTTGTTCAAAATAAAAATATTCATTCATGTTCATAATGTCCCTTATATGGGCTCACGAGGCCCAAAACATATATCAGGGGTAGTTCGGGACTAAATCGAGAACTTACAAACCTTTTACAACACTTAGGAAATTTTCCATGTTTGGAGAGTCACACGCCCGTGTGGGTTAGGCCGTATGGTCACACATGCTCGTGTGGCTTGGGACACGCCCATGTCCTCATCCTGTGTAGCTCTCTATCTATGACGTTAGCAATGAAATAGGGTCACACAGCCAAGTCACATACTAGTGTGCTAGACGTGTCCTCTACATAGATGAGACACACGACTGTGTCTCTACCCGTGTGGCCCAGAAAGTGGCTATTTACCAAGCCATTTGGCACCCTCATTATCACTTACTTAAACATAACTTCAATGGCACTTCTTGTGGCAATTCCATATCAATTTATTCATACATAAGGCACCGTACCTTGCCTAATTTAAACTTATCAACTTCATGTTTTTTTCCATATTTTCACAACATGTTCTCAAGGTAATACAATCATAATTGCACATAATTCCACTATTTATTCATATTCTAGCCAAGTTGTCTACGCGAGTCATAGTCACTAAATTATTGATAACTTGAACTACAGAATTCTAAATTAAGATCCGTTAAAATAATTTGAAACTAGACTTATATATATTTCTACCATAAAATTTTCAGAATATATGGATTAGTCAATAAGTACAGTTTATTCTTCAAAGTTACCCCTGTTTTGCTGTTTGACAGCTTCAACCTTTCTTTAGTTAAAATTGATTATCTCACAGTACGAGATTCGGATAATGCTCCCATCTATTTCTATTGAAAATAGACTCATTAAGGATTTATTAATATGAATATTAACCCATAATTATTTTCATACAATTTTTAATGATTTTCCAAATTTAAGACAAGGGAACCCGAAATCACTCTAACTCTGTCTCACAGAAATCCAAATATCTCATAACATGAAATTCTTTTGCTTACACAGTTTCTTTTATATGAAACTAGACTCGATAAGATTTAATTTCATATTTTATTAACATATAACTACATTTCCACAATTTTTGGTAAAATTTCAAAGTAGGACTACTATTGCTGTTCAAAACTGTTTTAGTGTAAAATAATGATAACTAACTTTATAACACCTTTACAAATCATTTCAACCATCATGGTAAAAATACATATTTATACATCATAAGTATAGACCCATAATCACAAGATTATTCTCATGGGCATGAATTACTTATTTGCATCCTTACCAAAGGTGCATTATAAACCGAAATCATTTCTCATGAGTTTTGCACACATACTTGTACCACTTGCAACAAAATCATAACTTTTCTCAATCATGAGACAATCTTTAAATCACCCGTTGAACCAGTTGGAATACTAAAGGATACCCGATAAGCTTCATACAAAAGGGTAAAATGCCGATGCCATGTCCCGGACATGGTCTTACACTAGCTCTCATACATCACTGCCGATGCCATGTCCCAGACATGGTCTTACACTAGCTCTCATAATAATGCCGATGCCATGTTCCAAACATGGTCTTACACTGGCTCACACATAACCCTAGTATCATGGCACAGATATCCGAACTATTCCTACGGTTCAACTAGGAGTTTTACCACATCAAATCTCGTCAAGCATATTCGTAACAAAATCGCATATTCCATGTAATATCACTCTTTAACACCAAGTTACCATTCATTACAATGTCATCAAACATCATAGACATATAATTCAATGCATCCAAATTATCATATCAATTCAGATTTCAATCACAAATCACAATAACATTATTGTCTTACCAATTTTATCATATGACTCGTTTGTCGACTCCTCGTCGAGTATATCCGTAACGAATCATACAAATTACATAATAATAATTAGGCATTCCAATTCAAATAAAACATTGCATTATTATTATCATACAAACTTACCTCGAATGCAAAGACGACTAATTATTCCCTTTTTGTCCTTAACCACATACTTTCTCGATTTAAGTCTGAATCTCGATTTTCTCGATCTAACATTTAAAATATAGCTTATTTATTATTCACAATATTAAAATTGACCGAAAAATCATACTTTGGAAAATTTATAATTTTGCCCCTAAACTTTCACTTATTTGTAAATTAGTCCCTAGTCTCGAAAAATAAAATTCATTCAATTTTATCCCAACCCAAGCCTAGCCGAATATTTATCTTACTTACAGCAGCCCACATATTTCACATGTTCACATTTTTATCACACAATATAACACATTTCACAACTTAGTCCTTAATCGACATTTTTATCAAAAATCACTTTACAAATATTGTTTATCTAACAACAAGGATGCATTTTCTATCATCAATTATCAAAATACACATTTGATCAACAATGGAAAAATTCACAAACTTTAACAGTTTTGAAAACAAAGGTACGAGATAGCTAAATTGAGTTACCACGACTCCGAAAACATAAAAATAATTAAAAACGAGACAAAAACCGTACCTAGATGAGCCATAGAAGCTTGGTAGAATATCATGCTCATCCTTGGCTACCCATTTTTCTTCATTTCGGTGGAAGAAAGAAACATAAAGATGATAACTTTTGCAATTTTGTCTTATTATACCTTTTTAACTTAATTACCAATTTACCCTTTTAATTTCTAACTAATTTCAATAATACCAAACAAATATCTTCCACTAACTTATTAATGGGCTAATTTCCACATAAGGGCTTCCACTAAAAATTCTATAGCTATTTAATACCTTTAGCTATTAGAATGCAACTTTCGCACTTTACGCGATTTAGTCCTTAAAGCCAAATGAAACACTTTTCACATATAATTTCTTCATGAAAATTTTACACAGTCATATAAACATATCACAGACCTTATAATAATTATAAAATAATTATTTCTAATTTGAATTTGTGGTCTCAAAACCACTGTTTCGACTAGGCCCTAATTCGGGATGTTACAAAAAGCAGATCATACAGCCTTATTCATATACAAACCCCTCATAACTCCTTGTATCATTATATACAATATAGCACGTTTTCTCATGATTTTCCAGTCCAATCTGCATTATAGCTGCCCTACCGAAGGCATCACAAACATATCTCCCCTTCTCCATTATCATAAACCACATCTCACATATCACAAACTGATGGTACTGGCTTGAGCATGAACGATGACTTTCACTTCATAACACAAACTAACTGAACTCGGACTGATAACACTGGATTATCATTACCTACAAATATATCCTTCATATGTTACAAGGAGATATTATATACATTACACGATTTATAAAATAATGGAGTTTACCACGCCTGGAAGTAAAAAAGAACTCACCAAAAACTTTACTACAATGATCTACAAAGCAAGTCCTTTGCCCTTGTCGTTGGGACCCTCGTTAGTACCTTGAGCTAAAAGTAAGATAATTATTCTTATCAAATCATTAATCTATCGAAACTTATCATGCATTCAAGAATCGGTAACACATAATCCAAAATCAAGAAGTTTCCTTCCTCGTGAAAAAATATAATGTCTATGCTTGAAATTAAATAAACATATGAGTTACATCGATAACAACCTAAGGGTTCATCAAAAATTATCAGTAAGCTGGTACTAACGTGGGTGCTATGTAACACCCTGATTTTGGGCCTAGTCGGAACAGTGGTTTCGGGACCACAAATCCGATGATGAAAATTTTATTTTTATTATATTTTTATGGTATGCGAGTTTACGAAATAATTTTGTGAAAATTTTGTTCGAAAATTTTGACGTTCGGGCACTTAATTTAGTCAAAAGGACTAAATCGTAAAAAGTGCAAAATTTGAGTTCTACATGTTAGAAGTGTCAAATTGTTATGAGTTTTTAAATTAAAGGTCCTTAAATGGTAATTAGACCATTGGTTACTTGTTGGACAAAAATTGACATGAAATGGATGTAATAAAATATTTTTAAGTTAGGGGTATTTTGGTAAACTAATAATTAAAAGAATTAAAAAGGGAAATAAGCCAAATTAGCTATCATCTTCTTCATTCAACCGTTTCTACCAGCAGTAGCCATGGTTAGGGTTTGTTCAAACTCCCAAGCTCGATTGTAAGTGCTCCCTAACCCTGTTTTTAAAGTTCTTTACATTTTTGAAATCTCGGTAACTTGTTCTACTTATTTCTACCATTAATTTGGGCTAAGGTTCATGTCTAAAAATTTATCCATGAATAATATGCATGTATTTTGATGTCTAATGATATAAAATGAAGGTTTTGTGTTAGATAAACGACTTTTGCTAAGCGATTTTACGTGAAAATGAGTAAAATGACATAATCGGTAAAAATACCTAATGTTCATAAGTACATGTTAGAGTGAGAATCGGATGTTTCTATAGAAGGGAAAAATGATCAACGTGTCATAAAACATAAGAAAATAGGATGAAGTTTAATTTACGAGATTTGGGGCAAAATTATAAATATGTGAAGGTTTAGGGGCAAAATTGTAATTTTGCTAAAATATGATTTTGGGTTGATTTGAATAATATGAGTCCTAATTAGGCTATATTTGAAATGATAGAGCAAGGAAAATTGAAATTCGGGATAAAATCAACAAAATACCAAGTTGTGGACAAAATGGTAAAAATGACCATTTTCGCATACGAGGTAAGTTCATATTATTTTAATAATGCAATGTATATTTTAATGTTAATGTTATGATATTATATGAATTGTAAGTATACATATATGTGAATAATTTGATATTATGTAAATGATGTAACATTACTATATGTTGTTGATGTCTTTATAATGGTATGATGATTATTGTTTACGAATTGTTGCATTCTATGATTATTGTTGAATTATTATAAAAATTATGTGGAATACTTGAAAAATATGAGTTGCCACCGGAGTATCGATATTGACATCACGAGAAAGATGGCAAAGGCGTATGATCGAGGAAAATCCCGTTTGAACATTAGGAATAGATTAGGATACAAGTGACATGTCACTAGGAAATTGAGATCCGAACTCGTTGAGTTGCGTTCCGAGTTCACTTATGGATGCAAGCATCCGAACTCGTTGAGTTGTGTTCCGAGTTCATTATGGATGCAAACACCCGAGCTCGTTGAGTTGCGTTCCGAGTTCATTATAGGTGAAATTGTGGAAGCTTGATTTCGTGTATCCGAATTATATTCTGATGTGTTCAACGGGTAAATCTCAAGTGAACGAAGTGAAATACTCCAGATGAAAGTGACATGTTGGTAAGTGTTGTGAAATGAGTACGATGAACAAGTATGTGCGTAAACTCTCGAGTAGAGAACTCGATATGTTGTAATTGTGTGGTAAGAATGTTTGTGAGAATGCTTTTGTGATGACCTTGTGATTATGAGTCCATGCTTATGAGGCATAATTATGTGTTCTTACCATGATGGATGAAATGATATTGTATGGATTTGGTGAATAATAGTGGTGAATGAGTAAATTCAGCCTTGATAGTTTTGGGTTACTGCAGTGGTACAACTTTGGAAATTCACCATAAATTGTGGAAATTGAGTTAGGGGCTGAATAAAATATGAGATTAAAGCTCAATGAGTCTAGTTTCACATAGAGGAAATGGTACATGCAATTGAACTTTATGTTATGAGATATTTAAATTGTTGTGAGATAGAGTCTGAATGACTTCGAGATCCCCTGTTCCTATTTGAGAAATTCACTAAACATTGTGCAAAAATAATTATGAGTTATACTTTACATGTATAGATTCCTTATTGAGTCTATTTTTAAGAAAAAGAAACGGAATAGCCCTTTGAATTATTTACAGAGAGAAAATTAATTCATAGTGAATAGAGGTCAGAGTAATTGAAAACTGAAACAGGGGAAACTTTAATGAATAAACTGTACCAATTGACTAAATCAAAAATTGTGGAAATTTTATGAGAGAAAGTTATATGAGTCTAGTTTCAAGGAAAATTGGAAAATCTTAATTTGGAGTTTCGTAGCTCTAGATATAAATGATTTAGTAACTGTAATTTGGTAAAACAGCTTAACCTGAACATGTGTAAATTATACAATTTTGATGTTTTATCTTAGAAAAGCATGATGGTAATAATTTCATATGGACTTACTAAGCGTAAAGCTTACCCCTTCCTCTCCACTTCTTCAGTTTTGGTAGGTCGGCTCGGGGTTGGAGATCATCGGAGGCAGAATCACACTATCAAGCTATCACTTTTGGGAGAATTGATTCAATATTTGAAATATCAAGTAAGTGGCATGTATAGGAAGTTAGTTTGTGATATGTATTATTATTATGACTTTGGCCAACCGTATTGGTCTACATTGAGCTATCATATATGGTCATGAGATATTACCTTTATTCATTATGGGTTGTAAATTTAATTAAACATGTTATGTCTTATGTTTGTGATGTGATCATATAGTTAGGTTTGTTTGTTATGCATGATTAGTAATATATCCTGTAAGTTGAATTGCATGCCTATGAATTATGAATTAAACGTGTAATACGGAGATGAGTGATGTTGCCTTGGACATGGATGTTTAAGGGACGATATGAACGTGTTTGAGAAGTTTTGAATTAAATGAAAATTTATGGCCCGGTTTTCGTCTTTGTGTATGGTTAAGTCTGGTAATGCCTCGTACCCTCTTCCAGCCTTGGATATGGGTAAGGGGTATTACATTTGGTGGTATCAGAGCTATGGTTTAGTCGGTTCTCAGGCTAACCTAGCATGTGTAAAAGTCTAGTTATACATTCCACGGATTCGTGATAGTGTGATGCCTCCCGACGCGTAAGAGCACCGTCTTATTTAGACGAAGGTACTCTCTAACCGAGCTGCACCGACCATGTTCAAGGTGATTGAAGGTATTTGAGTAAAATTATGATTATGATAAGTCTCGGTTCAGAAAAGTATGAATAAAATTTTATGATATATATATGTGATAACACGTGATATGAAAGTTTATGTTGTGATGCATACTTGCTTAATGCTCATATGATGTAGTGCACTTGGCTTACTTGATAAGTTGAATGGGATAATTAGAAATTCGTAGAGGTATGCTAATAAGAATTAATATAATCACATTTTAAATGCTTTATTATTTAATTAATTGTGAATATGACCTTACCGATATGTTTGACGAAGATTTGGCAATGTGAAATCCCAGTTGAACCTGAGGAATAGATTAGGATACGAATGACGGTTATGTGTTTGAGTGCTGGTCGTACGTCCTACTAGTGGCTGAGTTATTCAGAATGTGTTGCGGATTCTTGTCAGCTTGTGTGAGCAGCACTATGTAGCTACGTCATAACCGTCAGCTTGTGTAAGCAGACCCATTGATAGCTTGAGAGTGAGCATTATATGAGATATGAGATTGAGATAGCTTTGGCAATGTATTGGCACTTAAGGTGCGAGATTCCCGAGTATTCGATATTATTCCAAATGGTTCAACGAGTATATCGAAGATATGAAATGGTGAGAGATAGTTACGTATCAGTTCATGTATGTACGAAAATTTCATATGAGTATTGAGTCCATGCAATTGTGAATTCATGATCATTATGTGAATGAAAATATATTAACCTTGTGGTTCAATGGTTTTACAGTATATTATGCTATATTACTTGAAGGGTGAATTAATGGTGAGTTTTACTTATTAATTATTTGAGCTTACTAAGCTTTATTGTAACAGCCCAATTTAGACCCTAATCAGAACGGTGGTTTTGGGACCACGAATCTGAGTCAAAAAAATATTTAAATATTATTTTTTGTGTTTATTATATGTGAATTTTCATGTGTGAAAGTTTCGTATGAAAATTTGATTGTTTGTGTGCTTAATTTAATAAAAGGATTTAATCGCGTAAATTGAAAACTTGATAGTTTAAAGCATAAAGGCTGAAGTGTTAGTGGCTTTTTAATATGGATTATTTATGTTGCAATTTTTCCATTTAATTATAGCATGGACGGTTGAGGACAACCATTATATGGTTTCTTAATTTAATTATAAAAGATAATTTTGTAAATATTATATTAATTTGTAAATAAATAAAACAAATCATAAAGTTAGTGGATTGTTCATCCATATAGCCAAATGTAAGTGAGAAAAAAAGGCATTTTATTTGTTTAAGGGTTTGGCACTTTGGAGATCTAATTAAGGTATGGATTTTGTTCGGTTTTTGATAATTTTTACGTTTCTGAGATCGTTGCTTCGAATACTATCCGACCCATGCTAGAATTTCTGATATTGATGAATGTTTTGAGTTGTGCCATTGATGAATATTTGTGTTTTGTGATGTTTGATGATGAAATATTAATAAGTTTTAGATTAACATGTTTTGTATTTGAGTTTTTGATGATTTTGAGTAATTAGGACTAAATTGTAAAAATAATAAATTGAAGGACTAAAATGTGAAATAAATGAAATATATGGACTTGTATGAGTATAAGGAACATCTGGCCTAAGTATGATACATGGAGATTTTGTGTATTTTGTGTTTTATGCAATAAGGACTAAATTGTGAAAAATGTGAAATATCAGGGGTAGAAGTGTAATTTTCCCATTTGTGTGTTTTTGGATGAATTTGGTTGAATATTTGAATTAATAAGTTTAATTTATATTAAATTAGATCAAGAAAAGAGAAAATCAGATTTAGATCAGGGGAAAAATAAAGTTGTCGACTGGCCGATCCGTACTGGTTTTTCATCGTCCGAGGTAAGTCTTTAGGCAATTAAACATCATCAAATTTGAATATAACTTAGTTTAATATGTTGATTTGGAATTCATGAATATATAGTAGAGATAGTTGAATGTGATAAAGCATAGAAATAATGTATTCGAGTTTAACTCGAAAGAGTTATAACATTTGAAAGTTCGTATGGACTATATGGAATATCTGAAATGTTTGATATATGAATTGTTTATGAGACAGCTTTATAATAATGATATTCGGGCTTTGAGCCTAGCAAGCCTTGTGCTGGTGAATTTAATCGAGCTTGATGCCTAGCAGGCTTATTGCCGGTGTATAAAATCAAACTTTGAGTCTAGCAGGCCTTGTGCCGGTGTGTGATTCAGGCTTAGGCCTAGCAGGCTTTATGCCAGTGAATTATTATAAGTTTATGCCTAAAAGAATTTATGCTAATATGGTAATTTAAAACGTTAAACAAGCTAAAATGCTCAGGTATGTGATAGTTGGTTATCTATTCATAAATAAGGTGAATTGATTTCTTGGTATGTGATGAAAAAGGATACATGAGGTTGAGGTAGTATATGTGGTATTTTGAAGAATATATTTGGTCTTAAAGTTGTATATGGATATAATGTTAAGCTTTGAGTGATGAACATATGTCTTTAAACATATATATATATTCGAATATATAAGACCATGTGGTTTCAAAATTTGAAAATATATTGATGTTATATACATGTATATTCGGTCATAGAGAATTTGTCTTATGAAAGTATATGCTATATATATATATATAATTAAAAGTTTGGAAATAAATGTGAATACAAATGCATAAGTTAATTTATTTATTGAAATGATTAGTTATTGAGATGTTGTTATGCATTAGCTGTTCAATATGCTTAAGGCTTACTAAGCTAAGTTAGCTTACTTTGTGTGTATTTGTTTACTCTATTTTGTAGATTTTGAAACAAGTTACGATCTAGGGGATTGTCAGCAAAGTTCACCACAATATCTACAGCTTTGGTATTTAAATCATCGAACTTAAATTATGGCATGTATAGGCTGAATTGTGTTTCGAAGTGATGAACCTTGGTTTTGTATAAAAGCCATGCAAAAATGGCTTATTTAAATGTTCGAATTCGGTTATGGTTTGATCATGGCATAAGTTCACTTTAGTTACTATGATATGTGACATGAATGAATGATGTTTGTGATATTTATTTTATGCGTATAAGTTGGTTGGTGATTTCGGTTATATGCATATAATTGATTTTGTTATGTCTTAAATCATTTTGAAATGTTTGTTACATGGCATTATAGATTTATGTTTTAAATATGTCCACAAGTGGTTAATGTCTTGTAATGATAGATATAATCACATTTGATTGATACATATTTTTGGTTATATGTTAGAATGAGATAAAGAATATGGATGATAAATGGTTCGGCATTTATATACATGTTCATGAGATTTATGGTTGGGTATAATACTTATAGTTATGCATATGTGTGATTTTGGTTTGAGCATATGTCAAGAATGTAACCCAAATATATGATGTATGTATAGTTGCTATATGTTTTGGCCTTATGATATATGATAGTTGTTAAATATGTTTAAGAAGATCATGTGTTAGTTAGATAAGAATCAAGGCATATGCATGATAAGTATTCGGTGTTCACTTATGGACCAAATTAATGGTATGAATGACATTTGATTTGGTTGTTATGGTAATTTAAATAGATTGGGTATTTGTTTCATATGAAAGAATTAAATTGATGAAAAAGAACATGTGTACCTAACATTCGATCATGATATGTTAATTGAGCTTTTATAAGTTGTTATATATATTATGGTTGATAAGTATGCGCATGGTCAATGCAAAATAAGTCTAATAATCCAATAATGAAATTATTATTGTATACATGTTATGTATTGTATAAATTATTTTGATATATTTTGGATTATGTTAAATTAAGCTGTGTTGTAATTAATATGATTATTTAAGATTTGGTATTTGATTATGTTATAAGCATTGACGTGATAAAAACTTTATGTTGTAATTTATAATGCATATTTATTTGAATCGTAAAATAGTCGGTAATACCTTATAACCCTAATTTGACGATGGATGTGGGCTAGGGGTGTTGCATTTATAGCTTACTCTGTTTACTTTTCTATGTTTTATAGTGTTTATCGAAGCTAGCTTAGATTTAGGAATCGTCGGAGATCTTATCACACTATCAAGCTATCACTTTGGTACTTTTGAACTTATGTATTTGGTTATATGGCATGTATAGGAATTGTGGTCATTTTGGTATATTTGTTAGTAATGAATTTAACCATTTGACTTGGCTTGTAAATAATGAATGGTTAGTTATCTGTATAGCCATATGACTTGGCTTATTTTGGCATGCTTGGTGATGTATATATGTAACACCCCTAACCTGTACCCGTCGTCGGAATAGGGTCTCGGAGCATTACCAGAACATTCAGAACATTTTTCCATTTAACTTTGTAAATTTCTATTCACTTACCGAGATAAACTATAACGTCCCTTGATCAAGCCCTCGAGGCCCAATACAAGCATTAGAATCGAACTGGGACTTAACCGAGACCTCTAAGAAATTTTCACAAAATTACAAAATTTTTCCAAGGTGCAGGGCTCACACGCACGTGTGGTCCAAGAGACATGCCCGTGTGACCCTAGGAAACTCCCGTGTTAGAGGCCGTGTTTGACCCCATGTAACTCTCTGACTTGCACACACGGCCATGCTACATGCCTGTGTGGTAGGCCATGTGGTTAATTAATTCAATTCGAATTAGGCGGAGGTTTCACACGGCCAAGACACACGCCCGTGTTCCAGGCCGTGTGGTGCACACGACTGAGACACACGCCTGTGTCTTTGCCCGTGTGCCCAATTCTGAGCATTTTGTTTCTCAAAATTTAGGTGCAGGGGACACACGGCCTAACCATATGCCTGTGTTACCAGGCCGTGTCTCACACACAGTCTAGACACACACCCGTGTGTCTGCCTGTGTGGACAAAATAAAGCCATTTCCTAGCTTCATTTCTCACCCAAAATCACCCAAAAACCTGCACATAAAACGCTTAACCAATTCCAACCATTTCAAGCTTTCAAATTTGACAATTCCATTATTCATCGAGGCATACCATTTCATGCATACAGGGTTATAACTCACATTAGCTTAACTTAGGCATTAACAACATTTGATCACATGAACTTAGCATAACACATGTGTATATATATATCATAATAGCTTACTAAATCATGCCCAGAATGAACCATCACTAGCCATTTCAATGGCTAGGTTACAAAATAACATTTCAAGTCACTATTGACCAAGTTTCCCTATACATGCCATTATACCAAAATGATTTCACTAAATATACCCAAAATGCTAGATGATAGTGTGACGATGCTCCAACGATCTTCCAACCTTCACGAGCTTCCGAGCACTATAAAATAGGGGAAAAAAAGGAGTAAGCATTATATGTAACGCCCTAAAATCTAGGTATTTATTTTTGTATGTTATGTAGCGTAAATGCATGCTTGCTTCAATGGTTAAGTGTCCTGAGAAGTGTTGGAGAAGTTCTGAGTTCAAGCTTTGACTTGTGCAAAATTTTGTTTTTACTTGAATAAACACTATTTTTATTCAATAGGCTTCTTAAATAAATAAGGGTAAGGCATGACATAAAAAGCCTGCTAGTCCAGGGGATAATGGCGTGTTGCTGCTTTTAAAAGTCTTGAGTTCGAGTCCTGCTGTGCTCAAGGAGTGTTTTATTTTGCTTCTTATGTCGTGGGAGAAGTGGAAGTTAACTGAAATACTGCCAGTTCAGGAGAGTTTGAATTCGGTGGTGAGGAGGAAATGGTGGAGTGATATTAGGAGGATTTTGTGGAATTTGAAAGTCGCAAAAATTGTGGCTGAATAGGGTTTTGACCACTTAGGAATTCGACTTTGAGTGGTAATTGGTCACTTCATTTTGGGTTTTTACCAAATTGCGTTATTCTCACTCTTTGTTCCTGAAGCCAAATTGTGCTAGGAAGTTTCCGGTATCTTTTTCTTTTTGGCTAGTGCTTTCGGGTATTTTTATTTTGGGGCTATCTCAACTTTTGTTCTTCTTCCTCTACTCTTTGACAATTATTTTCCCTTGATACCCTCTTGTTGCTGAAAACCCTCCTTTCTTCCCCCTCTCTTTGACCTTTTCAATTTTTAGCCTTAGTCTTGACCGATTCTCTTCTTCTTCTCCCTGGCTCAATTGATTACCTCTTTGATTAATTACATCTTTCTTCCTCCTCTTCTTATCAGGATACTTTGGCCATATTCTGTATCTCTCTGTTTTAGTTTCGACTTTTGCAAGTACTCTCTGGCAAATCGGTAAGCACTTAACTCCTTATTGTTTTCTCTCAACTATTATCAAGTCTCCTCTCTTGCACTGTGTAAGCCGAATACTCTTCTTTTGTTATGGCCAAATCTCATCTCCCTTTTTTTTGTGTGGTGTTCATTGGTTCCTAGTTCTCAAGGAGTGTAGAAGTCATAAGCGATACTGAAGCAGTCAAAACCTTTCCTTCATTGCTCAATCAAAGGTAACCCTGTTCGTAATTATTTGTGTTCAAATGGGGTTGTTTGGCTTGCATCTTGGTGTGGCCGAATGCTACTTCCCCTATTCTAGGGTTTTATGTTTTATAATTAGTATAGGTTGATCCGACTCACGGGTTTTAGAAATCGTACTAATGGTTTTCACTGGTAATGCAAATACTCGACAAGAAACGTGTGGCCAATCTTAGTCAACGGTCTAAGAGGACTAAGCCACTTTTGTTCAATCAAAGGTAGATATTATGATAAGTTGGGATCCTATTAATGGAGGTGGTTAACCCTATTGTCAATCGACTAATAGAATACCTTGATTGAATGTAGGTTTGGTGTTAGTGGGCTATTCGCACGTTTTTGTAAACAGGTGTGTAATCACACTGCTATAATCATAAATAGACAGAAGCCGGAAAACATGACTAGTGTCACTACACGAGCGTTCGCTCGCTCATGTGGTGAATCGAAAGTACAAAATGTGGGCATTCGATCGTAGTGGCCACCATGAGCGATTTCATGGGCTTAGGCCGTTTTGGGCCATGTTAGGCTAAAATGGGTCATGTGGGCCTCATGGACTCATGGGCCCACACGAGTAAACCACACAAACGTGTGGAGATTATTGGGCCAGACTGTGTAGTTCGCACGACCAAGGCCATTTTTGGGCTTATTGGGCCATACGGGCATGTGGGTCCACATGGGCCCAAATATGGGCTTGGGCTCATTTTCATTGATAAACTGTTAATGTTGCACGAGTCGTCCGAGACGACTGTGGACCTACTGTTGGGTCAGTAAGTACACCTAGACCCCCGTACTGATGAAATGATTGTTATACCCTTATGAGGTAAAATGATTGATATACCCCTATGATTTGTATGACTGTATTCAAGCATGACATTTTTGCACATACACGTATGATATTATGACATGACATGTTACATGGGGTTGGGTTTGATATATTTGGAGGAAGTGTACTGTACTGACAGCTTTGCTGCGTATACTCTTTAGTGCCACAATCGGTGCTATATTTTGGAGTGTAGGGATGGGTGGGTCGATTTTATCCCCACATGGAGTATAGATCTGGACGGAGTGGAGTGTATAGGATGGATGGGTAGGACTTCTGATTGCATTTACATTCTTATTCATCAGTATTGGGCTAAGGCCCTAATCATTCTTGGATCATTCTTTGAAACGGGCTCAGGCCCAACTATATTTGCCTATTATATGACTGACTGTTTGTTTAATAAAGGATTACACACTGAGTTTTCATAAACTCACCCTTCTGCCTTCCTGTACAGGTAATCCTTAGGCGGGTCGGTGCTGCGAGGGACTCGATGGAGGCCACACAACTGCTATTGCTGCTGTTTTAAACTTTTAATCTTTAAGCTATTTAATTTTGGTAATGTTATGTAACAAGGTGTCTTGAAAAATTTTACTTTTGTTTGCGGTTTTCTTATTTCGATTTATATCTGCTGGTAGTAGGTCGCGGTTTTTCAAAAAGACAAATGTTTTCAAAACACCATGCTATTACAACATATTTTTTCGCAACAAAATTTATTTTTAAAGTGTAATAACAATCTTAGTCGATTAAACTCTTGCTAAACCTACTTGAATCAGAACGATGGGTTTCCAAAACACACTTCAATGTGACACCGCAGATTCAGCCATAATATCTAGGCCGAGTTTGGGGTGTTACATTATATGCTTAGTAAGTTCGTATAATAGAAACTAAACTTACCAATCTTGTTTATTAAAATCTAGGCAGACAAGGTTATGTTAGTCACTAGACTATTCGTATAAATCAAGTAACAATAGATGAGCTCATCAAGCAATATTCTTTCAAGTCATTATCAGTTCATCTCAAAGTTCTTGTGCCATGTCAAGAGTTATATGTCTGTTGAATTGTTGAAATTCCGATGAAGGTTCAAATAGTACACGTGAGGTGTACGATTCATTAATTCGTCAATTCTTATCAAGGTTACCCCTTAGAGTACTTAACCAAGGAACACACTCACAAGCCATATATCATAACCAAGGAACACACTCACGAGCCATATGTCGTATAACAGGATTACCGGTCCAGGCTAAATCCTTTATATAGCGTACGCTCACAACAGCTCAATTAGGGTTACCAGTCCAGGCTAAACCCTAATCATAACATATGCTCGAGAGGTATTATATCGAGATTACCCGTCGAGGCTAAATCCTATTTATAACAAGGTCATTAAGAATACTCGTCCTAGCTAAATCCTGTCTACAACAAATACAGGACCTTACTTGTTCCGGGAAAGCGTACACAATCATCAGAATTCAACATCCACTAGGGGCTAACCCTTTATCACCATTTCAAGCTTATTTTCATTTTTCATCATAGCATACAAGTGAAGCACATCAACATAAATCACATTACATACAACACAACAATTAATTAACATAATTACATGTCCAATTAAGTTACACGAACTTACCTCGACACTTGTTTGCGTAAAAGTCTACTAATTTGAAATCTTTTTTTCCCTCGGTCTAACCTCGAATTAGTGTTGTTAGGATCTATATAAATTAATTTAATCATTAATTTCATGCATTTCATGCTCAGATGGACTCAATTTATGTCCTAGGAAAAATTACTAGTTTGCCCCTAACTTTTCCAAAAAATTTTGATTTTGTCCCTAAGCCCGAAAAATGAAACTTGTACAAATTACTCCCTATTCCAAGCCTAACCAAATCCCCATTATAAATTTTCTAGCACATGTATTCATAAAATTTTATAATTTTTCATCAACTTTTACAACTTTTTATTTTAGTCCCTAAATCATGTTTTCATCAAAAATACTTTGTAGAAGTTGTTTATCTATCTATAATCTTTCATTTTCTACCATAAATTTCTAATTTCTAGCATAATACATCCATGACCCATTTTCATACCTTGAGAACTTTTCAAATTAATCCCTAAAATAAAGAGATTAAGCTATCCCGGTTTCAAAAATACCAAAATCACGAAAAATGGGACAAGGAAACTTACCCAATTAGGCCTTGAAATATTATTTTCTCGCTTCTAGGGTTTCCATGTATTTTTAAGGTTGAAGATGACAAAATAAGATGACATAATTCTTTTCATCTTTTAATTAATTAATATTTTGCTATTTCCAATTTAGTCCTTGCCCCTTTTCTATAATTCCATGGATGAGTCACCATAAAAATCTACGTACTTTTATTAATGGTTTAATTACCATATAAGTACCTTAAGTTTTGAATTCCATAGCTATTTGATCCTTATAGCTACTAGAATTTAACTTTCGCATTTTATGCGATTTAGTCCTTCTAGTAATTAAACACTTAATCAATAAAATTTTCATATCAAAATTTTCACACGTCATTTCTAACATATTACGGGCCTAATGATAAAATAAAAATAAAATATATTTTGGGTCAAATTTGTGGTCCTGAAACCACTGTTCTGATTTCACTAAAAAATGAGTTGTTACAATATATATGTGTAAAAAGGCCTTTTGACATGTTGTGTATAATTTCCATTTATGTAATGCCCCAAAATTTGGGTATTTAATTGTGTATTTTGTGTGACATAAATACATGCTTGTTTCAGTGGTTGAGTGTCTTGAGGAGTGTGGTAGAGGTCCTGAGTTCAAGCCTTGGCTTGTACAAAATTTTGATTTTTGCTTGAGTAAACCCTGTCACCTGGTGATGAGCTTCTTAAATAAATGTGGTAGGGTTGTGTCATAAAAAGTCTACTGGTCTAAGGGATAGTGGCGTGATCACTTCTGGAAGGAGACCTGGGTTCGAGTACTTGTATGCGCAAGGAGAATAATATTTTTACTGAGTTGGGTGGCAAGAGGTTGTGTTTCAGTAAAGTTTGAGTAAGGAAAGGGTGGAGAGATTTTGGGAGTGTTGGGGGGAGAAAAGTTAGGAGATTTGAAGGGGATTGGGATTGTGTTTGGTTAGAGTGATATGAGAGAGATTCAATGAGAAAATTAAGGGATGTTGGGGGAGTGTGGTGGTAGTGGCTGAATGTGGGAGACCCCTTGATGCTAATTCGGTTTTGGCTAGGGGTTTGCCGAAACTAAGTGCTTTTGGATGCCCATTTTGTTAGCTTTCGTTTTTTTGGTAACTTTTCTTTCTTTTTTCCTCTCTTCGGGTTTTTGCATATTGTGGATTCTTTCGCTTGTTTCAAAAAATAAGTTACGTTGTGAGAGTATCTTTTGGTACTCGTAGTTTGTATTTTCTTTCTTCTCCTTCACATCTCATCTCTAGCGACTGCCTGTTTGGCCGAATATCTGGTACCTTCATAGTTTCCAAACCTTTTCGGTTTAATCTGAGGTAATCAGTTTTTCCTTCTCTTCTTCCGTCGTCTTTCAAGTACACCGAATATTGATTTTGCACTTACTCCTTTGTGTGCCGAATTCTTCTTGTGTCTTCTCTGCTGATCTTAGTGGTAAGTGTTTCTATCTTAACTTTGTTCTATTCACCCCCTTTCCTATTCTGCTGAATCTATAATCCCCTTTCTAATACTTTCTCTTCTGGCTGGCAGTTGTTAGGGAAGCATTTGCGTTTGTGTTGCCTTTTGTGTTGACGTTCTTTTGGGGGAGACTGTGATTCGATTGCTTCCCTCCATTCATAATTCTATTATTAGTAAGTGGTTCACTTGGTTTAAGTGGTTTATTTTTAGGGTGATGCGTAAGAAGGTCAAGTTCTAATGCAGATCCTTGACAAAGAGTGAGTGATCGCTAGCTTAAGGGAGGAGTAAACCCTGCTAGTTTAGTTAAGGTAAGTGGATAGTTCAATTGGGGATTTAAGTGTTATATGAGGGTGTTAACTCTATCAACTTGAGGATTAATAGTGGGTCATATTTGGGTCTAGGTTGGCGTTGTGGAGATTTGCTCACTTATCGCAAAAAGGTGTGTAATCACACTCTACTGTTGTTAAACTGTAAAAGTCGAAAAACATGGCTATACGCACTATACGAGCGTACACTCGCTCGTTTGGTGAATTGAATGCATGAACTTGTATGTTTGACTGTAGAGGCCACCATGAGCGAACTCATGGGCTCAGGCCGTTTTGGGCCGTGTTGGGCCAAAATGGGTCGTGTGGGCCCCACGGGCTCGTGGGCCCAGCACGGGTGTGTGGATATTAGGTCGGCTGTGTAGTTTGCACGACCAAGGCCATTATTTGGGCTTATTGGGCCACCCGAGCGTGTGGCCCACATGGGTCGTAATATGGGCTTGGGCCTATTTTTGCTGTTTAACTGTTAAGGTTGTACGGGTCGCACGAGATGACCGTGGACCTACTGTTGGGTCAGTAAGTATACCTAAACCCTAATTTATAAAATGACTGTTGTACCCCTATAAGGTAAATGACGAAAAACCCCTATATGATGTATGACTGTTTGAGCATGCCATTCTTAACGTATGTACATTTAAATTATGTTGCATTGCATGGGGTGGGATATATATATTGTTAGAGGAAGTGTACTGAAAGGCTATAAGCCTATTACTGGCAGCTCTACTACAAATACTGCTAGTACTAAAACCAGTACTTTATTCTGGAGTGTAGGGATGGGTAGGTTGATTTATTCCCCACATGGAGTGTAGGGCTGGACAGAGTGGAGTGTAGACGATGGTTGGGTAGGATTTCTTTATGCATTGCTGATACTGTACTGAATTGGGCTAAGGCCCACACTGTTAATACTACTGTAATGGGCTAAAGCCCATACTGATATTGCTACTGATATTGGCTTAAGCCAGACTGTTCAACACTGTATGTTTGATTACTTATTAAATTGGGATTACACACTGAGTTTCATAACTCACCTTCTTTACTTAATTGTGCAGGTGGTTCTTAGGCGGGTCGGTGTTGCGAAGGTCTCGAAGACGGCCACACTACTGTCTATAATTACATTTTGACTTGGTAAAAGTAGATTTATTTGGGGTATTTCATGTAATAATGCCGTTTTAAGTTTTATTTTTGTTTGGGAATTTTATTAAATTGGTTTATATCTGTTAGCCGTAGGATTCGGGTTTTCAAAAAAGTAAAATGATTTTCTACTATCATGCTACGTAACCTAATTTAAAAGCTTCCACAATGATAACGTTTTAAAGTATATTAACAACCTAATATGAGACATGTTTTACTAAATGAACTTGTAATTTGGCAAATAGGTTAAACAAGTTAGATTGTCAAAAGAATCACAAATAAAGTTTTAACACAAACGAACTTTTTAATTTAAACTGCGATTTTCAAAACTCACTCCAATGTGACATCACAGATACGGCCCTAACATCTAGGCTGAGTTTGGCGTGTTACAATTTATATGCTTGTTGTGAGTTGGTATTTGGAATATCAAATGGTTAAATTTGAGATTTGTATGCTTGTGGTTTTAGGTAAAGTGATGCATAATTGAAAGTGACCATATTGATGTTTTGAGAATGTGAATTTTGGTATGAATTTGAATGGCTTATTGTGATACTTGTGTATCTTGTGATTAATGGTATGGATTTAGCATGAATTAGGCTTGATTGAGAGTTGTTGAAATGCCTATTTAGGCAATGTTATATGCCATTTGGTTTGTGTAGGTGATTGAAAGTTTGGGTGAGAAAAATAGTTTGGTAAATAGCCTATTTTTGTCCACACGGACAGAGACACAGGCGTGTGTCTCAGCTGTGTGTGTCACACAGTCAAGTGACACGGCCGTGTGTCCCCTGGTGTTTAATTAGAAAACAAGTCAGTATGCTCCACATGGCCCAGCACACGGGCTGTGACTTGGCTGTGTGGCATAAGTTAGTATACCCTACAATTTTGGCACGACCTAGCACATAGCTTGGCATACGGGCATGTGTGGCCATTTCGAAGGGTACACGGGCTAGTCACACGGGCGTGTATGTTAGCTACGTAACCCAAGTCAGAGAGTTACATGGGGTCAGACACGAGCTGGGACACGACCATGTGATACCATTTCGAATGTCCATACGGCCTGTGACACGAGTGTGTCTTTAGTCGTGTGAGACACATGGTTGGGCCACACGGGCATGTGTCCCCTGTATTTTGTAAAATTTTCTATGGTTTTCGAAAAGTTCCTAAGTTATTGGTTTAGTCCCGTACCACTTCTAATGCATGTTTTAGGCCTCGTAGGCTCGTCTTAGGGACACTGTGATTGATTGTGAATGCATTTTATTGGTTATGAAAAATGTATGATTGTTTGATTGTTAAGTTCGGTAATGCTTTGTAATACTATTTTAGCGATGGATATAGGGTAGGGGTACTATATTAATTGGTATTAGAGCTACAATTTAGTCGATTCTAGGACTAACGTAGCATATGTAAGAGTCTAGCTATACATGCCATATATAACCTGTGATAGTGTGATATCTCTTAACAGTTTAAATCATGTTTTTATATAGTAATGGATCCCAATCGAGTAGTGGCTAATGATGTTGAGAGTAATGCGCCAGCCTCCGTTCATGGAGCAGCGCAATCTGAGCTGAGACCTATATCAGGTAGTCACGGAGGAGAGGCCAAAGAAGCCTTCTTCGAATTGATGAATGATTGGTTCACTAAGTTTGTCCGAAATAATCCGGCTACTTAGCAACCTCCACCCCCACCTATTCTTCAACTGGTCCCCATAGCTTCTCAAGGTTTGGAACCTTTATGGTTGAGTAAGTTGCCTGTGGATAAAATTTGAAAGTATGGGGCCGAAAAGTTTAGAGCTACCGTTGATGATGATATTGAGAGGGCTGAGTTTTAGCTTGAAAATACAATTCGAGTATTTGGAGAATTATCTTGCACGTCAGCTGAATGTGTAAAATGCACCGTATCACTTCTGAGAGACACTGCATATCAGTGGTGGAATACTTTGACATCCATGGTACCGAGAGAAAGAGTCACATGGGAATTCTTTCAAACTGAGTTTAAAAATAAATACATCAGTTAGCAGTTTATCGATCAAAATCATAAAGAGTTTTTGGAATTGAAACAAGGTTGAATGTCTATGGCCGAATACAAGAGAGAATTTGTGAGACTTAGTAAATATGCTTGAGGATGTGTATCCACTGAGGCAATTATGTGTATGCGATTTGAAGATGGGTTGAATGAAGACATTAGACTTCTAATCGGGATTCTGGAGTTGAAAGAATTTGTGGTGTTAGTTGACAGAGCTTGCAAAGCCAAGGAACATGGCAAAGAAAAGAGAAAAGCTAATTCTGAGGCTAGGGATTCAAGAAAGAGGTTGATGAGTAACCATATCACTTTTTGTCAAATAAATCAAGAGATTTTTATAACTGTTCGACTACTTCAGTGTTGTATTGTAATGGAGATCGTGGGAAGCAATTTATGAGTCCTAAAGCTCAAGCCACTTCAATATCGAGTGTTGGTAGTGTTAGAACCAACAAACCCGAGTGTCAACAGTGGTGAAGACGTCATTTTGGAGACTGCTAGATGAATAATAAAGGTTGTTTCAGATGTGGTTTGCTAGATCATTTTATTCAGGATTTTCCTAAGTTACTCGAGAAAGACAAATATCAGAATGCAAGATCGAGTAATACAACTACTAGAGGGAGACCACCTAGAAATACAGGAAATGTGACTAGTAGTAAAGGAGCGACAAAGGATTCTGTTGTAAGATCCGAGGTTACAGCACCAGCTAGAGCTTACACTATTCGCGCTCGCGAAGATGCATCGTCACTAAATGTTATCACAAGTATGTTTTCTCTTTATGACACTAATGTAATTTCCATGATTGATCCTGGATCGACTCATTCATATGTATGTATGAATTTCATGTCTAGTAAAAGTTTGCCTGTTGAGTCTACTGAATTTGTGATTAAAGTATTGAAACCCTCAGATAAGTATGTCCTAGTTGATAAAGTTTGCAAAAATTGTCCTTTGATAACTCGAGGTTACTATTTTCTGGAAAATTTGATGCTTTTACCGTTTGATGAATTAAATGTGATTTTGGGTATGGATTGGTTAACTCTGCATGATGCTGTTGTGAACTGTAGATGAAAGACTATTGAATTGAAATGTTAGAACAATGAAATTCTTCATATTGAATCTGATGAGTCGAGTGAGTTACTTTTTGTGATATCGTCGATGTTAGCTCAAAAATATGTTAGAAAAGGTTGTGATGGTTACCTTGCGTATGTACTGGATACAAAAGTGTTTGAATCGAAGATTGAATCAGTACCTATGGTTCGTGAGTATTTGGATGTGTTTTCAGAAGAGTTGCCTGGGTTGCCACCGATCAAAGAAGTCGATTTTGGTATTGAATTAGTACCGAGAACATCACCGATATGGATTGCTCCGTACAGAATGGCTCCGAAAGAATTGAAAGCTCAATTCCAAGAGTTAACAGATAGAGGTTTTGCACGACCTATTTTTCGCCCTCGGGTGCACTAGTGCTGTTCATAAAGAAGAAAGATGGATTGATGAGACTATGTATTAACTATCGTTCGCTCAACAAGGTTACAATTAAGAATCAGTATCCTTTGTCGAGAATTGATGATTTGTTTGACCAGTTGAAAGGAGCAACAGTATCTTCGAAGATGGATATGAGTTCTAGCTATTATCAGTTGCAAATTAAATATTCAAATGTGCCGAAAATTGCATTCAGAACAAGGTACAAGCATTATGAATTTCTTGTTATACCATTTCGATTAACTAATGCTCCTGTAGTTTTTATGGATTTGATGAATCGAATCTTTAGACCATATTTAGATAGATTTGTTGTTGTATATATTGATGACATTCTGATCTATTCCCAAGATGAGTCTGAGCATGCTCAACACTTGATAATTGTATTACAAACATTGAGAGATAAGCAACTGTTTGCTAAATTCACCAAATGTGAGTTTTGGCTTTAAGAAGTTGGATTTTTGGGACATATTGTTTCAGCGGAAGGTATACGAATTGATCCAAGTAAGATTTTAGCAGTTGTTGGCTGGAAACGACCAAGAAATGTGTCTGAAGTTAGAAGTTTTGTAGGATTAGCTTGCTACTATCGCTATTTTGTAAAAGGATTCTTGATGATTGGTACACCGATGACTCGATTGCTGCAAAAAGATGTGAAGTTCGAATGGCCTGAGAAATGCCAACAGAGTTTTGAAAAGTTGAAAGCACTGTTAACTGAAGGACCAGTTTTAGTTCAACCTGAGTTGGGTAAAGAGTTTGTGATTTTTAGTGATGCGTCATTGTAACAGCCCATTTTTTCAGTGAAATCAGAACAGTGGTTTCGGGATCACAAATATGATTTGAAAATAAAATTTATTTTTATTTTATTACATGGTCTATAATAAGTTAGAAATGCCATGTGAAAATTCTAATAAGAAAATTTTATTGATTATGTGCTTAATTACGAGAAGGCCTAAATCGTATAAAATGCAAAAGTTGAATTCTAATAGCTACAAGGATTAGATACCTAGGAATTCAAACTATAGGTCCTTATATGCAAAAATTTCCTGAGTGTGGAAAAAAGTTCGTAACTTATTGGTTTAGTCTCGAACCACCCTCAATGCATGTTTAGGGCCTTATAGGCTCGTATTAGGGACAATATAAGTTCGGTAATGCTCTATAACCCTATTCTAGCATTGAATACGGGTGAGGGGTGTTAGAGGATAGTTTGAAAACAGCCTCTAATTGTCAAAAGTCCTATGCTGATCTTAAACGAAAAGAGATAGAATTTCAAGTCGATGACAAAGTATTCTTGAAAGTATTGCCTTGGAAGAAAGTTCTCCGGTTTGTTTGTAAAGGAAAACTAAGTCCATGGTTCATTGGGCCATATGAGATTATAGAAAGAATTGGACCTGTTGCATACCGGTTAGCCCTACCACTAGAAATTGATCGGATTCATAACGTTTTTCATGTTATCTCTTCGACAGAGGTAGAGATTAAGCCTGATATGACATACAGTGAAGAACCGTCCAAAATCTTGGCTTGAGAAACAAAAGAGTTAAGAAATAAAAATATAGCATTAGTAAAAGTTCTTTGGCAATGACACGATATAGAAGAGGCTACCTGGGAACCGGAGGATACTATGAGGAAGCAATACCTGAATCTTTTTACTGGTAAGATTTTCAAGGACGAAAATCCTTAAGGGTGAAGAGTTGTAACAACCCATTTTTTTAGTGAAATCGGAATAGTGGTTTCAGCACCACAAATTCGATCCAAAAATAAAATTTATTTTTATTTTATTACATGCTCCGTAATATGTTAGAAATGTCATGTGAAAATTCTAATAAGAAAATTTTATTGATTATATGCTTAATTATGAGAAGGACTAAATTGCCTAAAATGCAAAAGTTGAATTCTAGTAGCTACAAGGATTAAATAGCAATGGATTTCAAAATAGAGGTCCTTATATAGTAATTAGACCATTAAAGAAAAGTATGTAGATATTTTGGTGACTCATCCATGGAAATTTAGAAAAAGGGTAAGGACTGAATTAGAATTTGAAACAATTTAATTAATTAAAAGATGAAAAAATAAAATATCATCTTATTTACTCATCTTGTTCCCCAAAAATACATGGAAAACCTCACCGCAACAACGCACTACCTTATTGATAGAATGTAATGTTCTAGTGATGGATACGGGTTAGGGGTGTTACACCTATTCAACAGAATGTTGCGAGTGCACCACTTGGATACAATCAGCCCATGCCACAAAAAAATGCTCAGCAAAATTCAGCTTCGAGTTCTTCATCTATGGAAGCTCTATCGAAGGAATACATGGCGAAGAAAGATGCTATCATTCAAAGTCAAGCTACATCGTTAAGAACTTTAGAAAATCAAGTGGGGAAAATTGTCAAATCATTAAGCTTAAGACCGCAAGGAGCACTGTCGAGTGATATCAAAAATTCACAATCTCAAGGGAAAGAATAGTGTAAAGCCATTACACTTAAAAGTGCTACGTAGCTACCATGAGTTGTTAATGACACCACTATTAAATAAGATAGTTCGGATTTTACAAATAAGAAGAATTTAAAACCAGTAGTGAAGCAGGATACAAAAGAAAATAGCAGCCAGAACATGTTGAAGCAAATTCATCTTGTATTACCAATAAAAATGCCATGGCAAAACAACCTCAACAAATGGAAGGAAGGTCACTGCCACCTTTTCCTCAGCGTTTCCAAAAATCAAAGAAATATTTTCAATTCAAGAAATTATTAGATGTCTTGAAGCAATTACATATCAACATACTGTTGGTGGAAGAATTGGAGAAAATGCCCAACTATGTGAAATTCATGGAAGATATCTTATCGAAGAAGAGGAGGTTAAAGGAGTTCAAAATTGTCGCTCTCACTAAAGGGTGCAGAGCAATGTTGAGGAAAAAATTACCACCAAAACTGAAGGATCCAGGAAGTTTTACTATACATTGCTCTATTGAAAATCACTATGTAAGGAAAGCATTATGCAACTTAGGTGCAAGTATAAATCTAATGCCTTTGTCTGTTTTCAGGAAGTTAGGAATAAGGAAGGCGAGACCTACAACTGTCACATTGCAATTAGTTGATCGTTCATATGAACATCCAGAAGGTAAAATCGAAAATATGTTGGTAACAGTTTACAATTTATTTTTCCAATAGATTTTATTATTCTGGAATGTGAGGCTAATAAAGAGGTACCAATCATACTTGGGAGACCTTTTCTAGCAACTGGTAGAATATTAATTGATGTACAAAAAGGTGAATTCACAATAAGAGTTAATGATCAATAGATAACTTTTAATGCTTTCGATGCTATGAAGTGTGCAGATACAGATGAATAATGTCACGCTATTAAGATTATTGACACAATAGTTCAGGAAGAATTTGCAAAATTTTATCACAATAATTCTAATGATGATTGAGACTCATTTAAGTTAATTGAAGCATAAATGATTGAAGAGTTTGGTGAATTGATGGATGCTAAGAAAATTGAGAATGGATCATAGAGAAGTTTTGAATTATTAAATCTATCGAACCGTTCTTTTAAACCTCCTGAACCATCCATAGAAGATCCTCCTACGTTGGAGTTGAAGTATTTTCTAGTACATCTGAAGTAAGCTAACTTCGGGGATAACAACACATTGCCAATAGTTATCTCTACGACATTGAAATTAGATCAATAGGCTTAATTGTTGAAAGTTTTAAAGAAATCTAAGAAGGCATTGAGGTGGACGATTGCGAATATTAAATGAATCTGTCCAGCAGTCTACATGCATAAGATATTACTGGAGGATTATCATGGCAAATCCATCGAGCAATAGAGAAGAGTGAATCGCATTATGGAAGAAGTTGTCAAAAAGGAGATTATCAAATGGTTGGATGCTGGAGTTATATACCTAATTTTTTATAGTTCTTGGGAAAGCCATGTTCAATGTGTACCTAAAAAAAGGGGTGTCACCATGGTAATTTTCTATAGGGTTGACTCGACCCATTCAGGCAACCCAACGGCTTGAACCCAACTTTCTCCTTTTTTTAACCATTAAAACACCTATTTTACAACCTAAAACCATATTTTACCTTTAGTTTAACATCTCTTATTCATCTAATCTCTCAAAATCTCCCAAAGCTCTTAAACCCTAAAAATTGATTATTCCCTTTTTTTTAGATTTGCTAGGAACAATTTTCTCTTTTAGTCTTATTTGGTGCAGGATAAAGAAGGAAGTATATTAAGGAATGATGAAGAAACAAAATGTGGCAAGGAAACCAACTCTAAACAGGAGGTTAAGGGTTCCTAACTCAAAATTTATTATTACACTAAATTCACTTGGTTGAAGTTTCATTAGTTAGTAGAACTAAATATGCCTTCAAGAAAAGTTAGACAAACTATGTAAACAGAGCCATCGATGAGTCAAAATCCCTCTAGTTTTCTGAATCTGAATGTTCAAAAATATTTCAATGAACTTCAAGGAAAAACATTTATTCAAGAGAGGGGTTTAATCCACCTATGATTCTTTGTAAGGAAATATGGCCTTTGGTTAGGTATCATAGGTGGAAGCTTTTCTGGACAATCCCAAAAGATAATGTTATGGTCCTGTTGTTCAAGAATTTTATGCATCTTTATGGAACCAAGAGTTTAGAAACACTAAAGGCCATATGTGGGATATAGTACATGTACGAGGGAAAGAAGTGCGAGTAACCTTAGAATTATTTACGACTTTTATAATGCTCTATACTATGAAAAAGATTTTATAAATGAAGCTGACTTAGAGTATTTTCATTACATAGATATAGATAACATTATAAACTTTTTAATTGAAGTAAGAGGTAAATGGAAATATCGCCTAGGTACCAATATTCGCACATCCTTTCATCAAGCTATTTTGTTTTCAGAGGCTAAAATATGGTTTCAATTTTATGTGCACGCGAATAGTCCCTGCTTTAAATGTTCTAATGTTAATTCCTTTCAAGCAATTTTACTATATGCAATTTTGCAGAAAAAAACAGGTGTGTATCGGAAAATGGATCCACCAAAACATGAAGAGATGTATTAGTGGTCAGAAGGTGGGAGTTTTCTTTCCCCACTTAGTGACGACCCTTTGTAAAAAGGTAGGTGTACCCATGACATCCACTAAGCAGTTGCTGAAACCTTTTCGAATTATTATTGGAGACACCTTGTTCCAACAGTACAGAGAGCTGTGAGCCAAAAAAACAAAAGATTGGAAGAACGACAACAAGAAGTGATCGCTAAACCAGCTTCATCATAGAGGTTGACATGAGCTCAACAAGATGTTAGTGAGAGTAGTCATCCAAAGCTAGATTGGATAATATAGTGGATGCAATAGTTGGGGCCAATTTTTTAAGAATTTGTCAGGCAAAGCAACATCTGAGTCCCCAATTATACACCTGACATGTTTGGGCTAATAAATCTGGAACAAGAAAAAGTGGTGCATGAAAGTGAAGAGGAAGGAGGGGATGAGGCAGACGACGGAAGTGAGGAGATGGATTTTGTAACAAACCAATTTCGGTGAAATCAAAATAGTGATTTCGAGACCATAAATCTGAGTCGAAAATAAAATTAATTTTTATTTTATTACATGGTTCATATTATGTTAGAAATGTCATGTGAAAATTTCGATATGAAAATTTTATCGATTATGTGTTTAATTAGGGAAAAGACTAAATCGCATAAAATACCAAAGAAGAATTCTAGTAGCTAAAGGATTAAATAGCTATTGAATTAAGAACTTGAGGTCCTTATATGGTAATTAGACCATTAATAAAAAGCTAGTATAAATTAGTAAAAGGCTAAGGACTAAATTGGAAATCAAATAATTAAAGATGATAAATTAATTAAATAGAAATAAAAATCATTTATATCATCTTCTTCCCTAAAATAATACATGGAAAACCTAGAAAAGAGAAAGCAAGCTTCCTTAGCCAAATTGGGTAAGTTTTCTTGTCCCGTTTTTAGTAATTTTTATATTTTTGAAACTGGGATAGCTTAATCTATCTATTTGGTGGATCAATTTGAAGAGTTATCAAAGTATGGAAATCAGGTCATGGATGTATATGCTGAAATTTTGAAATTTATGGTAGAAAATGAAAAGTTATTGATAGATAAATAACTTTCACAAAGTGATTTTTGATGAAAACGTGATTTAGGGACTAAAATGTAAAGTTGTGAAAATTGATGAAAAACTTTGAAATTTATGGAAAATATGTTTTGTAAATTTTATATTGAAATTTCGGTTAGGCTTGGAATAGGGGGTAAATTGCATGAATTTCATTTTCCGTGCCTAAGGAAGAAATTATAATTTATGGAAAAGTTAGAGGCAAAATGGTAATTTTTCCTAGGACGTAAATTGAGTCCAAATGAATATGAAATGTGTGAAATTGATGACTAAAGTTATTTATATAGATCCGAACAACACAAATTCGAGGTTAGATTGAGGAAAAGAAAATGTTTCAAATTAGTAGATTCTACACACGAACTAGTGTCGAGGTAAGTTCGTGTAACTTAATCGAGCATGTAAATATGTTACCTTGAATGTTATGATTGTATGCAATATGATTTACATTTATGTGAACATTATAAATGTGTGAATGATTGCATGTTCAGAAATGTTGGAAAAAGGGTAAAGTCTTGTTTGAATATTGAATTCCAAACAATATATATATGTTTTCCTGAAATGAATGAGGTCCTACATTTGTTGCTGGCGGGATTTAGCTCGACAAGTAATCCTATTAATCTCATTATAGAAAGGATTTAGCCCCGACGGGTAATCTTGATATAATCCCTCTCGAGCATATGTTACAATTAGGATTTAGCCTAGATTGGTAATTCTAATTGAGCTCTTCTGAACATACATTACATAAAGGATTTAGCCTAGACCAGTAATCCTGTAATATGATATGTGGCTTGAGAGTATGTTCTTTGACTTAGTGCCCTAATAGATACTTTTGAATATGAATTGACGGGTTACTGATTGTACACCTTGAGTGTACTACCTGAGTATCCATCGGAATTTCAATGATTTAACGGGTTATTGAATTGACGGGTTATTGACTTAGTGCCCTACACACCAAGTCATACCGATTACAGCACTAAATTAGTATTGCAGCAAAGCTACCAGTATAGTAGGCTTAAAGCCATCAGTAGGTCCATAGTTGTCTTAGGCGACCCGTGCGACCATATCAGTACAGTATACTTCCTCCACAATCATATATCCCACCCCATGCAATGCAATATAGAATCATACATGGATGCAACATGCATAAAACGTGGTGTGCTCAATTACAGTCATTTTACCCTACAAGGGTATTTCAGTCATTTTACCCTACAGGGGTATTTCGGTCATTTTACCCTACAGGGGTATTTCGATCATTTTACCCTATAATGGTAAAGCCATCATTTTATCGATAATCGACCTAACAGAAGGTCACAGCCGTCTCGGGCAACCCATACAACCTTAATAGTCCAACAGTGAAAATGGGCCCAAGGCCCATAATGCGATCCCATGTGGGCCCACACTCTCGTATGGCCCATATAGCCCAGATTTGCCTTAGCCGTGTGGTTCACACAGCCTATCTCAATAGTAAGCACACTTTTGTGTGATTGCTTCCGTATGGGCCCACAGGCCCATTGGGTCCACACGGCCTGGTTTGGCCCATGAAAACATCTATGGCCATCTCATCAATCCCTCGGCCATGTTTTGACACACGGCCTACCACACGGGTGCCCACACGCTCGTGTGGTGTCAACAACCCACTTTTCGTCTTTTTAGCCTTTCAGCTTTTCAGCCTTTGCAATTTCACGTCTAATGGCAGTGTTACATGCACACACCTATTTGTGAAGACTGATACGAATCCACGAGCACCACAGCCTATCATGGCGTTACACTTATATTAATTTAGATCAAGAAAAGAGGAAATCAGATTTGGATCGGGGGAAATCTAAAGTTGTTGAATAGTCATCCCGGTTCCTTTGTCTTTGTCTAAGGTAAGTTCATAAGTAAATAAATGTCGTTAAATTCGATTGTATATATTTTAATAGTGCCGAATTGAATTATTACTTGTGTATATGTATATGCTGAATTGAATTAAGCATGGGAGCAATATTTATGAGCTGGAATCGATCGAGTTACGACATCCAAAAGCCCCGTACGAACCTTAGGAATAGTTAGGATACATATGTCATGACATAGGATTCTGATATGTGATTTTGTGTAAGACCACGTCTGGGACGTTGGCATCGATTTGTGATTTACGTGTAAGACCATGTCTGGGACATTAGCATCGTATATGAGTTCATGTAAGACCCTGTTTGGGACAGTGGCATCGATATGTGATTACATGTAAGACAGAGTCTGGGACGTTGGTGTTGTACAAGCTTTTCAACTATCCGAGTATCCTTATTAATTCCAAATGGTTCAACAGGCAATATCGAGTAATGATTGAATGTGAAATCGAGCTAAAAGATCAGGTATGTGCTAAGTTAAATGATTAGGAAAATAAGGTAAGTGTGTACTTGTGATATATATATGAAATATGCATTATAAAAGTGGGAATTATAGATGTTTATGAGTATATGTATATTCAACCATTGATATTAATATGTTAATGATTATGAGATATGTATGATTTTGTGTAAGAGTCTAGTTTTGAACCTAGTTGGAATAGTGATTTTGGGACCACAAATTCGAGTCATAAAAATATTTTAATATTATTTTCTATGCCTATTATAAGTGAATTGAGATGTGTGAAAGTATCATGTAAAACTTTAACTGTTTGTGTGCTTAATTTGCAAAAAAAGACCTAATCGCGTAAAGCATAAAAGTTGTGTGCTAGATGTTAAAAGTGCTTATTTGACTTGGCTTTATAATTGAGAGGTACTTATGTGGTTATTATGCCATTTACATAGTTAATGGACATATATGGCCTTATTTCAAATGATTTTTAGATGTTAATAATAAAGGGCAAAATGGGTATTTGTTTAATAACTATAAGTTAAATAAAACAAATGTATGAAATAACCCATTAGTTCATCTTCTTGGCTGAAAATCACAAAGGATATTAGGTTTGGAAGCGCTTTTATATTCGGCACTTTAATTTGGTGATTAAGGTATGAGTTTTGTTCAGTTTTTGATAATTTCTACGTTTTTGTAATCGTTGCTTCGAGTACTATCTAACCCATGCCTCAATTTCTAATTTTGGTGATGATTTTGAAATGTGCCATTAGTGAAACTATGAGTTTTGTGATGTTAGTAGATGAATTATGGAAGCTTCATGTTGGGTTTAAATGTTTTGTCTTTGAATTTTTGATGAAATTGAGTATTATGGGCTAAATTGTAAAAATGTTATTTTGAGGGACTAAAATATGAAATAAATGGAATGTATGGACTTGTATGAGAGTCATGAAAATTTGGCTAAGCTTGTGTACAAGCAAATTTTGTGTATTTTGTGATTTTGTGAATTAGGGACTAAAGTGTCTATATGTTAAAATATGAGGTCTATTTTGCAAAATACCCTAATTGTGTGTATATGGATTGTTTTGAATGATTTGGTGAATAAAAAGGGTTAATTTTGAATACATATAGATCAAGAAAAGAGGAATTTGAATTTAGATCGAGGGAAGTCGAAGATTATAGAATAAACGTTCAAGTTGACAATTCCGAGTACGAGGTAAGTTCATACATAAGGCATCATGTTTAAGTATATTTGATATTTTGATTATATAAAGATTGTATATATGATTGGTTTAGATGAATACGATGATGAATCAATAGTATTTGGCACTAAGTGTGTGATTTAAACTAGCTTCGACTATATGAGGCACTAAGTGTGCGATACCGATTTAGTTTCGGTTAATTGAGATGGCACTATATGTGCACAACTGTTCTAGCTTCAGCTAACCTTTATAGCACTAAGTGTGCGAATGTTTAAAGTATGAATAATTTACGGAAAGTCTTATAATATTCAACAAGAGGTAAGTATGAAAGTGAATAAGTACCAGAAGATTTAGGTATGTACGATACCTAAGTGGTAGATGATATTATGTATGTGAAGTTCATTGAATTGATATGGTCATATGGTTGAACATGTGTAAATACTCATGTGTTGTCATTTTATGTTTTATATACTGTTGATGATTTTAGTACGAGCTTACTAAGATTTTGAAAGCTTAGATATTGAAGCTACTGCAGGCTCGAGGATCGTCAAGGATCGTAAACACACTATCGAACTACATTTTGGTACTTTTGAAAATTATATTTTGGAAGTATGGCATGTATAGGCTAGAAGTTGTGGAATGGTGTTTTGTGTTGGATATACTTTGCCATGTGATTTGGCTAATTTGCACTTGAACTCGTAGTTGATAATGGTTTATGGTATGTGGTATATTTTTTATGGACAAAAGAAATGATAGGTGTTGGTAAGTTTTGGTAGATTTTAGTATGAGATTGAATGATGCATGGAAAGAAATGCTTTGATATGCTTTAGACATATGTTTTGACATAGATTAGTAAGGCTTACAAGTATGAATTTGGTGACTATTATATAATATGATTAGGTTATGGTTTGGTGTTGAAATTGACTGAAATAGTGGTACAATTATGCTTGTTTTCTTTGCTTGTTGGTTGAACCAATTGGGGTGGCAAATTGGCTATTCAAATGACCTATTTTTGTCCACACGGGTAGAGACACGGGCGTGTGTCTCAGCCGTGTGTGACACATGGCCATGTTGCACGGTCGTGTGTCCCCTAAGGTACCCTACAATTGTTAGTCAGGCTTGCACATTGGCTAGTCACACGGGCGTGTGGTCTGGCCGTGTGACCCTAATTGGTATGCTGATGTCACAAAGAGAATACCCCCTATCTTTGGCAGGGCCTAGCACACGGCCTGGACACGGGCGTGTGCATAGCACACGGGCTGGACACACGGACGTGTAGTCTGGCCGTGTGAGCAAGTCAGTAGGTATGCCCTGTTTTACCACGACTTTGATACACAGGTGTGTCTAGACCGTGTGAGGCACACGGCCTGTTCACACGGACGTGTGACCTTTTATAAGTTGAAAATTTTTATAAGTTCTGAAACTTTTGTATGTTATCAAATTGGTCTTGAATGCATGTTTAAGTATTGTATACTTGATTTTATGTGAATATTGAATGTGAATGAATGATTTTTATTAGTAATGAGATGATATTTGATGTGTGGTGGTTTTAATTTAAGTTATGAGTCCGGTAATGCCTTTTAACCTATTCCGGCGACGGTTATGGGTTTGGGCTGTTACATTTTATTGGTATCAGAGTTATGGTTTAGTCAGCTCTAGGACTACCATAGCATATTTGAGTCTAGTTATAGATGCCATATTTATGAACTACGATAGTGTGATGAATCCTGACGTTGAAATGTGCTTTTATATAGCAATAGATGCTAATAGAGCTATAGTAAATGATGTTGAAAGTAATGCGCCTGCTCCCATGCAAGGGACGGTGCAAGTTGATTTTCAACCGGCTACGAGTAGTCGTGATGGTGAGGCTAAACAAGCCTTCTATCAGATGATGAATGATTGGTTCACCCAATACATTAGAACCAATCCGGCTGTACAACAACCTCCACCCCCGGTTAATTCTCCTCAAACCCCTGTTATGCCACAAGTGAATCCGATACAGTTGAGTAAACCGCCAATTGATATGATTAGAAAATATGGGGTTGAAAAGTTTCGAGCTACAACGAATGATGATGCTGAGAAAGCTGAGTTCTGGTTAGAGAACACAATAAGAGTGTTTGATGAGTTGTCTTTGAGTCCAGAAGAATGTATAATATGTGCTGTTTCACTTTTGAGAGACACGGCGTATCCTTGGTGGAAAACTTTAACATCTGTGGTTCTAAGTGAACAAGTTACTTGGGATTTCTTTCAAGCTAAATTTCGAAAGAAGTATATCAGTCAAAGATTCATGGATCAGAAACGCAAAGAGTTTCTTGAGCTTAAACAAGGCCATATGTCTGTCACAGAATACAAGCGAGAATTTGTAAGGTTGAGTCAGTATGCTCACGAATGTGTATCTTTGGAAGCAATAATGTGTAAGATATTTGAAAACGGTTTGAACAAAGATATTCGTTTGCTTGTTAGAATCCTAGAAATCAAAGAATTTGTGGTGCTTGTTGAACGAGCATGTAAAGCTGAAGATCTTGGAAAAGAGAAAAGAAAGGTTGATTTTGAAGCTAGAGAGGAACAAATGAGATCAATAGGCAAATCATTTCAATCTGGATCCAAGAAGTTTAGAGATGATAGCAATCGTTCAAAGTCTAGTGTGGGACATTTGGATAGAGATCGTGTTAGATCGCAATCGAATTTCAAATCTTCAACTACATCTGTTGCCAGTGTTGATAATGTAAAGAATGAAAAGCCTGAGTGTGATCATTGTGGAAGACGACACTTTGGCGAATGCTGGGGAAAAAGTAATAACCGAGCTTGTTATAGTTGTGGTTCCAGAAATCATTTTATAAAAGATTGCTTGGATTTAGTTGAAAAAGATAATGTTCAGAATCTAAGACAGAGTGGTAATGTTTCTCATGGTAGACCTCCCAGAAATTCGGGAAATGTAAGTGGTAGTCAAAAAGGAACAAAAGACATAGCTATTAGATCTAAGGCTCGTGCACCTGCTAGAGCCTATGCTATCTGAGCTCGTGAGGAAGCTTCATCGCTAGATGTAATTACGGGTACATTTACTCTCTATGATACTTCTGTGATTGCTTTGATAGATCCTGGATCAACACATTCGTATATATGCATGAATTTGGTAAACAGCAAGAATTTTCCTGTAGAGTTTACTAAATTTGTAATTAGAGTTTTGAACCCCCTAAGCAGATGTGTTCTAGTTGATAAAGTCTGCAAGAATTGTCCGTTAATATTTCGAGACAATTGTTTTCCGGCTGATTTGATGTTATTATCTTTTGATGAGTTTGATATAATTCTGGATATGGATTGGTTAACTATGCATGATGCTGTAGTGAATTGGAAATGGAAAACTATTGATTTAAGATGCAAGAATGATGAAATAGTTAGAATTGAATCTAGTGATTTGAATGGAATATTTGCTGTGATATCTTCGATGAAAGCTTTAAGTTTTGTGAGAAAGGGTTGTCAAGCTTATTTTGCATATGTGATTGATTCAAGAGTATCAGAAAAGAAAGTTGAATCTGTGCCTGTTGTTTGTGAATTTCCTGATGTGTTTTCTGAAGAACTTCCGGGATTACCTCTGGTTAGAGAGGTAGATTTTGGCATTGAATTAGTATCTGACACTACTCCGATTTCGATAGCTCCGTACAGAATGGTTCTGACCAAACTAAAAGAATTAAAGTCTCAATTGCAAGAGTTGACCGATAGAGGCTTTGCTAGACCGAGTCTCTCACATTGGGGTGCTCCGGTTCTTTTTGGGAAAAAGAAAGATGGTACAATAAGAATGTGTATAGATTATCGTCAGTTGAACAAGGTGACTGTCAAGAATAAGTATCCCCTACCCTAAATTGATGATTTGTTTGATCAGTTGAAAGGAGCTGCTGTGTTTTTGAAAATAGATTTGAAATCAGGCTATTATCAGCTGAGAGTTAAAGACTCAGATATTCCAAAGACTGCTTTCAGGACGAGGTATGGTCACTATGAATTTTTAGTTATGTCTTTTGGATTGACTAATGCATCTGCTATCTTTATGGATTTGATGAATAGAATTTTCAGACCGTATTTAGATCAATTTGTTGTGGTATTCATTGATGATATATTGATTTATTCACGTGTTGAATCTGAACATGCCGAGCATTTGAGAATAGTATTATAGATTTTGAGAGATAAACAATTGTATGCGAAATTCAGTAAATGTGAGTTTTGGTTGCGAGAAGTTAGTTTCTTGGGTCATATTGTATCATCATCTGGTATCTGAGTTTATCCAAGAAAAATTTTAGCTATTTTAGATTGAAAACCACAGAGGAATATCTCTGAAGTCCGTAGTTTTCTGGGACTTGCTAGTTACTATAGAAGAATTGTGAAAGGTTTTTCGATGATCGTGACTCCGTTGACAAAACTACTACAGAAAGATGTGAAGTTTGAATGGTCTGAAAAATATCTGAACAGTTTTGATCAGTTGAAGGTTTTGCTGACTGAAGCTCTAGTATTAGTACAACCAAAATCGGGCAAAGAATTTGTAATTTACAGCGATGCTTCATTGACTGGTCTAGGATGTATTCTAATGCAAGATGGAAAAGTTAATGCTTATGCTTCGAGACAGTTGAAGCCGCACGAAAAGAACTATCCAACGTACGATCTTGAGTTAGCTGCGATTGTGTTTGCCCTAAAGATTTGGCACCATTACTTGTTCGATGAGAAATGTCATGTGTATTTGAATCATAAGAGTTTGAAGTATTTGATGACTCAGAAAGACTTAAATTTGCGACAAAGAAGATGGCTTGAATTACTAATGGACTACGAACTTGTGTTAGATTATCATCCGGGTAAAGCAAATGTTGTTGCTGATGCCCTGAGTTGAAAATCATTGTTTGCTTTGCATGCGGTGAATGCTCATTTGGTTCTGTCTGATGATGGTTCAGTTTTAGCTGAATTAAAAGCAAGACCTTTGTTTTTACAGCAGATTATCGAAGCTCAGAAGGTTGATAATGAGATTTTAGATAAAAGAGCTCAGTGTGATGTAGAGACTGATTCAGAATTCAAAATTCAGAATTGATAAAGATGATTGTCTGAGGTTTCGAGATCGAATTTGTATTCTGAGAAATCTAGAATTAATTCAAATGATTCTGAGTGTAGCTTATAGTAGTCGTTTATCGGTGCATCCAAGTAGTACAAAAATGTATAACGATCTGAAAAGTATTATTGGTGGTCTGGAATGAAAAGATATATTTCTAATTTTGTTTCTAAATGTTTGATCTGTCAACAAGTTAAAGTTGAACATCAGGTGCCATCTGGTTTGCTACAACCGATTATGGTTCCGGAGTGGAAATGGGATCGAGTGACCATGGACTTTGTTTCGGGTTTGCCCCTGTCTCTGAGTAAGAAAGACACAATTTGGGTTGTAATTGATCGTTTGACAAAATCAGCTCATTTTATTCTGGTTCGATCTGATTACTCACTTGATAAATTAGCTGAGTTATACATTTCTGATATCGTGAGATTGCATGGTGTGCCATTGTCAATAGTGTTAGATAGAGACCCGAGATTTACGTCACAATTTTGGAAGAAGTTGCAAGATGCTCTGGGTACTAAATTGCACTTTAGTACTACTTTTCATCTGCAAATGGACGGCCAATCTGAGCGGATTAGTCAGATACTCGAGGATATGTTGAGATGTTGCATTCTTGAGTTTGAAGGTACGTGGGAACAATATCTACCATTGATTTAATTCGCATATAATAATAGTTTTCAGTCGAGCATCAAAATGGCACCGTACGAAGCTTTATATGGTTGCAAATGCCGTACACCTTTGTATTGGATAGAGCTCAGCAAAAATAAGATTCACGGGGTTGGTTTGATAAAAGAAACGGAACAGAAAGTGAAATGATTTGAGATAGTTTGAAAGTAGCTCCCGATCGTCAGAAATCATATACAGAATTGAAAAGAAAAGACATTGAGTTTGAAATCGATAAAGTATTTTTGAAAGTGTCTCCATTGATGAAAGTGCTTCGATTTGGTAGAAAAAGGGAATTGAGTCTGAGATTCATCGGACCATATGAAATTATCGAGCGTATTGGGTCGGTTGCATATAGATTGTTGTTGCCACCAGAGCTAGAAAAGATTCATAATGTATTCCACATATCGGTGCATCGAAGATACAGATCCAATCCTTCGCATATAATTTCTCCGTCTAAAATTGAAATTCAGTCTAATATGAATTACGAAGAAAAGCCAATCTGTATCTTAACTCGTGAAGTTAAAGAGTTACGAAATAAGAAAATTTCGTTAGTTAAACTAATGTGGCATTGACATAGTATTGAAGAGACCATGTTGGAGCCTGAAGATGCTACAAGAAAACAAAATCTGAATCTATTTAATGGTATGATTTTCGCAGACGAAAATCCCTAAGGGGGGAGAATTGTAACAGTCCGATTTTGACCCTAGTTGGAATAGTGGTTTTGGGACCACAAATTCAAGTAAAAAAAATATTGTAATATTATTTTTTGTGCCTATTATAAGTGAATTAACATGTGTGGAAGTATCGTGTAAAAATTTAACTGTTTGTGTGCTTAATTTGCAAAAAGGACCTAATCGCGTAAAACGTAAAAGCTGTGTGCTAGAAGTTAAAAGTGCTTATTTGACTTGGCTTTATAATTGAGAGGTCCTTATGTGTTCATTATACCATTTACATAGTTAATGGACATATATGACCTTATTTCAAATGATTTTTATATGTTAATATTAAAGGGCAAAATGGGTATTTGTTTAATAATTATAAGTTAAATAAAACAAATGTATGAAATAACCCATTAGTTCATCTTCTTGGCCAAAAATCACAGAGGATATTAGGGTTGGAAGAACTTTTGTATTCGACACTTTAATTTCGTGATTAAGGTATGAGTTTTGTTCGGTTTTGGATAATATCTATGTTTTTGTAATCGTTGCTTCGAGTACTATCTAACCCATGCCTCAATTTTTAATTTTGGTGATGATTTTGAAGTGTGCCATTGATGAAACTATGAGTTTTGTGATGTTAGTAGATGAATTATGGAAGCTTGATGTTGGGTTTAAACGTTTTGTCTTTGAATTTTTGATGAAATTGAGTATTATGGGCTAAATTGTGAAAATGTTATTTTGAGGGACTAAAATGTGAAATAAATGAAATGTATGGACTTGTATGAGAGTCATGAAAATTCGGCTAAGCTTGTGTACAAGCAAATTTTGTGTATTTTGTGATTTTGTGAATTAGGGACTAAAGTGTCGAAATGTGAAAATGTGGGGGCTATTTTGCAAAATACCCTAATTGTGTGTATATGGATTGGTTTGAATGATTTGGTGAATAAAAAGGGTTAATTTTGGATACATATAGATCAAGAAAAGAGGAATTCAGATTTAGGATGAGGGAAGTCGAAGATTGTAGAATAAACGTTCAAGTCGACAATTCCGAGTACGAGGTAAGTTCGTATATAAGGCATGATATTTAAGTATATTTGATATTTGGATTATATAAAGATTGTATATATGATTGGTTCCGATGAATACGATGATGAATCAATAGTATTTGGCACTATGTGTGTGATTTAAACTAGCTTCGGCTATATGAGGCACTAAGTGTGCGATACCGACTTAGTTTCAGTTAATTGAGATGGCACTATGTGTGCAGAATTGTTCTAGCTTCGGCTAACCTTTATAGCACTAAGTGTGCAGATGTTTAAAGTACGAATAATTTACGGAAAGTCCTATAATATTCAACGAGAGGTAAGTATGAAAGTGAATAAGTACCGGAAGATTTAGGTATGTACGATACCTAAGTGGTAGATGATATTATGTATGTGAGGTTCATTGAATTGATATGGTCATATGGATTGAAAATGTGTAAATACTCATGTGTTGTCATTTTATGTTTTATATACTGTTGATGATTTTAGTCCAAGCTTACTAAGCTTTTGAAATCTTACTTTGTGTGTGTTTATATTGTTTTATAGATATTGAAGCTACTGCAAGCTCGGGGATCGTCAAGGATCGTCACCACACTATCGAACTTCATTTTGGTACTTTTGAAAATTATATTTTGGAAGTATGGCATGTATAGGCTAGTAGTTGTGGAATGATGTTTTGTGTTGGATATGCTTAGCCATGTGATTTGGCTAATTTGCACTTGAACTCGTAGTTGATAATGGTTTATGGTATGTGGTATATTTTAGATGGACAAAAGAAATGGTAGGTGTTGGTAAGTTTTGGTAGATTTTAGTATGAGATTGAATGATGTATGGAAGGAAATGCTTTGATATGCTTTGGACATATGTTTTGACATAGATTATTAAGGCTTACAAGTATGAATTTGGTGACTATTATATAATATGGTTAGGTTATGCTTTGGGGTTGCAATTGGCTGAAATGGTGGTACAATTATGCTTGTTTTCTTTGCTTGTAGGTTGAACCAATTAGGGTGGCAAATTGGCTATACAAATTGCCTATTTTTGTCCACACGGCTATGTTGCACGGTCATGTGTCCCCTAGGGTACCCTACAATTGTAAGTTAGGCTCACACAAGGGCTAGTCACACGAGCGTGTGGTCTGGCCGTGTGACCCTAATTGGTATGCTGACGTCACAAACAAAATACCCCCTATTTTTGGCACGGTCTAGCACACGGCCGGACACGGGCGTGTGCATAGCATACGGGCTGGACACACGGGCATGTAGTCTGGCCGTGTGAGCAAGTTTGTAGCTATGCCCTGTTTTACCACGACTTTGACACACGTGTATGACTAGACCGTATGAGGCACACGGCCTGTTCACATGGGCGTGTGACCTTTTATAAGTTGAAAATTTTTATAAGTTCTGAAAGTTTGGTATGTTATCAAATTGGTCTTGAATGCATGTTTAAGTATTGCATTCTTGATTTTATGTGAATATTGAATGTGAATGAATGACTTTTATTAGTAATGAGATGATATTTGATGTGTGGTGATTTTGATTTAAGATATGAGTCCGGTAATGCCTCTTAACCTATTCTGGCGATGATTATGGGTTAGGGGTGTTACATTTTGCAAGTATGATACATGTACATTTGGTTAAGATTTGTTTAGTTTGATCTAATTAAATTGAATTATGGATGTGATTAAAATTAATTATTTGCTTATGACTTACTAAGATATTTAAGCTTATTGTGTGAGTATTTGTTTTTTGTTTTATAGATTCCTGAAAGTTGGTTACGAGCTCAGGGATAGTCAAGGAAATTCGACACACTATCGATCGCTTTTCGGTATTCTATAAGTTTGAACATTGAACTTATGGCATGTATAGACTAGATAGTATGTTTGAACTTGAAGTATGTATATATATTTAGCCATGCGAAAATGGCTTGAGCATAATGCCAATGTTTGTGTTTAGTTGGTTGTGTTTTAAACTCATTTTGAAGGTATGTTTTACGGTGAATATGTTTGTGATACTTGGTTTTGTGATTTGGTAATGAGAAATGCTAGGTATAATATACTATCGGCATTATGGTTAGTCCATTTAAAAAAAAAGGATAGCGGTATAAATTAAGTGGGGATAATGAATGAGTGGTTCACTGAGTTTTTCCGAACTAATCCAGCTGCTCAGCAACCTCCACCCCCACCTATTCCTCAACTGGTCCCCGTAGCTCCTCAAGGTTTGGAACCTTTATGGTTGAGTAAGCTGCCTATGGATAAAATTTAAAAGTATGGAGCTGAAGAGTTTAGAGCTACCGTTGATGACGATCTTGAGAGAGCTGAGTTTTGGCTTGAGAATACAATTCGAGTATTTGATGAACTATCTTGCACGTCAACTGAATGTGTAAAATGCACCGTATCACTTCTGAGAGACACTGCATATTAGTGGTGGAATACTTTGATATCCGTGGTACTGAGAGAAAAAGTCACGTGGGAATTCTTTCAAACCGAGTTTAGAAAGAGATACATCAGTCAGCAGTTTATCGATAAAAAATGTAAAGACTTTCTGGAATTAAAACAAGGTTGAATATCTATGACCGAATACGAGAGAGAATTTTTGAGACTTAGTAAATATGCTCGAGAATGTGTATCCACTTAGGCAATTATGTGTATGCGATTCGAAGATGGGTTGAACGAAGACATTAGACTTCTCCTCGGGATTCTGGAGTTGAAAGAATTTGTGGTGTTAGTCGATAGAGCTTACAAAGCCGAGGAACTTGGCAAAGAAAAGATAAAAGCTAATTCTGAGGTTAGGGATTCGAGAAAGAGGTCGATGAGTATACCATATCACTTTTTGTCAAAGAAATCGAGAGATTTTTATAACTGTTCGACTACTTCAGTGTGGTATTCTAATAGAGATTGTGGAAAGCAATTTATGAGTCCTAAAGCTCAAGCCACTTCAATATCGAGTGTTAGTAGTGTTAAAACCAACAAACTCGACTGTCAATAGTGTGGAAGATGACATTTTAGAGACTGCTGGATGAATAATAAAGGTTGTTTCAGATGTGGTTCTCAAGATCATTTTATTCGGGATTATCTTGAGTTACTCGAGAAAGACAAATATTAGAATGCAAGACCGAGTAATACAGCTGCTAGAGGGAGACCACCTAGAAATACCAAAAATGCGACTAGTAGTAAAGGAGCAACAATGGATTCTGTTGTGAGATCCGAGGCTAGAGCACCAGCTAGAGCTTACGCTATTCGTGCTCGCGAAGATGCATCGTCACTAGATGTTATCACCGGTACATTTTCTCTTTATTACACTAATGTAATTTCCTTGATTGATCCTGGATTGACTCATTCATATGTATGTATGAATTTAGTGTCTAGTAAGAGTTTGCATGTTGAGTCTACCGAATTTGTGATTAAAGTATCGAACCCCTTAGATAAGTATGTCCTAGTTGATAAAGTTTGCAAGAATTGTCCTTTGATAACTCGAGGTTACTATTTTCTGGAAAAATTTGATGCTTGTACCGTTTGATGAATTCAATGTGATTTTGGGAATGGATTGGTTAACTCTGCATGATGCTATTGTGAATTGTAGATGAAAGACTATTGAATTGAAATGTCAGAACAATGAAATTCTTCGTATTGAATCTAATGAGTCGAGTGAGTTACTAGTTGTGATATCGTTGATGTTAGCTCAAAAATATTTGAGAAAAGGTTGTGATGGTTACCTTGCGTATGTACTGGATACAAAAGTGTTTGAATCAAAGATTGAATCAGTACCTGTGGTTTATGAGTATTTGGATGTATTTTCAGAAGAGTTGCCTGGGTTGCCATAAATCAAAGAATTCGATTTTGCTATAGAATTAGTACCGAGAACATCATCGATATGGATTGCTCCGTACAGAATGGCTTCGATAGAATTGAAAGAATTGAAAGCTCAGTTGCAAGAGTGAACAGATAGAGGTTTTGCACGACCAAGTTTTTCGCCCTCGGGTGCACTAGTGCTGTTCATAAAGAAGAAAGATGGATCGATGAGACTATGTATTAAGTATCGTTAGCTCAACAAGGTTACAATTAAGAATCAATATCCTTTGTCAAGAATTGATGATTTGTTTGATCAGTTGAAAGGAGCAACAGTATTTTCAAAGATTTATCTGAGATCTGGCTATTATCAGTTGCGAATTAAAGATTCAGATGTGCCAAAAATTGCATTCAGAACAAGGTACAAACATTATGAATTTCTTGTTATACTATTTGGATTAACAAATGCTCCTGCAGTTTTTATGGATTTGATGAATCGAATCTTTACACTATATTTAGACAGATTTGTTATTGTATTTATTGATGACATTCTGATCTATTCCCAAGATGAGTCTGAGCATGCTCAACATTTGAGAATTGTATTACAAATATTGAGAGATAAGCAATTGTTTGCTAAATTCAACAAACGCGAGTTTTGGCTGTGAGAGGTTGGATTTTTGGGACATTTTGTTTCAATGGAAGGTATACGAATTGATCCAAGTAAGATTTCAGCAGTTGTTGACTGGAAACCACCAAGAAATGTGTCTGAAGTTAGAAGTTTTCTGGGATTAGCTAGCTACTATCAGCGTTTTGTAAAAGGATTCTTGATGATTGCTACACCGATGACTTGATTCCTACAAAAAGATGTGAAGTTCGTATGGTCTGAGAAAGGCCAAAAGAGTTTTGAAAAGTTGAAAGCACTGTTAACTGAAGCACCAGTTTTAGTTCAACCTGAGTTGGGTAAAGAGTTTGCGATTTTCAATGGCGCGTCATTGTAACAACCCATTTTTTCAGTGAAATCAGAATAGTGGTTTGGGGACCACAAATCCGATTTGAAAATAAATTTTTTTATTTTATTACATGGTCTGTATTATGTTAGAAATGTCATGTGAAAATTCTAATAAGAAAATTTTATTGATTATGTTCTTAATTACGAGAATGACTAAATCGCATAAAATTCAAAAGTTGAATTCTAGTAGCTATAAGGATTAAATAGCTATGGAATTCAAACCAGAGGTCCTTATATGCAAAAATTTCCTGAGTGTGGAAAAAAACTTCCTAAGTTATCGGTTTAGTCCTAAACCACCCTGAATGCATATTTAGGGCCTCGTAGGCTCGTATTAGGGACAATATAAGTTCGATAATGCTCTGTAACCCTATTCCGACGTTGAATATGGGTAAGGGGTGTTACAAGATAATTTTAAAGCAGCCTCTGATTGTTAAAAGTCCTATGCTGATCTTAAATGAAAAGAGATAGAATTTAAAGTCGATGACAAAGTATTCTTGAAAGTATTGCCTTGGAAGAAAGTTCTCTGATTTCTTTGTAAAGCAAAACTAAGTCCACGGTTTATTAGGCCATATGAAATTATAGAAAGAATTGGACATGTTGCATACCGGTTAGCCTTACCATTAGAACTTGATCGGATTCATAACGTTTTTCATGTTATCTCTTCGACAGAGGTAGAGATTTAGTCTGATATGACATATAGTGAAGAACCGACCAAAATCTTGGCCCGAGAAACAAAAGAGTTAAGAAATATAAAGGTAGCATTAGTTAAAGTTCTTTGGAAATGACACGATATAGAAGAGGCTACCTAGGAACCGGAGGATACTATGGGGAAGCAATACCCGAATCTTTTTACTGGTAAGATTTTCGAGGACGAAAATCCTTAAGAGAGAGAGTTGTAACAGCCCATTTTTCCAGTGAAATCGGAACAAGGGTTTCGGCACCACAAATTCGATCCAAAAATAAAATTTATTTTTATTTTATTACATGCTCTGTAATATGTTAGAAATGTCATGTGAAAATTCTAGTAAGAAAATTTTATTGATTATGTGCTTAATTACGAGAAGGACTAAATCACATAAAATGCAAAAGTTGAATTCTAGTAGCTACAAGGATTAAATAGCAATGGAATTCAAACTAGAGGTCATTATATAGTAATTAGACCATTAAAGAAAAGCATGTAGATATTTTGATGACTAATCCACGAAAATTTAGAAAAAAGATAAGGACTAAATTGGAATTTGAAGTAATTTAATTAATTAAAAGATGAAAAAAGAAAATATCATCTTATTTACTCATCTTGTTCCCCAAAAATACATAGAAACCGTCACCGCAACAACACACTACCTTCTTGATAGAATTTGATGTTCTGGTGATGGATACGGGTTAGGGGTGTTACACCTATTCGATAGAATGTTGCAGTGCACCACCTGGATACAATCATCCCATGCGACAAAAAAATTCTCAGCAAAATTCAGCTTCGAGTTCTTCATCTATGGAAGCTCTATTGAAGGAATACATGGCCAAGAAAGATGCTACCATTCAAAGTCAAGCTACATCGTTAAGAGCTTTAGAAAATCAAGTGGGGCAAATTGTCAAATTATTAAGCTCAAGACTGCAAGGAGCACTGCCGAGTGATACCGAACATTCACAATCTCAAGGGAAGGAACAGTATAAATCCATTACACTCAAAAGTGGTACGCAGCTACTATGAGTTGTTAATGACGCAACTATTAAAGAGGATAGTTCAGATTTCACAAATAAGAAGAATTCAGAACCAGTAGTGAAGCAAGATACGAAAGAAAATAGCAACCAGAAAATGTTGAAGCAAATTCATCTTGTATTACCAATAAAAATGCCATGGCAAAACAACCTCAACAAATGGAAGGAAGGTCACCGCCACCTTTTCCTCAGCGTTTCCAAATTTCAAAGCAATATTTTCAATTCAAGAAATTCTTAGATGTCTTGAACTAATTACATATCAACATACCGTTGGTGGAAGAATTGGAGCAAATGCCCAACTATGTGAAATTCATGGAAGATATCTTATCAAAGAAGAGAAGGTTAGGGGAGTTCGAAACTGTCGCTCTTACTAAAGGGTGCAGAGCAATGTTGAGAAACAAATTACCACCAAAACTAAAGGATCCAGGGAGTTTTAATATACATTGCTCTATTGAAAATCACTATGTAGGGAAAGCATTATACAACTTAGGTGTAAGTATAAATCTAAAGCCTATGTCTGTTTGCAGGAAGTTAGGAATAGGGAAGGCGAGACCTACTGGAATGATGGAAATGTTCAAGTGTACACAATCGCAACAAGTAATGAAGTGACAAGTAATGTTGAGCTATCGTACCCACAAGGACTGTAAAAAGAGTTATTTATGAAATTAATTGTAAAACACTTTGGTAAGGTAAAACTAATTTGGGTTTAAAAGATGGTTAAAAACTTATTTAAAAACTAAGTAAATAATTAAAATAAAACCAAGGAGTTCTAATGCATGATTTCAATAAGATTTAATCAAGGTAACATACTTGTGTTGGATTAATTATATTCTTTTAACTTAGAATTTTTAAACTCATGTTTGCACTGCTACGAACAAATTCATGGAAACTCGGTAATTGGCTAACTTCTGAACATACTCCCATACAAAAATCCATTCATCTATTGACATATCCCTACGTCAATTCAAACGATTAAACAGATTCTAGCAAGCAAACATGTTTTTGCACATACATAATCATTAAATTGAACTAATCTCTTGCATATCCCTATGTCAATTAAAACGATTAATTAAATCTAACAAGCATATAAAAGACTATGTGAGGTAACAATGCATCCCTACCTTGAAACAGTTTAATCACAATAATCTTGCAAGTTATGCAAGGCAATAATATCGCCAGATACATTGCTAATTTAACCTTCAGCTACCTTAGAAGAATAAACATGCACTGATTAAGTACTGTGTTAATTAATTATAATTTCAGTCCGTTTAAATAATTAACTCATTAGTTACTTAACAATTATATTGCAAAAATAACTTAAGCATGAATTTACTTAACCAAGCAATTTATCGAGGCCTATAACAACATAAACATCATTTTAAAAATTCAAGTAGGACGAATATAATCAACCCAACACAACTAAATTTTATGTTAAATTGATTAAAATAACCATTTCAATAGCATAAATATTCATAAACATGTTCGTCAAAACAACAACAAAAATTGAAGAGTTAGGGAACAAGAGGCAAATCCGGTGTTTCTCTGTGGCTTGACTAGTTACTCCGTTCTTCGTTCTTTGTTACCCTCGGCTATCAAGGTGGCTTATGAACACCTAATTTTTGTTCCAAAATGGCTGATGAAAGCCTCTTTTGTAACATCCCGAAATAGGGCATAGTCAGAACAGTAGTTTCGGGACCACAAATTTGACGTTGAAATATTTATTTTATGATTATTATAAGGTCTAGAATTTGAGAATATGCATGTGTTAAAGTTTCATAAAGAAATTCTTTGAGTAACGTGTCCAATTAGAAAATAGGGACCAAATTGAATAAATTGTAAAACTTGGATTTTAGAAGCAATTTGTGTGAAATTGCTTTAGATTATTAATTAGAAGGTCTTAAAGAGAAATTTTCCCAATTTCTAAGTTTTTGGACAAAAATGGGCTTGTATGGATGAAATTTCAAAGAAAGGGCTTAATGGCATTTTGGTCATTTGGCATTTTAATAAAATAAAAAAGGAAAACAAGCCACAAAAAAATCAGCTCATATTCTTCATGTTGCTGCCGAAAATTTGGGGTTCTCCATAGCTAGGGTTTTCAACATTTTCAAGCTAATAGTAAGTGCTCCCAAGCCCCTTTTTAATGTTCTTCGTATTTTTGAAATCCTGGTAGCTTACTCTCTCTATTTCTACCCGTATTTCATGCTAGGGTTCATGTTTAGAAATTTACCCATGCATGAGTTAATTGTATTTTGATGGTTTATGGAGGAATATGAAAGTTGGATGTGTGTTAAACATCTTTTCCTAGGTGATTTTCATGAAAAACCCCTAAAAGGACCTTTTTGCAAAAGGTGTAAAATGTGTGATGGAAATGAGAAATAATGGAAAAATGTGGGCTGCCATAAGAGGGAAAAGCATTCAGCTAGGCTTGGGTAAGTTAGAAATTGCATGCATTTCATTATACGAGTCTAGGGACTAAATTGTAAAAATGTGAAAGGTTAGGGGCAAAACGGTCATTGGACTGGGGGTGAAATTTAGACTCAAAAAGTACAATGTGAGGTGTTAATGATTTATTTTTATTGTTATAGACCCTGAGAAACAAATTTCGGAGGTTGATCGAGGAAAACGAAAGGTTTTCGAATAACCGAAATAGGATACCGAGACGATTACCATGTAAGTTCGAATTACTTAAAGTAAACTCATAATATGCCTAATTGCATGATTTATGAAGGTATGTTTAATTTCATTTGACGATGGCATGAAAATACATAAAATGTATCTTTAATAATGACATGTTAATAAATGTCTCGATTGAGGTTAAAAAAAATAGGGAAGTTCAGTGGATAAACCATGATTTACATGACTTGAGATCTTGCATGTGTTGCAAAAAGGATTTAGCCCGGATGGGTAATCCCTTGATCTCAAATATAAAAAGGATTAGCCCGGATGGGTGTTCCTTAAGTGATCGAGCCTCCCGAAGAATATGTGTGCATTGTGGATTTAGCCCGGACAGGTAATCTAATTAGGGTCTGAATTTAGCCTAGACTGGTAATTCAGATCCGAGCTCATTAAAGGTGTTTTTCACTATAAGGGATTTAGCCTGGACTGGTAATCCCAACATCACCTTATGAGTTTACGATACAGGGGATTTAGCCTGGACTGGTAATCCTACCGTAAGATGTGAGGTTCGCGGGAGTGCATACATGAGAGTATCGCTCTTATGACTGGACGGTAAATGGATAATCTATCGAGATTTCTTAGAGACTCAACGGGATTAATATGATGTATATCAATTGAAATGATGAATGATGAGCTCATCTAAGACAAATTATATGGTGCATTATTATTGTGGCTAACTTGTTGATTGAGTGCATGTGATACGGTAACCATTCCATGCTTGTTGGTTTTATTGCCTAATATGGTTGTATGCTAATTACTCGGTAAGTTTACTTTCCAGTTATTCGGGCTTACTAAGCATGTAAATACTTTCCCCTCTCTTTTCCCTATTTTTTAGAGATCGAGGACTCATAAAGATTGGAAGACGGTTGGAGAATCAACACACTATCAACTAGTCCAGCTTTGGTATATGGACACTTTTATTTTATTCAATGGCATGTATAGGGCTTGTGGTGTATTTTTTTTATATGTGTCATTTGATTTGCCAAAATGAAGGCGTGTAAGGATATATCTATCTTTTTGTATATGGCCATGAGAATTGGCTCATTTTGAAGTGGGTTGTAACCTACAAATTTACACATGCTTTTGTTTACATGGGATGGCTTGACCGTAATTGGAAATGAGTTTCAATAATTAGCCAATCTTAAATGTGTCAATGAGACATGGAAACCCTTAATGCAAAAAGGGAATTAACCTAGCATGTATAAAATCGATGATAAAAGGTTTACATGCAATGAGGTTTATTAAGGTTATATGCAAGGGTATAATCTGGCCTTATCATGTATTAAAGTAACCTATAAGTGTGATTGGTTGATAGAGGGTGACCAGAGGCTTGGAAAATAGCCTTACAAGGTCCACATGGGAAGACACACGGGCTTGTGCCTAGGCTGTGTGTGACACACGGATCGGCCCTATAGGCGTTTGGTATGGCCGTGCGTCCCCTACACCTAGAATTTTAAGTCAATTTCGAGCATGGGCTAGGCATACGGGCGTGTGCCTTGGCCATGTGCCCCTAAAGGCATGCTGATGTCATAAACAAAATGCTCGATTTTTTGGACATGGGCGGCCACACAGGCGTGTCTAGGCTGCGTGAAGGACACGGGCCAGGGACACGGGCGTGTGCTCGGCCGTGTGAAAACCCCTGTAGGTTCGAAATGAAAAATAATTTTCATAAATTCAACACGGGTAGGAGACACGGGCGTGTGCATTGCCTCCACACAGACATGTGAGGATTTACCTAGAAAATTTCAATGAACTTTCGTAAGTTCTTGGTTTAGTCTCGGATCATTCTCAATGTATGTTTCAGGCCTCGTAGGCCCATAATAGGGACACTATGATGCAATTTGATCTATTTTATATTGGATTGAAATTTTGTAATCCGTATTTTCTGAAAATGTTCGTGTACATTCTGGTAACGCCTTGTATCCAGTCCCAGCCTAGGGTAGGGGTAAGGGGTGTTACATCTTTCACAAGAGAATAAATGGGCACTTGAACAATAAGGGAAATGGGATGAAAAAAAATGAGAGAAAAGTGAGAGAGGGAATGAGAGAATATTATGGAATGAGGGTTGGTTTGAATGATCAGCAAGGGGTGGCTTTTATAGTTGATTGTGGCTGCTAAAAATAGAAAATTCCAGTAGCCAAAGAGCCTCCCTATGGTCAGCCATCTACATGGCAAGAGTTGAGACTTTCAACTTTGCTAAAAATGGTCTGGGACAAATCTACAAAGCCACAATTAAAGGTGGGGTTTGAATGCAATTTTGAAGTCTTTCAAAGGCCTTTTTGCAAGAATATTTAATCAGCTAAAATGCTAATTTGGGTCAGCATATGGACGGTTCTAGGCTGACCAAATAGTGGCTGGTTCGGTTCACTCAATATGGTTCGACCAGTGCGGTTCAACTAGACCCTTTCTCCATAATTAATTAAAAATAATTTATTTAACCCAAATTAAATAGGGAATAAATTAAAATTAATTAAATTATGAATTAATACACATTTCTAGACCGTCTTAGGCTAGAAATTCATGTGCCTCATGATCGTGATGGTTCGTGATAAGTTTTAATAAATTTATATTTGACCGTTCTTGAAGACTAACTATTATCACGACGAAGGCAAGTGTACCTATCGATCAGTAGTATAGTTTTAGCAAGACTGGGATGTCGAACCCAAATGAACTAAAAGTACTAGTATTAACTCTTTTCTTATTACCTAGCCTAAAAATAAAGGGGTTTGTTTTATCTAAACTAATTAACTAAGAATTCACAGAAAGAAAATTGGGGAAAATACTTTTGGGAAATTCGATTGATTAAGACAAATCCCAAGAGAAAATCCACCTAGACTTCACTTCTTATTTGACTCTAAATTAGACGATTTATTCATTCAACTTGTTCCGTAGAAATCCCTAAGTTATATTATTATCTCTATCGAGACTAACTAACGTAGGTTGATTAATTGAAATCTCTTTCTAATTAACACCCCTAGTGTTGCATTAACTCGATCTATGGATTCCCTTATTAGGTTTCACCCTAATCCAGAAAAATTTTGTCACCCTATCTCTAGGCGTGCAATCAACTATGCTTAATTATGACAAATTTACTCTCAGACAGGGACTTTTTCTCCTCTGAATAAACGCATCAACTTGAATCAATATCCTGAAATATTGAAGCAAGAATTAAGAACACATAATTAAGAACAAGTCAAATATTTATCATACAATTCAGAAAATAATAATAAGATTCGTCTTATGTTTCATTCCCCTTAGGTATTTAGGGGGTTTAGTTCATAATTATAAAAGAAAACATCTCAGAAGAAAATTGAATACAAAACATAAAGAAAACCCAAAACTCCTGAAGGGAAATTGAAGGGAGATCTTTAGTCTTGAAGGAGAATTCAGCTTTTGAGATGGATCGATCAGCTTTCTTCGAGTAAATTCTTGCTTCCCACTCTCTGTGTCCTCTCAGTGCCTCCTCTGGTGTTTAAATAGACTTTTTAATGCCTCAAAGCCCTCAAGAGTGGCCTTTTTCGAATAGAACTCAACTTGGGCTCGACAGGGACACGCCCGTGTGACATGCCCGTGTTTGATTGCTCCGAATCGTGTTAGAATATGTTGAATAGACACGGCCGTGTGGTCTACCCATGTAAGTCATGCTCAATTCTACTAAAAGGGCATGGGCATGTGGTCTACCCGTGTGAGGAAGTCCAGGCTGTGTTGATTTCCCACGTTGCCCCATTTTCTTCGTTTTCGGACCATTTTTCGCTTTTTTTACTCTCCTATGCTCACCTAAGTATAAAACATGAAATTAAAGGATTAGGAGCATCAAATTCACCAATTTTAAGGATAATTCATCCATAAATATACTAAACATGGGATAAAAATATGTATAAATTACGGTTTACCAAATACTTCCACACTTAAGAATTTGCTTGTCCTCAAGCAAAATCCTCAACTCACAATAAAATCAATTCTTCTCAACTTATAATTCTTATTAATGATATCTCAAAATAATCCATAAGTAATCATACACTGAGAATTCAACTAAAAGAACATCAAAGTTTCAAACATTCCAAGTTGCATATTTTATCATGAAAACATAGGTGTCTCCCATCATCTAGGTAATTACCATTGATGCAAAATATCATAGTGTCTCATCCTCACTAGAGATTCACTCAAATCAGTCGAGGTGTTTTAAGGACAACAAGTTAAAGCACTCAGTAGTCAATATGAAAATTGATGCAAAATATCACAGAGTTTCTCATCCTCACTAGAGATTCACTCAAATCACTCGAGGTGTTTTAAGGACAACAAGTTAAAGCACTCAGTAGTCAATATGAAAATTGATACAAAATATCACAGAGTTTCTCATCCTCACTAGAGATTCACTCAAATCACTCGAGGTGTTTTAAGGACAACAAGTTAAAGCACTCAGTAGTCAATATGAAAATTGATGTAAAATATCACAGAGTTTCTCATCCTCACTAGAGATTCACTCAAATCACTCGAGGTGTTTTAAGGACAACAAGTTAAAGCACTCAATAGTCAATATGAAAATTTATTGCCATAGACTTGCATGAAAATCAAATCTCCACCACTATCTATTAAGATGATACATTAATCAAAAGGTCTTTAAAGGGTTGTAACGTGGCTTTGGTTAGGGGGTGTGGTCACAAGCTGAAACAAAAGGTTAGAATCAAGATTGAATTGAAAAATTACCTAACTAGAAAAACTAATAATCATCAATTGAATACATGTGAGCTTCTTCTCAAAATATGGACTTAAACACTTAAGCTCAAAAACAAAGAATTACTACTAATATAAATATGTGTATTGTAATTTTTTTTAAGAACAAATCAAGTAACATAGACTAACTATCAAAGATAAAATTAGCTAAGCAATTTATTAAAATAAAATCTCGACAAAAATAGGGATCAAAATAATTTAGGGGATTTCAACAATAATGGGCATTGGATTAATATGGAGGGTAAATCAATGAATGGGTTATTAGTCTCAAGAGGGTTTACTAAGGGTTAATTATGAAGGTAGGCTTTTATGGAGTGAGTGGGTTAAACCTAAGTGTCTTTATCATATTGACATATCAAATCAAATGGTGTGGTCTTGACATGCATAATCAAGCAAGTTCTAGAATAAGAAATCCAGATTGACGCACTCAAAGCAACAATAAAAGTGAGCATGAAAGAAATAATAGATGCTCTTAAAGGCTCAAGATCTCACAAAAATTATGGCTTTTTGATGTTTAAACCTTGTGAATTTTAACTCGAGATAATACCTAAACTTGGGGAAACAACCCTAAAAAATTGATAATTCTCAAAAGTCAACTTATCATGCTTGATTCTCTAATTCCTTAAAGTTTAAACAATCAATGCATAATGCCTATGTCTTAATTCAAGACATATCAATAAAAATCATAAATTAATCAAAATTCATTCTAATAATGATATGAGAAGATCACATGAGAATAAGACAAAATTCAGAGATTTTTCTAATAATGATATAGATAATCCCCCCACACTCAACATGTACATTGTCCTCAATGTACAAAGATGGATGTCCTACAAAATACAGATATAAGATCATAAGATAGGGAGAGAAGTGAAACTTTCTGTATGTTAAATGGATCCTTGAATTGGATTTATGGAAAGTAATCGGTTAAGGAAAGGGTGAGATTGGAGGAGGATACTTCGATGGTGGTAGAGGTTGGGTTTCGCAGTGTCCAGTGAAGAGGTTATCATGGTGGTCGGGTAAGACATGGTAGTCATGGAGAACCTTTTCCAATGGAGTTGCAAGTTCCTAAGTGAAGGTGAGCTTTAGAGCTCTTTCTAACTGTGATAAAATCAAGAACTCTTTTAGGAAATATAAAGAAGCATAATTACTCGTAATGAAATAGCCGAAATTATAAATTGTTCAATAAAAATTATAAAACCTAAGACTGAGATAGTATTAAAGAAAATAAAATAAAAAGTACTTTAAGAATATAAATAAAGATAAAAGTGAAAATAATAATAATAATAAATAAAAATTCTTTAAACATAGTCATTGCCGGTTGGTTCGCGAGATGGAGATGGCAATGTGGATGAGGAGGTGGCCAGTGGCGTGTGATGGTTGGGATTTCAATAGTAAGAAAGAAAAGAGGACGAAGAGTGGATGGAGGAAGAAGAAGATGTAGAGAAAAGGGAATAGAGAGGGGATTAGGGTTAGGGGTTATTTAATAATGGGGCCAGAGTTGTGAAAGCCCTATTTTTGGCCACACAGCCATGGCCCACGCCTATGTTGTAGTCTCCCCAGCTCATGTTTTTTGTGTTTTCGTAGTCCAGTTTGCACATGGGTCATCGGACACACACGTGTTTCGGGTTTAAGCTCATGGGCTGATGTTCAAGTCAATGTAGCACATGGCCTGAGGAAATGCCCATGTCTCTGGTCACACGGCCACATCGCATGGTTGTGTTCTACTTCGTTCACTTCTTCCACACTCGTGTTAGTATGATTGTGTCGACTACGGGTGAATGGCACGGGCGTGTCACACGTCCGTGTTCATTTCTCAGTTTCAACCACGGCCTCTAGACACGGGCATGTCGCATGCCCATGTTGTTTTGGCAGATTCTCCCATGGCCATGTCGCACGGTCGTGGCAATTTATCGACTCCCGTGTTGGGGAAAAATTTTGCCCTATTTTTACACGGCCGTGTTGCCTTCCATGGTATGGGCACACCTAAGGCACGCCCATGTGCCTGGCGGTGTGGTTCTGGAAAACTAGTGTTCAGTGACTCAGTTAGTGAATTAAATGTTAAAAACTAAAATTTAAAGAAGTTAACACTTGTTAGTACTCGAATTGCCTCCCGAGAAGCGCTTATTTATAGTCTAAGCTCGACTTACCTCTCTGTTGCATGGTCATAGTGGTTCGAGGATTTTACACTCCTCATTCCTGCTATCAATTTTATCAAAATAAGGTTTGAGATGAGTACTATTTACCTTGAACGTACCGAATTTGGGATGAATTACCTCAACTGTGCCGATTACCGTAAGAAGGGTTTCTCCATTAGGTCCAGAGGTGGTAATGCGAGGGTCTGCGACGTCTAGTAGTACCTTGTCTCCAACCTTCAGTTGATTCGGTGAAACATTGGGTTCGTCATGGCGTAGTTTCTGTTTATTGTGTGTTCTCGGTTTCTGTGTCTACCATTCATCTAGTTCCTCGACTCGTAGCCTTTGTTCTTCATAGATGAGTCCTTTGTTGTCACTTGAACATGGCTCATGTATGCTTTTCGGATGTGTTGCCTGCAAAGAAGGTTGCACCACATGGTCAGTTTTAGTGGTATGATTTATACAATCATCCTCGATATTTGATGTGTTACTTGAATTGCGAGCTTGAAGGGTGATTGTCTCATCACCCACACGAAGTGTGAGTTCACTTTTACCAACATCGATAATGGTTCTAGTAGTTGCTAAAAAGGGCCTCCTAAAATTAGAGGCACGTCACTACCCTCTTCTATGTCTATAACAACAAAATCAACTAGGAATATAAATTTGTCAACTTTAACAAGTACATCTGCAATGATACCCCTAGGAAATCTAATCGTTTTATCTGCTAACTGAATGCTCATCCTAGCTTGTTTGGGTTTCCCAAGACCTAGTTGTTTAAACATTTTATAGGGCATGACATTAATGCTAGCCCCCAAATCAGCCAAAGCATTACTAACATCTAAGCTACCAATTAAACAAGGAATTGTAAAACTCCCTGGATCTTTCAATTTGTTGGCCAGCTTATTTTGTAGTATAGCTGAGCATACTACGTTCAACTCCACATGCGACGCTTTATCCAATTTTCATTTATTTGTTAGAAGCTCCTTTAGAAATTTAACTGCGTTTGGCATCTGCGAAAGAGCTTCAATAAACAATAAGTTAATATGTAGTTTCTTTAATAATTTAAGGAATTTACTGAATTGTTTGTCTGTGCGGTCTTTCCTTGTCGCATTGGGGTATGGCACTTGAGGTTTGTACTCTGTACTTACCAGTTTCTGCTCATTATGGTCTACCTCATCCTTACCTTTGGTTACCATAATTTCTTGCCTTGGTTCTGGTTCAGGTTCCATTAACCCTTCCTCATCTTGGACAGTAATTGTGTTAAGCTGCTCCTTTGGGTTAGTTTCTGTATTACTCAGCAAGCTACCTTGTGGTCGTTCGAAAATCATCTTTGCCAACTCGCTTATTTGGTTCTCGAGCCCCTGAATAGATGCTTGCTAATTTTTAAGAGCTGTCCCGGTATTCTAGAAATGAGTTTCTGACACCGAGATAAATTTTGTTAGCATCTCCTCAAGGTTCGGCTTCTTTTCTTACTGGTAAGGTGGTTGTTCAAAACCTAGGGGATGTTGTGGCCTTTGATTTCCTAGACCACCCCATGAGAAGTTAGGATGGTTCCTCCAACCTACATTATAAGTGTTATTGTATAAGTTATTTTGAGATCTAGAATTGTTATTACCCATATATTGAACTTGTTCCTCCTCGGTGCTAGGGTTGAAGGATGGATAATCTGCGCGTACTCCTCCTCCACTTGAATCACACCTCATCACTGGATGTACCTGAGTAGAACCATATAAACCATCAATCTTTTTATTTAAAAGTTCTACCTGTCTATAGAGCATAGTAACCGCATCGAGGTTGAAAACACTAGCTGCTTTCATCGGCTTTGTCCTCATGACTTGCCACTGATAGTTATTCAGTGACATCTCCTCAATGAATTCGTAAGCTGCTTCAGGTGTTTTGTTATTCAAAGTTCCACTGGTGGCTGTGTCGATGAGTTGCCTCGTTGAGGGTTTCACACCATTGTAAAACGTCTGAACCTGTAGCCAAAGTGGTAACCCATGGTGAGGACACCTTCTTAAAAGATCCTTGTATCTCTCCCATGCATCATAGAATGTTTCTAGATCCATCTGCACAAAAGAAGAGATGTTATTCCTCAACTTAGCCGTTTTAACCGGCGAAAAATATTTAAGTAAAAACTTTTCGGTCATTTGTTCCCAAGTAGTGATTGACCCTCGTGGTAACGAGTTCAACCACTGTTTAGCTTTGTTCCTCTATGAAAAGGGAAACAACCGAAGGCGTATGGCATCGTTAGAAATGCCATTGATTTTAAAATTATTGCAAAACTCAAAAAAATTCGCCAAGTGATTGTTTGGATCCTCATCTGGCAAACCATTAAACTGAACAAACTCTTGTATCATTTGAATTGTGTTAGGTTTCAGTTCAAAATTATTTGTAGCAATAGTAGATCTAACTATACTTGACTCAGTTCCTGTTAAATTAGGTTTAGCATAATCATACATAGTGCATGGAGTAGGATTTTGATTTACTGGATCAGCAACAATCGCAGGAGGTAACGGATTTTCCTGATTTTCAACCATCTCCTCAGTTGTGGTGTGAATGTCGTCCTTTTGCTCTTCCTCTATGTATCTTAGGCTTCGCCTTATTTCTCTTCGGTTTCTGCGAGCTGTGCGATTTATCTCACTATTAAAAAGTAATGATCCTGACAGGTTCCTTCTAGTCATAAACTATAAAAACCTGCCCGAAATAAAGAAAAAGAAGAATTAGTAACTATAAGCTAGACTAGAATAAGAAGTAAATTTCAATAAAAGTAAAAATGGCTAAAGTAATAAAAATTAAATGTTCCTAATATCTTAGTTCCCCGGCAACAGCACCAAAAACTTGATCGTGATGGTTCGTGATAAGTTTTAATAAATTTATATTTGACCGTTCTTGAAGACTAACTATTATCACGACGAAGGCAACTGTACCTATAGAACAGTAGTATAGTTTTAGCAAGACCAGGATGTCGAACCCAAAGGAACTAAAAGTACTAGTATTAACTCTTTTCTTACTATCTAGCCTAAAAATAAAAGGGGTTTGTTTTATCTAAACTAATTAACTAACTAAGAATTCACAGAAAGAAAATTGGGGAAATTACTTTTGGGAAATTCGATTGATTAAGACAATACCCAAGAGAAAATCCACCTAGACTTCACTTGTTATTTGACTTTGAATCAGACTATTTATCATTTGACTTGTTTTGTAGAAATTCCTAAATTATATTATTATCTCTATCAAGACGAACAACGTCTAACCCTAGGTTGATTAATTGAAATCTCTTTCTAATTAACACCCCTAGTGTTGCATTAACTCGATCTATGGATTCCCTTATTAGGTTTCACCCTAATCCGGCAAAATCTTGTCACCCTATCTTTAGGCGTGCAATCAACTCGCTTAACTATGACAAATTTACTCTTAGACAGAGACTTTTGCTCCTCTGAATAAGCGCATAAACTTAAATCAATATCCTGAAATATTGAAGCAAGAATTAAGAACACATAATTAAGAACAAGTCAAATATTTATCATACAATTTAGAAAATAATAACAAGATTCGTCTTAGGTTTCATTCCCCTTAGGTATTTAGGGGGTTTAATTCATAATAATAAAAGACAACATCTCAGAAGAAAATTGAATACAAAACATAAAGAAAACCCAAAACTCCTGAAGGCAAATTGAAGGGAGATCTTCAGTCTTGAAGGAGAATCTGGTTTCTGAGATGGATTAATTGGCTTTGTTCGAGTAAATTCCTGCTTCCCACTCTGTGTGTCCTCTCAGTGCCTCCTCTGGTGTTTAAATAGACTTTTTAATGCCTCAAAGCCCTCAAGAGTGGCCTTTTCCAAATAGAACTCAACTTGGGCTCGACAGGGACACGCTCGTGTAACACGCCCGTGTTCGATTGCTCCAAACCGTGTTAAAGTCTGTTGAATAGACATGGCCGTGTGGTCTACCCGTGTAAGTCATGCTCAATTCTGCTAAAAAGGCACGAGCATGTTGTCTACCCTTGTGAGGAAGTCCAGGCCATGTTGATTTCCCACGTTGGCCCATTTTCTTCGTTTGCGGCCCGTTTTTTACTCTTTTCTCTCTTATACTCACCGAAGTATAAAACATGAAATTAAAGGATTATGAGCATCAAATTATCCAATTCTAAGGAGAATTCATCCATAAATGTGCTAATGATGGGATAAAAATATGTATAAATTACGGTTTATCACCTAGATACTTCGAATTGCTTCTCGATTTTGCGCTTTCAGCAGTGTCAGACGAGCCAATTTTTGCCCTTTGCGAGAATCTGTCGAAAATAGTAAAAATTAATAAAAATTGAGTATAAAATTAACTAATTTCACCATGTTCATATTTTTGACACAATTTAATTATTTTATAATATTTAATTATTTTCGACAAGAATTTAACTGGATTTGCATGAAATTAAGTAAAAATGGGTAGGAAAAATTATATAAAATTTTGTGTTTCCACTTAAAACTGTCACATTGCATTTAGTTGATTGTTCATATGAACATCTAGAAGGTAAAATCGAAGATATGTTGGTAACAGTTTACAAATTTATTTTTCCAACAGATTTTGTTATTTTGGAATGTGAGGCTGATAAAGAGGTACCAATCATACTCAGGAGACCTTTTCTAGCAATTGGTAGAACATTAATTGACGTACAAAAAGATGAATTCACAGTAAGAGTTAATGATCAGTAGATAACCTTTAATGTTTTCAATGCTATGAAGTGTGTAGATACAGATGAATAATGTCACGCTGTTGAGATTATTGACACAATAGTTCAGGAAGAATTTACAGAATTTTATCACAATAATTCTAATGATGATGCAGACTCATTTAAGTTAATTGAAGCAAAAATGATTGAAGAGTTTGGTGAATTGATGAAACCTAAGAAAATTGAGAATGGATCATGGAGAAGTTTTGAATTATTAAATCTATCGAACCTTTCTTTTAAACCTCCTCAACCATCCATAGAAGGTCCTCTTACGTTGGAGTTGAACCATTTTCCAGTACATCTGAAGTAAGCTAACTTGGGAGATAACAACACATTGCCAATAGTTATCTCTATGACATTGAAATTAGATCAATAGGCTTAATTGTTGAAAGTTTTAAAGAAATCTAAGAAGGCATTGAGGTGGACGATTGCGAATATTAAATGAATCTACCTAGCCATCTACATGCATAAGATATTACTGGAGGATTATCACGGCAAATCCATCGAGCAATAGAGAAGAGTGAATCGCATTATGAAAGAAGTTGTCAAAAAGGAGATTATCAAATGGTTGGATGTTGGAATTATATACCCAATTTTTTATAGTTCTTGGGAGAGCCATGTTCAATGTGTACCTAAAAAAGGGGGTGTCACCATGTTAATTTTCTACAGGGTTGACCCGACCCATTCACGTAACCCAACGACTTGAACCCAACTTTGTCCTTTTCTTTAACTATTAAAACACCTATTTTACAACCTAAAACCATATTTTACCTTTAGTTTAACATCTCTTATTCATCTAATCTCCTAAAATCTCCTAAAGCTCTTAAAGCCTAAAAATTGATTATTCCCTTTTTCTTTAGATTTGCTAGGAACAATTTTCTCTTTTAGTCTTATTTGGTGCAGAATAAAGAAGGAAGCATATTAAGGAATGATGAAGAAACAAAATGTGGCAAGGAAACCAACGTCTAAATAGAAGGTTAAGGGTTCCTAACTCAAATTTTATTGGTCCACTAAATTCACTTGGTTGAAGTTTCATTAGTTAGTAGAACTAAATATGCCTTTAAGAAAAGTTAGACAAACTATGTAAACAGAGCCATTGATGAGTCAAAATCCCTCTAATTTTCTGAATCCAAATGTTCAAAAATATTTCAATGAACTGTAAGGAAAAACATTCATTCAAGGGTGGGGTTTAATCCATCCATGATTCTTTGTAAAGAAATATGGCCTTTGGTTAGGTATCATAGGTGGAAGCATTTCTGGACAATCCCGAAAGATAATGTTGTGGTCTCTATTATTCAAGAATTTTATGCATCTTTATGGAACCACGAGTCTAGAAACACTAAAGGCCATTTATGGGATATAGTACATGTGCGAGGGAATGAAGTACGAGTAACCCTAGAATTATTTACGACTTTTATAATGCTCCATACTATGAAAAATATTTTATCGATGAAACTGATTTAGAGTATTTTCGGGACATAGATATGGATAACATTATAAACTTTTTAATTGAAGGAAGAGGTAAATGGAAATATCGCCTAGGTACCAATATTCGCACATCCTTTCATCAAGCTATTTTGTTTCCAGAGGCTAGAATATGGATTCAATTTATGTGCACTCGAATAGTCCCTACTTTAAATGTTCAAATGTTAATTCCTTTCAAGCAATTTTACTATATGCAATTTTGCAGAAAAAATAGATGTGTATCAAAAAATGGATCCACCAAAACATGAAGAGATGTATTAGTGGTCAGAAGGTGGGAGTTTTCTTTCCCCAGTTAGTGACGACCCTTTGTAAAAAGGGAGGTGTAACCATGACATTCACTAAGCAGTTGCTGAAACCTTTTCGAATTATTATTGGAGACACCTTGTTCCAATAGTACAGAAAGCTGTAAGCCAAAAAAATTAAAAGATTGGAACAATAACAACAAGAAGCGATCGCTAAACCAGCTTCATCATAGAGGTTGACATGAGCTCAACAAGATGTTGGTGAAAGTAGTCATCCAAAGCTAGATTGGATGATATAGTGGATGCAATAGTTGGGGCCAATTTTTTAAGAATTTGTCAGGCAAAGCAGCATCTGAGTCCCCAATTATACACCTGATATGTTTGGGCTAATAAATCTAGAACAAGAAAAAGTGGTGCATGAAAGTGAAGAGGAAGGAGAGGATGAGGCGGATAACGGAAGTGAGGAGATGGATTTTGTAACAGCCCAATTTCGGTGAAATCAAAATAGTGATTTCGAGACCACAAATCCGAGTCGAAAATAAAATTAATTTTTATTTTATTACATGGTTAGTATTATGTTAGAAATGTCATGTGAAAATTTTGATGCAAATTTTTTTATCGATTATGTATTTAATTAGGGAAAGGACTAAATCGCATAAAATACAAAATTTGAATTCTAGTGGCTATAAGAATTAAATAGCTATGAAATTCAGAACTTGAGGTCCTTATTTGGTAATTAGACCATTAATAAAAAACTAGTAGATATTTTTGGGTGATTCATCCATGGAAAATTAGAAAAAGGCTAAGGACTAAATTGAAAATCAAATAATTAAAGATGATAAATTATTTAAATAGAAATAAAAATCATTTATATCATCTTCTTCCCCAAAATAATACGTGGAAACCCTAGAAAAGAGAAAGCAAGCTTTCTTAGCCAAATTGGGTAAGTTTTCTTGTCCCGTTTTTCGTAATTTTTATATTTTTGAAATCGGGATAGCTTAATCTATCTATTTAGGGGATCAATTTGAAGAGTTATCAAAGTATGGAAATCAGGTCATGGATGTATATGCTGAAATTTTGAAATTTATGGTAGAAAATGAAAGGTTGTTGATAGATAAACAACTTTCACAAAGTGATTTTTGATGAAAACATGATTTAGGGACTAAAATGTAAAGTTGTGAAAATTGATGAAAAATTCTAAAATTTATAGAAAATATGTTCTGTAAATTTTATATTGAAATTTTGATTAGGCTTGGAATAGGGGGTAAATTTCATGAATTTCATTTTCCGTGCCTAGGGACGAAATTAAAATTTATGGAAAAGTTAGGGGCAAAATGATAATTTTTCCTAAGACATAAATTGAGTCCAAATGAATATGAAATGTGTGGAATTGATGACTAAATTTATTTATATAGCTCCGAATAATACAAATTTGAGGTTAGATTGAGAAAAAGAAAATGTTTCGAATTAGTAGATTTTACACGCGAACCAGTGTCGAGGTAAGTTCGTGTAACTTAATCGAGCATGTAAATATGTTAACTTGAATGTTATGATTGTATGCAATATGATTTACATTTATGTGAATATTATAAATGTGTGAATGATTACATGTTCAGAAATGTTGGAAAAAGGGTAAAGTCTTGTTTGAATATTGAATTCCGATGAATATATATATGCTTTCCCGAAATGAATGAGGTCTTGCATTTGTTGCTAACAGGATTTAGCTCGACGAGTAATCCTATTGATGTCATTATAGAAAGGATTTAGCCCCGACGGGTAATCTTGATATAATCCCTCTCGAGCATATGTTACAATTAGGATTTATCCTGGACCAGTAATCCTGTAATACGATATGTGGCTTGAGAGTATGTTCTTTGACTTTGTGCCCTAATAGGTACTCTTGAATATGAATTGACAGGTTATTGAATTGTACACCTTGAGTGTACTACCTGAGTATCCATCGGAATTTCAATGATTCAACGGACAAAACTCTTGGCATGATGAGGGAATTATGAGATGAAATGAATAATGTTTTGAAAGAATATAGCATGATGAGCTCATCTATGTTTACTTGATGTATATGAAAATTTTGTGACTAACATGTTTGATTGAATGCATGTGTTTAGCCAATTTTGCCAAGTTGATGGAAAACATGATATTGTATGCTTAGTGTAACACCCCCAAACCCGGCCTGGACGTTATGGCCGAATCTGGTGATGTCACACTGAAGTGTTTTTCGAAATCTAAGACTCGTCGTTTAAACAAAACCCTTTATTTGGCTCGCCTCTTCGTGTAGGTTGGAAAGCCGTCTTAAAGCCTTATTATTTATTCATAATGTGGTTGTACTTTTAAAGGTTGCTTCTAGTAAAACGTTATTAATTTTGAAATTAGTTTGTTAATCGCAGAAACTTTGAAAACGAGTTATATATATATATGTGTAGTGGTTTTAAAAACGTTTTGACTTTTTGCAAACTCACATTTTCCTATCGCTAGCAATTATAAACCAAAGCAACTAAAAACCCAAATTTAAAATACAAAATTAAAGGGGCCTTGTTACATAATAAAACCCAAAATAAAATCTCAATTATGTTATTAAAAGAAAAATTCGTCGAGTGGCCACCTCTGAGTCCTCTGTCGTCTCGATCTGTCTAAGCCTGGGGATTTCTTGCACAGATAACAGATAGATGAGTTTACGAAAACTCAGTGTGTGAAATCCCATAAATGCATACAGTTCTAGAAAACACAATTTGGGCCTAAGCCCTCAGTTTCAGTTAGGGTCTTAGCCCATTCCAGTAACAATATCAGTGGGGCCTAAGCTGAGATTGGCCTTAGCCGTGTGGTTCACACAGCCTAGCTCAATAGTAACCACACTTTTGTATGATTGCTCCTATGTGGGGCCCACAGGCCCATTGGATCCACACGGCCCGTTCGGCCCAAAATGGCCCAATACCAATTCAGCCCTTGAAAATGTCCATGGCCATCTCATCGATCACTCGGTCATGTTTTGACACACGACCTACCACACGGGTGCCCACATGCCCGTGTGGTGTTGACAACCCACTTTTTGGCTTTTTAGCCTTCTAGCTTTTCGGCTTTTCAACCTTTGCAGTTTCACGTCTAATGGTAGTGTTACACGCACACACCTATTTGTGAAGACTGATATGAGTCCACGAGCACCACAGCCTATCACTGTGTTACACTTATATTAATTTAGATCAAGAAAAGAGGAAATCAAATTTGGATTGTGGGAAATCTAAAGTTGTTGAATAGTCGTCCCGGTTCGTTTGACTTTGTCCGAGGTAAGTTCATAAGTAAATAAATATCGTTAAATTCGATTGTATATATTTTAATAGTGCCGAATTGAATTATTACTTGTGTATATGTATATGCCGAATTGAATGAAGCATGGGAGCAATGTTTACGAGCTTGAATTGATCGAGTTATGACGTTTGAAAACCCCGTACATACCTTAGGAATAGTTAGGATACCTATGTCATGACGTAGGATTTCGATATGTGATTTCGTGTAAGACCACGTCTGGGATGCTGACATCAATTTGTGATTTATGTGTAAGATTATGTCTGGGACATTGCCATTGTATATGAGCTCGTGTAAGACCCTGTTTGGGACAGTGGCATCAGTATGTGATTACATGTAAGACAGAGTCTAGGACGTTGGCGTTGTACGAGCTTTTTGACTATCCGAGTATCCTTATTAATTCCAAATGGTTCAACGGGCAATATCGAGTAATGATTGAATGTGAAATCGAGCTAAGAGATCAGGTATGTGCTAAGTTAAATGATTAGGAAAATTAGGTAAGTGTGTACTTGTGATATATATATGAAATATGCATTATAAAAGTGAGAATTATATATGTTTGTGAGTATATGTATATTTTGCCATTGATATTAAAATGTTAATGATTATGAGTTATGTATGATTTTGTAAGTATGATACACGTACATTTGGTTAAGATTTGTTTAGTTCGATCTAATTAAATTCAATTATGGATGTCAGTAAAATGAATTATTTGCTTATGACTTACTAAGATATTTAAGCTTATTGTGTGAGTATTTGTTCTTTGTTTTATAGATTCTTGAAAGTTGGTTACGAGCTTAGGGATCGTCAAGGAAATTCGTCACACTATCAATCACTTTTCAGTATTCTATAAGTTTGAACTTTGAACTTATGGCATGTATAGACTAGATAGTATGTTTGAACTTGAAGTATGTATATATATTTAGCCATGCGAAAATGGCTTGAGCATAATGCCAATGTTTGTGTTTACTTGGTTGTGTTTTCAACTCATTTTGAAGGTATGTTTTATGGTGAATATGCTTGTGATGTTTGGTTTTCTGATTTGGTAATGAGAAATGCTGGGTATAATATACAATCGGCATTATGGTTTGTCCGTTTAAAAAAATGGATAGTGGTATAGATTAAGTGGGGATGATTGTATTATTCAGCTTGACTAAATAGGTAATGTAATGAGTTTAACATATTGATATGTTTTGTAATTGTGATAGTTGTTAGTTGATTTGGTATAGGAGTAATGCACATTAAATGCATATTTGACTATGATGGTAAGTTGTTTTAAAAGTGTTTTATGGCATGAATTACTTGAGTATAGGAGTTTGAAAATGGCCCAAATAGATATGGTCTTCTTGCATAAAGTTGTAATAAGAAAAGATATATATTTGGTTTAGTTTTAAAGTCCCTTTTATTTGTATCATATATGTATAAATGTATATGTCTTATATGTCATGTATGTTAAAATAATATGCTAGTAAATTAATCATGCTATGAACTTATTAATTGTGATCGAAAATGGTGATTGGTATAATATAGTAAAATGGATGTGAATTAATGGATAAGTTGATGGTTACTTTGATACATAGTCAATGGCTAATGTTGGACAAGAATTATGGTTAAAATTTGGTTGGTGTTTTTGTTACACGTTTGTAATTTAGGTATGGTAAATTGGCATGTGAATTGAGTGTACTCTTAGTTGTTATTTGTTTTCAAAATGGTTTAAATTAATTTGGTCATATGCGCATGGTATTGTGACTAGAAAAGAGGTATGTTTAGTCTTAAATCATATTTTTTTAAATGAATTATATGTAAATGTATGACCGTTACCAATGCCGCATATGATATTGGACATAAAGTTTTGTGATATGATCTGTTTGGTCTATTAAGTGCATGTGTATAAATATGAAGTAAAATGTTTGATTATTTATTAAGTATTCAAATACCCTTTTAATAATGAGCATATGATTTGTGTATATATATATATATATTTTTTAAAACATGTTATGTATGGCTTTGAGACATGCTTATTAATGTGTGAATATGATTATATCTTTGATAGGGATGCAGACAGATTTGAGTTATGATTCATAATTGCAATATGATTAATAATGTACATTTAATATTCAATTAGTCTTATGCTTTATATATGCGAATAAGACCTGTGTGAATATGTTAAGTTCGGTAATGCATCTAATCCCTAGTCCGGTGACGGATATGGGTTAGGGGTGTTACATTAAGTGCAGGTCATTGGTGTGATTTTGGGTGAGAAATGAAGCTAGAAATGGCTTTATTTTGTCCACACGGGCAGACAAACGGGCGTGTGTCTAGACCATGTGTGACACACAGCCTGGTACATGGGCGTGTGGTTGGGCTGTGTGTCCCCTACACCTTAAATTCGAGAAAACAGAATGCTCAGAATTGAGCACACGGGCGTGTGTTCCAGCCGTGTGTGCTACACAGCCTAGAACACGGGCGTGCTACACAGCCTAGAACATGGGCGTGCGTCTTGGTCGTGTGAAACCTGCACGTAATTTCGAAAGAATTCAATTAACCACATAGCCTAACACATAGGCGTGTGGCATGGCTGTGTGCCTAAGTCAGAGAGTTACACGGGTACGAACACGGCCCGCAGCACGGGCGTGTCCCAAGGTCACACGAAAGTGTCCCTTGGGCCACACGGGCTTGTGAGCCCTATAACTTAGAAAATTTTTGACATGTCGCGAAAAATTTTGAAGAGTTTTTTATTAAGTCCCGACTTGATCCAAATGCTCGTATTAGGCCTCAAGGGTCCATTTAAGGGACAATATGAATAATCTCAGTTAATGAATAGTAATTTATGTGAATTATTAGAAAAATATTTTGAAAGTTTTGGTAATGCTCCATAACCTTGTTCTGATGACGTACCCGAGTTAGGGGTGTTACAGTTATTAAATGGTTTGGGATGTGTTTTGATGCAAGAGGGCAAAGTGATAGCTTATGCTTCCAGACAATTGAAGTCGCATGAAAAGAATTATCCGACGCATGATTTAGAATTGGCTGCCATTGTATTTGCATTGAAAATTTGGCGACATCATTTATTCAGTGAGAAGTGCCATATCTTTATCGACCACAAGAGTTTGAAGTATATAATGACTCGAAGAGATTTGAATATTGCGACAAGGAAGATGGCTCGAATTGTTGAAAGACTATGAGATAGTGATTGATTATCATCTAAGGAAAGTAAATGTAGTCACGGAATCTCTGAGTAGAAAATCTTTATTTACTTTATGGGTGATGAATACACAGTTAACTTTGTCTGATGATGGTTCAATTTTTGCTGAGTTAAAAGCTAAACCGTTATTTCTTCAGCAAATTTGCGAGGCTCAAAAATGTGATAATGAATTACAAGCTAAAATAGTACAATGCGAATCGACTGCTGATTCAGAATATTAGATAGAATCTAATGATTGTTTGATGTTCTGAGATAGAATTTTTGTACCAAAGAATTATGAGGTCATTTAGAAAATTCTACATGAAGCACACAGTGGTTGTTTATCTGTTCATCCGGGGAGTACTAAGATGTACAATGATTTGACATAGTTGTATTGGTGGTCGGGCATGAAGTGAGACATTTCAGAGTTTGTGTCAAGATGCTTGGTTTGTCAACAAGTTAAAGTTGAACATCAGGTACCTTTGGGACTACTACAGTCGGTGATGATACCAGAGTGGGAATGGGATAGAGTTACGATATATTTGTATCGGGATTACCCCTATCTCCAAAAAAGAAAGATGCTATCTAGGTTGTTGTTGAAAGACTGGCAAAATCTGCACATTTCATTCTGGTACGTATAGACTTTTTGCTCGATAGATTATTTGAATTGTACATAACTGATGTTGTTAGCTTGCACTAGGAGCTAGTTTCTATTATTTTAGATACAAATCCGAGGTTTATGTCTCAGTTTTGGAAGAAATTGCAAGAAGTTTTGGCTACGCGGTTGCACTTTAGTACTGCATTTCATCCACAAACCGATGGTCAATCTGAGTGAGTAATGTAGATTCTCGAAGATATGTTTCACTGTTGTGTTCTAGAGTTTGAAGGCAACTGGGAAAAATATTTACCCTTGTTTGAATTCGCGTATAACAATAGTTTTCAAGCGAGTATAAAGATGGCACCATATGAAGCATTGTATGGTCATAAATGCCGAACTCCTTTGTATTGGACGAAACTTAGTGAGAAAAAGATTCACAAGGTTGATTTGGCTAGAGAGACCAAAGATAAAGTGAAAGTAATTCGCGACAGTTTGAAAGTAGCTTCAGATCGACAGAACTCGTATGTGGATTTGAAATGTAAAGATATTGAATTTCAAATCGGCAATAAAGTGTTTTTGAAAGTATCTCCATCAAAGAAGATTCTTCATTTTGGTTGCAACGGAAAATTGAGTCCGTGATTTATCGGGTTGTATGAGATTATCGAAAGAATAGGGCTAGTGGCATATCGACTAGCTTTACCATCAGTGTTAGAAAAGATTCACAATGTGTTTCATGTGTCAATGTTATGCCAATATAGATCAAATCCGTCACACGTAACTTCTCCGACAGAGATTGAAATTCAGCCTGATATGACGTATAGTGAAGAACCAATAAGAATTCTAGCTCGAGAGATTAAAGAGTTAAGAAACAAAAGTATAGCTTTAGTGAAAGTACTTTGGAAATGGCACGGTGTCAAAGAAGCTATGTGGGAACCCAAGGAAGCTATGAGAAAATAGTACCCTAACCTATTTTCTGGTAAGATTTTCGAGGACGAAAATTCCTTAGGGAGAGAGTTGTAACAACCCGTTTTTAGTCAAATTGGAACAGTGATTTTGTGACCATAAATTCGAGGTTGAAATAATTATTTTATTATTATTTTTATGTCTACATCATGATAGTATGATTGTGTGAAAATTCCGTGAAGAAATTTTCTCGTTTGAGTGCTTAATTTGATAAAAAGGATTAAATTGCGTAAAGTGCAATAGTGGTGTTCTAATAGCTGAAGGTGTCTAATAGCTATGAAACCTTAAAGTGGAGGTCCTTATGTGGTAATTAGCACATTAATATGTTAGTGGATGATAATGTCTTTGTAATTGTAACACCCCTTACCTGTATGCAACACCGGGATAGGGTCCGAGGCGCTACCGGACTCAAACATAAACATTCATACAAAAACGGGCCATAAAATTTCATTCAATTTAAAACCATTCATAAACATGCATCTCGTCCCTTATACGGGCCCACAAGGCCCAAAACGTATATTGGGTATGGTTCGGGACAAAACCAAGAACTTTTGAAACTTTTGTGACACTTAGAAAAATTTTCTTATTTTGGGGAATTACACGCCCGTGTCGGTAGGCCGTGTGGTCACACACACCCGTGTGGCTTGGGATATGCCCAAGTCCTTAGCCCGTGTAACTCTCTATTTATGATGTCATCAGCAAAATAGGGGTACACAGCCAAGTCACATGCCCGTGTGCTAAGGCCGTGTCCATCACACGACTGAGACATACGGTCGTGTCTCTGCCTGTGTGTTTACTATTGGGCATTCTGCTTTACCTAATTAGGGTGTAGGGGGCACACAGCTGGATCACACGCCCATGTGGCTAATCGTATGTCATACACAGCCTAGACACATGCCCGTGTGTCTACCCATGTGGACAAATACAAGGCTATTTTCCAAGCCAATTGCCACCCTTATTTGCACAAACACAAACATGACTTCAAGGGCACTTAACATGGAATAATTAAGCACTTAAAACATACACAAACAAGACATGGTCATGATCATACCATCTTTACTAATACATGCATAAAACTTCATACTTTGTCAAGCCAAATTTATAAATCTACATGCACTAAGAGTTGAAGTTTACTTCCATTTAACATACTTATGTCTTAGTTATTATCATGCCACTCACTCATAATTCCATCATCAAACATCCATAGTCACATCCACAATTCATCCATGCCAAACAATTTTTAACCACATCATGTATGACCTTGGCACATGCATGTATATATGAAAAGGTTTACAACCAAATAATCAATATGAACAATATCTCATGGCCATATACAAAATGAATCACCAAATCACTATAAGCCAACACACTTGGCCAAATTAATAATGACATAATTAATCAAAAGACGAAGTTCTTATACATGCCATAAATATAAAATACTTGTGTTTACTTATACATAAATGATAGCTTGATAGTGTGATGGCATCTTCGACAGTCTCCAACCCGAGCTAGCTAAGTTAACCTATAAGACATAGGAAAGGAAGGGGGTAAGCTATATAGCTTAGTAAGTCCATATGAAAATAATGAGCAACTCATGCTAGTCATATACTATGCTTGACAATATAAGCACAAGTTAATATAAAAATAGCTATAAATCTCAGGGTTGTAATATAACCTATTCACATGTTTACTCTCTTTTGATTTATCAAAATAATTTAACATTACTCGGCTTTCAATCTAGTAGCCATAATTTCTCCATTGTAGCATGTTTCATAATTAGCAAATCATTTTAAACATCTTAGTAAAAGTACACGTTACTTATATATTTTCATGTTTTTATGCATATAACTCAACATATTTCAAATTGTAATAACTATTTCTTTCCATACTTTCTTAACCGTTTTAATAGGCAATTAGACCAATATTTCCTTTCACTCATAACCGATAAATCACAATTCAAATGAACAACATTTACTGTCTCACCAATCAATTGGGCCTCCAAGGCCTAACATTTAGTCATTAATCGTGTTTCCATGCATTTATACATCATGACCATAAATCAAAAATCATAGGGCTATTTAAATCAACAATCATAGGGCTATCTCAAAGTCACTTTCATAGTGATCATAACTCACAATAACATGAAGTCAATACTTTAAATCTTTACGTACATATCTGTACCATGTCGTAACATAACCACTTACTTTCACATCTTTGGCATACCCGTTGAACACTTGGAATACTAAATGGATACACGGAAAGTCTTTGCACATAAGTGCCACATATGTAGCTAAAGCTACCTCATATCTCATATCACATGAATGCTCGCTCTCGAGCAAATCTCTGGCCTGCTTACACAAGATAACGGTCAAGACGTAACTACGTAGTGCTGCTCACACACGCTGTCAGGTATCCACAACACATGCCGGACTACCTAGCCACTGTAGACGTACGAGAACAGTACCCGGATCTCATAATCACACATATATCACAAATATCTTTAGTGACATGTCACTCGTATCCTATTCTATTCCTAATGTTCAAATGAGATTTTTCTCACTTATCCGAATTTTCTCAAATACAACCATAGAACCAATCATTTATTTCATACATTATCAAAGCATTTAAAATATTTAAAATACAAACATAACATAGCATTATTTACATACGAACTTACCTCGACACAAAAATGGCAAAGAGGGACCTAACTGTCAATTACTCGTTTTCCCTCGTTCTAGACCTGAACTTCGTTTTTCTTGATCTAAAACATCACATTTATCTTATTTAATCATTATACTAATCAATTTAGCCCAAAACTCATATTTGGAAAAATTACATTTTTGCCCTTAAACTTTATCATATTTACACATTTACCCCTAAGCTCGTAACATGATTTTCATTCAATTTCTTTCTACTTTAAGCCTAGCCGAATCATTTTCATAACTATAACAGCTCATAATTTCCATTAAAACTCACTTTTATGACACATTTTATAACTTTTACAAATTAGTCCTTTTAAGCATTTTTACCGAAAATCACTTAGTAAAAGTCGTTTCTCTAACCATAAATATGCATTTTCTACCATTACTCATCAAAATACACACATGTTAATCATGGGTCAAAACCCTAGACTTTAACCGTAACTCAAATTAATGGTAGAAATAGATAGATCTTGTTACGAGGATTTCAAAACTGTAAAAATCATTAAAAAGGGGCTAGAACGGACTTACAATCGAGCTTGGAAGCTTGGAAAACCCTAGCCATGGTTTCTTCATGTAAAATTCAGCCAAGTAAGAAGATGGACAAGAAATTTTGGCTTTTATTTTGTTTATTAAGTCATTTAATTACTAAATGACAAAAATGCCTCTAACATAAAAATATTCTATTTCACTTATTTCATGTCCATTTTTGTCCAAAAAATTATTCAATGGTATAATTACCATTTAAGGACCTCCAATTTAAAATTTCATAACAATTGGACACCTCTAGCTTCTAGATCTCAAGTTTTGCACTATTTACGATTTAGTCCTTTTGACTAAATTGAGTGCCCAAACGTCAAAATTTTCAAACAAAATTTTCACGAACTCATTCCATGAAATTCTAGACCATAAAAATGTAATAAAAATAAATTTTCTTACATCGAATTTGTGGCCCCAAAACCACTATTCCGACTAGACCCAAAATCGGGCTGTTACAACTCCCCCACCTTTAGGGATTTTCGTCCCCGAAAATCTTACTAGAAGAAGCTGCTTTCAAATCTCATGAAACACTTTCACTAATTTATCAAAATAACAAATCGATTTAAACTTGTATATCTCTTTCCAATAACCTTTAAACTTTAGCACACAGTGCCGTAGCACATCATCAAAAATTTGAATTACTCTCTCCAGAACACATATACTCATTGGTATGTCAATTAAGAACTCTGCGCATACTGAAATGGTCATATAGATCTTTGCCAAATAATCAACCACAACCCAATTAATATTTTCCTTTTCAGAGATTATGACAATCCTGATACGAAATTTATGGTAACTCTATCTCATTATCGCTCCCATACCATCACTGGCTGTATCAATCCTGAATATACTTGATTTTTGACTTTTATCTGTTAACATATCGTCATCTAAATATGGATTCTAAAATATCATGTAACATATGCAATCACTAGCACATCTATTCATATAATTGCACATTTTATTACTCTTGGATAAACAAACGTGTTGCTACTGAGCCTCGTACAAAAACATCTGCATAAGCTTCTGGATTCGTAAGTATGCAAATTCTATTTAGAAATGACAATAATAACACTAGTCATGTCCGATCCGAAATTCAACATCAGAAGTAAAATCTCTTTGAACTCATTTAGATTACCATTCACTATCACATTTTCAAGCTTCTCAGTTTCACAAAGAAATCCTCGCTTTACCATTTAATATAGCTAGAATTAGACCATCATCAAATAAGGTCAATCAAGTAACCAGTACTCACAAAAATAAACAAAGATTTTCCATCTAGGCATCTATAGCTATAACTGCTTTCTCAGAGATTAAATCAATAACTTACTCAAAATCTTTCATTATCACAAACCATTGACACTGTCTTAAATTTCTGGTCTTTCTAGGACATTCATTACTCTAACTTTTTTGGACCAGGAAGCACGTGATATTTCCCGTCAAACACACGAAGTCATCCAATTCTCAACATAGACATAAAAGTGGTCGTCTCTAAATCACCAGTCGAACAATTCTTTTTGATGTAACTTTAACCGTCTAAAAGTACAAACTACCTCTTTACATTCTTGTATTAAGACATATTCCAAATTCGTTCAATAGCGCATCACTAAAAATCATAAATTCCTTACTCAATTAAAACTGGACTCAGAACTAGAACTTTCATTTAATAATACCTTCAATTGTTTTCAACTTTGGTAACATGCAACAGACCATTCAAACTTTCATAAATGTGATAACTTTTCTAATCAGAACAACTTTAACTTGTAATAACATCATCCGGTTAGAATAATCCAATAGGCATATCTCTATATTATGCTTTCTAGAATATAATTTCTTCATTCAGACTATCCGTCTTCATACTCGTGAATACATAGAATTTATTCTCTTAGTTGAGGCATGCTTAAATATATAAAACTCGAATCATATCTCAGTAAATCAGTTCACTCAAATAAAAAACAACTGAGTTGATTTCAATCATCAAATAATAACATATCAATATACTCTTTTCTTCATGCTGAGGATACAGTTCAAGCACACAATCTTTCAAAATTCTTTTAGAATGCAAATCAAAGATCTTTTAAACCAGATTAGCTCGAGGAGACAAAGATCCTGATTGAACTCATTAACTTTAATCAAACTTACCTGAGGAAAGAAAACTACTATACAATTTATGGTTGTGATCTCACCATTAATACTTTTGCCAATGACAATTCCTTTCATGAAAATTACAGAAAATCCAGATAACAGAATTATCACAGTCCTATGATTGACTCAGAAATACAACCGTGACAGATATAGTTATCGCAAACCAAAGAACACACTTTAAGGAGGAGTCATGATTGATAATTCACAAAATAAGAATGAGAGAAGAACTGAGATACAAAAGAATAGTCTCACATAGGTTTTCGCCATCAACTTTTATTCCAATCACACTAGAATAGAGTCCCAAAGAAATAGGGTAATTCCAATCATAAAATAAGAAGACCATCAGTGCTTTCATCTAACTGTAACACCCTAAACCTAGACTCGATGTTATGGTCGAATCTGGCGATGCCACATGAGAGTGCTTTTGAAAATGCATTGACCTTAAAATCGTCCCAATAATTAATTTTACCTAGTTCGAGAAAACATGTTCTATTTGATTTGATTCAACCATCTCCTTTACGCGGAAGCTTTTGAAACCCAAATAATTAATTTAGGATAAAATAGTTTTTATTTACGAAAACCTTAGTTTTCAGGAAAATCGTGTTTTGAAGAGTTGCAGTCTTAAATAATCACAAAATAGTAATAAATTCTAAATTAAAACCAAACAGTTCAAGTCCAGAATTACATCAAAAACCCCAAATAAGTAATAAAAACTGGATGTAACCGAAAAGAAACAGCCTAAAAATTTACGTGTGGTCACCCTTGAGTCCTCTGCTTCATCGATCCGTCAAGTTTGGGGATTACTTACATAGGTTAAACAAAATAAAAAGGGTGAGCTTTCGCAACTCAGTGTGTAATCCCCACAGAAAACATGCATACAGGCATATATCAGATCATAATCATAATCAGTCTGGGCCGAAGCCCCTCACAAAAATTAGTGTAGGCCTTAGCCCACTCAGATGCAAAATCAGATATATAAATATCACGGCCCTGGCCCATCTCAGATACAGTATGCAGAACAGAACAGATTAAACAAAATTCTACCCACTAGCCTCTACACACCGACTCCGTCCAACCCTACACACCATGCGGAGATAAAAATCGACCCACCCATCCTTAGACACCATGCTGTACTGAATACGACACATAACTAGATAGTTGCAGCTGCGCTGCCAGATATCAAGCTTAGGAGCCTTTCAGAATACTTCCTCTATATACATTAACCCAACCCCGATACAATGCAGCATACATTACATGACATGTAAATATGCTATTATCAAATAATACATACAAATTGGAGAGCATGCCAAGACACGCATAAAACATAGTCAAATCACAAAATTAGGGATCAAGTAACTCTCACCAACCCAACAGTAGGTCCCAATCGTCTTGGGCAACCCGAACAACCTTTCAAAGTGTTTTAGAAAGTTGGGCTCACACGCCCATGTGGCCTGCCCGTGTGGGCCCACACGGTCTAAATTGGCCTTTGCTGTGTGATCTGGCCCAGAATTCCACACGCCCGTGTGGCCCACACAACCCAATTCGTTGTGCCTGTGTCTCACATACGACCTCACCGGCCATCACACGGCTATTTCATGCGCCCGTGTCTAAGGCTTGGCTTGTGGATAACACACCCGTGTACTGGCACACAGCCTACCATATGAGCAACCACACGCCTATGTGGCATCCACATATTCATTTTTCGGCTTTCACCTATTCTTGTTTTTTGTGTTTTCGGGTACACAACTAGTTCAACTTCGATACGTAATCACTCTCGAGGAAAACCAAACCTATAATCAAACACATTTTGCTCAGTTAATCCCTTAAACAATCGAATTGAACCAAAACCCCAAAATGGATTAGACACTTTCTGAGCATAAAACCCTTACCTTGAGAACCACGAATGCTCCCCACTACGATACGGTACTAGAACAGCTTCTCACACCAGATTTTCAGCTATCAAACAGTTAACAAAATAAAACCCAATTATCATCTTAGAAACCATAACTTCAAGGCACCAAAACCACTTACCCAAACTACACTAACACACTCCTCAACGCAAGAGAAAATCAATACTCAAGAATGGGAAAAGGACAAAAAGAAAAAAATAGAATTTCGATAGAGAAAAATGGAAGAAGGGAACGTAAAAATATTTTGGAGAAACAAAACAAAAAAAGAAAATGAAAACTGATAACTTTCCCCCCAAATCACTTGATTATCTCTACTACTTAGAATTCCGGTCCATTTGAAATTCTGACACGCCATCGAACCAAAAATTAAACTCTCTTGCTCGTACTGGGATTCAAACTCTAGATCCCCAACACACCAACGCACACATCCTAACCACTAGACCAGCAGGCCCATTCTAATATGAAATTACAAATAGTTTAAGACAAGCCTATTAACTAGAACTTAAGGCTTAATTCAGGAAAAAAGCCAATATTTGCCAAATGAGAGGCTTGAACTTGGGACCTCTCACACATACCCAGAACACTTAACCACTGAGGAAAATACAAAGTTGTGTCATTTAATTGCAAAATCAAAAACATAAAATTTGGGGCTTTACAACTCTACCCCCTAAAAGAAAATTTCGGCCTCAAAATTTTACCTGGTCAGAAAAGGTGAGGATACTGCTGCCGCATCGCATCCTCAGGCTCCCACGTAGCCTCCTCAGTGCTATGATTATGCCATAGAACCTTAACCAGTGGAATAGATTTCCTTCTCAGAACTTTAACATCACGATCCAGAATCTGAACTGGCTCCTCCTTGAAGGTCAGATCTGGTCGAACCTCAATCTCCTCTATAGGAACAATATGTGTGGGATTAGAGTGGTAGCACCTCAACATCGAGATGTTAAACACATCATGAATGCGGTCTAACTCTGGAGGTAGCTCCAACTGATAAATGACTGGTCCCACTCATTTTAGAATATAGTATGACCCGATAAACCTAGGCCTTAGCTTACCCTTGCGACTGAACCTCAGAACCTTTTTCCATGGCAAGACTTTGAGCAAAACTAAGTCCCCCACAGAATACTCTATCTCTTAATGATTTATATATTTCTGTCGATCAGAAGTTGCTTTCAGTCGACCCCTGATCAATCTAACCTTATCCTCTGTCTCGGAGACTAATTCAGGACCCAGAACACGTCACTCACCCAACTCAATTCAACATAAGGGAATACGACACTTACGACCATACAGTGCATCGTAAGGTGCCATCTGGATGCTAGACTGGAAGCTATTATTATAGGCGAACTCTGCTAAAGGGAAGTACTCCTCCCAACTGCCTCAGAAATCAATAACACATCTTCTCAACATATCCTCCAGTATCTAAATCACCCTCTTCGACTGACCATCTATCTGAGGATGGAAAGAGTACTGAAGTCTAACCTCGAACCCAAAGCCTCATGTAGCTTTTTCCAGAAGCGAGACGTGAAACGAGGATCCCTATCAGAGATGATCAAGACAAGTACCCCATGCAACCTCACTATTCCAGAAATATAGAGCTTGGCCAAGTTTTGCAGAGAAAAGTCCATTCTGATCGGAATGAAGTGAACGGACTTGGTCAATTGATCCACGATGACCACGAAGTCCATCGTTACTCGCTCCCATTTCCATGACAATATCTTAACCGGCTGCGGCAAACCCGAAGGTAATTGATGCTCAGCCTTAGCCTGCTGACAAGTCAAGCAGCGAGCAACAAAGTCAGTAACCTCACGCTTTAACCCTGGCCACCAGTATAACTCTCACAGATCTCGATACATTTTGTTCCCACCAGGATGCATAGCATAAGGGCTACTATGCGCTTCCCTCAGAATCGACTGTCTCAAGCCCTCATTATTCGGTACACAAATCTGACTGCGAAAACACAATACCCCATCCTTATTAATCCCAAAATCTGTAGTAACACCACTCTCCACCTGATGGAAATGCAACTCTAGAGATTTGTCCCCCAACTGTTTATCTCTAATCTGATCAATCCATGTCGGTTTCACTTGAAGTTCAGCTAGCAGACTCCCATTACTGAAATGACTCAGTCGAGCGAACATCACTCTCAGATCGGTCATAGTCTAACGGCTTAACGCATCAGCCACCACATTTGCCTTACCAAGATGGTACTCGATAGTGCAGTCATAATCCTTAAGTAGTTCAACCCATCTACGCTGCCTAAGATTTAACTCCTTTTGGGTGAGGAGATATTTGAGGCTCTTATGATCAGTGTAGATAGTACACTTCTCACCATACAAATAGTGCTTCCAAATTTTTAGAGCGAAGACTACTGTTATCAACTCCAAATCATGCGTCAGATAGTTAGTCTCATGAGTTTTGAGCAGTCAACACACATACGCAACTACCTTTCCATCTTGCATCAGAACACAACCCAGACCGATATGCGATGCATCATTGTATACCACAAAGTCTTTACTGGGCTCAAGTTGTATCAGAACAGTAGCCGGAGTTCAAACAGTCTTCAGCTTATCACAAGTCTCCTGTTGTGCTTCAGTCCAAACGAAAGGAACTTCCTTACGCAGTAGCTTAGTCATCGGAGCTGTGATCAAAGAGAATCCTTCTACGAAACGTCGATAATATCCTGCCAGCCCTAGAAAGCTGCTGATCTCAGACACATTCTTTAGTTGTTTCCAATCCACCACAGCCTCAATCTTACGAGGATCGACTCGTATCCCCTTAGCAGAAACTACATGTCCTAAAAATGTCATTTCCCGAAGCCAAAACTCACACTTGCTAAACTTTGCATACAACTTTTTCTCACGAAGAATCAGTATGTCATCGATGAACACCACCACAAATTGATTCAGTTAGGGCTGAAATACTCAGTTTATTAAATCCATAAATGACGCTGGTGCATTAGTTAAACCGAAGGGCATAACTAGGAACTCGTAATGTCCATAACGAGTCCTAACTGCTGTCTTATGCACATCAGCCTTCTTAACTCTCAACAAATGATAGCCAGAACGTAGATCGATCTTAGAGAACATAGAGGCCCCTCAAAACTGATCAAATAAGTCATCTATCCTCGAAAGTGGGTATTTATTCTTGATCGTTAGCTTATTCAACTAACGGTAGTTGATACACATCCTCATTGTTGTATCTTTCTTTTCCACAAAAAGAACAGGTGCACCCTACGGAGACACACTAGGACGAATGAACCCACGATCCAACAACTCCTGAATCTAAGACTTAAGTTCCATCGGCTCTTTCGGTGCCATTCGGTAAGGGGCGATAGACACCGAAGTTGTACTAGGAAACAACTCAATCCTAAACTCCACCTCACGGCTTAGAGGTAACCCTAGTAACTTCTCCGGAAACAGATCTGAAGAATCTCTTACAGTTCTGATATCTTTAACAGAAGAGTGCCCAGAATCAGAAATACTGACATAGGCCAAGAATGCCTCACACCTTTTTCGAACTAACTTTTCCACTACCAAAGCTGAGATCACATCAGTCAGATAGTCTCATGGTTCCCCAATCACAATTACCTCGTTGCCCTTATTGGTTCTCTACACAACCCTTTTTGTCGCATAATCCAGACTTACTTGGTGCTTTACCAACCAATCCATCCCCAATATCAAATCGAACTCCCCAAATAGAAGCTCCATCAAATCAGCCTAAAATACTATCCCTTGAACCTCTAACGAAATGTCTCTACACAATTTACTAACTCGAATGGATTGCCCCAAAGGACTCACAACAGTCACCTCACTAGAAGTATCCTCGACCGAAATTCCTAAAGTTTCAGACACAGTACAAGCTATATAGGAGTGTGTAGAGCCTATATCAATCAATGCCAAATAAGGTACATTAAATATTAAAAACATACCTATAATGATGTCCGGAGCATCTCGGTACTCACGGTGATGAGCAACATAAACCAAAGTTGGCTGCCTCGCCTCAGTCGATCCAGCACCTCTGCCCAGTGCTCTCTATCCTCAGCCCATGTCGTTACCACCCATGGCCTGACCTCAGCCCCTAGATGGTTGCTGAACTACTCTTAGCGACTGTACAGTACCAAAACCCGGAGCTTGCACCTGATTAGCTCTCAACAGGCAATCCCGGACATGATGCTCAGTCGACCCACATCTCAAACACGCCCCAGTAGTCCACAGTGCCCATAGCTTGCACTATGGTATGCTTCGTCGCAAAGTAGAGAAACAACCCCCTTAAGCTTCTGCTCAGTAGTAAAATCCAGGTAGTCCATAATTCTTTTTGTGGCCTCCATCCAGTACTCAGCAACGTTAGGGGTGACTCCAGCGACACCCTTGAATAACTCAGCCCAATTGGATCAGAGTCATTCTGTAACTGACCCTCGACCCCCAGAACCAGTATTAGGCCCAGCGACCCTCTCTAAAATCCGTAGCATGGCTTGGAACAGTGCGTTGTCCCTAGCTGCACGATCATGAGACCCAGACCCCATCTTTGTCGCAGGTGATACTGGTGTCTCGCTAGTATCAAGATTCGAAATAGTGTTAGATGCCAAGGACTCAGCTCAAGCCTCTCTATGGCCCCTACCATGACCTCTAGTACCCCATCCACGAGTACCACGTGAGGTCATCGTAATTTCAAAATTTATCTGTATTAACTATTTTAAGCGTAAGTTACAGTTCCAATATTTATTAACAAATATTTTATGCAGTACAGTATTAGAGTATTCAGAGTCAGTTATCGCGAGTAGTAGTCTCACTATAGTTTTCAATCTACATTACCTAGAGCGTTTTCAGTGTAATATACTACTTAAAGTAGTTTCAGTATATTCTAATAATATTTTCAAATATTTTTAAACAGAGTTTCAGAGAACTTACAGGATCGACGCCAAAGACTCGGTGTACCACATACTTATTTCAAAAATATTTCAAATTATTTACAAATCATTTCTTTAAAACCAAATCCACAGCCGAGTTTTATAACCTGGCTTTGATACCACTAAATGTATCACCCTAAACCCGACCTGGACGTTATGGCCGAATCTAGCGATGTCACATGAGAGTGTTTTTGAAAATGCATTAACCTTAAAATCGTCCCAATAATTAATTTTACCTAGTTCAGGAAAACATGTTCTATTTGATTTGATTCAACCATCTCTTTTACGCGGAAACTTTTGAAACCCAAATAATTAATTTAGGGTAAAATCATTTTTATTTACGAAAGCCTTAGTTTTTAAGAAAATCGTGTTTTGACGAGTTGCAGTCTTAATAATCACAAAACCGTAATAAGTCCCGAATTAAAACCAAACAGTCCAAGTAAATAATTTCATCAAAAACCCTAAATAAGTAATAAAAACTAAATGTAATCGAAAAAAACAGCCTAAAAATTTACGTGTGGCCACCCTCAAGTCCTCCGCTTCACCGATCCGTCAAGTCTAGGGACTTCCTATATAGATTAAATAGAATAAAAAGGGTGAGCTTTCACAACTTAGTGTGTAATCCCCATAGAAAACATGCATACAAGCATATATCAGATCATAATCATAATCATTTTGGCCGAGAGCCCCTCACAGAAATCAGTGTAGGCCTTAGCCCACTCAGATGCAAAATCACTTATATAAATATTAAGGCCTTGGCCCATCTCAGATACAGTATGCAGAACAAAACAGATTAAACAGAGTCCTACCCACCAGCCTCTACACACCAACTCCATCCAACCCTACACATCATGTGGGGATAAAAATCGACCCACCTATCCCTACACACCATGCTGTACCAAATGCGACACAAAATCAGATAGTTGTAGTTGTGCTGCCAGATATCAAGCTTTAGAGCCTTTCAGAATACTTCCTCCATATACATTAACTCAACCCCGATGCAATACAGCATACATTACATGACATGTAAATATGTAATTATCAGGTCATACATACAAATCGGAGAGCGTGCCAAGACACGCATAAAACATAGTCAAATCACGAAATCAGGGATCAAGTAACTCTCACTGACCCCACAGTAGGTCTCAGTCGGCTTGGGCGACTCGAGCAACCTTTTAGAGTGTTTCAGAAAGTTAGGCTCACAAGGCCATGTGGTCTGCCCGTGTGGGCTCACATGGCCTAAATTAGCCTTGGATGTATGGATCACACGACCTGGCCTAGAATTTCACACGCTTGTGTTGTGTACCTATGTAGGCCCACACACCCATATGCCCCCACACGGCCCAATTGGTTGAGCCCGTGTCTCGTACACGGCCTCATCAACCATCACACAGTCGAGACATGCGCCCGTGTCTTGTGCACGCGGCTTTACTCATCAATCACACGCTCGTGTACTGCCACACGGTCGAACACACAAACGACCACAGGCCTGTGTAGCATCGACAGATTCATTTTTCGGCTTTCGTCGATTCTCATTTTCTGTGTTCTTAGGTACACACCTGGTTCAACTTCGATGCATAATCACTCCTAAGCAAAACCAAACCTATAATCAAACACGTTTTACTCAGTTAATCCCTCAAACGATCGAATTGAACCAAAACCCCAAAATAGATTAAACACTTTCTGAGTATAAATCTCTTACCTTGCAAACCAAAAATGCTCCCCACTACGATTTAGCACTAGAACAGCTTCTGACACCAGATTTTTGGCTATCAAACAATTTACAAAACAAAACCAAATTATCATCTTAAAAACCATAACTTCAAGGAACCAAAACCACTTACCGAAATCGTACCAACACACTTCTCAACGCAAGAGAAAATCAATACTTAAGAATGGGAAAAGGACAAAAAGAAAAAAGGAGAATTTAGGAAAATTTCGGCAGAGAAAAATGGAAGAAGAGAACATAAAAATATTTTGGAGAAACAAAACAAAACAAAAAAAAATGAAAACTCATAACTTCCCCCCCCCAAATCCCTTGATTATCTCCACTACTTAGAATTTCGGTCCAATTGAAATTCTGACAGGCCATCGGACCAAAAATTAAACTCTCTTGCTTGCGCAGGGATTCAAAGTCCAGACCCCCAACACACCAACACACACATCCTAACCACTAGACCAGCAAGCCCATTCTGATATGAAATAACAAATAGTTTAATACATGTCTGTTAACTAGAAGTTAAGGCTTACTTAAGGAAAAAGCCAAAATTTTCCAAATGAGAGGCTTGAACTTGGGACCTCTCATACATACCTAGAACACTTAACCATTGAAGCAGATACATAGTTGTGTCATTTAATCGCAAAATCAGAAACATAAAATTTGGGGCATTGCACTAACATTAAAGTTGGCTAACATTTTCACTTGATAAGAATTATATCAGAAAACGGACATTCACATGAACCACTGAGGACGAATGAATATATATACAGAATACTTAGAAGAAATCATTGTAATCTATTCAACCATAACTGTTACACACAGACATCTTTACAATTCAAACATCATTTCTCTGACTAATTATGTTATCATAAACCCCGTGTTATTCTATTCACTAACAAAAAAAAAAATTCAGAGCGATTTCGAGAAACACTTACTTTAGACTCCATACCTAATTGAGTCTATTAGCCGAGACTAACTTCTTCTTTACCCGTGACATTGCATAGTCCGTATAATCTTCAAAACATTCTGATATTTCTTCCAAAGTTGTTTCCACTTTCCAAAGTATTCTCTTCTCTGTATACATTACTAATTATTCCACCACTTTACTATTTGGTTTCACACTTGTGAACTTATTCAGCATAATTCTCGTGAATTTTCATCATAAAGCAACACTAGTAAGGGGGTGAGGTCGTAAAGCCTCTAACTTGACTCTCATAAATACACATATATGACTTAGCATTCATCATTAATGTAATATCATCATAATCACATAGTTCACTCCAACCAAATTAACACAGTTATTTATTTTACAAATGTTTTTTGTTATCCATAATTTCAAACAATGAATTTACTTACTCGAGCTCAATATTAATATCTAATTAAATTCCAACACTTACCTTCAATACTTACCAACATTTGTCAAATTAGAGAACGTCTTACGATTTTAATTAAGTCATTTACTTGATGCCATAGTCCAACTATGGTCTTACACGAAATCTCATATCTATGCCAACGCCATATCCCAAATATGGTCTTACATGGGATCACATATTGATGCCAATGCCATGTCCCAGACATGGTCTTACATGGGATTACATATCGATGCCAATGCCATGTCCCAGACATGGTCTTACATGGGATCACATATCGATGCCAATGCCATGTCCCAGCTATGGTCTTACATGTCATTACGATGCCATAGCCCAACTATGGTCTTACACGTACTCAAATGTACTACCATGGTCCAACCATTGTTTTATCTGTTAATTCATCATTGAACGATCGCACTCATCTCCTATGTTCTACTCAATTTGATCTCCCAGTTCAATTTCTATACCATTATAACATTTAGGGTTCCATAACAAAGTTATAAAACAAAACATTATATATTCTCTAATTTAACAATTAAACATGAGATTCAACCATATGGACATACTAATTATGCAGTATTCAAACAAGTGTACATACACACACATTCCGTCCATTGGGTAAGTTTACTTATCATATTCATTTGAAAAAATAGATTGAGCACATAACATCATATGAATGCCAACATACATGGATGAGCTTATCACAACATAAACCTTCATTTCATTTCATTTTTTCCATATTTCTCAACTTATGGTTATCTCATTTCGTACATTAACACATGCATATTTATGAACTTCTATTCATACCTTTCCAAATTCCAATACATCGTAAGCACATTTCAATCATTTCATTATCATTTTTAGCACTATCAAAAATAGCTCGGTTGGAAGTCATCTCTGTCTTAACAAAACAATTTCGTTAGAGTCGGGAGATATCACACTATCACGAATAGTAATATGGCATGTATAGCTAGACTCACGTACGCTAGGTTAGTCCAAGAATTGACTAAACCATAGCTCTAATACCACTAAATGTAACACCCCTTACCCGTATCCAACACCGAGATAGGGTTCGAGGCGTTACCGGACTCAAACATAAACATTCATACAAAATCGGGCCATAAAATTTCATTCAATTTAAAACCATTCATAAACATGCATCTCGTCCCTTATACGGGCCCACGATGCCCCAAACGTACATTGGGTGTGGTTTGGGACTAAACTTAAAACTTTCAAAACTTTTGTGACACTTAGAAAAAATTTCTTATTTTGGGGAGTTATACGCTCGTGTGGGTAGGCCATGTGGTCACACACACCCGTGTGGCTTGGAACACGCTCGTGTCCTCAACCAGTGTAACTCTTTATTTATGATGTCATCAGCAAAATAGGGGCACACGGCCAAGTCACATGTCGGTGTCCTGAGGCCATGTCCTTTACAAGGCTGAGACACATGGCCGTGTCTCTGCCTGTGTGTTTACTATTGGGCATTTTCTTTTACCTAATTAGGGTGTAGGGGACATACGGTTGGATCACATGCCCATGGGGCTGACTGTGTGTCACACATGGCCTAGACACATGCCCATGTGTCTACCTGTGTAGACAAATACAAGGTTGTTTTCCAAGCCAATTGCCACCCTTATTTTCAAAAACACATACATGACTTCAAGGGCACTTAGCATGACATAATTGAGCACTTAAAACATACACAAACAAGACATGATCCTGATCATACCATCTTTACTAATACATGTACAAAACTTCATACTTTGTCAAGCCAAATTTATAAATTTGCATACACTAAGAGTTGAAGTTTTTTTTCCATTTAACATACTCATGTCTTAGTTATTATCATGCCACTCAGTCACAATTCCATCATCAAACATCTATAGTCACTTCCACAAGTCATCCATGCCAAACAATTTTTAACCACATCATGTATGACCTTGGCACATGCATGCATATATGAATAGGTTTACAACCAAACCATATGTCATGGCCATATAAAAAATGAGTTACCAAATCACTAAAAGCCAACACACTCGGCCAAATTAATAATGGCGTAATTAATCAAAAGATTGAAGTCCCTATACATGCCATAAACTTAAAATACTTCTATTCACTTATACCCAAATGATAGCTTGATAGTGTGATGGCATCTCTGCCAGTCTCTAACCCGAGCTAGCTAAATTAACCTATAAGACATGGGAAAGGAAGGGGGATAAGCTATATAGCTTAGTAAGTCCATATGAAAATAATGAGCAACTCATGCTAGTCATATACTATGCTTGACAATATAAGCACAAGTTAATATAAAAATAACTATAAATCTCAAGGTTGTAATATAACCTATTCACATGTTTACTCTCTTTTGATTTATCAAAATAATTTAACATTACTCGGCTTTCAGTCTAGCAGCCATAATTTCTCCATTATAGCATGTTTCATAATTAGCAAATTATTTTAAACATCATAGTAAAAGTACACGTTACTTATGTATATTCATGTTTTCATGCATATAGCTCAACATATTTCAAATTGTAATAACTATTTCTTTCCATACTTTCTTAACCGTTTTAATAGGCAGTTAGACCAATATTTCTTTTCACTTATAACCAATAAATCACAATTAAAATGAACAACATTTACTATCTCACAAATCAATTTGGCCTCCAAGGCCTAACATATAGTCATCAATCGTGTTTCCATGCATTTATACATCATGACCATAAATCAACAATAATAGGGCTATCTCAAAGTCACTTTCATAGTGATCATAACTCATAATAACATGAAGTCAATACTAAAATCTTTACGTACATACCTGTACCAGCTTGTAACATAACCACTTACTTTCTCATTTTTGGTATACTCATTGAAACTTGGAATACTAAATGGATACACAGGAAGTCTTTGCACATAAGTTCCACATATGTAGCTAAAGCTACATCATATCTCATATCACATGAATGCTCACTCTCGAGAAAATCTTGGGCCTGCTCACACAAGCTGACGGTCAAGACGTAACTAAGCAGTGCTGCTCACACAAGCTGTCAGGTATCCGCAACACATGCCGGACTACCTAGACACTAGTAGACGTACGAGACCAGTACCCGGATCACATAATCACACATATATCACAAATATCCTTAGTGACATGTCACTCGTATCCTATTCTATTCCTAATGTTCAAACGAGATTTTTCTCACTTATCCGAATTTCATCAAATAAAACCATAGAACCAATCATTTATTTCATACATTATCAAAGCATTTAAAATATCTAAAATACAAACATAACATAGCATTATTTACATACGAACTTACCTCGACACCAAAATGGCAAAGAGGGACCTAACCGTCAATTACTCGTTTTCCCTCGTACTAGGCCTGAACTTTGTTTTTCTTGATCTAAAGCATCATATTTAACTTATTTAATCATTATACTAATCAATTCAGCCAAAAATTCATATTTGGCAAAAATTACATTTTGCCCCTAAACTTTGTCATATTCACACTTTTGCCTCTAAGCTCGTAAAATGGTTTTTATTCAATTTCTTTCTACTTTAAGCCTAGCCGAATAGTTTTCATAACTATAAAAGCCCACAATTTCCATTAAAACACACTTTTATGACACATTTTATAACTTTTACAAATTAGTCATTTTAAGCATTTTTATCAAAAATCACTTAGTAAAAGTCGTTTCTCTAACCATAAACATGAATTTTCTACCATTAATCATCAAAATATACACATGTTCATCATGGGTAAAAACCTTAGACTTTAACCATAACTCAAATTAACAGTAGAAATAGATAGATCTTGTTACGATGATTTCAAAAACGTATAAATCTTTAAAAACCCTAGCCATGGTTTCTTCATGTAAAATTCGGCCAAGGAAGAAGATGGACAAGAAATTTTTGCTTTTATTTTGTTTATTAAGTCATTTAATTACTAAATGACCAAAATGCCTCTAGCTTAAAAATAATCTATTTCATCTATTTCATGTCCATTTTTGTCCAACAAATTATTCAATGGTCTAATTACCATTTAAAGACCTCCAGTTTAAAATTTCATCACAATTGGACACCTCTAGCTTCTTGAACCCAAGTTTTGCGCTCTTTATAATTTAGTCCTTTTGACTAAATTGAGTGCCCAAACGTCAAAATTTTCGAACAAAATTTTCACGAAATCATTCTGTGAAATTGTAGACCATAAAAATATAATTGAAATAAATTTTCTTAGGTAAAATTTGTGGCCCCGAAACCACTATTCTAACTAACCCAAAATCGGGCTGTTATAGTAATTTTGAAATTTGTGATAATTTTTAAGGTTAATTTGAGAATTTTGTAAATAAAGGTTAATTAAATAAAACAAAACAAAATTTTGTTCTCATATCATTTTCTACAACCGAAATTAGGGCTTAGGAAGCTATTTTTGTGCTTAAGTTTTCGGCAATCGCTTCCTTGCCTAATTGGTATGTATTTTGTCTCGTTTTTAATGGTTTCTACATTTTTGGAGTCATTGTAACTTAATATAGCTAGCCCGAGGACTAATTTGAAAAATTGTTAAAGGTTTAGGGTTTAGCCATTGATGAATGCGCATGTATTTTGATGTTTGATGATTGAAAATGTATGGTTGTTGTTAGATAAACAACATTTGTAAAGTGATTTTTGGTAAAATTGTTAATTAGGGATTAAATTGAGAAATGTGAAAATTGTGGTAGAAATGTGAAATAAATGAAAAATATGGGCTGCTATGATGATAAGAGAAATTCGGCTAGCATGGGTAGGGACCTAATTGCATAAATTTGTGTTTTTAGCTAAGGATTAATTTGTAAAGATGTTAAACTATTAGGGGAAAAAGTTTAATTTTGCCATAATGTGATTTTTTAGCTAAATCGAATAGAATGAATTATGAATAGATTAAACTTGATATTATATAGATCAAGAAAAATGAAGTTCGAATCTAGATCAAGGGAAAAAAAGTATCGGACTAGTTGATCCTCTTTTGACATTTTTGTGAATCGAGGTAAGTTCGTATGTTAATAAGCATTAATATAATCACATTTTAAATGCTTTATTATTGAATTAATTGTGAATACGACCTTACGAATATGTTCGACGAAGATTCGACAATGTGAAATCCCGACTGAACCTTAGGAATAGATTAGGATACGAATGACATGTCATTAGTGGTTATATGTTTGGGTGCTGGTCCGTACGTCCTACTAATGGCTGAGTTATCCGGTATGTGTTGCGATTTCTCGTAAGCTTGTGTGAGCAGCACCATATAGCTACGTCATGACCGTCAGCTTGTGTGAGCAGATCGGTTGATAGCTTGAGAGTGAGCATTATATGAGATATGAGATTGAGATAGCTTTGACTATGTATTGGCACTTAGGGTACGAGATTCCTGAGTATCCGATATTATTCCAAAATGTTCAATGGGTATATCGAAGATATGAAATGGTGAGAAATAGTTAGGTATTAGTACGGGTATGTACGAAAATTTCATATGAGTATTGAATCCATGAAATTGTGAATTCATGATGATTATGTGAATGAAAATATATTAACTTTGTGGTTAAATGGTTTTGTAGTATATTATGCTATATTACTTGAATGGTGAATGAATGGTGAGTTTTACTTATTATTTATACAAGCTTACTAAGATTTATAGCTTACTCTACAAACTTTTCTATGTTTTATAGTGTTTATTGAAGCAAGCTCAAATTTGGGAATCGTCGGAGATCTCATCACACTATCAAGCTATCACTTTGGTACTTTTTAACTTATGTATTTGGTTATATGACATGTATAGTAATTGTGGTCATTTTGGTATATTTGTTAGTAATGAATTTAGCCATTTGATTTAGCTTGTAAATGATGAATGGTTAGTTATGTGTATAGCCATGTGACTAGGCTTATTTTGGCATGCTTGGTGATGTATATATATGTGCAAAAAGGCCTTTTGATATGTTGTGTATAATTTCCATTTATATGCTTGTTGTGAATTGGTATTTGGAGTATCAAATGGTTGAATTTGAGATTTGTATGCTTGTGGTTTTAGGTAAAGTGATGCATAATAGAAAGTGACCATATTGATGTTTTGAGAATGTGAATTTTGGTATGAAATTGAATAGCTTATTGTGATACTTGTGTATCTTGTGATTAATGGTATGGATTTAGCATGAATTAGGCTTGATTGAGATTGGTTGAAATGCCTATTTATGCAATGTTATATGCCATTTGGTTTGTGTAGGTGATTGAAAGTTTGGGTAAGAAAAATGGTTTGGTAAATAGCTTATTTTCGTCCACACGGGTAGAGACACGGGCGTGTGTCTCAGCTGTGTGTGACACATGGTCAAGTGACACGGCCGTGTGTCCCCTGGTGTTTAATTGAAAATCAATTCAGTATGCTCCACACGACCCAACACACAGGTGTATGACTTGGTCTGTGGCATAAGTCAGTATACCTTACAGATTTGGCACGGCCTAGCACACCGCCTGACACACGGGCATGTGTGGCTATTTCGAAGGGCACACAGGCATGTATGTTGCCCATGTGACCCAAGTTAGAGAGCTACACGGGGTCAGACACGGGCTAGGACATGGTCAGGTGATCCCATTTCAAATATCCATACAGCATGTGACACAGACGTGTCTTTCACCGTGTAAGACACACAACCAGGCCACACAGGCATGCGTCCAATTTATTTTGTATAAATTTCTATGTTTTCCAAAAAGTTCCTGAGTTATCGGTTTAGTCCTGAACCACTTCTAACGCATGTTTTGGGCCTCGTAGGCTCATATTAGGGACATTGTGATTGATTGTGAATGCCTTTTATTGGATATGAAAAATGTCTGAAAAATGTACGATTGTTTGATTGTTAAGTTCAGTAATACTCCGTAACCCTATTTCGGCGATGGATACGGGTTATGGGTGTTACATGCCAATTTGATGAGTTTGCCCAAAACATCTGGGGTGGGCGAATACTTAACAAAATAGTCCACATAACCCTAGTGGTCGCTAAAACTAGGAGTTCGCCAAATAACAAATACTTTATTTACTCAATTCTACCCTTGACTACCATGTATATGCCAAATAGTAAGAAAATACTGAGTCTCCCTCGGGTGGGCCGTTACAAGAATTAATATCCAAGAGTCAAGTAATTAGTGTCATAATCCACAAAAATGATTCAATTGATACTTAATGTTTAGGTGTACGATAGGTAATTGACTAATGGCCTTTCATACCACATTGATAACATAGGTTATCTCTACTCCTTAAAAGATTCTCTTGGGAATTCTTATTGTTCTCTTACTTATTTTCATTTTCCACTTCTAGTGGTGAGAAAAGTTTTTATGACAATCCTCTTTGAATGTTATTATGGTCCAACTTACTTGGTCCACATCCAATATTATGTCTTTCAAATTTAATATATATTGCTACATTCGCTTCAGGGAATGGAGCAAATCAAGTAAGACAAGCTTCGTGATTTTCATTAAAAACTTTTGTTCAATCACAAGTAACCATGATATAAATCTTGAAATTATTTTCATGATTGTAACACCCCTAACCTGTATCTGTCGTCGGAAGAGGGTTTCAGTGCATTACCAAAACTTTTGGAACATTTTACAAAAAAATTATTTAAATTACTATTCATTAATCAAAATCATTCAAAACGTTCCTTAATTGGACTCTCGAGGCCCAATATGAGCATTAGAATTGAGTCAGCACTTAATTGGGAACTCTAGGAATTTTTTGTAACATTTCAAAAAAATTTCAAGGTGCAGGGCTCACATGCCCGTGTGGTCCAAGGGACACGCCTATGTGACACTGGGACACGTCGGTGCTGCAGGTCGTATGCGTCCCCATGTAACTCTCTGACTTGTGCACACGGCCACGCCACACGTCCGTGTGCTAGGTCGTGTGGTCAATTAATTCTTTTCGAAATTAGGTGTAGGTTTCACACGACCAAGACACACGTCCGTGTTCTTGGCCGTGTAGCACACACAACTGAGACACACACCCGTGTCTCTGTCTGTGTGCTAAATTCTAAGCATTTTGTTTCTCAAAATTAAGGTGCAGGGGACACACAGCCTAACTACACGCTCATGTGCCTGGCCATGTGTCCACTCATGTGGTCAAAATAAAGCCATTTTTGGCTTCATTTCTCATCCAAAGTCACACCCATGACCTGCACTTGAAACACATATCCAATACCAACCATTTCAAGCATTCAAATTAAACAAATTTCATCATTCATCATGGCATACCATTACATGCATACATGTTTACAATCTTACCTTAGTTCAATCCATGTGTTAAACATGATTTGATCAACTACTTAACATATATATGTATATATAGCTACCATAGCATGAAATAAAAAGTATATTAGAAAAACCATTACTGGCCATTCCAATGGCTAGATTACAAGCATCATTATCAAGCCACTAATGGTCAAGTTGTCCTATACATGCCATTATACCAAAATGATTTTACTAAGTAGACCCAAAATAAGTTAGTTGATAGTGTGATGATGCTCCAATGATCTCCAACCTTCACGAGCTTCTGACACTATAAAATAGGGAAAATAAAATAGAGTATGCATTACATGCTTAACAAGTTTGTATAATGGAAACTAAACTTACCAATCTCGTTTATTAAATCTAAGCATACAATATCATGTTTTTCATCCATTAGCAAAATTTCTTATACACATGCATTAAATCAAACATGCTAGTCACCAAAATCTTCAAATCAATGAGCTCATCATGCAATATTCTTTCAAGTCATTATCATTTCATCTCATAATTCTCATGCCATATCAAGAGTTTTATGTCCATTGAATCATTGAAATTTTGATGGATGCTCAAGTAGTACACTCGAGGTGTACTATTCAATAATCCGTCAATTTCTTATTTAAGGGTACCCATTAGGGTACTAAATCAAGGAGCACACTCTCGAGCCACATATCGTATAATTGGATTACCAGTCCAGGCTAAATCCTTTATATAATGTATGCTCAAAAGAGCTCAATTAGTATTACCAGTCTAGGCTAAACCCTAATCACAACGTATACTCGAGAGGTATTATATTAGAATTACCTATCCGAGCTAAATTCTTTCTATAATGAAGTCAATAGGATTACTCGTATGAGCTAAATCCCATCTGCAACAAATGCAGGACCTCATCCATTTCGGGAAATCCAATATAACCATCGGAATTCAATATTCAATTGGGAATTAACCCTTTTTCACCATTTCAAGCATGTATTAAATTTTCCATTATAGCATTCAAGTAATACATTTCAATATAAATCACATTACATACAAACACAACATTCAATTAACATAGTTACGTGCTCAATTAAGTTACACGAACTTACCTCGACACTTATTCGCGTATAAAATCTCCTAATTCGAAACCTTTTCTTTTCCTCGATCTAATCTCGAATGTGAGTTGTCCAGATCTATATAAATAGCTTTACTCATCAATTTCTCATATTTCATACTCTTTTGGACTCAATTTACAATCTAGGAAAAATTACCATTTTGCCCCTAACTTTTCCATAAATTCCAATTTCATCCCTAGGCTCGGAAAATAAAACTTGTGCAATTTACTCCCTATTCCAAGCCTAACCAAAATCCCATTACAAAATTTACAGGAAATGTATTTATAAAAATTCAGAATTTTTTTTTCAATTTCACAAGTTTACATTTTAGTCCCTAAATCATGTTTTCATCAAAAATCACTTTGTAAAAGTTGTTTATCTATCAACAACCTTTCATTCTCTACCATAAACATCTAATTTTCAGCATATTCATCCATGACCCAAATTTCATACCTTGATAACTTTTCAAATTAATCCCCCCAAATAGATAAATTAGACTATCCTGGTTTCAAAAATATCAAAATTACTAAAAACGGGACAAGGAAACTTACCCAATTAAGCCTTGAAAGTTTTCTCTCTCTCTCTCTTAGGATTTCCATATAATTTTGGGGTTAAAGATAACAACATAAGATGATATTTCTTTTTATCATCTTTTAATTAATTAATTATTTTAATTTCCAATTTAGTCCCTACTCTTTTCTAATTTTTCCGTGGATGAGTCACCAAAAATCTACATACATTTCTTTAATGGTTTAATTACCATATAAGCACCTCTAGTTTTGAATTCCATCACTATTTAATCCTTATAGCTACTAGAATTAAACTTTCGCATTTTATGAGATTTAGTCCTTCTCGTAATTAAACACTTAATCGATAAAATTTTTGTATCAAAATTTTCACACGACATGTCTATCACAATACGAACCATATAATAAAATAAAAATAAATTTAGGTTTTGGATCGGATTTGTGGTCCCGAAATCACTGTTTCGATAACACTAAAAAATAGGTTGTTACAACTCTCCCCCCTTTAGGTTTTTCGTCCTCGAAAATCTTACCAGTAAAAAGATTCGAGTATTGCTTCTTCATTGTATCCTTCGACTCCTAGTTAGCTTCTTCAATACCATGTCATTGCCAAAGAACTTGTACTAAAGCTACCTTTTTATTTCTTAACTCTTTTGTTTCCGGCCTAAGATTTTTATCAGTTCTTCACTATATGTCATATCAGGCTGAATCTCCACCTCTGTAAGAATTAACATGTGAAGGATCAGATTGGTATGGTCGTAGCATAGACACATGAAAAACATTATGAACCCAGTCAAGTTCTGGTGGTAAAGCTAATCGATATGCAACCGGTCCAATTCTTTCTGTAATCTCATATGGTCCAATGAACCGTGGACTTAGTTTTCCTTTAGGACCAAACCGGAGAACTTTCTTCCAAGGTGATACTTTCAACAATACTTTGTCACCAACTTGAAATTCTATTTCTTTTCGTTTCAGATCAACATAGGACTTTTGATGAGCAGAGGCTGCTTTCAAACTGTCTCAAATTACATTCACTTTTTCCTCGGTCTCTCAAACTAAGTCAACTCCGTGTAACTTTTTCTCACTGAGTTCTATCCAGTACAATGGAATTCTACATTTGCAACCATACAAGGCTTCATACGGTGTCATTTTAATACTAAACTGATAACTATTATTATAAGCAAATTCAACCGAAGGCAAATACCTTTCCCAGTTACCTTTAAACTCAAGTATATAACATCAAAACATGTCTTCCAAGATCTATATTACTCGTTCAGATTGACCATCTGTCTAGGGATGAAATGCAATACTAAAGTGTAATTGAGTACCCAGAGCTTCTTACAATTTGCTCCAGAATAAAAATGTAAACCGGGGATCTCTATATGAAATAATAGAGATTGGCACTCCGTGTAGCCTTACAATCTAAGTGACATATAATTTAGCCAATCTATCCAATGAAAAATTCATACGTACCAGGATAAAATGTGCAGACTTTGTTAAACAATCGACAATTACCCAGATGTCATCTTTCTTTTTTGGAGACAGGGGTAACCCCGATACAAAGTCTATAGTAATTCTTTTCCATTTCCATTCTGGTATCCTAATTTGCTATAGTACTCTAGAAGGCAATTGATGTTCAGCTTTTTTAGATCATTACACATTTTAATACTACCAGGATGTATAGAAATGTTACCATTGTGAGCTTTATTCAAAATCTTCTGTACTAGTTTTGAACCTTTCGATACACATACTCTACCTCTGAATAACAAACAATCATCAGTCTCAATCTGAAATTTTGATTCATGAGTCGATTCACTTTGTATCTGTTTTGCTTGCAACTTACTATCATTTTTCTAAGCTTCTGAAATCTGTTGCAAAAATGTTGGTCTAGCTTTTAACTCAGCTATGATTGAACCATCATCAGATAATGACAATCAGGTATTCATTACTAGTAAAGTATATAGAGATTTTCTGCTTAGAGCATTTGCCACTACGTTGGCTTTTACCGGATGATAGTCAATGGCAAGATCATAATCTTTCAGTAACTCAAGCCATTTGCACTATCTCAAATTCAAATCTTTCTGTGACATCAAATAATTCAAACTTTTATGATCAGTGAATATGTGACATTTTTCACCAAATAAGTAATGCCGTCAGATTTTCAATGCAAGCACTATGGCTGCCAGTTCAAGATCATGTGTTGGGTAGTTTCTTTCATGTGGTTTTAGCTGTCTTGAAGCATAGGCTACTACTTTAACTTCTTGCATCAAAACACAACCTAAACCATTCAATGACGCATCACTGTAAACTATAAATTCCTTACCTGATTCTGGTTGAACTAACACTGGTGCTTCTATTACTAAAGCATTTAATCTGTCAAAACTCTGCTGGAATTTATCAGTCCACTCGAACTTTACATCTTTCTGAAACAAACGGGTCATCGGAGAAGCTACCATTGAAAAATTTTTACAAACCTCTGATAATAACTAGCTAGTCCCAAAAAAATTCAGACTTCTGACACATTCTTCGGTGGCTTCCAATTAACAATGGCTAAAATTTTATTCAGGTCTACCCTAACACCTTCAGCATATACTATATACCTAAGAAAACTAACTTTCCGTAGCCAAAATTCACATTTACTGAATTTGGCATACAATTGTTTCTCTCACAGAGTTTGCAACACTATTCTTAAATACCACCACAAACCTATCCAAATACGGGTTGAAAATTATGTTCATCAGGTCCATAAACACTGCAGGTGTATTTGTCAAGCAGAATGGCATCATAAGAAACTCATTGTGTCCGTACCTGGTTCTAAAAGCTGTCTTGGGTACATTTGAATCTTTTACCCGTAGTTGATAGTAACCAGAATGGAGATCGATCTTTAAAAATATAGTGGCACATTTTAACTAGTCAAACAGGTCATCAATACGAGGCAAAGGATACTTGTTCTTTATTGTAATGTTGTTGAACTGTCTGTAATCAATACATAGCCTCAACGATCCATCTTTATTCTTTACGAATAGAACTGGTGCACCCCAAGGTAAGAAACTAGCTCGAGCAAAACCTCTGTCAATCAACTCTTGCAACTGTACTTTCAGCTCTTTCAATTCAGTAGGAGCCATTCTGTAAGGTGTTACAGGTATAGGTGTTGTTCCCAGAAGAAGATCTATAGAGAATTCCAATTCTCTATCTAGTGGTAAACCAGTTAATTCCTCCGGGAATACATCAGGAAATTCACATACAACTGGCACTAATTGAATCTTTAACTCAGATACTTTAGTATCCAGCACATATGCAAGGAAAGCATCATAACCCTTTCGGACATATTTTTGTGCTAATATTGCTGAAATCACATTAGGTAATCCATCCAGTTTATCAGATTCAACACGAAGTAATTCACCACTCTCACATTTAAATACAATATATTTATGTTTACAATTCACCACCGCATCATATTAGGTTAAACAATCCATTCCCAAAATCACATCAAATTCATCAAATGGCAATAACATCAAGTTAGCCAAAAAGCAATAACCTTTTAACATCAACAGACAGTCTTTACAAACTCTATCCACCATAACACACTGGCCTAGGGGGTTTGTAACTTTAACCACAAATTCAGTGAATTCAACAGGCAAATTTTTAACAGCCACTAAGTTCGTGCATATGTATGAATGTATGGAACCAGGATCAATCAATGTAGTAATATCAGTATCAAGTAGAGAAAATGTACCAGTAATGACGTCTGGCATAGAGGCATCTTTTCTAGCACGAATAGCATATGTTCTTGCAGGTGCTTGTGCCTCAGATCTAACTGTTGTATCCCTGGTAGTACCTCTACTACCACTAATATTCCCAGGGTGATGGGGTTGTCTGCCTCTCGAAACAGGATTACTACGCTTTGGAGCTGGTTCTATCTTTTTTTCAACTCTTTCGGGATAATCCTTGAAAAAATGGTCAAGTGAACCACATCCAAAACAAGCTTCACTTCTAGACTAACATTCCCCATGATGAAATTTGTTACAATGTTTACATTTCGGTTTGGGATTACCAACACTACCTACACTGGTCACAGATGGAGATCAAGACCTCGAGTTAGAACGTTGAGAGCCCCGCTCTCTTCCAGAATATCCTGTAGAGGTGGTAACACGATCATAATACCTCTTTAATTTCTTAGAAGCATATGATTATGACTTACTCATAGTTATTTTTCCAGAAACCAGAACCTCTCTTTCAGCATGTTTCTTTTCTTTATTCAATTCCTCACCTTTGTGTGCTCGATCGGCTAACACCGTAAATTCCCTTATTTCGAGTATTCCAATTAATAACTTGATATCTTCATTTAAACCCTCTTCAAACTGTTTACACATCTCAGCCTCAGTTAGAACCCATTCTCTAGCATATTTGCTTAATCGAACAAATTCTCGTTCATATTCAGATACAGTCATGTTTCCCTACTTGAATTATAAAAAGTCTTTCTTTTTTTTTATATTCATCCTAGAAGAATTCCCATGTAACGTTCTCTCTCGGTACAATTGAAGTTATGGTATTCCACCAATGATAAGTTGTATCTTTCAGTAGGGATACTGCACATTTCAGATATTCGACAAGTGTACAGGATAATTCATCAAAAACCTGGATAGCATTTTCTAGCCAAAACTCAGCCATTTCTGGATCATCATCTACGGTAGCTCTAAATTCTATTGCCCCATGCTTGCGGATTTTATCTACTGGAGGCTTACCAATTCTAACAAGTTCAGCACCCTCTGGTACCTCCGGAACAGGTTGAGGAGCAAGTGGGAAAGGTCGTTGTACAGTAGGGTTTGTTCTTAAGTACTTGATAAACCATTCATTAATCAATTGAAAGAAGGCCTGTTTCGCTTCCTCACTACAGCCCTCAAACACGGGCCTTTCACTACCAGACGCAGACTCAACTCTTTGAACTGAAGATGAAGCATTGCTCTTAGATTCCTCGGATTCAGCTCTAGCTTGGTTGGACGACATTACTATATGAAAAACACATTTAAAATGATCAGGAGTCATCACTATCACAAATTATATAATGGTATGTATAGCTAAACTCGTGTTTGAAATGTTAATCTAAGAATCGGCTAAACCGTAACTATGATACCACTAAATGTAACACCCTTAACCCGTATTAGTCGTTGAAATAAGGTTTCAGAGCATTACCAGAACTTTACAAACATTTTATAAATAATTTATGTAAATAACTATTCATTAATAGAAATCATTCAAAATGTCCTATAACTGGACCCTCAAGGCCCAATACGAGCATTAGAATTGAGTCGAGACTTAATCAGAAACTTTAGGAATTTTTCACGACATTTTAAAAATTTTCTAAGGTGCAGGGCTCACACGCTTGTATAGTCCAAGGGACACGCCCGTGTGACCCTGGGACACGCATGTATTGCAGGCCATGTTCAACCCCGTGTAACTCTTTGACTTGTGCACACGGCCATACCACACGCCCATGTGCTAGGCCGTGTGGTCAATTAATTCTTTTCAAAATTAGGTGCAGATTTCACACGACCAAGACACATGCCCATGTTCTAGGCCATGTAGCACACACAATAGAGATGCACGCCCATGTCTCTACCCGTGTGTTCAATTCTAAGCATTCTATTTCTCAAAATTAAGGTGCAGGGGACACATGGCCTAACTACACGCCCATGTACTTGGTCATGTGTCACATACGGTCTAGACACACACCCGTGTGTCTGCCCATATGGACAAAATAAAGCCATTTCTATCGTCATTTCTCACCCAAAGCCACACCCATAACATGCACTTGAAACACACATCCAATACCAACCATTTCAATCATTCAAATTAAACAAATTCCATCATTCATCATGGCATACCATTACATGCATACATGTTTACAATCTTACCTTAGTTCAATCCATGTGTTAAACATGATTTGATCAACTACTTAACATATATGTATATATATAGCTACCATAACATGACATTACAAGTATATCAAAACAACCATTACTAGCCATTCCAATGGCTAGATTACAAGCATCACTATAAAGGCACTAATGGTCAAGTTGTCCTATACATGCCATTATACCAAAATAATTTTACTAAGTATACCCAAAATAAGCTAATTGATAGTGTGACGATGCTCCAATGATCTCCAACCTTCGCAAGCTTTCAAGCACTTTAAAACAGGGAAAATAAAATAGAGTAAGCATTACATTGAAATTTCGATGGATGCTCAAGTAGTACACTCGAGGTGTATTATTCAATAGTCCATCAATTTCTTATTCAAGGGTACCTATTAGGGTACTAAATCAAGGAACACACTCTCAAGCCACATATCGTATAATAGGATTACCAGTCCAGGCTAAATCCATTATATAACGATGCTTAAAAGCGCTCAATTAGGATTACCAGTCCAGGCTAAACCCTAATCACAACGTATACTAGAGAGGTATTATATCAGAATTACCCATCCAGACTAAATCGTTTCTATAATGAGGTCAATAGGATTACTCGTCCGAGCTAAATCCCATCCAAAACAAATACAGGACCTCATCCATTTCAAGAAAGCACATATAATCATCAGAATTCAATATTCAATCGAGACTTAACCCTTTTTCACCATTTGAAGCATGTATTAAATTTTCCATTATAGCATCCAAGTAAAACATTTCAATATAAATCACATTACATACAAACACAACATTCAATTAACTTCATTACTTGCTCAATTAAGTTACACGAACTTACCTTGACACTTATTCGCGTATAAAATCTACTAATCCGAAACCTTTTCTTTTCCTCGATCTAATCTCGAATGTGAGTTGTCCGGATCTATATAAATAGCTTTAATCATCAATTTCTCATATTTCATACTCACTTGGACTCAATTTACATTCTAGGTAAAATTACCATTTTTCCCTTAACTTTTCCATAAATTCCAATTTTGTCCCTAGGCTCGGAAAATGAAACTTGTGCAATTCACTCCCTATTTCATGCCTAACCAAAATCCCATTACAGAATTTATAGCACACGTATTAATAAAAATTCAGAATTTTTCTTCAATTTCACAAGTTTATATTTTAGTCCCTAAATCATGTTTTCATAAAAAATCACTTTGTAAAAATTGTTTATCTATCAACAACCTTTCATTTTCTACCATAAATTTCTAATTTTCAGCATATTTATCCATGACCCAAAATTCATACCTTGATAAATTTTCAAATTAATCCCCCCAAATAGATAAATTAGACTATCCTAGTATTTGAAATATCAAAATTACTAAAAACGGGACAAGGAAACTTACCCAATTAAGCCTTGAAAGTTTTCTCTCTCTCTCTCCTAGGGTTTCCATACAATTTTTTGGTTGAAGATGACAAAATAAGATGATATTTCTTTTTATCATCTTTTAATTAATTAATTATTTCAATTTCCAATTTAATCCCCACTCTTTTCTAATTTTTCCATGGATGAGTCACCAAAAATGTACATACTTTTCTTTAATGGTCTAATTACCATATAAGGACCTCTAGTTTTGAATTCCATCGCTATTTAATTCTTATAGCTACTAGAATTCAACTTTCACATTTTATGTGATTTAGTCCTTCTCGTAATTAAACACTTAATCGACAAAATTTGTGTATCAAAATTTTCACACGATATGCCTATCACAATACGGACCATATAATAAAAGAAAAATAAATTTTATTTTTGGATCGAATTTGTGGTCTCGAAACCACTATTCTGATTTCACTGAAAAATAAGCTATTACAATGATATTGTTACCATAGGAGCACATTTGAATCATGAAAAGTTGAATAACTTTTTTCTTGCAAGTTCTCATTAATATTATCCTTCCCACATAATTTTAATTGAGAACTTATTCTAAATCTTGTAGAGTTATAGTCACAGTATAAAATATTGTAACTTCAGGTGCATCCAATCATAACGAGATTTAGATAGAATTATCATATTTTATTTCTCATCTCTTTCTTTTAAAATATTTCACAATTCAAGTGGATTTTCAAAGTCAAATATCTTCCTTCCAAACCTTTATGGGGATGATAACAAAATAATATAAAAAAGATAGTCATAGTCAATTTAATTTAATAGAAAGAGTGATAAATATAATTCAATAACCAAATATATCTTTATCCTTTTCAAAATCAAAATAGGTAGATATTCATAGCAAAAGTGATTCATACCAAATATAATCGTTTCCTCATTCACAATCTCAATATAAGATCCAATATAGTGAATATATTTTAAAACCAATGCATTAACCATACAAAATTTTGATTCTTCATATATTAATATATTAGTTCTTCTAGAGCTTTAACTAATTTTATACTACTAAATATTGCATTAAAATTATTTTGTTTCTGTACTAAATAAGATAAGTACTTTCTATATACAAGGATAATATTCATTGTTACATTTCCAACAAGACATATATATATTTAAAGAATATTAATATAGGAATAAATATTTAGACATACGAGAGATACCTGGCCAATGATCTTTCATATAATATTGACACCATAAGTCATCTTAACCTTTTGAAGAGTTTTTTGTTGTTCTCTAGTTTATTATTATGTTTTGACTGCCAATAAGCGCACTATCGTTTATAGTTACATAATACACCAAAAATATAAGAAATTAGGAATGACAATATTCACAAGTGCATGGGTCCAATTGTAATATAGATGTACAATAAAATACTGAAAGTATTTCGAGGATTAGACCTAAGGGAGGATGGAATAAATAATGAAAATACTTTTTATAATAATAAGTCTAAGTAGTAATAGTTAATTTCTATATTATGATGGCATAAATATATTAGAGAAATTATCCTAAAATAGGGCCTAGGAGTATTAGGGGTAATTTACGAACTTTGGCTTAAATGAGCTCGAAATTTCTTAAGGTTAGTACTCGATAATGTTTTCAACTTTGGCATCTTGGCTGTTAAATCAATTTTTGAAAAAGTGTTCTAGAAATCCTCAATTTTAAAGAAATGACTGATTTGTAACAGAGTTAAAATAGTGAACATTTATGTGGCAATTAAACCAATTTTTAAAATTGAACCCAAAACCCTCCACTTTCAGCCTAAAGTCATGATAGTTGTTCTTCAAGTTTATCCTTTCTGCCCCTTGTTCTTTTCCTCGCTATTCTATTGATTTTTTATTCCCAAACAACAACACCTTGATTTCCTATCATTCTGTAACACCCCTAACTCGTATCTATTGTAGGAATAAGGTTACAGAGTATTACCATAAAAACTTAACTTTAAAACATACATCTCATGCATCAACATAAACATAGCATAAATCATTCATTTATATTCATATCATCCTTTAATCGAGCCTTCGAGGCCTTAAAAATACTTTAGAAACAATTAGGGAATAAATTGGAATCAATTGGAAAGTTCAAGAAAAAGATAGAAAATTTGAACTGCAGGGGTCACACGGTCTTGTGACTCAGACAGCTGAGACACAAGCCCGTTCTTCAGGCCATGTAACAATCAAAATAGGGAAACAAGATTGTGTCCTAGCTCGTGTCCATGCCCGTGTAACTCTCTGAGTTGGGTCACACGGCCAAGCCATACGCTCGTGTGCCAGGCCATGTAATACTTGAAATGGCCTCACACGCCCGTGTGCCAAGCCGTGTAACTGCCTGACTTATAACCTTTAAAAATGAGAAGGGACACATAGCCGAGTTACAAGGCAATGTGAGACACATGGTTGAGACACACTCCATATTTTAGGTTTTGTGGACATGAAATTGGCCAAAATCAAGCAATTCCAATCACCCATTTCAAGCATGTACCTACAAGCCATTTTCACCCTTGACCAAGGCATCAAAATATACCAAATCATGCATGAAACAAACAATTCAATAGGCCGTTAACTTTTATCCAATATGCCATACAAGGCACCTCAAATAAAATTATTCAAACATACCTAAACATGTGAACTTACCACATCTTAATCATACTCATATAATTCAATACTACTTCCAAAACATACCATAGTTATGATCATTAGATCTGTAATAGCCCAAATTTGACCGGGCCTTAAAACCAAAAAAACTTAAAATAAATAAATAAGTGTTTATTTATTTAGACAGTCCATATGCAGAGCCCAAAAATTAAAACCCAAACTAAACCCACACTTAAACTCGTTATACAATTAGCCCAGGACTAAAGTAGACCAACTGGACCAGCCTGTTACACCAAGGCAGGAAACCCTAGGGTTTCTGCCTTTCTTCTTTCTCTCCTCGAGCCGCCACTGCTTCTGGAAGATTCAGGGAGCGCCTACCATCAATATTCTATCTCAAGTCATCAATGCATTGTCATAGGCCTTTCAACGCACCACGACCCTTCAGCTCAGCCACCGATCACGCCTCCACCACGGAGCCAAAATTTTAGCACCGTGTTAGGGCCATTTCCACCAGTCGTGCCGAATCATCATCAGCACGAGTCCACGCCAACAACCACCATAATTTTCGCGGTCACCTGCAGGAAAAGGAAAGAAAATCACAGCAGACATGCGAAGCGAATACAGAAAGAAATCAGAGATTTCTTTCAAAAACTTGTAGTGGTTTATCGAGGCTATAAAGCCTTCTTCTCAATCTGTAAAGGACACTTATGATACACACATACAGAGAGACAAACACCACAAAGATATTGTACACCAAATATTTTTGCAATAATATATCAGAAAGATTTCACGAGAAACGAAGGTGATCTATTGTTCTCTTTCTACTTTTTTTTACTTTATTGTAAACAACCTGCATATAATACATTAAAAAAAAAGAGGAGGAAGAGGTACCTTCTAGATTCGCCGAGAAAAGCGAAGCTTTTCGGACCCCGACCACCGTGTGTGGCAGAGTTGGTGACGGCGCGTGAGGCTGAGCACGTAGGTCCGATGAACGGAGCAGACTGGCCTAGGGCGAGCTCGAGGAGGGTGGAAGAATTTGGAGGATCTCTCGCTCGTTTTTTTTCTAAACTGGGAGCAAAATGATTTTAAAGCTTAACCTTTGGCTTACATAGCCCTAACGAAACGGTGCCATTTTGGTTTAACTCAATAAGCATAAAACGGCATCGTATCAAGGCTTAGGATCCGCGTGTTGACCCGATTACCCGAGGAGGATCCGTGTGTTTTTGGAAAATGGGTTAATTTCATAATTGGTCCCCCGTGTTTTTTAATTCTTATAATTTTATTTTATTATTTTCAATTTAACCCCAATGCTTTAATTTTGATTCAATTTGGTCCTCACAGTAACATTTAAATTGATTTGGAGAAACGGTGTTGTTTTGGGATTAGGGCAAATTTCCCAATGAGTCCCTCGGCTTTAGTCCGTGTTCCAATTTGGCCCAATTTTCTTTATTTATTTGTAATTAACCCTAAATTCCTTAATTAAATTTAATTTTAATCCCTATATACCTTTAATTTAATTTATTTAAAATACTTTGTGTATATATATTTTTAATAAACATTAGTTATATATATAATAATATATTATTTTATTTATATCACTTGTAACATTATATATATAAATTTATTATATGCTATATATTTTTATTATATTATTTATTTCATTATATTCATATATGTAAAATATTTGTTACATTATTATTATACATATTTCATATTATATTATATTTATTTATGTATTTTTATTACATATTATATTTTACTATCTATCATAATATTTTTTATATATTATATATATTATATTATATATTTTTATATTATATAATTATATATTTTTATTTGTAAATTATGTTATACACTATATATTATACTATATTTCCTTACATTACCTTTATTTTATTATAAAGTATACATTATTTTATTATTTATTAATATGCATTTTTAAAATTTTATAAATAAATTTAATATTAATGCTTAGTACATTTTTATATATAGTTATCATACCCTATAATATAATTTATGTGTATGTATCATTTAAAAAAAAAAAAGGGAGGGGTTCTCTTTTATCATTCTTATATTATTCAACATATTTTTTTAAATATCTTATTTCTATTTAATTTTTTATACATTTTAATTTACTTATTTATCTTTGGTTTTCTCTTATTTTGATATTGTTTAGTAGGTTAAATGTTACATATCATTTATTTGGTATATTAGCATGAAATTAATTATTTATGGTGATTTGCATAAGACATTATCATATATGTATATTGCAATTTATATTTGCTGTATTTGTTATGCATTATATGGTGTTTAGCATGGAATAATAATGCATGAACATTTATGTTGTTTATGATGTATAAGGTGATAATGTATATTGTGTAATTTATGCCATTATTGCTATTTTCTATACTATATTTGCATGAAATGATAAAACATGTATATTGTAATTAGATTTATTTAATTCCTTATGATATACAAAACACATCATTATTTTTAAAACCAAAGGATATATTTCACTTAATTCAAAAAAGAATTTTAAAAGTGAGGCAATGTTTTGATGTTTGGAAGCTTCGAGAAAAGTAGTGCCCTAACTTACTGGGTTGCGACTTTTCTCGTTGAATTCGAATAGTCAAGCACCCTTCTAAGCGATTTTGAGTTTTCAAAACTTAAACAATTATTTCGAGATTTCAAAACATAGTGTCCTAACTTACTAGATATGGCGTTTTGTTGTTTCGAGATAGAAGTTTTCAAAAGACGAGCTTAGTTTCGAAGGTTTTAAAAAGTTGCGTCCTAACTTACTGGATGTGATGTTTTGACTCGTTTGAAATAAGTGAGCCTTAATTTTCAAAATTAAGACATTCTAATTAAAAGAGGTTTGCATCTTAAAACTTTCAAATTTCCGACATTAAAGACACTTGATAATCAATTAGGTACCAATTTTTGGGCATTACGAGGGTGCTAACCCTTCCTCATACATAACCGACTCCCGAATCCGTTTTCTCGACTTTCGTAGACCAAAATTAATGTTTTAAAACAAAACATTTTATAAGGTGATCCAATCACACCTAAAAAGATTGGTGGCGACTCCCGTTTTCATTTTTCTTAAAGTCGATTCCCATTTTCCAAAACTAGATTTAAAGATGGTTTCGACAGCTTGGCGACTCCACTGGGGATTAATAAGAGAGTCAAGCCGTATAATTGATTACCTTTTGTCTCAATGTGAAAAATTTGATAAATTTTAAAATTCAATCCTCTTTGCATTACATGTGTTTGTATTATTGCATATGTTATATATTCTGATACGCATTGCATTTGCATGACCGTTGTGGTCACACCCTTAAGTGGCATTGAGAAACTACGCCTTCGTGAGGTTTTCGCCTCCCTGCAGGATAGTGGATCACTTTCGGGATACATCCGTACCTATGGTTTCGTGAGATTTTCATCTCTGTGTAGCCATAGGGAAATGTATTCCCCTGAACTGAACTCGAGTCAAATGAGCCTATAATGGGTGAGAATCGAGAAATCTGCTGGTTCAGGTACCTCAACTTTAGAACTAAAACCCCATATAGAAAAACCGTAAGAGCTCAACTTAGTTAGAATTATACTTTAGATATTACCCTCACATATCATTCTTGAGTTTATTAATATTATGTGATACTGACTGCTTCCTTTTTTCATTGCATGTCATTTCACATTTAAAAGGTATCGATTCACGGTCAGTTTCTAAGTTAGAAAGTTTTATTATGAAGAACGAACTTCTTGATAGAGTGGAAGGCAACGCTAACATCCATAGATGGTTTGAGCAAACTCAGCTAGGAAAAGGGGATAGCATAACTGTGGGATATATGTCAGAGCTGTCAGACTATACTTGCATCAGTGTCACACAGAATAATCTGCAGGAGCTTAAGGCGATTTGGGATCAGTGGGGCAATGAGACCAAGTAATCATTCTACGGTAAGTAAGGAGATTTGCCCTATTTGTTTGATATTCAGGTTGATGAGAACTTGTTTCGAGCTCTCGCTCAGTTTTGGAACCCAACATACAGTTGTTTTACCTTTGGGGAGGTAGATTTAGTGCCTACTGTGGAAGAATACACAGCCTTACTTCGGTGTCCTAGATTTCAGTATGATAGGATTTATTCTCGAGCTGCTTGTGTCCTAACCTTTAGTAAGAAGTTCATGACCATTACGGAGATGAGCGAGCAGTGGATAATGGCTAGAATTAAGGAAAAGGGTGAGAGTAAGTGCATTTCGTGGGGAGCTTTGGAAGATCTGATCCAGGCACATTGAGACGAGGCGAATAGGGTAGACATTTTTGCCTTAAGCTTATACGGATTGATGGTTTTCCCCAAGGCCTTGGGATATGTGGATGAGGCGACCACGGATCTCTTCCATCGACTTAGCAAACGGGTCACTTCTGTTCCTGCGATTTTGGCGGAGACGTTCAGGTCCTTAAATGCGTGTAGAAGGGCCAGTGCGGGCAGGTTTGTTGGTTGTGCTCAGTTACTTTTAGCTTGGTTCTACAGTCACTTCCGATTGATAGATAGGGTGGTTTGTTGGGTCTTCTTTGAGGATTACTCCCCGTTGAAGGACATAACAGCTTCAACTAGGAAAGTTGATGTTCCTAAAAAAAATTGGATAGCGCTACTTCAGAATTTGGAATCGAAGGACGTAGAGTGGAGGGCTCCATGGGTGATTCCTGGTGAGATTCTTTACCGATACGGCAGTTTTGATTGGGTCCTTCTGTTGGGAATTTGGGGTGCCATTGGTTATGCCCCTTTGCTTGTGCTGAGGCAACATGGATTGAGGCAGTTCATACCGGCAACCTACGGTTTGGTTCAGAGTGAGTTCATGTGTAGAGGAGCTGACTATAAGAGGAAGGTCAGTGAGATCTCTAGTGCTTGGAACAAGACTTGTCGATTAAAGGGAGTAGTTATTAGCCCTGCTACGACTCTGGAGTATGTCGAGTGGAAAGGTAGAAGGATTAATGATAACATCCCTAAGCCAAGCGTGAAAGGAGCTCGATCGATAGAGGAATATTTGCAAGTGACGCCCTCGGAGTTAGAAATTATGAAGCAAGAGTTCGAGAGAAAGAACTTGAAGCTCGAGAAGAGGATAGCAAAGCTCGAACAAGAAAAGATGTACTTCAGCCTAGACGTCAACGTTCAAAAGATAGAGGTCGAGAAAGCGAGGAAAGAAAGAAGGAAGATTGAGGAAGATCGAGATGATTTAAAGGAGCATTACAAAAGGGCACAAGTATCCTTGAAGAGAGCTAGAATAGGAGGGTCTTCAGATCAGTTGCAGAAAGAGGTCCAAGAGGAAAAAGCTAAAGCTGAATATTGGGAGAAAAAGTTCCAAGATATGCAATCGCAGAATTTGACCTCAAAAAAGGAAAATCAAGGTTTAAAGACTAAAGTAACTGAGCTTGGGCGATCCCTTCATCTGCATCGAAGTCGTGATTCTACGGTTGAGGTAAAGAAATTAAAAGGCAAAGTTGAGGAGTTGGAATCAGCATTGCAGGATAGTAAGCTCCTAATCGAGCAACTTGGGGTACGAGAAGATCATTTGAAGGGAGAGCTTCATCAGTCTATAGGACAGGTCAGAGAAAGGGATCACGTCATTGGATAAGCCATAGCCCATATTCGAGAAGTCACTAAACACGTGCAAGACTTGGCAATACGAGCTGATGTATGAGTCATTGTCGGATATAGGACGAGAGTTAGCCCTTTTATTAGATAGAGTTAAAACTTTGGCATTAAGGCGAAAGCGTATTTGTAATCGATGTCCTTTTGGCATTCATGCATTTACATCTCATAGCATTTCATTGCATCATTTGCATTCAAAGTTATAGAAAGACCCTAATTAGTTAATATTACTCAGAAGTAGAAAAGAAAATCTGGAAACCACGCATTAGTACGGAACTCGCGCAAAATCTAAGAATATGGACCAAAGGTTTGAACAGCTACAAAAGGACATGCAGGACCAATTGCAAGAGCAGTTGGCCAAGATGCAAAACAACATGAGGGAGCAAATGCTGGAGGCTCAGAGGAATATGATGACTGAGATGGCTCAGTTTTTTAGGGCCACTAATGAGGGAAAAACACCTATGGCAATCACTGGTGAGGAGGAAGAGGATCATCCTCTAGGCCTTACTCCACTCCACGGGCTTACACAAACTGAGGCACCTCCTAAAAGATCATCTGTCAATATAAGGCCTCATCATGGGCCGGGTGATGCGGGGATCCATATGAATTACCCAACTGGCTCGGGATTCAATTTGGGTGATAACCCTGCCAATCCTCTCATTCCTAAATTGGATATAGCTGAAAAAGAAGATTTGAGAGCCGAAGCTGCAAAATAGTTGGAGGAACATTGTCGATGGTTGGAAGAGAAATTTAAAGCTTTAAAGAGTGCTGATGGGCATCATGGAGTTGATGCCAAAGACTTGAGTTTGGTCCCAGACTTGGTACTTCCCCATAAATTCAAAATACCAGAGTTTGAAAAGTACAACGGGACTACTTGCCCAGAGGCCCACATTACAATGTTCTGTAGGAGGATGACCTGATATGTGAACAATGATCAACTATTGATTCATTGTTTCCAAGATAGTTTAGCGGGAGCAGCAGCGAGGCGGTACAATCAGTTGAGCCGGGCCAGAATAAATTCATGGAGGGATCTTGCAGAAGCCTTCATGCAACAGTACAATCATGTGACTGACATGACGCCGGATAGGATCACGCTGCAAAAAATGGAGAAAAAGCCTAATGAGAATTTTAGGCAATATGCTCAAATATGGAGAGAGGTTGCCATGCAAGTTCAACCACCATTGTTGGAGAAAGAGATCACCATGTTGTTTATCAATACTTTGAAGGCCCCATTCATTACTCACATGATTGGAAGCACTACAAAAAGTTTTGCAGACATAGTCATGGTGGGAGAGATGATTGAGAACGCCATAAGAGGTGGAAAAATTGAAGTTGAAACGACCAAAAGATCGGCCCCAAGGAGAAAGGATAATGAAGTGAATAACACAAGCACTTTCAATACAAGGGCAATCACAGTTGGTCAACCAAAAAAAGTTGTGGTCGAGCAACAGAGTTCTCAAAGGAAGGAGTCGAATGCAAAGCAGAATTCTGAAAGAATGCAATACACACCTATCCCCGTGATGTATCGTGAAATTTATCAAAGCTTATACGATGTGCATGCTATTGCTCCTTTCCACTTGAAACCACTACAGCCTCCATATCCTAAATGGTATGATACAAATGCTAGATGTGAGTACCACGCGGGAATATCGGGGCACTCAATTGAAAATTGTACTGGATTCAAGAAGGCCGTGGAAAGGTTGATCAAGATGGGGGTTGTGAAATTTGATAGTACCCCAAATACTGAAAACCCTTTGCCAAATCATGACGATCAAGGAGTGAATGCACTCATTGGCGAAGCTAGTGAGAGGATGAAAGAAAATGTTGCTAAATGCCTATGAAGGTGATTTGGGAGGAGATGATGAAGAGAGGGATGATAACCTCTAGGAGAGAAAGAGGAAAAATGGGGAACTACTGTGAGTTCCATGGAGAAGAGGGTCATGAGACACAAAATTGTGAAGAATTCAGAGCCTTGGTGCAAGGCTTTATAGATAATAAAGAGCTACAAATTTTTGAAGGTATCTCTTATAAAAGAGAAATAAGTATGCTGGAAGAGGAACAAAAAGGAATCAGCCGACCAATGATTATTATTTCCCTGCCAGGGAATAACGAAGTGGGAGCACCACCAGTGCCCAAGGTCATTATCCATAAGCCTACTCATTTCCTTTACAAAGATAGTAAGAGAGTACCATGGAGTTATAACTGTAGTGTGACAGTACTGAAGGAAGAAAATATAGCCAGCGCATCTAAAGACGTGCAAGTTGAAGGTTCCCACACGCAGAGTGGGAAGCGTTATGATACGGGGGGCGTCAGGGAGGAGCCCATAAAAACAAAGAATGCTAGTACGGAAAAGGAAAAAGAAGCTGAAGTGCTTGTCAAGGAGCCAATAAAGGAGGAGGAAGCTAAGGAATTTCTAAAGTTCCTTAAGCATAGCGAGTATAGTATGGTCGAGCAATTGCGCAAGCAGCCGGCTCGCATATCAGTATTAGCTCTACTTTTGAGTTCTGAGGCGCATAGGGAGGCATTGATGAAGGTGCTTAACGAGACATATGTAACCCATGACATATCAGTTAACAAGCTGGACCGATTGGTGAATAACATAAATGCGGATAATTTCATCTACTTTAATGATGATGAAATCCCACCAGGGGGCAAGGGGTCAACAAAAGCCTTGCATATCACCACTCGATGCAAGGGGTACACACTCCCAATCTTGCTTGTTGATAATGGATCGGCCTTGAATGTTCTGCCGTTATCTACATTGAATAGAATAACCATTGGCGATTCTCACATGAAAACATGTCAAAATGTGGTAAGAGCCTTTGACGGTACAGAAAGGAAAGTGATGGGAAGGATTGACATCCCTTTGGAAATTGGGCCAAATATATACATAGTAGACTTTTTGGTGATGGATATCAAGCCTTCCTACAATTGCTTATTAGGTAGGCCATGGATACAGTCAGCGGGAGCGGTGCCCTCGTCATTGCACCAGAAACTGAAGTTAGTGGCGGATGGACGGTTAGTAACCATCAATGCAGAAGAGGACATTATAGCCACAGTCACTAGCAAGGCCCCTTATGTTGAGACAAACGAAGAATCTATTGAGTGTTCCTTTCGCTCTTTAGAATTCGTAAATGTAACCTTTATTTCAGAAGGGAGTGAGCTACCGGTGCCAAAGATAGCAAGAGCTACGAGGATGGCTTTACAAATGATGGCGGGAAAGGGAGCCTTACCAAGAAAAGGGTTAGGAAAGTACCTGTAAGGAGGAACTCAAATCCCAGAACTTAAAGAGAAGAGAGATCGCTTTGGTCTGGGCTTCAAACCAGACTATAAGCAAAGGAGGAAGGAAATTGAGAAGCGCCAAGAGGGAAGAAGGGCACGCCTTAATAGAAGAGAAGTGACGTGGGGGACGATGACATTCCCTCCAATATCCCAAACCTTCATATCGAGAGGGTTACTTATAGAAGGAAGTCATCAAATTAATGCTATACAAGAGGAAGGATCAAAGCAAGGAAACCTTGAGGGCATTCGCCCTTACGAATCGGGAAGCTCTCTGAACAATTGGACTGCGGAGGAACTTCCTGTAGTCTTTAGGAATTTTTCAGAGTAATTCTTGAAACATTCTTGTTACTCTAGAGCCTAGGAGTAATAGAATTACATTTGTGAAATAGGCTTATGATCATCTATTATCTTTTTAATAAAACATAACTTTTATCAATTCAACGAGTATTGTTTCATTTTTATCAACCAATATTCCGTTAAAATTTTGAAAATTCTTATTCTTTCATTCATAGTACATAAATAATCATTCTTAAATTCATTCATTCTTTGTATATTCTTTCTACTTCACAGACCTCTAGATATCAATGACATTAGCACTGATATTACAAATCCTGATTTCTCTCGTGAGCAAGACATGTGTTTGTAGGAATCTCAGGATTTTGAAGATGTCCAGGACTGTGATGTGTCTTTAGATCTTTTAAAGATGGTAAAACAGGAGGAGAAACAAATCATGCCCCATGAGAAAGAGGCAATAGAAAATGAAGAGGAAGGGAAAGAAGTGAAAATTGGCACGCATATTGCTGAAAACACAAGGCAAGGACTGATTGAGTTGCTACGTGAGTTCAAGGATATCTTTGCATGGTCCTATCAAGATATGCCAGGTTTAAATACCGATATTGTGGTGCATCGTCTTCCGATAAGACAGGAATGTAAGCCAGTACAACAAAAGTTACGAAGAATGAGGCCGGATATCGTACTGAAAATAAAGGACGAAGTCAAGAAGCAGTTTGATTACAAGAGGTGAAGTACTCTAAATGGGTAGCTAACATTGTACCAGTTCCTAAGAAGGATGGGAAGGTATGAATGTACGTTGATTACAGAGATCTGAACAAAACTAGCCCAAAAGATAATTCCCTCTACCACACATAGACACTTTGGTAGATAATACAGCGGGATATTCGTTGTTCTCCTTTATGGATGGTTTCTCGGGGTATAATCAGATAAAGATACATCTTGAAGACATGGACAAAACTACCTTCATAACATTGTGGGGTACCTTCTGTTACAAGGTAATGCCTTTTGGGTTGAAGAACGCAGGGGCAACATACCAGAGGGCTATGGTAACCTTGTTTCACGATATGATGCACAAAGAAATTGAGGTGTATGTTGATGACATGATTGCCAAGTCTCGAACGGAGGAGGAACATTTTGAAGTTTTAAGGAAACTGTTCTTGAGATTAAGGAAGTTTCAGTTAAAACTTAATCCGGTAAAATGCACCTTTGGAGCTAGGTCAGGGAAATTACTAGGCTTTGTGGTCAGTGAAAAAGGAATAGAAGTTGACTCAAACAAAGTTAAAGCCATACGAGATTTGGCTCCACTGCATACTCAGAAAGAAGTTCGAGGTTTTCTTGGAAGGTTGAATTATATTGCTCGGTTTATTTCACAATTAACTGAGAAATGTGACCCTATATTTCGCCTCCTTAGAAAACACAGCCAAGGTACTTGGAATGAGGAATGCCAGAATGCCTTTGATAAAGTCAAGCAATACTTGTTAAACACTCCATTACTATCTCCACCTTGTCCAGATAAACCATTTATTCTATACTTGTCGGTGTTTAGTAATTCTATGGGGTGTGTACTTGGTCAACATGATGAGTCTGGAAGAAAGGAGAAGGCGATATACTACCTCAGTAAGAAATTTACAGAGTGTGAGATGAGATATTCGCCAATTGGGAAATTGTGTTGTGCTTTAATCTGGACAACTCGAAGGTTAAGACAGTACATGTTATACCATACTACTTGGCTTATTTCAAAACTTGATCCTTTGAAATATATGATGGAGTCAATAGCATTGAATGGAAGAATGGCGAGATGGCAAATACTGCTTTCAGAATTTGATATAGCCTATGTGAGTCAAAAGGCTATAAAACGAAGTGCGATAGCAGAATTTCTGGCTAGTAGAGCTCTAGAAGACTACGAGCCGTTGAATTTTGATTTCCCAAATGAAGAGTTGATGTGTGTAGCAGCTACAGAGGATCATCCTTGGAAGTTGAGTTTTGATGGGGCATCCAATGTAGTGGGAAATGGAATTGGGGCAGTCCTAGAATCCCTGAATGGCGATTATTATCCATTCACGTGCAAGTTAGATTTTGATTGCACAAACAATATGGCTGAGTATGAAGCATGCATCATAGGACTCCGAGCGGCAATAGCGCGAGGAATAAGAACCTTGGAAGTATATGGAGACTTTGCTTTGGTAATTTATTAGGTTAGAGGTGAATGGGAGACAAGGGATCCTAAATTGATCAATTATCAAAAGATAGTTTTGGGGTTACTTGAGGAGTTCGAGGACATCACTTTCAATTATATCCCGCAAGACGAAAACCAGATGGTAGATGCTCTAGCAACCTTGACTTTAATGATTAGAGCTAATAAGGAGGAGGATATGAGACCCATTCAGATGAGTATTTTTGAGGCTCCAGCTTGTTGTTGTAACATTGAGGAAGAAGGAAAGGATGATAACCTTTGGTATCAGGATATATTGTGATATGTGAGAGATCGTAAATACCCAGAACAGGCAACTGAAATGATAAGCGAACTTTGAGGAGATTATCCTGTGATTACGTTTTGGATGGGGACATCTTGTACAAAAGGAGAAATGATCAAGTACTTTTGATATGTGTTGACGCCGTGGAGGCTAAGTTAATTTTAGAAGAGGTTTACGAAGGTGTTTGTGGGACACACGCTAATGGTTTCACGATGGCTAGACAAATCATGAGATTTGGTTATTATTGGTCTACCATGGAAAGGGATTGTATCAACTACGCCAAGAAATGCCATAAATGTCAGATTTATGGAGACAAGATACATGTACCACCTTCACCTCTATATGTTATGACTTTTCCATGGCCTTTCTCCATGTGGGGCATGGATGTCATTGGGCCAATATCACCAAAAGCATCAAATGGGCATCGCTTTATTTTTGTGGTCATTGATTACTTTGCAAAGTGGGTAGAGGCTGCTTCTTATGCGAATGTTACTAAGTCGGCTATAAGTCGATTCTTGAAGAAAGAGATTATTTGTCGATATGGGATGCCTGAAAGGATCATATCAGACAATGCATTGAGCTTGAACAACAGAACGATAGTAGAAGTTTGCAGTCAGTTTAGGATTAAGCATCATAACTCTTCTCCCTATCGCCCAAAGATGAATGGGGCAGTGAAAGCTGCTAACAAAAACATCAAGAAGATAGTGGGAAAAATGACTGAAACAACAGAGATTGGCATGAGAAGTTACCATTTGCACTCTTAGCTTATTGAACGGCCGTCAGAACCTCCATTGGGGCAACTCCTTTCTCGTTGGTTTATAGGATGGAGGCAGTGCTACCCATTGAAGTGGAAATACCGTCTCTCCTAGTCTTGTCAGAGACAAAGTTGGATGAAGCTGAATGGATACAATCGCGATATGATCAGTTGAACTTGATTGAAGAAAAGAGGCTAAGGGCCATTCGTCATGGTCAGATGTATCAGAAGCGAATGATGCGAGCTTACGACAAGAAAGTGCGACCAAGAGAATTCCACGAGGGGGATCTTATGCTGAAAAAGATCCTTCCCATTCAGAAGGACTTTAGAGGAAAATGGATGCCGAATTGGGAAGGGTCGTATGTCATGAAGAAGGCTTTCTCTAGGGGTGCATTAATCTTGACAGAAATGGATGGAAAGAGTTTACCCAACCCAGTGAATTCAGACTTAGTCAAAAAGTACTTTGTCTAAGGAGAAGGGAACTCAAAGTGAAAACTCGCAAAGGGCGCTTTGAGACCTCCAAAAAAAAAAAGAAAAAAGAAAGTGAGGCCAAGGTGAAAACCCGCAAAGGGCGCCTTGTGACCAAAGGGGTTTTTGAGTTGAAAACCCGAAAGGGCAGCTCAAATTTTGAAAAGCACACGGTAATCTTGCTATAATTGATTCAACGAAGAATGAAGCGTGTTGCATATCGGGGCGTCGACAAATTACTTTGGATCTTTTAAACACATGTTGAACTCATGAAAGTCTTCATGGAGCTGGTGTATAGACGCTCAAGTGGCGATATCTGGGGCATCTAATTTCTGTCCTATTTACTATCTTTGGATTCTTTTTCTTCGCAAAGATATGTTCTCAGGTTAATCTTTTTGTATTCCTTCCAATAATTTGTCCAAATCTAATTATCCTCAAGATCAATTTATTTGTCTCCCTTTATTCATAAAGCATGTTGCATTGAAATAATGATAGATGAACTAAAATATCTTCACAAACGAAGTTTTGCATATTACTCTGGAAATTTCTAGATAATATAAGAAGCTGAAACAAGACAATTGTTTAAGGAATTCTCATATGTATGGGTTGGAGATACTCGAGAGATTTTCTTCTTCAGTCCAAAAGGAGGTTGGACGTTTTAAGCAATATTGATCTTAAGAAAGGATCATTTCATAAACATCTTCAGTGGGTCGTAACATTCAGGGAATGGTACAGTAGACCAATTTGATGGAGAAGATTCGAGGCATACAAGCAGAGTATGATTGATATGTCGAGAAGAACGAGGTGGAAAGCTCGATAGATGAATGAGTGATGACGTCTGAAATAGGAGTTATTTTCATAAACATTTTGCATCATAATATGTCTAATTAGGAGCATTTGACTCATTTCGATCATGGCATCTTAATTATTTGGCATAAACATAAATTCCAGGAAATCAATTCTACAGGTGGATTCCCCAATGGACAATGTAGCAAGATTGATTGAAAATTACGAAATTCAGCGCCTTAATCCCCTAAGCAGTAGGGTAATAGGTTAAAATTACAGATCTTATCTCTCTAAGAAGTAGCAGAGCAGATCAACGACGACTCACCTTAATCCCTTAAGCAGTAGGGTAACAAGTCAAAATTGCGGATCTTATCTCCCTAAGCAGTAGTGGAGCAGATCGAAGACCCACCTTAATTCCCTAAGCAGTAGGGTAACAGGCTAAAGCATAGCAGACCTAACCTTCAGATGTTTATACTGAAGCAGATCCAAGATGATTTGGCATTCTTGTGTTTACAAGGAACAAATCAAAGACATAGCAAATCTGACTTTTGGATGTTCTCACACCAAAACAGATCCAAGATAACAGATCTGGCATCCCCATTTCGATGGAGAGCAGACACATAGCAGATCTAACCTTTAAATGTTTATACTGAAGCAGATCCAAGATGATTTTGCTTCCTGTGTTTACAAGGGACAAATCAAAGACATAGTAGATTTAACTTTCGAATGTTCTCACACCAAAGTAGATCCAAGATAAATATCTGGCATCTCCATTTCGACGGAGAGCAGATACATAGCAGATCTAACCTTTAGATGATTTTACTGAAGCAGATCCAAGATGATTTGGCATCCTTGTGTTCACAAGGAGCAAATCAAAGACACAGTAGATTTGGCTTTCACGTGTTTATGCTGAAGCAAGTCTAAGATGATTTGACATTTCTGTATTTGTCAGAAAACAAATCGAAGAAGCAGATTTGGCATCTCTGTGTTCAACGGAGAGCAAATCGAAGACATTAACATGACAATTTTGAGTTTGCAACGAGCAGATTGAAGACTATGATTCAATAAGGCCGGACAAATTTGGCCTTTCTATGAGTCTTTGCTCGATCCTGTTACACAGCAATGAGCAAAGAGGGGCAGCTGTAATAGCCCAAATTTGATCGGGCCTTAAAACCAAAAAAGCTTAAAATAAATAAATGTTTATTTATTTAGACAGCCCATATATAGAGCCCAAAAATTAAAACCCAAACTAAACCCACACTTAAACTCGTTATACAATTAGCCCAGGACTAAAGCGGCCCAACTGGCGACTGTTACACAAAGCGAGAAACCCTAGGGTTTACGCGCTTTCTTCTTTCTCTCCTCGAGCCACATCGCTTACGGAAGATTCGGGGAGCGTCTGCCATCAATGTTCTGTCTCAGGTCATCAATGCATTGCACAGGCCTTTCAAAGCACCACGACCTTTCAGCTCAGCCACCGATCACGCCTCCACCAGGGGGCCGAAATTTCAGCACCGTGTTAGGGCCATTTCCACCGATTGTGCCGAATCATCGTCAGCATAAGTCCACGCCAACAACCATTGTAATTTTTGCAGTCACCTGCAGGAAAAGGAAAGAAAATCACAGCAGACATGCGAAGCGAATACAGAAAGAAATCAAAGATTTCTTTCCAAAACTTGTAGTGGTTTATCGAGGCTATAAAGCCTTCTTCTCAATCTGTAAAGGACACTTACGATACACACATACACAGAGAAAAACACCATAAAGATATTGTACACCAAATATTTTTGCAATAATATATCAGAAAGATTTCACGAGAAACGAAGGTGATCTATTGTTCTCTTTCTACTTTTTTTTTTTTTTTACATTATTGTAAACAACCTGCATATAATACATTAAAAAAAAAAGGAGGAAGAAGTACCTTCTAGATTCGCCGAGAAAAGTGAAACTTTTCGGACCCCGACCACCGTGTGTTGTGGACTTGGTGACGGCGCCTAAGGCTGAGCACGTAGGTCCGATGAACGGAGCAGACTGGCCTAGGGCCAGAGCTCAGAGGGCTGGGAAGAATTTTAGAGGATCTCTCTCTTTTTCTTTCTAAACTGGGTGCAAAATGATTTTAAAGCTTAACCTTTGGCTTATATAGCCCTAACGAAACGGTGTCGTTTTGTTTTAACTCAATAAGCATAAAACGACATCGTATCAAGGCTTAAGATCCGCGTGTTGACCCGATTACCCAGGGAGGATCCGCGTGTTTTTGGAAAATGGATTAATTTCATAATTGGTCCCCCCATGTTTTTTAATTTTTATAATTTTATTTTATTATTTTCAATTTAACCCCAATGCTTTAATTTTGATTCAATTTGGTCCTCACAGTAACATTTAAATTGATTTGGAGAAACAGTGTCGTTTTGGGATTAGGGCAAATTTCCCACTGAGTCCCTCGGCTTTAGTCCGTGTTCCAATTTGGCCCAGTTTTCTTTATTTATTTGTAATTAACCCTAAATTCCTTAATTAAATTTAATTTTAATCCCTATATACCTTTAATTTAATTTATTTAAAATACTTTGTATATATATATTTTTAATAAACATTAGTTATGTATATAATAATATATTATTTTATTTATATCACTTGTAACATTATATATATAAATTTATTATATGTTATATATTTTTATTATATTATTTATTTCATTATATTCATATATGTAAAATATTTGTTACATTATTATTATACATATTTCATATTATATTATATTTATTTATGTATTTTTATTACATATTATATTTTACTATCTATCATAATATTTTTTATATATTATATATATTTATATTATATAATTATATATTTTTATTTGTAAATTATGTTATACACTATATATTATACTATATTTCCTTACATTACCTTTATTTTATTATAAAGTATACATTGTTTTATTATTTATTAATGTGCATTTTTAAAATTTTATAAATAAATGTAATATTAATGCTTAGTACATTTTTATATATAGTTATCATACCTTATAATATAATTTATGTGTATGTATCATTTAAAAAAAAAGGGAGGGGGTTCTCTTTTATCATTCTTATATTATTCAACATATTTTTTTAAATATCTTATTTCTATTTAATTTTTTATACATTTTAATTTACTTATTTATCTTTGGTTTTCTCTTATTTTGATATTGTTTAGTAGGTTAAATGTTACATATCATTTATTTGGTATATTAGCATGAAATTAATGATTTATGGTGATTTGCATAAGACATTATCATATATGTATATTGCAATTTATATTTGTTGTATTTGTTATGCATTATATGGTGTTTAGCATGGAATAATAATGCATGAACATTTATGTTGTTTATGATGTATAAGGTGATAATGTATATTGTGTAATTTATGTCATTATTGCTATTTTCTATACTATATTTACATGAAATGATAAAACATGTATATTGTAATTAGATTTATTTAATTCCTTATGATATACAAAACACATCATTATTTTTAAAACCAAAGGATATATTTCACTTAATTCAAAAAAGAATTTTAAAAGTGAGGCAATGTTTTGATGTTTGGAAGTTTCGAGAAAAGTAGTGCCCTAACTTACTGGGTTGTGACTTTTCTCGTTGAATTCGAATAGTCAAGCACCCTTCTAAGCGATTTTGAGTTTTCAAAACTTAAACAATTATTTCGAGATTTCAAAACATAGTGTCCTAACTTACTAGATATGGCGTTTTGTTGTTTTGAGATAGAAATTTTCAAAAGACGAGCTTAGTTTCGAAGGTTTTAAAATGTTACGTCCTAACTTACTGGATGTGATGTTTTGACTCGTTTGAAATAAGTGAGCCTTAATTTTCAAAATTGAGACATTCTAATTAAAAGAGGTTTGCATCTTAAAACTTTCAAATTTTGACATTAAAGATACTTGATAATCAATTAGGTACCAATTTTTGGGCGTTACGAGGGTGCTAACCCTTCCTCGTACATAACCGACTCCCGAATCAGTTTTCTTGACTTTCGTAGACCAAAATTAATGTTTTAAAACAAAACATTTATAAGGTGATCCAATCACACCTAAAAAGATTGGTGGCGATTCCCGTTTTCATTTTTCTTAAAGTCGATTCCTATTTTCCAAAACTCGATTTAAAGATGGTTTCGACAAGATCTTCCACATAACCATACAATTTGGTCACTCAACATGTATCTTATCGTAGCCATATTAGTACATACCAATAAGGTATCATAAGAACCAAAATGACAGAAACCATCCAACATCACATAGTACTAAAACATCATATGCATACCAAAACCATCAACCAACATTCAACTAACATTAAACACTAGTCCACATTTACATATAACCATGGCTAAAACATCAAAAACTACCGATATAATCGCTGGATAGTGTGATAGATCTTCGATAAGCTTCCAAGCTGATCGAGCTTCTGATAATCTAAAAAGTAAAGGAAAATAACTACATAAGTAATGAATGCTTAGTAAGCTCGTATAAACTTTTAACATAACTTTCCATTTCAATAATAAACTTTATAGGGTAAATATAAACCTATACCAATTCCACAAGATTTACCAAACTATATAACCATCAACTCATAAATGACTAAGTCCATCAATGTCACATATATTTTTCATTCCTAACATAATAGATTTATAAGACATATTACACAATCACTAACCTTTTCATAAGACTATGAACCACCCCATTACTTACTTACCATTCTGTTTACTTACTTTCCATTTCATTTACTTAGCATAAGCTTAAATAACATTATCAATTCACGAATTAGTGTGTTTATTCACGACATAGACAAATTCATCCATAGCATAAGTAAATTTCACACATATAAGTAAGTCCTTTAACTCATCAATCCTTTTATATCATCATATTACATCTCAATTATGAACTTACCATTTCATTACCTTCTCTTACCTGTTTCATTTGCATAATAAAAGACATAAGCATAAACATCCACCAATTACACAAGCTTGACACAAGCCTAAATATCATCATCAATACACAAGTTAGTGCATTTATACAAAACTCATTTGGGATCAACCACATGATAAGTCAATTCATAGGAAATATATCTTTTAATTCATACAACCTTTTAATGCACATAAGCATATTTCCATTTGGAAACTTTCCATTTCGATGTATATCATTAAGATTAAGAATGATATGATCCAACCATAAGTTTGGCATAAGCCTAAGCATCATCAACAACACATGTTAGTACGTCAACTCATAATTCACTTGAATTAACATAAGGTAAGTCATTATACATGAACAACATCATTCGAAATCATCAAATTCATGAACTTAAGTATACTTTCATTTAATATTTCCTTTTCAATCCTTTTTATATATTCATGTCATAGTACATTTGAACACTTACCGTTCCTTTCTTTTTCATGCTCGTTGAACCATTTAGAATAACATCGGATACGAGGAGAGCTCACACATAGTGTGCTAAACATATAGTCATAACCTTTCCTTTTCCTTTACATTATATTCACTCAAGCTATGAAATGGGTCTGCTCACACAAGCTGACGATCGAAATGTAAGCTATGCAATGTTGCTCACACAAGCTGTTGAGTATCTACAAGAAATGCCAGACCTTAGCCATCGGTAAGACATTTAAGACCAGCACCTAAAACATGAAAACCCTAATGACATGTCATTAGTATCATATGAATTTCTAAGGTTCAACCGGGACTCAACATTCATAAATTCATCATTGCCTTCTTACATTGGTATATTAATTGATTTACATTAAAACAACACAATAAGCATTCAATTTAAACAACATTATACTGAGTACAGTTCATACGAACTTACCTTGCTAAATTGTGACAATGGCTAAGTACAGGGGCTATTAGGTAATTTACTCTTCTCCTCGATTTTCCACTCGATCTTGATCTAAATTAACAATATAATTCATTTCATTAATTCAAATAGGAAAACCAATTCATTTTATATAATAGCCCCTTTTTCAATGGTGTAGGAAATAGTGGTTTTGGGGCCACCAAATCCAACGAGTAAGTTTGTAAATATTATTATTTCATATTTACAAGTCAAACATGGTTTTAAAAAGGTTTTTGATATAGTGATTTTTGCTGTACAAGAGATTTATTTAGGTTAAGTGGTAAGACCCTAAGGTCAAGTGGTTTTAGAAAATGAGGTATCGGGACCTATTTCTATAAACTGAGCTGTAAATATTTTTATAAATATTTATGGAGTTTCATTAAAGTGGTATTAATTTTTCGTTAAAAAAATTTAACGTTTCGATGGTTAATTAATTAAAAAGGACTAAATTGTAAAAGATGTAAAATTTGATCACTATTTGATTTGAGTGATTAAATGGTTAATTGAATAAAGGAAAAGCGAGTTAAATGGTAATTAAACCATGTTCAAAGTTTCCAAGTGGTGGTGGTATGATTGAATCTACCGACTTTTGGATTAATTGTTCTTTTAGCCCTAATTAGTTTAGGATTAAATTGTAAATAAGTTTATTTAGTTAGAATTTAATTTAATTAAAGGACCAATTGTGAAATAAAACCTTCCTTTGATGGTAATTATGCAATATATTTATGTGATGGACATTTATGGTCATGAAATTGGTGTTTTATTTGTTTATTAACCAAGGTTAAAATGGTAATTTGATAAAATAAAATAAAATAAAATAAAAACAAAAGGTTAATTTGATATCATCTTTTTGGTTTCTTCTTTAACAACTGAAAACACCATGGATGTTGAGATGAAGCTTTCGACCATGTTTCATTTTATGCATGTAAGTCCGTTTTGGCCCCGTTTTTAATAATTTTTATGTTTTTGAGATCGTTGCAACTAGGTCCAGCTAGCCCGTTCATTCGATTTTGAAACCATTAAAGATTTTGAATGTTTCCATTGATGAACCTTATGATTTTAAATGTTAAATTATGAATTTGAAATATTATTTGTTATTTAAAATTATTTTATTAAGTGATTTTTGATGAATTTTCTAATTATGGACTAAATTGTTAAAAGAGTAAAAATGAAAGGATTAAATGTGAATTTTTTGCACAAATGGGCTGTATTGGATGTCACAAGTATTCCACCAGGCTAAATTTTGGGTAAAAATGGTTAATTTGCATGTTTTGGGCTCAATGACTAAATTGAAGAAAAGTAAAACTTTAAGGGCAATTTTGTAAAAATTTTAAAAATGAACAAATTGCATGAAATGGATTGTTTTATTTTCAAAATTAATATATTGAATGAAATTATTAATTTAGATCAAGATCAGGTGGAAAATCGAGGAAAATAAAAATTTACCAAAATGCCCCTAAACTTTGGTATTTCTGCAATTTAGCCAGGTAAGTTCGTATGAACTTTATTATGTACAATTTTGATTAAATTGAATGTTAATAGATGATTTTATTGAAAATAAATCAATATATACATGTTACTATACAAGTTATCATGTTGTGAGACAACATAAATTCAACGACGTACGACAATTATTGAGCCCTGTTTGAACCTTAGGAATATATAGGATACAAATTGAAACATCCCGAATTAGGGCTCAGTCGGAACAGTGGTTTCGGGACCACAAATTTGACAGAGTAAAATTTGTTTTTATTATATTTTTACGGTCTACAATTTCACGGGATGATTTCATAAAAAATTCACTCAAAATTTTTGACGTTTGGGCACTCAATTTGGTCAAAAGGACTAAGTTGTAAAAAGTGTAAAACTTAAGTTCTAGAAGCTAGAGTTGTCTAATTGCTATGAAATTTTAAATTAGAGGTCCTTATATGGTAATTAGACCATTGGTCAATTTGTTGGACAAAAATGGACATGAAATAGGTGAAAAAGAATATTTTTAAGTTAGGGGCATTTTGGTCATTTGGTAATTAAAATAATAAAAAGGGAAAATAAAAGCCAAATTTATGCTCATCTTCAACCTTTGGCCGAAATTTGCATGCAATCCATGGCTAGGGTTTTGTTCAAGCTTTCTAAGCTCAATAGTAAGTTCGTTCTTGCCCTGTTCTTAATGATTTTTACGTTTTTGAAATCCTCGTAACAAGATCTAGCTATTTCTACCATTTATGTGAGTTAGAGTTGATGTTTAAAAATTTACTCACTAGTGATATGCATGTGTTTTGATGTTTAATGGTAGATTATGCAAGTTTATGGTTAGAGAAACGACTTTTACTAAGTGATTTTCGGTAAAAATGCATAAAAGGACTAAATTGTAAAAGTTATAAAATTTGTCATAAAAGTGTGAATTAGTGTAAATTAAGGGCTGATGTAGTTATGAAATTTGTTCGGCTAGGCTTAAAGTACTAAGAAATTGAATGAAAATCAGTTTACGAGCCTAGGGGCTAAATTACAAATATGTGAAAGTTTAGAGGTAAAAATGTAAATTTGTAAAAGTATATTTTTTGGGTCAATTTGAATAATGTGAGTAATAAATAAGTTATATTTGAAATTTTAGATCAAGAAAACCGAGATTTGGGCTTAAATCGGGAAAGTACGAGATTATGGACTAAAATAGAGTAATTAGCTATGCTCGGATTCGAGGTAAGTTCGTATGATAATAATAATGCAATGTTATGTTTGAATTATATTCCTTAGTATTATTGCATATATTGTATGATTTATATATTGGAAAAATTGATGGAATGGTGTATATGATGTGGAAATATGACATGGAAGAATATTACATGAAATGCAAGAAGATGATGATACATGACAAGTGATATATGAAATATGTGATATATGTTCTGTAAATTCTTAAAAGATTATTTGCTATTTGAGTTACGCCTTATTATGCTATGAATGGGCAATTGGTACTATGGATAGTGAGATCGACACTTCGAGTAAGTTCGACAGAGATGTGGTATAAAAAAATCCCGTTTGAACCTTGGGAATAATTTAGGATACAATGTGACATGTCACTAGGAACTATATGATTATGAGCTCATGAGATTATGTGTATATGTGACTATGTGAATTCGGGTACTGGTCTTGTACGTTCTACTTGTGGTTAGGTAGCTCGGCATGTGTTGCAGGCACCTCTCAGCTTGTGTGAGTAGGCCCGTGATTAGCTCGAGAGTGAGCAATGTGTGATATGTGATATGAGGTAGCATGTGGCTACGTATAAAGCACTTTGTGCAAGCTTTTCGTGTATCCGATAGTATTCCGAGTGTTTAACGGGTAATGTAATGGATAATGTGATGAAAGAACCAAAGAGGGCATGTTAAAGAAGGTATGATATGTGATATACTATGAGTGAGTACAGGTATGTACGCTAAACTCATGAGCAATGCTTTGATGAAGAATGACTTATGGTGAGAAAGTTTATGTATATGTATATATATGAACATATGATAAGTATGCAAAAAAAAAAGGCTTGAATGATGAATAAACCTTAAGTGTTTTCAAGTGAGTGGCATGTATAGAGACTTAGTACTTTATGATATGTGTTTCATGATTTGGCCAATTGAGTTGGCTTATATTTGATCATTGGGTTGTAAACCTAATTGGTTTTGCTTAATTGTTCTAATATTTTGATGATGTGCATGTTGTGATGGCTTGATATCGATGGATGTATGATATTGTATGTATATTTGATGGATGAAATTTGAGCAATAGATGTGACCATATTCTTAGTATAAAAGTGTAAATTTAGAGTAAGTTAATGATGTTAATGAAGATGACAAGGCTAAATGAATATGGTTTGGTATGTCTAGACTTGATGTAAAATGAGTATGAGAAAACAAGTATGATGACATGCAAATGTTATGTTTGTAACTTAATTGAGGATGTTTAATCTTTATTTAGATACCATGTTTTATGCCTTTGATGTTGTATAAGTGTGTGAGGGATTAAGGTTGACCAAGGCTTGGAAAATAGCCTATGTGTTGGCCACACGGACAGAGACACGACTGTGTGTCTCAACTGTGTGGAAGACACGACCTAGCACACAAGCGTGTGTCTTAGCCGTCTGACCTTAAATTATTACTGACATCATAAACAGAGAGTTACACTAGCTGAGGACATAGGCGTGTCTGAGCCATACGGGTGTGTGTGACCACACGGCCCACCCACACGGGCGTGTGATTCTCCAAAACTAGAAAATTTTCTAAGTGTTGTAAAAAGTTCATAAGTTTTCGGTTTAGTCTCGAACCAACCTTGATGTATGTTTTGGGCCTCATAGGCCCGTATAAGGGATGATATGCATGTGTTTGAATGTTTTTGAATTGATTGAAATTTTATGGCCCGATTTTATGAAATTATGTACGTTTAAGTCCAGTAATGCCTCGTACCCTATCCCAGCCTTGGGTACGGGTAAGGGGTGTTACATTTAATGGTATCAAAGCTAAGATTTATTCAGTTCTCAGACTAATCTGGCATGCGTGAGAGTCTAACTATACATGCTACATATATTCTATGATAGTGTGATGTCTCCTGACGCAGATGAGATTTATCTCACTTAGACAGAGATACTCTCCAACCGAGCTACACCGATCATATTCAATGTAATACTAAGGTGTTTGAGTAAATTACAGTTATGATAAGCCTAAACTCAGAAAAGAATGAATAAAAGTTCATGTTGCGATAAGTATCCATGCTTGTTTAATGTACATATGAATGAAATGACACGTATGTGATGAAGCGCGAGAAGAAAGTTTTGATTGTGATATACTTACCCATGCTTTTTTGGCCCTCATATGATTCTATGTGCATGAATTGTTTGATTGAATGAATGGGATAAGTAATGTTATTCAGAATCCATAGAATGCATGCATAAGTGCACTATTTAAATAAGATAATTGGGAAGCTCGTGTCATACAAATGTGAATAATAGTTTGCCTGAAGTGAATGTTATGCTTGTGAAACTGTTGCTATGATGATGACATAGTGCTATATGCATATGCATATGAGAGACGAGTTAGGGACCTTACAACCCCACCCCCTTACCAGAGTGGTGTTTATAAATGATTTTATAAGATCTGTGGGATAAGCTCACAAGTTTGAAACCAAATAGTTAAGCTGTAGAATGATTATAAATATGGTCAGAATTTGTAAATGAGATGATAAGTAAAAACAAAACTAGAAAGGTATTATATTGATTTAAAGATTATTCGATTTACGAAACATCACAATGAGAGAAGAACTTAACTTTGGTAAATCGACTTATTCAGACTCGATGTTGAAAGAATGTAATAATAAAAAATCCTTTTGAAATTATTTTCTTCAGTGAAAGGAATAATACGGGATTTGTGATGGCAGAAATAGTTGAGGGAATAATATTTGAAGGGTAAGATATATGAGTGTAACAGTTATGGCTGAACAGATTTCAGTAGCTTCTTCTGAGGTATTCTATATGTTTAATTGTTCTTAGGATTATTCCTATGGCTATTGCCCTTCTGATAAAATCCTTCTTCTATGGGAATGTTTTATAATCATGATGCATAGATGAAAGTATTGATAGTCCGACTGGTATATAATCTGTATTGCTCTATTTTCCTCTAGCATTCTATTATATTTCATCTATTGGGACTTTATGCGGTAATACACATGATGTTATGATTTTGTTTCTTCTATTTGGTATTCTATTCAATACATACATGGGAAGGTATATTATCCTTGTTGCATTTAATTCCAGTGGGTTGGATTGATGTACTCTTCTGGGCTTCTTTTCTCTAAGGAATTATCGAGATCCTTCATATTTTTTTTCTTACGAGTGTTGTTTTGGGACTTCCATTATGATATTGTATCTTGGATTTTTGTATCTTGGATTTCTTTATCTTGGATTTCTTTATCCTGGACTTCTTTATCTTGGTTTTCATGTCATCTCTATTCCGTAAATTATTGATTGTGGCTCATATCTAAAGTATGTTCTTTGGCCTATGATAACTATGTTAATTATGATAATGCTTATGATTTGATTGTGGTAATGTGATGATCTTAGTATCTGGGTTTCTTTAATTTTTGTGTAAAGAATTGTTATCGGCAAAGGTATAAATGGTGGAATTTCTAGTTTCAATTTGTATGGTGGATTTCCTTTCTCAACATGACAAGTGAATTTTGAATGGTTGTATTTTGAATCGTTCTATCGACTGGAAGAAAGGATTTCTTGAAATGTCATTTATTGATGATTAAGACCGACTTGGTTGCTCAATCGGTATGGGTTATTGTTGGGAATATTTAACGAGACATGTATGTCCAAATCATTTTTCTCAAGTCTGAGAATAAGATTTTATTTCTTTTCGGGTAAAAGATAGATAGTTTGACTGAAAAGTGTACATAACATAGAAGACTATGATATGATTTAAAGCTACTTTGAATGATAAAATTTTCGTCTTATGAAATTTGAATGGCCTATTCCATGTTAGTAAAGTTTGGAACAGATGAGAACATTGTTAATCAAAACATTAGACCTGGTTTAGTTGTACCGCCCCAAATTTGGGCATGGAAGTATTGGGTCTTGAGTGTGGGAGCAGTTGGGAAGCTGCTCATAAATATTTAATTGAGCAAGGAAGTGATACAATTGAGTGTTTGGCTTAGTGGTTGTGTGCTCTGGAAGTGTCTGAGAAGTCATAGGTTCAAGCCCTGGCTTCCACAAAATTTTGGTTTTTGAGGAAAAAACCCCTATCTTTGGCCAGTAAGGTTATAAGTTTATTTTGGTAAAGTATGAAATAAAAAGCCTGCTAGTCTAGTGGACAGTGGCGTGTAGAGTGTGCTACTGGTCTAAGGTTCAAATCCTTGGTTGTGCAAATGGAGATTATTTTTACTGATGGCAACGGAAGGTAGGGGAGTTTGACTGGAACATTGTAGAGTGGAGTGGAGTTTGAACTAGTCATGGAGGGATTGTAGGAGGGAGTTGAAGAGAGATATGAGGAGGGATTTTAAGAGAAAATCAAGGAAAGTGGGGTGAGAGGGAGTAGTAGGACGTTTGGGAACACTAGCCAGTTTGGAAATTTTGCTTTTGTGAGTTAGAGGACTCCATTTCAACTTTTGGTAAGCATTTTGGGAACCTTTTCTATGGAGAACCGATTAGTGCTAGGAATTCTAGGTGTCTTTCTATTATTTTGGCATTTGAGGGTCTCTTGTTGTGGTTGCATTATCTTTTTCTTTCTCTTTTGGCCGAACATCTCTAAGTTGCTCTTCGTCTCTCTTTCTCTCCTAATTGCTTCTCTTCCACCCTCTTTCTTTTGGAACCTAAGCTGACTACTTTATCTCTTACTCATTTCTTCCTACTCCGAATTGGTAACTGGTTTCTGACAAATCAGTGAGTGCACTCGGGCCCTTGTTTTCTCTCCCCTCTTTCAACTGTCATCAAGCCTCCCCTCTATCACACTGTTGGAACTGAATATCTTTTTCTTTCTTACTACCGATTCTCACCTTCACCTTCTTCTTGTGATGTCGCTTTTGGTTTCTAAACTTTCTCGTGATGTGAAGGAGGGCAAGTGGTAACTGAAGTGTTCAAAACCTCCCCTTATCATCCAACTGAAGGTAACTTTATTGTAGTTATAGTATTCAATTGGGGCATGTGGGCTTGTATTCTTTGGTGTTGACAGAATGCCCATTTTCGCTTACTTAGGAGTTTTTGGTTTTTATGTTTTAGTACATAATGTTTCAAGCTAGGTGTTAAGCAACGGTGTTAATGGTTTCCGCTGATAACACAGATTTTTTATAAAGAGCAAATGATCAATTTTTGTCAGCGACCTAAGAGGACTAAGCCACAGTTGGCCAATCAAGGCAAGTATCAATATTAGTTAGATTAACAGTGAATAGGAGGGCGTTTAACCCTAACATTGATAAGTGACTAATCGAACTTCTGATTGTGATAGGTGTGGAAAACTCGTGGGCTAGTAGCACGTTTCCGCAAATAGGTGTGTAACCACACTGTCATTAGCAATAGATCGGCAAAAGCCAGAAATGATCGACTGTTGACACTACATGAGCGTACGCTCGCACGTGTGGTGAGCCGAATGCTCAAAGTGTGGGCATTCGATCGAAGAGGCAACCATGAACGATTTCATGGGCTTAGGCCGATTTTGGCCCACGATGGGCCAAAGTAGGTTGTGTGGGCCCCAAGGCTCATGGGCCCGCACGGATGTGTGAAGATTGTTGGGTCGACTGTGTAGTTTGCACGGCCAAGGCCATTATTTGGGCTTATTGGGCCACACGAGCGTGTGGGCACACATGAGCCCGCAATATGGGCCTTAGGCCCATTATCACTGATTGATTGTTAAGGTTACACGGGTCGCCCGAGAGGACTATGACCTTCTATTAGGTCAGTAACAGTACCTAGACCCTTAATCGATAAAATGACCATTTTGCCCTTATAGGGTAAAATGATTGAAATACCCCTATAGGGTAAAATGACCAAATACCCTAGTAGGATAAAATGACCATAATTCCCCTGTAGGGTAAAATGACTGTTTTGCCCTTATATAGTAAGGTAACTATTTTGCCCCTATGTAATGTATGTTTATATTTTAGCATGATATTTGTAATTGTATTGAGTACATGTATAATATTGTGATATGACATGACACGTTGCATGATGCATTGTATGGGGATGGGTTATATACGATTGGAGGAAGTGTACTATACTGGCAGCTCTGCTGCTAATCACTTATGGCTCTAAGCTGATTATACTGGCAGCTCTGCTGCAAATACTGTTAGTGCCGCAACCGGTGCTATTTTGGAGTGTAAGGATGGGTGGGTTGATTATATCCCCACATGGAGTGTAGGGCTGGTACGGAGATGGAGTGTAGAGGCTGGATTGGGTAGGACTTGCATCATCGCTTTCATTATCTTTCGCATCAAGCATTTGAATTGTAATGGGCTAAGGCCTGAATATATATATGACTAATTCTATATTGAGATGCACTTAGGCCCAAACTGTTTACTGATACTATAATAGGCTAAGACCCAGACTATTACTGTTACTAATATGGGCTAAGGCCCAAAATGTATTCGCTCTATGTATGTTCGACTATTTGTTTATCACTGGGATTACACACTGAGTTTTATAAACTCACCCAACTGTTTTAACTGTACAGGTAATCCTTAGGTGGATCAGTGCTGCGAGGGACTCGGAGGTGGACAACAACAGCTTACGCTTTCGAATTTATCTTTTAATTTGTAAGTAGTTTTATTTGGTTATTTTTATGTAAAAGGCCTCTGTAACGCCCCAAAAATCCCGAAATCTCGATTTTTTCTTTTTGTGCTAAGCAATTTAGGTTAAGTGTTAATTACACAATGGTAGGTCTGGGTCAAGGGTTGAGTTCGAATCTAGGGGTAGAAGGAATTATAGTATAATTATTAAAGGAACCCTGATGGCAAGCAGTTTGGCTTTTAAATAAATATAAGGGGAAAAGGGCATCAAAAAGCCAAATGGAGGAGTGGCTAAGTGACGCCACTTAGAGTGTAGGGAGGTGGCGTTAGTGGCTAGCAAGGTTGCCAGGCTAATGCCAAAATCTTTTTCACCTTGTCACCGGAAACCCTTTTCTCTTCAAAATCCAAAAATCCGAAAAGCCTTAATTATTTCTTTCTTTTCTTTTGCCAATTTCCATTCTTCCTCTACTTCATTACCGACTTTTCTTTCTTTTTCCTTGGAGCCGAGTAACTCTCTTTTGCCATACAAAATTGCAAAGGGCAAAAACTTTCTTGGCCGAATACTCTTTGACCGAATCTAGTGTAAGTGTTTGCTCTTCCAATTGGTTTTTGCTAAAGCATTGATTATTGTTCCTCACTTCTTTTAATCGGTTTTAGGTAGGAATAGGTATCGAATCTCAGTTTTGGATCCCTGCCAATTTGCTCTTCAGGTAAGGGGCTTTAGTAAGTACTCTTAATCTTAGTTGGACGAATAGTCTGAGTTAAGGTAAGACAACTTATGTTAGATACGAGTCATCTAATATTCTGGTTTCTAATAGTTAAAATTGATACAGATCTAGGAGTTGATCGTGGTTAGTGATTTAAGAAAGGGGTTGTTATACTTATCGCGTAAGGTAAGGTTAAGGTGAGGTTTCAGTTTTAGTAAAGATATGTACTAAGCATGTGGTTAATTGAAGGGTGATATCGTTTTTAGGTTGGTGACTAAGGGAATCACAGAACGCTTGCTTAACAGGTGTGTACATACACTGCACACACAATGAATCGACAAAAGTCGAAATGCCGAAAAGTCGAAAGTTGGGCTACGGTAGTCTTGTGAGTGCGCGAACACTCGTGAAGAGGAAACCGATAGGTTGTCTGAGGCCCATGGACGATTCTATGGACTTGGGCTGTGAATTGGCCAACCGGGCCAGAATAGGCTTAATGGGCCTAACGGGCTGTTGGGCCCATAATAGGCAAAATTTGATAATTGATGCCATGTGATGGAAATCGTATAAGTACATGACTGTAAATGTGATTTGGGCCTAATGGGCCGTATAAATGTGATTTGGGCCTAATGGGCCATATACAGGTGATTTGGGCCTAATGGCCATATAAATGTGAGTGGGCCTATTGGGCCATATGCAGGTATGTGGATTTGACTAGGCTTTGTAAGGGTTTTGGGCCTATTATATGATGACTACATAAAACTTAATTAATTAATTGCGACCGTAGACAAGTCAAAGGGTTAAGGTGTGGCAACGGGTACATGCATGTCTAGGATTAGATCTAGGGAAAGCTTGGTACTTAAGCGGTCTTAATGACTCACCTCCTCTTCTCTGGAATCCTACCTAGTGCATTGTATTCGTTCATAATAGCTCACGGGATTTGTTAACGGGCCAAGGTAAGTGAAAACCGTAAAGAAAGGGAAAATTACCAAAATGCCCCTAAGGGCCAAAATGACCAAAATACCCCTTGGTGTGGAATGTAAGTTTTATGGATGTGACATGCATACATATGATATTCTGCCTAGGTTGCATAGGGGTTGAGAATCATGGAATGGAGGAAGTATATGAAGATCGCATGGTTACTTGACAATCGTGGATCCACCAATGGCTTTTAAGCCCAATGTGTAACTGCACGTAGTTCCGCGACCAGGCTACCATAGATGTGTTGGATGGGTGGGTCGATATTTATATCCTCACATGGTGTGACGGGGGACAGAGCTCGTGTGTAGTGGATGGATTATTGGGATGGAATTGCATTGCATGTGATGTATGGTGTTTATTGAATGCTTATTGCTCGTCGAGGGTTGTACACACTGAGTTTGCAAAAAGTCACCCCCTCTTTTATTTTATTTTCAGGAGATTTTCAGTAGAAAGTTCGATGTTTGGAGGGAATTTGGGTGACCAGCTAGCAAGGCAACATGGACGTGTTTTTTTTTCTTAAAAGCATACAAGTGTCTATTTTATTCAGTACTTTTTCGGCCAGTTTGTAATACGGCTTCCACATTGTTATTATTCGGGTTTTTATTTTCATGCGTTGTAATTACGAAATGTTGAACATGGGTTTGCTAAATCATAGTATGTGTTTCTACGCTTCCGCAACAGAATTTTAAAATGACAGGTTTTCATAAAATCATATGTTTTAAACAGGTTTTCGTGATTGAAAAATAAAAAGAGTTTTTATAAGTTAATTAAGGTTTCTTTTATTTTAAGAAAGGTTTTCAATGAGAACACGGTTTTCGCTAAAACACTTCAATGTGATGCGCAAGATTCGGCCATAACGTCAGCGTTGAGTTTGGGGTGTTACATTTAGTGGTATCAGAGCCTAGGTTGCAAAACTCGGGCTGTGAAGTGGGCCTTATTATTATTTGGTTTCTTTTTCTACTTATTATTTGAATTTTAAAAAAAAATATTTTGGATCACAATGTTTTGGAAAAAGGGAAATCTTGCTGTGCGGCACACCAAGCCTCCGACGTCGAACCAAGTAAGTACTTTTATTCTTAAGTATGTTTAAATTGTGATACAGTAGATAGTTAGAGGGAAACTTTAGATGATTTTGTTAGAGTGGAACTGAAGTCCGTAGGAACTTGAAACTGTAGAAGATTTTTGAAAACAATCTTCGCTTTAAATATTTTCATAAAACATCAGTGTAATTAATAAACTAACTAAAACTTCAAAAAATTTCTAATCAGGATAATATGCGAATCGACGATGAGTGCTAGAAGAGGTGCAAGAGGTCGTGGCCGAGGCCGCGGAAGTGTTAAGGCTGAATCGTCGGTATCGGGCCATATGCCCGATGTTGGAGTAGAAGGGGCTCCGACCTCACCTGTCGCTGGGAATGGACCGTATGATCGAGCCGCAGGAGAAGATGCATTGTCGCAAGCAATACTAAGAATTTTGGAAAGGGTTGTTGGACCCAATAATGGCACTAGAAATCGGGGGTCCATTCCGGAGCGACTTCGATTGAATGGGGCTGAGATCTTTAAGGGCGTGGCTGGTATGGTTCCTAACGTGGCGGAATACTAGTTGGAGGCCACTGAATGGATAATGGAGAACCTTGACTGTTCACCGGAACAAAAGCTGAAAGGGGCAGTGTCACTGCTTAGGGAAGAAGCCTACCAGTGGTGGTTGACAGTGCTTAGGGAAGGATACTTGGGAGTTTTTCAAAGCTGTATTCCAAGGGAAGTATGTGGGGGCAAGCTATATGGATGCTAGAAGGAAGGAGTTCCTGAACTTGACCCAAGGAAACAAATCGGTGGCAGAGTAAGAAGCGGAGTTTCTACGCCTTCTTAGGTATACAAGAGTAATGGTGGCAACAGAATATGAGCATTGCGTTAGGTTTGAGGACGGACTAAGAGATAGCCTTAGGGTATTGATAGCTCCACAAAGGGAGTGTGTTTTCTCGAAATTAGTGGAAAAAGTGAAGATAGCGAAGGAGGTAAAGCGCACTGAGCGCTTAAATTGGGAAAAAGAAAAGGGTAGGAATAAGAGTGAGGCTGAGGCTCCCGATGTTGGACAGAGGCCTAGGGCTAGGGCTAGAAATAATGGGCCAGTTAGAGTAGGGACCCCTACTGCTAATCTAGGGCTGCCACCTTCTGCTGATTTTTGGAGAAGCCATAGAAGTGAGTGTTAGAAGAGGATGGGAGCTTGCTTCACTTATGGGTCTATGGAGCATAGGATCAAGGATTGCCCTCGAATGCTAGGTTGAGTGCCAATAGTGGGCCAAGGTGGTGCTCAGCTACCAAGGGAAGGTCAGCTGCTGCCAAGAGGTCGTAGGTAGGCCAGGGGCGGTAACGGCAATGAGAGTGGACGTGGAGCACCGGGCGAAAATGCAGGCCCTGTTGAGACGAGACAGCCAGCTTTGGTTTATGCAGCTCGTCACTGAGAAGACGATGATGCCCCATATGTGATAACGGGTATGTTCTTTATATATGAGTTACCTTACATAGCATTGATTAATATTGGATCGACGCATTCATATGTTGCATGCAATATGACTGAATCTTTGGGTGATATGTTTGAAGTTACTGCGAATGAGATGACTGTGATTAGTCCGTTAGGGCATTCAGTAGGAGTGAATAAGTTGTTTAGGGAGGTACCGTTAGTAGTCTGAGGGGTTACATTTTTAGCGGATTTGATGGAGTTGCCGTTTAGCGAATTCAACTTAATCTTAGGTATGGATTGGCTGGTGAAGCACCGAGCCACCTTAGATTGCACTGCAAAGTGAATGGTGTTAAGAATGGCGGAAGATAAGGAAGTAGTGGTGAATGGTGAACGCCGAAACTATCTGTCGAATGTGATTTCAACGTTAAGGGATGAGAAGTTAGTACGAAAGGGATGCGAAGCCTTTTTGGCTTATATTAGTAATACGAAGGCTAAGAACCTTACTGCTAAGGAGTTGAGAACCATTAGAGATTTTCCTAATGTCTTTCCCGAGGAGCTGCCTGGGTTGCTACCAAGCAGAGAAGTGGAATTTGGAATTGAGTTGTTACCTGGGACAGCTCCGGTGTCCATCGCTCCTTATCAGATGGCACCAAAGGAGTTGGTGGAACTTAAGGCACAAATTTAGGAATTGTTGGATTGAGGATTCATACAACCAAGTGTGCCTCCATGGGGAGCACCGGTGTTATTCGTGAAGAAGAAGGATGGAACCTTGCGAATATGCATCGACTATCGAAAGTTAAACAAGTTAACTGTTAAAAACAAGTACCCTCTATCGAGAATCAATGATCTTTTTTATCAATTTAGGGGAGCTTCTGTTTTCCCTGCGTTCGGGATATCACCAATTGAGGGTTAAGGAGGCGGATGTTCATAAGACAACTTTTAAAACTCGTTATGGGAACTACGAGTTCTTGGTGATGCCATTCGGGCTGACAAACGCACCTGCCGCTTTCATGGATCTCATGAATCGGGTTTTCCAACCCTACTTGGATCGATTCATGGTAGTCTTTATAGATGACATTTTGGTGTACTCAAAAGATAAGGATGAGCATGATGCACACTTAAGGATTGTGTTGCAGACTTTGAGGGAGAAGCAACTGTATGCCAAATTCAGTAAGTGTGAATTCTAACTAAGGGAGGTTACTTTTCTTGGACATGTGGTGTCAGTTGAGGGGATTAAGTTGGATCCCCGAAAAATTGAAGTAGTGTTAGACTTGAAAACACCCAATTTGGTGTCAGAAATATAAAGTTTTTTGGGCTTGGCAGGATACTATAGGCGGTTTATTGAGGGCTTTTCAGTAATTGCTGTACCCTTAACTATGTTATTGAGGAAGGGGGTACCGTTTGTTAGGACGGACTTGGCAGGATACTAAGGCCTTAGTGTTGATTCAGCCAGTGCCTGGGAAGGATTTTATAGTTTATAGTGATGCGTCGCATGTGGGCTTGGGATGTATATTGATACAAGAAGAAAAAGTGGTTGCGTATGCATCACGGCAACTTAAAACTCACGAAGTGAACTACCTAACCCATGATTTGGAGTTAGCTGCGGTGGTTTTCGCACTTAAAATACGGAGGCATTACTTATACGGGGAGAAGTGTGTAATTTATTCGGACCACAAGAGTTTGAAATACCTTCTTACCCAAAAGGAGCTAAACCTTAGGCAATGTAGGTGGGTGGAATTGTTGAAGGATTATGATTGTACAATTGAATACCACCCTAGCAAAGCGAATGTGGTAGCCGACGCATTAAGTCACAGGGCTAAGTCAAACTTGAGGGCTATGCTCGCCCGTTTAAGCTTGTTGGATAATTGTAGCTTGTTAGTTGAGCTTCAAGTAAAGTCGGTGTGGGTCGAGCAGATAAGGAGTAAGTAGTTGGTGGATAAGACCTTAGGTGCTCGTTTTAGACAACTGGAGAGTGAGGAGACATTGGACTTTGGGATAAATAGTGAAGGAGTATTGTGTTTCCGTGGGAGGATGTGTAGACCAAAGGACGATGATCTAAGGCAGTCCATTCTACAGGAAGCACATAGCGGTCTCTATGCAATGCATCCTGGCAGAAACAAGATGTATCAAAATTTGTGAGAGCTTTATTGGTGGCCAGAACTCAAGCGCGAGGTTATGGAGTTCGTAAGCAAATGTTTGGTTTGTCAAAAGGTGAAGGCGGAACATCAGTTTCCTTCGGGATTACTTCAGCCAGTGAAGATTCCACTCTGGAAGTGGGAAAGGATCACTATGGACTTTATTAGTGGGCTACCCTTGATGCCTACTAAGAAAGACTCGATATAGGTTATAGTGGATCAGTTAACCAAGTTTGCCCATTTTGTACCAGTTCGCACTGATTACTTGTTACAAAAGCTGGCTAGGCTATATGTGGCGGAGATTGTAAGATTGCATGGTGTGCCAGTATCCATAATATCCGATAGGGACCTACGTTTCACTTTGCGATTTTGGAACAAGTTGCATGAGGCGTTGGGTACTAGGTTGAATTTTAGTACGACATTCCACCCTCAAACTGATGGACAGTCGGAAAGGGTGATTCAAGTATTGGAAGATATGTTGAGGGGATGTGTGATTGAGTTCTGAGGTAGCTGGGAGGACTATTTATTGTTAGCCGAATTCACGTACAATAATAGTTATCAAGCAAGCATTGGGATGGCTCCATACGAAGCACTGTATGGGCGAAGGTGTCGAACCCTAACATGTTGGACGGAGTTGGGCAAACGGAGAGTTTTGGGCCCTGAGTTAGTAGCTGATACTGAGGATAAGGTAAAATTGATTCGGGATCAGTTGAAGGAGGCTTTAGATAGGAAAAAGTCGTATGCTGACCTTAAACATCGAGAAATAGAGTATGCTGTGGAAGACTTAGTTTTTCTGAAGGTCTCTCTGTGGAAGAAAGTGTTAAGGTTTGGATGGAAGGGTAAGCTAAGCCCAAGGTTCATTGGGCCATATCAGGTTGTAAGGCGGATTGGGCCAGTCGCTTACCAGGTGGAGTTACCTCCTGAACTAAGCCAAATCCATGATGTGTTTCATGTTTCCATGCTAAGGCGGTATCGCTCAGATCCTTCACATGTGGTGGTGATTGAAGAAATCGAGGTCAGGCCAGACCTAACTTTCGAGGAAGAGCCCATACAAATAATTGGTTGAGGTGTCAAAGAACTGAGAAGGAAGTCCATTCCATTAGTCAAATTGCTTTGGCGGAATCACAAGGCCGAGGAGGCTACTTGGGAGCCTGAGGAAGCGATGTGACATCAATATCCTCAACTGTTTGAATCAGGTAAAATTTCGAGGACGAAAGTTCTTTTAGGGGTAGAGTTGTAATACTCCAAAAATCTCAAAATCTTGAATTTTTCTTTTTGTGCTTAGACTTTCAAGTTAAGTGTTAATTACGCGATGGTAAGTCTGGGTCAAGAGTTAAGTTCGAATCTAGGGGTAAAAGGAATTATAGCATAATTATTAAAGGAACCCTGATGGCAAGCAGATGGGCTTTTAAATAAATACAAGGGAAAAAGGGCATCAAAAAACCAAATGGATGAGTGGCTATGTGATGCCACTTAGAGTGTAAGAAGGTGGCGTTAGTGGCTAGCAAGGAGATCCAAGGTTCAAATCCTAGCTTAGTATTTTTAGAAGTTTAATTTTGGCCTTATAGAAGATTGGAAGTGGCGTGAAGATGGACTCCAAGGGGAGTGTTCAGAAGAGAAAAGTTAGGAAATAAATTAGGGAGTTATCAGGGAGAAAAACGAGAAGATGATAAGAGGGAATGATAGAGCCGAATGGGGAATTTAGCCATGAGGAATTCGGCTATAAGGGCTATAAATAGGTGCCGAATGCAAGGTTTCCAGGTTAATGCCGAAATCTTTTTCACCTTGTTACTGGAAAACCTTTTCTCTTCAAGATCCAAAAAGCCGAAAAGCCTTACTTCTTTCTTTATTTTCTTGTGCCAATTTTCATTCTTCTTCTACTTCATTGCCGACTTTTCTTTCTTTTTCCTTGGAGCCGAATAACTCTCTTTTGCCATACAAAATCGCAGAGGGCAGAAACCTTCTTGGCCGAATACTCTTTGACTGAATCTAGTGTAAGTGTTTGCTCTTCCAATCGATTTTTGCTAAAGTATCGATTATTGTTCCTCACTTCTTCTAATCGGTTTTGGGTAGGAATAGGTTTGAATCTTAGTTTTGGATCCCTGCCAATTTGCTCTTCAGGTAAGGGGCTTTGGTAAGTACTCTTAATCTTATTTGGCCAAATAGTCAGAGCTAAGGTAAGGGGACTTGTGTTGGATACGAGTCACCTAATATTTTGGTTTCTAATAGTTAAGATTGATGCAGATCTAGGAGTTGATCGTGGTTAATGATTTAAGAAAGGGGTTGTTATACTTATCGCGCAAGGTAAGGTTAAGGTGAGGTTTCAGTTTTAATAAAGATATGTATTAAGCATGTGGTTAATTGAAGGGTGATATCGTTTGTAGATTGGTGACTAAGGGAATCGTACCATGCTTGCTTACCAGGTATGTACATACAGTGCACACACACATTGAATCGGTAAAAGTCAAAAAGCTGAAAAGTCGAAAAGTCAAAATGCCGAAAAGCCGAAAGTTGGGCTACGGTCGTCTTGCGAGTGCGCGAACACTCGTGAGGAGGAAGCCAATAGGTTTTCTAAGGCCCATGGGCCATTCGATGGACTTGGGCTGTGAATTGGCCAACCGGGCCAGAATAAGCTTAATGGGCCTGACGGGTTGTTGGGCCCATAATAGGCAAAAATTGATAATTGATGCTATGTGATGGAAATCGTATGAGTACATGACTGTAAATGTTATTTGGGCCTAATGGGCTACATAAATGTGATTTGGGCCTAATGGGCCATATACAGGTGATTTTGGCCTAATGGGCTATATGAATGTGAGTGGGCCGAGTGGGCCATATGCAGGTATGTGGATTTGACTGGGCTTTGTAAGGGGTTTTGGGCCTAGTATATGATGACTAGATAAAAATTAATTAATTATTTGCGACTGTGCACAAGTCAAAGGGTTAAGGTGTGGCAACGGGTATATGCATGTCTAGGATTAGATCTAGGGAGAGCTTGGTACTTAAGCGGTCTTAATGGCTCACCTCCTCTTCTCTGGAATCCTACCTGGTGCATAGTATTCATTCATCTTAGCTCACAGGATTTGTTAACAGGCCAAGGTAAGTGAAAACCGTAAAGAACAGAAAAATTACCGAAATGCCCCTAAGGGCCAAAATGACCAAAATACCCCTAGGTGTTGAATGTAAGTTTTATGGATGTGACATGCATACATATGATATTCTTCTTCGGTTGCATAGGAGTTGGGAATCATGGAACGAAGGAAGTATATGAGGATCGCATGGTTGCATGACAATCGTGGATCTACCGACGACTTTTAAGCCCAATGTGTAAGAGCAGGTAGTTTCGAAACCGGGCTACCATAGATGTGTCGGATGGGTGGGTCAATATTTATATCCCCACATGGTGTGACGAGGGACGGAGCTAGTGTGTAGCAGATGGATTATTGGGATGGGATTGCATTGCATGTGATGTATGGTGTTTATTGAATGCTTGTTGCTCATTAAGGGTTGTGCACACTGAGTTTGCGAAAACTCACCCCCTTTTTTATTTTATTTTCAAGTGATGCTCAGTAGAAGGTTCGATGTTTGGAAGGACTCTGGGTGGCCAGCTAACAAGGCAACATGGACGTGTTTCTTTTCTTAGAAGCATACAAGTGTTTATTTTATTAAGTACTTTTCCGGCCAGATTGTAATAAGTATTCCATTTTGGTATTATTTGGGTTTTTATTTTCATGCGTTGTAATTACGAAATGTTAAACTTGGGTTTGCTAAATCATAGTATGTTTTTCTATGCTTCCGCAACAGAATTTTAAAATGATCGGTTTTCATAAAATCATATGTTTTAAACAGGTTTTCGTGATTGAAAAATAAAAAGAGTTTTTATAAATTAATTAAAGTTTCTTTTATTTTAAGAAGGGTTTTCAATGAAAACACGATTTTCACTAAAACACTTCAATATGATGCGCCAGATTCGGCCATAACGTCCGGGCCGGGTTTGGGGTGTTACAGCCTCTTTAAGTTTTATTCTTTAATTTGGGCTTTTATTATTTTACTATGATTTATACCTGCTAGTGGTAGGATGCGGGTTTTCAAAAGATAAATGATTTTCAACTACCACACTACGCAACTCGTTTTGAAATCTACTGCAATCAAACAATATTTTTTTTAAAAGTGTAAAAACAATTTAATATGGCATATGTTTTGCTAAATCAACCTATGTTCTAGCAATAAACAAAACATGTTAACTACTCTTAAAGACCACAATGGGGTTTTACAAAATGAACTCTACAATGAAACTACGCTTTTCGAAACACTTCAATGTGGCATCGCGAGATTTAGCCATAACGTCTAGGCCGGGTTTGGGGTGTTACATTTAGTGGTATCAGAGTCAAGTTGCAAAACTCGGCTGTGGATTTAGGTTACTTCCAAAACTTGGAATTTTAAATGATTTGAAGTATTTTGAAATGTTATTTCTGAATGTGTGGTCTACCGAGTCTCTGAGCCGATCCTGTAAGTTCTCTTTGAAAACTGTATTTTGATTTTGACTGAAACTGCCATAGGCAGAATTACTGAGACTACTGTAGGTGGTTGATTGTACTGAAGTACTCTAATTAGGGTAGACTAGAAACTGTAGTAAACCGATAGACACTGTGTTGTGCAAAAACAAAACCCTATACTTTTGATACTGTCTCCATAAAACATCTGCTAATAAACACTGGAACTATAAACTGATCTGCATAAAAATTGATTAACAAAGATAAACGCGAATCGATTATGAATAGTGGAGGTACTCATGGAAGGGGTACAAGAGGCTATGGCAGAGGCCATGGAGGTGCTTGAGCTGGACCTCATGATTGTGCGGCTGAGTATTTGATTGACATACTGTCCTACTCCATCTATAGACTGAACTGGAAACATTCAAGTTAAGTGCGGTAATGTTTTGGAACTAGAGTGAGTAGCAGGAGCATAGTGGTGTAGTCAATGTTAAGCGATCATTCTGATAGTTGGAAATTTCGGGGACAAAATTTCTTTAAGAATGGTAGAATAGTAACGCCCCAAATTTGCGCCTGGAAGCATTGGGTCTTGAGTGTGGGAGCAGTTGGGAAGCTGCTCATAAATATTTAATTGTACAAGGAAGTGACACAATTGAGTGTTTGGCTTAGTGGTTGTGTGCTCTAGAAGTATCTGGGAAGTCATGGGTTCAAGCCCTAGCTTCTACAAAATTTTGGTTCTTGAGGATAAAACCCCTATCTTTGGCCAGTAGGGTTATAAGTTTATTTTGGTAAAGTATGACATAAAAAGCCTGCTAGTCTGTCGATAGTGGCGTGTAGAGTGTGCTAGTCGTCTGAGGTCCGAATCCTTGCTTGTGCAAATGGAGATTATTTTTACTGATGGCTATGGGAGGTAGTAGAGTTTGACTGGAACACTGCAGAGTGGAGTGGAGTTTGAATTGGTCATGGAGGGATTGTAGGAGGGAGTTGAGGAGAGATATGATGGGGGATTTTAGGAGAAAATCAAAGAAAGTGGGGTTAGAGGGAGTAGTGGAACATTTGGGAACACTGAGCACTTTGGAAATTCGGCTTTTGTAAGTTAGAGGACTCCATTTTAGTTTTTGGTAAGCATTTTGGGGATCCTTTTCTTTGGAGAACTTATTAGTGCTAGAATTTCTTGGTGTCTTTCTATTCTTTTGGCATTTGAGGGTCTCTTATTGTTGTTGCATCCTCTTTTTCTTTCTCTCTTGGCTGAACATCTCTAAGTTGCTCTTCGTCTCTCTTTCTCTCCCAATCGCTTCTCTTGCACCCTCTTTCTTTTGGAACCTAAGCCGACTACTTCATCTCTTAGCTGTTTTTTTCTGCTTTAAATTTGTAACTGGTTTCTGGCAAGTCGGTGAGTGCACTCGGGCCCTTGTTTTCTCTCTCCTCTTTCAACTGTCATCAAGCCTCCCTTCTATCACACTGTTGGAATCGAATATCTTTTTCTTTCTTACTATCGATTATTACCTTCTCCATCTTCTCGTGATGTTGCTTTTGGTTTCTAGACTTTCTCGTGAAGTAAAGGAGGGCAAGTGATAACTGAAGTGTTCGAAACCTCCCCTTATCATCCAACCGAAGGTAACTTTATTGTAGTTATAGTATTCAACTGGGGCATGTAGGCTTGCATTCTTTGGTGTTGGTCAAATGCCCCTTTTCCCTTACTTAGGAGTTTGTGGTTTTTATGTAGTAGTACATAATGTTTCAAGCTAGGTGTTAAGCAACGATGTTAATGGTTTTCATTGATAACACAAATTTTCGATAAAGAGTAAGGGATCAATTTTAGTCAGCTACCTAAGAGGACTAAGCCACAGTTGGCCAATCAAGGCAAGTATCAATATGGGTTAGATTAAGAGTAAATATGAGGGCATTTAACCCTAATATTGATAAGTGACTAGTCGAACTTCTGACTATGATAGGTGTGGAAAACTTGTGGGCTAGTAGCGCGTTTCCGGAAATAGGTGTGTAACCACACTATCATTAGCAATAGATCGGCAAAAGCCGAAAATGTTCGACTGTTGACACTACACGAGCGTACACTCGTATGTGTAGTGAGCCGAATGCTCAAAGCGTGGGAATTCGATCGAACAGGCAACCATAAACGATTTCATGGGCTTAGGCTGATTTTTGGCCACGATGTGCCGAAATAGGATGTGTGGGCCCCACGAGTTCGTGGGCCCCACACGGGCAAACTGCACGAATGTGTGGATATTGTTGGGTCGGCTGTGTAGTTTGCACAGCCAAGGCCATTATTTGGGCTTATTGGGCCACACGAGCGTGTGGGCCCACATGGGCATGCAATATGGGCCTTAGGCCGATTATCACTAGTTGATTGTTAAGGTTTCACAGGTCACCCGAGATGACATTGACCTTCTATTGGGTCGGTAAAAGTACCTGGACCCTTAATCGATAAAATGACCATTTTGCCCTTATAGGGTAAAATGACCGAAATAACCCAATATGGTAAAATGACCGAAATACCCCCATAGGGTAAAATGACCGAAATACCCCAGTAGGATAAAATGGCTGTAATTCCCCTGTAGGGTAAAATCACTATTTTGCCCTTGTATGGTAAGGTAACTGTTTTGGCCCTATGTGATGTATGTGTATATTTTAGCATGCTATTTCTAACTGTATTGAGTACATGTATAATATTGTTTTATGACGGATGGCTCTAAGTCGATTATATATGATTGGAGGAAGTATGGGGATGGGTTATATATGATTGGAGGAAGTGTACTATACTAGCAATTCTGCTGCAAATCACTGATGGCTCTAAGTCGATTATACTGGCAGCTCTGCTGCAAATACTTTTAGTGCTGCAACCGGTGCTATTTTGGAGTGTAGGGATGGGTGGGTTGATATATCCCCACATGGAGTGTAAGGGTGGTACGGAGATGAAGTGTAGAGGCTGGATTGGGTAGGACTTGCATACTGTTTACTGTTACTGCACTGTTTACTATTATTGTAATGGGCTAAGGCCCGGATATATATATATGAATAATTTTGTATTGATATGGGCTTAGGCCCAGACTGTTTACTAATACTAAAATAGGTTAAGCCTCAGACTGTTACTGTTACTAATATGGGCTTAGGCCTAGAATATATTCGCTCTTTGTATGTTCGACTATTTGTTTATTATTGGGATTACACACCGAGCTTTCGTAAACTCACCCAACTATTTTAATTTTATAGGTAATCCTTAGTCGGATCAGTGCTGCGAGGGACTCGGAGGTGGACACACAACTGCCTACGCTTCCAAATTTATCTTTTAATTTCTAAGTAGTTTTATTTGGGTATTTTTATGAAAAAGGCCTCTTTAAGTTTTATTCTTTAATTTGGGCTTTTATTATTTTACTATGATTTATACCTGCTAGTGGTAGGATGCAGGTTTTCAAAAGATAACTGATTTTCAACTACTACGCTATGCAACTCGTTTTGAAAGCTACCACAATCAAACACAGTTTTTTTAAAAGTGTAATAACAATTGAATATGGCATATGTTTTGCTAAACCAATCTATGCTTTAGCAATAAACAAAACATGTTAACTGCTCTTAAAGATCGCAACGGGGTTTTACAAAACGGACTCTACAATGTAACTATGTTTCTTGAAACACTTCAATGTGACATCCCCAGATTCGGCCATAACGTCCAGGCTGGGTTTGGGGTGTTACATTAGCCTACATCTGGTAAGAAATTCTTGATTTTTCAGTGGTGTGTCATTAAACGGATTGTGATATGTTTTAAGACTAAAAGGCAATGTAATAGCTCAACGTATCCAATATTATAGGCAGATCTGAGTATTTGATAGCTTAGATGATTAAAATTGTTAAAAGATGATGAGATATTTATTGTATGACCTTCAAGAAAAGCAAAATATAGTCACTAGGCCTGGGGCAGGAAATCCAAAGCTGATACAGAAAGTCACAAGAAAGCTCACAGGAGTAATGTATTGGTGTTAGAGTTTGGAATTCGACATTTCTGGTCTTTGTGCTTGAATACATGAAACGTTATCAGGACTAAAGTTGAATATCAGGTAATGTCAGAATGATTCTCGCTAGTGGTGGTAATTGAGTGGAACTGAGAAAGAATTACTATGGATTTCATATCTGGATTATCTTCGTCTCTAGAAAAGAGAAATATTGTGTAACTTGTATTAAGTATTTGATGAAATTTGAAAATCATGTCGGTACGAACTGAATTCTTGCTTATCAAATTACTGGAATTATATGTCTCTAAGATTGTCGAATTTCTTAAAATGCTAGTCTTTCTTAATCAGATTGAGATCCAGGATTTATATCGTGAATTATTGAGAAAGCTAAATGAGGTTCTGAATTTTTATGAAGGCTAGAGGTTGAATTAGCAAATTGTCCGACTGTATAAAATTGTAGAGAGTATAAGGCCATGAAAATTGGGCTAGCTACGCCATTTAAATTTGGAAGGATTCAAGTATGTTATGTATGTATGTGCTATGACAGTATGGATCAAAACTTTGAGTACATGAATTCCCCAATAGAGATCAAGATTCAGTTGATGTGTCGTATAGCGAAAAATTATTCATGACTTTAGTATGAGAAATCCAAGAGCTAAGTATTAAGCATAGCCTGAGTAAAAGTTCTTTAGCAATGATTATGAGATAGCGGAGTTTATGTGAAAATCGAACCACTCTTCTGGTAAGATTTTCAGGGACGAAAATCCCTAAAGGGGGAGAGTTATAACATCCCGAATTAGGGCTTAGTCAGAACAGTGGTTTCAGGACCACAAATCTGACACAATAAAATTTGTTTTTCTTATATTTTATGGTATACAATTTCACGGTATGATTTTGTTAAAATTTCGTTTGAAAATTTTGACGTTTGGGCACTCAATTTGGTCAAAAGGACTAAATTGTAAAAAAGTGCAAAACATGAGTTCTAGAAGCTAGAGGTGTCTAATTGCTATGAAATTTTAAATTGGAGATCCTTATATGGTAATTAGACCAGTGGTTAATTTTTTGGACAAAACTGGACATGAAATAGGTGAAATAGAATATTTTTAAGTTATGGGCATTTTGGTCATTTGGTAATTAAAATAATAAAATGGGAAAATAAAAGCCAAATTTATACTCATCTTCAACCTTTGGTCGAAATTTGCCTGGAAGCCATGGCTAGGATTTTGATCAAGCTTTCCAAGCTCAATAGTAAGTCTATTCTTGCCCTGTTCTTAATGTTTTTTACGTTTTTGAAATCCTCATAACAAGATCTAGCTATTTCTACCACTTATGTGAGCTAGGGTTGATGTTTAAAAATTTACCCATGAGTGATATGCATATTTTTTGATTTTTAATGATAGATTATGCAAGTTTATGGTTAGAAAAATGACTTTTACTAAGTGATTTTCGGTAAAAATGCATAAAAGGACTAAATTGTAAAAGTTATAAAATTTGTCATAAAAGTGTGAATTAGTAGAAATTGAGGGCTGGTGTAGTTATGAAATTTGTTTGGCTAGGCTTAAAGTACAGAGAAATTGAATGAAAATCATTTTACGAGCCTAGGGGCTAAATTGCAAATATGTGAAAGTTTAGGGGTAAAAATGTAAATTTGTAAAAGTATGATTTTTGGGTTAATTTGAATAATGTGAGTAATAAATAAGTTATATTTGAAATGTTAGATCAAGAAAATCGAGATTCGAGCTTAAATCGAGAAAGTACGAGATTATGGACTAAAATGGAATAATTAGCTATGCTCGGATTCGAGGTAAGTTAGTATGATAATAAAAATGAAATGTTATGTTTGAATTATATTCCTTACTATTATTGCATATATTTTATGATTTAATATATTGTAAAAATTGATGGAATGGTGTATATGATGTGAAAATATGACATGGAAGAATATTACATGAAATGCAAGAAGATGATGATACATGACAAGTGGTATATGAAATATGTGATATATGTTATGTAAATTCTTAAAAGCTTATTTGCTATTTGAGTTATTCCTTATTATGCTATGAATGGGCAATTGGTACTATATATAGTGAGATCGACACTTCGAGTAAGTTCGACAGAGATGTGGTATCAAAAAATCCCGTTTGAACCTTGTGAATAATTTAGGATACAATGTGACATGTCACTAGGAACATGTGATTATGAGCTCATGAGATTATGTGTATATGTGACTATGTGAATCCGGGTGATGGTCTTGTACATTCTACTGGCGGCTAGGTAGCCCGGCATATTTTGCGGGCACCTATCAACTTGTGTGAGCAGCCCGTGTAATTACGTCTTGACTGCCAGCTTGTGTGAGCAGGCTCGTGATTAGCTCGAAGCGAGCAATGTGTGATATGTGATATGAGGTACCATGTGGCTACGTATGAAGCACTTTGTGTATGCTTTCCGTGTATCTAATAGTATTCCAAGTGTTCAGCGGGTAATGTAATGGATAATGTGATGAAAGACCCAAGGAGGGCTTGTTAAAGAAGGTATGGTTATGTGATATACTACGAGTGAGTACAGGTATGTACGCTAAACATACGAAAAATGCCTTGATGAAGAATGACTTGTGGTGAGAAAGTTTATGAATATTTATATATATGAACATATGATAAGTATGCAAAAAAAAAAGGCTTGAATGATGAATAAACCTTACTCTTAAGTACCATATAAGTAGCCAAAGCTACCTCGAACTTTGTAATACTTGTATATTTGAGATACTCACGGGCCTTTTTACCAAATCAATACCTAGACCCTATAGCTCTATTATGTAATGCCCGCTCATTGAGCTACTCACGGGTATACGCACCAAGTCAGTACCCAGACCCACATTACATATTTCACTTATCTTATGAACTCAGACCCAACTCATGAGTTCAGACCACTCAATTTCTCATGACTTACCTTTTTATATCCTATACTGTTTCCGAGGTTCAACGGGATAATCTAACCTGACATTATTGCACTTGTTCATAACGTAGGTTACTCTTACCTTGCATTATTTATACTTTTATGACATCGAGTAAAATTTATGATACATGGTAAAAATGAAGCATTTAAAAGTAAGCTACAATGACATGTTATTTACATATGTACTTACATCGGTACAAAATGATGGGAACGAGCTTAATCCTCGTAAACTTTGTTCTTAACCCGATCAAGACCCGAATCACGCTTCTCTTGATCAATATTGATAAAGTTCATTCATTTCATCAGCATATAAACCTAGATACTCAAAAATTTATAATTGGGCAAAATGACCATTTTGCCCCTAGGCTTTCACAAAATGTCCATTGTACCCCTAGGCTCGAAATTCAATTTTAATCACATTTTCTCACTAATCAAGCCTAGCCAAATACTTTTCATACTAGAAGCAGTCCAAAATTTTCATTATTTCATACATTTATCACCTATTTTACAACTTATGCAAAATGGTCCTTAGTTAGGGTTTCCATGAAAACTTCCTCACAAAAGTTGTTTATTACCTATCCAAGACTGATTTTATTCCATAAAAAAATTAGCAAACAACTTAAATGCTCTCATGGCAAAACCCTAGACTTTCAACCATTTTTGCAAAATAGTCCCCCCATTAGAAAGCTCATTCTACAAGGGTCTCAAAAGTACAAAAATATTTAAGAAAAGTCATCAAAATCACTTACTTGCAAAGGTTTAAAGTTGCTAAAATTTTGAAGCTCAAAAACCCCTCTAATGGCTGAAAATTTCGGTGGTAGGAGAAGAGAATGAAAAGATGAAGTCATTTTGTTTTATTTTATCCAATTAAGTCACCAAACCACCTAGACTTTAGACCTTTTGACCAACTTGTCCCCTATGGCCGACCACCATTCCAAAATTGGCCTAATTGTCCTTTATAGACCTCCACATTAAGATTCATGGCAAAATAACACCCTTAGCTATAAAAATGGGACTTTTTCACTTTATTCGATTTAGTCCTTTTTCGCAATTAAGCATGCAATCGCTAAAATAAATTCACCAAAATTTTCATGCAATCATAAAATCATGCTATAACACATAAAATGATATCAGAAATATTTTTTCCGACCTTGGGTGAGTGGTACTTACATTAAACACCTAGGGGTATTTTGGTCATTTTCGCCCTAGGGGTATTTCGATAATTTTCTCTTAATTACTATTTTCACTTATCTTGGCTCGTTAACAAGTCCCGTGAGATAAGATGAATGAATAGTATGCACCAGGTAGGATTCCAGAGAAGAGGAGGTGGGTCATTAAGACCGCTTAAGTACCAAGCTCTCCCTAGATGCAATCCTAGACATGTCCCGTTGCCACACCTTAACTTTTTGACTTGCCCACGGTCGCAATATATTAATTAAGTCTTATGTGGATATCATATACTAGGCCTAAATCCCCTTAGATAGCCCAAACAATTTCACATACCTGTACCTGGCCCATTAAGCCCAATCATATTCGTATGACCCATTAGGCCCAAATCACCTGTATATGGCTCATTAGGCCTAAATCACATTTATATGGCCTGTTAGGCCCAGTCACATTCATATTCATACTCACATAAAAGTTCCTACCACAAAGCATGAATATTCAGTTTTTGCCTATTATGGGCCCAACAGCCCATTGGGCCCATTTAGCCCATTACGGCCCATATGGCCAAATCACAACCCAAGTCCACAAAATCTCCCGTGGGCCTTAGGCAACCTATCGATTTCCCCCTTATGAGTGTTCGCACACTTGTAAGACTACGGAAGCCAAACTTTCAACTTTTCGGCATTTTGGCTTTTCGGCTTTTCGACTTTTACTGATTCATTGTATTAGTGCAGTGTATGTACACACCTGTTAAGAAAGCGTAATGCGATCTCCTTTGCCCAAACCTACAATCGGTATCACTCAAAGATTAATCACACATACTTATCGATTACTTTACCAAAAGCCAGAATCTCACCTTAACCTTACCTGAACGCCAAGCCTTTACTAGCTTTTACTTTGATCACTAAACACGCGTATTTCTCAGATCTAAAGAGCAAATCGACGGGAATCCAAAACCGAGATCTGACGCTAATTCCCTACCAAAGTCAATTAGAAATAAGTGAGGGACCGAATACTCGATACTTATCACAAATCAATTCGGAGAGCAAACACTTACACTAGAATTGACTGGGTAGAAAGAGTAGTGGCAGCACCAAGGGTATTCAGCTCTTAGAGATTTGAATGGCAACAATTGATTACTCAGCACCAAAGAAGAGAGGAAGAAGAATCTGCTAAAGTAAAGAAAATATTGAGTAGAGGAGGGATAAGAATTTGGCAGAAAGAAAGAAAAGAAAAAATGGTTTTTGGCTTTTTAGAGAAAAGGGTTTCTGCCACAAAGTGAAGGGAAATTCATCATTAGCTTTTCAACCCTCCCATTCGGCACCTATTTATAGCCCTATAGCCGAATTCTTCAAGCCCAAGTTCCCAATTTGGCTCCACTTACTCCTCGCTTCACATCTCCTCGTTTTTCTCCCTAATAACCCATTGATCCTTTCCTTAATTTTCTGTTTTGAACACTCCCCTTGGAGTCCATCTTCACGCCACTTCCATTCTTCTAGAAGGCCAAAATTAAACTCTAAAAAATACTGAGCTAGGATTCAAACCTTGGACCCCCTTGCTAGCTACTAACGCCACCTCACTACACCGTTTGTGGCGTCACTTAGCCACTCCACCACAGGCTCTTTTTTATGCTATTTTCCCCCTATTTTTATTTAAAAGCCCAACTACTTGCCAACAAGGTCCTTTTAATTATTAAACTATAATTTCCTTTTCATCTAAGTTCAATTTCAAACCTTAGCCAAGACCTACTATTACCTACTTAATCGAAAAATACCTAGCACATTTTTTTATCAGAACCGAAAAAAAGAAAATTTGGGATTTTGGGATTTTTGGGTTTCGGGATTTTTAGGGCATTACAATTCTACCCCCTAATAGAAATTTCGTCCTCGAAATTTTACCTAATTTAAACAGTTGAGGATATCAATGTCGCATTGCTTAGGTTACACCATTATGCTTCTACTGCTTACTCTATTTCTAATTTTAAAATAGATAGATCGTACACTATGGATTACGTACCAGTAGTCGCTTCTGGAGCATCTTCATCTTCTCGACGACGAGTAGCATAAACCAAAGCTGGCTGCCTCGCCTCAGCATAGCCTGTATTTTCACCTAGTACTCCACGTCCACGTCCATTGCCGTTATCACCCCTCGCCTGTCCATGACCCCTTGGCGGCAGCTGTCCACCCCTTGGTGGCTGAGCACCTCCTTGACTCACTACTGGCTCTTGACCTAGTGTTCGAGGGCAATCCTTGATCCTATGCTCCATAGACCCACAAGCGAAACAAGCTCCCATTCTCTTCCAACACTCGCCTCAATGCCTTCTCCCACAATCAGCACAAGGTGGCACCCTTGGTTTAGCAGTAGGGGGCCCTGCTCTAAATGGCCCATTATTTCTGGCCCTAGTCCTAGGCCTTTGTCCAACACTCGGGGTCTCAGCCTCCCTTTTATTCTTACCCCTTTCCTTCTCCCGGTTTAGGCGCTCAGTGCGCTTTTCCTCCTCTAATCCTAGATGCTATGGACGAATTCGAGTTTGCGTTTTTAATGAGCGGCACACTGAGTCTCCGACGTTGAACCAAGTAAGTATTTTTATTTTTAAGTTTGTTTAAATTATTATACAATAGATAATTAGAGGGCTACTTTAGAGGATTGTTAGAGTGGAACTAAAGCTCGTAGGATCTGGAAAATGTAGAGGATTTTCGAAAACAATCTTCTCTTAAATATTTTCATAAAACATCGGTGTAATTATTAAACTAACTAAAACTTCATAAAATTTCTAATCCAGATAATACGCGAATTGACGATGAGTGCTAGAAGAGGTGCACGAGGCTGTGGCCGAGGCCGTGGAAGTGTTAGGGCTGAATCGTCGACATCAAGCCATATGCCCGATGTTGGAGTAGAAGAGGCTCTAGCCTCACCTGTGGCTGGGAATGGACAGTATGATCGGGCCGCGGGAGAAGATGCATTGTCCCAGGCAATGCTAAGAATTTTGGAAAGGGTCACTGGGCCCAATAATGGCAGCGAAAATCGGGGGTCCATTCCGGAGCGACTTCGATCAAATGGAACTTAGATCTGTAAGGGCGTGGCTGACGTGGCTCCTAACATGGAGGAATATTGGTTGGAGGCCACTGAAAGGATTATGGAGGACCTGGATTGTTCATCGGAACAAAAGTTAAAAGGAGCCGTGTCACTGCTTAGGGAAGAAGCCTATCAGTGGTGGCTGATAGTGAAGGAGGGCACCCAACTGGAGTCGGTCACTTGGGAGTTTTTCAAAGCTACATTCCAAAGGAAGTATGTGGGTGCAAGCTATGTGGATGCTAGAAGGAAGGAGTTCCTGAACTTGACCCAAGGAAACAAATCGGTGGCAGAATATGAGGCGGAGTTGCTACGCCTTCGTAGGTATGTAAGAGTAATGGTGGCAACGGAGTATGAGCGTTGTGTTAGGTTTGAGGATGGAATTAGAGATAGTCTCAAGGTGCTGATAGCTCCACAAAGGGAACGAGCTTTCTCAGAGTTGGTGGAGAAAGCATGGATAGCGGAGGAGGTAAAGCACACTGAGCGCCTAAATCGGAGAAGGAAAGGGGTAAGAATAAGATGGAGGTTGAGACCCCGGGTGTTGGATAAAGGCCTAGGACTAGGGCCAGAAATAATAGGCCATTTAGAGCAAGGCCCCCTGCTGCTAATCCAAGGGTGCCACCTTGTGCTGATTGTGGGAGAAGGCATGGAGGCGAGTGTTGGAAGAGAATAGGAGCTTGTTTCGCTTGTGGGTCTATGGAACATAGGATTAAGGATTTCCCTCGAACGCTAGGTCGAGAGCCAGTAGTGGGTCAAGGAGGTGCTCAGCCACCAAGAGGTGGATAGCTACCACCAAGGGGTCATGGGCAATGCAATCCCATCTAATTATCCATCTGCTACACACTGGCTCCGTCCCCCGTCACACCATGTGGGGATATAAATATCGACCCACCCAACCTACGCACCATGATAGCCCAGTTGCGGAACTACCTTCATTTACATATTGGGCTTTAAAAGCCGTTGGTGGATCCACGATTGTCAAACAACCATGCGAACCTCATATACTTCCTCCGTTCTGTAATTCCAACCCATATGCAACCTAAGCAGAATATCATATGTATGCATGTCGCATCCAAAAAACTTACATTCAACACCTAGGGGCATTTTGGTCATTTTTGCCCTTAGTGGAATTTCGATAATTTTCCCTTAATTACGATTTTCACTTATCTTGGCCCGTTAACAAGTCCCGTGAGCTAAGATGAACGAATACTATGCACCAGGTAGGATTCTAGAGAAGAGGAGGTGGGTCATTAAGACCGCTTAAGTACCAAGCTCTCCCTAGATCCAATCCTAGACATGCATATACCCGTTGCCACACCTTAACCCTTTGACTTGCCCACGGTCGCAATATATTAATTAAGTCTTATGTGGATATCATATACTAGGCCAAAAGCCCCTTACAAAGCCCAAATAATTTCACATACCTGTATCTGGCCCATTAAGCCCAATCATATTCGTATGGCCTATTAGGCCCAAATCACCTGTATATGGCCCATTAGGCCAAAATCACATTTATATGGCCCGTTATGCCCAGTTACATTCATATTCATGCTCACATACAAGTTCCTATCACAAAGCATGAATATTCAATTTTTCCCTATTATGGGACAACAGCCCATTGGGCCCATTTAGCCCATTACGACCCCATATGGAAAAATCACAACCCAAGTCCATGGAATCACCCGTGGGCCTCAGGCAACCTATCGGTTTCCCCCTTACAGTTTTCACGCACTCGCAAGACTACCGTAGCCAAACTTTCATCTTTCCGGTATTTCGGCTTTTCAGCTTTTCGGCTTTTACCGATTCATTGTGTGTATGCAGTGTATGTACACACCTATTATGCAAGCGTGATGCAATCTCCTTAGCCCAAACCTACAATCGATATCACTCAAAGATTAATCACTCGTACTGATCGATTACTTTACCAAAAGCCAGAATCTCACCATAACCTTACCTAAACGCCAAGCCTTTACTAGCTTTTACTTTGATCACTAAACACGAGTATTTCTCAGATTATAAGGGCAAATCGGCAGGAATCTAAAACTGAGATCTGATAGTAATTCCTTACCAAAGTCGATTAGAAAGAAGTGAGGGACCGAATACTCGATACTTATCAAAAATCGTTTGGGAGAGCGAACACTTACACTAGAATCGACTGGGTGGAAAGAGTAGTGGAAGCACCAAGGGTATTCGGCTCTTAGAGATTTCAATGGAAACAATTGATTACTCAGCACCAAAGAAGAGAGGAAGAAGAATCTGCTAAAGCAAAGAAAATATTGAGTATATGAGGGATAAGAATTCGGCAGAAAGAAAGAAAAGTAAAAATGGTTTTCGGCTTTTTAGAGAAAAGGGTTTCTGGCCCAAAGTGAAGGGAAATTCATCATTAGCTTTTCAACCCTCCCATTCAGCACCTATTTATAGCCCTAAAGTCGAATTCTTCAAGCCCAAGTTCCCAATTCAGCTCCACTTGCTCCTCACTTCTCATCTTCTCGTTTTTCTCCCTGATAACCCCTTGATCCTTTCTTTAATTTTCTCTTCTAAACACTCCCCTTGGAGTCCATTTTCACGCCACTAAATGTAACACCCCAAACCCGGGCTAGACACTTTGGCCAAATCTGGTGTGTCACATTGAAGTCTTTTAGCGAAAATCATGTTTTCATTAAAAACCTTTCTTAAAATAAAAGAACCCTAGTTAACTTAAAGAAAACACCTTCAGTTACGAAAGCATAGTTTAAAACATTTTATTTAAAAAAAAACATAGTTGCGGAAATGTTGAAAACATACTATAATTTAATAAATCCATGTTCAACTTCTCGCAATTACAATGGAAATAATAATAATTCAAGTAATAATAACACAGTGAAAACCTTATTACAATCTGGTCTGGAACATACTTAAAAAGAAATAAAACCTTAAATGCTTAAAAAAAACCCAAGTCTAAATCATCTTGCTAACTGGCCACCCAAAGTTCCTCCAAACATCGAACCTTCTACTGAGCATCACCTGAAAATAAAATAAGAGGGGGTGAGTTTTCGCAAACTCAGTGTGTACAACCCTCGAAGAAAACAAGCATTGAAAAAAAACATCATTCATCGTTCATCATTCATGTAATGCAATCCCATCCAATTATCCATTCGCTACACACCGGCTCCGTCCCTTGTCACACCATGTGGGGATATAAATATCGACCCACCCAACCCACACACCATGGTAGCCCAGTTGCGGAACTATCTTTATTTACATATTAGGCTTTAAAAGCAGTCGGTGGATCCACAATTGTCAAGCAACCATGCGATTCTCATATACTTCCTCCGTTCCATAATTCCCAACCCATATGCAACCTAAGTAGAATATCATATGTATGCATGTCGTATCCACAAAACTTACATTCAACACCTAGGGGTATTTTGGTCATTTTTTCCCTTAGAGACATTTCGGTAATTTTCCCTTAATTACGGTTTTCACTTATCTTGGCCCATTAAAAAGTCTCGTGAGCTAAGATGAACGAATACTATGCACCAGGTAGGATTCCAGAGAAGAGGAGGTGGGTTATTAAGACCGCTTAAGTACCAAGCTCTCCCTAGATCCAATCCTAGACATGCATATACCCATTGCCACAACTTAACCCTTTGACTTGTCCACGGTCGCAATATATTAATTAAGTCTTATGTGGATATCATATACTAGGCCCAAAAACCCCTTACAAAGCCTAACAATTTCACATACTTGCATCTGGCCCATTAAGCCCAATCATATTCGTATGGCCCATTAGGCTCAAATCACCTGTATATGGCCCATTAAGCCCAAACCACATTTATATGGCTCGTTAGGCCCAGTCACATTCATATTCATGCTCACATACAAATTTCTATCATAAAGCATCAATACTCAGTTTTTGCCTATTATGGGCCCAACAGCCCATTGGACCCATTTAGCCCATTCCGACCTATATGGCCAAATCACAACCCAAGTCCACGGAAGCGTCCGTGGGCCTTAGGTAACCTATCGGTTTCCCCCTTACGAGTGTTCGCGCACTCGCAAGACTACCGTAGCCAAACTTTTGGCTTTTCGGTATTTTGTCTTTTTAGCTTTTTGGCTTTTGCCGATTCATTGTGTGTGTGCAGTGTATGTACACACCTGTTAAGCAAGTGTGATGCGATCTCCTTAGCCCAAACCTACAATCGATATCACTCAATGATTAATCACACGTACTTATTGATTACTTTACCAATAGCCGGAATCTCACCTTAACCTTACCTGAATGCCAAGCCTTTACTAGCTTTTAATTTGATCACTAAACACGCGTATTTCGTAAATTTAAAGAGAAAATCGGTAGGAATCCAAAACCGAGATCTGACACTAATTCCCTACCAAAGTCGATTAGAAAGAAGTGAGGGACCAAATACTCGATACTTATCAAAAACCAATTGGGAGAGCAAACACTTACATTAGAACCGACTGGGTGGAAAGAGTAATGGCAGCACAAAGGGTATTCGGCTCTTAGAGATTTGAATGGAAACAATTGAATACTGAGCACCAAAGAAGAGAGGAAGAAAATTAGCTAAAGAAAAGAAAATATTGAGTAGAGGAGGGATAAGAATTCGGCACAAAGAAAGAAAAGGAAAAAGGGTTTTTGGCTTTTTAGAGAAAAGGGTTTCTGGTACAAAGTGAAGGGAAATTCGTCATTAGCTTTTCAACCCTCCCATTCGACACCTATTTATAGCCCTATAGCCGAATTTTTAAAGCCCAAGTTCCCAATTTGGCTCCACTTACTCCTTACTTCTCATCTCCTCGTTTTTCTCCCTGATAACCTCTTGATCATTTCTTTAATTTTCTCTTCTGAACACTCCCCTTGGAGTCCATCTTCACGCCATTTTCATCCTTCGAGAAGTCCAAAATTCAACTCTAAAAAATACTAAGCTAGGATTCGAACCTTGGACCCCCTTGCTAGCTACTAACACCACCTCACTACACCTTATGTGGCGTCACTTAGCCACTCCACCACAGGCTCTTTTTGATGCTATTTTTCCCCTATTTTTATTTAAAAGCCCAACTACTTGCCAACAAGGTCCTTTTAATTATTAAACTATAATTTCCTTTTTCCCTAAGTTCAATTTCAAACCTTAGCCAAGACCTACTATTACCTACTTAACCGAAAAATACCTAGCACATTTTTTTTATCAGAATCGAAAAAAAAAAGAAAATTTGGGATTTCGGGATTTTTGGGTTTTAGGATTTTTGAGGCGTTACAAAAAGTGCCAGAAGGAAAAGAGAGAGTAGAAGAGAATAAGGAAAGACACAAAAGGAAATGCCCAAAATCATAAGATAGAGAGGGAGAGAAAAGCAATATTCGGCTATCGAGTACCCAGAGTGAAAGGAACCCCCAGACAATTGATAGGGACCAAAAATGAGGAGAGGGAGTACCAAAGCCAAATTCTTCTTGTGCTAACATTCAAAGTCGGCACCAACTCCCTTCTACTTCAAATCCCTTTGATTTTCTCTTAAAAACTCTCATCATATCTCTTCTCAACTCCCTCCTACAATCCCTTAATGACCAATTCAAACTCCACTCCACTTTGTAGTGTTTCAATCAAACTCTACTTCCTCCCATAGCCAACAGAAAAATAATCTCCATTTGCACAAGTAAGGATTCGAACCTCAAACCACTAGCACACTCCACACGCCACCATCCACTAGACCAGTAGGCTTTTTATGTCATACTTTACCAAAATAAATTTATAACCCTACTGGCCAAAGATAAGGGTTTTATCCTCAAGAACCAAAATTTTGTGGAAGCCAGGGCTTGAACCCATGACTTCCTAGACACTCCTAGAGCATACAACCATAGAGCCAAACACACAATTGTGTCACTTCCTTGCACAATTAAATATTTATGAGCAGCTTTCCAACTGCTACCACGCTCAAGACCTAATACTTCTAGACCAAACTTACAACACATTTATACATACTTTTCACATACATTTAATCAATTTATATATTCATCAATCAATATTAATCAATCTGTCCCTAATACGAGCCTATGAAGCTCGATACATACATTCAAAGTGATTCGGGACTAAACCGATAACTTAAGAAACTATCATGAAACTTTGAAAATTTTTCTCAAAACAGGGGACACACGCCTGTGTGGCCAGGCCGTGTGTCTCACACAGCCGCCGGACACACTCGTGTTACAACCTATATGGACATTCGAAATGGAAGCATATGGCCATGTCCCAACCCATGTCCGACCCCGTGTAACTCTTTGACTTGGGTCACACGGCCAACACACACACCCGTGTGCCTTAAAAATGGCCATACATGCCCATATGACAAACCGTGTGCTAGACCGTGCCAAACCTGTAAGGTATACTAGCATATGCTACACAGCCAACTCAAATGCCCGTATGTGAGGCAATGTGGAACATACTAACTTTATTTAAATTTCAACACCAGGGGATACACGACTATATATCATAACTGTGTGTCACACACGGCTCAGACACACGCCAGTGTCTCTACCCGTGTGGACAAAAATAGGCTATTTACCAAGCCAATTTGCCACCCAAATTTGCATGTACCTTCACAAACCCAATGATACAAGTTCAAAGCATATATGGGCATCCAAATCAACCACAACCAGACTAAAATGTATCATTTCCAATACTAACAACCAACATGCTTATAAACTCATGTTTTACTCATTCAAAACATACCAAACACCAATTACTTCATACATCAAGATGACCAAATTTTGATATGCATTTTTTGGCCTAATTTCATAAGCATACCAATGTCCACAAACCAACCAATTGAACACTTATAATATCTATAACCATCAAGCATCATCTAACCATTATATAATACATATCACAAAGCATAAACACATATATCAATTCGTGATGCAAACCATACCAAATTAAACCCCAAATAAGCTATTACTCGAGGCTGTATATATACATACCAAAACATAACATTTACAATGCCAATTCATATGGTCAAAATCATTATCAAGTCATAGCCAAAAAGATCAAAGTCCTATACATGCCATATACTTAAAATACCAAGTTCATAAGTATCGAGAGATAGGTGGATAGTGTGAAGCGATCTTTAACGATTCTCGTATCTGAGCTAGCTTTAGTAACACTATAAAATACGGGAAAAATAAACAAAGTATGCTATAAAGCTTAGTAAGCTCGTATGAAATAAACTTAATGCAATCACATAAATATAATTCAATAATTTGAATACACCAATATGTAGCTTACATTATCTAACAAACCTTTCAAATACTCAATTGTGAGCTTATACACTACCTTCACAAGTTTCTTCAATTTGATACTTATATAATTCATGTACATACATGTATCATTTAACATCAATCTCATACTCATCCACCTCTTTCATTTACCCATTGAACCATTCAGAATAGAAGTCGGATACTCAAGGTTCTCACACGATAAGTACCTATACCATGGCCCGAAGCCAAATCAAGGTAACTTATATCTGAAGCAATGATATCATGGCCTGAAGCTAAATCGGTATATCTCACACCCGAAGTGCTAATATCATGGCCCGAAGCCAACACAATGTATCCCCTAATGACATGTCACTAGTACCCTAAACTATTCCTAAGGTTCAATTGGGATTTCAAATGCCGAATTATCATCGAGTCAAATGTTGAACTTATCCGAAGTCTCGTGTTCACAACTTATAGTATATCAAAGCATTTAAAATACAATTATAATGAAATTTATCACATACGAACTTACCTCGGGTTTGAAAACGATGAAATTGGTCGATTAATCGATAAATTTAGTTTTTCCCCGATCTAGATTCGAATTCCACTTTTCTTGATCTAAATATATTCAAAATTAACTTATTTAATCACCTATTTATTCAATTCAATCCAAAATATACATTAGGGCTATTTTACACATTTGCCCCAAAACTTTCACATTTTTACAATTTAGTCCTTATTACACAAAATCACAAATTCATGCAATTTTCAAAACACCTATGCTTAATCGAATTACCATTATGCCCCTAGTAGCCCATATTTTTCATTTATTTCACATTTTAACCACAAAGTTTCAACATTTCTCAATTTAATCCCTATTTTGCATTTTCACTAAAAATCACTAAACAAAACTTGTATATCTATCAAAAAGCATTCATAATCTATCTAGAAACTTCAAAATACACATGTATTCATCAATGGCATGATTCAAAATCTTTAACAGTTTTGAATAATAGTCCCTAAGCTATCTAGTACTAGTTGCAACGATCACAAAAACATAGAAATCATTAAAAACGGGACAAAAACTGTACCTTAAATGGAAAATATAGCATAGATGAATGAAAAGAAAAGAAATGGCTTCTTTTAGCCCTAAATTTTCAGTGATGAAGCTTAATGAAAATGATGATATTATGTTTTTTATTATTTTTACTTAAGTTATTTTAAAAATTAACATATTAACCTTGTTTAAAACATTAAAAATCACTTAATATATACACATAATTGTCCGTTCATAATAAAAATGGTATATTTATCACATAAGGACTTCCACTATTCAATTTCATAGGCATTTGATACCTTTACAGTTTACGCGATTTAGTCTTTTTTACCAAATTAAGCCTTCAAATGATAAAATTTCTTAACAAAAATTTCACACAATGATATATTCATTCTGTAAAAATTAAAATAATAATAAAATAATTATTTTGACCTCAAATTTATGGTCCCAAAACCACTGTTCCAATTTGACTAGAAACGGGTTGTTACATTTAAGATTTTCGGTTTGGGGCTGATTTAGATGAGGATAAATGGCATCAATATAATAAAGAAGATAGTTCACAATCTTGACTAAAAAATAAAAAGAAAGAGATTGTAAAATGATAGGTGTAGGCAATGACATTAATGGAGGAAAGGAAAATAAAATAAAATCCAAAAGTGGAAGATGAGGAGATGAACGACTAGGGAAATGAGGAGGATGATTAAAGACTGATTATTTGTGAAAAAATTAACATTTATACCTAAGGTTACAAGGCTTGGGCGGCACACACTTTAAAAACAAGGGAGTTTTGCCAAAAATTAAATTATTTTGCAAGGGAAAGGATTTGAACTTGGGGCCTCATTTAATTTCATGCTTTCTCATATTTCTTTTAACCATTACGCTTTTTCCTCATTCTTGAAATAATTTTATAATATTTATTTCAAAAGAAAGGCATGTCACATACTAGGATTTAAGACAAAATTTGTAAAATAATAAAAATGGTGAGAGAGAAGGGATTTGAACTTCACTAACACTTAATCGGCAAACAATTACCTCATTTATTTCATAAAGATGAATAGATAAGCTTAAAAATTAAGGCATGACCACTATCTCTCGATTTACAGGCCCGATTCTACTAACCCCTGATTTTTGGGATGTTACAATTCTCCCCTTCTTAAAGAAATTTTGTCCTCAAAATTTTCTTAGTTATAAAATATGTTACCCGTTTTCCTTAAAATCGGGCCACCATGCTTTCGCTGTGCAACTCTAATTCCAACACAATTCTAGATAGTTTGTTTTCTTAAATTTCCAACATATATCTTGTAGATCTAATTACAAAAATATTACTAACAGATTCCTCTACCCCAATTCCCAATTTTAACAAAATCTCTACTAGATTACGCTTACCACAATTTCTACAAATCGAAACTTTAGCTAATCTAAAAATTTCTCCAATAATAACTACTACAACCTTTTGTTGTGGTTTGACTCCTCTAACCCACTTTAAAGGTCACGAATTTGGACCAGTGCAAGTAGACACTCTTCTTTTTCAAACTTTAATCTTTTCCTTTCTCTTGCACTCTAAGCATTTACTCTTTCCCTCTATCTTAGTCCTCTCAACCATAATCTCGAAAACATATTCTCTGACTCTCAACACTGCTTGGGACACAACATCATCCCTAATCTCCTGGTTTTCTCCTTCAGAAGTAGGCACTATCATGATGTCATTTGTTTCAAGGTTAGGCACAATTCCTTGAAAAGAAAATAACTCAAATTGGGTAGCTCGATGCTGAGCCCAACTGTCCCTCATTCTATGTTTATTCATTATGTATCCTATGATCTAAAATTTGATCTATAATTTCAGAAAAAGAAAATCACTAGCTAACTTCAATCGATTTTCAGTTTCCTAGCTTATAGTTTCAAAAGAAAAATTAAATACTAACTATTTTAGTTTTATGTCTACAATAATACACCTCAAGTGTTTACCTATAACTTAACAGTATCTTTTCTATGGCAACCGACATTGGAATCTTGGACCTGATTTTCTTTATAGAATATCATTTTCAAAATTCTCTGTTGCTTGTTTTTCCCAAATTTCCCTTTTTTTCATGTATGCATGCATGCGGACTTACTTAAGTCGATTTAAAAACTCAGTCCGAGGTTTTAAACCAAGGCTCTGATACCATTAAATTTAACCTCCCAAATATGGCCTAGATGTTATGACTAGATTGAGAAGGCTACATTAGCCACCGAAATGGTTAAGCTAACTTACGTTACATTTGAAGAAATAAAATAAACTCATTTTAAAGAAAACCATAGTTTTACTTTGACTTAACTTAAAAGCATTCATTTATTAGGTCGAGTATACTAAGGATTCATTTTATTGTTGATAGTGTTGTTTTAGAAAAATCATTTGTTTGTCGCTCTTTTTTTTTTTTTTAAAACTCAATGTTAAACTAATGCAGCAAAAATCCATTTGTGAAGTTGAAAACTTAGTTGCCTTATCAATTTGTTTCTTTCAAAAACGGTTCCTTTACAATGTAGTGGAAACTAGGGAACAATATCAAATTTTACTTAAGCCCGATATCATGCATTATCTAGTTATTATGCCTGAGTAAGTCATGCACGCAAGAATCCCTAAAAGAAAAGTTACCAAGCCACAGACCAGAAATAATTAAAAATTACAAACCAAAACCAATAAAGACTTAATAATACTTATTAAGAAAAATAAACTAAGGTCCAAGGTGATTCTCTGAATGTCGAGTCTGCTCCTAATTTTAAGGTTTAGCTGAAAAGTTAAACACTATTGGGGGTGAGCTTATGAAAAGCTCAGTGTGAGTCGAACAATTATTTAAACAAACATAAATATAGAATACTGAGAAACGTATCGACTTTAACAGAAGAAAATAGAACCATCATAGGAATTTCATATCATTACATAAACATTATCAATATCAATGTCAAACGGTGTATGAGCATGGGTTATCATTCATTTGAGTAACGATCATTAATTTCGATACCATTCAATACAACACATATCATAAATCAATAACATTTTGAATATGTTATGAGCATGTTGCAATGCAAAAAGGACTTAATCTGAGGTTGTTAAACTACTTTAATATTATTTTTGGTGTTTACAGCATGTTATTTGATATGTGTGAAAATTTTGTGATTTAATTTTATCGATTAGTTGTTTAATTTGATAAAAAGACTTAATCGCGTAAAATGTAAAAGTAACATGCTATATGTTAAAGTGCTTAATTGCTTTGATTAATTAAAGATGAGGTCTTTATGGTTATTTGACCATTAAACAGTGGGATGCACTGTTATGGGTATATATTATAAGGTTTTCATATTATATTATAAAGCTTAATTTAGTAATTTAGTAATAATGATTAATAAAATAAAACATAAAGAAAAACACATGCATGTTCCTCTTTTTTTTCATGGCCAAATATCGAGAAGAAAGAAACTATCTTGAAGCTTTTGAGTTTGGCACTTAGGTGGCTAGATTTAGAGATGTTCTTTGTTCGATTTTTGATAATTTTTATGTTTTTGAGATCGTTGCTTCATATACTAGCTAGCCCATGCTTAAATTTTCGAATTGGTTGAGGATTTTGTGTTTGCCATTGATGATAGCTTGATGTTTTTGTTGTTTTATGATGAAAAATAAATATTTGTTGATAGATTATTATGTTTAATTAAGTGATTTTTGATAATAATAAAATGCTTATTAAGGATTAAATTGTGAAATTTGTAAATTGAGGGGTCAAAATGTGAAATAAATGAAATTAATGGGCTGCTAGGGACCTAGGGAAAATTCAGCCAAGCATGAACATGTTAAAATTTTGAGTATTTGTGTTGTTTTGAAATAGGGACTAATTTGTAAAAATGTGAAAAGTTAGAGGCTAAAATGCAAAATGCCCATTTATGTGTTTTTGGATGAAATTGAATGAATATATATAATTAAATAAGTTAAATTTGTATTAATTAGATCAAGAAAGGAAGAAATCAGATTTGGATCGGGGAAAGTCGAAAGTTGTTGAATAGTCGTCTCGGTCCGTTCATTTTCGTACGAGGTAAGTTTATAAGTAAATAAATGTTATTAAATTCAAATGTATATATATTATAGGTGCCAAACTGAATTGTAATTAAATATATATGTGCCAAATTGAATTGAGTATGGGAAGATTTGTTTCGAGCTTGAATTGATTAAATTACGACGTCCGAAAGCCCCGTACGAACCATAGGAATAGTATAGGATACGTATGTCATGACATTAGGACTTTTGAGGTGTGATTTCGTGTAAGACCATGTCTGGGACATTGGTATTGATATGAGATTACGTGTAAGACCATGTCTGGGACATTGACATTGTATATGATTCATGTAAGACACTGTCTGGGACAGGAGCAACGATATGTGATAACATGTAACACCATATCTGGGATATGGCATTGTATGTGATATATGTGTTTTTGAGTATCCTTAACGATTTCGACTGGTTCACCGAGCAATGTCAGAACGAGTTCGAGTGTGAATTTGAGCTAAATGATTCAGGTACGTATGAATTTTATTTGTTCATTGAAAAATAAGGTAAGTTTGGATACTTAATGTGATTATTTAAACAACATGAGAAATGTGATTATAAATGTGTACGAAACTAATTAGATTTGGCTATTTCAAAATGAATTATGAATGTTCTTGTGTTGATTTATTTACTTATGGCTTACTAAGCTATCCAAGCTTACTTTATGTGTTTATTCGTTGTTTTATAGATATATAAAGCTAGCTCGAGATCGGGGATTATCAAGGATCATCATCTCACTATCAATCTCTATTTCGGTACTTGAAGCTTGTAAATATGTTATATGGCATGTATAGGCTAGTAATCAAATGGTATGTTTTGAATTATGTTAATAGCCATGTGAATTAGCTTATGGATGATGTAGTTAATGCAAGTGTAATTAACTTATGATATGTGTTTATAATTGCCATGGTATGAGTAAGCTATGCCTTTGAATTTGGCTTATAAGTTGGTTTTAAAATGGTGTTTAGGTTGGTGTGTATTCGGCCTTGTTACTTAACTTATTTTGGGAAATATGTTACATGGTTTATGATGTGGTTATAATGTTATATGATTTGAAAATGTTTGAATGAATAATTTTTGCAAATTGTTGATTGTGTATTTGGTAAATTGTTAATAATAAAATTTCTTTGATCATTTGTGAGATAAAATATGGTATAAGATGTGTACTTACATTCAACTAATGCCAGGTAGAATGTATATATGTTAAGTGATGCCGTATGTATTTAGCCAAACTAATATGGTTGTCTTGTTGATTAGGTGATTGATTATGTGATGAATGAAAATTGGTATAATATTGGGTGATATTTTTGTAAAGTATGAAATGCGCATGAATTAGTATGTTTTTGGCTGGAATTTATGTGTTAGTTGATGCCTTGTATATTTGTGTTGTCCGATTTTGATAAATTTGTTTTAGTCAAAAATGCATTTAGAAATGTTTGCATTATTATGGTCCGAATTGGGCATAGTTTGGATTTGTTTTAGCTGATCACTTGAATGAGATAAATAGTAACGAAATGGGTTGTTAAACTGGCATGTTTGATAATTAGCTAATAAAATAAATAGTTATAAACAAATAACTGTGGTGATATATGAGTTTGGTATATGAAGTAAGGAAATATGCTTGTTTTTAATTTAGGTATTCGAATACCAAGTATTTGATGCCCTTATAGTTTGAATATTATATTTGTAAAATGCATTCAATATGGTTTTGTTACATATTAGATAGTTCGAATATGTGATTAAAAATGATATTGATATGATTGAAATTTTACAGCATGGTTCGTATATGTATTATAAGTAATAAAGCATGATTGATTTTCTTTGGTTAAGTGTTTCTTTTGTGTGAAATTGGTTTATATGAATGAATAGATGATTGCTATTCAATTGAAAATTATTGTGAAGGAATTTGATATGTTTTTGAATATGAAATGATTTATATGAGCATGCTAAACTGTGTTTTGTCAAGTAATGCCTCGTAACCCTAATCCGACGACAGATACTGGTTAGGGGTGTTACACTCACATCAAACTTAGAAGCCAAAACAACCATTTCAATACACATTATAAGCCATTTCAAAATCAAGCATTCATATACTCAAATCAATATCATTTGTACATTCAAACTCATACTAAAACTAGCACGAATCATTTACCATATTTAACATTTTTCATATGTTTCAAATTCAAACTAAAAAACTAACCATATTGTTCAACCTATAATCAAACCAAAACTTATCAATGCATCGTCTCAAACTTATACCAATACATGCCACTTCTTAAACCACATTTGCATTCCAACCAAACCACAAATACTTAACATAAGCCAATTACACATTTTATACCAACCATGCCAAAACATAAGGCCACATTATAACTATCAACCAAAATCATTAATAAGCCATTTCAAATGACTGTCTACATTTCTAACAACCATATAAAAAATACCATAGCCAATACATGCCATATAACCAAGCCACAAAGTGTAAAAATACTAAAAATCAATAGCCGGATAGTGTGATGCGATCTCCGTTGACTTCCAACCTGAGTGAACGCCTGAAATACTATAAAACATAGAAAAATAACACAAAGTAAGCTTTACAGCTTAGTAAGTTCGTATATGAGCCTAAAATGATCACAACATTCATATAGCAATTTCGAAATAGATAAATCATTAAAATTTAAAGCATCAATTCATGAGCTAACATCAAATTATTCATGTCCTCATTCGCAAGTTCTTAACTTCATATAACTCGATACTTGAGTAGTTTTCCGTACATACCTGTACTGATACCTTTTTATTTATCACCCATACTCTTATCAAACCTCTTTGGTTTATAAGTGCTTATGATACAAATTCATAAATTTTCTGATGCCATAGTCCAACTATTGCCTTACACATACATTGCCAAGGTCGTACTGTGGTCTTTCTTTCACATGCCATAGCCCGATTATGGTCTTATAAGTCGATTGCCATATGTATATTTAGCTAAAGAAACTATAATTTGTATCTCACATAACATTCAATACATACTTCATTATAATCAAATAAACAAATTTTGGCATGTAACATATTTATACACAATTCTTTCTTATTTCATTTACATAATACAATACGAACTCACCAATTTACTTTCATTCGATTCTCTCATAGGTACTGTACATACCTGTATTACTTATTCCAATCGTACTTTAATTCTCATCTTGGCTATGCCCGTTGAACCCTTCGAAATTGCTAAGGATACTCAGATATCACATAAAGCTCATACAATGCCATATCCCAAATATGGCCATACATGTTACCACATATCGATGACACTGTCTTAGACAGGGTCTTACATGAAATCATATAACGAAGCAAATGTCCCAGACATTGTAACACCCCATACCTGTATCCTACACCGGGGCAAAATACGAGGCGTTACCGAACTTAAACTCATAGTTACAACCAAATCTGAGTCTTCATGACTTGGACATTTTAAAACTTTCTTAAACTTATCAACATATTCTTAATATAGGCATACGAGGCCCAAGACACACATCAAAAATCATTTGGGACCAATCCGGGTCCTTTTCTCAACTATAGAAAAGTGTCACTTAACACAGAGGCACACGCCCATATGGAAGGGGCAACACGCCCGTGTCCTCCCCTCATGTGGAATTAATTCTAAATGAACACCTACAGGGGTTTTTTACACGGCCTGGCACACACCTGCGTCCTTGGCCCGTGTCCTTCATAAGGCCATGACACGCCCGTGTCGCAGCCCGTGTGCAAAAACATGGACATTCTGTTTCTGACGCTAGCAACTTCAGAATGTCACACGGCCAAGGCACACGCCCGTGTGCTAGGCCGTGTCCCTCACACGGCTGAGACACATGGTCGTGTCTCTACCCGTGTGTTTACTATCATGCATACTAACTTGAAAATTTTACGTGCAGGGGACACATGGCTGGACCACACGCCCATGGGGCATGACCGTGTGCCTACCTGTGTGGACAATATAAGGCAATTTACCAAGCCCCATTGCCACCCTTACATATGTAGTTCCATACAAATACCAAAACAAGCATAATTTCCATAATTAAATCAGCCACAATAGACATTCATTCAACCGTGATAATGCATCTTTTATAAATTCAAAATGAATGTTAGCCATCATTCAAGGATTAATACAAATTGAAAGGTTTCTAACCCAAGCCAATACATAGGGCCAAACCTCAATGACACAAAATAATAAAGTCTGAGTCCTATACATGCCATACTAAAAAATATAAATCCAACTATACCGAATACTTCGATTGATAATGTGGTCGATATCTCTGACTTCTGGTGATCTTTGATCTAGATAAGCGGCACTGTAAGGAATTGAAAATGAAAGGGAGTAAGCATAAAAGCTTAGTAAGTTGCATGTAAGTAAGTATACAACAACAATTTATCAATAATCAATAGGCTCATAACACCAAGGTAGGCATAAGCATAACTTACTCATTACCATTCAGACAAGTCACATATTATATATTGAGCTCATATCTCATACGTACCAATTAGGTACCCGTACCACTCACAACACGGTTATACTTTCCTCATTAGCTTAAGAACATAACTTTCACCGTTGAACCTTTCGGAAAGCTATCAGATATTCACTAAGCCTCAAACATAGGGTATAGTGCCGATGCCATGTCTCAAATAAGGTCTTACACTGATGCATCTCTCAAGTCAATGCCATGTCTTAGACATGGTCTTACACTGACTCCCATCTCGTAGCCAATGCATGTCCCAGACATGTCTTACGCTAGCTTACGTCTTGAGGCCGATGCATGTCCCAGACATGTCTTACACTGGCACTCGTCTCAATGCCGATGTCATGTTCCAAGCATGGTCTTACGTTGGCTGTCGTAATATGGCCAATGCATGTCCCAGACATGTCTTACACTAGCTTACACACAAATGACCCAAATGTCATGGCATGAATATCCGATCTACGTCCTAAGGTCCCAATGGGAATTCTACTATCTCAATTATCATTAAACATTCTCAATTTCATAATCAATCAATTCATGTTATAATAATTCAAGCACATATAATAACAATGTAGTTGTATTATTTACATACAACTTACCTCGGATTACAAAATGTGGCAACTAGTCGATTTAGTCGATTTGCTTGACTTTCCCCCGATCTTGATTCGGATTTGAAAATTCTTGATATATAATAAAAAATGCACTTATTTAGTCACTTTATCAACCTAGGCAATTGAAAATTTGCATTTTTGGTAAAATAACCATTTTGCCCCTAGACTTTGATAAAATGACCATTTTACCCCAAGCTCGAAAATCAATTTTTATTGAATTTCTTCGCATCTTAAGCCTAGCTGAACTCTTTTTACTCTTATAGCAACTCCAAATTCTCTTTATTTCACACATTCATAATCTATTTTACAACTTAAGCACATTAATCCTATTAGGTGTTTTCATGCTAACACCTTTCACAAAAGTTGTTTATAAGACACCCAAGACTCATTTTCTTCCATAAAATTTTAGAAAACACCCTAAATAGTCTCATGGAAAAACCCTAAACTCTTAATCATTTTGCAGCATAGACCCCTTATTTGAAAGCTCATGCTTCAAGGGTCTCAAAAATGCAGAAATCTTCAACAGAGGGTATGGAAATCACTTACTTGTGAGTGCTTCAAGTTGCTGAAAATTTTAAGCTTTCAAACCCCCTTCAATGGTTGATTTTAGGTAGAGAAAGAAGATGAAAAAGGGATGATATCATTCTTCCTTGATTTATTTCTATTTTAGTAAAAAATAAGCCACCTAACTCGCCAAATTTTAAGTTTTTTGTCCCCTCTTTTACTCTATGGCCGGCTATACCCTTTAAAAGGGTCTAATTGCCGTTTAAAATCCCCCAATTTATGATACATGGCAATTTGACACCCTTAGCTATCAAATTAAGACTTTTGCACTTTATGCGATTTAGTCCTTTTTTGCAATTGGGCTCACAAACGTTAAAATTAGCTCACCAATTTTTTTTCATGCACCATTATAAACACGCTGTGACTCTATTTTAATAATAAAATATTTTCTCTGACTTTGGATTTGTGGTCCCGAGACTACTATTCTGACTAACCCCAAAATTGGTCCGTTACATTTCTCTCTCTTATGAATTTTCGTCCTCGAAAATCTTACCGGTGAATAAGTTCGGGTACTAATCTCTCATAGTCTCCTCCGGTTCCCATGTGTCTTCCTCGAGTCCATGTCTATGCCACAAAACTTTCACAAGTGCTATACTCTTATTTCTCAGCTGTTTGAGTTCTATAGCTAAAATCTTGATCGGCTCTTCACTATAAGTCATGTCCGGATGAATCTCAACCTCTGTCGACGTAATTACATGCGAAAGGTCTGATATATATTGACGTAGCATGGACACATGAAACACGTTGTGAATCTTTTCCAACTCTGGTGGTAAAGTCAATCGATAGGCAACCGGTCCTACTCTCTCAATAACCTCATAAGGCCCTATGAAACGAGGATTGAACTTACCTCTTCTAACAAATCTGAGGACTTCCCTCCACGGGGTCACTTTCAAAAATACCTTATCACCGACTTGAAATTCAATTTCCTTCAGTCTCAAATCCGCATAGGATTTTTGTCTATCCGAGGTGGCCTTCAAGTAGTCATGAATCACTTTAACTTTCTCTACAGTCTCTTTGACTAAATCGACCCCGTAAGTCTGACTCTCTCTGAGCTCAGCCCAATATAAGGGCGTTCGACACTTTCGCCCTTACAAAGCCTCAAAAGGCACCATTTTCAAACTTTCTTGATAACTATTGTTATACGCAAATTCAAAAAATGGCAAGTACCTTTCCCAACTACCCTGAAATTCGAGAACACAACACCGTAACATATCTTCTAAAATCTGAATCACTCTTTCTGACAGACCGTAGGTTTGCGGGTGAAATGCCGTGCTAAAACTCAACTTAGTCCCCAAAGCCTCTTGTAACTTTTTCTAAAACCTCAAGGTGAATCTCGGGTCTTTATCCGAAATAATTGACAAGGGCACCCCGTGTAGCCTCATAATCTTAGAAATATACAAGTCGGCCAATCTCTCAAGGGTGTAGTCGGTACGCACTGGTATAAAATTTGCCGAATTTGTTAGCCTATCCATATTAACCCAAACAACATCCCTTTTCTTCAGGGTTAATGGCAAACCTGTCACGAAGTCCATTGTAATCTGATCCCACTTCCACTCAGGAACCGTGATAGGCTGAAGTAGACTCGAAGGTACCTGATGTTCAGCCTTCACTTGCTGACACACTAAAAACTTGGAAACGAACTCTGAAATGTCTCTTTTCATTCCCGACCACTAGTACGTTCTCCTCAAGTCGTTGTACATTTTCACACTACCCAGGTGGATGGACAAACAACCACTATGCGCCTTATCTAAAACCTTCCGAATCAACTCGCTGTTCTTAGGTACACAAACTCTATCTTTAAACATTATACAACCATCGGTACCAATACAAAATCCATATTATTTCCCCGTCTCGCACTGAGCTATCTTAGCTTGCAACTCCTTATCGTCTTTTTATGTTTCGCAGATCTCTTGAAGAAATATCGGTCTAGCTCTTAACTCTGCTAAAATCAAACCATCGTTAGACACGGTCAACTGAGTATTCATGGCCTTCAACGTAAATAGCGATTTTCTATTCAAAGCGTCGGTGACTACATTCGCCTTTCCTGGATGGTAGTCGATAATCAACTCATAATCCTTTATTAGCTCTAACCATGATGTTGCCGTAAATTTAACTCTTTTTGAGTCATCAAGTACTTAAGACTCTTATGATCAATGAACACCAGGCACTTCTCGCCATATAGCTGATGTCTCTAAATTTTCAACGCGAATATGATGGCAGCCAACTCTAAATCATGTGTCGGGTAATTTTTCTCATGTGGATTTAACTGTCTTGAAGCGTAAGCTATGACCTTACCTTCTTGCATAAGCACGCACCCTAAACCATTCAAGAAGGCATCGCTATACATCACAAACTCCTTACCCGACTCCGGTTGCACTAACACTGGAGCTTCGGTCAACAAAGCCTTTAATTTCTTGAAACTTTGTTGGCACATTTTTGTCCATTCAAACTTGACATCTTTCTGTAATAACCTTGTCATTGGGGTAGCAATCATAGAAAACCCTTGAACAAACCTTCTATAGTACCCGGCTAGGCCCAAGAAGCTTTGAACTTCAGTCACATTCTTCAGTGGTTTCCACTCAACAATAGTTGAGATCTTGCTTTGGTCAACTCTAATCCCATCACTCGACACAATGTGTCCTAAAAATCCAACCTCCTTAAGCCAAAATTCACTCTTACTGAACTTGGCATACAATTTCTTGTCTCTCAAGGTCTGTCACACAGTTCTCAAATGCTCCACGTGCTTATCCTCATCACGCGAGTAAATCAATATGTCACTGATAGAGACCACTACGAACTTATCTAAATACAGATGAAAAATGCGATTCATCAAATCCGTAAACACCACGGGAGAATTTGTTAAACCTAAGGGCATAACAAGAAATTTATAGTTCCCATACCTCGTCCTAAACGTGATTTTTGGTACATCTAGCTCCTTAACCCTTAATTGATAGTAGCCAACCTTAAGTCGATCTTGGAAAACACAGTGGCTCCCTTCAACTAATCGAACAAATCGTCGATCCTTGGAAAAGTATATTTGTTCTTTACTGTTACCTTATTGAGTTGTCAATAGTCTATACATAACCCCATCGACCTGTCTTTCTTTTTCACAAACAACACTGGTGCGCCCCACGATGAATAACTAGGTCTCGCAAAACCTTTATCTGTTAACTTTTGCAACTATACTTTCAACTCTTTCAACTCTATTACGGCCATTCTATACGGAGCAATAGAAATGGGTGCCGTGCTCGGTACCAACTTAATTCCAAAATCAATTTCCCTTTCTGGAGGTAATTCGGGTAGTTCTTCTGGAAACACATCTATAAACTCGTACACCACTAGTACTGATTCTACCTTCAACTCAGACACTTGAGTATTCAGCACAAAAGCAAGATATGCTGCATATCCTTTCCTTAAATATTTCTCAGCCAACATAGACGATATCATCACAAATGATTTATTCGGTTCATTTGGTCCAACCCGAGGGACAATCCCGTCTTCACATTTCAACTCAATAACTTTTCTCCCACAGTCCACTATAACACTATGAGTAGTCAACCAGTCCATCCCAAGGATTACATCAAATTCATTAAACGAAAATAACATCAAGTTAGCCGAAAAATAATAACCTCCGATTGTCAAAGGGCAATTTCTACATACTTGGTCCACTAGCACATGTCTGCCTAAAGGATTGGACACTTTTATTACAAACTCAATGGACTTTACTAGCATACCATACAAGGTATCAATTCCATACAAATATAAGAGTGAGTAGATCCTGGGTCAATTAAAGCAATAACAGATGTATCATAGATAGAAAAGGTACCCGTGATCACATCGGAAGACTCTGCCTCTTCTCGGGATCGTATAGCATAAGTCTTTGCAGGCACTCTGCCCTCTGACCTCACTGCAACATCTCTTGGCATGCCTCTACTGCTAGCCCAACTTTCGGGGTTCTTTTGTAGCCTACCCTTCAAAGGAGCACTACTTGCTTTCACGTCTTATTTTCTCTCTCTCATCTAATTCAGGACAATCACAGATGAAGTGGTCTAGTGACCCACATTTAAAACACCCTCTTTCTTTACCTCGGCACTCGCCGGAATGGTGTCTGCCACATTGTGAGCACTCTGGCCTATTTGGCCGCGCACTACCTACACTCGCAACAGAAGCAGTTTGAACTCTAGAAGTTGCATTCTGCTGGTTCTTATTTCTATTCGAAAACCCACCGAAGCATTTGATTGGGTAGCAAAATCTCTTGATCTTTTAGACGAGGACTGCTATGATTTCCCCATTCGTCTCTTCCTTGAATCTTGCGACTCAATAACAACTTTCTTCCTCTCTTTTACAGCTCCTCTGCCTCGCATGCTCTCTCAATGAGCATTACAAATTCTCTCAGCTCTAGGATGCTATCAAATACTCGGATATCTTCATTAAGACCATCTTCGAATCTCTTACACATAGCGACTTCTGTAGACACGTACTCCCACTCAGATTTATTGAGCCTCACAAATTCAAGCTCATATTCCGTCACCGACATTTAGCCTTGCTTTAGCTCTAGGAATTCTTTCCTCTTTTGATCTATGAATCTTTGGCTAATATACTTTTTCCGGAATTCCTCTTGGAAGAATTCCTACGTGATCCTCTCTCTCGGTACGATGGACATCAGAGTGTTCCACCATTGAGAACTCGGGTCCCGTAGGAGTGACATTGCACACTTCACACACTCTTCAAGTGTGCATGATAGTTCATCGAATACCCTAATGGTATTCTCCAACCAAAACTCTGCTCTTTCTAGGTTATCATCTATACTAGCCAGAAATTCCTCAGCCCTTTGTTTTCGAATCTTATCTACTGGAGGTTTCTCCCTCCTATACATGTCCGGGCCTTGCGAAGCTACTGGGGCATACTGAAGAATCGGAGGAGGTAGGGGAGGTGGAGTGTTCTGATTTGCACGAACAAACTCTGTATACCAAGCGTCCATCATTCAGAGGTAGGCTTGTCTAGCCCCTCCGCCTTGGCCCATAGTTACGGGCTCACTCTCAGCTGGTGCAGTCCCTTCAGCGGGAGCTGGCGTGTTACTTTCCACGCCATCTACCATAGCTCTATTAGGATCCATTTACTATATAAAAACATAATTTATAATTGTCAAAAATCGTCACACTATCAATATATAGTTATGGCATGTATAGCTAGACTCGTACTCTCGCTGGGATAGTCCTACAACCTACTAAACCATAGCTTTGATACCACTAAATGTAACACCTCATACATGTATCCTACATCAGGGTAAAATACGAGGCGTTACGTAACTTGAACTCATACTTACAACCAAATTCAAGTCTTTATGACTTGGATAATTTAAAACTTTCTTAAACTTATCAACATATTCTTAATATAGGCATACGAGGCCCAAGGCACACATCAGAAATTATTCGGGACCAATCCGGGTCCTTTTCTCAACTATAGAAAACTATCACTTAACACATGGGCACACGCCCATGTGGGAGGGGCAACACGCCCATGTCCTCTCCTCTCGTGTGGAATTAATTCTAAATGCACACCTACAATGGGTTTTCACATGGCCTGGCACACGCCCCTGTCCTTCACATGGCCATGACACGCCCGTGTCCTAACCCGTGTACAAAAACATGGACATTCTATTTCTGACGTCAACAACTCCAGAATGTCACAAGGCCAAGGCACACGCCCGTGTGCTAGGCTGTGTCCCTCACACGGTTGAGTCACATGGCCGTGTCTCTGCTCGTGTGTTTACTATCATGCATACTGACTTGAAAATTTTACGTACAGGGGACACACGGCTGGACCACACGCCCATGCGGCTGGCCATATGTCACATACGGCCTAGACACATGCTCGTGTGCCTACCCATGTGGACAGTATAAGGCTATTTACCAAGCCTCATAGCCACCCTTACATATATAGTTCCATACAAATACCAAAACAAGCATAATTTCCATAATTAAATCAGCCACAATAGACATTCATTCAACCATGATACTACATCTTTTCTAAACCCAAAATGAATGTTAGCCATCATTCAAGGCTTAAAAAAAATTGAAGGGTTTCCAACCCAAGCCAATACATAGGGCCAAACCTCAATGACACAAAATATTAAAGTCTAAGTCCTATACATGCCATACTAAAAAATATAAATCCAACTATATCGAATGCTTCGATTGATAGTGTGATCGATATCTCTGACTTCCAGTGATCTTTGATCTAGATAGGCGGCACTGTAAGGAATTGAACAGGAAAGGGAGTAAGCATAAAAGCTTAGTAAGTTGCATGGAAGTAAGTATACGACAACAATTTATCAATAATCAATAGGCTCATAACACCAAGCTAGGAATAAGCATAACTTACTCATTACCATTCAGACAGGTCACATATTATATATTAAGCTCATATCTCATATGTACCAATTAGGTACCTGTACCACTCACAACACAGTTATACTTTCCTCATTATCTTAAGAACATAACTTTCACCGTTGAAACTTTCGAAAAGCTATCGAAATTTCACTAAGCCTCAAACATAGGGTATAGTGCCGATACCATGTCCCAAACATGGTCTTACACTGACTATCATCTCGTAGCCAATGCATGTCCCAAACATGTCTTACGCTGGCTTACGTCTTGGGGCGATGCATGTCCCAGACATGTCTTACACTAGCACTTGCCTCAATGCCGATAACATGTTCCAAACATGGTTTTACACTGGCTCTCATAATGTGGCCGATGCATGTCCTAGACATGTCTTACACTGACTTACACACAAATGACCCAAATGTCATGGCATGAATATTCGATTTACGTTCTAAGGTCCCAACGAGAATTCTACTATCTCAATTATCATTAAACATTCTCAATTTCATAATCAAGAAATTTATACTATAATAATTCAAGCACATATAATAACTCTGTAGTTGTATTATTTACATATAACTTACCTCAGATTACAAAATGTGGCAACTAGTCAATTTAGTCGATTTGATTGGCTTTCCCCCGATCTAGATTCAGATTTGAAAATTCTTGATCTATAATAAAAAATGCACTTATCTAGTCAGTTTATCAACCTAGGCAATCAAAAATTCATATTTTTGGTAAAATGACCATTTTGCCCCTAGACTTTAATAAAATGACCATTTTACCCCCATGCCCAAAAATTGATTTTTATCAAATTTCTTCGCATCTTATTCCTAGCTTAACTCTTTTTACTCTTATAGCAACTCCAAATTCTCTCTATTTCACACATTCATTATCTATTTTACAACTTAAGCACATTAGTCCTATTAGGTGTTTTCATGCTAACACCTTTCACAAAAGTTGTTCATAAGACACCCAAGACTCATTTTCTTCCATAAAATTTCAGAAAGCACCCTAAGTACTCTCATGGAAAAACCCTAAAATCTTAATCATTTTGCAGCATAGACCCCTTATTTGAAAGCTTGTGCTTCAAGGGTCTCAAAAATGCAAAAATCTTCAACAAAGGGTATGGAAATCACTTACTTGTGAGTGCTTCAAGTTGCTAAAAATTTTAAGCTTTCAAACCCCCTTAAATGGCTGATTTTCAGTAGAGAAAGAAGATGAAAAAGGGATGATATCATCCTTCCTTGATTTATTTCTATTTTAGTAAAAAATAAGCCACCTAACTCACCAAATTTTAAGATTTTTGTCTTCTCTTTGACTCTATGGCTGGCTATACCCTTTAAAAGGGTCTAATTGCCCTTTAAAATCCCCCAATTTATGATACATGGCAATTTTACACCCTTAGCTATCAATTTAAGACTTTTGCACTTTATGCGATTTAGTCCTTTTTCGCAATTGGGCTCACAAATGTTAAAATTAGCTCACCAAATATTTTTTTTCATGCACCATTATAAACATGCTATGACTCTATTTTAATAATAAAATATTTTCTCTGACTTTAGATTTGTGGTCCCGAGACCATTATTCCTACTAGCCCCAAAATCGGGCCGTTACAGACATGGTCTTACACGTAATCACAATACAATGCCAATGTCCCAAACATGGTCTTACATGTAATCTCATCTCCGAAATTCTAATATCATGGCATTTGTATCCTATACTATTCTTAAGGTTCGTACGGGACTTTTAGACGTCGTAACTCTATCGATTTCGGCTCGTAATCATGACCATTTATCATTCAATTCAATTCAATAATAAATAAGCATTTATAACACAATTTAATTACATTTATTAGCATACGAATGTACCTTGTTTGTTGTAACGATAAATTAGGTCGACTAATCCGATACTTTATTTTCTCCCGTTCTAAATTCGAATCTCATTTTTTTTCTCAATCTATATAATAACAAAATTTACTTATGTAATCATTAATTCATTCAATTTAACATAATTTACACATTTTTACAAAATTACACTTTTGCCCCTATTATTTCACACATTTGCAATTTAGTCCTTAACACATAAAATATAAAATTCATGAAATTTAAACAATCACATGCTTAGCCGAATATTACCCAATCATATATCAGCCCATATTTTCACTTTATTCATAATTTTCACCACATAATTTCATAATTTCACAAATTAGTCCATAATTTACATTTTTACACAAAATCACTTTGTAAAATATGTAAAACAATCATCTGACTTCCATATTTCATCATCAATCACCAAAAAGCATGAATATTCATCAATGGCATCTCACAAAATCTATAACATTTTCGAAAATGAAGATACGAGCTAGCTAGATTACGAAGCAACAATCTCAAAAACGTAAAAATCATCAAAAAAAAGAGCAAAAACCGTACCTAATCAAGCATTTGAAGCTTGGCCGAACCAAAAGCTTCTCCCATGGCTGATTTTAGGTCAAATTTTTGGTGGGGATGATTATAGAAATAAAATATGGCTTTTGGTTTTATTAATTTTAACTTTAATTACAATTTACCTATTAAACCATTAAAAACATTTGAAATTACACCAAATGTCACTCCACTATCATCCAATAACTCACAAATGGGCTAGCTGCCACATAAGGATCTTCACTTTAAAATTCTATAGCTATTTGACACCTTTAGCTTATAGAACACAACTTTTGCACTTTACGCGATTTAGTCCTTTTTACCGAATTAACCACTCAAACGGTAAAATTTCTTCACAAAAATCTCACACAACTCTAATATCATGTTGGAAATATTAAAATAATAATAAATTAATTTTTTTATGTCAAATTTGTGGTCCCGAAACCACTATTCTGATTAACCCTAAAAACAGGCAGTTACAACTCTCCTCCTTTAGGGATTTTCGTCCCCGAAAATCTTATCAGAGAATAGATTAGTGATTTGCTTTCACTAGCCTCATCAATTTCTCACATAGCCTCAGATTTCTCAACTTTTCAATCTCCAGAGCTAAGATTCTGATCTGTTTTTTGCTATACGTTATAACAAGTTGAGTTTCTACTTCTAAAAGAGATACTATAGATAAAGGATATTATCTGTATTATCACATCATATATATAAGAAACATATTATGGATCTTCTCAAGTTCTAACGGTAATCTCATACAGCCCGATAAATCATGAACTCAACTTCTCTGTATAGCTAAATTGAGAAATTTTATTCCCACTATAATACTTTCACAAATACTCAGTTTTCTAACTATAAGTCAATGCATTTACGTATCAAGCCCACATATGTTTTCTACCAATCTAAAATTGCTTTTAAACTGTCATGATTTACTTTCATTTCTCCTTAGTTTTTCTAATTACATCGACCCCATAATTCTTTTTATCAAATTTGATTCAATACAACAAAGTTTAGTAATTGCAACCATACTATACTCATACAGTGCTATCTTAATACTCATCTCATAACTATTATTATATGCAAACTTATCTAACAATAAATGTCTTTCTCAGTTGCTTTCCAATTTTAAAACACAATAATGAAACATTACCTTGTGAATCTGAATCTATCCCTAAAATTAGTCATCTGTTGAAGAATGTAATGCGATGCTAAATTGAAACCATTTATTTAAAGCTTACTGTAGTTTTCTATCAAATCACAATATAGAATTCAGGTCTCTACCTAAAATAATGGAGTCTGGCACACTGTGTGATCTGAGAATCTCTGATATGTATAACTCAGCTAATTTATTAAAAGAGAAATTCATACGTTCCGAAGATAAAATATGCAGACTTCTTCAAATAGTCAACAATAGTTCAGATAACATCTTTCTTTTACAAGATTCATCGAAATTCTATTTCATTACCACTTAGATAGCAACACATGTTGTAACAGTCTTGAAAACAGTTGATGATCAGCATTAACTTGTTCATAGATCAAACATTTGGATACAAAGTCAGAAATATCACGTTTCAAAATCATTCTCCAGTACAACTATCTCAAAATATTGTGCATCTTAGCACTCCCCGAACGAACAAATAATTACCACTGTGAACCATATGTAACAATTTTTGCATAATTTCTGAATTTCTCGGTACACGAACTCTATTTTGATACATCAAATAATTATCGGTTCTAAACTGAAATTCTAAATCATAAATCAATTTATGTTAAACCTTTTTTTTTTAACTTGCTAATTACTGATGTATTTCTGAACTTCACAAATTTACTAAATGCTTTCAACACAGCTAATATCTGTCTATCATTCGATTAGATCAATCATGTATTCATCACTCATAAAACACACAAAGGTTTCTTGCTCAGAATATTCGTGATTGTAATCATTCTTCCCTGGATGAAAATCAGTTTCTAACTCAAATCCTTTCGATGGTTCAAACCACCTTTGCTGTCCCAAATTCAGATCTCTCTGTAATATTAAATATTTTAAACTCTTGCAGTCTTCAAAAGGTTACACTACTCACCAAACAATTAATGTCATTAACTATTGAATACAAATACCATGTCAACCATCTCTAATTCTCATGTCGAATAACTCTTTACCTGATGAAGGCTAAACCAGAACTAATGCTTCAGTTAACAATGTCTTCAACTGTTTACCACTTTATTAATAAATATCGTATCATGTAGACTTCAAAAACATTTCTCAATAAAACCATTCTGATGGATATAATTCTGTATCATGTCTTCTAGAAAATGAATTCTGCATTTAGAATATGCATCTATTTACCCATGAACATTCAAAGTTTATTTCCACCCTGTGGATAGATTCAGATACAAGTAACTTGATTAATTCTTCAAGAAATTAATCCAATCAAACTAGACAACTGAATCGATCTCGACTATTAGGCAATAACTTTTCAATTATTAACCAACAAAGCTTTGAACCATACTGAAGCCACAACCATCAAATAGATTAAAATCATTATGCCATAATAAGGCCGACATCTCAACCGTATAGATATATAATGTCCCAGTTATCAATAATACATTTTGAACAGAAGAGAAATTTTGAATATGATTTTAGTAGCAACTAGTGTAGAAACACAACCTCTATAAATCCGATAAATATACCACTGTACTCCCAGGATCGAACTAGGAAATTTAAATCATATTAGATATGGTCATCTTTGTAAAAAAAATCTCTTATAGACTATCACATAGAACCATAAGAAAACTGTGATACTGTAATTCCAAATATAATACTATACTGAACTTTTTGAGAAAGCACCCATATCAGATGGTAAATATCTCGATGATGTCTTAGAGGAAATCCAGAAGTAAAGCATCACTCATATGCACTGGAATTAATGGTAACAAAAGCATTATAATCTTCATGTATATTCAACAGAACAATAATCAATAGAAATAGAATACTAACATCAGACAAATTTTACCGTCGACCTTCTATCCATACAATGTAATAAAATACCAGAGAGAAATAGAATAATGTAGATCATAACCCGAACAATCCAACAATGCTTTAGTATATCAATGTATTTAAATAACGTTCACATATGATAAGAATTCCATCTAAAAATATATAGTTACACATACCTTTGAGGATAAATGTACACATAGAATGCCTAGAAGAAACCATAGTAACTGCCCGACTATAACCACTACACTCAACTATCATTTCAATTCAAACATTATTCCACTGTCTAATTCCGTCATCATTGATTTCACATTATCCCATTACTAACAGAAATTAATTCAAAAGAACTTCCAGTTAATACGTTCTTTAGACATCATACCTAAATACTTTCATCTCATCAAATTCAACTTATTCTTTAATAGTGACTTTGCATATTACGAATGGCCTTCAACACGATCCAATATCTTTTCTGTTACTGTCTTCACTTGCGTACTCATTCTCTTATCTAATCACAGTACTAATCCTTCAATCACGAAACTCTGTAATTCCACACTTGTAAGCTTATTTAATCTATATAATACAGATTTCATTACAATACTTTACTGATGAGGGGGTGAGGGTTGTAAAGCCTAAAATTTTAACTCTCACATAAACATGCACATCACATATACCATTATGAATGACCAGTTCATTACTAATTCCACATTCTCAAAACACCTAACAATCATTTACTTATGATCACTTTTGTACTTAACACATAGCTCATACGCTAAATCAAATCATTAATTCATAATCAAAATATTCACATAGCAATCATTGACCAAACATCACAACTCATATACTCATATAATTATAACATTTATCAATATCAGAATATCATGCACTCTGATTCATACCTTTATGAGTTTGAACTCATCACCAACACATTTTCACTCAAACATTTGAGTATAACATTTTGTACTATCAGAATTAGCTCAGTTGGAAAGCATATATGTCTAATTAAAATAATTCTCGTCAAAATCGAGAGAGATCACACTATCACATGTTAAACATGGCATGTATAGCTAGACTCTCACTTGCTACATTAGTCCTAGAATTGACTAAACTGTAGCTTTGATACCAATAAATGTAACACCTCTAACCCGTATCCATCGTCGAAATAGGGTTAGGAGGAATTTTTGAACAATACACATCATTCACATACATAATACATACATTTATGCTTTCATAATCACAATCCATTCAACACATTCACATTGTCCCTTATAAGTCTCTACGAGACCTTAAAACATGTTTAGAAAAGGTTCAGGACTAAACCGATAACATTTGAAAACTTTGAAAAACTTAGAAAATTTTCATGCATACAAGGGCCACACGCCTGTGTGAACTGGTCGTGTGCCCTACACGGCCACCAGATACGCTCGTGTCACATGCCGTGTGAAAACAGGGCATACATACTGACTTGGGTCACACGGCCGGCCACACGCCCATGTGCCAGCCTGTGTTCCACATACAGCTAGTAGACAAGCCTATGTGTCTAAGCTATGTAACTCACTGACTTGTTTTAATTAAGTATCAGGGGTCAAACGGTCGAGTCACACGCCCATGTGCTCAACCGTGTGGCATAAAAATAGGCTTGTTATAAGCTACTTTTCCTCACCTATATTCAATCACCTTAAAGCGTACATATAACACCTTACCCACGTCCAATTTGGCAGCCAAAACAACCATTTCAATACACATTATAAGCATTTCAAAATCAAGCATTCATATACTCAAATCAATATCATTTGTACATTCAAACTCATACTAAAACTAGCACGAATCATTTACCATATTTAACATTTTTCATATGTTTCAAATTCAAACTAAATAACTAACCATATCATTTAACCTATAACCAAACCAAAACTTATCTATTACGCCCTAAATCTTGAAAACCCCTGTTAAAATTATGTCTATGTGTTTGTGTCGTGGATGTGTGTCTGGCTTAGTGGTTGTGTGCTCTTGGAGCATCTAAGAAGTCTTGAGTTCAATCCTTAGCCTGAGCAAAATTTGAGCTTCTACTAGAAATAACCCTTATCTTCTGGTAATACGTTTCTTAAAATGTTGTGAGGGATGTATGACATACAGAGCCTGCTGGCCTAAGGGGTAGGTGGCGTGTTATACATGCCAGTGAACTAGGGTTCAAATACTAGTGCATGCAAAGGATGTCTTTTTGTTGTTTTGCCGTGTAGGTGGTTGGGTGTGTTTGAAACTCTAAAGCTTGGGTGGTTGGCATTTGAGGGGATGTGGGAGTGTGTAGCCGAGATTTTAAGAGTAAATTTAGGGATGTAGATAGGTAGTTGAGGGGTTGAGTGATCAGTGAAGGATTTTGGGAAGACGATCGTGGGGAGTTGTGATGTGAGAAGTGGTTGTGCCGAATTTGAATTCCTGAAGTGAGATTTTGGTTGAGGTTGGTAAGGTGGGAAGAGGCACGTGTGCAGTTTGTGTAGAGAACTTGCCGAACTAGGAGTAGCTTTTTAGGAAAATTAGCATTAGTTACCTCTTTTTGCCTGAAGTACCAAAATTGAGTCTCTGTAGAATTTTCCTCCCTGGTTCACGTTTTGGTATTAGCCTCTTTTTTTTTTGTTTGGTTGACTACTCTGATTATTGCTTCTTTCTTTTACTTCTTCTCTTAGTCATTTCTCTCTTAGACCGAGCATTCTTTGTTGTCCTCATAAGCCTTTGTCGAACCCTTATTAACTCTGCCTCTTTTGGTTCTTAGTCTATACTGCCATCACTTTTTGTGTTGTGACGAGTATTCTTATTCCCTCTCCCTCTTTTCTTGTTTGGTTTCCTTCAAGTTCTCTCTACTCTGCTAGCCGAATATCTCCTACTTTGGTTTTGGTAATTGAGTTTTCGTTTCAGGTTGCCGAATCCTTGGCCATAGCTGAGCCTTGCTTGTGCCGTCATCTTTGTAGGGGGTTCACGGTTGATTTGTTTTCTCTTTCCATTCTCTCTGTCATTAGAGCATTCTCCTCTAAACCATCTTTATTTGCCATCTCTGATAGGGGTGTGACTATTCATCTCGTGCCTCGATTGTGGATGTATTAGTGTAGGCCGAATACTTCTATCTACCATATTAGTTTCACGATTCGGTAAGTTGTCTCATTTGATTCATCTTACTCGCGTATATGGTTTTGATTAATGTAATGCAGTCATAATGCAGAATCTATCAAGGATCAAGGAGTTCATCCTAGTTAGTGGTTTAAGGCAAATAAACCATCTTCGTCTAGTCAAGGTAGGTAATAGTTACCTGTTGGGATTTGAGAATTGTTATGAGGGTGTTAACTCTAATGAATAAGACTAATTGGATGTCGTGTATTCGTGCAGGCTGTGGTGCTCGTGGGCTCGTATCAGTTTTTGTAAATAGGTGTGTGAACACTACCATTTGATGTAAAACTGTAAAAGGCTAAAAAGCCGAAAAGCCGAAAAAGCCAAAAGGCTGAAAAGCCAAAAAGTGGGTTGTTGACACCACATGGGCGTGTGGGCGCCCGTGTGACAGGCCGTGTTACTAAACGTGGCCGTGTAGTCAATAAGATGGCCATGGGCGTTCTCATGGGCCAAAACAGAACTGGGCCGAACTGAGCCGTGTGGGCCCAATGGGCTTGTGGGCTACACATGGGGAAATCACACCAAGTGCGATAAATATGGAGCTAGGCTATGTGATCTACATGGCTAAGGCTATTTCTGGGCCTTGTAGGCCAGACGAACGTGTGGGCCATTTAGGCCCGCAATATGGGCTATAGGCCCATTATCACTGATTGACTGTTAAGGTTGCAAGGGTCACCTATGACGACTGTGGACCTACTGTTGGGTCGTTAAGTATACCTAGACCCCGTACTAATGAAATGACCATTATACCCCTGTGAGGTAAAATTTACTGAAATGCCCTTATGTTATGTATGACTATTTTTGAGCATGATATTACTGCTTTCACGTATGATTTTATGTTACATTGCATGGGGCAGGATATATGATTGTGGAGGGAGTGTACTGAAAGGCTATAAGCCTATATTGGCAGCTCTACTGCAAATACTGTTTTAGTACCAAGATCAATACGATTTGGTTTGTAGGGTTGGGTGGGTCAATTTTATCCCCACATGGTGTGTAGGGTTGGTACGGAGTTGGTGTGTAGCAGTTGGTTTGGGTAAGACTCTTTGTTACATACTATATTGAAATGAGTTAAGGCCTAGACTTCTATTGTTACTGGAAAAGGGGCGAAGGCCCTAACTGGAATAAAAATGGCTTAGGCTCAGATTGTGTTTTCTCTGATTATCTACTATATTGGGATTTCACACACTGGGTTTTTGTAAAGTCACTCGTTTGTTATCTGTGTAGGAAATCCCCAGGCTTAGATGGATCGAGGTGACAGAGGACTCAGAGGTGGCCACTTGACGTAGTACTTTATTATTGAATATGACTAAGATTTTATTTTTGGGTTTTTCATTGTAATAAGGCATTTTAAAGTTTATTTTGCTTTGGGGATTTTATAATTTTAGTTTACCTGCTAGTGATAGGACTCGGGTTTTCCAAGAAAAGAAACAAACAAATGTTTTCTGAAATCATCACGCTTATGCCAAACATTTTAAGAACTTCCTCAACAAGCATGGTTTTAAAGTTTAATAATAAACCGATTTTACTAATGTTTTCCTTAAACGACGTGAGTTTTTCAAAATAAACTAGGCCTCTCATTCCTTTGTTAAGAACCCAATGATGTTTTACAAAGAAGGAACCTTTCGACGACTTATGTTTCGAAAAGCACTCTCATGTGACATCATAGATTCGACCATAACGTCTAAGTCAGGTTTGGGGTGTTACATTATCAATGCACCATCTCAAACTTATACCAATACATGCCACTTCATAAACCACTTTTACATTCCAAGCCAAACCACAAATACATAACATAAGCTAATTACACATTTTATACCAACCATGCCAAAACATAAGGCCACATTATAACCATCAACCAAAATCATTAGTAAGCCATTTCAAATGACCATCTACATTTCTAACAACCATATAAAAATGATCATAGCCTATACATGCCATATAACTAAGCCACAAAGTGTAGAAATACTGAATATCAATAGCTGGATAGTGTGATGCGATCTCTGTTGACTTCCAACCCGAGCGAATGTTCGAAACACTATAAAACATAGAAAAATAACACAAAGTAAGCTTCACAGCTTAGTAAGTTCATATGTGAGCCTAAAACGATCACAACATTCATATAGAAATTTCAAAATAGATAAATCATTAACATTTAAAGCATCAATTCATGAGCTAACATCAAATTATTCATGTCCTCATTGGCAAGTTCTCAACATTTGTACTTGAGTAGTTTTCTGTAGATACCTGTATTGATACCTTTCTATTTATCACCCATACTCTTATCAAACCTCTCTGATTTATAAGTGCTTATGATACAAATTCATAAATTTTCCGATGCCATGTCCAACTATGTTCTTACACGTACATTGCCAAGGTCCTACCGTGGTCTTTCTTTCACATGCCATAGCCCGGTTATGGTGTTATTAGTCGATTTCCATACGTATATTTAGCTAAAGCAACTATAACCCATATCTCACATAACATTCAATACAGACTTCATTATAGTCATATAAACACATTTTGACATGTAACATATTTATACAAAATTCTTTCTTATTTAATATACATAATACAATACAAACTCACCAATTTACTTTCATTTGATTCTCACATAGGTTCTGTACGTACTTGTATTACTTATTCTGACTGTACTTGTAACGCCCCAAATTTGGGCCTAAAAGGAATGGGCCTTGAGAAAGGGAAAGCTAGGAGACTGGATGTAAGTAGTTGGATGGGCAAGAAAATGACACAATTGAGTGTTTGACTTAGTGGTTGTGTGCTCTAGAAGTGTTTGGGAAGTCATGGGTTCAAGCCCCGGCTTCTGCAAAATTTTTATTTTCTTCTCTTAAATGAACCTTGTCTTTAGAAGGTTGACCTTATAATTAATTGAGGATAAAATGTGTCACAAAAAGAGCCTATTGATCTGGTGGATGTGGCGTGTGGATGTTTCTCTTGAGGTCTAAGGTTCAAGTCATGGCAAGGTAAAAAGAGTATGTATTTTGTTTTCTTGCCATGTGAGAAGAAGAAGCCGACTGAAACTCTGCAAGGTAGGATTTGGATTGGTCAAAGAGAAGATGGTGGAGAAAATCAAGGAGGAGATAAATGAGGATTTTTAGGGAGAGATTTGTGGAGGAAAAGAAAGAGTTTGAAGTGTTGGGAGGATTGTGCCGAATGGAGATGAGGAGTTCAGCTAGGGGTGTTTTTCTCTCATTTGGTTCGATTTTAGGCATTTGTTTTGGGAATTTTTCCTTTTCTTTGCCGATTTGTTGAACTCTAAAGTGCCAAAAATAGTTCATATTCTGCTTGTCGTTTTGGTTACTGGTGTTTGCTGAATCCTTCTCTCAAACTTATTGAATTGCTCTTTTTATTTCTTTTCTTTCACCTCTTCTGCTTTTTTATTTTGTTTAGCCGATTATCTCTTCTCTATCTTCTCTCTATTTTTTTCCTTTCAAAATCTCTTTTGGCATATTGTGCTTTTAGGCCGAATATTCTGCTTTCCTCTCCCTCTTGTAATCATAGTCGAATGCACCTCCATCTTTATTGCCTTCTTCCCTCTTTTCTTCCTTTTTGATTTGGAATTTTGATTGTTCTTTCCCCATTATTTTCTTCACTCTTTCTTGATCGATTTTTTCCATACGTTGCTATTGGTTTATTAATTCATTTTCGGAGAGAGTTCCTGACTAGAACAGTAAGTGTTCATATTGGCTCTTCTCATTCAATCTGGTTTTTTTCTCACCCTTTTTCTTTAAGCTGAATGCCTTCTTTCTATTCTTGATTTCCGAATGTTGATCCTTTCCCCATGATATGTTGCTCGTTAGGTTTTTAGGTTTCTCGAGGAGTGGAGTAGTACGAGTGGCCTTAAAGCAACTTACCTCTTTCTCTTATTAATCGAATAAGCTAATCGGAAATGAGCGTACATTTGGTTCTAGCCAGCTATCTTAGGGTGATAGGCTGTATTACTATCAATCAAGGCTTTGGGCTCGTGAGCGGTTCACCCAATTTTTCATAAACATGTGTGTATTCACACACTGAATAGACTGTAGAACAGCAAAAGACGAAAAGCTGATAAGTTGAAAGAATGGCCTTTTGGCCACATGGGTGTACGAACGCACATATGGTAAACGAAGCCCATGAATCGTGAGCATAAGACTGTAGAGGCCACCATGGGCGTTCTCATGGGCTTAGGCTATTTTGGGCCTCGATGGTCCGAAATGGGCCATGTAGGCCTAATGGACTCGTGGGCTCCACACGGATAAAATCAGCGGTACGTGGCTAATACTGGACTGTGCTATGTAGTTCGCATGTGGTAATTTTTGGGCTTGATGGGCCACATGGGTGTGTGGGCCTACTTGGGCCGCATAGTGGGCCTTGGGCCCATTTACATTGTTAAGATCGTTAAGGTTGCACGATTCGTTCGAGGTGACTGTAGACCTTCTGATGGGTCGATAAGAGTACTTAGACCTGAAGGTAGGTAAAATGACCAAAATACCCTTATAGGATAAAATGACTATTTTACCCCTCAAGGGTGAATGACTAATTTGTGCTATGATTTATCTGTACTGAGCATGACATTTTGCATACTTGTATGATTTATGACATGACATTCTGTATGGGGTTGGGATAATGTTATGGAGGAAGTGTACTGTACGGGTGGCCTTGCCACATATACTGTTACTGGTGGCTTTGCCACATATACTGATACGGGCAGCTTTGCTACGTTACTGTTACTGGCAGCTTTGCTACGATATTGGTGTGTTGGCTGGGTGGGTCGACTTTGTCCCCACATGGTGTGTTGGTGGTACAGAGTGATGTGTTGGCTAGATTGGGATGGGTTGCATTGTGTTATTGTATTGTTACTGTATTGGGCTAAGGCCCACTCTGTACTAATTCTGAGTAGGGCTCCGGCCCAGACTGTTACTGTATTTAGACTGTTAGATAGGAGAATACATACTGAGTTTTTGTAAACTAAACTTTTCTTTTTAACTGCACAGGTAGTCCCTAGCGTTAGGTGGATCAGTGCGACGAGGGACTCGGAGATGGCCACACTATTGCTCATGTTTTCTTTTAGTTGGCGTTTATTTGTTATTAGATTTCGTTTTGGGTTTTAAATTATGTAATAAGGCCTCTCTAATTTTCTAGCTTTTAATTTGGGATTTTTTTATTATGATTTACACCTGTTAGAAGTAGAATGCGGTTTTCAAAAACGATAACTGTTTTCAAAACACTACATTTTCGCAACACTTTTGAAATGCTTCTGCAACAACAATGTTTTAAAAGTAATGACAATTTAAAATGAATAAGAAATGCTAGAATGATTTAGTTCTAACAAAGAGGCTTTAAATTTCCAAACGAGTTTTCATCAACAAGAGTAACTTTCCAAAAAGCACTCCAATGTGACACAGCCAGATTCAGCCATAACGTCTAGGCCGGGTTTGGGGTGTTACAGTACTTTAATTCTCGACTTGACTTTGCCCGTTGAACCCTTTAAAATCGCTAAGGATACTCGGATATTACATAAAGCTCATACAATGCCATATCCCAAAAATGGTCTTACATGTTACCACATATCGATGCCACTATCCCAGAAAGGGTCTTACACAAAATCATATAATGATGCCAATGTCCCAGACAGGGTCTTACACGTAATCACAATACAATGCCAATGTCCCAGACATGGTCTTACATGTAATCTCATCTCAGTAATTCTAAAGTCATGAAATTTGTATCTTATACTATTTCTAAGGTTCGTACGGGACTTTTGAATGTTGTACCTCTATCGATTTCGGCTCGTAATCATGACCATTGTAACACCCCAAACCCGGCCCAGACGTTATGGCCGAATCTGGCACATCACATTGAAGTGTTTTAGTGAAAACCTTGTTTTCATTGAAAACCCTTCCTTAAGATATGAAACCTTCCTTAACTTATGAAAACACTCTTTTCGGATGCGAAAGCTTTGTTTAAAACATTTGATTTAAGAAAGTTTATCAATTAAAAGTTTGGTTGCGGAAACGTAGTAAATAAAAACTATGGTTTAGAAAATCCCTGTTCAACTTCTCGCAATTACAATCCATAAGAACAATAATCCAAATAATAACAAAAAGGGGAGGCCTTATTATAATCCAGTCTAAAATCACTTAATAAATCAGGAACTAAATGCTTTTAAAACAACCAAGTCCAAGTTGTGTTGCTAGCTAGCCACCCAGAGTCCCTCCAGACCTCGAACCCCCTATTGAGCATTACTTGAGAAAAATAAAAGAGGGGCGTGAGTTTTCGCAAACTCAATGTGTACACCCTCATCGAGCAACAAGCATTCATCAATCATCATAAACTCACACATGCAATGTAGTGCAATGCAACGCACCCTAATAATCCATCTGCTACACTTCAGCTTCATCCCTCGGTACACTTTATGTGAGGATATAAATATCGACCCACCCAATCGATACACTTCAATGGTAGCCCGATTGCAGAACTACCTTCATTGTAGCAAGCTGCTAATCATATAAAGGGCTTAAAAAGCCTTCGGTGGATCCACGATCGTCAAGCGACCGTGCGATCCTCATATACTTCCTCCGTTACATAATTCCCAACCCAAATGCAACCTAAGCAAAATATCATATGTATGCATGTCACATCCATAAAACTTACATTCAACACCTAGGGGTATTTTGGTCATTTTCGCCCTTTGGGGCATTCCGGTAATTTTCCCTTTATTATGGTTTTCACTTACCTTGGCCAGTTAACAAATCCTGTGAGCTAAGATGAACGAATACTATGCACCATGTAGGATTCCAGAGAAGAGGAGGTGAGTCATTAAGACCGCTTAAGTACCAAGCTCTCTTTAGATCCAATCCTAGACATGCATATACCTATTGCCATACCTTAACCCTTTGACATTTCCATGGTCGTAATAAATTAATTAAGTTTTATGTAGTCATCATATACTAGGCCCAAAACCCTCTACAAAGCCCAGTCAAATTCACATACCTGCATATGGCCCACTAGGCCAAATCACATTCATATGGCCCATTAGGCCCAAATCACCTGTATATGGCCCATTGGGCCCAAATCACATTATACACATTCTCACATACGAATTTCTATCACATAGCATCAATTATCAATTTTTCCTATTATGGGCTTAACAGCCCGTCAGGCCCATTAAGCCTATTCTGGCCCGGTTGGCCAAATCACAGCTCAAGTCCATGGAATCGCCCATGGGCCTCAGACAACCTATAGGTTTCCTCTTCACGAGTGTTCGCGTACTCGCAAGACTACCGTAGCCCAACTTTCGGCTTTTCAGCATTTCAGCTTTTCGACATTTAAGCTTTTGCAGATACATTTTGTGTATGCAGTGTATGTACACACCTGGTAATAGAGCGTGATACGATTTCCCTTAGTCCCAAACCTACAAACGATATCACCCTTCAATTAATTGTATGCTTAATACATATTTTACCCAAAATCGAAACTGAAACCTCACCTTAACTTTACCTTGAACACCAATCCCTAATAGCTTTTTGTTAATCACGTACTCCCTAGATCTGCATTAATCTTACTCATTAAAACCAAATACTAGGGGACTCGCATCCAACATCTTTCACCCCTTTATCTCACTTAAGACCATCCGGCCAACCTTAGCAAACAAGGGGGAATACTTACCAAAACCGCAAAACACCTTAGGAGCAATTCGGCAAAGAGCTACAATCTGAGATCCGATACTGTTTCCCTACCAGAGTTGATTAGAAAGAGTGAGGGAAGGAAGTATTCGGTATTAACAATACTAGCCGAAAATAGATAAGATACTTACACCAAAAGAGTAATCGGCCTAAGGGGGATTCGACTTTTCGACTTTCAAACTAATATGGTGAATAAGGTTTATTTGGCACAAATTAAAGAAGAAAAGTAGCAGAAGGAATTGGGTAACCCAAAGGGTAAATCAAAAGAGATCTGAGGAGAGAAAGAATGGAAAAGAATTAGCTAGCAAAGATGGAAAAGCCAAACGGCACTAATGAAAAAAAATGAAAAATTTGGCATTAGCCTAGGATCCCAAACTCGGCACATATTTATAGCCTCTAGCCAAATTGCCTGATCCTCAATTCCCAATTCAGCTCCATCACTTCCCCCTTCTCATCTCCTTATTTTTCTCCCTGATAACTCCCTAATATATTTCCTAAATTTTCTCTTCTGAACACTCCCCTTAGAGTCCATCTTTATGCCACTTCAAACCTTCTAGAAGGCCAAAATTAAATTCCTAAAAATACTAAGCTAGGATTCAAACCTCAGATCTCCTTACTAACCACTAACGCAACCTCCCTACACCCTAAGTGGCGTCACTTAGCCACTCCACCACAAGGTTTTCTGATGCCATTTTCCCCTATTTTTATTTAAAAGCCCAACTACTCCCAACCCTGGTTCTTTTAATAATTAAATTAAAATTCCTCCACCACAAAACTCGAACCCAGAACTTCTCCAACACACCTAGACACTCCAAATTCCTTAAACCCCTATAGTCGACATGTCATTTGTCATTTTGTTGCTCACTTAAAAAAAATTTTATGAGACCCAAAGCCCAATTCATCTAGGCCCAAAATTCGGGGCGTTACAACTCTACCCCCTAGAAAAAATTTCTTCCTCGAAATTTCCAACTACCCAATAGTCTCACCACCTAGGTTACACCACTACGCTTCTGCTGCGTACTCTATTTCTAATTTCTAAATAGATAAATAGCACATTATGGATAAAGTATGTACTAATATTCGTATCTAGAACGTCTTCGTCCTCTCTACGGCGTGCTGTGTAGACCAAAGCTGGCTGTCTTACCTTAGTACGATCAGCACCTCTTTCCAGGGCTCCTAGACCCAAACCGTTTCCACCCCTTGGTTACTGGACACCACCTCAGCCCACAACTGGTGCCTGAGCTGGCATTCTAGGGCAATTCTTGATCCAATGCTCTAAGGATCCACACACTAGACAAGCACCCATCCTCTTTCGACACTCGCCTATAAGACCTTTCCCACAAACAACACAAGGTGGCACTCCTAGATTAACAGCAGGGGGCCCTGCTCTAACTGGCCCATCGTTTCTGGCCCTAGCCCTAGGCCTCTGTCCAACACCCGGAGTCTCAGCCTCCCTCTTATTCTTACCACTTTCTTTTTTTTGATTTAAGCGTTCAGCGCGCTTTACCTCCTCTGCTATCTTTGCTTTCTCCACTAACTCTGAGAAAACTCACTCCCTTTATGGAGCTATCAATACCCTGAGGCTATCTCTAAGTCCATCCTCAAATCTAACGCAATGCTCATATTCCGTTGCCACCATTACTCTTGCATACCTACTAAGGCGTAGAAACTCCGCTTCATACTCCGCCACCGATTTGTTTCCTTGGGTCAAGTTCAAGAACTCCTTCCTTATAGTATCCACATAGCTTGCACCCACATACTTCCCTTGGAATGCAGCTTTGAAAAACTCCCAAGTGATCCGCTCTAATTGGGTGCCCTTTTTCACCGTCAACCACCACTAGTAGGCTTCTTCCTTAAGCAGTGGCACTACCCCTTTCAGCTTTTGTTCAGGTAAGCAGTCCAAGTCCTCTATTATCCTTTTAGTGCCACCTTATTCTGCCATGTTAAGAGCCACGCCAGCCATGCCCTTAAATATCTCAGCCCCATTTGAACGAAGTCGCTCCAAAATGGACTCCCGATTTCCAGTGCCATTATTGGGCCCAGCGACCCTTTCCAAAATCCTTAGCATTGCCTACGACAATACATCTACTCTCGCAGCCCAATCATACAGTCCACTCCCAGCCACAGGTGAGGCCAGAGCCTCTTTTACTCCAACATCGGGCATATGGCCCGATGCCAACGATTCAACCCTAACACTTTCGCAGCCTCGGCCACGGCCTCTTGCACCTCTTCTAGTACTCATCGTCGATTCGCGTATTATCTGGATTACAAATTTTTAAGAAGTTTTAGTTAGTTTCAATAATTAAACCGATGTTTTATGAAAGTATTTAAAGAGAAGATTGTTTTCAAAAATCCTCTACAGTTTCAAGATCCTACGGGCTTCAGTTCCATTCTAACAAAATTATCTAAAGTAGCCCTCTATCTACCTACTGTATAACAATTTAAACAAGCTTAAGAACAGAAGAACTTACTTGGTTCCACGTCGGAGGCTCGGTGTGCCGCTCAGCAAGATTTTCCTTTTTCCAAAACATTATGACCCAATATATATATTTTTTAAAATACAAAAGAAAGTAAATGATAATAAGGCCCACTTCACAGCCCGAGTTTTGCAACCTGGGCTCTGATACTACTAAATGTGACACTCCAAACTCAGCCCAGACGTTATGGCCGAATCTGGTGCATCACATTGAAGTGTTTTAGTGAAAATCTTGTTTTCATTGAAAACCCTTCCTTAAGATATGAAACCTTCGTTAACTTATGAAAACACTCTTTTCGGTTGTGAAAACTTTGTTTAAAACATTTGATTTAAGAAAGTTTATCAATTAAAAGTTTGGTTGCAGAAACGTAGTAAATAAAAACTATAGTTTAGAAAATCCGTGTTCAACTTCTCGCAATTACAATGTATAAGAATAATAATCCAAATAATAACAAAAAAGGGGAGGCCTTATTACAATCCAGTCTAAAATCACTCAATAAATCAGGAACTAAATGCTTTTAAAATAACCAAGTCCAAGTTGTGTTGCTAGCTGGCCTCCTAGAGTCCCTCCAGACCTCGAACCTCCTATTGAGCATTACTTGAGAAAAATAAAAGAGGGGGTGAGCTTTCACAAACTCAGTGTGTACACCCTCGTCGAGCAATAAGTATTCATCAATCATCATAAAATCACACATGCAATGCAGTGCAACACAACCCACCCCAATAATCCATCCGCTACACTTCAGCTCCATCCTCTGGTACACTTCATATGGGGATATAAATATTGACACACCCAATCGATACACTTCAATGGTAGCCCAGTTGCGGAGCTATCTTCATTGCAGCAAGCTGTTAATCATATAATGGGCTTAAAAAGCCTTCGGTGGATCCACGGTCGTCAAGTGACCATGCGATCCTCAGATACTTCCTCCGTTCCATAATTCCCAACCCTTATGTAGCCTAAGCAGAATATCATATGTATGCATGTCACATCCATAAAATTTACATTCAACACGTAGGGGTATTTTGATCATTTTCGCCTTTAGGGGCATTTCGATAATTTTCCCTTTATTGCAGTTTTCACTTACCTTGCCCCGTTAACAAATCCCCTGAGCTAAGATGAAGGAATACTATGCACCAGGTAGGATTCCAGAGAAGAGGAGGTGAGTCATTAAGACCGTTTAAGTACAAAGCTCTCTCTAGATCCAATCCTAGACATGCATATACCCGTTGCCAGACCTTAACCCTTTGACATGTCCACGGTCGCAATAAATTAATTAAGTTTTATGTAGTCATCATATACTAGGCCCAAAACCCCTTACAATGCCCAGTCAAATTCACATACCTGCATATGGCCCACTAGGCCCAATCACATTCATATGGCCCATTAGGCCCAAATCACCTATATATAGCCTATTGGGCCCAAATCACATTTATATGGCCCATTAGGACCAAATCACATTATAGACATGCTCACATATGAATTTTTATCACATAGCATCAATTATCAATTTTAGCCTATTTTGGGCCCAACAACCCATCAGGCCCATTAAGCTTATTTTGGCCCGGTTGGCCAAATCACAGCCCAAGTCCCTGGAATCGCCCATGGGCCTCAGACAACCTATCAATTTCCTCCTCACGAGTGTTCGCGCCCTCACTAGACTACCGTAGCCCAACTTTCATCTTTTCAGCATTTCAGCTTTTCGGCATTTCGACTTTTGCCGATTCATTGTGTGTGTGCAATGTATGTACACACCTAGTAATAGAGCATGCTACGATTTCCCTTAGTCGTAAACCTACAAACGATATCACCCTTCAATTAATCGTATGCTTAATATATATTTTATCCAAAACCAAAACCAAAACCTCACCTTAACCTTACCTTGAACACCAATCCTTAATAGCTTTTTCTTAATCACGTACTCCCTAGATCTGCATTAATCTTACTCATTAAAACCAAATACTAGGGGACTCACATCCAACATCGTTCACCCCCTTATCTCACTTAAGACCATTTGACCAACCTTAGCCAACAAGGGAGGAATACTTACCAAAATTGCAAAACACCTTAGGAGCAATTCGACAGAGAGCTACAATCCGAGATCTGATATTGATTCCCTACCAAAGTTGATTAGAAAGAGTGAGGGAAAGAAGTACTCGGTATTAACAATACGAGCCAAAAAGAGATAAGATACTTACACCAAAAGAGTAATCGGCCCAAGGGGGATTCAGCTTTTCGGCTTTCAAACTAATATGGTGAATAAGGTTTATTTGGCACAAATTAAATTAGAAAAGTAGCAGAAGGAATCGGCTAACCCAAAGGGTAAATTAAAAGAGATCTGAGGAGAGAAAGAATGGTAAAAGAATCAGCTAGCAAAGATGGAAAAGCCAATCAGCACTAAAGAAAAAAAAAATGAAAAATTTGGCATTAGCCTAGGATCCCAAAATCGGAACATATTTATAGCCTCTAGCCAAATTGTCTGACCCTTAATTCCCAATTCAGATCCATCACTTTCCCCTTCTCATCTCCTCATATTTCTCCCTGATAACTCCCCAATCTACTTTCTAAATTTTCTCTTCTGAACACTCCCCTTAGAGCCCATCTTCACGCCATTTCCAACCTTCTAGAAGGCCAAAATTAAATTCCTAAAAATACTAAGCTAGGGTTTGAACCTCGGATCTCCTAAGTGGCGTAACTTAGCCACTACACCATAAGGCTTTTTTATACCATTTTCCCCTATTTTTATTTAAAAGCCCAACTACTCCCAACCCTGGTTCTTTTAATAATTAAATTAAAATTCCTCCACCACAAAAATCGAACCCAAAACTTCTCCAACATACCTAGACACTCCAAATTTCTTAAACCCTTATAGGCAACATGTCATTCGTCATTTTCTTGCTCATTTAAAAAAAAATTTATGAGACCCAAAGCCCAATTCATCTAGGCCAAAAATTTCGGGCGTTACAACCATTCAACATTTAATTCAATTCAATAATAAATAAACATTTATAACACAATTTAAGTACATTTACTAGCATACGAACTTACCTCGTTCATTGTAACGATGAATTAGGTTAACTAATCCAATACTTTGTTTTCCCTCGTCCTAAATCTAAATATCATTTTTTCTCAATCTATATAATAAAAAAATTTACTTATTTAATTATTAATTCATTCAATTTAACATAATTTACACATTTTGGCAAAATTACACTTTTGCCCCTATTATTTCACATTTTTGCAATTTAGTCCTTAACACGTAAAATATAAAATTCATGAAATTTAAACAATCCTATGCTTAGCTGAATATTATCCAATCATATATCAGCCCATATTTTCACTTTATAACAGTTTTGAAAACAGAGATACGAGCTAGCTAGATTACGAAGCAACGATCTCAAAAACGTAAAAATAATAATTAACGGAGCTAAAAAAATACCTAAAAACGTACCTAATCAAGCATTTGAAGCTTGGCCAAACCAAAAGCTTCTCCCATGGCTGATTTTAGGTTGAATTTTTTGTGGCAATGATGATAGAAATAAAATATGGCTTTTGGTTTTATTAATTTTAACTTTGATTGCTATTTAGCTATTAAACCATTAAAAACATTTGAAATTACACCAAATGGCACACCACTATCATTCAATAACTCAAAAATGGGCTATTTGCCACATAAGGACCTTCACTTTAAAGTTCTATAGCTATTTGACACCTTTAGCTTATAGAACACAACTTTTTCACTTTACACGATTTAGTCCTTTTTACCGAATTAACCACTCAAATGGTAAAATTTCTTCACAAAAATTTCACAAAACTCTAATATCATGCTGTAAATATTAAAATAATAATAAAATAATTTTTTTGGGATGTCAGATTTGTGGTCCCGAAACCACTGTTCCGATTAACCCTAAAAATGGACTGTTACAGATGAACGGCTAGGGCAACGAGGAGGATGATTAGAGGCTGATTATTTGTGAGAAATTAACATTTATACCTAGGGTTACAAGGCTTGGGTAGCACACACATTAAAACAAGGGATTTTTGCTAAAAATTAAATTATTTCACAAGGGAAATGATTCAAACTTGGGACCTCATTTAATTTCCATGCTTTCTCATATTTCTTTTAGCCATTAGTGTTTTTTCTCATTCTTTAAATAATTTTGCTATATTTATTTCAAAAGAAAGGCATGTCACATACTAAAATTTAAGGCAAAATTTGCAAAATAATAAAAATGGTAAGAGAGAAAGGATTTAAACTTACGTTTCAAGGAACGTTTTACTAACACTTAACCAGCAAAACAATACCTCATTTATTTCCTAAAAATGTATATATAATCTTAAAAGTTATGACATGACCATACTCTCTCTATTTACAAACCCAATTCTACTAACCCCCGATTTTTGGGATGTTACAATGCATCAATCTCTTAATCCCTCATCCCTCATAACTCATTTCTTTTCTCTCATTTGTATTTTCTCTACATTTCATTTCTCTTTTCCTTTCCCTTGCACAACCGCCCATTTCCCTTCCCATCTTTTAGCTAACATAAGTTTTTTAACAAACATTCTTTGGCCTGTCACCTTAGGAACTCCTTAGCAAAAAAAGCATCGAGCAAAATAGAGAAGCGCATCAGTTAGAATAGATCCGGAAGGCTACTGAATTGAATAGAGTTCACTCATTCCTCTTGTTATTAATTTTAATTATGTTTTCTTTGAGTTTATTATTTTTTACATCAACGATGATATTTTAAATCATATTTGCTATGATGATTATGTCAATTCAATAAGATTTGTTTTATTCATGTTTAATATGTCTGGATCTCAATCGATCATGTTTTCAAATAATATCGTGATGCATTTTATTCATACGTGATTGGGTGCACTTAGATTAGCTGAGTGATCCTAACCAGACGACGGCTAGTAGATACATAAATCGAAAAGTGCAATGCTCAATTTAGATCATTAAACTGACTAAGTTGAGATTCATAATATCTTAAGTTAGCTTTATTATCTTGCATAGTTTTTAAGTTTATGTGTTTAAACTATTGCTAACGTAAATGTCCCTGTGACCTCGCATAAATACTAAGAAACCCTTAGTTAATACGATTAGTAAAATACATATTTAACTAAGTAATAGACTCCGAAAGTACTTAATTTGGTTTCCAAACTCATGAAAGATCGAGTTGTCATGAAAGTATTTTTGAACATTGTTAAGCATGATAAAGTAAATTGAATTGATTAATATAATTATCCTAGCCCATTTAATGTTGATTGTTTTTATTGCTAAAGTCATTCATTCATACATTTAGGTAAATTGCATCTAAATTAAAATTGTATTAAGGATCACTCTTTGAATTTAGTTAATTTAATCATCATTATCCAAAATTATTGAGTTTTTACATTAAATTATTATTTTTAATTTTGTAATTAATCGGTTAAGCTTATACAGTCCCTATGGAGACGATAACTTATTTTTAATTATTACTTGAACAACTGTGTACACTTGCACAAAGCACGTTAAACTAAGAAATGGTTGTCTCGAGTTTATAAGGTGATAAAGGAACTGAAATGTACACCATAAGATAGTCTCCTGTGTGTTACATCATTGCTAGAAGGAGAAGCCTATTAGTGGTAGGAAACATTGATTAGTGTGACTCCTAAAGAGATTATTGATTGAGAATTGTTTCTAGAGAAGTTTAGAGAATCCTATGTGAACCAGATGTATGTAGAACAGATGAAGAAAGAATTTTTGTATCTTAAACAAGGAAGGATGTTTGTAATATGAATGAGAATTTGTTAGACTTAGTAAATATGCTAAAAATATGTTCTAGTCAGAGAAAGAAATGTGATAAGTTTGAGTAATGATTAATAGATGAAATTTGTGCTCTGGTAGCAACTTCTGAATGTAATATTTTTGCAGCTATGATAGCCAAAACTCATAAAACTGAAACAATTATTAGAGATAGAAGCAGAAGCTTTGAAAGAGAAAGGATGAAAAGAAGAATGTCTAGCCTTTCACCTCCAGCGAGTTTTAAAAATCTCAGGGGTAAAAAATTTTCAACTTCAAGAAGAGATTCACAACCTACTAGTTTTAGGCATGAAGGATTTAATAGACCAATTTTTTCTATGGCAAGCTCTAGAGGGTCTTGAATAATGAGAAGTTTTAACTTTGAACACTATGGCAGAAGCCATGGAGGAAAATGTTGGAGACGTTCTAAGGCATATTTTGGATGTTGATCCAAGGATCATTTGGTTAAGGATTAACCCTCCAAGATTGAAGCAAGCATAGAGCAGTCTATTCGTGGGCCTCAGAAGTTTCAACAAGAGACCAGATTCGGAATGGTAGCAAAATCTAGCTCAGTGCAGGGAGCACCAAGAAAAAAATTTAGTAAGCCAAATTATAGAGTATCCGCCTGAGCATATGTAATGAAAGAAGAGGAAGATGCTAATCTACTAAAAGTTACAATTGGTAAATTTTCTTTCCTCAGAAATAGTATTTATGTATTGAAGGATCCAGGATCCACTCATTATTATATTTGTACTAAGGTTGTAGAGGGTTGAAGTCTTGAATTTGTATATTATGAAGCAAATTTGTTAGTAACTAATCAACTAGGTCAGAGTATTATGGTTAATAAGATGATAAAGAATTTTCCGTTGGTGTTTGGTGAATACACTTTCTTGGCAGACTTGTTTTTATTGAGTTTCCATGAGTTTGATGCTATCTTAAGATTGGATTAGCTAACTAGACATAATGATATGGTAGACTATTATGCTAGATGTGTACGTTTGTTAACTTCTAAGGGTAAGGAAGTATTAATGCCCAGAGTACATGTTGGTTTGGTGAACAAAATAGTTTCTATTGTATCCATAAAAAAATTGATTGTTAAGGGATAGTTAAGGGTGCGAATGCTTATTTGGTGTACATTATGGATTCATCTAAGTTAAGAAAGAACACATTAGTCAAGTTCTAGTGGTAAGGGAATTTCCAGATGTGTTTCTAGGAGAGCTTCTAGGGATGCCACCTGAGAGAGTAGAGTTTTCAATTAAATTGGAACCTATAACACCTTTCTTTTATACTCCCTACAAAATGGAACCATTAGAACTAAAAAAGTTGAAAGCACAATTGTAAGTTTTTTTGGATAGGGGATTTATAAAACCGAGTGTGTCACCATGGGGTGCACCAATTCCATTTGTGAAGAAGAAAGATGAAACACTGTGCCTATGTATAGATTATTTCTAGTTGAATAAGGTAAGTATAAAGAATAAGTATCCTCTACCTAGAATTGAAGGTTTGCTTGATCAATTGTGTGGGGCTACAGTTTTCTCTAAGATTGATCTAAGATCTGGATATTATCATGTGAAGATTAGAGGCGATGATGTGCCTAAGACTGCTTTTCAATCAAGGTATGGCCATTATGAATTTTTAGTAATACCCTTTTGTTTAACTAATGCTCATGCAATATTCATGGACATAATGAATAGAGTGTTTCAGCCATATTTGGATCAGTTTGTGGTGGTTTTTATTGATGATATTTTGGTTTACTCTAAGAATGAAGTTGATCATAATGAATTTTTGAGAATTGTGTTGAGAACATTATGTGAAAATCAATTATATGCAAAGTTTAGTAAATGTGAATTCTGGTTGAGAGAAGTACATTTTCTAGGCTATGTGATCTTTACTGAAAGTTTTAAACTAGATCATGACAAGGTGAATGTAATAGCCCGGTTTACACCCTAGTCGGAATAGTGGTTTTGGGACCACAAATCCGAATTAAAAAATATTTTAATATTATTTTTTGTGCTTACAATATGTGAATTAATATTTGTCAAAGTTTCGTGTGAAAATTTTCTTGTTTATGTGCTGATTTAATAAAAATGACCTAATCGTATAAAATGTAAAAGTTGCATGCTATTTGTTAAAAGTTCCTATTTGCTATGTCTTTTTGAATGAGAGGTCCTTATGTTGTTAATATGCCATTTACATGGTAAGTGGACAATAATGGCCTTCTACGTTAATGTTTTATAAGTTATTAACTAAGGGTAAAATGGTAAATGATGAATAAATGTTTATTAATTAAACAAAACAAGATTTTTGTTTTATTCTTTCACCATATTGCCGAAAATACAAAATAATAAAAGAAAGAAAACTTAAGCTAGGGTTCGACTATTGATATAGGTGATTAAGGTATGGTTTTTGATCCATTTTTGATAATTTCTACGTTTTTGTGATCGTTGCTTTGTGTTTTACTAAGCCCATGTCTCAATTTCTGAATTTGATTATGATTTTAAGATATTCCATTGATGAAATTATGAGTTTTATGAAGTTTGATGATAGTATATAGAAGCTTGATGTTGGGTTAACATGTTTTGTCTTTGAATTTTTTATGAATTTGAGTAATTTTGGCTAAATTGTGAAAATGGAAAATTGAGGGACTAAAACGTGAAATAAATGAAATATGTGGACTTATATGAACACTATGAAAATTTGGCTAAACATGGGTATAAGAAAGTTTTGTGTATTTTGTGAATTTATGAATTAGGGACTAAAGTGTTAAAATGTGAAAATGTGAGGGCTAAATTGTAAAATGCCCTAAATATGTGTTTTTGGATCGATTTGAATAAGTGTGAGATTGAATAAGTCATATTTGAATGTGTTTAGATAAAAAACCAAAGAAAACAAAATTACACCGGGGAATGTTGAAAGTCGTCGAGTAGTTGATTCCATTTATTCAAATCTGTAAGAGGTAAGTCTATATATAAGTAAATTTGATTTGAATTGGAATATTAATGTTTATATGCTATTGAACATTGATGAATAGTAATATGAGTTGAATATGAGAAAATCTAAGAAAGTTCCGATAATGTGACGACGTTTGAAAAGCCCCATACGAACCATAGTAATAGTTAGGATACATATGTCATGACATAGGATCCAATATGTGTTTTCATGTAAGACTACGTCTGGGACGTTGGCATCGACTTATGATTTACGTGTAAGACCATGTCTAGGACATCGACATCATATTTAATTTCGTGTAAGACCCTGTCTAAGGCAGTTTCATTGATATTTGATTACATGTAAGACCAAGTCTGGGACGTTGGCATTGTATGAGCTTTCTGAGCTATCCGAGTATCCTTATTGATTCCGAACGGTTCAATGGCCATTCTAAGAAAATGGATGAATATGTGAATGTGTATCTGATTTAGGTACGTTTGAATTGTATACCATGTTTGAGAATGAAAGGTAAGTACATGTACCTTTGTGAACTTATGATATAAGTATGAGTTGCTATAAGAATGAGATATGATATATATATATGTGAATCATGATCATATGAACTATAAGATACATATGGCTATGTGAATGTATTTTGTCTTGAGTTATATGAATGAATTGATCTAGATTGATGTTATGTGTTAAGTTTATTTGTATATGGCTTATTAAGCTTTTGAAAGCTTACTTTGTGTGTGTTTTCAACTGTTTTATAGATATCGAAGTTACCAGAAGCTCGGGGATCGTCGACGATCATCACCACACTATCGAACTCTATTTTTGTACCTTTAGAAAATGTGAATATTGAAGTATGGCATGTATAGGCTAGAAGTATTTGAATATTTTTGGTAATGTGTATGTCTAGCCATGTGATATGGCTTGGCTATGGATGAGATTATCAATGAATTTTGGTATATGTTTTGTCTTCAAAAATGGTATGTTTTGAAGCACTCTTGAATGACCACATGAAATGGTCAATTTTGGTAAGTTGTGGTATGTGCATATTTCGGAATTGGTAATATTTTGACATAAGAGTGAATGAAGTAGATTGAGATTATGAATCATTTATTTTGGTATGATTTTTGGCTTAGGATTTGGCATGATTTGGTATAGATTTCAAGCATGAAATTTGTTGATAATGATATGTCATGAATGGTATATGTTTTGGTTTTGATGCTTATAGGGATGGCCCAAAATGGGTGGCAATTTGTCTTTACAAGTAGCATATTTTTGTCCATACGGGCAGAGACACGGGCGTGTGCCTTAGCTGTGTGTGGCACACGGTTATGTTACATGACCGAGTGTCCCTTGGGGTACCCTACAATTTAAAGTTAGTATACCCTATAGTTTTGACATGGCCTAGACACACATGCGTGTCTATCAGTCGTGTGTGGCACATGGGCTGGCACATGGGCGTGTGGTCGGTCGTGTGACCCAAGTTAGTAACCTCCCTAATTTTTACACGGCCTGGCAGACGGGCATATCTTTTGGCCATGTGGACAAGTCAATATGGATGCCCTATTTTGCCACGGCCTAGACACACGGGCGTGTGACCTTTATAACTTTGAAAAATGTTTAAGTTTTGAAAATTTTTGTATGTGCTCGGTTTAGTCCTAACCCTTTCCTAAATCATGTTTTGTAACAGCTTGGTTTAGACCCTAGTCGGAACAGTGATTTTGGGATCACGAATCCGAGTCAAAAAAATATTTTAATATTATATTTCTTGCTTAAAATATGTGAATTGATATGTGTGAAATTTTCGTATGAAAATTTTATCATTTGTGTGCTTGATTTTATAAAAAGGACTTAATCGCGTAAATTGTAAAAATGGCTTGCTATTTGTTAAAGTGTTATAATGCTATGTTCTTTTAATGTGGAGGCCTTAAAATGAAATTAGGCCATTTAATAGTGGGATGGACGGTGATAGACAACCATTATTAAGTTTTCTTATTTATTTGTAAATGTTAAAAAGGTAAATGATGTATTATAAGTTAATAAAATAAAACAAAAACATAAATCACATGCATATTCTTTTTGAATGGCCGAATGTAAGAAAGTATGAGGCCATTTTTTTGGTAAAGGTTCGGCACTCTCCAAGCTAAATTAAGGTATAGATTTTATTCGGTTTTTTATAATTGTTACGTTTTTGAGATCGTTACAGTGTAATATACAAAGCCCATGCTTTAATTTCTGATTTTGATAAATATTTTGAGTTATGCCATTGATGAATAATTGAGCTTTGTGATGTTAGTTGATGAAATATGAAATATATGTTTTAGATTAACATGTTTTGTATTGGAATTTTTGATGATTTTGAGTAATTAGGACTAAATTGCAAAAATAATAAATTGAGGGACTAAAATGTGAAATAAATTAAATGTATAGACTTGTATGAACATAAGGAAGATTCGGCCTAAGCATGGTGTACTCAAATTTTATATGTTTTGTGTTTTGTACAATTTGGACTAAATTGTAAAAAGTGTAAAATGTTAGGGGTAAACTGGTAATTTGCCCATTTATGTGTTTTTGGACTAAAATAAGTTAAAATATGTTTCAATGAGTTAAATTTGTATTGATTTAGATCATGAAAAGTGGAAATCGGATTTGGATCGGGAAAGTTAGAAATTATTAAATAGTCGTTTCAGTCCGTTCGCGTCTGTACGAGGTAAGTCATAAGTAAATAAATGTTGTTAAATTGAAATGTATATGTATTATATGTGCTGGATTGATTGTGAATAAATATATGAATATGCCGAATGGTAATGCAAATGTATGTATTATGAATAAGTTATATATATATGTTATTATGATATTGAATTGTTTGAGAAGCAGAATATATGAATACGAGAAAGTTCCTATAATGTGACGATGTCTGAAAAGCCCCGTACAAACCCTAGGAATAGTAGAGGATACATATGTTATGACATTGGATTCCGAGATATGATTTCGTGTAAGACCATGTCTGGGACGTTGGCATCGGTTTGAGATATATTGTAAGACCGTGTCTGGGACACTAGCATCGATTAGAGATTTCGTGTAAGACCCTATCTAGGACAGTGGCATCGATAGGTGATTATATGTAAGACCACGTCTGGGATGTTGGCATTGTATGATATGTGTGTGAGAGTAAGACCACATTTAATATATTGGCATCGATATGTGATTATGTGTAAGACCACGTCTGGGACGTTGGCATTGTATGATATGTGTGTGAGAGTAAGACCACGTTTAATATGTTAGCATCGATATGTGATTTCAATATGTGTTTATGAGTAAACCTTGTCTGGGACAGTGGCATCGAGATGTAATTACATGTATGTAACGCCCCAAAAATCCCCAAATCCCGAATTTTCTTTTTTCGGTTCTGATAAAAAAATGTGTTAGGTGTTTTCGATTAAGTAGGTGATAGTAGGTCTTGGCTAAGGTTTAAGTTTGAACTTAGGGGAAAATAAAGTTATACGTTAATAATTAAAAGGACCTTGTTGGCAAGTAGTTGGGCTTTTAAATAAAGATAGGGGAAAGTGGCATCAAAAAGCCTTGTGAAGGATTGGCTAAGTGACGCTAGTTAGAGTGTAGGGAGGTGGCGTTAGTGGCTAGCAAGGAGATCTGAGGTTCAAATCCTAGCTTAGTATTTTTAGAAGTTTAATTTTAGCCTTCTAGAAGATTGGAACTGGTGTGAAGATGTACTCCAATGGGAGTGTTCAGAAGAGAAAATTGAGGAAAGGATCAAGGGGTTATCAGGGAGAAAAACGAGGAGATAAGAAGGGGGAAGTGATGGAGCCTAATGGGGAATTGAGGGTCAGACAATTCGGCTATAGGGGCTATAAATAGGTTCCGAATGAAAGGTTGCCAGGCTAATGCCAAAATCTTTCTCACTTTGTTATCCGAAACCCTTTTCTCCTCAAGATCCAAAAAGCTAAAAACCTTTGCTTCTTTCTTTCTTTTCTTGTGACGATTTTCTATTCATCGTCTACTCTTCTTCTTTAATCTGTGCCAAATAAACCTTATTCACCATACTAAGCTTGAAAGCCGAATCTCCCAAGGGCTGAATACTCTTTGGCCGAATACCCTTGGTACAATTACTACTCCTTCTACTTCGGTTCAATCTAGTGTAAGTGTTGTTATCCCAATCGGTTTTGCTCAGAATCTATTATGCTATTCTTTCCTCACTCTTTCTAATCAACTATGGTAGGGAATTAGTATCGGATCTCGGATCTTAGCTCTCTGCTGCAATTGCTCCTTAGGTGTTTGCGGTTTTGGTAAGTATTCCTCTTCCATTGGCTAAGGTGGCCGAATGTTCATAGTTAAGGTAAGGGGACTTGTGTTGGATACGAGTCACCAATTATTCTGGTTTTAAAAGTTAAGATTGGTGTAGATCTAGGAGTTGAACGTGGTTAGTGATTTAAGAAGGGGCTATTATACTTATCGCGCAAGGTAAGGTTAAGGCGAGTTTCAGTTTTAGTAAAGATATGTATTAAGCGTGTGATTAACTGAAGGGTGATATTGTTTGTAGGTTGGTGACTAAGGGAATTGCAACATGCTTTCTTACCAGGTGTGTACATACACTGCACACACAATGAATCGGCAAAAGTCGAAATGCCAAAAAGTCGAAAAGCTGAAATGCCAAAATTTTGAAAAGCCAAAAGTTGGGCTACTGTAGTCTTGCGAGTGCGCGAACACTCGTGAGGAGGAAACCGATAGGTTGTCTGAGGCCCTATGGGCGATTCCATGGACTTGGGCTGTGAATTGGCCAACCGGGCCAGAATAGGCTTAATGGGCCTAACGGGCTGTTGGGCCCATAATAGGCAAAACTTGATAATTGATGCTATGTGATAGAAATTCGTATGTGAGCATGTGTATAATGTTATTTGGGCCTAATGGGCCATATAAATGTGATTTGGGCCTAATGGGCCATATGAATGTGACTGGGCCTAATGGGCCATATGTAGGTATGTGAATTTCACTGGGCTTTATAAGGGATTTTGGGCCTAGTATATGATGACTACATAAAACTTAATTAATTTATTGCGACCGTGGACAAGTCAAAGGGTTACGGTGTGGCAACGGGTATATGCAAGTCTAGGATTGGATCTTGGGAGAGCTTGGTACTTAAGCTGTCTTAATGACTCACCTCCTCTTCTCTAGAATCCTACCTGGTGCATAGTTTTCGTTCATCTTAGCTCACGGGATTTGTTAACGGGCCAAGGTAAGTGAAAACCGTAAAGAAAGGGAAAATTACCGAATTGCCCCTAAGGGCAAAAATGACCAAAATATCCCTAGGTGTTGAATGTAAGTTTTATGGATGTGACATGCATACATATGATATTATGCATAGGTTGCATATGGGTTGGGAATTATGGGATGAAGGAAGTGTATTAAGATCGCATGGTTGCTTGACAATCGTGGATCCACCGAAGGCTTTTTAAGCCCATTACATGATTAGCAACTTGTTGCAATGAAGGTAGTTCCGCAACCAGGCTACCATTGAAGTGTATTGGTTGGGTGGGACGATATTTATATCCCCACATGAAGTGTACCGGGGGATGGAGCTAAAGTGTAGCGGATGGATTATTAGGGTGGGTTGCATTGCACTGCATTGCGTGTGTAATTTGATGATGATTGATGAATGCTTGCTGCTTGACAAGGGTGTACACACTGAGCTTGCGAAAACTCACCCCCTCTTTTATTTTTCTCAGGTAATGCTCAATAGGAGGTTCGAGGTCTAGAGGGACTCTGGGTGGCCAGCTAGCAAGACAACTTTGACTTGGTTGTTTTATAAGCATTTAGTTCTTGATTTATTAAGTGATTTTAGACTGGATTGTAATAAGGCCTCCCTTTTTTGTTATTATTTGGATTATTATTCTTATGCATTGTAATTGCGAGAAGTTGAATAGGGATTTTCTAAACCATAGTTTTTATTTACTACGTTTCCGCAACCAAACTTTTAATTGATAAACTTTCTTAAATCAAATGTTTTAAACAAAGCTTTCATAACTGAAAAGAGTGTTTTCACAAGTTAATGAAGGTTTCATATCTTAAGGAAGGGTTTTCAATGCAAACAAGGTTTTCGCTAAAACACTTCAATGTGATGCACCAGATTCGCCCATAACGTCTAGGCTGGGTTTGGGGTGTTACATTCAGTGGTATCAAAGCCAGGTTACAAAACTCGGGCTGTGAAATGGGCATTATTATTATTTAGTTTCTTTTTCTATTTAAAAAAATAGGTTTTGGGTCACAATGTTTTGGAAAAAGGGAAATCTTGCTGAGGGGCACACCGAGCCTCCGACGTTGAACCAAGTAAGTTCTTCTATTCTTAAGCTTGTTTAAATTGTTATACAGTAGGTAGATAGAGGGCTACTTTAGATGATTTTGTTAGAATGGAACTAAAGCCCGTAGGATCTTGAAACTGTAGAGGATTTTCGAAAACAATCTTCTCTTTAAATACTTTCATAAAACATCGGTTTAATTATTGAAACTAACTAAAACTTCATAAAAATTTCTAATCCAGATAATACGTGAATCGACGATGAGTGCTAGAAGATGTGCAAGAGGCTGTGGCCGAGGCCACGAAAGTGTTAGGTCTGAATCGTGGGCATCGGGCCATATGCCCGATGTTGGAGTAGAAGAGGCTCCGGCCTCACCTGTGGTTGGGAATGGACCTTATGATCGGGCCGCGGGAGAAGATGCATTGTCCCAGGCAGTGCTAAGGATTTTGAAAAGGGTCACTGGGCCTAATAATGGCACGGGAAATCGGGGGTCCATTCCGAAGTGACTTCGTTCGAATGGGACTGAGATCTTTAAGGGCATGGCTGGTGTGGCTCCTAACGTGGCAGAATATTGGTTGGAGGCCACTGAAAGGATAATAGAGGACTTGGACTACTCATCTGAACAAAAGCTAAAAGGGGCAGTGTCACTACTTAGGGAAGAAGCCTACCAGTGGTGGTTGATGGTGAAAGAGGGCACCCAACCGGAGCGGGTCACTTGAGAGTTTTTCAAATATGCATTCCAAGGGAAGTATGTGGATGCAAGCTACGTGGATGCTAGAAGAAAGGAGTTCCTGAACTTGACCCAGGGAAACAAATCTATGGTGGAGTATGAGGCAGAATTTCCATGCCTTAGTAGGTATGCAAGGGTCATGGTGGCAACAGACTATGAGCGTTGCATTAGATTTGAGGATGGACTTAGAGATAGCCTCAGGGTATTAATATCTCCACAAAGGGAGTGAGTTTTCTCGAAGTTGGTTGAGAAGGAAAAGATAGTGGTGGAGGTAAAGCGCGAAAAGCGCGTAAATCGAGAAAAAGAAAGGGGTAAGAATAAGAGGGAGGCTGAGACTCCGGGTGTTGGACAGAGGCCTAGGGCTAGGGCCAGAAACGATGGGCCAGTTAGAGCAGAACCCCCTGCAATTAATTCAGGGGTGCCACCTTGTGCTGTTTGTGGGAAAGGTCATGTAAGCGAGTGTTGGAAGAGGACGGGTGCTTGTCTAGCGTGTGAATCCTTGGAGCATAGGATCGAGAATTGCCCTAAAATGCCAGCTGAGGTGCTGGTCATGGGTCGAGGTGGTGCTCTGCCACCAAAGGGTGGTCAGCTGCCGCCAAGGGGTCGTGGGCAGGCCAGGGGTGGTAATGGAAATGGACGTGGACCTAGAGCACCAGGCGAAAATGCAGGCCCTATTGAGGCGAGAAGTTGTGAGAAGTTGAACAGGGATTTTCTAAACCATAGTTTTTATTTTCTATGTTTCTGTAACCAAACTTTTAATTGATATACTTTTTTAAATCAAATGTTTTAAACAAAGCTTTCACAACTGAAAAGAGTGTTTTCATAAGTTAACTACGGTTTCATATCTTAAGGAAGGGTTTTCAATGAAAACAAGGTTTTCGCTAAAACACTTCAGTGTGATGTGCCAGATTCGACCATAACGTCTGGGCCAGGTTTAGGGTGTTACAATGTAAGACCACTCTAGGACGTTGGCATTGTACGATATGTGCAACTATCCGAGTATCCTATTTAGTTCTGAATTATTCAACGAGCAATGTTGCGTAAAGATCGAATACAAAATCGAATTAAAAGGTTCAGGTATACGTTAGCTAATGTATTGAAATTAAGGTAAGTTTTGGTATTTGAAGTAATGATATGAATCATATTATAAAGTTGTTTATATGTATATTAAATGCAAATCTATGTTCGAAAAAATGATATAAGTATGTGATATTAAAGTGTGAAACATGTGTATACATATGTGATTTTGGTTGAATTGTATATGAATTTAGAAATGGTAGGTGAATATGTTTCTAATGATGATATGTGACATATATTATTATGAATGAAAGAAGTGTATATAATTGAATGTGTGTTATATGTACTAGTTATATGACCTTGTGATTCTATAATTTGAACATGAGAAATATGAAACAAGAAACATGGTTTTGAGATATATTGTTTTGATTTGAAAATTGTATATGAAATAGATATCGAGACGGTGGTGTTATGATGTACGGTTTGTACATATATAAATTGGCTAGTGAAGCATGACATGTTTTGGTTAGTCATGTAATAATTATGTGTAAACTTGATTTATAAGATTGAGTTAACGGTTATTATTCGAATTTGAAAAAAATAGTGGTATATATATTCATTGAAAAATAAGATAGGAGAAGTTATTTAATGTGGTATATGAATTTACAAGTACAATGAACTTAAATATGATTGAGATTTGTTAAATTCGGCTTAGTGATATTGATTTATAAATATTATTGAAATGATTTATTTGCTTATGGCTTACTAAGCTTTTAAAGATTACTCTATGTGTTTTTTTTTTCTATGTTTATTGAGTTTCAGAGACTTGCTCGGGTTGGAAGTCGTAGGAGATCTCATCACACCATCCAATTTTCGTTTCGGTAAATTAATGCTTTGAGATTAGGTTATATGGCATGTATAAGCTAGTTTTGATATATATTTGATTTTGAAATTTATTTATATATATATATCTATAAATAGCCATGCGAAAATGGCTTGTTTAAGATGTTAATGTTGTGTGTATTCGGTTATGTCTTAAGGTTATTATGGAGGTATGTTTATGGTGTATATATATATGTGTGTGGTATTTGGTTATATGGTTCGGCATTAACAAATGCTAATGAGGATGAATAATCATCCATGAAAGTAGTTCATTTTGGAATGTATGAAAAGTGTTATGTTTTGGCTTGATAATAAGGTATAGTGATATATATACGATTGATTGAGTATTAGTTATGTCGATTTGGTTTGCAACGGTGAAGTTTATACTTATATTATGCTTGAGTGGTTGTGATTTTAGGTACGATTCATGATGGAAATTGATGATTATATTTTGAGTATGCTTGATGGCCACTTAAATAGACAGAAGTGACATAATTGTTATGATATTAAGTTTTGAGATAGTATGTTAGCTTAAAATGTGGGTGATTAAAATGTTATGACTTATTGAGGTTGAAATTGGTGTCCAAATGGTTGTTTATTTGAATGGTTAGATATGTTGGAACGTTGGTGCCTCCAAGGTGCAGTGGAAAAATAAAATAATTAAAAACATTCCGGCGATCCAAACCATGGATCCATGTGTAAGGAACGTATCGGGGTGATAAAAGGTTTCGAAATTACCGAAACTTCAATCTGAGTAGACAAACGACGCCTAGGAAGCAGAATCTGAACTACTATCGAACCAAGCCGCAACCTTTCCGATGTCGGGCTCTCACGTAGTCCACCCGATTGACAATGAACGGTAGAAAAATCTCGTAAACTATTTTTGATTTTTATGCTTGACTACCGCTAGACCCTTTAGCATAGTTTCAGCTTATTTATATATTATCTCTTTAGGGTTTTTACCCTTGCCATATATAACACCCTTTTAATTGGTATATTTTTTAATGAATATTAATTCATTAAAATTAATCTGAACATAATAGTCATCACTAAAATAAATATAATAATGTCTAACCGAAAATTATAATTACATTAATTATAATAAAGATTTCAGTAAACTATATTTATTTAAACTTATATACGAACCAAATTCATATACTAATGAAATTATGTTCTGATTATGTGTACAACATCCTTGCACGTATAGTATGTTCAACAATTTGACTGCCCAATTAAATTAATTCTATAATTAATTTAATTCATCTAACAATCAGAATACAATACCAACTATGTTTTACTTCGTTCATTTCAACCATAGGGTGTGAGCCTATAGGTTCTTGTAACGTTAGAAGTAATATTAGAACAATTCTAATGTTACAAACAATGAGTGGCATTTAGCAATGCATCATTGCTACCTAAGTTACGAGAAGTCATGATTCGACATAACCTTTTGTGATTAACCTTTCATGCATTAATCCTTAAGTTCTATACCTTTGGAATGGACACAAGTCATGGAATAGTCACACTTGCATAGTCCATCCCATGTTTCTTGATACTTTAAGTGAACTATGATACACAAATAAGTATGACATCTCATATCAACTTATTTGAGCATGGCCATGCATTTCTAGTCTCACTCAATCAAGTGGCCTAAGATATTACTCCCATTATGTAGGAGGGACTTATCCTCTATTGATCAACCATATCCCTCTACATAGATTGTGGTATATCCAACATCAGTCTTTATAGAACAACCAGTTACGATGTTCGTTTGACTATATCAAAGTATACAACTCACGATGTTGGGATAATGATGATCTCAAGTATGAGGATCATATACATATTAATCACTATGAGTAATGTTGTGACAATTACATAATAATCCAAGAAACATACTCACAGCAGGTCAGTCCAATATGTTGTTCTCTAACACACATATTCATGCATTGATTTTGACATTCCATATCAATGACAACTCTTTATCATCAATCAACTACATGTTAGTCTTAATGCTTTATTGTTGTCCTAGCCAACAATAATACTTGACTAAGGATCTTTTAAGAATAATCATATTATTCTCAGGACATTATTATAAAACAGTTTATTTATGTATACAGAAAAGAAACTGAAATAATAATGGCAACGCCTTATATCAATAAACATGATAAATCAAGTATGTTATTACAACCATCTCGTGATTGATCTTTGGGCATACTCTTACAAGATATACGAGATTTAAACATGAAAATTTTGTATGATAAAAATGGATAAGTTTGAATTATTATTTGGGCTCAAATTGGTAATTTTTTTATATAGTGAAACGGGTATTATTTTTAGGGTGATTTGCTAGTCGTATAGATGGAAAATGAATTAATTGTGTAAATATATATTTTGATATGTTGTATAGCATATGAAATTTGATAGGTTTGACTTGGAAATTGAGTTTATAATTAGTTATTGAGGTTTTGGCAAAAATGCACATGAAATTATAATGTCCAAAAGCTATACTCATTCTTTTATTAGTATTTGATATTGATACATACTTGAATACCTAATAAATGATATGAATGATTTTTAGCTTATGAAATGGATTTGTACAAAAGGATGATGTGATATATGCACTTGTTTATATAATGAAATATGTTTAACCATAATTTATGTATTCGATTACTATTATGGTGGTTATCATATGGTTTGAATTTTATAATTATGAAACATGTACAATTTGTTTTTGATACTTGATAGCTTGGTTTCAAAATTTTGAGTAAACAAATGGTATGGAAATGGTTAAATATTGAAACATAGTTTATTTATAAGAAAATGTTTGATAAAACATGATTATGTGTTTGAATATGTGATTCAAATATATGAATTTGACTTGTATGAATAAGAGGTTGGTTATTGTTTTATTTTCTAAAAATAACTTTAATAAAGGAAATTATATTACAAGGTGCATGATTTGTAATGACTGTTTGTTCTGAATTGTGTTTTGATCGGTAATGCTTCATAACCCTAATCCAGCGATGGATACGGGTGAGGGGTGCTACATTTGGTTGGTATCAGAGTTATGGTTTAGTCGATTCGAGGACTACCATAGCTTATGTGAGTGTAGCTATACATGCCATAGTTAACCTACGATAGTGTGATATCTCCTGACTCTAAAGAAAATTGTTTTGATGAGATAGATAAGTTCTCCAACTGAGCTAATTTTGATAGTAAGGAACGTATATTCAAATTTTTGAATAGAATTGTGTTGAGTATGAATTGAAACTCATAAATGTATGGATCAAATTATATGACATGTTGTTATTAATAAATGTGATAATGATATGAGTATATGAATTGTGATATGTGGCTTATGGTTACTATATGAAATTTTTTTTATTGTAAATTAGTGAATTGAGTTGACATATGAAATATGTTACAAGTACAAAAGTGAGTAAAAGTAAATGTTTTTTAAATGAAGTGAGAATGTGAAATTAGTAAAGAACCTGTAACGCGCCAAAAATATAGGATCTGAAATTTTGCATGATTTGGCATAAAAATTCATGTTTGCATTGGTAGTCAAGTAATTTGGGTATTTCTTGGGGTTTTTAGGAAGCCTGAGTTCGCGTTTGGGCCTTGGCGAAATTTTTAGTTTTGTTCTTCAGTGAAATTGGCTGTTAACAGTTGGGACTTATGTTTAGGTGTGTGTAATTTTATGTCACAAGTGAGCTTGTGGCCTAGTGGTGGTGGCGTGACATGACCATTGGGAAAGCAAGGGTTCGAATCCCATGGCAAGCAAGGAATATTTATTTCTGCTATCAGGGGACAGCAAGAGTTGGTGTTGGATTTGAACTCAGGTGTTGGAGAGTTTGAATTGGTCTTGTGGGATGGTTGAGGAGGATATCATGGAGGGATAAGGTGAGAGAATCATGGAGATATTCAAGGAGTTTGATATTTGGAGGAGTTGTAGCCGAAATGGGTAGCTAGTTGGTGCAAAATTCGGCCAAGGGGTTTTGGGATGTGCATTCTCGACATTTGGGTAGGGGGTGGGTGCCGAATTCTCCCTCTTCTATTTTGGGTTTCTGTTCTTTTTGGTTTTCTTTTTTGGTATCTTTCTCCCTAGTGCCGATCTCTTTAGTAATCTTTCGTGCCTTTCGAGATTTAATTTGAGTGAGTTGTTTTTAAGCCGAAATCCTTTGTCTCAACTTCTTTCTTTCTACTTTATGCTGAATCATAGTACTCTTTTCGCTCTTCCCTTCTAAGCCTTTGGCCAAATATTGCCTTTCTGTAATACCTCATTTTTCTTTTCTCCTCTTCACCCTCTAGTTTGGCCAAACTCTGCTATCAAACTTAACACTCTCTTTGCCAAAACTTCCATCCCTTTCCTTCAAACAATTCCTTGTTTCTTTTATTCATCATTTAAGTTCTGCGTTACCCGGTTGGTTTGGTTGGCCGAATTTTGTGCTTCTCTGCTATTGGTAAGTATATCGTGTGGTGAATGCCAACCATGTTTCTTGTTTTACCTTCTTAAAGCCGAATATGCCATCTCTTAATTCTCTGTATTTGTTGATTGGTGGCCCTTTTCCCATGATGTGTGTTTGTAGATTCCAGGTATCACTAAGAATGAAGGGCGCAGAACATTCTCGAATCGTTGAAACCCTGAATTCTAAAACTTGAGTAAGGTAATCTCGATATCTTGATTGGTTTGGGGATAGGTTGATTACTCCTAGTTTCTTAGAGTGATATCTTTATGGGTTTTAGTCTACTTTTTAATTAGTTTTACCTATTAAACTGTCATGTGTGCAGTTAAGTGCTGAGATACGTGTGATCGACCCTAGCTAACCCTGACACAATTGGTCACCCTCGTTTCGATCAAGGTAAGCGGAAGAGTTGGTTTAGAGATTAGTTGATTGCGATTGATTTAAGTGGAGACTAACTAAATGTTGGATCGATTGTAGGTTATGGACTCATAGGAGATTCTCTCTTTTTTGCAAATCCAGGTGTGTAATCACGCCCCTTGATTAATTGCGAATCAGCAAAAGCCGAAAAGCCAGAAAGCCAAAACTTTGGCATTTGAGGCCTCACAAGCGTCCGAATGCTTGTGTGGTAACTCGAGCTCACTAGGTTTGGGCGATATACTGTAGAGCCTGCCACAAGTGCTCTCGTAGGCTTGGGACGTTATGGGCCTCATTGGGCCTCGTTAGGCTGTGTAGGCCTAGTGGGATCGTGGGCCCTACATGGATAAAATACATGGTAAGTGACAGATTATAGACTAGGCTATGGACACCACATAGCCGTGGTTGGATTTGGGCTAAATTGGTCATACAAGCGTTTGGGCCCACTTGGGCCGACGATGGGCTTTGGGCCTATTTGCACCGTTTGGCCATATAAATTTTTTGAGTCGCTCAAGGCGACGGTGGACTCTCTAAGAGGTTGCAATCAGTACCGAGACACCAAAAGTAGTAAAATGACCAAAATACCCCTAAGAGGTAAAATTACCCTTTTACCCCTAATGGACGCAAACGACTGTTATACCCCTATAGATAGGTTGATTGGTGACTGTATGATATTGGTATGATTGTACTGATTGTGTCCTTGCATAAACGTATTATTTATGACATGACATACTGCATGGGGCTGGGTTTTTAATATGGAGGAAGTATTGTACTGGTGATTATGTCACGTATACTGTTACAGGTGGCTTGCCACACTACTATTATTGGCAGCTGCGCTGCATTAATATTACTGGCAGCTTTGCTGCGATATTGATGTGCTGGTTGGGTGGGTCAATTTATATCTCTACATGGTGTGTTGGTTGGTACGGGTGGTGTGTTAGATGGATTTGGGATGGGTTGCATATTTGCATTGTACTGATACTATATTGGGCTTAGGCCAACATTACTACTGTATAGGGCTATGGCCCAGACTGTTACCACATGCACTGTTTACTGTCTGATTGATAAGGGATTACACACTGAGTTTTCGTAAACTCACCCTTTCTTTTAACTGCGCAGATAATCCCCAGCCTTAGGTGAATTGGAGCCACGAGAGACCTGGAGGCGGCCACACGGTTGCGGTTGATCTATAGATTGATTTTATTTATTTTAAATTTCCTATTGGGATTTGATTTTGTAATAAGGCCATTCGTGGGTTTTTAAGTTTTAATTGGGATTTTGTTTTTTTATTTATATTAAAATGCTAGACTAGGAAAACATGAGTTTTTAAAATATCCATGGTTTTTAAAAGAACACGAGCGTTAGACATCAAAGTTTTGAAAATGCTTCTGCTGTTTAAGTTGGTTTATCAAAGGCGAAATGTTTGGCATACGGTGGTAACGAGATAATTTGATAATAATATTAAGAGGGTCTTTGGTTTAAAATTGGATTTATAACGATAAGTCTTATTTTTAGAAAAACACTTTGATGTGATACGTTACATTCGATGGTAACGTCTAGGTCGGGTTTGGGGTGTTACATTTAGTGGTATCAGAGTCAAGTTGCAAAACTCAGCTCTGGATTGGGTTTCTGAAAATTTTTCTCAAAATTATGGTTTTGAAATTTTTTTCCTAAAATTTGATTTTGGAAAAGATGATTTCAAAAGAATTTGGATTGTTTTGAAACGATGTTACTGGAAGTGTGGCACACCGAGTCTCCGGTGCCAAATCTGTAAGTTCTCTGCCACTATTTACTGCTATGGACTGAAATGTTATACTACTAAAGGTAGTAGGTCTGCACTGAAACTCTTTAGTTAGACTAAACTAAGACTATAGAAGACTAAAAACTGTAGTAATATTTTGTTTTACGAAAACAAACCCTAATTACTGTCGTTCATAACACATTGTTAATAATCACTGAAATTATAAACTGATACATAAGACTTTTAAACAGATAATTTGCTATCGAAATGAGCAGAAGAGGTACTCATGAAAGGGGTACACGAGGCTGCGGTAGAGGCCGAGGAAGTGTTAGAGCTGGGCCTTTAGCATCGGGTCACATGCTTGCTAGGCAGGCACCAGCCTCACTAGTACTGAGACAGGGTCTCATGACCAAGCAGTTGGGGATGATGCTCTATCACAAGTGATGCTCAGCATTCTAGAGAGGTTGCTGGAGTGAGTACTGGATCGGTAGGCCGAGGGTCAATTTCTGAGCGACTCTGGGCTAATGAAGTGGAAATCTTCAGGGGTGTTTCTGGTGCAGCCCCAAATGTGGTAGAGTATTGGTTGGAGGCTACTGAGTGGATAATGGATGACCTTGACTGTATTGTAGAGAAAAAATTAAAAGAAGCAATATCTTTACTGCGAGATGAGGCCCACCAATGGTGGCTCACCGTGAGAGAGGGTACGTAGGCCAACCGTTTGACATGGGATTTCTTCAAAGTGGCCTTTATAGGGAAGCATGTTGGCGCAAGTTATGTGGACACCCGAAGGAAGGAATTTCTAAACTTGACTCAGAGGAATAAGACTATGGCATAGTTTCTGCGGTTGAGTTGTTATGCTCGTGGGATAGTAGCGACTGAGTATGAACGCTGTGTGCGTTGAGGACGGCCTTCGAGAAAAGCTGAGAGTTTTGATCAAGATTTTGCTTCCCTTATTGGAAAGGTAAAAATTGTTGGGGACGTGAAACGCTCTGAGCACCAGAACCGTGAGATAGATAGGGGCAGAAATAAGAGGGATTTTGGGCCCTCAAGGTTTTTTGGAAGGCTTATTAAGAAGGCCAGGTTTGATGGGCCGGTTCGAGCTGGAGTTCTTATTGCTATTGCTAGACTGTAGCCTTGTGCTGATTGTGGGATATCTCATTTGGGTGAGTGCTGGAAAAATATTGGGGCGTGCTTCAGATGTGTCTCCATGGACCATCAAGTTAAGAATTGTCCTCAGAGGCCTACTTAGATGCAAGCTACAGGATTGGGTCATGTTCAGCCAGTGAGAGGTGGTCAGCCACCGAGAGGCCGTGGTCAGGCCAAAGGTGGGAACGGTATTGGACGAGATCGTGGAACAACAGGTAGAAGTGTTGATAACACTGAGGCAAGGCAGCCTGCGCTGGTCTATGTTGCTCGTCGTCAAGAGGATGGTGACACTCCTAATGTCATAACTGGTACGTTCCTAATTTCTAATGTACCATGCACTGCCTTAATTGATATTGGGTCTACACACTCGTATGTTGTATGTATGGTGTCTGGGACGTTAGTATTTAGTTTGAAAGTACTGTTAGTGAGATGACTGTGTTAAGTCCACTGAGAAAGTCGGTTAAGGTAAATAACTTATTTAGAGATGTGCCGCTACAGGTTCAAGGAGTAGTCTTTCTGGCGAATTTGATGGAATTACCGTTTGGTGAATTCGACCTTATATTGGGTATAGATTAGCTAGTGAAACACCGTGCGAGTTTGGATTGCGCTGCTAAGCGTGTGGTGTTGAGGACTGATAGGGGTGAGGAGGTGGTCGTGATAAGGGATCGAAGGGATTATCTGTCTAACGTAATCTCAGCGTTAAGGGCCGAGAAACTGGTTCACAAAGGTTGCAAAGCATTTTCAGCTTATGTCAGCATTTCTGATTCTAAAGGTTCTTCTATTGAAGATGTCAGAACTATTAAAGAGTTTTCAGATGTATTTCTTGAAGAGCTTCTGGGGTCGCCTCCAAACCGTAAGGTCAAATTTGGTATTGAGCTCCTTCCTAGAATAGCTCCAATGTCCATCGCCCCTTATAGGATGGCATCGAAGGAACTGGTGGAGTTGAAGGCTCAAATTCAAGAGCTACTAGACTGAGGGTTCATCTGACCGAGTGTGTCTCTATGGGGAGTAGCAATACTATTCGTAAAGAAGAAGGATGGATCCATACGCATGTGTATCGATTATCGTCAACTGAACAAACTGACTATTAAGAATAAGTACCTTTTACTAAGGATAGATGATCTATTTGATCAGTTGCGTGGAGCTTCAATTTTCTCCAAGATAGATCTTCGATTGGGATACCATCAACTAAAGGTTAAGGAAGCTGACGTGTATAAGACTGCGTTTAGGACTAGTTATGGTCGCTACAAGTTCCAAGTAATACCATTTGGCTTGATGAATGCGCCAGCTACTTTCATGGATATGATGAACGGAGTGTTTCAACCCTATCTGGATCAGTTTGTAGTAGTGTTTATAGACGATATTCTGGTGTATTTGAGAACCAAGGAGGATCATGATGCACATTATTGAATTGTTTTACAAATTCTGAGGGAGAGGCAGTTGTACATGAAATTCAGCAAGTGTGAGTTCTGGCTGCGAGAGGTGACATTTTTGGGTCACTTGGTGTCTGCCAAGGGGATTAGGGTTGATCCTTAAAATTTGAAGCCGTATTGGATTGGAAACCACCAAAGACTATATCTGAGCTTCGAAGTTTTCTGGGTCTGGCTAGGTATTACAGACGTTTTGTTGAGGTGTTTTCATTAATTGCTGCACCTCTGACTAAGTTACTTCGTAAAGGGGTACCGTTTAATTGGACTGATAAGCAACAAGAGAATTTTGAGAAACTGAAAAACGTTCTGACTGAGGCCCCTGTTTTGATACAGCTAGAGTCTGGGAAGGAATTTACTATCTACAGTGATGCGCCGCACATTGGTTTGGGTTATGTGTTGATGCAAGAGGGTAAGGTGATTGCCTATGTTTCTCGTCAGCTTAAGTCTCATGAGGTAAATTACCCCACTCGCGACTTGGAGTTAGCTGTGGTGGTATTTGCACTAAAGATTTAGAGGCATTACTTATATGGTGAGAAGTCTATTATTTACACGGATCATAAGAGCCTCAAGTATCTCCTTACTCAGAAGGAGCTAAACCTTAGGCAACAAAGATAGATAGAGTTGCTTAAGGATTATGACTACTCGATTGAGTATCACCCTAGTAAAGCTAACGTAGTGGCTGACGCACTGAGCCATAGGGTTGTATCTGATTTGAGAGCAATGGTAGCTCATTAGCTGAACTGCAAGTGAGACCGACTTGGACTGATCAAATTAAGGAGAAACAATCATTGCATGAGTCACTAGTTCCTCGTTTTCGACAAGTTGAGAATAGTGACTGTGGATTTTGGGCTCAATAGTGAAGGAGTGCTATGTTTCCGAGAGAGAGTTTGTATACCGAGGGATTCTGAATTGAGGCAATCTATACTGCAAGAAGCGCATAGTAGTCGATATGTTATGCATCATGGTGGAAACAATTTATACCGAGATCTTTGTGAGCTGTACTGGTGACCAGGGTTGAAATGCAAGTTACTGAATATTTGAGTAAGTTCCTGACATGCCAGCAAGTTAAGGTTGAGCACCAACTACCTTCTGGGTTACTACAGCCAGTTAAAATTTCACTCTAGAAGTGGGAGAGGGTAACCACGGATTTTGTGAGTGGGCTACCCTTGATGCCTACTAAGAAGGATTCAGTTTGGGTGATTGTAGACCGATTGACTAAATCTACCCATTTTATTCCGATCCGTACTGATTATTCATTGCAGGAGTTGGCTAAGTTGTATGTGGCCGAGATTGTAATACTGCATGGAGTACCGATTTCTATCATATCTTACAGAGATCATAAATTCACATCTCGATTCTGGAAAAAGTTACATGATGCTTAGGGTACAAGGTTGGATTTCAGCACTATGTTCCACCCTCAGACAGATGGGCAGTCAGAGAGGGTGATTCAGATATTGGAGGACATGTTAAGAAGTTGTGTAATTGATTTCAGAGGCAGTTGGGAGGACTATTTGCCTCTGGCAGAGTTTGCGTATAATAATAGCTACCAGTCCAGTATACAAATGGCACCGTACGAGGCATTATATGGTGGTAGGTGTCGTACTGCTACCTGTTGGACTGAGTTGGGTGAGCGACAAATTCTGGGGCCAGAATTAGTTTCTGATACTGAAGAAAGGTAAAACTGATTCGAGACTGGTTAAAGGAAGCATCTGATAGGCAGAAGTCTTATGCAGACTTAAAGCATAAAGAGATTGAGTACTCTGTGGGGAATTATGTCTTTATTAAAGTCTCACCATGGAAGAAAATTCTGAGATTTGGACAGAAAGGCAAACTGAGCCCTAGATTCATCGGACCTTATCAAGTATTAAAGTGTGTGGGACCGGTCGCCTATGAACTTGAGTTGCCTCCTAAATTAGACAGAATTCACGATGTGTTTCAAGTCTCCATGTTGAGGCGATACCGCTCTGATCCCTCTCACAAAGTTCCAACTGAGGAAATCGAGATTAGGCCTGATTTAACTATCGAGGAAGAACTGGTACAGATATTGGATCGTGACATTAAGGTGCTAAGAAAGAAATCTGTCCCACTAGTCAAAGTGCTTTGGCGTAACCATGGTTCAGACGAACTACGTGGGAACCAGAAGAGGCAATGCGACATCAATATCCTCACTTATTCTAACCAGGTAAATTTCGAGGCCGAAATTTCTCTAAGGGGGGTAGAGTTGTAATGCCCCAAAAATATAGGGTTTGTAATGTTGCATGATTCGGCGTAAAAATTCATGTTTGCATTGGTGGTCAAGTAAGTTGGGTATGTTTGGGGGTTTTTAGGAAGCTTGGGTTTGAGTCTGGGCCTTGGAAAATTGTTTAGTTTTGTTTTTAAGTGAAATTGGCTGTTAGCAGTTGGGACTTATGTTTCGGTGTGTGTAATTTTATGTCACAAGTGAGCTTGTGGCCTAGTGGTGGTGGCGTGACATGACCATTTGGAAAGCAAGGGTTCGAATCCCATGGCAAGCAAGGAATATTTATTTTTGCTATCAGGGGACGGTAAGAGTTGGTGTTGGACATGAACTCTGGTGTTAGAGAGTTTGAATTGGTCTTGTGAGATGGTTGAGGAGGATATTAAGGAAGGATAAGGGGAAAGAATCATGAAGATATTCAAGGAGTTTGATATTGGGAGGAGTTGTAGCCGAAATGGGTAGCTAGTTGGTGCAAAATTCGGCCAAGGGGTTTTAGGATGTGCATTCTTGGCATTTGGGTAGGGGTGGGTGCCGAATTCTCCCTCTTCTATTTCAGGTTTCTGTTCTTTTTGGTTTTCGTTTTTGGTATCTTTTTCCCTAGTGTCGATCTCTCTAGTAATCTTTCGTGCCTTTCGGGATTTAATTTGAGTGAGTTGTTTTTAAGTTGAAATCCCTTGTCTCAACTTCTTTCTTTCTACTTTGTGCCGAATCATAGTACTCTTTTCCCTCATCCCTTCTAAGCCTTTGGCTGAAAATTGCCTTTCTGTAATACCTCATTTTTCTTTTTTTCTCTTCACCCTCTTCTTTGGTCGAACTCTGCTATTGAACTTAACACTTTCTTTGCCAAACTTCCTTCCCTTTCCTTCGAACATTTCCCTGTTTGTTTTATTCATCATTTAAGTTCTGCATTACCCAGTTGGTTTGGTTGGCCAAATTTTGTGCCTTTCTACTATTGGTAAGTATATCGTGTGGTGAATGCCAACCATGTTTCTTATTTTAACTTCTTAAAGATGAATTGATGAATCTCTGAGTATTGTTCGATGAAAGTCGGCTGTGATATTTTTGATGAAAGCTCTGAGTATTGTGAGAAAGGGTTGTGAAGCTTATTTTGCATATGTGATTGATTCAAAAGTAATAGAAAAGAGAGTTGAATTAGTGCCCGTTGTCTGTGAATTCCCTAACGTGTTTCTTGAGGAACTTCTAGGATGACCTTCGATCTGAGAAGTTGAATTTGGCATTGAGTTAGTACTGGGAACTACTCCGATCTCGATAGCACCATATAGAATGACTCTGACCGAGTTAAAAGAATTAAAGTTTGAGTTGCAAGAGTTAACCGATAGAGGATTTGCAAGACCGAGTTTTGCACCTTGGGGTGCACTTGTTCTGTTTGTGAAAAAGAAAGATGGCACGATGAGAATATGTATTGTTTATCGTCAGTTGAACAAAGTGACTATCAAGAACAAATATCTTCTGCCCCGGATTGAAGATTTGTTTGATCAGCTGAAAGGAGCTACCGTGTTTTCAAAGATAGATCTAAGATCAGGTTATTATCAGTTGCGAGTAAAAGATTTAGACATTCTGAAAACTGCATTCAGAACGAGGTATGGACACAATGAGTTTCTAGTTATGCCTTTCGGATTAACGAATGCACCTACTATTTTTATGGATTTGATGAACAAAATTGACAGACTGTGTTTAGATCGATTTGTTGTCGTATTCATTAATGACATTTTGATTTATTCGCATGATAAAAAATGAGCATGCCAAACATTTGAGAGTAGTGCTACAGACTTTGCGAGATAAGCAGTTGTATGCGAAATTTAGCAAATGTGAGTTCTAGTTACGTGAAGTTGGATTTCTGGGACATATTGTGTTAGCATCAGGTATCTAAGTTGATTCCAACAAGATTTCAACTATTCTAGATTGAAAGCCTCCGAGAAATGTTTCTAAATTCCTCAGTTTTCTGGGACTTGCCGGTTATTATCGATGATTTGTAAAAGGCTTTTCTATGATCATGATTCCGTTGACGAAACTACTTCAGAAAGATGTGAAATTTGATTTTTCTGAAAAGTGTCAGAAAAGCTTTGATCTGTTAAAAGTTCTATTGACTGAAGCTCCAATGTTAGTACAACCAGAATCGGGTAAAGAATTTGTGATCTACAGTGATGCTTTGTTGAATGGTCTGGGTTATGTTTTGATGCAGGAAGACAAAGTTATAGCCTATGCTTCGAGATAGTTGAAGCCGCACAAAGAGAACTATCCTACACACGATCTGGAATTGGTAGTTATTGTGTTTGCGTTAAGATTTGGCGCCACTATCTGTTTGGTGAGTAATGTCATATTTATTCTGATCATGAGAGTTTGAAATATTTGATGACTCAGAAAGATTTAAACCTGCGACAGAGAAGATGGCTAGAACTGCTAAAAGATTATGAGCTTGTGATTGATTATCATCCGGGAAAAGCAAATGTTGTTGCTGATCCTTTAAGTCGAAAATCATTGTTTGCATTACGTGCTATGAATGCTCAGTTGTGTATATCTAATGATGGTTCAGTGTTAGCTGAATTGAAAGCGAGACCTTTATTCTTACAGTAGATTATTGATACTCAGAAGGTTGATAATGAGATTATAGCAAAACGAGCCCAGTGTGCTTTGGATTCTGATTCAGAATTTTGAGTTGATAGTGATGACTGTTTGAAATTTTGAGATCGAATCTGTGTTCCAAAAAATTCATAGTTAATTCAGATGATTTTGAGCGAAGCTCACAACAGTCATTTATTTGTACATCCAGGTAGTACGAAAATGTATAATGATTTGAAACAACATTACTGGTGGTCTGGAATGAAAAGGGATATCTCTGATTTTGTTTCAAAATGTTCAATCTGTCAGCAAGTTAAAGCTAAACATCAGGTGCCATCTAGTTTGTTACAACTGATTATGATTCTGGAATAGGAATGGGATAGATTGACGATGGATTTTGTTTCGGGTTTGCCTTTATCTTCGAGAAAGAAAGATGTAATTTGGGTTGTGGTCGACCGATTGACAAAATCAGCCCATTTTATTCTAGCACTACTCGATTACTCGATTGATAAGTTAGCTGAGTTATACAATTCTGATATTATGGTGTGCCATTGTCTATTGTGTTAGATAGAGATCCGAGATTCACTTCGCGATTTTGAAGGAAACTACAAGAGGCTTTAGGTACGAAATTACATTTTAGTACTACTTTTCACCCACAAACGGATGGTTAATCCGAGCGGATTATTTAGATTCTCGAGGATATGTTGAGATGTTTTATTCTTGAGTTTAAAGGTACGTGAGAATAGTATTTGCCATTGATTGAATTTGCATACAATAATAGTTTTCAATCAAGCACTAAAATGGCACTGTACGAAGCTTTATATGGCAGAAAATGTCGTACACCTTTGTATTGGACTGAACTCAGTGAGAATAAGATTCATGGGGTTGATTTGATAAAAGAAACTAAATAGAAAGTAAAAGTGATCCGAGAAAGTTTGAAAGCAGCTTCCGATCGACAGAAATCATATGCAGATTTGAAACGAAAAGATATTGAATTTGAGATCGGCGACAAAGTCTTTCTAAAAGTGTCTCTGTGGAAAGTAATTCAATTTGGCGGAAAAGGAAAATTGAGTCCGATTGTATATAGATTGTTGTTGCCACCTGAGTTAGAAAAGATTCATAATGTGTTTCACGTATCGATGCTTCGACGATACAGATCTGATCCTTCGCATGTGATTTCTCCGTCTAAGATAGAAATTCAGTCTGATATGACATATGAAGAAGAACTGAACCGTATCTTGGCACATGAGGCTAAAGAATTGCAAAATAAGAAAAATTTGTTAGTTAAAGTGATGTGGCATCCACACGGTGTTGAAGAGGATACGTGGGAGCCTGAATATGCTGTGAGATAGTAATATCCACATCTGTTCAATGGTAAGATTTTCGGGGACAAAAATCTCTAAGGGAGGAACAGTTGTAATAGCCCGATTTAGACCCTAGTCGAAATAGTGGTTTCGGGATCACAAATTTGAATCAAAAAAATATTTTAATATTATTTTTCGTGCTTATAATATGTGAATTAATATTTTTGAAAGTTTCGTGTGAAAATTATATTGTTTGTATGCCGATTTGATAAAAACGGACCTAATAGCGTAAAATGTAAAAGTTGCATGCTATTTGTTAAAAGTGCCTATTTGCTATGTCTTTTTAAATGAGAGGTCCTTATGTTGTTAATATGCCATTTACATGGTAAGTGGACAATAATGGCCATATATGTTAATGTTTTATAAGTTATTAACCAAGGGTAAAATGGTAAATGATGAATAAATGTTTATTAATTAAACAAAAAAAAAAGATTTTTGTTTCATTCTTTCACCATACTGCCGAAAATACAAAAGAATAAAAGAAAGAAAACTTAACCTAGGGTTCGACTACTGATATTTGTGATTAAGGTATGGTTTTTGATCCGTTTTTGATAATTTCTACATTTTTGTGATCGTTGCTTTGTGTTTTACTAAGCCCATGTCTCAATTTCTGAATTTGATTATGATTTTAAGATATTCCATTGATGAAATTCTGAGTTTTATGAAGTTTGATGATAGTATATGGAAGCTTGATGTTGGGTTAACATGTTTTGTCATTGAATTTTTGATGAATTTGAGTAATTTGGGCTAAATTGTAAAAATGGAAAATTGAGGGACTAAAATGTGAAATAAATGAAATATGTGGACTTATATGAACACTATGAAAATTCAGCTAAGCATGGGTATAAGGAAATTTGTGTATTTTGTGATTTTATGAATTAGGGACTGAAGTGTTAAAATATGAAAATGTGAGGGCTAAATTGTAAGATGCCCTAAATATGTGTTTTTGGATTGATTTGAATGAGTGTGAGATTGAATAAGTCAAATTTGAATGTGTTTAGATCAAGAACCAAAGAAAACAGAATTAAACCGGGGAAAGTCGAAAGTCGTCGAGTAGTCGATTCCGTTCATTCGAATCCGTACGAGGTAAGTCTATATACAAGTAAATGTGATTTGAATTGGAATATTAATGTTTATATGCTACTAAACATTGATGAATGGCAATGTGAGTTGAATATGAGAAAATCTGAAAAAGTTCCGATAATGTGACGATGTCCGAAAAGCCCCGTACGAACCATAGGAATAGTTAGGATACATATGTCATGACATAGGATCTGATATGTGTTTCCGTGTAAGACCACTTCTGGGACATTGGCATCGACTTATAATTTACATGTAAGACCATACCTGGGACATCAGCATCGTATTTGATTTCGTGTAAGACCCTGTTTGGGACAGTGGCATTGATATTTGATTACATGTAATACCACGTCTGGGGCGTTGGCAGTGTATAAGCTTTCTGAGCTATCCGAGTATCCTTATTGATTCCAAATGGTTCAACAGGCATTCCAAGAAAATGGATGAATATGTAAATGTGTATCTGATTCAGGTACATTTGAATCGTATACTATGTTTGAGAATGAAAGGTAAGTACATGTACCTTTGTGAACATATGATATAAGTATGAGTTGCTATAAGAATGAGATATGATATATATATGTGAATCATAATCATATGAACTATAAGAGACATATGGCTATGTGAATGTATTTTGTCTTCAGTTATATGAATGAATTGATCTACATTGATGTTATGTGTTAAGTTTATTTGTATATGGCTTATTAAGCTTTTGAAAGCTTACTTTGTGTGTGTTTTTAACTGTTTTATAGATATCGAAGTTACCGGAAGCTCGAGGATCGTCGAGGATCATCACCACACTATTGAACTCTATTTTTGTACCTTTAAAAAATGTGAATATTGAAGTATGGCATGTATAGGCTAGAAGTATGGCCCTCATCCCTCATAACTCATTTCTTTTCTCTCATTTGTATTTTCTCTACATTTCATTTCTCTTTTCCTTTCCCTTGCACAACCGCCCATTTCCCTTCCCATCTTTTAGCTAACATAAGTTTTTTAACAAACATTCTTTGGCCTGTCACCTTAGGAACTCCTTAGCAAAAAAAGCATCGAGCAAAGTAGAGAAGCGCATCAGTTAGAATAGATCCGGAAGGCTACTGAATTGAATAGAGTTCACGCATTCCTCTTGATATTAATTTTAATTATGTTTTCTTTGAGTTTATTGTTTTTTACATCAACGATGATATTTTAAATCATATTTGCTATGATGATTATGTCAATTCAATAAGATTTGTTTTATTCATGTTTAATATGTCTGGATCTCAGCCGATCATGTTTTCAAATAATATCATGATGCATTTTATTCATACGTGATTGAGTGCACTTAGATTAGCTGAGCGATCCTAACCAGACGACGGCTAGTAGGTACATAAATCGAAAAGTGCAATGCTCAATTTAGATCATTAAACTGACTAAGTTGAGGTTCATAATATCTTAAGTTAGCTTTATTATCTTGCATAGTTTTTAAGTTTATGTGTTTAAACTATTGCTAACGTAAATGTCCCTGTGACCTCGCATAAATACTAAGAAACCCTTAGTTAATATGATTAGTAAAATGCATATTTAACTAAGTAATAGACTCCGAAAGTACTTAATTTGGTTTCCAAACTCATGAAAGATCGAGTTGTCATGAAAGTATTTTTGAATATTGTTAAGCATGATAAAGTAAATTGAATTGATTAATATAATTATCCTAGCCCATTTAATGTTGATTGTTTTTATTGCTAAAGTCATTCATTCATACATTTAGGTAAATTGCATCTAAATTAAAATTGCATTAAGGATCACTCTTTGCATTTAGTTAATTTAATCATCACTATCCAAAATTATTGAGTTTTTACATTAAATTGTTATTTTTAATTTTGTAATTAATATGTTAAGCTTATGCAGTCCCTGTGGAGACGATAACTCATTTTTAATTATTACTTGAACAGCTGTGTACACTTGCACAAAGCACGTTAAACTAAGAAATGGTTGTCTCGAGTTTATAAGGTGATAAAGGAACTGAAATGTACACCATAAGATAGTCTCCTGTGTGTTACATCATTGCTAGAAGGAGAAGCCTATTAGTGGTAGGAAACATTGATTAGTGTGATTCCTAAAGAGATTATTGATTGGGAATTGTTTCTAGAGAAGTTTAGAGAATCGCATGTGAACCAGATGTATGTAGAACAGATGAAGAAAGGATTTTTCTATCTTAAACAAGGAAGGATGTTTGTAATATGAATGAGAATTTGTTAGACTTAGTAAATATGCTAAAAATATGTTCCAGTCAGAGAAAGAAATGTGATAAGTTTGAGTATTGATTAATAGATGAAATTTGTGCCCTAGTAGCAACTTTTGAATGTAATATTTTTGCAGTTATGATAGCCAAAACTCATAAAACTAAAACAATTATTAGAGATAGAAGCAGAAGCTTTGAAAGAGAAAGGATGAAAAGAAGAATGTCTAGCCTTTCACCTCCAGCGAGTTTCAAAAATCTCAGGGGTAAAAAATTTTCAACTTCAAGAAAAGATTCACAACCTACTAGTTTTAGGCATGAAGGATTTAGTAGACCGATTTTTTCTATGGCAAGCTCTAGAGGGTCTTGAAAAATGAGAAGTTTTAACTTTGAACACTATGGCAGAAGCCATGGAGGAAAATGTTGGAGACATTCTAAGGCATATTTTGGATGTTGATCCAAGGATCATTTGGTTAAGGATTAACCCTCCAAGATTGAAGCAAGCATAGAGCAGTCTATTCGTGGGCCTCAGAAGTTTCAGCAAGAGACCAGATTCGGAATGGTAGCAAAATCTAACCCAGTGCAGGGAGCACCAAGAAAAAATTTTAGTAAGCCAAATTATAGAGTATCCGCCTGAGCATATGTAATGAAAGAAGAGGAAGATGCTAATCTACTAAAAGTTACAATTGGTAAATTTTCTTTCCTCAGAAATAGTATTTATGTATTGAAGGATCCAGGATCCACTCATTATTATATTTGTACTAAGGTTGTAGAGGGTTGAAGTCATGAATTTGTATATTATGAAATGAATTTGTTAGTAACTAATCAACTAGGTCAGAGTATTATGGTTAATAAGATGATAAAGAATTTTCCGTTGGTGTTTGGTGAATACACTTTCTTGGCAGACTTGTTTTTATTGAGTTTCCATGAGTTTGATGCTATCTTAAGATTGGATTAGCTAACTAGACATAATGATATGGTAGATTATTATGCTAGAGGTGTACGTTTGTTAACTTCTAAAGGTAAGGAAGTATTAATGCCCAGAGTACAGGTTGGTTTGGCGAACAAAATAGTTTCTATTGTATCCATAAAAAAATTGATAGTTAAGGGATAGTTAAGGGTGCGAATGCTTATTTGGTGTACATTATGGATTCATCTAAGTTAAGAAAGAACACATTAGTCAAGTTCTAGTGGTAAGGGAATTTCCAGATGTGTTTCTAGGAGAGCTTCTAGGGATGCCACCTGAGAGAGTAGAGTTTTCAATTAAATTGGAACCTACAACACCTTTCTTTTATACTCCCTACAAAATGGAACCATTAGAACTAAAAGAGTTGAAAGCATAATTGTAAGTTTTTTTGGATAGGGGATTTATAAAACCGAGTGTGTCACCATGGGGTGCACCAATTCCATTTGTGAAGAAGAAAGATGAAACACTGTGCCTATGTATAGATTATTTCTAGTTGAATAAGGTAAGTATAAAGAATAAGTATCCTCTACCTAGAATTGAAGGTTTGCTTGATCAATTGTGTGGGGTTACAGTTTTCTCTAAGATTGATCTAAGATATGGATATTATAATGTGAGGATTAGAGGCGATGATGTGCCTAAAACTGCTTTTCAATCAAGGTATGGCCATTATGAATTTTTAGTAATACCCTTTTGTTTAACTAATGCTCATGCAATATTCATGGACATAATGAATAGAGTGTTTCAGCCATATTTGGATCAGTTTGTGGTGGTTTTTATTGATGATATTTTGGTTTACTCTAAGAATGAAGTTGATCATAATGAATTTTTTAGAATTGTGTTGAGAACATTATGTGAAAATAAATTATATGCAAAGTTTAGTAAATGTGAATTATGGCTGAGAGAAGTACATTTTCTAGGCTATGTGATATTTACTGAAGGTTTTAAACTAGATCATGACAAGGTGAATGTAATAGCCCGGTTTACACCCTAGACGAAATAGTGGTTTTGGGACCACAAATCCGAATTAAAAAATATTTTAATATTATTTTTTGTGCTTACAATATGTGAATTAATATTTGTCAAAGTTTCGTGTGAAAATTTTATTGTTTGTGTGCCGATTTAATAAAAAGGACTTAATCGTGTAAAATGTAAAAGTTGCGTGCTATTTTTTAAAAGTGCCTATTTGCTATGTCTTTTTAAATGAGAGGACCTTATGTTGTTAATATGCCATTTACATGGTAAGTGGACAATAATGGCCTTCTACGTTAATGTTTTATAAGTTATTAACCAAGGGTAAAATGGTAAATGATGAATAAATGTTTATTAATTAAACAAAACAAGATTTTTGTTTCATTCTTTCACCATATTGCCGAAAATACAAAATAATAAAAGAAAGAAAACTTAAGCTAGGGTTCGACTATTGATATAGGTGATTAAGGTATGGTTTTTGATACATTTTTGATAATTTCTACTTTTTGTGATCGTTGCTTTGTGTTTTACTAAGCCCATGTCTCAATTTTTGAATTTGATTATGATTTTAAGATATTCCATTGATGAAATTATGAGTTTTATGAAGTTTGATGATAGTATATGGAAGCTTGATGTTGGGTTAACATGTTTTGTCTTTGAATTTTTTATGAATTTGAGTAATTTGGGCTAAATTGTGAAAATGGAAAATTGAGGGACTAAAACGTGAAATAAATGAAATATGTGGACTTATATGAACACTATGAAAATTTGGCTAAACATTGGTATAAGAAAATTTTGTGTATTTTGTGATTTTATGAATTAGGGACTAAAGTGTTAAAATATGAAAATGTGAGGGCTAAATTGTAAAATTCCCTAAATATGTGTTTTTGGATCGATTTGAATGAGTGTGAGATTGAATAAGTCATATTTGAATGTGTTTAGATCAAAAACCAAAGAAAACAAAATTACACCGGGGAATGTTGAAAGTCGTCGAGTAGTCGATTCCATTCATCCGAATCTATACGAGGTAAGTCTATATATAAGTAAATTTGATTTGAATTTGAATATTAATGTTTATATGCTATTGAACATTGATGAATAGCAATATGAGTTGAATATGAGAAAATCTAAGAAAGGTCCGATAATGTGACAACGTTTGAAAAGCCCCATACGAACCATAGGAATAGTTAGGATACATATGTCATGACATAGGATCCAATATGTGTTTTCGTGTAAGACCACGTCTAGGACGTTGGCATCGACTTATGATTTTCATGTAAGACCATGTCTAGGACATCGACATCATATTTGATTTCGTGTAAGACCCTGTCTCAGGCAGTTTCATTGATATTTGATTACATGTAAGACCATGTCTGGGACGTTGGCATTGTATGAGCTTTCTGAGCTATCCGAGTATCCTTATTGATTCCGAACGGTTCAACGGCCATTCCGAGAAAATGGATGAATATGTGAATATGTATCTGATTTAGGTACGTTTGAATTGTATACCATGTTTGAGAATGAAAGGTAAGTACATGTACCTTTGCGAACTTATGATATAAGTATGAGTTGCTATAGGAATGAGATATGATATATATATGTGAATCATGATCATATGAACTACAAGATACATATGGCTATGTGAATGTACTTTGTCTTGAGTTATATGAATGAATTGATCTAGATTGATGTTATGTGTTAAGTTTATTTGTATATGGCTTACTTAGCTTTTGAAAGCTTACTTTGTGTGTGTTTTCAACTGTTTTATATATATCGAAGCTACCAGACGCTCGGGGATCGTGAGGATCATCACCACACTATCGAACTCTATTTTGGTACCTTTTGAAAATGTGAATATTGATGTATGGCATGTATAGGCTAGAAGTATTTGAATATGTTTTGTAATGTGAATGTCCAGCCATGTGATATGGCTTGGCTATGGATGAGATTATGAATGAATTTTGGTATATGTTTTGTGTTAAAAATTTGTAACATCCCAATTTTGGGTCAGAAAATGGTTTCGAAACAACTAACCCGAGGCCAGAGAAATTATTTTTAATATTATTTTATGTGTTATATCATGTTTATATGAGTGCATGAAAATTTTGGTGAAATAATTTTAGCTATTGCATGCTCAATTGCAAAAAATGACTAAATCGCATAAGGGACAAAAGTTTTATTTCATTAGCTAAACGTGTCAAATAGCTAAAGAACCAAAATTAAAGGTCTTTAAAGAGCAAATAGGCCTTTATTAATGGCATGGCCGGCCATAGGGACAAAGAAAATCAAATAGTCAAAATTAGGTGAAATTTGGTGACCAATTTGACTAGAATAAAATAAAAAAAGGAAAAGCTATCTTCTTTTTCTCTTCTTCTCTTCTCCACCGAAATTTTTAGCAAGAAAGGGGTCTTGAAAGCTTGATATTTTCAGCCATTAAGTTTTCTCATAAGTAAGTGACCTTAATGACTTTTCTTGATAATTTTTGTACTTTTGGGACCCTTATAGCATAATCTAGCTAATGAGAGGACTATTTTGCAAAATGGTTAGAAGTTTAGGGTTTTTCCATAAGAGTATTCATGTTGTTTGTTAAATTTTTCTGGAAGAAAATGAATCTTGGTTGTTAAACACACAACTTTTGTGAAATAGTTTTCATGGAAACCCTAACTAAGGACCATTTTGCATAAGCTATAAATTATATGGTAAATGTGTGAAATAATGGGAATTGTGGGTGCTTCTAGTATAAGAAGAATTCGGCTAGGCTTGGTTAGTGAGAAAATTCGATAAAAATCGATTTACGAGCCTAAGGATAAAATAGTAATTTTGTAAAAGTCTAGGGGCAAAATGATCATTTTGCCAAAATATGAATTATGAAATGCATTGATTAATATGATGATTAAATTAGTGAATTTTTATCATTTTAGATCAAGAAATACAAAATCCGGGCCTAGACTGGGGGAAGGCCAAGCAAGTAGATTAAATCCAACTAGTCTCCCACTTTTTGTATACTGAGGTAAGTTGTACGTAAGTAAGGCAACTTTATTGCTATTATGTGTTGAATGATCGATTTTGCATAATAAGGTTTGAATATGATTATGAATAATGCATGATAAAATTAATGTGGTAAATTCCAGGTTGAACCTAGGAATAGATTGGATATCCATGCCATGACATTCGGGTGATATGTGTGCTACTTGTGACATCCCAAAATAGGGCCTAAACAGAATAACGGTTGCGAAACCACGAATTCGAGGTCAAAAAAAATAATAATAATAAAATAATATTCCAATTAAGTTTTAAGGTTTATTCATTGATTGAATAATTGTGTGAAAATTTTGTGAAGAAATTTTATGTATAAGTGCTTAATTTGATAATTAGGACTAAATTGTGAAATTAGCAAAATGTGTGTTCTAGATAATAAAGGGGATCTAATTGAAATGGGTTCTTAAAGTGTAGGTCTTTATTTAGTAATTAGACCATTATATTTAAGTTTGGACAAAAATGGGCAAGAATAGGACAAATTTGAAAGAAAAGCCTTTAAGGGCATTTTGGTCATTTAGTAATTAAAAGAATTAAAAAGGGAAAATAAAGCCAAAATTGGTCTCTCTTCTTCATGGAGGCCGAATATAGCATGGGGGAAGCCATGGTTAGGGTTTCCAAGCTTTCCAAGCTCCATAATCACAGAAAGTGAGATTTGGACCTAGAACGGGAGAAAAATCGAAAATCGGGAAAGTTGGTGAAATGGTCGTTTTGGTATCGAGGTAAGTTCATATGTTTAATAAGCATTTAATTATGCATATTTGAATGATAAATTGATATTTTGGCCATAAATACTTTAGTATTGAGTTTCAAATATAATGATTAATGTTCGATAATAATTCGATATTGGAAAGAGAACTTGTATAATTTATATGTAAGACCATATTTTGTATTATGGCTTTGTATGATAACAAGAAAGTATTGACTAGCATAGTTTGATGAGAATAAGTTAAGTTGAAGATATGATGAGATTGAGAATGTAAGTATGTAAGTTGAGTAGCATTTTATTATTATGCAATTATTGTTATTAGTATTGTTATTATTGAGTTATGCAACTAACCTTGAGAATTTGAGCAAGTATGTTTTAGCTATGACTTGACAAGGCATTGATATCTCAAAGTCCATGGTTGTACCATGGCAATTAAGGAAGAATTGACGGAAAAGTCCATGTTCATAACATGGCATTTAAGGAGGTATTGACGATTAAGGATACCATGTAAGACCACGTCAAGACATGGAATTGGTAAGGCAAGGATCCCGTGTAAGACGATGTCAAGACAAGGCATCGACATTGATTAAGGACTTCATGTAAGACCACATCAAGATGTGGCATTGGCACTAAGTTAAGGATACCACGTAAGACCATGTTTAGAACATGGCATTTGGTAAGACAAGGATACCATGTAAGACCATGTTTGGAACATGGCATTTGGTAAGATAAGGATATCATGTAAGACCATGCCAAGGCATGGCATTGATAAGTTCTATAAGGCAAGGAAATCATGTAAGACCATGTCAAGACATGGCATTGATGAGTTACTATAAAGCAAAGGTCCCATGTAAGACCATGCCAAGGCATAGCATTGGTGAGTTCATAAGGCATGGATACCACGTAAGACCATGTCAAGACATGGCAATGGTAAGTTCAAAAAAGAAAAGGTTCCCGAGAAATCCAAAGAGTAAGTTAAAGAAACGACAAGGTGAGAACATGAAGAAAGAGTATAGGTGATAAATCATCATTTATACATATTTTTACCCCATGCTTTGCTCATTTTATGGATGATTTTTCCTTAGAATTGGTGAAGTCGATGCTCCTAATGCCTTAATTTCATGTTTTATACTTAGGTGAGCTTAGGAGAGTAAAAGGAATGAAAAAGGACAAAAAACGGAGAAAATGGACCAACGTACAAAATCAACACGGCGTGCACTTCCTCACACGTGCAGACCACATGGTCGTGTCAATTTGGCAGAATCAAAGCACGACTCACACGGGTAGACCACATGCCCGTGCTATTTTAACAGGCTTGACCACGGCCTGAAGTAATCGTACACAAGCGTGTTACACGGGCGTGTCCCTGCCGAGCCTAAGTTTAGTCCAATTCGAAAAAGGCTAATTTTGAGGGCTTTTAGGCATTCTAAAGACTATAAATACACCTTAAAGGAGAAGAAAATGGGGGACACACAGGAGGAAGCAAGGAATTGCTCAAGGAAAGTTGATTAATCCATCTCAGAAGCTGGATTCACCGTCAAGACTGAAGATCTCCCTTCAATTCCCCTTCAGGAGTTTTGGGTTTTTCTTTATGTTTTATATTCACTATTCTTCTGAGATGTTTACCTTTTTAGTTATGAGCTAAATCCCCTAAATACCTAAGGGGGATGAAACCTAAGACAGATCTTGTTATTATTATTTTCTGAATTGTATGATAAATATTTGACTTGTTCTTAATTATGTGTTTGTCATTCTTGTTTTGATATTCTAGGATATTGATTCAAGTTAAGCTCTTATACAGAGGAGGAACAAACCCTGTCTAAGAGTACATTTGTCATAATTAAGTGGAGTTGATTGCGCGCCTAGAGATAGGGTGACAAGATTTTGCCGGATTAGGGTAAAACCTAATAAGGGGATCCATAGATCGAGTTAATGCAACCCTAGGAAGTTAATTAGAAAGAGATTTCAATTATTCAACCTAGGGTTAGACGTTGTTAGTCTCAAGAGAGATAATAATATAACTTAGCGATTTCTACGGATCAAGTCAAATGAATAAATCGTCCGATTCAGAGTCAAATAACAAGTGAAGTCTAGGTGGATTTTTCCTTAGGTATTGTCTTAATTCAATCGTTTTCCAAAAGTAATCTCCCAATTCTATTTTCTGTGAATTCTTAGTTTAGTTAATTAGTTAGTTAAAACAAACCCCCTTATTCTTAGGCTAGATAATAAAAAGACAGTCATTACTAGTACTTTTAGTTCCTTTGGGTTCGACAATCCAGTCTTGCTAAAACTATACTACTGTTCGATAGGTACACTTGCCTACATCGTGATAATAATTAGTTTCAAGAATGATTAATTATAAATATTTAAAACCTGTCACAAAATAACACGATAAAGTTTTTGGCGCCGTTGCCGGGGAACTAGAAGAAACTCGTCAGGACCACTACTTTTTGACAAAGAAATCGATTGCACAGTTTGCAGAAACTAAAGAGAAACAAGGTAAAGCCTAAGATACATAGAGGAAGAGCAAGAGGATGATATACAAGCCACAACTGAGGAGATGGCTAAAAATCAAGATAATCAGCTACCTCTTGCGATACCCGTTGAACTAGAAAATCAGAATCCTGCTTCTCGTACTATGTATGATTATGCTTAACCTACTTTAACAGGAACTGAGTCAAGTATAGTTAGACCTGCTATTGCTGCGAATAATTTTGAACTAAAACATAACACTATTCAAATGATACAGCAATTTGTTCAGTTTGATGGTTTGTAGGATGAGGATCCAAACACTCACTTGGCAAATTTCCTAGAATTCTACGATACATTAAAAATTAATAGCGTTTCTAATGATGCCATTCGTCTTCAGTTATTCCCTTTTTCATTGAGGAACAAAGCTAAACAGTGGTTGAGCTGGTTACCACGAGGGTCAATTACTACTTGGGAACAAATGACCGAAAAGTTCTTATTAAAATATTTTCTACCAGCTAAAACGGCTAAATTACGTAATGATATCTCTTCTTTAGTGCAGATGAATTTAGAGACACTCTACGATGCATGGGAGAGACACAAGGATCTTTTGCGAAAATGCTCTCACCATGGGTTACCACTCTAGCTACAGGTTCAAACCTTTCATAATGGCCTGAATCCTTCGACTCGACAAATGGTTGACGCAGCTACTGGCGGAACCATAAAAAATAAAACACCTGAAGCTACCTGTGAATTTATAGAGGAGATGTCACTGAATAACTATCAGTGGCAAGTCATGAGAACAAAACCAACGAAAACAGCTGGCGTTTATAACGTCGACTCGGTCACCATGCTCTCTAATCAGGTAGAACTCTTGAATAAGAAAATTGATGGTTTTCTTAGTTTTTCATAGGTTCACCAAGTAATACAGTGCGAAGCAAATAGAGGTGGATCGAGCAGTTCAGAATACCCGCCATATGGTCACAACATGGACAACAAGCAGTTAAAGTACATGGGTAAAAATCCTCGATCTCAAAATAATCCTTATAGTAACACTTACAATACAGGTTGCAGGAACCACCCAAATTTCTCATGGGGAGGCCAAGGAAATCAGAGACCCCCTCCAGGCTTCCAACGACCACCCTATCAATAAGAGAAGAAGCCGAACCTCGAAGAGATGCTCACAAAGTTTATATCGGTGTCAGAAACTCATTTTTAGAATACCAAGACAACATTTAAGAATCAACAAGCATTGATCCAAGGGCTCAAAACTCAGATTGGACTGCTTGCCAAGTTGATTTCTGAACGACCACAAGGTAGCTTGCCAAGCAACATAAAATCTAATCCAAGGGAGCAACTCAACCTGATTACCAGTCAAGATGAGGAAAGGTTGGTCACACCTGACCAGAACCAAGGCAAGATACTGAGATAAGCAAAGGTAAAGGTGAGGTATACCACAAAGAATAGAAACTGGTAAGTACAGAATACAAACCGCGTGTGCCATACCCTAATGCGACAAGGAAAGACCGCTCAGACGAACAATTTGGTAAATTCCTTAAACTCTTAAAAAAATTACACATTAACTTACCGTTTATTGAAGCTCTATCACAGATGCCAAACGGAATGAAATTTTTAAAGGAACTTTTAGTAAATAAGGGAAAGTTGGACGAGGCGTTGCATGTGGAGCTAAACACAGTTTGCTCGGCTATTCTACAGATTAAGATACCCAACAAATTAAAAGATCCAGGAAGTTTTACAATTCCTTGCCTAATTGGTAGTTTAGATGTTAATAATTCATTAGCTGATTTAGGGGCTAGTATTAATGTCATGCCCTACAAAATGTTCAAACAATTAGGTCTTGGGAAACCCAAATAGACTAGGATAAGTATACAATTAGCAGATAAAACTATAAGATTTCCTAGGGGTATTGTTGAAGATGTGCTAGTTAAAATCGATAAATTTATATTTCCCGTTGACTTCATTGTTCTAGACATAGAGGAGGATAACAACACTCCTTTGATTTTAGTAAGGCCCTTTTTAGGAACTGCTAGAATGATTATTGATGTTGGCACAGGTGAGCTCACACTTCGTGTGGGGGACAAAATAATCACCCTTCAAGCTCGCAATTCTGGCAACACATCAGAAATTGAAGGTGATCGTCTAAACCATTCTACTAAAACTGACAATATGGTGCAACCTACTTTGTAGGAAATGAGTCTGAAGGAACTACATGAGCCATTCCCAAGCAATAGTAGAGGACCTATTCATGAATATCGAAGGCTACAACTCGAGGAGCTAGATGAATGGTGGACGCATAAACGAAGAACACCCGATAAACCAAAACTACGCCAGAACGAGCTCAATACCTTTCCAAATCGACTTAAGGTTGGAGATAAAATTTTATTAGAAGTCGTTGATCCTCACATTGTCACTATCAAACCGAATGAAGAAGTCCCTCTTACGGTACTTAGCATTTTCCCATTTGATATAGTTGAGGTAAGTCATCCCAAGTTCGGCAGTTTCAAGGTAAACAACACCCGTCTAAAACCTTATTTTGATAAGATGGGTAGCAGGAATGAGGAGTATAAACTCCTCGAACCACCATGACCATTCAATGGAGAGGTAAGTCGAGCTTAGACTATAAATAAGCGCTTCTCGGGAGGTAAACCGAGCACTAACAATATTAATTTCTTTAAATTTTAGTATTTAACACCTAACTTACTAACGAAGATCTTGAATACAAGTTTTCCACACAGACACGGCCAGGCACACGGGCGTGTTGAGGACCGTGTAGAAACAGGGCAGAGATTTTTCCCAGACACGGGCTACGATAAAATGACACGGCCGTGCGATATAGCCATGGGCAAGCCTGCCAAAATAACATGGGCGTTCGACACGCCCATGCCTTAGAGCCGTGGTTGAACCTGAGAAAATAACATGGGCGTTCGACACGCCCGTGTCCTATACCTATGGTTGAACCTGTCAAATTAACACGGGCGTAGAGTTACATGCACGGGCGTGGGAGAAGCGAACAAAGACAGACACGGCCGTGTGACATGGCCGTATGCACCCACACGCCCAAAATACACGGGCGTGGGCCAAATGCCAGCCGTACCCAAATTTAAAAATGCGAAACACACGGGCCGAAATTGGGGAACACGAGCGTGTTCCCTGGCCGGGTGCCCCAAAATCTATAAATAGGCTGCACTATTCATTGTCTTCTTCACCCAAAATCCCTAACCCTAGCCACTGCAAGTCCACACGCCTGCCCCGCCACGTCCGTGTGCCGCTTCCAACCCCATTTTTGATGCTCATTCTCCCCTTTCTAGAGTACCATGTCGTCTTCACGAGGAAAGAAAATCGTTGTCCCCGCTTCCAAGAGAAGGAAGGGGGCGTCATCTTTCTCGGATCCTACCGAGAAAATTCGCCACCCTTTTCTGTAGTTCCACATTGGGCCCCAAGAAGAACTTTACCAAATACTCCGGGCCCGACCTTTAACTGCGGGCTGCTACATCGACTAGGCTGCAGTAGAACAAGTTCAGTTGGCTAATGCGATTCGGGCCCTCCTAACGACCAACCCTTGGGAGCTTTTCTTTGGGATCATCGAGCCAATGTATCTCGAGCTTACAATGGAACTGTGCTCAACGTTTCATCTTCAGACCATAATGACAAATTACGATGATCCCGGCACGGTCCAATTTCGCCTAGGTGGATTAGTCTGCCAGCTAAACGTCCCAGAATTTGGTACTGCATTGGGCTTATATACAGAGGAGTTGAAGGAGGAAAATGACTTAGATTCTCTCAATCGTCGTATGCACCGTTCTCCCTCACGATGCTAGGGCCCACTCGTACCACATTCGGCCACCTACGACCCCAGTCACTCCAAGGCATCAGCTCTCCCTCCATCCTTGAGGTATTTACATTCGATTCTATCTCACACCTTGACAGGGCAGAGAGAGAGCACCGGTGTCGTCACCACCAACGACGTCTACTACTTATGGTGTATGTCACACGGGCACGTCTTCGACCACGCCTACTTTATCGCCCTTGCCATTCGCCACCGGACAGAGTGACATTGGAAATAGGACATCTCTATTGGGCCCTATGTGACGCGACTAGCGTGACACTTCGGGCTCCTCAACACCACAGCCCAAGAATCATCCTTGACCCTCATTGGCCAGATGTTTCCACAAGGCATCTCGAGCATGCTAAGCTTGAGGATGATCGACTGGCACTAATCACTTAACCACTACAGTAGATAATCAATTGTGATATTTCTTGCACACATAAAATATTATGTGTAGTATCCTAGTAGCTCCCATGCACAAGGCCCAATAATTCTAGGCCTAGAAATTCGGGGCATTACATATAGTGCCACCAACCTAGTATCGGGGATCAAGAGACGTTGGAGGCATCGATCACACTATCACATGAAGCTTTGGTATAACTAGTTTAATATTTTGATTGTGGCATGTATAGGGACTTGAATCTTTTGTCTAGTGTCGTGCTAATTTAGCCACAAGTGTTGGCTCATATGATGGATGTGATATTCATTTTGTATAGGCCATTAATGTTGGTTAATATTGATTATTATTAAATGCATTTGATGCAAATTTCTCATGATTGTGGTTGTTTTGGTTATATGTGTTATGCTTGGATTGGTTTTGGTTGATGTTGTGTACGTTGGTACAAGTAAGAGTGGCAAAAAGGCTTGGTAAATAGCCTTGTTTTTGTCCATACGGGCAGATACACAGGCGTGTGTCTAGACCATGTATGACACGCGACTTACCCCATAGGCGTGTGGTAAGGCCGTGTGTCCCCTGCACCTAAAAGTTGGCATAATAGAATGCCCAGTAGGAACCACACGGGCGGAGACACCAGCGAAGACATGGCCGTGTGTCCCAACTGTGTGGAGGACACGGCCTAGTACACGGTATTTCATAGCCATGAGAGGGACACGGGTCATGGACACAGGAATGTGCCAAGCGATGTGAAAAACCCTGTAGGTTCGAATCGAAAAATAAATTTGCACAAGCTAGGGACACGAGCGTGTCCCGATATGCTCAAGCCGTGTGAGTAATACGGGCCTTCAACATGACCATGTTAATAGGTATACGGGAGTGTTGCCCTTCCACACAAGTGTGTTCCCCTTCCACACGGGCATGTGCCCCTATTAGGTTAAAATTTTACGAAGTTTTATTGAGTGCACAGATTAGTCCTGAATAAATTCCAAAGTGTGTTCTGGGCGTCATAGGCCCATAATAGGGACATTAAGGTATTGCGAAAAGTTCTAATTTGGAGTGAAATTTCATATCTAGGAAATGTATGTTTGTATGTGTTTAAGTTTGGTAACACCTCGTATCCTATTCTGGCATTGAACTCGGGTAAGGGGTGTTACATTTAGTGGTATTAGAGCTATGGTTTAGTCGATTCTCAGACTAACCTAGAATGAGTACGAGTCTAGCTATACATGCCATAAATATATTGTGATAGTGTGACGACTCTTGACAAATTTAAATTGTGTTTTCATATAGTAAATTGATCCCGACGGAGCAATGGCGAACGATGTAGAGAGTAACACGCCAGCTTCCGCTGAAGGGACCACGCCAATAGATAGTGGGACCGTGACAATGAGTCAGGGCGGAGGGGCTAGAGAAGCTTACCTCCATATGATGGATGCTTGGTATTTGGAGTTTATTCGTGCAAACCCGAACTCTTCACCTCCCCCACCCCCTCCAATCCCTCAACCTAACCCCATAGCGCCTTAAGGTTAGGAGATGTTAAAAAGGGAGAAACCTCTGGTTGACAGAATTAGGAAGCAAGGGGCCGGGTAATTTAGATCGAACCTAAATGATGACCCCAAGAGGGCAAAGTTCTGGCTAGAAAATACCATTAGGGTATTCAATGACTTGTCTTGCACACTTGAGGAGTGCATGAAGTGTGTTGTGTCACTCTTGTGAAACTCAGCCTACCAGTGGTGGAACACCCTTGTGTCGGTTATACCAAGGGAAAGGATTACATGGGAGTTCTTCTAAGAGGAATTCTGAAAGAAGTATATTAGTTAGAGGTTTCTACATTAGAAGAGGAAAAAATTTCTAGAATTGAAGCAAGGTCGAATGGCAGGAGCAGAATATAAGCGTGAGTTCGTAAGGCTTAGCAAATACGCTAAGGAGTGCGTATCTACCGAAGCCATCATGAGCAAGAGATTTGAGGACAAATTTAACGAAGACATTTGATTATTGGTTGGCGTCTTAGAGTGAAGGTAGTTTGTGATGCTGGTTGAAAAATCTTGCAAGCCAAAAAAATTGACCAAAGAAAAGAGAAAAGCTGACATTGAGTCTCGTGACTCAAGGAAAAAATAGATGGGGAAATCACACCAGTCCTCATCTAAGAGATCGATAGAGTTCACTACTTGATTGAATGCTTTAGTGGGATTCTCGAGTAGAAATAAGAACAAGCAGTACATGACGTCCAAGGCTCAAACCACTTCTATCGCGAGTGTTGGTAGTGCTCGAGTAAACAGACCAGAATGTTCACAGTGCGGTAGACGTCATTTCGATGAGTGCCAAGGAAATGAAAGAGGTTGTTTCAAATGTGGGTTGCTAGACCATTTCATCCAAAACTGTCCTAAAATGGGTGAGAAAGACGAAAAGAAAGATGTGAGAGCGAGTAATGCTCCTTCGAGAGGTAGACCACAAAAGAACCTTGGAAGAGGGACTAACAGTAGAGGTACACCTAGAGATTCCGCCGTGAGGTCTGAGGGCAGAGCGCGTGCAAGGAATTATGCTATTCGCGCTCACGCAGAGGCATCGTCATCGGATGTGATTATCGGTACTTTCTCTCTTCATGATATTTCTATTATTGCTTTGATAGATCCGGGGTCTACCCATTTGTATGCTTGTGTGAAACTGGTGTCTAGTGTGAATATGCCTGTCGAGTCTACAGAATTTGTTGTAAAGGTGTCAAACCCATTAGGTAAGCATGTATTAGTTGACCAACTATGTAGAAACCGTCCCTTGACAATTCGAGGTCATTACTTTCTGGTTAACCTCATGTTATTGCCGTTTGATGAATTTGACATTATTCTTGGTATGGATTGGTTGTCTACACATGATGTCATAGTAAATTGTAAGAAGAAATTCATTGAACTGAAATATGAAAGTGGGGATATTCTTCGGGTTGAATCAAGTGAACCGGATAGCTTACCTATAGTGATTTCTTCTATTACTACTGAAAAATATATGAGAAAAGGGTGAGTCTTATCTCACATTTGTGGTGAACACCCAAGTGTCGGAGGTAAATATTGAGTCAGTGCCAGTGGTATGTGAGTTTTCGGATGTGTTTCCAGAAGAGTTGCCAAGACTGCCTCCAGCTAGGGAAGTCAAATTTAGTATCGAGTTAGCCCTGGTACTGCGCCTATATTGATTGCCCCATATAGGATGGCACCGTTGGAGTTAAAAGAGTTAAAGTCTTAGCTACAAGAGTTAACGGAGAAGGGTTTTGCGAGACCGAGCTATTCTCCATTGGGTGCTCCGGTACTTTTTGTGAAAAAGAAAGATGGGTCGATGAGGTTATGTATAGACTACAAATAGCTCAACAAGGTGACGGTGAAGAACAAGTACCCCTTGCCAAGGATTGATGATTTGTTTGATCAATTAAAAGAAGCCACGATGATTTCTAAGATAGACTTGAGATCCGGTTATTACTAGCTAAGAGTTAAGGAGCAAGATGTGCCAAAAACTGCATTTCAAACGAGATATGGGCATTATGAGTTCCTTGTCATGCCCTTTGGCTTAATAAATGTGCCCTCCTTGTTTATGGACTTAATGAACCGTATTTTTCAGCTATACTTGGATTAAATTTGTTGTGGTTTTTATTGATGATATATTAATTTATTCTTGTAGTGAGAGTGATCATGCGGAACATTTGAGAACTGTTTTGCAGACTTTAAGAGATAAACAGTTGTATGCCAATTTTAGTAAAAGTGAGTTTTGGCTCCAAGAGGTCGGATTCTTAGGACACATCGTGTTGGGTGATGGGATTAAAGTTGACCCAAGTAAGATCTCGGCTATTGTTGAGTGGAAACCACTGAGGAATGTATTAGAGATTAGAAGCTTTCTAGGCTTAGTGGGTTACTATAGAAGATTCGTTAAAGGATTCACCATGATTACTACTCTGATGACGAGGTTGCTACAGAAGGATGTCAAGTTTGAGTGGACGGAAAAATGCAAATAGAGTTTTCAAAAACTTAAGGTGTCGTTAACTAAAGCCCCAATGTTAGTGCAACCAGAATCGGGAAAAGAATTTGTAGTGTATAGCAATGCATCCTTGAATGGATTAGGATGCGTGCTCATTCAAGAAGGCAAGGTGATAGCATATGCCACGAGACAACTGAAGCTGCATGAGAAAAATTATTCGACTCACGACTTAGACTTAGCAGCCATAGTGTTCGCACTAAAGATTTGGAGACACCACTTGTATGGCGAGAAATGTTAGGTATTCACTTGCCATAAAAGCCTAAAATAATTGATGACTCAAAAGGATTTGAATCTACGGCAACGACGGTGGCTGGAGTTGATTAAAGATTATGAGTTAGTAATTGACTATCACTCGGGAAAGGCGAACGTGGTCACTGATGCATTAAGTAGGAAGTCATTGTTTGCCTTGAGAGCCATGAATACTCAGTTGTCTGTAATCAAGGATGGTTCGATTTTAACAGAGTTGAGAGCTAGTCCTATGTTTCTCCAAGAGATTTGTGAAGCTCAGAAGAGTAATAAAGACTTACAAGCCAAGATGACTTAGTGTGAGACAGTTGACAAATCAGATTTTTGGATTAGTATCGACGGTTGTTTGATGTTCCGAGATAGGGTCTGTGTACCTAGAGATAATGAGCTTATTGGGAAAATTCTTCATGAGGCACATAGTAGTTGTATGACAATCCATCAGGGTAGTACTAAGATGTATAATGACTTGAAGAGATTGTATTGGTGGCCGAGTATGAAAAGAGACATCTCAGAGTTTGTGTTGAAATGTTTAATTCGTCAGCAAGTGAAAGCCGAACACCAAGTACCATGGTTCCCGAGTGGGAATGGGATCGATTTACCATGGATTTTGTGTCGAGATTGTCATTGTCACCCAAAAAGAAAGATGTTGTTTGGGTTATTGTAACACCCTGATTTTGGACCTAGTCAGAATAGTGGTTTTCGGACAATAAATCTGACGTGAGAAAATTCATTTTTATTATATTTATATGGTCTATAATTTCATGGAATGATTTTTTGAAAATTTCGTTCGAAAATTTTGGCATTTGGGCACTCAATTTAGTTAAAAAGACTAAATTGTAAAAAGTGCAAAAGTTGTGTTCTACATGTTGGAGGTGTCAAATTGTTATGAGTTTTTAAATTGGAGGTCCTTAAATGGTAATTAGACTTGGTTAATTGTTGGACAAAAATAGACATGAAATGGGTGTAATAAAATATTTTTATGTTAGGGGCATTTTGGTAATCTAATAATTAAAAGAATTAAAAAGAGAAATAAGCCAAAATTGGCTATCATCTTCTCCATCCAGCTGAAACTAGCATGGACACCATGGCTAAGGTTGGTTCAATCTTCCAAGCTCATTTGTAAGTGATCCCGTTTTTAATGTTCTTTACATTTTTGAAGTCTTGGTAACATGATCTACTCATTTCTACCATTATTTTGAGCTGGGGTTTATGTTTAAAAAATTACCCATGAATGACATGCTTGTATTTTGATGTCTAATGGTAGAAAATGAGTGTTGGGTGTTAAATAAATGACTTTTACTAAGTGATTTTCGATGAAAACGTCCGGAATGACCATTTTGTAAAAGTTGTAAAAATGATATAAAAGGGTGTTTTGATGAGAATTGTAGTTTGCTATAGTTATGAAAATGGTTCGGCTAGGCTTATAGAGTGAGAAATTTGAATAAAAATCACCTTACGAGCCTAGGGGCAAAAGTGTAATTTTGTCAAAGTTTAGGGGCAAAAACATAATTTTTTCAAAATATAATTTTTGGGTCAGTTTGAATAACGTGAGTCTTAAATGTGCTATATTTTAAATGATAGATCAAGGAAATTGAGATTTGGGCTTAAATCGGGAAAAAACAATGTGATGGAATAAAATGATAACTTTGCCATTTTCGTATTCGAGGTGATAAGTGAATACATTGAATGGTGATAGAATGAGTTCATGATGTGAAAATATGATATGAAACAATGATGTATGAAATTCAAGAGAATAATGATACATGATTAGTAAGTACATAATTAATGTGACAATGTATGATATTTCTAATGCCTTTATAGTATGTGAAATGTAAATGTCTCATTTCTACCATGTATTATGTGTCTTGATGTTTCATGTATTATATGTTAATTACTACCATGAAAACATGATTGATATTATGAAACTATTGTATTGATGAAAAGATGGTAAAATGTCCCGGTTGAATAAAGAGGACATCTGATGGATACGTCATTCTTACATGATATGAGATCCTGCATGTGTTGCAGAAAAGGATTTAGCCTGGACAGGTAATCTGTTAATCTCGGTATAGAAGGGATCTAGCCCTGACGGGTGTTCCTAAAGTGATCTAGCCTCCTAAAGAATATGTGTGCATTATGGATTTAGCTCGGGCGGCTAATCTGATTAAGGTCTGAATTTAGCCTGGACTGATAATTCAGATCCGAGCTCATTAAGAGTGTTTGTCATTACGAGGGATTTAGCCTGGACCAGTAATCCCGACATCCCTCTATGAGTTTATACTATGGGGGATTTAGTACTCCTATCGAAAGATGTGAGGTTTGCGAGAGTGCGTGATTGAAAATGATCACTTGTATGATTTGATGGTAAATGGGCTATCCATCGAGATTCTGAGAAATTCAACGGGAATTTAAATGAGAAATGGAATTGAAATACATGAAATGATAAACTCATCTATGCTTAGATGATAATAGTATGATGCATATGATTGTCATGTTTGGTTAAATGGTTGTGCTAAGAGATAGCACAGGTACGTACTCGAAACCCATGAGCATGTGTTTGACATGAGAAATGAAATGGACTTGTGATAAGAATGTAAATGAATGAATGATATTTATGAGAATAACTTCTATGACAAATTTGTGATGAATATCATTATGTTGCACTAAAACAGATTAGGACAATAGCAGCGGTCCAACTTTGAAAATCCACTAAAAATAGCGGAAATCGAGTTGGAGCCTGAATAAAATATGAAATTAAAAACTATTGGGTCTAGTTTCACATAAAGGAAATGTTGTAACCAAAGGAATCTCATATGATGAGATATTTGAATTTTTGTGAAACAGAGTTAGAGTGATCTCGGACTCCTCTGTCTGAACTTTGAAAAATCAATAAAAATTTTAAAAATTTATTTTGGGATATAATTTATATTTTTAAAATCCTTAATTAGTCTATTTTCAACGGAAATAGACGGGAGTATTATCCGAGTCCCGTACTATGAGATAATTAATTTGTAGTGAAGAGAGGTCAGAGCTGCCAGACAGCAAAATAAGGGTAACTTTAATGAATAAACTGTACTTACTGGCTAGACCAAAAATTCTAAAAATTTTATGATAACAAGATACGTTAGTCTAGTTTCAAGGAAAATTGACAGATCTTAATTTAGAGTTCCGTAGCTCCATATATAAATGATTTAGTGGCTGTGACTCAAGAAAACAACTTGATTGGATTTTGAATAAATAGTGAGAAACCGAAATAGCTTATTAATTCCTTGCTTATTATTTTCATGCGAGCTTACTAAGCGTAAAGCTTATTCCCTCCTTTCCATTTCTTTTAGTGTTGTCAGGTCAGCTCGAGGTTAGAGAACGTCAGAGCAACATCACACTACCAAGCTATCACCTTGGGATATTGATACATAGGTTAAGAAGTTTCAAGTGAGTGGCATGTATAGGGTTTAGTTTTTATGAGATGTGTTCTATGAATTGGCCAAATGTATTGGCATATTTTGATTTATTTGTATATGGCCATAGGGTGTGGCTCATATTGAGTATGGTTTGTAAATCTATCTATCCATTCTATGTTATAATGTTTGTTATGAAATGATGTGAGCATGGTGGTTGGCCATGCATGATTGGAGTTGTGACATGCATGTGTGATGAATGTTTCATGACCATTCGAAGTGGTCATGACCATGGTTAATGTATAATAGGGAAAGTAAGATAATAATGCCTTGAACGTGAATGCTTGATGGATAAGTTGATAATCATGGTATAAGAGAATAAGTGGCAAAGTATTTGACTTGGTCAAATAAATGAGATTTGGTATGCCTAGAATCGGTATAATATGAGAATATGTAAAACGTGTATGATGACTTGGAAACGTCATGTTGTGTCTTAATAAAGAGTGATTTAATCTTTAAAATGTTGTTATGAATTGTGATTATGATGTGTATAAAGATGTAAGGGATTGTTGGAAACATGAAGGCTTGGAATATAGCCTAAGTGTTGGCCACATGGGCTGAGACACGACCGTGTGTCTCATCCGTGTGAGGGTCACGGTCTAGTGACACGGCCGTGTGGCCTGGCCGTGTGGTTCAAGTTGTCTGCTGACGTCATAAACAGAGAGTTACACAGCCTGAGGACACGGGCGTGTTGATGACACACGGGCGTGCCCTTGTGTCCATACGGGCATGTGACCCTATTTTATGAGAAAAATTTCTAAGTTTTCCCAGAACTTTCTAAAGTTCCTGATTTAGTCCTAGACCATTTTAAATGCATGTTACGGGCCTCGTAGGCTTATAATAGGGACACTATGAATATATTCGATTAGTTTTAATTTGGAACAAAATTTTATAGCTCGAATTGCATGATTGTTTATGTTTAAGTTCAGTAATGCCTCGTATCTTGTCTCGACATTGGACATGAGTAGGGGGTGTTACAGTCATAGTTGAACGATTAACGAAATTAGCTCACTTTATTCCGGTGCGTACCGACTACTCACTCGATAAGCTAGCCAAGTTATATATTTTTGAGATTGTGAGACTTCATAGAGTACCTTTGTCGATTATTTCAGATAGAGATCTGGGGTTTACTTCGAGGTTTTGGAAAAAAATTACAAGAAACTTTGGGGACAAAGTTGAATTTTAGCACGGCCTTCCATCTGCTAACCAACGGATAGTCAGAAAGAGTAATTCAGATTCTTGAAGATATGTTGCGATATTGCGTCCTTGAATTCCAAGGTAGTTGGAAAAATTATTTACCACTGGTAGAGTTTGCCTACAACAATAGCTATCAGTCAAGCTTGAAATGGTGCCTTATAAGGCTTTGTATGGGCATAAGTGCCGAATGCCCTTGTTTTGGATTGAACTCGAAGAAAATTAGATTCACGAGGTGGATTTAGTCAAAGAGACTGAAAAAAAAGTTAAGGTAATTTGTGATTGTTTGAAGGCCGCTTCGAATAGACAGAAATCCTACGCAGATTTGAAATGAAAGGAAATTGAGTTTCAAGTCAGTGATAAGTTGTTTTTGAAAGTATCCCCGTGGAAGAAAGTCCTCAGATTTGGTAAGAAGGAAAATTAAGTACACGCTTTATTGAACCTTATGAGGTGACAGAGAGAATTGGATCGGTAGCTTGTCGGCTAACCTTTCCATCCGAGTTAGAGAAGATCCACAATGTTTTCCATGTGTCGATGTTACGTTGTTAACATTCTGACCCTTCACATGTTCTTTCACCAATAGAGGTTCAGATTTGATCAGATATGACTTATAGTGAAAAGCCAGTTAAGATCTTAGCCCGAGAGGTCAATCATTTGAGAAATAAAAATATAGCACCCATGAAATTACTGTGCCATCGACATGGGGTTGAAGGGGCCACATGGGAACCCAAGGAGACTATGAGAGATCAATACCCTAGCCTTTTCACCGATAAGATTTTCGGAGATGAAAATCCCTAAGGGGGAGATTTGTAATAGCCTAATTTTGGGCCTAGTCAAAACAGTGGTTTCGAAATCACTAACTCGAGGTCAGAGAAATTATTTTTGATTTTATTTTATGTGTTATAGCATGTTTATATTAGTGCATGATAATTTTGGTGAAATAATTTTAGTGATTGCATGCTCAATTGCGAAAAAGGACTAAATCACATAAGGGACAAAAGTTTTATTTCATTAGCAAAAGGTGTCAAATAGCTAGAGAACCAAAATTAAGGGTCTTTAAAGAGGAAATAAGCCTTTATTAATGGCATGGCCAGCCATAGGGACAAAGAAAATCAAATAGTCAAAATTAGGTGAATTTTGGTGACCAATTTGATTAGAATAAAATAAAATAAGGAAAAGCTATCATCTTTTCTCTTCATCTCTTCTCCACCAGAATTTTCAACAAGAAAGGGGTCTTGAAAGCTTGAAATTATCAGCCATTAAGTTCTCTAATAAATAAGTGATCTTGATGCTTTTCTTGATAAGCATAATCTAGATAATGAGGGGACTATTTTGCAAAATGGTTAAAAGCCTAGGGTTTTTCCATGAGAGTGTTCATGTTTTTTGCTGAAATTTTATGGAAGAAAATGGATCTTGGTTGTTAAACAAACAACTTTTGTGAAGTACTTTTCATGGAAACCCTAACTAAGGTCCATTCTGCATAAGTTATAAATTGGTAAATGTGAGAAATAATAGGAATTTTGGGCTGCTTCTAGTATAAAATAATTTGGCTAGGCTTGGTTAGTGAGAAAATTTGATAAAAATCAATTTACGAGCCTAGGGGTAAAATAGTAATTTTGTGAAAGTCTAGGGGCAAAAATGGTCATTTTGCCAAAATTTGAATTATGAAATGCATTGATTAATATGATGATTAAATTAGTGAATTTTTATCATTTTAGATCAAGAAATACAAAATACGGGCCTAGCTCGGGGGAAGGCCAAGCAAGTAGATTAAAGCCAACTAGTCGCCCACTTTTTGTCTACCGAGATAAGTTGTACGTAAGTAAGGCAGCTTTATCACTGTTATGTGTTGAATGATCGATTTTGCATAATATGGTTGAATATGATTGCGAATAATGCATGATGAAATTAATGTAGTAAATTCCCGGTTGAACCTAAGAATAGATTGGATATCCATACCATAACATTTGGGTGATATGTGTGCTAGTGTAAGACCATGTCTGGGTGTAACATTCCAAACTCGGCCTAGACGTTATGGCCGAATCTGGTGTGTCACATTGAAGTGTTTTAGCGAAAACCGTGTTTTCATTGAAAACTCTTCTTAAAATAAAAGAAACCCTAATTAACTTTAAAAAAAAACCTTTATTTACAAAAGCCTTGTTTAAAACATTTGATTAAAAAAACTTAGTTGCGGAAACGTAGAAAACATACTATAATTTAAGAAATCCATGTTCAACTTCTTGCAATTACATTGAAATAATAATAATTCAAGTAATAATAACACACAATCTGGTCTGGAACATACTTAAAAAGAAGTAAAAACTTAAATGCTTTAAAGAAAAAACCCAAGTCCAAATCATCTTGCAAGTTGGCCACCCAGAGTCCCTCCACACATCGAACCTTCTACTGAGCATCACCTAAAAATAAAATAAAAGAGGGGGTGAGTTTTCGAAAACTCAGTGTGTAGAACCCTCGAAGAAAACAAGCATTGAAAAGAAAACATCATTCATCACTCATGCAATGTAATCCCATCCAAATTATCCCTCCGGTACACACTGGCTCCGTCCCCCGTCACACCATGTGGGGATATAAATATCGACCCACCCAACCCACACACCATGGTAGACTGGTTGCGGAACTACCTTTATTTACATATTGGGCTTTAAAAGCCGTCGGTGGATCCACGATTGTCAAGCAACCATACGATCCTCAAATACTTCTTCCGTTCCATAATTCCCAACCCATATGCAACCTAAGCAGAATATCATATGCATGCATGTCGCATCCACAAAACTTACATTTAACACCTAGGGGTATTTTGGTCATTTTTGCCCTTAGGGGCATTTCGATAATTTTTACTTAATTATGGTTTTCACTTATCTTGGCCCGTTAACAAGTCCCGTGAGCTAAGATAAACGAATACTATGCACCAGGTAGGATTCCAGAGAAGAGGAGGTGGGTCATTAAGACCGCTTAAGTACCAAGCTCTCCCTAGATCCAATCCTAGACATGCATATACACGTTGCCACACCTTAACCCTTTGACTTGCCCACGGTCGCTATATATTAATTAATTCTTATGTGGATATCATATACTAGGCCCAAATCCCCTTACAAAGCCCAAACAATTTCACATACCTACATCTGGCCCATTAAGCACAACCATATTCGTATGGCCCATTAGGCCCAAATCACCTATATATGGCCCATTAGGCCCAAATCACATTTATATGGCCCGTTAGGCCTAGTCCCATTCATATTCATGCTCACATACAAATTCCTATCACAAAGCATCAATATTCAATTTTTGCCTATTATGGGCCCAACAGCCCATAGGGCCCATTTAGCCCATTCCGACCCATATGGCCAAATCACAACCCAAGTCCACAGAATTGCCCGTGGGCCTTAGGAAACATATGGGTTTCCCCTTACGAGTGTTCGTGCACTCGCAAGACTATCGTAGCCAAACTTTCGGCTTTTCGGCATTTTGGCTTTTCGGCTTTTTTGCTTTTTGGCTTTTGCCGATTCATTGTTTGTGTACAATGTATGTACACACCTGGTAAGCAAGCATGCTGCGATTCCTTTAGTCACCAACCTACAAACGATATCACCCTTCCATTAATCGCATGCTTAATACATATATTTACTAAAACCGAAACCTCACCTTAACCTTACCTTGCACAATAAATATAACAGCCCCTTCTTAAATTACTAACCATGATCAAATCCTAGATTTACACCAATCTTAACTATTAAAACCAAAATAATAGATAACTCGTATCCATTACAAGTCCCCTTACCCTAACTATGAACATTCGGCCACCTTAGCCAATGGGAGAGGAATACTTACCAACACCACAAGCACCTCAAGGCATTTCCGGCAGAGAGCTAAGATCCGAGATCCGATACTAATTCCCTACTACAGTTGATTAGAAAGAGTGAGGGACAATAATTGATACTTAGCAAAGACAAGCCATTGTAAAACACTTACACTAGATTTGGTCAAAGAGTATTCGGCCCTTGGGAGATTCGGCTTTCAAACTTAGTATGGTGAATAAGGTTTATTTGGTATAGATTAAAGAAAAAGAGTAGAAGAAGAAATCAGCTAAGTGAAACAAAGAAAATTGTGTAGAGAAGAATAGAAATCGGCAGAAAGAAATAAAAAAAGGGTTTTCGGCTTTTTGGATCTTGAAAAGAAAAGGGTTTTCGGTAGCAAGGTGAAGAAGAATTCCGATAGTAGCCTGGCAACCTTGTATTCGGCTGCTATTTATAGCCCTTATAGCCAAATTTTCCAGGCCCAATTCCTAATTCTGCTCCATCACTTCTCCCTTCTCATCTTTTCATTTTTCTCTCTGATAACCCCTTGATCCGTTCCTTAATTTTCTCTTCTGAACACTCCCCTTGGAGTCCATCTTCACGCCACTTCCATCCTTCTAGAAGGCCAAAATTAAACTAAAAAAAATACTAAGCTAGAATTCAAACCTTGGACCCCCTTTGCTAGCTACTAATGTCACCTCACTACACCTTATGTGGCGTCACTTAGCCACTCCACCATAGGCTCTTTTTGTGTCTAATTGTTTCTTTATTTATTCAAAAGCCCACCTACTTGTCAGCCTTGATTCTTTTAATAATTAAATTATAATTTCTTCTACGCCTTAATTCGAACTCAACCTTAGCTAAAACCTACTAAAATTATCGCTTGGATAAGAATATTAAACATAATTTTTATCAAAATCGAAAAAAAAGAAAATTTGGGATTTCGGGATTTTTGGGGCGTTACAACTCTAACCCATAAAAGAAATTTCGTCCTCAAAATTTCCATCTATCAGTAGAACTGCATAACACAGACTACCACACCTCAGTATGGCTTGCACCCCTGCCCGGTGCTCCACAACCCAAACCGTTTCCACCCCTGGCGTGATCACAGCCTCTCGGCGGTTGCTGACCACCCCTCAGTGGTTTTACACTACCTCAGTCCACGACTGGCACCTGACCTAGCATTCTGGGGCAATCCCTGATCCTATGCTTCATAGACCCACCCGGAGTTCTAGGCATTCTGGCCCATTAACTCTGGCCCTAGTCCTAGGCATCTGTCTAGCACCCGGAGTCTCAGTCTCCCTTTTATTCTTACCCCTTTCTTCTTCCCGATTTAAGCGCTCAGTGCGCTTAACCTCCTCAGCTATCTTTGCCTTCTCCACCAACTCTGAGAAAACTCGCTCCCTTTGTGGAGCTATCAATACCCTAAGGCTATCTCTTAGTCCGTCCTCAAACCTAACGCAACGCTCATAGTCCGTTGCCACTATAACTCTTGCGTACCTACTAAGGCGTAGAAACTCCGCTTCATACTCCGTTACCGATTTGTTTCCTTGGGTCAAGTTCAGAAACTCCTTCCTTCTAGCACCTACATAGCTTGCACCCACATACTTCCCTTAGAATGCATCTTTGAAAAACTTCCAAGTGACCCATTCCGGTTGGGTGCCCTCTTTCACTGTCAACCACCACTAGTAGGCTTCTTCCCTAACCAGTGACACTGCTCCTTTCAACTTTTGTTCTGGTGAGTAGTCCAAATCCTCCATTATTCTTTCAGTGGCCTCCAACCAATATTCTACCACATTAGGAGCCACGCCAGCCACGCCCTTAAAGATCTCAGCCCCGTTCGATCGAAGTCGCTCCGGAATGGACTTCCAATTTCCATTGCCATTATTGGGCCCAACGACCCTTTCCAAAATCCTCAGCATTGCCTGCGACAATGCATCTTCTCCCGTGGCCCGATCATACTATCCATTCCTAGCCACAAGTGAGGCGAGAGCCTCTTCTACTCCAACATCGGGCATATGGCTTGATACCGACGATTCAGCCCTAACACTTTCGTAGCCTCAGCCACGGCCTCTTGTACCTCTTGTAGCACTCATTGTCGATTCGTGTATTATCTGGATTAGAAATTTTATAAAGTTTTAGTTAGTTTAATAATTATACCGATGTTTTATGAAAATATTTAAAGAGAAGATTGTTTTCGAAAATCCTCTACAGTTTCCAGATCCTACGGGCTTTAGTTCCATTCAAGCCATCATCGAAAGTAACCCTTTAACTATCTACTGTATAATAATTTAAACAAACTTAAATAAAACAACTTACTTCGTTCGACGTCGGAGACTCGGTGTACCGCTCAGCAAGATTTCTCTTTTTCCAAAGCATCGCGATCCAAAATATATTTTTTGTTTAAAATCCAAATAATAAGTAGAAAAAGAAACCAAATAATAATAAGGCTCAATTCACAGCCTGAGTTTTGCAACCTAGGCTCTGATACCACTAAATGTAACACTCCAAACCCGACCTAGACGTTATGGCCGAATCTAGTGTATCACATTGAAGTGTTTTAGTGAAAATTGTGTTTTCATTGAAAACTCTTCTTAAAATAAACGAAACCCTAATTAACTTAAAAAAACACCTTTAGTTACGAAAGCCTTGTTTAAAACATTTGATTAGAAAAAAATTAGTTGCAGAAACGTAGAAAATATACTATAATTTAATAAATCCATGTTCAACTTCTCGCAATTACATTAAAGATAATAATAATTCAAGTAATAATATCACAATGAAAACCTTATTACAATCTGGTCCAGAACATACTTAAAAAGAAGTAAAAACTTAAATGCTTTAAAAAAAACCCAAGTCCAAATCATCTTGCTAGCTGGCCACCCAGAGTTCCTCCAAACATCGAATCTTCTACTGAGCATCACCTAAAAATAAAATAAAAGAGGGGGTGAGATTCGGAAACTCAGTGTGTACAACCCTCGAAGAAAACAAGAATTCAAAAGAAAACATCATTCATCATTCATGCAATGCAATCCCATCCAAATTATCCATCTGCTACACACCAGCTCCGTCCCCCGTCACTCCATGTGAGGATATAAATATCGACCCACCCAACCCACACACCATGGTAGACCGGTTGCGGAACTACCTTCATTTACATATTGGGCTTTAAAAGCCGTCGGTGGATCCACGATTGTCAAGCAACCATGTGGTCCTCATATACTTCCTCCGTTCCATAATTCCCAACCCATATGCAACCTAAGCAAAATATCATATGTATGCATGTCGCATCCACAAAACTTACATTCAACACATAGGGGTATTTTGGTCATTTTCGCCTTTAGGGGTATTTCGATAATTTTTCCTTAATTATGATTTTCACTTATCTTGGCCCGTTAACAAGTCTCGTGAGCTAAGATGAATGAATACTATGCACCAGGTAGGATTCCAGAGAAGAGGAGGTGGGTCATTAAGACTGCTTAAGTACCAAGTTCTCCCTAGATCCAATCCTAGACATGCATATACTCGTTGCCACACCTTAACCATTTAACTTGCCCACGGTCGCAATATATTAATTAAGTCTTATGTGGATATCATATACTAGCCCAAAACCCCTTACAAAGCCCAAAAAATTTCATTTACCTGTATCTGGCCCATTAAGCTTAATCATATTCGTATGGCCTATTAGGCCTAAATCACCTGTATATGGCCCATTAGGCCCAAATCACATTTATATGGCCCGTTAGGCCCAGTCACATTCATATTCGTGCTCACATACAAATTCCTATCACAAAGCATCAATATTCATTTTTTGCCTATTATAGGCCCAACAGCCCATCGGGCCCATTCAGCCCATTCCGGCCCATATGTCCAAATCACAACCCAAGGCCATGGAATCGCCCATGGGCCTTAGGCAACCTATTGGTTTCCCCCTTACGAGTGTTCGCGCACTCGCAAGACTACCGTAGCCAAACTTTCGTCTTTTTGGCATTTTGGCTTTTTGGCTTTTCGGCTTTTTCCGATTCATTGTGTGTGTGAAGTGTATGTACACACTTGGTAAGCAAGCGTGCTGAGATTCCTTTAGTCACCAACCTACAAACGATATCACCCTTCCATTAATTGCATGCTTAATACATATCTTTACTAAAACTGAAACCTCACCTTAACCTTACCTTGCGCGATAAATATAATAGCCCCTTCTTAAATTACTAACCATGATCAACTCCTAGATCTGCACCAATCTTAACTATTAATACCAAAATAATAGATGACTCGTATCCAACATAAGTCCTCTTACCTTAACTATGAACATTCGACCACCTTAGCCAATGGGAGAAGAATACTTACCAACACCACAAGCACCCAAAGGCAATTTCGGTAGAGAGATAAGATCTGAGATCTGATACTAATTCCCTACCACAGTTGATTAGAAAGAGTGAGGGACAATAATCGATATTTAGCAAAGAAAAGCGATTGTAAAACACTTACACTAGATTTGTTCAAAAAGTATTCGGCCCTTGGGAGATTTGGCTTTCAAACTTAGTATGGTGAATAAGGTTTATTTGGTAAAGATTAAAGAAAAAGAGTAGAAGAAGAAATCAGCTAAGTGAAACAAATAAAATTGTGTAGAGAAGAATAGAAATTGGCAGAAAGAAAGAAAAACAAAAGGGTTTTTGGCTTTTTGGATCTTGAAAAGAAAAGGCTTTTCAGTAGCAAGGTGAAGAAGAATTCTGGCAGTAGCCTGACAACCTTGTATTTGGCTCCTATTTATAGCCCTTATAACCGAATTTTCCATGCCCAATTCCCAATTCGGCTCCATCACTTCTCCCTTCTCATCTTCTCATTTTTCTCCCTAATAACCCCTTGATCCTTTCCTTAATTTTCTCTTCTGAACACTCCCTTTGGAGTCCATATTCACGCCACTTCCATCCTTCTAGAAGACCAAAATTAAACTCAAAAAAATACTAAGCTGGGATTCAAACCTTGGACCCCCTTGCTAGCTACTAACGTCGCCTCACTACACCTTATGTGGCGTCACTTAGCCACTCCACCACAGGCTCTTTTTGTGTCCAATTGTTTCTTCATTTATTCAAAAGCCCACCTACTTGTCAGCCTTGATTCTTTTAATAATTAAATTATAATTTCTTCTACCCCTTAATTCGAACTCAACCTTAGCTAAGACCTACTAAAATTATCGCTTGGATAAGAATATTAAACACAATTTTTATCAAAATCAAAAATAAATAAAATTCAGGATTTCAAGATTTTTGGGGTGTTACACTAGGGCATGGTGTCGGCCACGATATGAGAGCTAGTGTAAGACCATGTTTGAAACATGGCATCGACAAGGTTGTGAGAGCCAGTGTAAGACCATGTCTAGGACATGGCTTCAGCGTTGATATGTGTGGTAGTGTAAGACCATGTCTGGGACATGACATCGGCCACATCATAAGATCCAATGTAAGACCATGTCTGGGACATGGCATCGGCATTGAGAGAGAGCTAGTGTAAGACCATATCTGGGATGTGGCATCAACCTCGATAAGTGAGCCAATGTAAGACCATGTTTGGAACATGGCATCAGCAATTCACCTTCTTGTGTAAAGCTCGTCAGATATCCTTTACTATTCCCAATGGTTTCAAGGGTTATTTTAAAGCTTATGACAATGATATGGAATGATATAATCATGTTGTGAGTGGTACAGGTTCTTATTCGAAACTCATGAGATATGAGTCTAGTTATGATGTCTTAATGGTAAGAATAACATGAGTAAGTTCCATCTATGAAAATGATTTTGGAAATCTTTGGCTTATATTTGTGATGTATAAGTATGTGGTGATATCTACCTTTGTGCACTCAAGACTGTTGTGTTGATTTATTTTATGCTATTTGTTTTAAATATGTGTGGTTGACATTGTTATTTATTTACATGCAACTTACTAAGCTTTATGCTTAATCCCTCTCCTTTCTATTTCTTATAGTGCCGCCAAACTAGTATCAGGGATCAAGGGATGTCGGAGGCATCGATCACACTATCACCTGAAGCTTTGGATAGTTAGTTTAATATTTTGATTGTGGCATGTATAGGGACTTGAATCTTTTATTTAGTGTCTTGTTAGTTTAGCCACAAGTGTTGGCTCATATGATGGATGTGATATTCATTTTGTATAGGCCATTAATGTTGGTTAATATTGATTATTATTAAATGCATTTGATGCAAATTTCTCATGGTTATGGTTGTTTTGGTTATATGTGTTATGCTTGGATTGGTTTTGGTTGATGTTGTGTAGGTTGGTGCAAGTAAGGGTGGCAAAAAGGCTTGGTAAATAGCCTTGTTTTTGTCCACATGGTCAGACACAAGGGCTTGTGTCTAGATTGTGTGTGACATACGGCTTGCCCTATGGGCGTATGGTAAGGTCGTGTTTCCCCTACACTTAAAAGTTGGCATAACAGAATGCCCAATAGTAACCACATGGGCGGAGACACGACCGTGTGTGCCATCCGTGTGGAGGACATGGCCTAGTACACGGATGTGTACTATGGCCATGTGCCCTTAAGGGGTTGCTGACATTAGAAATAGAATGTCAAGGTTTTTGCACACAGCCTGAGACACGGGCGTGTCATGGCCATGTAGGAGACACGGGTCATGGACATGTGCGTGTACCAAGCCGTATGAAAACCCCTGGAGGTTCGAATCAAAAAATAAATTTGCCCAGGCTACGGACACTGGCGTATCCTGATATGCTTAGGTCGTGTGAGTCACACGGGCCTTCAACATGGCCATTTAAATAGGTATACGGGCGTGTGCCCCTATCAGCTTGAAATGTTACGAAGTATTCTAGAGTGCACAGATTAGTCCCGAGTCAATTCCAAAGTGTGTTTTAGGCCTCGTAGGCCCATAATAGGGTCATTAAGGTAGTATGAAAAATTTTAATTTGGAGTGAAATTTCATATATAGGAAATGTATGTTTGTACATGTTTAAGCTCGGTAACACCTCGTATCTTGTTCTGGCTTCGAACTCGGGTAAGGGTTGTTACAAAAATGGTATGTTTTGATGCACTCTTGAATGACCAAATGAAATGGTCAATTTTGGTAAGTTGTGGTATGTGCATATTTTGGAATTGGTAATATTTTGACAAGAGAATGAATGAAGTCGATTGAGATTATGAATCATATATTTTGGTATGATTTTTGGCTTAGAATTTGGCATGATTTGGTATCGATTACAAGTATGAAATTTGTTGATAATGATATTTCATGAATGGTGTATGTTTTGGTTTTGATGCTTGTAGGGATGGCCCAAAATGGGTGGCAATTTTGCTTTACAAGTAGCCTATTTTTGTCCACACGGGCAGAGACATATGCATTTGTCTCAGTCGTGTGCAACACATGGTTATGTTACACGACCGTGTATCCTTTGGGGTACCCTACAATATAAAGTCAGTATACCTTACAGTTTTGACACGGCCTAGACACACGGGCGTGTCTATCGGTCGTGTGTGGCACACAGGCTGGCACATGGGCGTGTGGTCAGCCGTGTGACCCAAGTCAGTAAGCTCCCTAATTTTCACATGGCCTGGCACACGTGTGTGTCTTGTGGCCGTGTGGACAAGTCAGTATGTATGCCCTATTTGCCACGGGCTAGACACGGTTGTGTGACCTTTATAACTTTGAAAAGTGTTTAAGTTTTGAAAAATTTTGTACGTGCCCAGTTTAGTCCCGACCCTTTTCTAAAGCATGTTTAAGGTCTCGTTGACCTATATAAAGGACTCTATAATGCTTTGTGACTATGATACTATGATGATTGTGAAATAAATGTGAAATATTTTGATATGTTCGACAATGCCTCTTAACCCTAGTCCGGCGACAGATACAGGTAAGGGGTGTTACAGTGAAAGTAGAACTTGAATGAAATCTACCTAAAAATGCCACTGAAGTTTGCAACTTTTTGGGGCTAGCAGGCTATTACAGAAGGTTTGTAAAAGGCTTTTCAATGTTGAAAACTCCTCTGATTAGATTATTGAAAAAGAAAGAGAGGTTTGAATGGACTGATAAGTGTTAGCAAAATTTTGAGAAGTTGAAAGCAATATTGACTAAAGCTCCAATTTTAGCATAGCCAGAGTTTGGTATAGAATATATTGTTTATGCTTATGCATCTGTAAATGGGCTTGGATGTGTGCTAATGTAGAAGGGTAAGGTTATAGCTTATGCATCATGCAAACTCAAACCTCATAAGAAGAACTATCCAACCCATGATTTTGATCTGGCAGCAATAGTATTTGCATTGAAGATATGGAGACACTATTTGTATGGAGAAAAGTGTCGTATATTCTCTGATCACAAGAGTTTGAAGTATTTTTCAGGACAGGAATATTTGAATCTATGCCAAAGACCCTAGAAAAGAAAATGTTATCGTTGATGCTTTGTGTAGAAAAACAATGGCACATTAACATCACTACGAGCAAAACTGATTATGGTTGATGATGGATCATTATTAGTAGAGCTAACTATTAAAACAACTTTTCTCTCTCAAATTTTAGAAGAACAGATGAAGGATGCACTATGTGATATGTATAAGCAACATATTATGTCTTGTAAAGCAGCAAATTTCAGTTTGGGTAAAAGTAGTGCATTGCAGTTCATGGGATGAATGTATGTACCAGTTGGGAATGGATTAAAAATAAGAACTGTTAAATGAAGCTCGCGAGGGACCCTTTTCATTCCATCTAGGGAGTATTAAGATGTATAGAGATTTGAAAAGCTTATACTGGTGGCCTAGAATGAATAGGGAAATCACAGAATATGTTTCAACCTATTTGACTTGCCAAAGAGTTAAGGCAGAACATTAAGTTCCCTCAGGTTAGTTGTATCCTTTGGAGATACTAGAATGAAAATAGTATAGAATTACCATGGATTTTGTGTCAAGGCTACCTCTCAGTCCTTTAAAGAAGAATTCAATTTGGGTGATAGTAGATTAACTTACTAAGTTAGCTCATTTTCTGTCAGTGCACACTACTTATTCTTTAAAAAGGTTAGCTAAGCATTATGTTTCTGTGATAGTACGCCTGTATGGAATCCTATCTTCCATAGTTTTAGATAGGGACCCAAGGTTTATTTCAAGATTTTGGAAGCAATTACAGGGATCATTGGGGACTAAATTGTAATTTAGTACTGTATTCCACCCTCAAATAAATGGTAAGTCTGAAAGAGTCATTCAAGTTCTAGAGGATATGTTAAGAAGCTATGTAATAGACTTTAGGCTGAATCGGGAAAAGCATCTTCCTCTTGTTGAATTTGTGTATAATAATAGTTATCATGTCAATCTAAAATGTCTCCTTTTGAAGCTTTGTATGGTAGAATATGTAGAACGCCCACTTGTTGGATAGAGCATAGTGAATGAAAATTAGTAGGTGTTGAGTTAGTGCGTGAAATAGAAGAAAATGTCTTTGTCATTCATAGTCATCTACAAGCTGCACATGATCGTTAGAAACACTATGCTAATCTGGAGAGGAAAGAAATTTCTTTGAAGTTTGTAATAAAGTGTTTTTAAAAGTCTCTTCTTGGAAACAAATTATAAAATTTAGTTAGAAAGGAAAGTTGAGTCCACAATTTGTAGGGTCATATGAAGTCTTTGGGCAAGTTGGACCAATGGCTTATAGATAGGCTTTATCTCTAGAGTTGTCAAAGATTCACAATGTGATTCATGTATCTATGCTGAGAAGATATAGATCAAATCTAGACCATGTTGTGCAAATTAAAGAGTTAGAGGTAGAGCTCAATCTGTCTTATCAAGAAGAGCCCATTCATATCTTGGCAAGAGAGGTGAAACAGCTTAGAAATAAGAGGATTACTTTGGTGAAATTATTATGGAGAAATCAAAATATTGAAGAGGCTACTTGGAAAAAAGAAATTTTAATGAAAGATTAGTATCTTCAGCTATTCACATGTATGTATTTCGAGGATGAAATTTTCTAAGTGAGGGAGAATTGAAACAGCTCACTCGACAAATTCTCTATGTTTGGTTAATGTTTGGTGTATAGTTTGTAAATAAGGGTAGATATAAGTATGTAAAATTTTTTTCTCTTGTAACATTCTGATTTAGACCCTAATCAGAACGGTGGTTTTAGGACCACGAATCCAAGTCAAAAAAATATTTAAATATTATTTTTCATGTTTATTATATGTGAATTTGCATGTGTGAAAGTTTCGTATGAAAATTTGATTGTTTGTGTGCTTAATTAAATAAAAGGGCTTAATCGCGTAAAATGAAAACTTGATAGTTTTAAGCATAAGGACTGAAGTGTTAGTGGCTTTTTAATATGGAGTATTTATGTTGCAATTTTTCCTTTTAATTATAGCATGGATGATTGAGGACAACCAATATAAAGTTTCTTATTATTTTATAAAGGTTTAAATTGTAATTGAAATACTAATATGTTATTATAATAAAACATAAAAAAATAATAAGGCATGCATTCATACTTTGAAATAGCCGAAAGTTGTAAGAAAGAAAGGAAACAAAAACTTTGAGGTATTCGGCCATCGTTGATTCAAATTCAAGGTTAGTTTGGTTTTTGTTTTTGATGATTTTTATGTTTTTGAGATCGTTGCTTCGAGTACTATCCGACCCATGCTTAAATTTTCGATCTTGATGTATATTTTGAGTTATGCCATTGATGAGTATTTGTGTTTTGTGATGTTTGATGATAAATTATGAAAGATATGTTTTGTATCGGAGTTTTTGATGATTTTGAGTAATTAGGACTAAATTACAAAAATAATAAATTGAGGGACTAAAATGAAAAATAAATGAAATGTGTGTATTTATATATTCCAGATGAACATTCAGCCTAAGCATGATGAGTGGAGATTTTGTGTATTTTCTATTTTATGCAATTAGGACTAATTTGTAAAAGTATGAAATATCAAGGGTAAAATGGTAATTTGCCCATTTATGTGTTGTTGGATTAAATTGAATGAAATTGTGTTTAAATGAGGTTAATTTAAAATTATATAGATCAAGAACAAAAGAAATCGTACTTGGATCGGGGAAAAGTAAAAATAGTCGAATAGCCGATTTATAATGTTCGTCGATATCCAAGGTAAGTCTTTAAGCAATTAAACATCATTTATCTTGAATGTAACTTAGATTAATTTGTTGTTTTGGAATATTTAAATTCATAAAAGAGCTAGTTGAATGTTTTTAAGTATAGAAATAAAGAATTTGAGGTTAATTCGACTGAGTTATATCATTTAAAAGTCCGTACGATCTATATGGAATATCTGGAGTTTTTGTTATATGAATTATGTACGAGACAACTTTATAATAGTGATATTCGGGCTTTAAGCCTAGCAAGCTTTATGCTGGTGAATGTAATCAGGCTTTATCCTAGCAGGCTTATTGCCGGTGAAAAAAATCAGACCTTGAGTCTAGTAGGCCTTGTGCCGGTTTGTGATTTAGGCTTATGCCTAGCAGGTTTTATGCCGGTGATTTATTTTCAAGTCTATATCTATATGATTTCATGTTAATGTGGTAATTGAACAAGTAAACTGAGCTAAATAAACCTTGTATATTCGGCCATATAGGTAAGTATATATGTGATAATATATTGAACCTTGTATATTCAGCCATATGTGATGATATATTGAACCTTGTATATTCGGCTATATGTGATGATATATTGAACCTTGTATATTCAGCCATATAGGTAAGTATATATGTGATGATATATTGAACCTTGTATATTCGGCCATATGTGATGGTATATTGAACCTTGTATATTTGGCCATATAGGTAAGTATATATGTGATGATATATTGAACCTTGTAAATTCGGCCATATGTGATGATATATTGAACCTTTTATATTCGGCCTTATAGGTATGTATTTATGTGGTGTTATAATTGAACTTGTATATTCGACCACATAGGTATGTATATATGTGATGATATATTTGATCTTGCATATTCGGTTAAATGAATGATGATGGTATATGAATTTAAATTTGGTTTTGTGAGCTTGTACAAATGTGTGAAAGTATATTTGAATTTATAATGATATTTGGCTTGAAAGTTGAATGAAAACTTGCAAAATGTTAATCTTATAAGTATTCGGTCAAAGTGGTAGTTATGTTAATCATATGTGGTTTTGGATTGGTTAAATTAAATTTTATATTACAATGATCTAGTAAATTAGTTTATTTGGATTTTTTTTTAAAAAGTTGATTGAGCTGATAATTGCTTATGACTTACTAAGCTATAAAAGCTTACTTTGTGTGTATGTGTGTGCCTGTTTTACAGATTTTGGATTTAAGTTACGAACTCGGGGATCGTCAGCCAAGTCTTTCGTACTATTGACTGTCTTCGGTATTTTAATATGCAAACTTTCAAACCTATGGCATGTATAACTAGATTCTGTTTTGGAGTATTGTATTTTGGTTTGTGTTTAATGAGAGCCATGCGAAAATGGCTAAGTTGATTTATGAAATTATGTTTTTTTGGGTATAATTTTTAAGTGTGTTATGCATGAATAATGATGGAGTGAATTGAATATGACTTTGGTGATTTGGTTGTATGATTAATTTAGATGATAGAAATATAAGTACCAAAGGTGATGAATTTCGGTCAAGGTATATATACATATATTTATAAATGGCATAAATGTTAAGAAGTGAACTTGTGGTTTGATTTATATGTGATATTTATGGTTAATGTATGTGGTTATTATGTTATATACTATGAACGAATGGTATATGTGATTTGCATTATATGTTTTAGAAATGTGTTGTTAATGGTTGGTGACTTTGATTATGATTAATAAGTTGATCATGTGTATATAAATTTTCATAAGTATAGTTAAATGATTCGGTTTTAATTGTTTATAGATAAAGTATATAGATGAAATTCATTGATAAGTTGATATAAGCGTTAACGTAAATGGGCATTTGACGATCTATGTTTATATATATATATATATATATATATAAGTTCGAGTATTGTAAAGATTTTGTAATTTGGCTTAACGGATGAGCAAGGTGTTGATTGTATTTATATGTACTTTTGTATGTATGTGTTATTGAATGATGAAAGTCATTATGATTTGGTTGTAATGGAATTGTATTTATTTATATTTAATAAGTAACAAATATGTTTATATATATACATACGAATATGACATGTGTTAGCATGAGAATGTTTAGTAATGCCTCGTGACCCTAGTCCGACGACGGATACAAGTTAAGAGTGTTACTTTTTTTGTATCAGAGCTACAGTTTAGTTGATTCTAGGACTAACGTAGCGTTCATGAGTCTAGCTATACATGCCATAAATATTATTGCGACAGTGTGATGACTTCTAACATTTGAAAATGTGTTTTCATATTGTAAATGAATCCCGATAGAGCTGTAGCTGATGATGTCGAGAGTGTAGTGCCTGCTCCCGCGCAAGGGACAGTGCCAGTTGAATCTTGACCTATTTCGAGTAGCCATGAGGGGGAGGCTAAACAAGCCTTCTACCAAATGATGAACGATTAGTTTACTCAGTATATCTAGACTAATCCGGCTGCACAACAACCTCCACCCCCGAATAATCCATCTCCGATACCTGTGGTACCTCCGATGATTTATCCAATGAGATTTAATAGGCCTCCTGTAGATAAAATCAGAAAACACAGGGCCAAAGAGTTTAAATCTAATAATGATGATGATGCTGAGCGGGCTGAGTTGTGGCTTGATAATACTATCCGTGTGTTTGACAAGCTATCTTGTACTCCGGATGAAGGTTTAAAGTGTGCCATATCTTTATTACGAGACACTGCATATCACTAGTGGAATACACTAGTATCGGTGGTCCAAAAAGAGATAGTGACTTAGGAATTCTTTCAGACTGAGTTCAGTAAGAAATATATCAGCCATAGATTTATCGACCAGAAAAGCAAAGAATATCTGGAATTAAAATACGGTCGTATGAGCCCAACTGAGTATGAGCGAAAATTTGTGAGACTAAGTCGATATGCTCATGTATGTGTTTCAACTGAAGCTATTATGTGTAAAAGATTTGAAGACAGTTTGAATGAAGACATTAAATTGCTGGTTGGCATACTTGAAATCAAAGAGTTTGTGGTACTTGTTGAGTGAGCTTGCAAAGCCGAAGAGCTTGAGAAAGAGAAAAAAAAAGTTGATTTTGAAGCCAGAGATTCCCGTAAAAGATCATCGGGTAAGACTTTTCACTCAACATCGAAGAAGTTTAGAGATGATTCCAGTCGATCTAGGGAAACTACGGGCTTTTCTAAACGAGATCGAGACTGACCCCCTGTGAGTTCACGAGCCACTTTGATAGCAAGTGTTGGCAATGTTCGACAGAATAGAGTCGAGTGCAAGCATTATGGTAAATGGGATTCTGGAAATTGTAGATTGCATGATCGATCTTGTTTTAAATATGGATCGATGGAACATTTTATTTGAGATTGCCCGATGTTAGCTGAGCAAAACACTACTCAGAATGTGAGGCTGAGTAATATGTCAGTGCGCGGTAGACCACCCAGGCATTCGGGTAATGTGAGTGGCAGTCAAAGAGGGACGAAAGATACAGTAACCCGATCTGAGTTTCTTGCACTTGCCAGAGCATATGCTATACGCACTCGCGAGGATGCTTCTTCTCCATATGTTATTACCGGTACTTTCACTCTTTATGATACTAGTGTTATTGCATTGATTGATCCTGGTTCGAATCATTCATATGTGTGTGAAACATTTGTATTCAGTAAGACTTTGCCTGTTGAGTCTACGGAGTTTGTAATTCGAGTATCGAACCCCTTGGGTGGGTGTGTTCTGGTTGACAAAGTGTGTAAAAATTACTCGTTGATGATTCGAGATTCATGCTTTTCGGCCGATTTGATGTTGTTACCTTTCGATGAGTTCGATATAATTTTGGGTATGGGCTGGTTGACTTTGCACGATGCTGTTGTTAATTACAAATGAAAGACCATCAATTTGATATTTCAGAACAATAAGATTATTCGGATTGAATCTAATGATCTGAATGGTTTACCAGTAGTAATATCTTTGATGTTAGCTCGGAAGTATGTGAGAAAAGGTTATGAAGCTTACTTTGCTTATGTGCTTGATAGTAAAGTGACTGAAAAGAAGATTGAATCTGTATCAGTTGTGTGCAAGTATCCGGACGTGTTTCCTGAAGAATTGTCGGGTTTGCCACCTATCCGAGAGGTAGAGTTCAGTATTGAGTTCGTACCGGGAACAATTCCGATTTCAATAGATCTATATCGGATGGCACCTCCTGAATTAAAAGAGCTGAAAGCATAGTTGCAAGAGTTAACAGATAGAGGTTTTGCACGACCGAGTTTCTCCCCTTGGGGTGCGCTAGTTCTATTTGTGAAAAAGAAAGACGAAACTATGAGAATGTGTATTGATTACCGTCAGTTAAATAAGGTGACTATAAAAAATAAATATCCATTGCCACGGATTGACGACATGTTCGATCAGTTGAAAGAGGCTTCAGTGTTTTCAAAGATAGATTTGAGATCGGGTTATTATTAGTTGCGAGTCAGAGACTCCGATGTACCAAAAATTGCTTTTCGAACGAGGTACGAACATTATGAGTTTCTAGTTATGCCGTTCGGACTTACTAATGCACCTTCTGTTTTTATGGATTTGATTAATCGAATCTTTAGGCAATATTTAGATCGGTTTGTAGTCGTGTTCATTGATGATATACTGATCTTCTCCCGTAATGAACCTGAACATGCCGAGCATTTGAAACTTGTGTTACAGACTTTGCGAGAAAAATAGTTGTATGCGAAGTTTAGTAAATGTGAGTTTTGGTTACACAAAGTTATTTTTCTGGGACATGTTGTTTCAACATCAGGTATTCGGGTTGATTCGAGTAAGATTTCAGCTATACTCGATTGGAAACCTCTGAGAAATGTTTCTAAAGTCTGAAGTTTTCTGGGACTTACTGGTTACTATAGACGGTTCGTGAAAGGTTTCTCTATGATTGTGACCCGATGATGAATTTATTACAGAAAGATGTTAAGTTTGAGTGGTCAGAAAAATGCCAGAAAAGCTTTGATCAGTTGAAAACTCTTTTACTGAAGCTCTAGTGCTAGTTCAGCCAGAATCGAGTAAAGAATTTGTTACTTATAGTGATGCATCTTTAAATGGTTTGGGCTGTGTTTTGATGCAAGAAGGCAGATTTATAGCTTATGCCTCAAGACAGTTAAAGCCGCATGAAAAGAACTATCCAACACATGACCTAGAATTGGCAGCTATTGTATTCGCGTTGAAAATATGGCGTCACTATTTGTTTGGTGAAAAATGTCATGTTTATTTCGATCACAAAAGTCTGAAGTATTTGATGACTCAGAAAGATTTGAATTTGAGACAGTGCCGATGGTTAGAATTACTAAAAGATTACGAACTTGTGATTGACTATCACCTCGGAAAGGCTAATGTTGTTGCTAATGCTTTAAGCCAGAAATCACTGTTTGCTTTGTGTGCAATGAATGCGCATATGGCTATGTCTGATGATGGATCGATAATAGCTGAATTGAAAGCAAGACCATTATTTATTCAACAAATATGCGATGCCCAGACGGTTGATAATGAGTTGTTAGCAAAACGAGCTCAAAGTGATTCAAATGTTGATTCAAAGTTTTGAGTTGATGCTGATGTCTGTTTGAGATTCAGAAATCAAATATGCGCTCCGAGAAATACAGGGTTGATTCAAATGATTTTGAATAAAGCTCATAACAGTCGATTATCTGTTTACCAAGGTAGTACGAAGATGTATAATGATCTGAAACAGCTCTATTAGTGGCATGGTATGAAACGAGACATTTCTGACTTTGTTTCGAAATGTTTGGTCTATCAGCAAGTAAAAGTTGAACATCAGGTACCTTCTGGATTGCTTCAGCCGATCATGATACCTGAATGGAAATGGGACAGAGTTACAATGGATTTTTTATCTGGTTTACCATTGACACCGAGCAAGAAAGATGCAATCTAAGTTATTGTAGATAGATTGACTAAATCTGCTCACTTTGTTCTGGTTCGAACAGATTACTCGCTTGATAAGCTGGCTGAATGGTATATTTCTCAGATTGTGAGGTTGCATGGTGTACCAATATCTATTGTTTCGGACAGAGATCCAAGGTTTACATCGCGGTTTTGGAAGAAACTGCAAGATGCATTAGTTATGAAATTACATTTCAGCACTGCTTTCCATCCACAAATAGATGGTCAGTCCGAGAGAATCATTCAGATACTTGAGGATATGTTGAGATGTTGCATTCTTGAGTTCGAAGGTACGTGGGAACGATACTTACCTCTGATTGAATTTGCATACAATAACAACTTTCAATTGAGTATCAAAATGGCACCTTATGAGGCTTTGAACTGTCGTAAATTTCGTACACCATTGTACTAGACTGAGCTCAATGAGAATAAGATACACGGGGTCGATTTGGTCAGAGAAACTGAACAGAAAGTGAAATTGATCGGTGAAAGTTTGAAAGCAGCCTCAGATCATTAGAAATCATATGCAGATTTGAAACGAAAAGATATAGAGTTTTAGATTGGAGATAAAGTCTTATTGAAAGTCTTACCGTGGAAGAAAATACTCAGATTTGGTCGTAAAGGTAAATTGAGTCCGAGATTTATTGGATCGTATGAAATTATTGAGCGAATTAGGCCGATTACGTATAGATTGTTGCTGCCACCTGAGTTAGAAAAGATCCATAATGTATTTCATGTTTCGATGCTTCGGTGTTACAAATCCGACCCCTCGCATGTGATTAGTCCATCAGAGATTGAGATTCAATCAGATTTGACTTACGAGGAAGAACCGATTCGTGTTCTGGCTCATGAGATTAAAGAGTTACGAAATAAGAAAATTTTGTTGGTTAAAGTACTATGGCATAAACACGGTGGTTTCGGGACCACGAATCTGAGTCAAAAAAATATTTAAAACTTATTTTTCGTGTTTATTATATGTGAATTTTCATGTGTGAAAGTTTCGTATGAAAATTTGTTTGTTTGTGTGCTTAATTAAATAAAAGGGCTTAATCGCGTAAAATGAAAACTTGATAGTTTAAAGCATAAGGACCGAAGTGTTAATGGCATTTTACTATGGAATATTTATGTTGCAATTTTTCCTTTTAATTATAGAATGGACGGTTGAGGATAACCAATATAAAGTTTCTTATTATTTTATAAAGGTTACAATTGTAATTGAAATACTAATATGTTATTATAATAAAACATAAAAAAATAATAAGGCATGCATTCATACTTTGAAATAGCCAAAAGTTGTAAGAAAGAAAAGAAACAAAAACTTTGAGGTATTTGGCCATTGTTGATTAAAATTCAAGGTTAGTTTGGTTTCGATTTTTGATGATTTTTATGTTTTTGAGATCGTTACTTCGAGTACTATCCGACCCATGCTTAAATTTCTAATTTTGATGTATATTTTGAGTTATGCCATTGATGAGTATTTGTGTTTTGTGATGTTTGATGATAAATTATGAAAGATATGTTTTGTATTGGAGTTTTTGATGATTTTGAGTAATTAGGACTAAATTACAAAAATAATAAATTGAGGGACTAAAATGAAAAATAAATGAAATGTGTGTATTTATATATGCTAGATGAACATTCAGCCTACGCATGATGAGTGGAGATTTTGTGTATTTTGTGTTTTATGCAATTAGGACAAATTTGTAAAAGTATGAAATATCAAGGGTAACATGGTAATTTGCCCATTTATGTGTTGTTGGATTAAATTGAATGAAATTGTGTTTAAATGAGGTTAATTTAAAATTATGTAGATCAAGAACAAAAGAAATCGAACTTGGATCGGGGAAAAGTAAAAATAGTCGAATAGTCGATTTATAATGTTCGTCAATATCCAAGGTAAGTCTTTAAGCAATTAAACATCATTTATCTTGAATGTAACTTAGATTAATTTGTTGTTTTGGAATATTTAAATTCATAAAAGAGCTAGCCGAATGTATTTAAGCATAGAAATAAAGAATTTGAGGTTAATTCGACTGAGGTATATCATTTAAAAGTCCGTACGATCTATATGGAATATCTGGAGTTTTTGTTATATGAATTGTGTACGAGACAACTTTATAATAGTGATACTCGGGCTTTAAGCCTAGCAAGCTTTATGCTGGTGAATGTAATCGGGCTTTATGCCTAGCAGGCTTATTGCCGGTGAATAAAAATCAGACCTTGAGTCTAGCAGTCCTTATGCCGGTGTGTGATTCAGGCTTATGCCTAATAGATTTTATGCCGGTGATTTATTTTCAAGTCTATATCTATATGATTTCATGTTAATGTGGTAATTGAGCAAGTAAACTAAGCTAAATGAACCTTGTATAGTCGGCCATATAGGTAAGTTTATATGTGATGATATATTGAGCCTTGTATATTCGGCCATATGTGATGATGTATTGAACCTTGTATATTCGGCTATATGTGATGATATATTGAACCTTGTATATCCAGCCATATAGGTAAGTATATATGTGATGATATATTGAACCTTGTATATTCGGCCTTATAGGTATGTATTTATGTTGTGTTATAATTGAACTTGTATATTCGGCCACATAGGTATGTATATATGTGATGATATATTTGATCTTGCATATTCAGTTAAATGAGTGATGATGGTATGTGAATTTAAATTTGGTTTTATGAGCTTGTACAAATGTGTGAAAGTATATTTGAATTTATAATGATATTTGGCTTGAAAGTTGAATGAAAACTTGCAAAATGTTAATCTTATAAGTATTCGATAAAAGTGGTAGTTATGTTAATCATCTGTGGTTTTGGATTGGTTAAATTAAAATTTTATATTACGTTGATTTAGTAAATTAGTTTATTTGGATTTTTTTTAAGAAGCTGATATATATTATTGAGTTGATAATTGCTTATGACTTACTAAGCTATAAAAGCTTACTTTGTGTGTATGTGTGTGTCTATTTTATAGATTTTGGATTCGAGTTACGAGCTCGGGGATCATCAGCCAGGTCTATCATACTATCGACTATCTTCGGTATTTTAATATGCAAACTTTCAAACCTATGGCATGTATAAGCTAGATTCTGTTTTGGAGTATTGTATTTTGGTTTGTGTTTAATGAGAGCCATGCGAAAATGGCTAAGTTGATTTATGAAATTATGTTTCTTTAGGTATTATTTTTAAGTGTGTTATGCGTGAATAATGATGCAGTGAATTGAATATGACTTTGGTGATTTTGTTATCTGATTAATTTAGATGATAGAAATATAAGTACCAAAGGTGATGAATTTCGGTCAAGGTATATATATACATATATTTATAAATGGCATAAATGTTAAGAAGTGAACTTTTGGTTTGATTTATGTGTGATATTTATGGTTAATGTATGTGGTTAATATGTTATATACTATGAACGAATGGTATATGTTATTTGTATTATATGTTTTAGAAATGTGTTGTTAATGGTTGGTGACTTTGATTATGATTAATAAGTTGATCATGTGTATAAAATTTCATAAGTATAGTTAAATTATTCAGTTTTAATTGTTTATAGATAAAGTATATAGATGAAATTGATTGATAAGTTGATATAAGCATTAACGTAAATGGGCATTTGATGATCTATGTTTATATATATAAGTTCAAATATTGTAAAGATTTTGTAATTTGGCTTAACAGATGAGCAAGGTGTTGATTGTATTTATATGTACATTTGTATGTATGTTTTATTGAATGATGATAATCATTATGATTTGGTTGTAATGGAATTGTATTTATGTATATTTAATAAGTAACAAATATGTTTATATATATACATACGAATATGACATGTGTTGGCATGAGAATGTTCAATATTGCCTCGTGACCCTAGTCCGTTGACGGATTCGGGTTAGGGGTGTTTCATCTTCTCTAATTATAGAATTATGTGTATTGTGCCATTTGGCAAGTTCTATGCCTTGGCAGACTCTTCTGTTAAGTATTCGCCCAACCTAGATGCTCTATGCAAACTTGTTAAGTTTTCAGTTGTTTAGATTTGTTTATTATTTATGGTAATTTGGTTAGTTAAGTTGAGATTTAGTTAGAACAAAACTAGACTACTATAGATGATAAGACTTAAATTATGTTAAGTGTACTTAATCACGAGAATCAAGAAAGTTAGTGGAATTATCTAATTTTTCCACTAATCCTTGTCTATGAGTGTAATTATATAAGGATAGCGGTGGTCTTTTTGAACACTTTTACATTTTCTTCTTCTTCCTTGATTTCCTTTGAAAACTCTTTAAAATCCTATGTTCAAAAAGCCTCTTCGAAGTAAGGCTCATAGCATTCAACTAATTTCTATGTTAGTACTGGCTCACTACTCAAGAAGTTAACAAAGGTCCAACTGATAAAGGCAAATGACCTGCTTTATAGACTAGTGCTAGAATTTCTGGTGAGTTCCTTCTTAATTCCATGTGTTTTATTTTTTTTACTTTATAATTCATGAAAGGTAAGTAGTCTTCATCTGTAATGGGTGAAAGAGGTTGTATGGGTAATGGTTATCCATGGTGTTCAGTCTGAGTGCAGTCTGTCTATGATATAAAGTAAGCATCATTCTTCATGCTTAAGCCACTACCATATGCTTCTGATATGTATGATATAATATGAACTTATATGAGGTGATGGAGATGACGAGATATGTTTGTATACTCTCCGTAGGGCAACTATATTGCTAATTGGATTGGTAGATCACGCTAAAACATGATGTTCTGAATGAAAATGTTATAAGGAGTTAAGAGGGGGAATTTATGTGAATAAGACTGAATGATATGATTTTGATTATGAATTCTTGGTACATGGCTGGTATGAGAATAGATTTGTCTGAGCTGTGTTGAGATGGCGTACAGTATACGCCCAAATGATAAGTAAGTTGGCATACTAAATTTCTCTATGTTATGTTTAAACCATTGGGTGTACTATGTAAATGTGTGAAAAACTATAACACCCCAAACTCGGCCTAGACGTTATCGTCGAATCTATAATGTCACATCAAAGTGTATTTCGAAAAACGTAGTTCGGTTAAAAATGTAACACCCCTAACCCGTAACCATCGCCGGAATGGGGTTACGAGGCATTACCAAACAAAAGCACAGTTCTGAACATTCTCATATCAACACAAGTCATAATTACGTATATAAAGCATTAACTAATTATGTATTAAACATACATTATAAATCATATTGCATATGCGAATCATATGTTCATCACTCTAATGATATTCCAATATCTAAATAAAAATCAAACATTTAGCTTCTTAACTCTTTACATGCGCATATTTAACCAAATAAAACATATCACATGACATTTTTCCTATTAGCATATGCGGCGTTATCAAATTTCACAAAATGATCAAATACGTTTCATTAAACAATAATCACTTATACGTATTTAACCACATCAAATTTGTACCATTCTCATATATTGATAATGAAACATATTCGACCTAGTTCACATAACATACTTACATCCAATGATATAAAGTGTTAAGGCCTAATTTAAACATGTTAACATCAGTTAATATACAAGCCAAATAATATCTATAACTACCAGGTATTCAAATCAAACATACGACAATCAATATGCTAAATTCATAACAAAATTACAATACATATTCAATTCATTTATTTACCATATTCGGCTATCAAAGTCAATCATTAAAGTCACACCGATTCCACCCTTCAAACTTAAGTTAGAAATTAGCTTTGGCATTTTGAATACAAATATAAAATTTGTCTCTTATTGTCTATCCATTTAACTAAAAAAACATACCTAATAAATATTCATTATTTTTCTGACAAATAACCTAAATAATTTTATTATTAATAATCTACCGAATGCACATTTAACCATTTATCACAATTATTCATTAAAAACATTTTCAAAACATGAACTATTATAATCTCCCCATAAACCTTGTAACATAGTTCCCATAAGGTCGAATACATACCAACCTGAACACTATTTTTAAACCATCTCACGAGCCAAAATGTACATCAAAACATAAGTCATTAGTAAACCATACCAATGAGACAAATTCAAAGACATAACTTAGCTTACTCATACCATGGCAATTACAAACCTATATTATGAGTTATTTTCACATTCATTAACTACATCATACATAAGCCAAGCCACATGGCTATTAACTCAATTCAAAACATGCTATTTAATTACTAGCCTATACATGATCGAAAATCACTATCGTAAGCATCAAGAACCATCCACAACCAAAACACATTCAACATTCACATATCAAGTTTACCACCCACATGTACCATAACCAAAATTACTTAGACAATAGAATGTTAGCACTAAGATCAAGCCATTTTCGCATGGCTTATATACATACACCTTCAAAATAAACTAAGACTAGCCTATACATGCCATAATTCGAGTTCAACTTATTAAGTACCGAAACAGTAGATAGTATGATAGACTTTGCTGACAATCCCCGAGCTCATAACTAGAAATCCATGAATCTATAAAACAAAGTAAACATGAACACACAGAGCAAGCTATCATAGCTTAGTAAGTCATAAGCAAATAAACAGCTCAATGATTTAATCCATTCATTTTAAACGAAATCGAATGACATTAGCTTTACTATGCTTAGTCTCAAACTTTCAAATTTCATAAATAATACATTTTCATACACAATTTCTACCTTGGTTGAATGCTCATATAGTCAATTTAACATATTATTATTCAACTTCTAAAGACAAATAGTCATTATAAAACCTAGTCCACATACACTCAAATACATAAGCTCATGTATCAAAATATAACTTCATATACATATACTAGTTATGTGGCCGAATATACCAAATCATGTATGCACATAGTTAAGAATCATCTGAATAATACCCAAATTATTTATTTAGAAGGCCGAATACACATACCATATTCACATATATTCTTCATTTGCATCACACATAATTTGTAACAAATACCAAGTTACTTACTTATCTTATTTCAAATAGGTAATAAACTAATTCATACCTGGTCATTTAACTCATTTCACATATTCGTTCACAACATATCGTTGCCCGATGAACCATTTGGACTTGGATAGGACACTCGGATAATCACACATATATCGTACAATGCCAACCTCCCAGAAGTTGTCTTACATGTAATCACATATCGATGCCACTGTCCCACACAGTGTCTTACTCGCACACATATATCGAAGTCACATATCGATGCCATGGTCTTACTCGCACATCACATATCGAAATCCTATGTCATGACATATGTATCCTAGCTATTTCTAAGGTTCATACGGGGCTTTCGGACGTCGTAACTCAGTCAAAACGAATTTGTAAGCATAGTTGCCACGCTTACTCACATTCGACTAATGCGTATATATATTACATGTTTCAATTTAGCATATATAATTCAAATTTAGTTACAATTAAGTACGTCTATTTGCTTATAAACTTACCTCGGACGATGTAAAACGGAACGGGATGACTAGTCGACAACTTTCGTTTTCCCCTGATCCAAATCTGATTTCTTTGGTTCTTGATCTAAACATATTCAAATTAAACTCATTCAGACATAATTTCATTCAATATATTCCAAAAATACATAAATGGCAAATTACCATTTTACCCTGACATTTTACACTTTTTACAATTTTGTCTTTATTGCACAAAACACAAAATATGCAAAATCTCAACATACCCATATTAGGCCGAATGTTCCTAGTGTTCATACAAGTCCATATATTTCATTTATTTCACATTTTAGTCCCTCAAATTATTATTTTTGCAATTTAGTCCTAATTACTCAAAATCATCAAAAATTCCAATACAAAACATGTTAACCCAAATCATATCTTTCATATTTCATCATCAAACAACAAAAATCACAAGCTTTCAAAAATGGCATAACTTAAAATATTCACCAAAATAAAAAATTCAAGCATGGGTCTTGAAGATAACTTAGCAACGATCTCAAAAATGTAAAAATTATCAAAAACCAAGTAAAACTGAACCTTGAATCAAGCTTGTCTATGGCCGAACCCTAGCTTCTTTTCTTTTTCTTTCTTATTTTGTTATTCGGTCATCAAAAAATTAATGAACAAATGGTTTTAATTATGTTATAATATATCATATTACAACATATTATTTCATTTACATTTTTAACCTTTATAATATAATATAAAACCATTATAAACCTTGGGCATTACAGTCCACTCAATGTGTCAATGGTTTAATTGCAACATAAAACCTCCATCTTAAAAGAACAACCACTATTTGGTCCCTTTTACAATTAACCACCAAAATTTCATTTTACGCAATTAAGTCTTTTTATTTAATCAGGCCTCAAACGACAAAATTAAATCACGAAAATTTCACATATATAAATTCACACATAATAAACACAGAAAATAATTTTAAAATATTTTTCTGACTCAGATTCATCGCCCCAAAACCACTGTTCTGATTAGGGTCTAAATCAGGCTGTTACAACTCTCCCCCCTTAAGGATTTTCGTCCCCGAAAATTTTAACGATGAATAAGTTCGGATAACACTCTTTCGTTGTGTCCTCTCACTCCCAAGTTGCTTCCTCAACTCCATGTTTATGCCACAACACCTTTGTAACATCCTGAAATAGGGCCTAATCGAAATAGTGGTTTCGTGAACACAAATCTTAGATAGAAATAATTATTTTATAATTATTTTGAGGTTTATGATATGATTTCATGATTTTGTGAAAATTTCGTGACGAAATTCTATGCATAAAGTGCTTAAGTTGAAATTAGGGACTAAATCGAATAATTTGTAAAACTTGCATTCTAGAAGTTTTTAGTATGAAATTACTTTGGAATATTAATGAGGAGGTCTTAAATAGAAATTTGACCAATTTCTAAAATTTTGGACAAAAATAGGGTTGTACATGAAAATTTTCAAAGAAAGGTATGAAGGGTATTTTGGTCATTTGGTAATTAAAAGATTAAAAAAAGGAAAAAGATGGCAAAATATGTCGATCTTCTTCATTAGGACAAAAATTAAAGGGTTCTCCATAGCTAGGGTTTGTTTCAAGCTTCCAAGCTCCATAGTAAGTGATTCCAAGCCCCGTTTTTAATGTTCTTTACGTTTTTGAAATCCCGGTAGCTCGATTTAGATTATGCTAGCCATAATTCAACCTAGGGTTCATATTTGGAAAAATACCCATAGGTGAAATTTGTGTATTTTGGTGTTTTATGATAGAATATGAGGTTTTAAATTATGTTAGACAATTTGTGCTGCTCGGTTTTAAGTGAAAACGAGTAAAAGGGCTTAATCGGTAAAAATACCTAATAGTCATAAGTACATGTTAGAGTAAGAATTTGATGTTGTCATAGAAGGAAAAAATGATCAGCATGTCATAAAACATAAGAAAACAGGAAGAATTTTAATTTCTGAGTCTTGGGAAAAAATTGTAAATATGTAAAAGTTTAGAGGCAAAAATATAATTTTGCCAAAGTTTGGGTCAAGAACTGTTTTAATAAATGTGAGTATTAAATAAGCTAATTTTTTTTTATAGATCAAGAAGAACAAAATCCGGAGTTAGACTGGGGAAAGAAAAAGATAATGGACTAAATCGATATAGTTGATCGTATTTTGTTTCGAGGTAAGTTTGCGGTAAATAAATGCAATATTCTATTATTTTATGTTAATGTTGTTAATTTCCAGCATGTGTAAATTTATTTTATGAAATTATTTAAAGAAGACTCAAGCATGAATTGACGGAGAAGTAATTTAAGAAAGTCCCGGTTGAACCTTAGGATTGTGTAGGATACAAATGTCATGACATTAGGGTTCCAGGATACCGTGTAAGACCATGCCAAGGCATGGCAACTGGTAAGGTTTCTAAGGCAAGGAAATCATGTAAGACCATGTCAAGACATGGCATTGATAAGTTACTATAAGGCAGAGGTTCCATGTAAGACCATGCCAAGGCATGGCATTGGTGAGTTCATAAGGCAAGGCTACCATGTAAGACCATGTCAAGGCATGCCAATGGTAAGTTTCAAAAGGATACCACGTAAGACCATGACAAGTCATGGAAAGGGTAAGCTACCCGTGTATCCTTAGTATTCCAAGTGGTTCAGCGGGGAAAATTTAAAGAGAATATCAAGGTAAGGTAAGGTAAGATGAGTTATACTAAAAAGGTATGACAAGTTCACGCTAGAAGAGCAAAGGTAAGTACATAATGTTCATGTATGCTTGATAAGGAAAAATGTAAGTAAAATGTATTAATAAATTTGATTAAGTAAGTAAGTATTTAAGTAAGTGAGTAAATGAAGAAGTTTAAAAGATGTCCATGACAATTAATGAAATTGCATTAAGTAGTATCATGCCAAGTAGTAAGATAATTCTTATGAATGTTGTTATTTATTTGCATGCAAACTTACTAAGGTTAATGCTTACCCCCTTTATTTTCCTTCTTTTTATAGTTTTGTCAAGCTAACTCGAGGATCGTAAAGTACGTCGGAGGTCCAGGCACACTATCACGAGGATTATTTTGGTATAGCTAGACGTTTCATTTTGAGTATGGCATGTATAGCATCGTAGCCATTTTGTGTGTATGATCTTATGATATGGTTGATGAATGGTATGTAAATGCTTGATAATGATTAGCTGTTGGAATGGCTAATCAAGGACATGTTTGGTGTTATGTATGCCTAAATGCTAATTATTCCATGAAAATCATGAAACAGGTGAAATTAGCTTTAAAACAGTATTGGACAGCAATAATGACGTGAATTTGGAAAATCACTAAAAATAGTAGAAATGAATTTAGATAGTGAATGAGATATAGAATTAAATCTTGATGAGTCTATTTTCATATGGATGGAACAAAACAGGTATATGAGTTATATTTTATGAGATATTTAAATTTTTGTGAAATAGGACCAGAGCAATTTCTGGATCCCCTGTTTTGACTTTGAAAATTCATAAAAAATTGTACAAAGATAATTAGAAGTCATGATTTATATTTACAGATTCTTTATTGAGTCTAGTTTTATGAGAAATAAGCGGCATAATAATTAAAACTCTGTACAGGGAGATATTTGATTCGTAATACATAGGGGTCAGAGTAGTCGAACCCTGAAACAGGGGAGACTTTAACTAATAAACTATACTATTTGGCCTGACCAAAAATTATACAAAAATATTATTTGATAGATATATGAGTCTAGTTTCAGGGAAAATTTACAGAATTGGATTTTGAGTTTCGTAACTCGAGATATAAATTTTTAAGTGACTGTGATGCAGTTAGCCAGCATGTCTGGAAGTTCTAAAATAAATTGTTTGAGCTGTTTAATTAATGAATTAAGTCCGTTAACACCTCGTGCTCGACTATGGTGATGGTCTCAGGTTCGGGGCATTACATTTATTGGTATCAGAGCAAAGGTTTAGTCAGTTCTCGGAATATTTAGTATGAGTAAGAGTCTAGCTATACATGCCATACTTATGTGTTGATAGTGTGACGACTCCTGGCGATTTTAAAATGTTTTCTTTTATAGTTATGGATCCCGAACAAGCTGGTGCAGATGATGTAGAGAGTAACGCGTGCCGCCCGCAGTGAAGGGCGGTGCCACCAAATAGTAGTGAAAAGCCCGTTACAGTTAGTCAGGTAGGAGGGGCTCGAGAAGCCTTCTTCCAAGCTATGAATGAATGGTTTACCGAGTTCGTTCGAACGAATCCAGCTATTAGACCTCCCCCTCCTCATGATCATCAGACTACCCATGTACCTCCCCTAGTCGTAGGTACGGTTATAAGAGAAAAACTACCAGTTGATAAAATCAGAAAAAAGGAGCCGAAGAGTTTCGAGCTACAAAAGATGATGATGCAGAAAAGGCAGAATTTTGGCTCGAGAATACTATCAGAGTCTTTGATGAGTTATCTTGCACACCTGAAGAATGTATGAAATGTGTTGTATCACTCCTTAGAGATTCGGCCTACCATTGGTGGAAGACACTTGTATCAGTTGTACCGAAAGAGAGAGTCACTTGGGACTTCTTTCAGGAGGAATTTCGTAAAAAGTACATCAGTCAGAGGTTTATTGACCAGAAAAGAAAAGAGTTTCTAGATTTGAAACAGGGTAATGTGACAGTGACTGAATATGAGCGCGAGTTTGTTAGACTCAGCAATTATGCTCGAGAGTGTGTGTCTACAGAGGGTATTATGTGCAAAAGATTTTAGGATGGGCTTAATGATGATATCCGATTGTCTGTTGGTGTCCTAGGAATAAAAGAGTTTGTTATCCTAGTTGAGAGAGCCTGTAAGGTAGAGGAGCTAATAAAAAGAAAGAGCAAAGTTGAAACTGAGACGCAAGACACGAAGAAAAGACTAATGAGCAAGTCATTTCAGTCTGCATCGAAGAGGCTTAGGGAGTTCTCCACTAGATCTAATTTTTCAGCTGGATATTCTAGCCGAAACAGAGGCAGAAGATTTATGAGTCCGAAAGCTCAGACCACTTCGATTGCAAGTGTTGGCAGTGTTCAGCCTGATAGGCTAGAGTTTCCCGATGTGGTCGACATCACCCAGGTCAATGTCGAGCAACTGAGATAGGTTGTTTCTGATGTGGTGTACTGGACCATTTTATTCGGGAGTGTCCCGAGATGATTAAAAGGGAAGCAATACCGAGTATAAGATCAGGAAAAGCTCCTGTCAGAGGCAGACCACTGAGAAATCTGGGAGCTGGGGCAAATAATAGAGGTGCATCTAGAGATTTAGCAGTAAGGCCAGATGTTAGAGCACCTGCGAGGACTTATGCTATCCGTGCTCGCGAAGAGGCATCCTCCCCCAATGTGATTACGGGTACATTTTCTCTCTATGATACTAGAGTTATTGCTTTGATTGATCCGGATTCAACCTATTCATATGTTTGCATGAAATTGATGCCTAGTATGAGTATGTTTATAGAATCTATAGAATTTGTGATTAAAGTATCGAATCCATTAGGCAAGCATATATTAGTAGATAAAGTATGTAGAAATTGCCCTTTGATGATTAGAGGCTACTATTTTCCGGCTGATCTTATGCTATTTCCATTTGATAAGTTTGATGTGATTCTTGGTATGGATTGGTTGACTACACATGATGTGATAGTGAATTGTGGAAAGAAATTCATTGAGTTGAAGTGTGAAAATGGTGAAATTCTTTGGGTTAATTCAGAAGAGTCAGATAGTTCATTTGCTATAATTTCTGTTATGTCTGCTCAGAAATGTTTGAGAAAAGGGTATGAAGCTTATCTTGCTTTTGTGTTGAACACTAAAGATCCAAAATTGAAAATTGAATCAGTACCTGTGGTATGTGAGTTTCCCGATGTGTTTCCGGAAGAACTACCAGGTTTGCCTCCTGTTAGACAAGTTGAGTTTGGTATTGAGTTGATTCCAGGTACCACGCCCATTTCTATTGCTCCTTATAGAATGGCCCCGTTGGAATTGAAAGAATTGAAAGCTCAGTTGTAGGAATTAACAGATAAAGGTTTTGTAAGACCCAGTAGTTCACCATGGGGTGCACCAGTGCTATTTGTGAAAAAGAAAGACAGATTGATGAGATTGTGCATAGATTATCGACAACTTAACAAGGTAACAGTAAAGAACAAGTATCCATTGCCTAGAATTGATGATTTGTTTGATCAATTAAAGGGAGCCACTGTGTTCTCCAAGATAGATTTGAGATCCGAATACTATCAGTTGCGAGTTAAAGAGTTAGATGTCCTGAAAACTACTTTCCGGACTAGGTATGGTCATTATGAGTTCCTTGTGATGCCATTTGGCTTAACTAATGCTCCTGCCATTTTCATGGACTTAATGAACCGAATTTTCAGACCGTACTTGGATAAGTTTGTAGTTGTGTTCATTAATGATATCTTGATTTATTCTCATGATGAGACTGAGCATGCAAAGCATTTGAGAACAGTTTTATAAATTTTGAGAGATAATCAATTGTATGCTAAGTTTAGCAAAAGTGAGTTCTGGTTACGAGAAGTTGGTTTTCTTGGACATATTGTCTCAGGTGAAGGTATCAAGGTTGATCCGAGCAAGATTTTAGCCATTGTTGATTGGAAGCCTCCTAGAAATGTATCAGAAGTTAGAAGTTTTCTTGGTCTTGCCGGATATTATAGACGATTTGTAGAGGGATTTTCCATGATAGCTACCCCGCTGACAAGATTGCTGCGAAAGGATGTCAAGTTTGAATGGACTGAGAAGTGTCAATAGAGTTTTGACAAGTTAAAAGCATTGTTGACTAAAGCTCTTGTTTTTGTACAATCAGAACCAGGTAAGGAGTTTGTGATTTACAGTGATGCGTCCATGAATGGACTTGGTTGTGTACTTATGCAGGAAGGGAAAGTAATTGCCTGTGCTTCTAGACAGCTAAAGCCACATGAGAAGAACTATCCGACACATGATTTAGAGCTAGCTGCCATTGTTTTTGCGCTGAAGATTTGGAGACATCATTTGTACGGTAAGAAGTGCCACATATTCACTGATCACAAAAGTTTGAAATATTTGATGACTTAAAAAGATTTAAATTTGAGGCAAAGAAGATGGTTAGAGTTAATTAAAGATTATGAGCTAGTGATCGATTATCACCCAGGTAAGGCAAACATTGTTGCTGATGCTTTGAGTAGGAAATCTTTGTTTGCATTAAGAGCTTTGAACACTAGTCTAGCCTTATCAGATGATGGTTTTATCTTAGCTGAGTTGAGAGCTAAACCGATGTTTCTTGAAGAAATTTGTGAAGCTCAGAAAAATGACAGTGAGTTGTTAGCCAAAAGAGATCATTGTGAGTCGGATATAGAGTCCGATTTTTAGATCAGTTCTGACAGTTGTTTGATATTCAGAGACAGGGTATGCGTATCGAAGAATGATGAGCTTGTTCGAAAGATCTTACAGGAAGCACATAGTAGTTCTTTGTCTATTCATCTAGGTAGTACAAAGATGTATAATGATTTGAAGAAAATGTACTGGTGGGTAGGAATGAAAAGGGACATTTCAGAGTTTGTTTCTAGATGCTTGATCTGTCAGTAGGTAAAGGCCAAACATCATGTACCTTCAGGTTTATTACAGCCTGTGCTAGTCCCTAAGTGGAAATGGGATTGAGTTACTATGGATTTTGTGACAGGATTACCATTGACACTGAGAAAGAAAGATGCAGTATGGGTTGTGATTGATAAGTTAACGAAGTTGGCTCATTTTATCCCAGTTCGTATGGATTATTCCCTAGACAAGTTGGACGAGTTGTATATTTCAGAGATAGTCAGACTACACGGGGTACCATTATCGATCATTTCAGACAGAGATCCAAGATTTACTTCACAGTTTTGGAAGAAATTACAGGAAGCTTTGGGCACAAAGTTGAGTTTTAGTACAGCTTTCCATCCTCAAATTGACGGTCAGTCAGAGAGAGTTATTCAGGTACTTGAAGATATGCTTAGATGCTGTGTATTAGAATTTCAAGGCAGTTGGGAAAAATATTTAACATTAGTAGAGTTTGCCTACAATAATAGTTATTAGTCGAGTTTGAAGATGGCACCTTATGAAGCTTTGTATGGACGTAAATGTCGCACACCTTTGTATTGGACAGAGCTTAAGGAAAATCAGATTTATGAGGTTGATCTAGTTAAGGAAACAGAAGAGAAAGTAAAAGTCATCAGAGATTGCTTGAAAATAGCTTCAGACATACAAAAGTCGTATGCAAATTTGAAGAGAAAAGAGATTGGGTATCAAGTTGGTGACAAAATGTTTTTGAAAGTATCTCCGTGGAAGAAAGTTCTCAGATTTGGCAAGAAAGGCAAACTAAGTCCACGTTTTATTGGACCGTTTGAAGTGATTGAAAGAGTCAGACCATTAGCATATCAGTTAGCTTTGCCGATTGAGTTAGAGAAGATTCATAATGTATTTCATGTGTCTATGCTACGTCGTTATCGTTCAGATCCGTCACATGTGATTTCTCAGACAGAGGTTGAGATTCAGCCAGACATGACTTACGGTGAAGAACTGGTAAAAATTCTAGCTCGAGAGGTAAAGTAATTAAGGAACAAAAGTATTGCACTTGTGAAAGTACTATGGAGTAGACATGGGGTAGACGAGGCTACATGGGAGCCTGAAGAGGCTATGCGAAAACAGTACCCAAATCTCTTCACAGGTAAGATTTTCGGGGACGAAAATCCCAAAAGGGGGGAGAAATGTAACATCCTAAAATAGGGCCTAATCGGAATAGTGGTTTCATGACCAGAAATCCGAGATAGAAATAATTATTTTATAATTTTTTTGAGGTTTATGATATGATTGCATGATTGTGTGAAAATTTCGTGACGAAATTCTATGCATTAAGTGCTTAATTGAAATTAGGGACTAAATCGAATAATTTGTAAAACTTGCATTCTAGAAGTTTTTAGTATGAAATTACTTTGGAATATTAATGAGGAGGTCTTAAATAGAAATTTGACCAATTTCTAAAATTTTGGACAAAAATAGGCTTCTACATGAAAATTTTCAAAGAAAGGTATTAAGGGTATTTTGGTCATTTGGTAATTAAAAGATTAAAAAAAGGAAAAAGATGGAAAAATATGTCGATCTTCTTCATTAGGATGAAAATTAAAGGGTTCTCCATAGCTAGGGTTTGTTTCAAGCTTCCAAGCTCCATAGTAAGTGATTCCAAGCCCCGTTTTTAATGTTCTTTACGTTTTTGAAATCCCAGTAGCTCGATTTAGATTATGCTAGCCATAATTCAACCTAGGGTTCATATTTGGAAAAATACCCATAGGTGAAATTTGTGTATTTTGGTGTTTTATGATAGAATATGAGGTTTTAAATTATGTTAGACAACTTGTGCTACTCGGTTTTAAGTGAAAACGAGTAAAAGGGCTTAATCGATAAAAATACCTAATAGTCATAAGTACATGTTAGAGTGAGAATTTGATGTTGTCATAGAAGGGAAAAATGATCAGCATGTCATAAAACATAAGAAAATAGGAAGAAGTTTAATTTCCGAGCCTTGGGGAAAAAGTGTAAATATGTAAAAGTTTAGGGGCAAAAATGTAATTTTGCCAAAGGTTGGGTCAAGAACTGTTTTAATAAATGTGAGCATTAAATAAGCTAATTTTTTTTATAGATCAAGAAGAACAAAATCTGGAGTTAGACCGGGGAAAGAAAAAGATAATGGACTAAATCAATATAGTTGATCGTATTTTGCTTCGAGGTAAGTTTGCGGTAAATAAATGCAATATTCTATTATTTTATGTTAATGTTGTTAATTTCCAGCATGTGTAAATTTATTTTATGAAATTATTTAAAGAAGACTCAAGCATGAATTGACGGAGAAGTAATTTCAAAAACTCCTGGTTGAACCTTAGGATTGTGTAGGATACAAATGTCATGACATTAGGGTTCAAGGATACCGTGTAAGACCATGCCAAGGCATGGCAACTGGTAAGGTTTCAAAGGCAAGGAAATCATGTAAGACTATGTCAAGACATGGCATTGATAAGTTACTATAAGGCAGAGGTCCCATGTAAGACCATGCCAAGGCATGGCATTGGTGAGTTCATAAGGCAAGGCTACCATGTAAGACCATGTCAAGGCATGCCAATGGTAAGTTTCAAAAGGATACCACGTAAGACCATGACAAGTCATGGAAAGGGTAAGCTACCCATGTATCCTTAGTATTCCAAGTGGTTCAACGGGAAAAATTTAAAGAGAATATCAAGGTAAGGTAAGGTAAGATGAGTTATACTAAAAAAGTAAGACAAGTTCATGCTAGAAGAGCAAAGGTAAGTACATAATGTTCATGTATGCTTGATAAGGAAAAAGGTAAGTAAAATGTATTAATAAATTTGATTAAGTAAGTAAGTATTTAAGTAAGTGAGTAAGTGAAGAAGTTTAAAATATGTCCATGACAATTAATGAAGTTGCATTAAGTAGTATCATGCCAAGTAGTAAGATAATTCTTATGAATGTTGCTATTTATTTGCATGCAAACTTACAAAGCTTAATGCTTACCCCCGTTATTTTCCTTTTTTTTATAGTTTTGTCAAGCTAACTCGGGGATCGTAAAGGACGTCGGAGGTCTGGGCACACTATCACGAGGATTATTTTGGTATAGCTAGACGTTTCATTTTGAGTATGGCATGTATAGCATCGTAGCCATTTTGTGCGTATGATCTTATGATATGGTTGATGAATGGTATGTAAATGCTTGATAATGATTAGCTGTTGGAATGGCTAATCAAGGACATGTTTGGTGTTATGTATGCCTAAATGCTAGTTATTCCTTGAAAATCATGAAAAATGTGTAATTAGCTTTAAAACAGTATTGGACAGCAATAATGACGTGAATTTGGAAAATCACTAAAATAGTAGAAATTGATTTATATAGTGAATGAGATATAGAATTAAATCTTGATGAGTCTATTTTCCTATGGATGGAACAAAACAGGTATATGAGTTATATTTTATGAGATTTTTAAATTTTTGTGAAATAGGGCCAGGGCAATTTCTGGATCCCTTGTTCTGACTTTAGAAATTCATAAAAAAATTGTACAAAGATAATTAGAAGTTATTATTTATATTTAAAGATTTCTTGTTGAGTCTAGTTTTATAAGAAACAAGCGTCATAATAATTGAAACTCTGTACAGGGAGATATTTGATTTGTAATACACAGGGGTTAGAGTAGTCAAAACCTGAAACAGGGGAGACTTTAACTAATAAACTATACTAGTTGACCTGACCAAAAATTCTAGAAAAAAATTATTTGATAGATATATGAGTCTAGTTTCAGGTAAAGTTTACGGAATTGGATTTCGAGTTTTGTAACTCAAGATATAAATTTTTAAGCGACTGTGACGCAGTTAGCCAGCTTGTCTGGAAGTTCTAATATAAATTGTTTGAGCTGTTTAATTAATGAATTAAGTCCGTTAACACCTCGTGCTCGACTCTGGCGACGGTCTCGGGTTCAGGGCGTTACAACCTTAACTAATAGAATTTTCTTATTTCGTAATTCTTTAATCTCGCGAGCCAGAATACGAATCGGTTCTTCCTCATATGTCATATCGGACTTAATCTCAATCTCAGACGGACTAATCACATATGAGGGATCCGATCGATATCTACGAAGCATCGAAACATGGAATACATTATGGATATTTTCTAACTCAGGTGGCAATAATAGTCTGCAAGCAACCGACCCAATACATTTTATAATCTCATACGGCCCAACAAATCTCGGACTCAATTTGCCTTTACGACCGAATCTAAGTATTTTCTTCCATGGTGATACTTTCAAAAAGACTTTATCTCCGATCTGAAACTCTATATCTTTTTGTTTCAAGTCCACATACGATTTCTGACGATCTGATGCTGTATTCAAACTTTCACGGATCACTTTTACTTTCTGTTCAGTCTCTCTGATCAAATCAACCCTGTGTATCTTACTTTCACTGAGCTCAGTCCAATACAAAGGTGTACGACATTTACGACAATACAAAGCCTTATAAGGTGCCATTTTGATACTCGATTGAAAGCTATTATTGTATGCAAATTCACTCAGAGGTAAGTATCATTCCCACGTACCTTCAAACTTGAGAATGCAACATCTCAACATATTCTCAAGTATCTGAATGATTCATCCGGACTGACCATCTGTTTGCGGATGGAAAGCTATGCTGAAATGTAATTTCGTACCTAATGCATCTTGCAGTTTCTTCCAAAACCGTGATGTAAACCTCAGATATCTATCCCAAACAATGGAAATAGGTACTCTGTGAATCTCACAATCTGAGAAACATACAATTCAACTAGCTTATCAAGTGAGTAATCTATATGAATCAGAACAAAATGAGCTGACTTAGTTATTCTATCCACAATAACCCAGATTGCATCCTTCTTACTAGGTGTCAATGGTAAACCAGATAAAAATTCGTCGTGATTCTATCCTATTTCCACTTAGGTATCATAATCGACTGAAGCAATCTAGAAGGTACCGAATGCTCGGCTTTTACTTTCTGACAGATTAAACATTTCTATACAAAGTCAGAAATATCTTGTTTCATACCATGCCACCAATAAAGTTGTTTTAGATCATTATACATTTTTGTACTGCCTAGGTGAACAGATAACCGACTATTGTGAGCTTCGTTCAAAATCTTCTGAATGAACTCTGAATTTCTCGGGACACATATTCAATTTCTAAACCTCAAACAACCATTAGTATCAACTCTGAACCCTGAATCAACATCTGAATCATATTGAGCTCATTTTGCTAACAAATCATCAACTTTTTGAGCGTCACAAATTTGTTGAACAAATAACGGTCTTTCTTTTAATTCAGCTATTATTGAATCATCATTAGACATTTCCATATACACATTCGTTGCATGCAAAACAAATAGTGATTTTCGGCTTAGAGCATCAGCAACAACATTAGCCTTCCCCGGATGGTAGTCAATTACAAGCTCGTAGTCTTTTAGCAACTCTAACCATCGGTGTTGTCTCAAAATCAGTTCTTTCTGAGTCATCATGTATTTCAAGCTTTTGTGATCAGAATAGACATGACATTTTTCTCCGAATAGATAGTGACATCAAATCTTCAACGCAAACACAATAGCTGCCAATTCTAAGTCATGTATTAGATAGTTCCTTTCATGTGGCTTTAACTATCTCGAGGCATAAGCTATAACTTTGCCTTCCTGCATCAAAACACAGCCCAAACTATTTAAAGATGCATCACTATAGATAACAAATTCTTTACCCGATTCTGGCTGAACTAGCATTAGAGCTTCAGTCAAAAGGGCTTCAACTAATCAAAACTATTCTGACACTTTTCTGACCATTCGAACTTAACATCTTTTTGCAATAGCTTTGCCATTGGGGTTGCAATCATAGAGAAACCTTTAACGAACCATTTATAATAACTAGCAAGTCCATGAAAACTTCGGACCTCAAAAACATTTCTATGAGGTTTCCAATCAAGTATAGATAAAATTTTACTCGGATCAACCTGTATACCCGATGCTAATACAACATGGCCCAAAAAACTGACTTCTCCTAACTAGAACTCACATTTACTGAACTTTTCATACAACTGTTTATCTCGCAGAGTCTGTAACATAAGTCTTAGCTATTCAGCATGCTCAGTTTCCTCACTAGAATAGATCAAAATGTCATCTATGAACACAACCACAAACCAATCCAGATACTGTCTGAAGATCCAATTCATCAAATCCATGAAAACAGTAGGTGCATTAGTACGTTTGAAAGGCATAACAAAAAACTCATAGTGTCCATACCTCGTTCAAAAAGCACTATTTGGCACATCGGAGTCTTTAACTCACAACTAATAATAGCCTGATCTCAAATCTATCTTCGAAAACACTGTAGCCCCTTTTAGTTGATCAAACAAATCATCAATCCGTGGCAATGGATACTTATTCTTTATAGTCACCTTATTGAGCTGTCTATAATCAATACACATTCTCATAGTTCCGTCTTTCATTTTATCAAATAACACAAGTGAACCCTAGAGAGAGAAACTCGGTCACGCGAAACCTCTATCTATCAACTCTTGCAACTAAGCTTTCAATTCTTTTAATTCAGTAGGTTCCATTTTGTATGGAGTTATCGATATCAGAGTACTCCCCAGCACTAACTCAATACCAAACTCTACCTCCCGAATAGGTGGCAAACTCGGTAATTCTTCAGGAAACACATCCGGATACTCGTACACAATAGGTACTGATTCAATGTTTCTTTCAGCCACTTTACTATCAATGACATAGGAAAAATAAGCTTCGCAACCTTTTCTCACATATTTTTGAGCTAACATCGAAGATATCACTGTTGGTAAGCCATTCAGATCATTAGATTCAATTCGAATAATCTTATCATTCTGACACTGTAAATCAATAGTCTTTCGTTTGCAGATTACAATCGCATCATGCAAAGTCAACCAGTCCATAACCAAAATTATGTCGAACACATCAAATGGAAACAACATCAAATCAGCTGGAAGGCATGAATCTCGAATCATCAAAGGACAATTCTTACACACTTTATCCACCATAACACACCAACCTAAGGGGTTTGATACTCTAATCACAAACTCAGTAGACTCAACAGGCAAAGTCTTACTAAATACTGAAGTCTCACACATATAAGAATGAGTCGAACCAGGATCAATAAATGCAATTACATTAGTATCATAGAGAGTGAATGTACTAGTAATAACATCTAGGGATGAAGCCTCCTCACGTGCTTGAATAGCATAGGCTCTAGCAGGTGCACGAGCCTCAGATCTAACTGCTGTATCTTTAGTCCTTCTCTGACTACTACTTACATTACCTGTGTTTCTGGGTGGTCTACCTTGAGCTGTAGTATTATTCGATATCGTATTCTGCAATGGATTTTCTTTAGCTAAGTCTAGGTATTCACGAATATAATGATCCATTGATCCACATTTAAAATAGGCCCGATCATACAATCTGCAACTGTCGGGATGTCATTTACCATAATGTTTACACTCAGGTTGATTTTATTTGACATTACCCACACTAGTTACTGAGGTAGCTCTCGAGCTCATAGGTGGTCTATTCTGATCCCGTCGAGAATAACCCGATGTAGCCTTAGGACGGCTAAAATCATCTTGGAACATCTTTTATGTCAACTGGAATAACTTACCGGATGCTCTTTTACGTGCATCTCTAACTTCAAAGTTAGCTTTTCTTTTCTCTTTCCCGAGCTATTCAGCTTTGCAAGCTCGCTCAACCAGTACTACGAACTCTTTTATCACAAGTATGCCAACTAACAGTTTAATATCTTCATTCAGCCCATCTTCAAATCTTTTACACATTATGGCTTCGGTTGAAACACACTCTCGGGCATACTGGCTGAGTCTCATGAATTTTCGCTCATACTCTATCACGGTCATCCGACCCTGTTTTAACTCCATAAATTCTTTACGCTTCTGGTCAATAAATCTCTGGCTGATATATTTCTTACGAAACTCAGCCTAAAAGAATTCCCAAGTCACCCACTCTCTCAGAACCACCGATACTAGCATATTCCACCAGTGATATGCAGTGTCTCGTGATAAAGATATAGCATATTTTAGACATTCATCCAGAGTATGGGACAGCTCTTCAAACACACAAATAGTATTATCAAGCCAGAATTCAACTCGCTCAGTATCATCATCATCAATAGCTTTAAACTCTTCGGCCCCGTGTATCAGAAGGTGGCTTATGTAATCTCAACATGTCACTTTCTTGAGGTATAATAGGTATCGAAGATGGATTAGTCGGGGGTGGAGGTTGTTGTGCATCTGGGTTAGTCCGAATATATTGAGTAAACCAGTCATTCATCATTTGGTAAGAGGCTTGTTTAGCCTCTCCCTCTTGGTTACTCAAAGTCGGTCGAGAATCAACTGACGTTGTCCCTTGCGTGGGAGCAAGCACTACACTCTCGACATCATCAGCTACAGTTCTGTCGGGATCCATTTACTATATGAAAATACATTTTCAAATGTCAGAAGTCATCACACTATCACAGTATATAACATGGCATGTATAGCTAGACTCGCACGTGCTATGTTAGTCTTAGAATCAACTAAATCGTAGCTCTGATACCAATAAAATGTAACACCCCTAACCCGTAACCATCGTCCAAATGGGGTTACAAGGCATTACCAAACAAAAGCACAGTTCTAAACATTCTCATATTAACACAAGTCATAATTATGTATATAAAGTATAAACTAATTATATATTAAACATACATTATAAATCATATTGCATATGCGAATCATATGTTCATCACTCTAATGATATTCGAATATCTAAATAAAAATCAAACATTTAGCTTCCCAACTCTTTACATGCGCATATTTCACCAAATAAAACATATCACATGACATTTTGCCCATTAGCATATACAACATTATCAAATTTCACAAAATGATCAAATGCGTTTCATTAAACAATAATCACTTATACGTATTTAACCACATCAAATTTGTACCATTCTCATATATTGATAATGAAACATATTCGGCCTAGTTCACATAACATACTTACATCAAATGATATAAAGTGTCAAGGCCTAATTTAAACATTTTAACATCACTTAATATATAAGCCAAATAATATGTATAACTACCAGGTATTCAAATCAAACATACCACAATCAATATGCTAAATTCATAACAAAATTACAATACATATTCAATTCATTTATTTACCATATTCGGCTATCAAAGTCAATCATTAAAGTCACACTAATTCCACCCTCAAATTTAAGTTAGAAATTTACCATTGGCATTTTGAATACAAATATAAAATTTGTCTCTTATTATCTATCCATTTAACTAACAAAACATACCTAATAAATATTCATTATTTTTCTCATAAATAACCTAAATAATTTTATTATTAATAATCTACCAAATGTAAATTTAACCATTTATCACAATTATTCATTAAAAACATTTTCAAAACATAAACTATTATAATCACCCCATAAACCTTGTAACATAATTCCCTTAAGGCCGAATACATACCAACCTGAACACTATTTTTAAACCAACTCACGAGCCAAAATGTACATCAAAACATAAGTCATTAGTAAACCATACCAATCAGCCAAATTCAAAGACATAACTTAGCATACTCATACCATGGTAATTACAAACATATATTATGAGTTATTTTCACTTTCATTAACTACATCATACATAAGCCAAGCCACATGGCTATTAACTCAATTCAAAATATGCCATTTGATTACTAGCCTATACATGATCGAAAACCACTATCATAAGCATCATGAACCATCCACAACCAAAACACATTCAACATTCACATGTCAAGTTTACCATCCACATGTACCATAACCAAAACTACTTAGACAATAGAACGTTAGCATTAAGATCAAGCCATTTTCGCATGGCTTATATACATACAGCTTCAAAATAAACTAAGGCTAGCCTATACATGCCATAATTCGAGTTCAACTTATTAAGTACCGAAACAGTAGATAGTGTGATAGACTTTGCTGACGATCCCCGAGCTCGTAACTTGAAATCCAAGAATCTATAAAACAAAGTAAACATGAACACACAGAGTAAGCTATCATAGCTTAGTAAGTCATAAGTAAATAAACAGATTAATGATTTAATCAATTCATTTTAAACAAAATCGAATGACTTTAGCTTTACTATGCTTAGTCTCAAACTTTCAAATTTCATAAATAATACATTTTCATACACAATTTCCACCTTGGCCGAATGCTCATATAGTCAATTTAACATATTATTATTCAACTTCTAAAGCCAAATAGTCATTATAAAACCTAGCCAATAAGTGTATTTGGAAACAAATTGTACAAAGAACTAACTTTTTTATAAGACTTTGTTTTTATGAGATTTCTATAAAGTATTAGTTCTTGGTTTTAAATTAATACATCTCATTTAATAAAGTTATTATATTTGAACTTATATGTCATATGGCTTGTACATTATTTTTAAATTGTTGATGTTTTCATTCAAACCTTGGTGAAATAACAACTAATATATGTTTTATATTTAAAACTTTTTAAGAATTATATAAAGTTTTCACCAAAATGTTTTAGATTTAGATTGATTTTATATAGTGACACACCATACTTGAATCTTATTATAGGGTCAAGTTTGGCGTGTTACATTGTCAATGGAGAGAAGTTAAAAAATTATTTGATGGGAAACAACGAGAAAACTTGTGAGATTCAGAAACTTAAATGTAGAGTGCTAATAGAAGTGAAGGATGAATCAGTGGACTTGAAGAGCAATTGGAGTTGGGAACTGGATGAAGCAGGGAGTCATACTTGAGATCTAGCAAAGAATATTCTAATTTGTGTAGTAAAATATTTGTGGAAATGTATTATTAACCAGTTTTTTTTTTAGAGTCAGTAGATTAGGATTAAATGTTAGGAAGCTAAAGGATGGCTATTCAGGAGGATATTTTAGATTAGGTGTGAACAAAATGGTCAAACATGCCCAAAAAGATGAGTTTTGGGAAATTGATGGTTACGTCACAACACTGAACCCCGGTGTCGTGACAAGTTACTTCGAAAGCTCTAAGTTTTCTAAAAATAGGGTCGTGTTGTGGCACTGAAGTTCGATGTCATGACATAGAACTTCAAAGTACCCTAGTTTTAAAATATAGGGTTGTATCGGGACACTAAAACCCAATATTTTGAAACCACATATTGAATCAAATTAATTTTGAAAAATAGGATCAGTGTCATGATATCGGAACCTCATGTCACGACATGAAACCAAGAAGTGAAATCCTAGAGTGTTTGAAGTATAGTGTCATGACACCCATACCCCGTGTCACGACACCAAGTTGAATTTGCATGATTTTACCCAAATTTCCACACAACAAATAAAATTTCATATTAATAATTACATCTTTTTAACCCTAAAAACCCTCACTAGACATACAAAATGTCACGACCCATTTAAAATTTAGTTATCATTAATTTATGAATAAGTTCATTTGCTAGATTAGTGCTTAAGAACGTGCATAGTTTCATTTGTGACCCAAGTTTGATTCCATTCTCCTATTTTAATTTTTAATTTCAACTTAAAATCACCTTGTTCAACCCATTTTTCACTAATATTTGTTACCATACAAGGGAGATTCTTTCCTCCCTTATCTTTCTCCTCCTTCCTTTTTTGTTCCCCTTTTTACTCCCCTTATCTCCCGTCCCTTCATTTTCTTCCCCTAGTTTCACTCCTTTCCTTTTTCCCTTCCTTCATTGACCTCTTTTTCGTCCCATATACCTAGAAAAAAATAATATTTTGTTTCTCTTCCATTTTACTCTCTCATCTCATATGTTTTCTCTCCACATCCTATTGCTACCACTTTGTCACATTTTTCCGACAATTGCAACACCAAACCACCACCACTAAACCACCATTTCTTCCCTCTCTTCCTCTTCTTACTACCACTGCACCACAATTAGACTGCCTCTACCATCACTGCAGCCATCCCCACTGCCTATTTTTCTCCATTTTTCATCCTTTCTTCATTTCTTTGGTCATAATCGAATCTATACCACTTTTTCTTCTATTTTTCTTAATTTTTAAATATTTTTATTACTCACTTTTCTTTTTTTGGATTCCCCATAGCCATTACTATTCCATTTACTCGAAATTCTCTATGAAACGTTAACTTTCTGATCTAATCCAATTTAATGTAAGTGATGATTAGTTCTTATAATCTCAATTATTTTCTTTTATTTAGATGGGTTGAATCTAATATATACTTATGTCCACATGTTTTCGTGAAGTATCCAATTCGGATCAATCAGTTTTGCCTTTGTACAAAGGAAATTCTTAGATCTTCGTCGACAATTAATAGAGTATGTTCTTCAAAAAGATTTCATAAAAGAATTATTTGGGACTAAAATAAAAAATAATGAGTGTACCTTGGGTGTTGTACAACTGTTATTCAATCAAATCAAGTGAGAACTGACTAGATTGACATCGTGGTATGGTGTTGGAGTAGATCTGGTGACAAGGCATTATTTCAAGTGTGGGTTTCAACCTACCAAAGTTATTTATGTTGTTCATAAAAATCATATATTTTTATTAATAATATTAATCACGTTAATTTGTTTCAAAATAATGGTTAAATGAATTGATAAGTATTCTTAGTGAAGTATTAGGATTGAACCAAAGTAAGTACCTTCCATTTGTTAGATCTATGATACTATATGTGTATGTGTCTTTATATGACTCGGTGATATTCTCCATATTATGTGTTATTAAAACTTGTTTCTGATTTGCTATTGAGAACGACTAAATGATAAATCATGTATATTATTAACGAAATTTTAGTCACATGTCAAAAATATAGTTTATGGTACTGTTAACACTGAAAGAATCATTAAATGTGCTATTGTACTATTTTATCGAATGCATGAAAATTCAAGCCACTGATTTTGGGACTGATCACATGTTTAAATCATGCCTACTGATTCTACTATTGATTTCATGTTTTAATCATGCTTACTTTATTGTACTATTTTGCTATGTTAACATTAAAAGCATGTCATATCGCATTGGGTTGGGAAGATTTTGTAAGAAGGAAGTATTGGCAGCTTGTCTACAATACTGGCAATTTATTTGCACTACTTGTGGCTTGTCCACATTTCTGGTATTTTATATGCATTATTGGTGGTTTGTTCGTAAAATGGTGTGACATTGGCTAGATGATGGGGAACTCTTATTATGGTGTGTAGCGGATTTAGTTAGGACTTCTTTCTGTAAACATTGTATTAACATGTTCATACACTACATAAGCTACGTAATTTTGAGTTGTTCGTAATATTTTGTACATTTACTAACTTGAGTGTTATATTATTGTTATTACTCTTTACCGCATTTAAGACTCATACTGAGCTTATTAGCTCACTATTTAGTTACTGATTTTACATATAACCCCCGAGGTTAGGACTTTGACATGGCTATCGGAGGAGCTTCTCGAATGATTTTAAGTTTAAATACTTTAAACTTTATTATATGATTTTTTTGGGGACTGTAGCATGGGACTTTATATTTTGGGATTTTTATTTTATTTTTGCATGATTTGAAGTTTTAAATTACTTATTCGATGATTTAATGATTATGCACGAAAAATCAATTTTTAACAAAAATATTATTTTTGTACAAATTTTTTGCTCCAATATTTAAAATTCAATTTTTTAAATAAAATACCACTTTTTTTTTGAAATAATTAATTTTTACAAACGAAATTCTAAAGATGCTTGATTTATTGAAATTAGCACGTTTTCTCAAAATAAAGGCAAATAACTAAGTTCACTAGTTTTGAATAAAAAGGAAAATGGTTTTAAAGAGTGATTTAAAATATTAAAGTTTATCTAAGCTATTCCAAAGGCCAATGTAATCTTCAAGATTCAGCCATACTATCTAAGCCGGGTTTGGGAGGTTACACTACACACCGTAGCCAGCGATCACACTCTTGAATAAGAGGGAGAAAGAGAACTAAATGAAGAAACCATAGGTTAACGAAAGTAATGGTATTTGGAAAGGATAAAGAAAAATTGACTTTTAAGAGTGTAGAAATGAAAAAACTTAGAAATATTTAACAAAAGCTGAAGAAGATATAATTCACTTACCGATTGTGAGATCGCTTGTCAACAAGAAATCAAACTCCCAAAGTGTATGAATCGGCTTTTAAATGCAAAAGAAATAGTCGGCTAAGTTGAAGAGGAAAGAGGTTGATTTGATTAAAATAGGGAAGAAAAGATCAAGAGTTTGGCTTGAAGAAAAGAGGAGATGTAATGCGACTGAAGCACACAAAAACAACAAATGTCCTTACTTCCCATATGACACACATATATATACTAAAAAAATAAATAAATAAATACAAACCTACACTCCCCAATCGACTTAAACTTGTCCAGTTAAATTCCCTTCAATTTCTCTAATTTTTATCATCATCATATCCACACTAAATCCTCATCCTAATCCCCTTAATTTTAGCCAACAATTCCAATTTGAATTGCATTCAAATTGCTTCCACCGAATAGCAATCCTTCCCTGCGTTGAGTACCAAAATAAAATTCTAATTTGTCCATAACACCACTCGAACTCTGGCCTTCCAACTTCCAAACATGTTGCTGGCCACTACACCACATCTTATCTTGTACTACCATTCAGTCACAATTAACTATAAGGCTTATATGCCTAAGCCTCAGTTTTCTTAAAGAATAAAAATTTAAACTTTGCCAGGCCTGGGATTCGAACCTGCAACCTCTCATATCCATAGCATGCTTCTCACCACTGCACCGTAGGCTCCCTTGTGCCATATTCCATCCCTAACTATTTTTAAGGCCTATTAACCCACAACCAGGTTATCCTAAAAATATTTGCTACCATTCAGATTCGAACCCCCAATCTCTTGGCTGCGCTATACGTCCTTTGCCACCACGGCGCCTGCCTTATTTGTGTCGTTTCTCCTCCCCTATTAATTATAAAGTTATTCTGCTGACCTGCGGGCTATTTTAAAAAACACCACAACTTTTGCTCATGCCGCGACTTGAACCCAGCACCTCTCCTTACTCCTAACACCATCATACCACTAGGCCAAGCGCATCCTTTGTGTTGAATTTCCACCAAACATATTTATAAGGCCTAAACGCTAGCTTCCCTACTAATCATATGCGCAATAAAAATTTTCACCAAGGCCAGGACTCGAACCCTGGACTTCTTGCTTGCTACTAACGCCTTTTGCCACTAGGCCAAGCGTTTCTTTGTGTCAAATTTTACCAGGCCTTTTTAATAAGCCTTCCACTTAATGCTCAAGGTCTTTTAGAAAAAAAATGCAATATTTTACTAAAGCCCTAGATCGAACCCAGGACTTTTTCCCACACTACCAACCCTTACTAAATCACTTAACAATTAAACTAAACATGCAATTATAAAATATTTAAACACATTTAAGTTATTTAATCCGCCTTCTAACCAATCCCAAACTCAAGGCCCATTACTTCTAGGCCCAAAATTCAGGGTGTTACGCCTGCTAAACTCAAAGTTTGATTTTTATACACCGGCAATAAGCCTACTAGGCATAAAGCCCGATTTAATTCACCAGCACAAGGCTTGCTAGGCTCAAAGCTTGAGTATCACTATTATAAAGTTGTCTCATAAACAATTCATATATCTAAAATTCCAAATATGCCATATAGTTCATACAGACTTTCAAATGTTATAACTCAGTCGAACTAAGCTCAAATTCATTATTTCCATGCTTAATCATATTCGGCTAACTCTACTATAAATCTATAAATTTCAAATCATCATATTAAACCATTTTACATTCAAAATAGACAATGTTTAATTACTTAAAGACTTACCTCGGATATCGACGAACAATGTAAATCGACTATTCGACTATTTTTGTTTTTCCCTGATCCAAGTCTGATTTCTTTTGTTCTTGATCTATATAATTTCAAATTAATCTCATTCAATCACAATTTCATTCAATTTAATCCAACAACACATAAATGACAAATTACCATTTTACCCCTGATATTTCATACTTTTACAAATTAGTCTTAATTGCATAAAACACAAAATACACAAAATTTCCATGTAACATGCTTAGGCTGAATGTTCCTCTAGTACATACAAATACACACATTTCATTTATTTCACATTTTAGTCCCTCAATTTATTATTTTTACAATTTAGTCCTAATTACTCAAAATCATCAAAAACTCCAATACAAAGCATGTTAATCGAAAACATATCTTTAATATTTCATCATCAAATATCACAAAACAAAAATATTCATCAATGGCATAACTCAAAACATTCATCAAAATCAAAAAATTCTAGCATGGGTCGGATAATATTCGGAGCAACGATCTCAAAAACATAAAAATTATCAAAAACCGAACAAAAACTAACCTTGAATCAAGCTTCCAAAGTGCCGAATACCCTAAGCTATATTTTCTTTCTTTCTTTCTCAAGCTTTGGCAATAACAAAGTAATATGCATGCTTATTTTAATTTTATGTTTTATTATAAACATATTATTACACATATTACATATTTAACCTTTAAATTATAACATAAAACCATTATAATATAAGGTCACAACCGTCCATCATATATAATTATGGTTTAATTGCAACTTAAATACCTCATGCTATAAAGACAACATCAATTTGGCCCCTTTCACATTTAACCATTGAATTTTCATTTTATGAGATTAAGTCCTTTTATTTAATCAGACACTCAAATGATAAAATTAAATCACGAAAATTTCACAGATATTAATTCACACATAATAAACACAAAAAATATTTTTAAAATATTTTTCTAACTCGAATTCATGGTCTCAAAACCACCATTCCAATTAGGGTCTAAGTTAGGGTGTTACATCCGATATCAATAGCTCTTTACAAAATGGCACCTACAGAGTTGAAAGAGTTGAAAGCACAACTGTAAGAGTTGACAGATAGGGGTTTTACTCGACCCAGTTTCTCACCTTAGGGTCCACCAGTTCTATTTGTTAAGAAAAATGACGGATCTATGCGATTATGTATTGATTATCGCCAACTCAACAAAGTCACGATCAAGAACAAGTATCTTTACCGCATAGTAACGATCTATTTGATCAATTGAAATGTGCAACAGTATTTTTGAATATTGATATTTGTTTTGGTTACTATCAGTTACAAGTTAAAGATTCAAATATGCCAAAAACCCCGTTCAGGACCAGGTACAAACATTATGAATTTCTTGTGATGCTGTTTGGTTTAACTAATGTACCTGCAATATTTATGGATTTGATGAACAAAATTTTCAAACTGTATTTAGACGAATTTATCATAGTATTCATTGATGATATCTTGATTTATTGGTGAGATGAGATAGAGCATGTCGAGCATTTGAGAATTGTTTTGCAAACTTTGTGTGAAAAGCATTTATTTGCTAAGTTTAGAAAATGTAAATTCTGGCTTCGGGAAGTCAGATTTTTGGGACATGTTGTATTAATCGAAGGCCTCAGAATTGATCCAAGTAAAATTATAGCAATTGTTGATTAGAAGCCTCTGAGAAATGTATATAAGATTAGAAGATTTTTGGGATTAGCCAGATATTATAGAAGGTTCGTTAAAGAATTTTTGATGATTTCTACACCGATAACGAGATTATTGCAATAGGATGTGAAATTTGAGTGGTTTGAGAAATGTCAGCAAAGCTTCGATCAGTTGAAAGTATTGTTAACTGAGGCACCAGTGTTAGTTCAGCCGAAGTCGGGCAAAGAATTTGTAATTTATAGTGATGCATCTTTAAATGGTTTAGGTTGTGTTTTGATGCAAGAAGGCAAAGTGATAGCATATGCTTCTAGATAGTTAAAGCCGCACGAAAAGAATTATTTGACACATGATTTAGAACTTGCAGCTATTGTGTTTGCATTGAAGATTTGGTGACGTTAGACGAAAAATGTCATATCTTTACAAATCATAAAAGCTTAAAGTATTTAATGACGCAGTTTGAATTTGAGGCAACGTAGATGGCTCGAGCTATTAAAAAACTATAATTTGATTATTTATTATCATTCGAGTAAGGTAAATTTTGCTGGTGCTTTGAGTAGAAAGTCTTTGTTTTCTTTGAGAGTGTTCAGTACGTGATTGATGTTATCTGATGATGGTTCGATCTTAGTGGAGTTGAAAGCTAGATCGATGTTTTTGCGAAGATTTATGAGGCTCAGAAATGTGATGATGTGTTGATAGCTAAATGGAAATAGATTGAGTCGACTCCTGATTTAGTTTTTCAGATTGGATCAGATGATAGTTTATACTTCAAAGGTAAAATTTGTGTTCTGAGAAATTCATATCTCGTTCAGAAGATTTTACGAGAAGCTCATAATAGTAGCTTGTCTATTTATCCTAGTAGCAACAAAATGTACAATGATTTGAAACAAATGTACTGGGGGCCAGGTATGAAATGAGAGATTTCTTAGTTTGTATCGAGATGTTTAGTATGTCAGCAAGTTAATGCTGAACATTAGGTACCTTCTGGTTTGTTACAGCCAGTAATGATTTCAGAATGGAAATGGGAGTGTGTCATGATGGATTTTGTATCAGGATTACCTTTGTCTCTGAGAAAGAAAGATGCAATTTGGGTCATTGTTGATCATCTGATGATTTCTGCACATTTCATCCCAATACGTATACATTATCCTCTTGGGAGATTAGTCGAATTATACATTGCTGAAATTGTTAGATTGAACGGGGTGCTAGATTCTATTATTTCTAATAGAGATCCATGGTTTACGTCCCGATTCTGGAGTAAATTACATGACACTCTAGGTACTCCTTTACATTTTACTACTGCATTTCATCTGTAGACCGATGGTCAGTCTGAGCGAGTGATTCAGATACTTGAGGACATGATTCGATGTTGTGTATAAGAGTTTGAAGGCAACTGGGAGAAATTTCTACTATTAGTTGAATTCGCGTGCAACAATAGTTATCAATCAAGTATAAAGATGGCATCGTACGAAGCTTTGTATAGTCAATAGTGCCGAACTCCATTATATTGGACTGAGCTTAGTGAGAAAAAGATTCACGAGGTTGATCTGGTACAAGAAACTGAAGAAAAAGTTAAAGTTATTCGAGACAATTTGAAAGCAGCTTCAGATCGACAAAAATCATATGCGAATTTATAACGTAAAGACATTAAATTTCAAGTCGGCGATAAAGTGTTCTTGAAACTGTCACCCAAGAAGAAAGTTCTTCGATTCGATCATCAAGGAAAACTAAGTCCTTAATTTATTGGGTCGTATGAGCTTTTCGAAAGAATTGGATTAGTAGCTTACATATTAGCGTTGCCTTCAGAATTAGAAAGGATATGTATTGTGTTTCACGTACCTATGTTACGATGATACCGATCAGACCCTTCACATGTTATATCACCTATTGGTGTTGAGATTTATCCTGATATGTCGTCCGACGAAGAACCGATCAGAATTCTAGCTTGAGAGGTTAAAGAATTGAGAAATAAAAAGTGAAAGTCCTTTGGGAAAGTCACGATTTAGAGGAGGCCACTTGGGAACCGGAAGAAACTATGAAAGCACAAAACTTGAACATCTTTTCTGGTAAGAATTTTTGGGATGAAAGTTCCTTTAAGAGGGAGATTTGTAATAGGCCGTTTTTAGTGAAATTAGAACAGTGGTTTTAGAACCATAAATCTGATGTGATAATGTTTATTTATTATTTTAGTTTCTATATTATGTTGGCAAGGTTGTATAAAAATTTCGTTAAGAAATTTTGACATTTTCATGCTTAAGTTAGTGAAAATGGCTAAATCATAAAAGGTGTAAAATTAGATTTCTATAAGTTAAATGTACTAAATGGCTATGAAATTATATATTCAAGGGATTTATATGGTAATTATACCATTGTTATTATGAGTGGACTTTTATGGACATCATTTAAATGATTTTAAAGGTTAATGTATAAGGTTAAATTTGTAATTAAGTAAATTAAGTAAATGTTAATTAGAAAAGATGAAACAAACATTTGTCTTCTTCATTTTTCAAACATTAAGAACCGACCACCATTGTTGTAATAGAGAAGAAGTTTTAACCAAGCAAAACTCAATTGCATGTAAGTGATTTTTTACCCCTTTTTTAATGATTTTTATGTTTTTGAAGTCGTAGCTTAATCTAGCTAGCCTAGGGACTAATTTTTATGTTTTTAATGTGGTTTTTTATGTTTGATAGAAGAAAATAAATCCTTGTTGATAAATAAACAACTTTTGTAAATTGATTTTTGTTGGAATTGTCAATTAGGGATTTATTTGTAAAATGTGTAAAATACATGGTAAAAATTGTGAAATAATGAATTGTATGAGTTGATATAGACCTATATGAAATTTGAGCTAGCTTGGGTAGGGATGAAATTGCATGAATTTCAAATTACGAGCTTAAGGACTAAATTGTAGGTAAATCAAAACAATAAGGGCAAAAGCGTAATTTTGTAAAATTATGAATTTGGATTAAATTGAATAGTATGCTTATTAAATATATTGAATTTATTTATTTAGATCAAGATAGACCTCATATGGCTTTAGATCGGGGCAAAGAAAAAGCTTCGAATTAGTCGACTCCGTTTCTACACCTTTATCGTCAAGGTATGTTCATGTAATTATGTAATGTTTTAATGCTATCTTTTGAGCTATATTTAAATTATGGATTTTTATGTAAATGATCGATGCAATCCAACAATGTTATAACGTCTATCGAGCCCCGTTTGAACCTTAAGAGTTCGTAGGATACAATGACATGTCATTAGGGTTTACATGTTTCGAGTGGTAGTTTTGAATTTTCTACCGATGGCTAAGGTCCAGCATGTGTTGCGAATACTCTATAGCTCGTGTGAAGAGCATCATGTAACTTACATTTCGACCCACAACTCGTGTGAGTAGGCCTATTTCACAGCTCGTGTGAGCGTACCTATTTTACAGCTCGTTTGAGTAACTATGTATATGACAAGAAAGATTACAATTATATGATTAGCACACTTCGTGTGAGCTATCCTGCGCATCCAATGATATTCTAATGGTTTAATAGGCATGAATTTGAAAGGATTTGGTAAGCGTTCAATATGAATCAAGACATGTATGTATGAAATACATTGAAATGGTGAGCTACATGGAAAACATGTTATGTTATGATGAATGATAAATCCAATTGAATCATGCTCAACTTTAATTGTTATCCATGTTAAATTCATATGAATTATGTTCAAGTATGCTAACATGTTTGTGTTGGTGCTTAGGCTTGTGCCAAGCTAAAGTTGGATTATGCCATGTTAAATTTTAATGTTATGAAATGAAATAGTAAGTTGTTTTTTATGTTATACAAACTTACTAAGCATTATATGTTTACATTATAACACCCCTAACCCGTATCCATCGCCAGAGAAGGGTTACGAGGCATTACCTATCACAGAACAACTTAAACAGACATTCACTACATTCTATACTTTGTAATTTATCCACACTAAAAACATTTACTTCAATTAGTAATTTTTAAACTTTAATACAATTTCAAATTCTATCATTTAGTACTTACTCAATTATTATCACTCATATAGGTGGCATGGACATTGGTTAACATAAACAACATGTTTTATACTTTGATACAAAATAAAAACAACCACACAGCAATAGTCATACTTTTTCATATACTTTATTTAAACACTTATTATTTAAAACTAATTGTAGCTCTTTTCCAGTGATAAAACCATGCGCATAATGAGCCAAATAAAACATAAGTATCATAGCAACATTACATCATGACTAAACATATCATAGTTGATTATACTACATGAGCCTATTTACTAATATTAATAAACTATTTTTAAACATAGTTACCAAATGACCAAAAGTATCTATTCTATTATTACAATTTATGCACATGTGACCAAAACAAATTGAACCATTTCGAACACCAATATCAACCAAAAGCACAACCATTTCGCATGTTTATTACTATGCCTATAATTACATTTTCACTACCAAACAATTAGCCAACATTTGGTCATTCGAAATAACATCAATATGACTTTTAAAAATATTTGTTCACTCATTACTATTCATGAGCAAACCTAAATAGAAAATTCATAAGTAAATATGTTCTAAGCATACACCTTTATTTTGTCTAGGTTTAACAGTATATAATCATGCATTAAACAATATACCATGAATACATATTTTCAATATAATTTAAAACATAACCGAATTATCCTTATAATTGACCTCATTAACAAACCACAACCCAAATACATCCATTATTCATATATCAAGCTTACATATATTTATCTATGTATAAACCATAGCCGAATCACAAAAATCACAACCAAACACAAACGTAATTTGATCAAATATTGAAACCAAACTTAACAAAATAAACAAGCCATTTTCGCATGGCTTATATATATACACATATCAAAATCAACATATCCAAATATAATCTAGCCTATACATGCCATAGGTTTGAAATTCAGTTTATAAAGTACCAAAAATAGTCGATAGTGAGATAGACTTTGACGACCATCCCTGAGCTCGTAACTTGATCCCAAAATCTATAAAATAGAGGCAAACATACACACACAACAAGCTATCATAGCTTAGTAAGTCATAAGCAAATAATCAACTCAATTTAACTAAACAAATTTATAATAACATAATCACATTTAATCTCAAGCTTAGAATTTCATATACAACATGTACTTTTATAAATGAACTTTATATTGGCCGAATATACATATATCTATTATCAAAGTATCATACACTTTCAAGCCATATTATCAATATATATAACTAAATATACTTCACAATTACTCAGATATTCACATTAACATCATGTATATTTTTGCATCACATATCAAATAACCAACTTACCTTATTTTCAAATAGGTAATCAACTATCACATACCTGATCACTTAGCTCGATTTACACATTCGATCACAACTTATCATTGCCCGTTGAACCATTTGGAATTTAATAGGATACTCAGATAACCACACATATCATACAATGCCAACATCCCAGATGTGGTCTTACATGCAATCACATATCAATGCCATTGTCCCAGACAGGGTCTTACACGAATCAAATACAATGCCAATGTCCTGGACATGGTCTTACACGTAATCACATATCGATGCCAACGTCCCAGACATGGTTGTACACGAGAACACTTATCGAAAGTCCTATGTCATGACATATGTATCCGAGCTATTCTTAAGGTTCGTAAGGGGCTTTCGAACGTCGTAACTCAGTTGAAACGAATTAGTAAACATAGCTCCCAAGCATATACACATTCTCTAACACATATATATTTTCACATGGTTCATTTCAATATATAAAACTCATATTTATTTAATATTAACAATATATATTTGCTTATAAACTTACCTCGGACAACGATAATCAAAACGGGATGACTAATCGACAGCTTTCGTTTCCCCCCGATCCAAATCCGATTTCTTTGGTTCTTGATGTAAACATATTTAAATTAAACTCATTCAAACATAATTTCATTCAATTTAGTCCAAAAACACATAAATGGACAAATTACCATTTTACCTCTGACATTTCACATTTTTTACAATTTAGTCCAAATTGCACAAAACACAGAACATGCAAAATTTGCACACATCATGCTTAGGCCGAATATTATCCATGCTCATACAAGTCCATACATTTCATTTATTTTACATTTTAATCCCTCTTATTATTTTTTCAATTTAGCTCTAATTACTCAAAATCATCAAAAATTCCAATACAGAACATATTAATCCAAAACATATCTTTCATAATTCATCAACTAACATCACCAAAATAAAATATTCATCAATGGAATAACTCAAAACATTCATCAAAATAAGAAATTCAAGCATAGGCTTTGTACATTACACTGCAACGATATAAAAAATGTAAAAATTATCAAAAATCGAGCTAGTTACATACCTTAATCAAACTCAACAATGGATGAATAACCTAAGCTTTGTTTCTTTCTTTTCTTTTAATGTTTCAGTCATGTAAAAATAAGATGGATCCCTGATGTTTACTTTATGTTTTATGATAACATATATGTTATTTAACATTTTACATTTTTAACCTTTATGATTTAATAACTAAAACATATATATTAAGGCCACAACCGTCCATCACTAATTCACATGGTAATATTGCATTTTAAATACCTCTATTTTTAAAGTCAACAACAATTCAACCATTACAAATTAAACCACCAAATTTTCATTTGAGCACTCAAACGACAAAATTAAAGCACGAAAATTTCACAGATATTAATTCACACATTATAAACACAGAAAATAATTTTAAAACATTTTTCTGACTCGAATTTTTGGTCCCAAAACCACTGTTCTGAATAGGGTCTAAATCGAGCTGTTACAACTCTCCCCCCTTAGGGATTTTCATCCTCGAAAATCTTACCGATGAATAGGTTCGGATAACGTTCTTTCATTTCATTTTCTGGCTCCCACATAGCCTCTTCTACTCCGTGTTTATGCCACAGTACTTTCAGTAACGAAATTTTCTTATTTCTTAATTCTTTAACTTCACGAGCTAGAATACGAATAAGTTCTTTCTCTATGTCATATCAGACTTAATCTCAATCTCTAACAGATTAATCACATGCGAGGGATTAGATCGATATCGACGAAGCATCGAAACATGGAATACATTATGGATCTTTTATAACTCAAGTGGCAACAATAGTCTATAAGAAACAGGCCTGATACGCTCTATAATCTCATACGACCCAATAAATCTCGGACACAATTTGCCTTTACGATCGAATCTGAGTATTTTCTTCCATGGTGACACTTTCAAAAAGACTTTGTCCCCTATCTGAAACTCTATATCTTTTCATTTCAAGTCTGCATACGATTTCTGACGATCTGACGCTGTTTTCAAACTTTCACGAATCACTTTTACTTTCTGTTCAGTCTCTCTGATCAAATCGACCCCGTGTAACCTATTTTCACTAAGCTCAGTACAATACAATGGTGTACGACATTTTCAACCGTACAAAGCCTCGTAAGGTGCCATTTTTATACTTGATTGAAAGCTATTATTGTACGCAAATTCAATTAGAGGTAAGTACCGTTCCTACGTACCATCAAACTCGAGAATACAACATCTCAACATATTCTCAAGTATCTGAATGATTCGTTCGGACTGACCATCTATTTGCGGATGAAAAGCAGTGCTAAAATGTAATTTTGCACCTAGTGCATCGTGCAGTTTCTTCCAAAACCGCGATGTAAACCTCGGATCTCTATCCGAAACATTAGAAATAGGTACCCCGTATAACCTCACAATCTAAGAAACATACAATTCAGTTAGTTTATCAAGCGAATAATCTGTGCGAACTAGAACAAAATGAGTAGATTTATCAATCTAACCACAATAACCCAGATTGTATCTTTCTTGCTCGGTGTTAACAGCAAACTGCATACAAAATTCATCGTGACTCTATCCTATTTCCACTCAGGTATCATGATCGGCTGAAGCAAACCAGAAGGTACCTGATGCTCGGCTTTAACTTGCTGACAAATTAAACATTTTGAAACAAAATCAGAAATGTCTCATTTCATACCATGCCACCAATAAAGCTATTTCAGATCATTATACATCTTCGTACAACCCAGGTGAACAAATAACCCACTGCTGTGAGCTTTGTTCAAAATCATCTAAATCAACTTTGAATTTCTCGAGACACATATTCGATTTTTGAACCTCAGACAACCTTCAACATTAACTCAAAAATTTGAATCAGCATTCGAATCACATTGCCTCCGCTTTGCTAATAATTCATTATCAACTTTTTGAGCATCACAAATCCGTTGAATAAATAACGGTCTTGCTTTTAATTAAACTATTATCGAACCATCATCAGACATAGCCATATGTGCATTCATTGCACGCAAAGCAAAAAATGATTTTCGGCTTAGAGCATTAGTAACAACATTAGTCTTTCCCGGATGGTAATCAATCGCAAGCTCGTAGTCTTTTAACAGCTTTAACCATCGACGTTGTATCAAATTTAGATCTTTCTAAGTCATCAAATATTTCAGGCTTTTGTGATCAGAATACACATGACATTTCTCACCGTACAAATAATGACTCCATATCTTCAATGCAAACAGAATTGCTGCCAATTCTAGATCGTGTCTTGGATAATTCTTTTCATGCGGATTTAACTATCTCGAGGCATAAGCTATGACTTTGCCTTCCTACATCAAAACACACCCCAAACCATTTAAGGATGCATCACTATAGATATCAATTTTTTTACTCGATTCTTGCTAAACTAGCCCTGGAGCTTCTGTCAAAAGGGCTTTCAACTCATCAAAACTTTTCTGGCACTTTTCTGACCACTCGAACTTAATATCTTTCTGTAATAGCTTTGTCATCAGGGTTGTAATCATAGAGAAATCTTTCACGAACCGTCTATAGTAACCAGCAAGTCTCAGAAAACTTTAGACTTTAGAAACATTTCTCAGAGGTTTCCAATCAAGTATAGCTGAAATTTTACTCTGATCAACCCGAATACCCGATATTGATACAACATGTCCTAGAAAACTAACATCGCGTAACTAGAACTCACATTTTCTGGACTTTACCTTGGCCGAATATACATATTTCTATTATCAAAGTATCATACACTTTCAAACCATATTATCAATATATATAACCGAATATTTAAACACTTGTATGCATATACTCATGAATCAAACTTTAAAAACACATACTTATACATAACATATGGCCGAATATACTTCACAATTACTCATATATTCACATTAACATCATGTATATTTTGCATCACATATCAAATAACCAACTTACCTTATTTTCAAATAGGTAATCAACTACCACATACCTGATTACTTAGCTCGATTTACACATTCAATCACCACTTATCATTGCCCTTTGAACCACTCGGATTTGAATAGGATGCTCGGATAATCACACATATCATACAATGCCAACTTCCCAGACATGGTCTTACATGCAATCACATATCGATGCCACTGTCCAAAATAGGGTCTTACACGAATCGAATACGATGTCAATGTCCCAAACATGGTCTTACACGTAATCACATATCAATGCCAACGTCCCAGACGTGGTCTTACACGAGAACACATATCGGACTTCCTATGTCATGACATATGTATCCTAGCTATTCTTAAGGTTCGTACGGGGCTTTCGGACGTCGTAACTCAATTGAAACGAATTCGTAAACATAGCTCCCAAGCATATACACATTCGGCTAACATATATATATTTTCACATGGTTCATTTCAGCATATAAAACTTATATTTATTTCATATTAACAACATCTATTTGCTTATAAACTTACCTCAGACAACGGCAATCGGAACGGGACGACTAATCGACAACTTTGGTTTTCCCCTGATCCAAATCTGATTTCTTTGGTTCTTGATCTAAACATTTTCAAATTAAACTCATTCAAACATAATTTCAATCAATTTAGTCCAAGAACACATAATTGGGAAAATTACCATTTTACTCCTGAGATTTCACACTTTTTACAATTTAGTTCAAATTGCATTAAACACAAAACATGCAAAATTTGCACACATCATGCTTAGGCCGAATGTTACCCATGCTCATACAAGTCCATACATTTCATTTATTTTACATTTTAGTTCCTATTATTTTTTCAATTTAGCCCTATTACTCAAAATCATCAAAAATTCCAATACAGAACATATTAATCCAAAACATATCTTTCATAATTCATCAACTAACATCACCAAACTCAAATATTCATCAATGGAATAACTCAAAATATTCATCAAAATTAGAAATTCAAGCATGGGCTTTGTACATTACACTGCAACGATCTCGAAAACGTAAAAATTATCAAAAATCGAGCTAGTTACATACCTTAATCAAACTCAACAATGGCCGAATTCCCTAAGTTTTGTTTCTTTCTTTTATTTTAATGTTTCGGTGATGTAAGAAAAAGTTGGATGCATGATGTTTATTTTATATTTTTATGATAACATATATGTTATTTAACATTTTATATTTTTAACCTTTATAATTTAATAACTAAAGCATATATATTAAGGCCGCAACCATCCATCACTAATTCACATGGTAATATTTCATTTTAAATACCTCCATTTTAAAGACAACAACAATTCGACCATTACAAATTAAACCACCAAATTTTCGTTTTACGCGATTAAGACCTTTTATTAAATCGAGCACTCAAATGAAAAAATTAAGGCACGAAAATTTCACAGATATTAATTCACACATGATAAACACAGAAAGTAGTTTTAAAATGTTTTTTTGACTCGAATTCGTGGTCCCAAAACCACCATTCTGAATAGGGTCTAAATCAGGTTGTTACATACATAGTCTCCTTTCCCATGTTTTATAGATAATCGGAAGCTCGTTCAGTTTGGAAGCTTGTCAGAGACCTATCACACTATCCAGCAGCTATATCAGTAGATTTTGATGTTTTGAGTCATGGTTACAAGGGCATGTATAGGTGCTTTATGTTTGGTGATCTAGCTGTTATGTTTGGCATGTAAATATGTGGTTACATAGTTGATGACATATTGGCATTTTGGTGCTTGATGGCTAATGTTGAAACGATTAAGTGATGAAATGTTTTGAATGACCAAATTGGTATGTTTAGATATGTTTGGCATATGGTTAATTGTGCTATGGCTTGGTATAAAAATAGTTAATTGTGTGTGGTTTATTTATGCCTAATGTGTTCATGTTTTGGCTGATTTAATGATTTGTGATTGAGGTGCCTTTTGGCATATTAGTTGTATGGATAGATACCATATTGCAGTAGTTCTATCATGCATATTTTTAGGTATGATTTGAAGCTTGATTTTTTTGTGAAAATGGCTTGTAGGTGTGAGCTTGATTTGCGTGAAAGAAATGGCTTCAAAATGGCCTATTTCTTGTCCACACGGCATAAGACACGTGTGTATGTCTAAACCGTGTGTGACATACGACCGTGTAGGTTTCAAAGGGTTGCAAGTCAGTAGTTACACAGCCTATCACACGGCCTGGCACACGGGTGTGTGGCTTGGCCGTGTGACCGAAGTCAGAGAGTTACATGGGCACGAACACGTGCTAGGACACAGCCATGTGTCCTTACTTTAAATGTCTAGGCGGCCTGAGACACGAGTGTGTCTCTCAGCCGTGTGAGCCCTGCAGTATGAAATTTTCTATCTTTTTCTATTAAATTCTAAATGCTTTTGATTTAGTCTTGAATCGATTCTAAAGTGTTTTTAAGGCCTCAAGGGCTCGAATAAGGGACAATAAGCATGTGTTTGAATAAGTTATGCATTGATTTGTGAAATGTTTGGTAATTTAATGTTTTAAGTTACATTTTTATGGTAACACTCTATAATCCTATTTTGACAACGAATACGGGTTAGGGGTGTTATGACCTCTGACCCAGGAAGTTAAGTTTGGTATTGACTTGGTGCTGGGAACATCCCCGATATTGATAGCCCCATATAGAATGGAAACTATAGAATTGAAAAAGTTGAAGCACAGTTACAAGAGTTGACATATAAGGGCTTTGCTCGACCTAGTTTTTCTTCTTGGGGTGCTCCTTTGTTATTCGTTAGGAAGAAAGACGGGTCTATGTAGTTATGTATCGATGTAACAACCCGATTTAGACCTTAATTGGAATGGTGGTTTCAGGACCACGAATTCGAGTTAGAAAAATATTTTAAAATTATTTTTTGTGTTTATTTTGTGTGAATTTGTAACACCCTAAACCTGGCCCGGACGTTATGGCCAAATCTAGCACATTACATTGAAGTGTTTTTATTGAAAACCTTGTTTTCATTGAAAACCCTTCCTTAGAACGAGAAACCTTCATTAACTTATAAAACTCTTTTCAATCGCGAAAGCTTGTTTAAAACAGATGATTTATGAAAACCTGTCATTTAAATAAAACTTAGTTGCGGAAATGTAGAAAAACAAAACTATGATTTAGGGAACCCCTGTTCAACTTCTCATAATTACAACGCATAAAAATAATAATAATTCACATGATAACCAAAATGGAAAGCCTTATTACATTCCAGTCTGAAATTACTTAAAAAAAATAAATCCAAGTCGTCTTGCTAGCTGGCCACCTCCGAGTCCCTCCAAACATCGAACCTTCTACTGAGCATCACCTGAGAAAAATAAAAGAGGGAGTGAGTTTTCGCAAACTCAGTGTGTACAACCCTCGACAAGTAACTAGCATTCATCAGTCACCATAAAATCATACATGCAATGCAATGCAATGCAATGCAATGCAATGCAATGCAACCCACCCCAAATAATCCAACCGATACACATCAACTCCGTCCCCTGGTACACATCATGTAGGGATATAAATATCGACCCACCCAACCGATACACCTCAATGGTAGCCTAGTTGTGGAACTACCTTCATTGCAGCAAGCGGCCAATCACATATTGCGCTTAACAGCCGTCGATGGATCCACGATTGTCAAACAACCATGCGATCCTCATATACTTCCTCAATTCCATAATTCCTAACCAGAATATCATATGTATGCAGCAGATATGCATAAAACATCCATAATTCTTACCTTCAACACATAGGGGTATTTTGGTCATTTATGCCCTTAGGGGCATTTCGGTAATTTTCCTTTACTATGATTTTCACTTACCTTGGCCCATTAACAAATCCTGTGAGCTAAGATGAACGAATACTATGCACTAGGTAGGATTCCAGAGAAGAGGAGGTGAGTCATTGAGACTGCTTAAGTACCAAGCTCTCCCTAGATCCAATCCTAGACATGCATATACCCGTTGGCACACCTTAACCCTATGACTTGTCCACGGTCACAATAAATTAATTAAGTTTTATGTTTGTTTAAGCAGTTATTGGATACTAGGCCCAAAACCCTTTACAAAGCCCTAACAAATCTGCATACATACACATGGCCCACTAGGCCCAATCTCATTCATATGGCCCATTAGTCCCAAATCACATTCATTTAGCCCATTAGGCCCAAATCATATTTATATGGCCCACTAGGCCCAATCACTTCCACAATCATGCTTTCATACAATTTTCCATCACATAACATAAATTACCAATTTTGCCAATTATGGGCCCTACAGCCCATCGACCCGTTTAGTCCATTCTGGCCCGGTTGGCCAAAACACAGCCCAAGTCCATGGAATCACCCATGGGGTCTCAGATAACCTATCATTTTCCCCCTTACAAGTGTTCGCACACTCGCAAGACTACCATAGCCAAACTTTCAACTTTTCGGCATTTCAGGATTTGCCGATCTACTCTGTGTGTGTAGTGTATGTACACACCTAGTAATAAAGCATGCTGTGATCCCCTTAGCCATGAACCTACAATCGATATCACTCAAAGATTAATCTTACAAACTTATCGAATACTTTACCAAAAGCCGAAGTCTCACCTTAACCTTACTTGAAACGCCAAGCCTTAATAGCTTTTCCTAGATCACCAATCATGAGTTCTTCCAAGATCTGCATTAACCTTTATCGTTAAAAACATAATGGGTGACTTGTATCCAACTTATGTCACCCTTTTCTACTAAAGCCTATTCGGCCAACACTTAAGGAGCAAATCGGCAGGGATCGAAAAGACTGGGATTTGATACTAATCCTACCAAAACTGATTAGAAGAAGTGAGGGACAGAGTAAACGATACTAGTAAAACCAATTGAGAGACCAAAACACTTACACTAGAATTGGCTGAAGTAGAAAGAGTAGTGGCGGCTCAGAAGATATTCAATTCTTGTGACTTGTATGGTAAAAAGGTTATTCAGCACAAAGAGAAATCATTTAAAACTAGAGGTGAATCAAAAAGAGATCTTGAGTAGGGAAAGAATGGAGAATTGGCACAACGGAAAGAACAAAGAACAAGGGATTTTCGAATTTTAGAAAAAGTGTTTTCTGGTAACAAGGAGAGGGAGAATTCGGCATTAACCTGGCATCCTCACATTTGTCACCTATATATAAAGTCTATAGCCGAATTTCCCATGCCCAAATTCCCAGTTCGGCTCCACCTCTTTGCACTCCTCATCTCCTAATTTCTCTCCCTAATTACTCCTTAATCCCATCCTTAAATTTCTCTTCTTATCACTCCCTACAAAGTTCATAATCAGCACCACTACTGGCCATTTGCTAAGCAAAAATAAATCCTCCTTTTGAGCAAGGAGGGATTCAAACCCAAGCCCCGCTCAATAACTCAACACGCCATTTGCCTCCTTGCCACAAGCTCTTTTTGTGTCCAATTCCTCTTTCATTTATTTAAAAACCAACCTTCTTGCCATCAGGGTTCTTTTAACTATTAACTTATAATTTCCTTTTCCCCTAAATTCGAACTCAACCCTTAACCAAGACCTACTATCATATAATTAACACTTGACTAGGAATGTTAAGCACAATTTCTATTGAAACAAAAAAAAAAGAAAGTTTGGGATTTCGAGATTTTTGGGGCGTTACAGAATTTATATCTGTGAAATTTTCGTGATTTAATTTTGTCGTTTAGGTATCTGATTAAATAAAAGGACTTAATCGCGTAAATTGAAAACTTGATAGTTTAAAGTATAAGGGCCAAATTGTAAGTGGGTTTCTAAGTTGGGGCATTTATGTTGTAAATATCCTATTAATACATTAGTGGGACGGTGTAACGCCTCATACCCGAGACCGTTGCCGGAGTCAAACACGAGGTATTAACAGACTTAATTCATTACTTAAACAGCTTAAACAATTTAATTTTAAAATTTTCAGTCAAGCTAGCAATCTGGTTCACGGTCGTTTAAAAATTCATATCTCGAGTTCCGAAACTCAAAATCCATTTTCGTAAATTTTTCCTGAAACTAGACTCATATATCTATTTACTAATTTTTTTCTAGAATTTTTGGCTGGGCCAATTAGTATAGTTTATTAGTTAAAGTCTCCCCTATTTCAGGGTTCGACTGCTCTGCCCTCTGTGTATTACGAATCAGATATCTCTCTGTACAAAATTTCAATGACTATGACGTTTGTTTCTCTTAAAACTATACTCAAAATAGAAATCTTTACATATAAATTATGACTTCTAATTATTTTTATACAATTTATGGTGAATTTCCAAAGTCAGAATAGGGGATCCCGAAATCACTCTGGCCCTGTTTCACAAAAATTCAAATGTCTCATAAATTATAATTCATATACCTATTTTGTTCAATCCATATGAAAATAGACTCATTAAGCTTAAATTTCATAACTTACTCATCATTTAATTCTATTTCTACTATTTTTAGTGATTTTTCAAATTTACACCACTGCTGCTGTCAGAATTCTGTTTTATGGCAAATTCCATTTTACTAAGGATTTTCATGGACTAAACATCATTTTAAACATACATAACATCAAATATGACTTAGATTGGCCATTCCAATGGCTAATCATTTAAAAACCCTTTTCTTGCCAAACCATAGCCATATCATAAGATCAATTACACAAAGTGAGTATTTTGCCATACATGCCACATTCAAAATATACAAGCCATTTTACCGATTTAAGCCTTCGGATAGTGTGAACGAGTCTTCGACCTATCCCGATTCTTAAGTCGGTTTGTCAAAACTACAATGAAGGAAAAGAAAGGAGTAAGCATAAATGCTTAGTAAGTTCACATGCAAATAGTAAGTAACATAATCATGCAATTCCACATAAAAACATCATTTGCATAAACAATACCAAGACATTCATGTTACATTTGCATTTAGTATCATGCTACGATTTCATCATACCTGTCAAATTTTCTCATTTACCACACTTACCAACATGTCACCTTCGTTTTAGGCATTCTTCTTATACTCTTAAGATTCACCCATTGAACACATCGGAATATAATTCGAATACACGGAAAGTTTGTACATAAGTGCCACATATGTAGCCAAGCTACCATGTATCCCGCCCATAAGCGAACTTGGACTCAACTCAACGAGCTCGGGCGTTTTCATTCATAAGTGAACTCGAACTCAACTCAACGAGCTCGGATGCCTAGTTACATCTCACGAACTCGGACTCAACTCAACGAGTTCGGATGCCCAACCATCCTAGTGACATGTCACTTGTATTCTAATCTATTCCCAAGGTTCAAACGGGCTTTTTCCTCGATTACACATCTTTGTCGTCTTCCACGGAACATCGAAATTGATACTCAGTAGCAATTCATAATTTACATATAATTCAATAATAACCATAAAGCATAATATTTCATGATATTAATCATCATATCACATAAATAACATTAAATTACTTAAAATGACAATTATGTTACTACATTTACACATGAACTTACCTCGATACAAAATATTAGCAATCAAGCCTATTCCTCGTAAACTTTGTTTTTCCCTCAATCACGACTTGAATCTCGTTTCTCTTGATCTATAATGCCAAATTAATCTTATTTAATACCTACATTCATCAAAACAGCATTTAATACGAACTTTGGAAAAATTACATTTTTGCCCCTAAACTTTTGCATAATTACACTTTTGCCCCTAGGCTCGGGAATTAAACTTCATCCTATTTTCTTATGTTTTATGACATGCTGATCATTTTTCCCTTCTATGGCAGCATAATTTCACACTCTAACATGTACTTATGACTATTAGGTATTTTTACCGATTAAGCCCTTTTACTCGTTTTCGCTTAAAACCGAGTAGTACAAGTTGTCTGACATAATTTAAAACCTTATATTCTATCATAAAACACGAAAATACACAAATTTCACCTATGAGTATTTTTCAAATATGAACCCTAGGTTAAATTATTGCTAGCATAAGCTAAATCAAGTTACCGGGACTCCAAAAACGTAAAGAACATTAAAAACTACTATGGAGCTTGGAAGCTTGAAACAAACCCTAGCTATGGAGAACCCTTGAAATTTTGTCCTAATGAAGAAGATGGACATATTTTATCTTTTTTCCTTTTTTTAATCTTTTAATTACCAAATGACCAAAATACCCTTAATACATTTCTTTGAAAATTTTCATGTACAAGCCCATTTTTGTCCAAAATTTTAAAAATTGGTCAAATTGCTATTTAATACCTCCTCATTAATATTCCAAAGTAATTTCATACTAAAAACTTGTAGAATGCAAGTTTTGCAAATTATTCGATTTAGTCCCTAATTTCAATTTAAGCACTTTATGCATAGAATTTCGTCACGAAATTTTCACACAATCATGCAATCATATTATAAACCTCAAAATAATTATAAAATAATTATTTCTATCTCAAATTTGTGGTCACGAAACCACTATTTCGATTAGGCCCTAATTCGGGATATTACAACTCTCCCCCCTTTTAGGATTTTCGTCCTCGAAAATCTTACCGGTAAACAGGTGTGGGTATTGATTTGTCATAGTTTCCTCAGGTTCCCATGTAGTCTCTTCTACCCCATGCTTTTGCCATAATACTTTCACGAGAGCGACACTTTTATTTCTTAGTTGCTTGACCTCTCGAGCTAAAATCTTAATTGGTTCTTCTTCGTAAGTCATATCCGGTTGTAGTTCAATTTCTGTCGGTGAAATTATATGTGAAGGATCCGAACGATACCAACGTAACATAGATACGTGGAACACATCATGAATCTTCTCTAATTCAGGTGGTAATGCTAGCCGATATGCTACCGGTCCAACTTTTTCAATTATTTCATACGGCCCAATAAAATGTGCACTTAACTTGCCCTTCCGTTCAAATCTAAGGACTTTCTTCCATGGAGACACTTTCAAAAATACCTTATCACAAACTTGAAACTCAATTTCTTTTTATTTCAAATCCGCATAAGATTTTTGTCTATTCGAAGCAACTTTCAAACAATCTAGAATCACTTTCACTTTTTCTTCGGTTTCTTTTATTAGATCAACTCCATAAATCTGATTTTCCTTGAGTTTAGTCCAATACAATGGTGTCCGACATTTACGGCCATACAATGCTTCATAAGGTGCCATCTTCAAACTCGTCTGATAACTATTATTATAAGCAAATTCTACCAACGATAAGTATCTTTCCTAACTACCTTGAAATTCCAATACACAACATCTGAGCATGCCTTCAAGAATCTGAATCACTCTCTCTGACTGTCCATCAGTTTGTGGATGAAAGACAGTGCTAAAATTTAACTTTGTACCTAATGGCTCTTGCAACTTTTGCCAAAACCGTGAAGTAAATCTCGGATCTCTATCCAAAATGATTGACAAAGGTATTCCATGAAGTCTAACAATCTCACGGATATACAATTCAGCCAACTTATTAAGAGAATAATCCGTACGTACCGGAATAAAATGAGCTGATTTAGTCAGTCTGTCAACTATTACCCAGATGGCATTTTTCTTCCCCAGAGTTAACGGCAATCCTGATACAAAATCCATAGTAATCCGATCCCATTTTCATTCAGGAACCATGATAGGCTAAAGTAGACCCGAAGGCACCTGATGTTCAGCTTTTACTTTCTGACAAATCATACATTTTGATACAAACTCGAAAATATCTCTTTTCATTCCGTCCACTCGAATTTAACATCCTTTCGAAGTAGTCTAGTCATAGGAGCAGCAATTATAGAAAATCCATTTACAAACCGCCGATGATACCCAGCTAGCCCCAAGAAACTTCTAACCTCGGTTACATTTTTCGGTGGTTTCCAATCAACAATGGCTAAAATTTTACTAGGATCAACCCGTATACCATCACCTGAAACAATATGACCCAAAAATCCAACTTCCTGGAGCCAAAATTCACTTTTACTAAACTTAGCATACAGCTGCTTATCTCTCAAAGTTTGCAAAACTATCCTCAAATGCTCAGCATGCTCTATCTCATCTTTTGAATAAATTAAAATATCATCTATAAACACCACAACAAATTTGTCCAAGTATGGCCGAAATATGCGATTCATTAAATCCATAAACAGAGCAGGAGCATTTGTCAACCCGAATGTCATAACTAAAAATTCATAATGATCGTACCTTGTTCTAAAAGCAGTTTTAGGCACATCCGACTCTTTTACTCGCAGCTGGTAATACCCAGATCTCAAGTCAATCTTTGAAAACCATGTTGCTTCTTTTAGCTGATCAAATAAATCATCAATTCTCGGCAACGGATACTTGTTCTTGATTTTCACCTTGTTTAATTGCCGATAGTCAACACACAATCTCATAGAACCATCCTTCTTTTTCACAAATAATACGGGAGCACCCTAAGGTGAAAAACTCGGTCTCACAAAGCCTTTACCAGTCAACTCTTGCAACTGCGACTTTAATTCTTTCAACTCTGCTAGTGCCATTCTATACAAAGCAATCGAGATCGGAGCTGTTCCCGGTATCAAATCAATACCAAATTCTACTTCCCTGACTGGAGGCAAACTCGGTAATTCTTCTGGAAATACGTCTGAAAATTCACACACAACCGGCACTGATTCAACTTTCTTTTCAACTTCTTTTGTATTAATTACATACGCCAAATAAGCTTCATAACCCTTTCTCAAATATCTCTAAGCCGACATTGAAGAAATCATACTAGATAATGCCTCTGATTTGTCTGATTCAACCTGCATAATTTCACCACTTTCACACTTTAATTCTATAACCTTTTCTTTGCAATTTATTATAGCATCATGCAATGTCAACCAATCCATACCCAAAATAACATCAAATTCATCAAACGGCAACAACATCAAGTCGGCCAGAAAGTAATGACCCCGAATCATTAAAGGACATTTCTTGCATACTTTATCAACTATCACACATTTGCCAAATGGATTCGACACTCTAATCATAAATTCAGTGTACTCAACAGGTATATTCATACTAGACACCAATTTTATGCACACATATGAATGAGTAGAACCAGGATCAATTAAAGCATTAACATTAACATCATAAAAAGAAAATATACCAGTAATTACGTCGGGTGATGAATCATCTTCACGTGCCTTTATGGCATAAGCTCTAGCTGGAGCCCTTGCTTCAGGTTTAGCTGCTGAATCTCTGACTACATTCTTGCTGCTTGCTTCATTTTCAGCTTTTCTCGAATATCTTCCCCTCGAGTCTGCACCACTAGCTTTTACACTCTGAAATTTTTCTTTCTCAACTCTCTCTGGGCAGTCTCTAATAAAATGATCCGGAGAACCACACCGAAAACATTCATTCACTCTACATGGGCCAAAATGATTTTTACCACACCACTGGCACTCGGGCTTAACAAATCTCGATTTCCCCACACTAACCATGGAAGTAGTCTGAGAATTAAGACCCACATTTTGTTTCTTAGAATTTCCATATGATTGTCCGGCCAAAACCTAAAAATAAGGATTCATATTTCTAGATTTTCTAGATTGTTGTGAGAATGAACTGCTTGTCGATCTTTTCTTCCAACTTCTAGTCTCAGCCTCTACTTTTTTCTTCTCTTTAAGTAGTTCTTCAGCCTTGCAAGCTCGATCAACAAGTACTACCATTTCTTTTAATTTAAGAATCCCAACAAATACTTTGATGTCTTCATTGAGTCCGTCTTCAAATCGTCTGCACATTTTAGCTTTTGTAGGAATGTATTCTCTAGCATACTTACTCAACCTGACGAACTCCATTTCGTATTCAGTAACTGTCATGTTCCCCTACTTTAATTCAAGAAACTCTTTACGCTTCTGATCAATAAATCTTTCACTGATATATTTCTTCCGAAATTCTTCTTGAAAGAACTCCCAAGTTACTTTCTCTTTCGGTACTACTGAAGTCAATGTCTTTCACCAATGATAAGCTGAATCCCTCAACAATGATATAGCACATTTCAAGCATTCCTCAGGTGTACACGATAATTCATCAAATACTTGAATAGAATTCTCGAGCCAAAACTCTGCTTTCTCGGCATCATCATCAATATTTGCCCTAAATTCTTCGGCCCCTTGCTTACGGATTCTGACAACTGGAGTTCTATGAAATTTCATCAAATCCACACCTTGAGGCATCGGGGGTACAGGTTGAGGAATCAGGGGAGGTGGGGGAGGTTTTGCATTCGGGTTCGTACGAACGAACTCTGTATACCAAGTATTCATCATTTGGAGAAAGGCTTCCCGAGCCCCTTCTCCTCCTCCTTGACCAACAGTAGGAGGTGGATTTTCAGTTGGCACCGTCCCTTCAGCCAGAGCTAGTGCATTACTCTCTAGATCATCAACCGCAACTGGATCGGGAACCATTTACTATAAAAAAAATCATTTAAAAGGTCAGAAGTCGTCACACTATCACAATATATATGGCAAGTATAGCAAAACCTGTACATACAACACATTAGTCTGAGAACTGAGTAAACCTGCTCTGATACCATCAAATGTAATGCCCCGTACCCGAGACCATTGCCGGAGTCGAACACGAGGTGTTAACAGACTTAATTCATTACTTAAACAGCTCAAACAATTTAATTTTAAAATTTTCAGTCAAGCTAGCAATCTGCGTCACAGTCGCTTAAAAATTCATATCTCGAGTTCTGAATCTGAAAATCTATTTCCATAAATTTTCCCTAAAACTAGACTCATATATCTATTTACTAATTTTTTTCTAGAATTTTTGGCTAGGCCAATTAGTACGGTTATTAGTTAAAGTCTCCCCTGTTTCAGGGTTCGACTGCTTTGACCTCTGTGTATTACGAATCAGATATCTCTCTGTATAGAATTTCAATGACTATGAAATTTGTTTCTCTTAAAACTATACTAAAAATAGAAATCTGTACATATAAAGTATGACTTCTAATTATTTTTATACAATTTATGGTGAATTTCCAAAGTCAGAACAGGGGATCCAAAAATCACTCTGGCCCTATTTCACAAAAATTCAAATATCTCATAAATTATAATTCATATACCTGTTTTGTTCTATCCATATGAAAATAGACTCATTAAGATTCAATTTCATAACTTACTCATCATTTAATTCCATTTCTACTATTTTTAGTGATTTTTCAAATTTACACCACTGCTGTTGTTAGAATTCTGTTTTATGGCAAATTCCATTTTACTAAGGATTTTCATGGACTAAACATCATTTTAAACATACATAACATCAAATATGACTTAGATTGGCCATTCCAATGGCTAATCATTTAAAACCCCTTTTCTTACCAAACCATAGCCATATCATAAGATCAATTACACAAAGTGAGTATTTTGCCATACATGCCACATTCAAAATATACAAGCCATTTTACCGATTTAAGCCTTCGGATAGTGTGAACGAGTCTTCGACCTATCCCGATTCTTAAGCCGGTTTATCAAAACTACAATGAAGGAAAAGAAAGGAGTAAGCATAAATTCTTAGTATGTTCACATGCAAATAGTAAGTAACATAATCATGCAATTCCACATAAAAACATCATTTGCATAAACAACACCAAGACATTCATGTTACATTTGCATTTAATATCATTCTACGATTTCATCATACCTGTCAAATTTTCTCATTTACCACACTTACCTTCGTTTTAGGCATTCTCCTTATTCTCTTAAGATTCACCCGTTGAACACATCGGAATATAATTCGAATACACGGAAAGTTTGTACATAAGTGCCACATATGTAGCCAAGTTACCATGTAACCCGCCCATAAGCGAACTCGGACTCAACTCAATGAGCTTGGGCGTTCGCATCCATAAGTGAACTAGGACTCAACTCAACGAGCTCGGATGCCTAGTTACATCTCACGAACTCGGACTCAACTCAACGAGTTCAGACATTTGCATCCATAAGTGAACTCGAACTCAACTCAACGAGTTCGGATGCCCAACCATCCTAGTGACATGTCACTTGTATTCTAATCTATTCCCAAGGTTCAAACGGGCTTTTTCCTCGATTACACATCTTTGCCGTCTTCTACGGAACATCGAAATCGATACTCGGTAGCAATTCATAATTTACATATAATTCAATAATAACCATAAAGCATAATTTTTCATGATATTAATCATCATATCACATAAATAACATTAAATTACTTAAAATGACAATATGTTACTACATTTACACATGAACTTACGTCGATACAAAATATTAGCAATCAAGCCTATTCCTCGTAAACTTTGTTTTTCCCTCGATCACGACTTGCATCTCGTTTCTCTTGATCTATAATGCCAAATTAATCTTATTTAATACATACATTCATCAAAACAGCATTTAATACGAACTTTGGCAAAATTACATTTTTTCCCCCAAACTTTTGCATAATTACACTTTTGCCCCTAGGCTCGGGAATTAAACTTCATCCTATTTTCTTATGTTTTATGACATGCTGATCATTTTTCCCTTCTATGGCAACATCAATTTCACACTCTAACATGTACTTATGACTATTAGGTATTTTTACCGATTAAGCCCTTTTACTCGTTTTCGCTTAAAACCGAGTAGTACAAGTTGTCTGACATAATTTAAAACCTTATATTCTATCATAAAACACCAAAATACACAAATTTCAACTATGGGTATTTTTAAAATAAGAACCCTAGGTTAAATTATTGCTAGCATAAGCTAAATCAAGTTACCTGGACTCCAAAAACGTAAAGAACATTAAAAACGGGGCTTGGAATCACTTACTATGGAGCTTGGAAGCTTGAAACAAACCCTAGCTATGGAGAACCCTTGAAATTTCGTCCTAATGAAGAAGATGGACATATTTTGTCATCTTTTTCCTTTTTTGAATCTTTTAATTACCAAATGACCAAAATACCCTTAATACCTTTGTTTGAAAATTTTCATGTACAAGCCCATTTTTGTCCAAAATTTTAGAAATTGGTCAAATTTCTATTTATGACCTCCTCATTAATATTCCAAAGTAATTTCATACTAAAAACTTGTAGAATGCAAGTTTTGCAAATTATTCGATTTAGTCCCTAATTTCAATTTAAGCACTTTATGCATAGAATTTCGTCACGAAATTTTCACACAATCATGCAATCATATTTTAAACCTCAAAATAATTATAAAATAATTATTTCTATCTCGAATTTGTGGTCACAAAACTACTATTTCAGTTAGGCCCTAATTCGGGATATTACAGACGGTATAAGACATATGTTACATGGTTTTATATTATATCATTAAAGGTAAATAAGTAAATTAAACATTAAGTTATTATATGTTATAATATAACATAAAACATAAAAAAATAAAGTCATTTGGTGTTCATATTATTCATAGCCGAAACTTAATAAAAGAAAAAGAAAAGAAAGGAAGCTAGGGTTCGGGTGGTTTTAAGCTCAGTCAAGGTAAGTATTCAGCTCGGTTTTTGATAACTTTTACATTTTTAAGATCGTTGTTAAGTTATCTTCAAAACCGATGCTTTAATTTTTTATTTTGATGGATATTTTGAGTTGTGCCATTGTTGATAGCTTATGATTTTTGTTGTTGTTTGATGATGAAAAATGAAAGATATGTTTTAGATTAACATATTTTGTATTGGAGTTTTTGATTATTTTGAGTAATTAGGACTTAATTGCAAAAATAATAATTTGAGGGACTAAAATGTGAAATAAATTGAATATATGAACTTGTTTAAGAGTGGGTAAAATTCAGCCTAACATAGGTATAGGGAAATTTTGCATATTTTGTGTTTTGTGTAATAGGGACTAAATTGTAAAAATTGTAAATGTCAGGGGTAAAATGGTAATTTGCCCATTTATGTGTTTTTGGACTAAATTGAATGAAAATATGTTTGAATGAGCTTAATTTGAATATGTTTAGATCAAGAACAAAAGAAATCGGATTTGGATCGAGGGAAAGCAAAAGTTGTCGACTAGCTGCTCGGTTCTATTTACATTGTCCGAGGTAAGTTTATAAGCAAATAGACATGCCTAATTGCAGTTAAATGTTAAATATATATGCTGGTATGTAATGTATGAATTTATACATGTAATTACCGAATGTATATATGCTTGGTAACCATGTTCGAGCATTCGTTTTGACCGAGTTAAGACTTCCGAAAGCCCCATATGAACCTTAGGAATAGCTAGCATACATATGTCATGACATAGAGTTCTGATATATGTGTACGAGTAAGACCATGGCATCGATATGTGTTTTCGATATGTGTTTACAAGTAAGACCCTATGTAACACCCCTTACTCGTGTTCGACGTCGGAACAGGGTACGAGGCATTACCGGACTTAATCACTAATCATCGTATAAAAACCGATTCATAATTTCACTCCAATTTAAAAAAATTTTCAAACACATTCAAGTTGTCCCTTAAAAAGAGCTTACAAGGCCCATATCATGCTTTAATTCAACCACAGACATAGGCAAGCATGCACATTCATAAATTGCATCATTTAATTAATAACATAATCAAGACTATCTACATTAAATGACTTTATACAATAGAGACCTTCGAATAACATAGGTCAGTATTTTAGGCCAATTCCTAGCAACTTAGTAACAATTAAACAAGTCTCCATACATGCCAAAGACTTAAAAATACTTTAAAACCTTTATATATCGATCAATAGTTTGATAGTGTCATTTAAACTCCAGCGACCTCCAACTCGAGCTAACATCTGAGACACTATAGGAAAAAGGAAAGGAAGGTAGTAAGCATTATAGCTTAGTAAGTAAGTATGTAAATATTAATAAACAATACATTATCATACTTTAAATGAAGTCACAATATGTTCCCGGAATATTACCATCACAAACACACACATACTTTCACTATTACAATAATAAACAGGTTCAAAATAAGCTGTCTAGCAGAGTACCAGCAGCTAAATTATTTATTTCTGGAGCTACAGAACTCCAAATTACAAACCGTTAATTTTTCTTGAAACTAGATTCAAGTGTATTCTTACCACAAAATTTTTAGAATTTTTGGTCTAGCCAATTAGTACAGTTTATTCATTGAAGTTACCCCTGTTTCACTGCTCAAATGTTCTGACCACTCTTCACTACGAATCAATTTTCTCCTTGTACAGAATTCAAAGGATGTTATCATTTATTTCATTTGAAACTAGACTCATTTAGGATTTAAGAATATAAATTATATCCCCTAATTATTGTTGTACAATTTTTAATGATTTTTCCAAGTCAGAACAGGGGATCACGTAGTCATTCTGAACCAGTCTCTCAAAAACTTAAATATCTCATAATATAGAATTCCTTTGCCTGCTCTGTTTCTGTTATATGAAAATAGACTCATTAAGATCTAATTTTATATCTCATTCATTCTTTGATTAAATTCCTACTATTTTTGGTAAATTTTTAGATTCACATCACTGCAATTATCCATAACAGTTTTATTGTCAATTTTGATCTTTCACACTTCAATTGTATTCATCACTTACCCATAACAATCTTTCAAATTTCCAATCACATATCGAGCATATTGCTCATAAGTTACACACGTATGTACTTACACTTATCATCACAAAGTCATACACAATTTCATTTAATCAATTTCCTAGTTGAACGCTTCGGAATAATAACAGATACGCGATGGTATCACACACAGCCCACCTTTAAAATCGAAGCTCTCTTGTACACATAATGGCCTTCACTTAGCACCACTCATGTGACCTAGCTCGATTGTACACATAATTTTGGCTCTCTTGTACACATGGTGAACACTTAGTACCACCCATGTGACCTAGCAAGTTTATCTCGTAGCTCTCTTGTCTACATGATATCCTTCACCTGGAACCACGCATGCGACCTAGCTACATATATCCCATAGCTCTCTTGTCTACATGGTGTACACATAGTATCACCCATGCGACCTAGCTAGATCATAATGTCTCCTAACTCTCTTTTTAATACTTGATTCCATACTTCCAATAGTCAATTATGATTCAAAAATCAGCTACAATACATAAAATATGCTGAAATATAAAAACATAATAAAGATAATGCATTATTTACATACAAACTTACATACTTTCTCATTTCCATGTCAAATTAATATTGAACATTTAAATCATCATAATTATACTTACTTTCAACACCTCGGCAATCATAGTAAATATATCAATTTTACATTGAAACATGCATAAATTAATGCTTATTATACATATGAACTTACCTCGATACTAAAACAGCCATTTTACCAACTTTCCCGATTTTCGATTTTTCTCCCGTTCTAGGTTCAAATCCCGTTTTCCGGGATTATTGAGCTTGGAAAGCTTGAAAACTCTAGCCATGGATTCCCCCATGTTAATTTTAAGGCCTTTCTTTAAAATTTTGTCCTATTCATGCCCATTTTTGTCCAAACGAAATATAATGGTCTAATTATCATTTAAAGACCTCCTCTTTAAACCCCCATTTCAATCAAGTTCTTAAGAATTAGAACACATATTTTGCAACTTTTGCAATTTAGTCCTAAAAGTCCAATTAAGCACTTTATCAGTAAAATTACTTAACGATATTTTTACACAATATTTTAATCAATAAATAAACCTTAAAACTTAATCGGAATAAATTTTTCGACTTCGAGTTCGTGGTTCTAAAACCATCATTCCGTTTAGGCCCTAAATCAGGCTGTTACAACAACTTCTGCAAATAAGCCCTAATAGGCAAATTAAACATGCAATCTATAAAATTTCTTATCAATACTCTAACACATGCATCTAATCACTCGGTAAATCATAAAAATTAATCGAAATAAACTTTTTTATTTCAAATTTGTAGTTTCGCAACTACTATTCCATTTAGCCCTATTTCGAGATGTTATATTTCTCCCCCTTTAGGGATTTTCATCCCTGAAAATCTTACCGGTAAAAAGATTCAATATCTTTTCTCAAAATTTCTTAAACATCTCCAAACAAATTTTCTTCAAAGCAGTACTTTCAAAATCACCCCACTATCAAATTGAAATCCAATATAACTAAGTTTCAACTCGGTACGACCTCTATATTAATCGAAAACTATTTCCAATTCTCACATTTGCTTTCACTTTTTTTCCCCAAAAACTCTGCATTGAGCTATTAATACAGCTCAATCATTATTCTTCTGTTTAATTTTATCATTACTAAATCCACATTATCTCATTCACAATCAAAATTTATTTTTAAAAAATCCAGCAATCATATACTTTAAGCATCATACGGATGAGTTAATTAACTAAGTCTAATTTTTCTTTAATCGTAACATTTGAATTGAGAAAATCTTCATATTAACTCGACATCTTTTACTGAATCGAGTTCATTTATTAATCCATTCTCAAATGCTATCACATTGTCAATTAATCTTATTGGAAGGGGGTGAGGCTGTAACACTTCTAACTTGCCCCTTATATATTCATGCATATAACTTAACACTCATCAATATATATATAATTTGCTTCAAATAACTCAACATGCATATTCATTTTACACAACCCTCCTATCATCTTATACAAACAAATACACTTATACATACATTCATAATTCTCAAATAGAATTACTCATAACATTCATTTAATTTCACAAGTTACACTCATAGCATCACACAATTGCCAATCAACATGAACACTTATCATAATATAAACTTTCCCTTCATCTCATCTTTTATATTCCAAGAGAAATTCTTATTCACGACTCATTCATTATCACATAAATATCATGAACTAGTACTCTTACCTTTTACGAGTCTCATTTCATCTTAATATTATCACAGTTATATAATTCACTTTAGACAGACTTACACACATATTCATATTTTAAAACAAATGCACTCAAACATACATTCCACAAATTTGAGTAACTCTATTTATCACATTCACTTAGTCAAATAAGTTAGACACATAATATCATGTCAATGTCAAACGAACATGGATGAGTTTATAACGAGGTAAACTTTCGTTTCTTTTCACTTTTCTATATTTCTCCACTTATGTCTATTTCATTTTACATTTGATCTCACACATATCATCACAAGTCACCAAGATCAATTTAAGTACACCAATATATCCACCAAATTATACAAACTTACTTAACACCTTTTTACATTGTCGATGGTAGCTCGGTTGGAAAACACTTTTGTCTCAACAGAACTATTTCATCGGGATCGGGAGGCATCACACTATCACAGGTAGTAATATGGCATGTATAGCTTAACTCTTACACATACTAGCTAAGTCCGAGAACAGACTAAACCATAGCTCTGATACCACTAAATGTAACACCCCTTACCCGTGTTCGACGTCGGAACAGGGTACGAGGCATTACCGGACTTAATCACTAATCATCGTATAAAAACTGATTAATAATTTCACTCTAATTTAAAAAATTTTTCAAACACATTCAAGTTGTCCCTTAAAAAGAGCTTACAAGGCCCATATCATGCTTTAATTCAACCACACACATAGGCAAGCATGCACATTCATAAATTGCATCATTTAATTAATAACATAATCAAGACTATCTACATTAAATGACTTTATACAATAGAGACCTTCGAATAACATAGGTCAATATTTTAGGATAATTCCTAGCAACTTAGTAACAATTAAACGAGTCTCCATACATGCCAAAGACTTAAAAATACTTTAAAACCTTTATATATCGATCAATAGTTTGATAGTGTGATTTAACCTCCGGCGACCTCCAACTCGAGCTAACATCTGAGACACTATAGAAAAAAGGAAAGGAAGGGAGTAAGCATTATAGCTTAGTAAGTAAGTATGTAAATATTAATAAAAAATACATTATCATACTTTAAATAAAGTCACAATATGTTCCCGGAATATTACCATCACAAACACACACATACTTTCACTATTACAATCATAAATAGGTTCAAAATAAGCTGTCTAGCTGAGTACCAGCAGCTAAATTATTTATTTCTGGAGTTACAGAACTCCAAATTAAAAACTGTTAATTTTTCTTGAAACTAAATTCACATATATTCTTACCACAAAATTTTCAGAATTTTTGGTCTAGCCAATTAGTACAGTTTATTCATTGAAGTTACCCCTATTTCACTGCTCCAATGTTCTGACCACTCTTCACTACGAATCAATTTTCTCCTCGTACAGAATTCAAAGGATGTTATTGTTTATTTCATTTGAAACTAGACTCATTAAGGATTTCAAGAATATAAATTATATCCCATAATTATTGTTGTACAATTCGTAATGATTTTTCCAAGTCAGAATAGGGGATCACGTAGTCATTCTGGACCAGTCTCTCAAAAACTTAAATATCTCATAATATAGAATTCCTTTGCTTGCTCTGTTTCTGTTATATGAAAATAGACTCATCAAGCTCTAATTTGATATCTCATTCAGTCTGTGATTCAATTCCTACTATTTTTGATAAATTTTTAGATTCACGTCACTACAACTATCCATAACAGTTTTATTGTCAGTTTTGGTCTTTCACACTTCAATTGTATTCATCACTTACCCATAACAATCTTTCAAATTTCAAATCACATATCGAGCATATTGCTCATAAGTTACACACGTATATACTTACACTTATCATCACAAAGTCATACACAATTTCATTTAATCAATTTCCCAGTTAAACGCTTCAGAATAATAACAGATACGCAATGGTATCGCACACAGCACACCTTTAAAATCGAAGCTCTCTTGTACACATAGTGGCCTTCACTTAGCACCACTCATGTAACCTAGCTCGATTGTATACATAATTTTGGCTCTCTTGTACACATGGTGAACACTTAGTACCACCCATGTGACCTAGCCAGTTTATCTCGTAGCTCTCTTGTCTACATGGTGTCCTTCACCTGGAACCACGCATGCGACCTAGCTACATATATCCGATAGCTCTCTTGTCTACATGGTGTACACATAGTATCACCCATGCGACCTAGCTACATCATAATGTCTTGTAACTCTCTTTCTAATACTTGATTCCATACTTCCAATAGTCAATTATGATTGAAAAATCAGCTACAGTACATAAAATATGCTAAAATATAAAAACATAATAAAGATAATGTATTATTTACATACAAACTTACATACTTTCTCATTTCCATGTCGAATTAATATTGAACATTTAAATCATCATAATTATACTTACTTTCAACACCTCGGAAATCATAGTAAATATATCAATTTTACATTGGAACATGCATAAATTAATGCTTATTATACATATGAACTTACCTCGAAACTAAAACAGCCATTTTACCAACTTTCCCGATTTTTGATTTTTCTCTCATTTTAGGTTCGAATCTCATTTTCCGGGATTATTGAGCTTGGAAAGCTTGAAAACCCTAGCCATGGCTTCCCCCATGCTAATTTTGGCCTCCATGAAAAAGATGAGTCAATTTTGGCTTTATTTTCCCTTTTTATTTCTTTTAATTACCAAATGACTAAAATGCCCTTAAGGCCTTTCTTTAAAATTTTGTCCCATTCATGCCCATTTTTGTCCAAATGAAATATAATGGTCTAATTACCATTTAAAGACCTCCTCTTTGAACCCCCATTTCAATCAAGTACTTATGAATTAGAATACATATTTTGCAACTTTTGCAATTTAGTTCGAAAAGTCCAATTAAGCACTTTATCAGTAAAATTACTTAACGATATTTTTACACAATATTTTAATCAATAAATAAACCTTAAATCTTAATCGGAATAAATTTTTTGACTTCAAATTCGTGGTTCTAAAACCATCGTTCCATTTAGGCCCTAAATCAGGCTGTTACAGCAACTTCTGCAAATAAGCCCTAATAGGCAAATTAAACATGCAATCTATAAAATTTCTTATCAATACTCTAACACATGCATCTAATCACTCGGTAAATCATAAAAATTAATCAGAATAAACTTTTCTATCTCAGATTTGTGGTTTCGCAACCACTATTCCATTTAGGCCTTATTTCGAGATGTTACACCTTATCTGGGACAGTGGCATTGATATGTGACTACATGTAAGACCATGTCTGGGACGTTAGCATTGTATGATATGTGTGATTATCCGAGAGTCCTATCCAATTTCGAACGGTTCATCGGGCAAAGTTAAATCTTGTACAGATGTCTATAACAAGCTAAATGACCAGGTTTGAATTAGCATGTTGGCTACTAGTAAAAGGGTAAGTAAATAACTTGATATTTGTTACAAGTTATGTGTTATGCATATGTTGAATCAATGTGAGATTAGTATGTATATTCGGCCTTGTGACTGAGGAAATTGAGTATCAATGTAATGATTCTTAACTATGTGCATATACATGAGACTATATATATTCGGTCACATATCAAGCTTAGGTATATAAAGTTAAGGTGATTTATGGGCTTATGTATACAAAGGTATGTGTATTAGGTTTTATAAAGACAACTTGGCTATTGCAAATTTAACAATGATTTGGTGATTTAACCTTGTGAATATTCGGCCAAGGTAATGGATATATGCGTTCAAGTATATTATTATTGAAGTTAAAAGATGAGAATAAACTTGATAATGATATTGTAATTTGGTTGGTTAAAATAAGTTGACTATATTATCGATTTGTTAGTTTGCTTATGACTTACTAAGCTTAAATAGCTTATTGTGTATATTTTTCTTTGTTTAATAGATTTTGGAGTCAAGCTACAAGCTCGGAGACTATCAGCCGAGTTCATCACACTATCTACTACTTTGGTACCTTGTGAGTTAAACTTAAATTATGACATGTATAGGTTAGCTTTGGGGTTAGTTATTTTGAAAATGAATGTATATTAGCCATGCAAAAAATGGCTTAACTACCTTGCTTGATTTTGGTTTCGATTTAATTATGGTTTAAGTCTATCTTGATCAAGATGTTGTGTGCTATGATTAATTATGAATTGTGTTATGTGATTATATATTAAGGTTGGTTATGACCTTGTTTGTGGCATGGTAGAATCGGTCATAAGCATGATTAATTGATTCGGCTAATGTTTTGCACAGGTGAAACATATATGAATTTGGTATATTCGAACATAAAATGGAATTGAATATCATGGTTATGTTTTAAGTTGTGATTTAACATTGCTTATATGAACATATATATACATATGCATATAATAAATTGTCTTGATTTGTTGATACATGGTAATTAAGATTCATGTTTTGAATAAGTTTATATGTGGTTAACGTCTTGTAATGATAGAAATAATCTCCTTAAGTTGATAAGTATTTACAGTTAAACTTAGTTGGATTATGATTGCATGTTTAAACTTGGTACCATGATTTTGCTATTAAATTGAGTCATGATCAGCAATAAGTGAACCATAGCTTAAAATGTCTGAATGTTGACTGTTTTGATTTGATTGTTATAAAATGAAGGCATTTGAAATGGTTTTGATCAATTTGTGATTTGGTGTTTATATATATAAGTAATTATGCATAAGGAATTGACTTGATATGTTATTTGTCTTAAGGTATATATATACTTATAAATATAAACATGATGATGTCTAATGATATGTTCGGTTATGCATGAATAGGAAAAGTATATTGTGTTATAATGGATTATACATTAATAAGTTAAAATGCTGGCTATTAAGAGGAGAAATATTCGGTGTATGTTTTAATATGCATATTAAATAGGTATTGATTTTTAAAATGGGTGAACAAGGTTGGAAATGAACAATTGTTAAGTATCATGGATAAAGCTTTTAAATTCGGCAAAATGAAATGAAAATTACAAATTGAATGATAACTTGTACAATAGTAAATAAATGTTTAGTAGTCAGTGTGTATGTCTTTTAATTATAGTATAAGTTGACAAAATATGTAGCATATTAAAAAGGTCGATTTTGACATGATAATATTGGAATGAAATGTTGTACTTGATTTTGTGAATTCTATTTACATATGACTTTTTCATTGAGGTATGATTGTATATTTGTATATTTAAAAAGTTGTACCCATATTACATTTGGTTAGGTGATATTAATTAATAAATTGACTTTTATACTAAGATTGATTGGTTTATAAGTTTGTACGAGTATATGCATGTGATTGTTCAAATCTATGTTTTGATTGGTAATATCTCATAACCCAGTCCAGCGATGGATATGGGTTAGGGGTGTTACAATTGATTACAGACAACTCAACAAGGTGACGGTCACGAACAAATATCCATTACTGCGTATTGGTGATCTGTTTGATTGGTTGAAAAGTGTGACAGTATTTTCAAAGATTGATCTTTGTTCTGGTTATTATTTGTCGTGAGTTAAAGACTTAGATGTGCTGAAAACTGCATTTAGGACCAAGTATGGACATTATGAATTTCTTGTGATGTTGTTTGGTTTAACTAATGCACTTGTAGTATTTATAGATTTAATGAATAGAATTTTCAGAGAGTATTTAGACAGATTCGTTGTGGTATTCATTGTTGATATTTTGATTTATTCACAGGATGAGTGAGAGCATTTAAGAGTTGTTTTGCAAACTTTACACAAAAAGAAATTATTCGCTAAGTTTAGAAAATGTGAATTCTGGCTTCGGGAAGTCAATTTTCTGGGACATGTATCTGAAGATGGCATCAGAGTTGATCTGAGTAAAATTTCAGCTATTATTGATTGGAAGACTCCGAGAAATGTATCTGAAGTTAGAAGTTTTTTGGGTTTAACTCGGTATTATCGAAGATTTATCAAGGGATTTTCGATGATTGCTACATTGTTGATAAGATTATTGCAGAAAGAGGTTAAATTTGAATGGTCTCAAAACTGTCAGCAAAGTTTCAATCAATTAAAAGCATTGTTATTGAAAGCACCAGTGTTAGTGCAGCCAGAGTTGGGTAAAGAATTCATGATTTATAGTGACGCGTTGTTAAATGATTTGGGTTGTGTTCTGATACAAGAGGGAAAAGTAATAGCGTATGCTTCTAGACAGTTAAAACAGCACGAAAAGAATTACCTGACACATGATCTAGAGCTTGCTGCGATTGTGTTTGCTTTGAAGATTTAGCGACACCATTTGTATGGCGAAAAATGTCATAACTTCACAGATCATAAAAGCTTGAAGTATTTGAAGTCGCAAAAAGACTATGATTTGATCATTGATTATCATCCAGGAAAAGCTAATGTAGTTGTCAATGCTTTAAGTAGAAAATCTTTATTTGCTTTATGAGCTTTAAACACACAGTTGATGTTGACTAATGATAGTTTGATCTTACTTGAGTTGAAAGCTAGACTGATGATTTTACAATAGATTTGCGAAGCTTAGAAATACGACGATATGTTGATAGCTACACGGAAATGAATAGAAACGACTCCCGATTCAGACTTTCAGATTGGATCTGATGATAGTTTATACTTCAAAGGTAGAATTTGCATTCCAAGAAACTCAAATCTCGTTCAGAAGATTTTGAAAGAAGCTTATAATAGTAGCTTGTCTGTTCATCCTGGTAGCAATAAGATGTATAGTAATTTGAATCAAATGTATTGGTTGCCAGGTATGAAACAAGAGATTTCTGAGTTCGTATCGAAATGTTTAGTATCTCAGCAAGTTAAAGCTAAACATCAGGTACCTTCAAGACTATTACAGCCAGTATTGATTCTAGAATATAAATGGAAGCGAGTCACGGTGGATTTTGTATCGAGACTACCTTTATCTCTAAAAAAGAAAGATACAATTCGGGTCATTGTTGATCGTTTGACGAAGTCTGCACATTTCATTCAAGTGCGTACAAATTATTCTCTTGAGATATTAGCCGAGTTATATGTTGCTAAGATTGTCAGATTGCACGGGGTGCCAGTTTCCATTATGTTTTATAGAGATCCATGATTTACGTCTCGAATTTGGAGCAAGTTACATGAGGCTCTAGGTACCCGTTTGTATTTTAATACCACGTTTCATGCTCAAACCAATGGTCAGTCAAAGAGAATGATCATGCCATTTATAAATCATTCATTCAACCCTTAAAATCATAACCAAAACATACCACATAAATATGTTATAACCAACATTTTTCACCTAACTTCTTTATGTATATACTCACCATATTATCAACTAATTCATGCCACAAGACATACCATTTTATCATCTTTAAAACCATTTCACAACATGTCATTTCTCAACCATGACACAACATTTACAATTAACCAAATCAATTAACTATCTAACCAACACATAAGCTATACTAAACTTGCCAAAACATAAGGCATTATATGCATCATATATCACTTAACAAACTTATGAATTAAGCCAACTTATATGGCAAAATACACACCAACATTTACAAACCAATTCTCATGGCTAAAATCACAACTCAAAACATATCATCATATCATTAGGCTATACTTGCCATATACCATATTTACAAAGCATCCAAAAATACCAACAAGTAGTCGATAGTGTATTGACAGTTCGTGATGATCCCCGATGTCTGAGCTAGCTTCGATAATCTATAAAACATGGAAAGAACACACAAAGTAAGCTTTGAATGCTTAGTAAGCCATAAACAAATAAAACCATCTCATGAATCAACATCATTTCCATCAAATAAGAAAATTATAAATAAGCACATATAAGCTTTCAAACCTGCCCAAATGTATACATATTCAATATCACATGTGAATTCCTCAAATACTTCCCTTTTTAATACTCGTATGAATCTCATATGTACCTGAGTCACTTAAATCATTCACACATTCTTTCTCGACTTGACTTTGTCCGTTGAACCTTTCAAAATCGTTAAGGATACTCGGAAATCACATATATCTCGTACAATGCAATATCCTAGATATGGTCTTACATGTTATCACATATCAATGCCAATGTCCTAGACATGGTATTACATGAAATCATATTACAATGCCAATGTCCCATACATCGTCTTACACATAATCACAATACAATGTCAATGTCCCACACATGGTCTTACATGTAATCACATCTCGGCAATCCTAATGTCATGACATTCGTATCCTATACTATTTCTAGGGTTCGTACTGGACTTTCAGTTAACATAACTTTATTGAAACTTGATCGTATTTGCTCGTTCAACATTCATAGCAATTCAATGACAAGTGAACATTTATAAATCAATTTAAAGGTAGTTATTTGATATGAACTTACCTCGTATATACGATGAACGGATCGGATCAACTACTCGATAACTTTCGATTTCCCCCAATCTAAATCCGATTTCTTTCTTTCTTGATCTATACAAATTCAAATTTAGCTCATTTAATCAACTATTCATTCAATTTCAACCAAAAATACATATTTTGGAATTTTTACACTTTAGCCCCTAAAGTTCCACTTTTTAACAATTTAGTCATTACTTAACAAATACAAAAAATTCATTCAATTCAATTTAACCCATGCTTGGCCGAATTACCATAGTGCCCCTAGCAGCCCATATTTTTCATTTATTTCAAATTTTAACCCCTCAAATTGCAATTTTCACAATTTAATCCCTAATAGGCATTTTGACTCAAAATCACTTAACAAAACTTGTATAACTATCAACAAATATTCATTTTTCATCATCAAACATTTAAAATCTCAAGCATTCATTAATGGAAATTCACAAAATCACCAACAAACTCAAAAATTACGGAACATGCTAGCTAGTACTCAAAGCAACGATCACAAAAAACATAAAAATCATCAAAAACCGAGCTCAAAACACATACCTAATAAATCATGAAAGGGTCAAACTTAATGAAGCTTTAATGGCTATTTCTTTTCTCTATATTCGATGGTGGAGGATGATGATAAAATAAATTTTTATGTTTTATCTTATCTAATATAACTTATTAACTAATTTACATTATTAACCTTTAATAAAAACATATAGTAACATATAATGGATGGTCATTTATCTCAAATTCCACTATCAATGGACTAATTTCATCATAAGGACTTCCACATTTAAATTTCATAGCCAATAGACACTTTTAACAAGTAGAATATAACTTTTGCATTTTACGTGATTTAGTCCTTTTTCTAAAATTAAGCTATTAAACGATAAAATTAGCTCACAAAATTTTCACACATAAATATTCACATGCGGTAAACACATAAAATAATATTAAAATAATTTTTTGACCTCAGATTTGTGGTTCCAAAACCACTGCTCTAATTTGGCTAAAATCGGGCTGTTACAACTCTCCCCCGATTTTCGTCCCCGAAAGTCTTACCAGTGAATAGTGGATATTGCTTTCTCATAGCATCGTCGAGTTCCCACATAGCTTCTTCAACCCCGTGCCGATGCCATAAGACTTTCACTAATGTAATTTTCTTATTTCTCAGCTCTTTGATCTCACAAGCTAAAATTCGAATCGGTTCTTCATCATATTACATATCAGACTGAATTTCAACCTCTGTCGGGGAATTTCAGATCGGTATCATCGAAGCATTGATACATGAAATACATTACGAATTTTTTCTACCTCAGATGGTAAAGATAATCGATAAGCAATTGGTTCGATTCGCTTGATAATCCCATACGGTCCGATGAACCTCGGGCTCAATTTTCCTTTTTGATCAAATCGTAATCTCTTTTTCCACTGTGACACTTTCAAAAACACTTTATCCCATATCTGAAACTCAATATCTTTCCATTTCAAATCTGTGTATGATTTCTGTCGATCCGAAGGTACTTTCAAACTATCGTGAATTACTTTCACTTTTTCTTTTGTTTCTCTGATTAGATCAACTCCTTGAATCTTATTCTCGCTTAGCTCAGTTCAGTACAATAGTGTTCTACATTTACGACCATATAGAGCTTCGTATGGTGCCATCTTTATACTCAATTGAAAGCTATTATTGTAAGGAAATTCAATTAGCGGCAAATATTTTTCCCACATACCTTCGAACTCAAGAATGCAACAACGTAACATATCCTCAAGTATTTGAATAACTCGTTCAGATTGACCATCTGTTTGCGGGTGAAATGAGGTACTAAAATGTAGCTTTGTACCTAGTGCATCTTGTAGTTTCTTCCAAAACTGCAATGTGAACCTCAGATCTCGATCCAAAACAATGGAAATAGATACCCCATGCAATCTCACAACCTCAAAGATATATAACTAAGCTAACTTATCAAGCCAAAAATTTGTACGTATAGGGATAAAATGAGCTAATTTCGTCAATCGGTCAATAATAACCGAGATTGCATCTTTCTTTCTTAGAGTTAAGGGAAAACCCGAAACAAAGTCCATAGTTACTCTATCCCATTTCCACTCAGGAATCATGATAAGCATTAATAAACCTGACGGTACTTGATGCTCAGCTTTGACTTGCTGACAAATCAAACATTTCGAAACAAATTCTGAGATATCTCATTTCATGCCATGCCACCAATAATGTTGTTTCAAATCATTATACATTTTCGTGCTTCCCGGATGCACTATGTGCTTCGTTCAAAATCATCTGAATCAACTCTTAATTTCTCAAACACATATTCAATCTCTGTGTAACACCCTTAACTTGTAACCGTCACCGAAATAGGTTAAGTGGCATTACCAAACTTGTAACTCTGTTCAGAACAATCATTTAACAATTATCATCTCATTTTAGTCAATATCATTCATTCATTTTCAATATGTACTTAAATCTAGCATATAAAGCTTTAATCATGCAATCAAGACCAAATTGATAATAAATAAAAATTTCAAAAACTTAGAAAAATTTCAACATTTCGAATATCACACACCCGTGTGAACAAGCCGTGTGCCTCACACGGCTAATAGACACGCCCATGTCTTAGACTGTGTGAAAATAGGGCATACCTACTAACTTGTATCACATGGCCGAGGACACGCCCGTGTGCCAGGTCGTGTGAAAACTGAAGCGTATACTGACTTGGGTCACACGACCAACCACACGCCCGTGTGTCTAGCCCATGTGCCCTTCGAAATGGCAACACACGCCTATGTACTAAGCCATGTGCCATTTAGGGGGTATACTGACTTATGTCACATGGTCAATCACACGTCTGTGTGTGAGTCCGTGTGACACACACGACCAGTAGACACCCCCGTGTGTCTAGACTGTGTCAAACCTGTAATGTATACTGACTTTAATTCGAAGGGTACCCCAAGGGACACACGGCTGTGTAGCATGACCGTATGTTGCACATGGCTGAGACACACGCCCGTGTCTTTGCCCGTGTGGATAAAAATAGGCTATTTGCAAAGCCATTTTGCCACTCTAAAAACACAAGCATTTACAAGCATAATTGACCACATTTTCTCAGCTCAATAGGCAGCCAAATTATTCATACCAATACACATTATAAGCCATATCAAACCTACCAATTATATATGTAACACCCTTAACCCATATCCGTCGCCGGATTAGGGTCCAGAGGCATTACTGGACAAAACACAACTCTGCACTTTCACACAAGTCATATTCTCATGTATATACAAATATTCAATTAAATATTAATTGTGATTTATCATTAAATAATATACAATCACATCAACACTCATAACTTAATCAAATGTTAAATCTTAAATTCATATCATTTACCACATAGTAAAATTTAAACATGATCCAACTTATATCACATAAATTATACATAAAGAGTGCGTTTAACAAGTTGGTAAACTCAATAATTGAAAATCATGCCTATTTTATTTAAAATATGTGCATAAATTTATTAGTCTTATAGAATTCATGTGTTATGCATATCTACTCGAGTTAAGAACTAACGTTCAGTTATTTATATATATAATCCATTCCATTCTTTAACCACTTCGCTATCACGATCCATTATACATTTTCATAATCTTACGAATAACCAATAAATCTCTACAACCATGCACATTTCATAACAATCATAATATAAGCACACATATGTACATGTATAAACATTTAAACTCACATCTAACAAGCCATGTTCAATTACCTAAGCATACTTATCCTTTGTCATTACACTAATCTTCTCATAGCAAACATTTTATCTTATAAAATGTTAATTCACTAATACATCAACCGAACCAATATATATATTCTTAAATGCCAAAACACAAATAGCTCATAAATATTATTCATGCTATCCATCTCATGACTGAATGCTATTACCTTAATCCCATTCGAACACAACCATGTATCAAGCACAACTATTAATTTCATATCTTATTTCTAGATGTACAAAAACTTATCTGAACCAACTAACTTGCTCATATAAAAATATATACCATGACCATTATCAAGCCATTTCCAACACATACATCACTAAACACATATACCATGCATATCATAACATATAACATTTTACCGGACAGACTAAACTATAACCAAGACATAACCAAAACCAAACTTAGGAACTAAGCCATTTTCGCATGGCTTTAGGTTTACACAACCAAAATCCATTATTTCAAAATATGTCCCAGTCTATACATGCCATAATTCGAGTTTAACTATTTAAATACCGAAGTAGTAGATAGTGTGATGAACTTTGCTCACGATCCTCGAGCTTGTAACGTGAATCCAAAATCTATAAACCAAAGTAAACATATACACACAGAGTAAGCTATCATAGCTTAGTAAGTCATAAGCAAATAACAACTCAATAATATAGTCAACTCCTTAAGTTTAAACTAAACCAATTTACTATATCAATGCCATATTTAGTCTCAACTTATACATTCCATAAACCACACATGTTTAACATAACTATCACTTTGGCTGAATACTTATAACGTTAAATTTTACAAATTTTCATTCACTTTCAAAGACAAATATCATTACACATTCAAATATACTTCCACTCATTTACACAAGCTCACAAAACAAGATTTAACTTCATATACAAACATCACTTATTTGGCCGAATACACAAGATTATATATAACATCACATATGTACATTACCTATATGGCCAAATATACATGGTCACAAATATGCACATAGTGAAGAATCATTTCATTGATATTCAAATTATTTTGTCACAACGCTGAATACACATACTAATCTCACATATATTTTTCATTTCTATCATACATGATTTAACAAAAATATTCAAAGTATTTACTTACCTTATCTCACATAGGTAACAAGTTAATTCATACCTGGCCATTTAGCTCGATTTACTTACTCAAACACAACTTTTCCTTGCCCTATGAACCATTTGGAATTGGGTAGGACACTTGGATAATCACATATATCGTACAATGCGAACATCCCAGACGTGGTCTTACATGTAATCACATATTGATGCCACCGTCCCAGACAGGGTCTTACTCACACACATATATCAGAGTCACATATCGATGCCATGGTCTTACTTGCACACATATAGCGGAATCTTATGTCATGACATATGTATCCTAACTATTCCTAAGGTTCATATGGGGCTTTCAGACCTCATAACTCGGTCGAAACGAATTCAGAAATATAGTAACCAAACTTGTTCATATTCGGCTATAGCATAAATAAATCCATATATTTCATTTCAGCATGTATACCTAGCATTTAATTTAAATTAAGTACGTCTATTTGCTTATCGACTTACCTCAGACGATGTAAAACGGAACGGGACAGCTAGTCGACAACTTTCGTTTTCCCCCGATCCAAATCTGATTTCTTTGGTTCTTGATCTAAACATATTCAAATTAAGCTCATTCAAACATATTTTCATTCAATCTAGTCCAAAAACATATAAATGGGCAAATTACCATTTTACCCTTGACATTTACACTTTTTACAATTTAGTCCCTATTGCACAAAACACAAAAATATACAAAATTTCAATATACCCATGTTGGACCGAATTTTACCCATACTCATACAAGTCCATATATTTAATTTATTTCACATTTTAGTCCCTCAAATTTTTGTTTTTGCAATTTAGTCCTAATTACTCAAAATCATCAAAAACTCCAACACAAAACATGTTAATCTAAAACATATCTTTCATATTTCATCATCAAACTACAAAAATCACAAGCTCTCAACAGTGGCACAACTCAAAATATCCACCAAAATAAAAAATTTAAGCATGGGTTTTGTAGTACTCGAAGCAACGGTCTCAAAAATGTAAAAATTATCAATAATCGAGTAAGAACGAACCTTGAATCAAGCTTGAAAGGATGGCCGAACCCAGCTTCTTTTCTTTTTCTTTCTTGTTTATAATATTCGATCACTTAAGAATAAGATGAATGAATTATATACTTTTTTAACATATGTTTTAATATAATAACTTATATTTCTAATTTACTAATTTAACCTTAATAATAAAATTATAAAGCCATTATAAGCTAGGGCACTACCGTCCATATTACTTGAATTTGGTTTATTTACAACATAAATGTTTCAATTTAGAAAGCTACTAACAATTCAGGCCCTTTTAAAAATATCCACTAAATTTTTATTTTACGCGATTAAGTCCTTTTATTTAATCAGACACTCAAACTATAAAATTAAATCAAAAAAATTTCACAGATATAAATTCACACAAAATAAACACAGAAAATAATTTTTAAATATTTTTTTGACTCGAATTCATGGTCTTGAAACCACCATTCCGATTAAGGTTTAAATCAGGCTGTTACAACTCTCCCCATTAGGGATTTTCGTCCCCGAAAATCTTACAGGTGAATAGGTTCGGATAACGCTCTCTCATTGCATCCTCTGGTTCCCATGTTGCTTTCTCAACTCCGTGCTTATGCCACAGTACTTTAACTAACAGAATTTTCTTATTTCACAACTCTTTAATCTCACAAGCCAGAATACGAATTGGTTCTTCCTCATACGTCATATCGGGCTTAATCTCAAACTCAGACGGACTAATCACATGTGAAGGATCAGATCGATTTCTACGAAGCATCGAAACATGGAATACATTGTGGATCTTTTCTAACTCAGGTGGCAACAACAGTCTGTAAGCAACCGGCCCGATGTGTTCTATAATTTCATACGGTCCAATAAACCTCAGACTCAATTTGCCTTTACGACCAAATCTAAGTATCTTCTTCCACGGTAAGACTTTCAACAAGACTTTATCTCCAATCTGAAACTCTATAGCTTTTTGTTTCAAGTTCGCATATGATTTCTGACGATCCGATGCCACTTTCAGACTTTCACGGATCGCTTTCACTTTTTGCTCAGTTTCTCTGATCAAATTGACCCCGTGTATCTTATTTTCACTAAGCTCAGTCCAATACAATGGCGTACGACATTTACAACTGTACAAAGCCTCACAAGGTGCCATTTTGATACTCGATTGAAAGTTGTTATTGTACGCAAATTCAATCAGAGGTAGGTATCGTCCCCACGTATCTTCGAACTCGAGAATGCAACATCTCAACATATCCTCAAGTATCTGAATGATTCGCTCAGACTGACCATCTATTTGCAGATAGAAAGCAGTACTGAAATGTAATTTTGTACCTAATGCATCTTGTAGTTTCTTCGAAAATCGCGATGTAAACCTCGGATCTCTATCCAAAGCAATAGATATGGGCACACCATGTAATCTCACAATCTGATAAATATATAACTCAGCCAGCTTATCAAGTGAGTAGTCTGTACGTATCGGAACAAAATGAGCTGATTTAGTCAATCTATCCACAATAACCCAAATTGCATCTTTCCTGCTCAGTGTTAACGGTAAACCAGATACAAAATCCATTGTGACTCTGTCCCACTTCCACTCAGGTATCATAATCGGCTGAAGCAATCCAGAAGGTACCTGATGCTTGGCTTTTACTTGTTGACAGATTAAGCATTTTGAAACAAAGTCAGAAATGTCTCATTTCATACCATGACACTAATAAAGTTATTTCAGATCATTATACATCTTTGTACTACCTGGGTGAACAGATAATCGACTGCTATGAGCTTCGTTTAAAATCATTTGAATCAACTCTGAATTTCTTGGGACACATATCCGATTTCTAAACCCCAAACAACCCTCAACATCAACTCTGAATTTTGAATCAGTATCTACATTACACTGTGATTGTTTTGCTATCAATTTATTATCAACCTTCTGGGCATCATAAATTTGCTGAACAAATAACGGTCTTGCTTTCAATTCAACTATTAGTGAACCATCATCAGACATAGCCATATGCACATTCATTGCACACAAAGTAAATAGTGATTTTCTTCTTAAAGCATCAGCAACAACGTTAGCCTTTCCCAGTGGATAGTCAATTATAAGCTCGTAGTCTTTTAGCAATTCTAACCATCGGCGTTGTCTCAAATTCAGATCTTTCTGAGTAATCAAGTATTTCAGGCTTTTGTGATCAGAATAAACATGACATTTCTCACCGAACAGATAGTGACGCCAAATTTTTAATGCAAACACGATAGCTGCCAATTCTAGGTCATGTGTCAAATAGTTCTTTCCATGTGGCTTTAACCATCTCGAGGCACAAGCTATAACTCTGCCTTCCTGCATCAAAACACAACCCAAACCATTTAAAGATGCATCACTATAGATAAAAAATTCTTTACCCGATTTTGGCTGAACTAGCATTGGAGCTCCGGTCAAAAGGGCTTTCAACTGATCAAAGCTTTTCTGGCACTTTTCTGACTACTCAAACTTAACATTTTTCTATAATAGCTTTGTCATCGGGGTTTCAATCATAGAGAAGCCTTTCACGAACCGTCGGTAGTAACCAGCAAGTCCCAGAAAACTTCAGACTTCAGAAACATTCCTCCAAGGTTTTCAATCAAGTATAGCTAAAACTTTAATCGGATCAACCTGAATACCTGATGCTGATACAACATGGCCCAGAAAACTGACTTCGCTTAACCAAAATTCACATTTACTGAAGTTTGCATACAACTATTTATCTCGCAAATTCTGTAACACAAGTCTTAGATGTTCGGCATGTTCAATTTCATCACGAGAGTAGATAAAAATGTCATCTATGAACACAACCACAAACCGATCCAAGTACTGTCTGAAGATCCGATTCATCAAATCCATAAAAATAGTAGGTGCATTAGTAAGTCCGAAAGGCATAACCAAAAACTCATAGTTTCCATACCTCGTTCGAAACGTAGTCTTTGGCACATCAGAGTCTTTAACTCGCAGTTGATAGTAGCCATATCTCAAATCTATCTTCGAAAACATTGTAGCCCCTTTCAACTGATCAAACAAATCATCAATCCACGGTAACAAATATTTATTCTTTATAGTCACCTTATTGAGCTATCTATAATCAATGCACATTCTCATAGTTCCATCTCTCTTTTTCACAAACAGCACTGGTGCACCCCAAGGAGAGAAACTCGATTGCGCGAAACCTCTATCTGTCAACTCCTGTAACTGGGCTTTCAATTCTTTTAATTTGGTAGGTACCATTCTGTACGGAGCTATGAATATTGGAGTCGTCCCAAGCATTAACTCAATACCAAACTCTACCTCCCGAGTAGGTGGCAAACCCGATAATTCTTCAGGAAACACATTCGGATACTTGCACACAACAGGTACTGGTTTAATATTTCTCTCAGCACTTTACTATCAAGCACATATGCAAAGTAAGCTTCGCAGCCTTTTCTCAGATATTCTTGAGCTAACAACGAAGAAATCGCTGCTGGTAACCCATTCAGATCATTAGATTCAATCCGAATAATCTCATCATTCTAGCACCATAAATTAATAGTCTTTCTTTTGCAGTTTACAACAGCATCATGCAAAGTCAACCAGTCCATACCCAAAATTATGTTGAGCTCATCAAATGGCAACAATATCAAATCAGCCGGAAAGCACAAATCTCGAACCATCAAGGGACAATTCTTACACACTTTGTCAACCATAACACACCGGGCCAAGGGGTTTGATACTCTAATTACAAACTCAAGGTAAAGTCTTATTGAAAACTAATGTCTCCCACACATAAGAATGAGTAGAACCAGGATCAATCTATGAAATTACATTAGTATCATAAAGAGTGAATGTACTAGTAATGACATTTGGGGATGAAGCCTCCTCTCGTGAACGAATAGCATAGGCTCTGGCAGGTGCACGAGCCTTAGATCTGACTGCTGTATCTTTAGTCCCTCTGACTGCCACTCGCATTACCTGCATTTCTGGGTGGTCTACCTCGAGCTGCCGTATTACCCGAACACGTATTCTGTATCAGATTTTCTTCATCTAACATTGGGCAATCACGAATATAATGATCCATCGATCCAAATTTAAAACAAGCTCGATCATGCAATCTGTAACTATCGAGATATCGTTTGCCGTAATGTTTACACTTGGGTTGATTTGATCTGACATTACCCACACTAGCTACTGAGGTAGCTCTCGAGCTCACAAGTGGTCTACTCTGATCCTATCTAGAATAACCCAAAGTGGCTTTAGAACCGCTGAAGTCATCTCAGAACTTCTTCGATGTCGACTGGATTGACTTACTGAATGATCTCTTACGCGAGTCTCTAGCTTCAAAATCAACTTTTCTTTTCTCTTTTCTGAGCTCTTCAGCTTTACAAGCTCGCTCAACAAAAGTACCACAAATTCTTTTATCTCAAGTATGCCGACTAACAGTTTAATGTCTTCATTCACCCCATCTTCAAATCTTTTACACATTATGGCTTCAATAGAAACACACTCTCAGGCATACCGACTGAGTCTCACAAATTTTTGCTCATACTCTGTCACAGTCATCCGACCCTGTTTCAGCTCCAAAATTTTTACATTTTTTATCAATAAATCTCTAGCTGATATATTTTTTACGAAACTCAGTCTGAAAGAATTCCCACGTCACCCGCTCTCTCAGAACCACTGATACTAGAGTATTCCACCAGTGATAAGCTTTGTCTCGAAACAAAGATATGGCACATTTCAAACATTCATCTGGGGTACAGGAAAACTCATCAAACACACAGATAGTATTATCAAGCCAGAACTCAGCCCGCTCAACATCATCATCATCAGTAGCTTTAAACTATTCAGCCCCATGTTTTCTGATTTTATCAACAGGTGGCTTATATAATCTCAGTAGATCACTTAATTGAGGTACAGCAGGCATCGAAGATGGATTAGTCAGGGGTGGAGGTTGTTGTGTAGCCGAGTTATATCGAGCTGAAACGGTAAGCTCCAATGAGCTGAAAATAGTAAGCTCTTACTAGTTGATATATCGATAAGCTCTTACGAGCTGTGGTGAGTCTGCAACAAATGTAGGAGCTCAACCAAAATGGTAATCACAGTAACAAGTCACTCGTATCCAATGAATTCATACGGTTCAAACAACGGTAACAAATACATTATATCTATAAGGCATTTATACTTCAAATATTTCTATTATACACATTAATTTCAATAATTACAAATATATAAAAGTTCGATTCTAATTATACGAATTTACCTTGAATTGTTCGGATGAAAACTATTGTCTATTCGCCAACCTTTCTTTTTCCACGACCTAGTTCCGGTATTTGATTATCTTGATCTATATAATATCAAATTAACTTATTCAAATTTTCATTCAATTCAATTTAGCCTAAAACATTCATTTTGGCTAATTTAAAATTTTACCCCTAGACTTTTGACTACTTTGCAATTTAGTCCTTAATACATAAAAATGCAAAATTGCACAATTAAGCCATAACCCATGATAGCTGAATTTCATAGGGACTCCTAGCAGCCCATATCTTTCATTATTTCACACTTTTAACACCACATTTTATAATTTTCACAATTTAATCCCTATTTTGCATTTTTGTCAAAAATCACTTTATAAAACTTGTAAAACCATCATCAAGCTACCGTATCTATCATTAAACATCAAAGAACTCAAGCATTCAACAATGGCATCATTCAAAATCTATAACAGTTTCAAAAATGAAGGTACGAGCTAGCTAGATTAAGCTGCAACGAGTTCAAAAACTTAGAAATCATTAAAAATTGAGTCAAAATCGTACCTTAATTGACACAGGAATCTTGGCCGAATGAGAACCCTATTTTTGTTTCTTCTTCTTCGAATTTTCGGTTAAAAGATGAATGGAGAAACAAAATTTACCTTAATGACCTTATTATAAAACATTAATATATCATATAATCAAAGTCCAAGATTGTCCACTTAAATTATAAATCGACTAATTACAACTTAAGGACTTTCATTTTAATAAACCATAGCTATTTAATACTTTTAAACAATAGAACTCAACTTTTACGCGTTACGTGATTTAGTCCTTTTTATCGAATTAAGCATTTAAACAGTAAAATTTCTTTACGAAACTTTCACATAATAATTCTATCATGCTGTAAACTTTAATAAAATAATAAAATAGATATTTTGACTTCGGATTTGTGGTCCCGAAACCACTGTTCTGATTTGACCTAAAAACGGGCTGTTACAACCATCGTCTTATATATATAATTTATGCAATATTAAAATGTTAAAAACATAGTTGTAACAATGTTTATCTCGTACTAACTTACCTCAGACGTGAAAACGACGTAACTAGTCGATTAGTCGTGTACTTTATTCTTGCCTCGATCTAAATCCGAGTTCCTCTTTTCTTGATCTATATTATAACAAATTCAACTCATTTAATTATATAACTTTCAATTTAGTCCACAAGCACATATTTGGGCATTGTTGCACTTTAGTCCCTAAAGTTCCACATTTATTCAATTTAGTCCATATTTCAAAAAAACACAAATTATACAAAATTTAATTACACCCAAGTCTAGCCGAATTTCATGTAAGTCCCTAGTAGTCCAAAACTGTCATTTATTCATAATTTAACCCCTCAATTTAATTCCTAATGTGCATTTTTACTCAAAATCTCTTTACAAAACATGTATATTAAACACCGAGCCTTCATAATTCATCATCAAACATCATAAAACTCATAGATTCATCAATGGCATTTTCCAAAATCACTATCAAACATAAAAATTAAGGAACGGACTAGATAGTACTCAAAGTAACGATCACAAAAATGTAGAAATCATCAAAAACCAAGCAAAGAACACTTACTAATAAGCCTACAAGTACCGAACCCTAAAGCAATATTTTTGGCTTCTTTTTCCATCAACATTCGGGCTATCAAAGTAAAAGATGAACAAAATTTCTTTTTGTTTTTATTATATTATCATTTATAATCATTTTACAAATTGAACTTTAATTAAAACCATTCTAAAACACATAATTCAAGGCCATTTATGTCCATCACCACTATCAATGGTCTAATTACAATATAAGGACCTCCCTTTTGATAAGCCATAACAATTTGGCACTTTTAACTTATAGCATGCTACTTTTGTATTTTACGCGATTAAGTCATTTTCTCAAATTAACTCATAAAATTTTCACACATATATAATCACATGCTGTAAACACCAAAAATAATATTAAAATAATTTTACGACCTCAAATTTGTGGTCCCAAAACCATTGTTCTGATTTAGCTAAAACTAGGATGTTACAACTCCCCCTTAGGGATTTTCTTATCCGAAAATCTTACCAATGAATAGGTTTGGATATTGCTTTCTCATAGCATCCTTGGGTTCCCACGTAGCTTCTTTTACCCCGTGTTGATGCCATAATACTTTTACTAAAGCTATTCTTTTATTTCTCAACTCTTTGATCTCACGAGCTAATATTCGAATTGGTTCTTCACTGTACGATAAATCTGACTGAATCTCAACTTCGGTCGGGGAAATAACATGCGAAGGATCAGATCTATATTTTCTTAGCATCGATACATGGAATACATTTTGATTTTTTTCTAACTCAAATGGTAATGCTAGCCGATAAGCAACTGGTCCAACTCGCTCGATAATCTCATAGGGTTCGATGTATCTTAGACTCAACTTTCCTTTTTTGCCGAATTTGATTATTTTCTTCCACGGAGAAACTTTCAAAAACACTCTATCCCCAATCTGAAATTCAATATCTTTCCGTTTCAAGTCTGCATAAGATTTCTGTCGACCCAATACTGCTTTCAAACTATCATGAATTACTTTCACTTTTTCTTCAGTCTCTCTAATCAGATCAACCTCGTGAATCTTATTCTCACTTAGCTCAGTCCAATACAATAGTGTTCGACATTTATGACCGTATAGAGCTTCGTACGGTGCCATTTTAATGCTCGATTGAAAAATATTATTATACGCAAATACAATCAATGGCAAATACTTTTCCCATGTACCTTCGAACTCAAGAATGCAACAATGTAACATATCCTCAAGTATCTGAATAACTCGCTCAGATTGACCATCCGTCTGTGGATGAAACGCGGTACTGAAATGTAACTTTGTACCCAGTGCGTCTTTTAGTAATTTTGAATTTCTCGAAACACATATTCGGCCTTTAAATCTTAAACAGTCACCTAAATCAACTTAAAACTCTAAATTAGGGTTCGAATCACATTGAGCTCGTTTTGATAACATTTCATTATCAATTTTCTATGCTTCATAAATCTACTGTAAAAACATCGATCTCGCTCTCAACTCAGTTACAATCAAGCTGTCATCAGATAGAGCCAACTGAGTATTTATTATACGTAGAGCATACAAAGATTTTCGGCTTAATGCATCAGCAACAACATTTACTTTTTCCGGATGATAATCAATCACTAGATCGTAATCTTTTAGCAATTCTAACCATCTCCGCTGTCTCAAATTCAAATATTTCTGAGTCATCAGATATTTCAAACTCTTGTGATCTGAATAAACATGACATTTCTCACCAAACAGGTAATGGCGTCAAATCTTCAATGCAAACACAATGGCTGCTAACTCTAAATCGTGAGTCGAGTAATTTTTTTCATGCAGCTTCAACTGTCTCGAGGCATAAGTTATGACTTTGCCTTCCTGCATCAAAACGCAACCCAGACCATTCAACGATGCATCACTATAGATTACAAACTCTTTACCCGATTTTGGTTGTACTAACACTGGAGCTTCAGTTAAAAGAGCCTTCAACTAATCAAAACTTTTCTAACATTTCTCGGACTATTCAAACTTTACATCTCTTTAAAGCAATCTTGTTAACGGAGTCACAATTATTGAAAAGCCTTTCACAAACCGTCGGTAATAACTAGATAGTCTCAGAAAACTGCAGACTTCAGATACATTTCTCGGTGGCTTCCAATTATTGCAGAAATCTTACTCGAATCGACTCGAATACCCGATGCTGACACAATATACCCCAGAAAACCAACCTCACGCAACCAGAATTAACATTTACTAAACTTTTCATATAACTGCTTATCTCATAGAGTCTGCAATACAATTCTCAAATGCTCGTCATACTCAGTTTCATCTCTTGAATAAATCAAAATATCATCTATAAACACAACAACAAATACATCTAGGTATGGTCTAAAAATTCAGTTCATTAAGTCCATAAGGATAGTAGGTGCATTCGTTAGCCCAAAAGACATAACCAAAAATTCATAGTGATCATACCTTGTTCTGAATGCAGTCTTTGGTACATCAAAGTCTTTAACTCTCAATGGGTAATAACCTAATCTCAAATCTATCTTTGAAAACACTGTAGCCCCTTTCAATTGGTTAAACAAATTGTCAATCCGTGGTAAAGGGTATTTTTTCTTGATTGTCACTTTGTTAAACCGTCGGTAGTCTATACACATTTTCATCATGCCATCTTTCTTTTTCACAAACAACACGGGAGCACCCCATGTCGAGAAACTTGGTCTTGCAAACCCATGTTTAACAATAGCATCATCAACGTTAGCCAATCGATACCCAAAATTATATCAAATTCGTTAAATGGTAACAACATCAGATCAGCCGAAAAACAAATATCCCGAATCATCAATGGAAAATTCTTGCACACTTTGTCAACCAACACGCACTTGCCTAAGGGGTTTGATACTCTAATTACAAATTCAGCAGACTTTACAGGCAAAGTGTTACTGGATACTAAATTCACACATATATACGAATGAGTTGATCCTGTATCTATCAATGCAATAACTTTAATATCATAGAGAGTAAAAGTTTCAATGATAACATCTGGAGATGACGCTCCTTCATGAGCGCAAATAGCGCAAACCCATGTAGGTGCTCTAGCATCAGATCTCGTAGCAGTGTTTCGTGACACACTTCTAGCACCACTCACTTTTCCCGTGTTTCTAGGTGGTCTACCTCTAACTACAGTGTTGCTCTGCCTCATTTTCTGAGCATTATCATGAACCACAATTGTAACAAGTTCTATTATTATTTTCACTTAGCAATCTCCAAAATAGCTCAGTTTAGACCCTAGTAGAAATAGTGGTTTCAAGACCACAAATCCAAATCAAAAAAAAATTTTAATATTATTTTCTGTGCTTATAATATGTGAGTTAATATCTATGAAAGTTTCGTGTGAAAATTTTATTGTTTGTGTGCTGATTTGATAAAAAAAGACCTAATCGCGTAAAATGTAAAAGTTGCATGCTATTTGTTAAAATTGCTTATTTGCTTTGTCTTTTCAAATGAGAGGTCCTTATGTTGTTAATATTCCATTTACATGGTAAGTGGACAATAATGGCCTTATATGTTAATGTTTTATAAGTTATTAACCAAGGGTAAAATGGAAAATGATGAATAAATGTTTATTAATTAAACAAAACAAGATTTTTGTTTTATTCTTTCACCATATTTCCAAAAATACAAAAGAATAAAAGAAATAAAACTTATGCTAGGGTTCAACTATTGCTATTGGTGATTAAGGTATGGTTTTTGATCAGTTTTCGATAATTTCTACATTTTTGTGATCGTTGCTTTGTGTTTTACTAAGCCCATGCCTCAATTTCTAAATTTGATTGTGATTTTAAGATATTACATTGATGAAATGATGAGTTTTATGAAGTTTGATGATAGTATATTGAAGCTTGATGTTGGGTTAACATGTTTTGTCTTTGAATTTTCGATGAATTTGAGTAATTTGGTCTAAATTGTGAAAATGAGAAATTGAGGGACTAAAATATGAAATAAATGAAATATGTGGACTTATATGAACACTATGAAAATTCATATAAGCATGGGTATATGGAAATCTTGTATATTTTGTGATTTTTGTGATCAGAGACTAAAGTGTTAAAATGTGAAAATGTGAGGGCTAATTTGTAAAATGCCCTAAATATGTGTTTATGGATTGATTTGAATGATTTGTTGAATAAAAGATTTAAATTTTAATTTATATAGATCAAGAACAAAAGAAAACGGAATTAGATCGGGGGAAGTCGAAAGTCGTCGAGTAGTCGACTCCGTTCGTTCGAATCCGTACGAGGTAAGCCAATATACAGATAAATATGTTTGAGTTAATTTATTTATGTTTATATGACATATAACTGTGATGAATCGGTATATGAGAGCTAAATATGTGATGTTTGAGAAATCTTCGATAATGTGACGACGTCCGAAAAGCCCTGTATGAACCATAGGAATAGTTAGGATGCATATGTCATGACATAGGATCCGATATGTGTTTTCATGTAGGACCATGTCTGGGATGTTTGCATCGACTTATGATGTACGTGTAAGACCATGTCTGGGACATCGACATCGTATTTGATTTCATGTAAGACCCTGTTTGGAACAGTGGCATCGATATTTGATTACATGTAAGACCACGTTTAGGACGTTGGCATTGTACGAGCTTTTCGAGCTATTTGAGTATCCTTATTGATTCCGAATGGTTTAACGAGCATTTTGAGAAATGAATAAATATGAGAATATGTATCCAAATTCAGGTACGTTTGAAATGTACATTATTATTAAGAATGAAAGGTAAGTATATGTTAATATGTGGACATATTAAATATGTATGAATTATATGAGTATGAAATGTGTTATGTGTAAGTGGCTTATGAACAATTGAGTTATATGAGAATTATGGACATGTGGTTATGTTTTTCCATGAACTACATTAATGAAATGGTTTAAAAATGTGTTATAGGATGAGTTTATTTGTATATGGCTTACTAAGCTTTTGAAAGCTTACTTTGTGTGAGTTTGCATTGTTTTATAGATATCAAAGCTACTAGGAGCTCGGGGATCGTCGAGGATCATCACCACACTATCGAACTCTATTTTGGTACCTTTTCAAAATGTATATATTGAAGTATGGCATGTATAGGAAAGAAGTTTGTGAATATGTTTGGTAATGTGTATATCTAGCCATGTGATATGGCTTAGTTTTGGTTATAAGTATGAATGTCTTTTGAGCATAAACTATGTAATGCAATAATGTTCATATGATGTGTTCATGAATGAGCTAGTGATAAATGGTCAATTTGGTAAGTTGGTAATGTGATTTAGTTGTGGAAATGTTATGATTTTGGCATGAGATTGGATGTGAAATACTGAGATAAGGATATATTAGAATGAATAAGTTTGCTATGTGATTTTTGGTATGTTTTGAATTGCTTAAAAAGGATGAAATTTGTTGTAAATGAAATAGCATGAATGATGGATGTTTTAGTTTTGAATTGGTTGAGAGTTTTGTATAAAATGATGTAGTTTTAATACTTGTAGGGAGGACCCTTAAGGGGTGGCATTTTGGCCTTGTAAATGGCCTATTTTTGCCCACACGAGAAGAGACACGAGCATGTATCACTGTCGTTTTGCTCAAAAGTCATTTCAAAATGAGCCTGGGCAGACCACACGGTCACACACATGGGCATGTGCCAAGCCATGTGGCCAAGTCAGTTTCGAGCACAAGCTAGACACACGGACGTGTGACTGACCGTGTGACCCAAGTCAGTAGCCTCCCTAATTTTCACACGGCCTAGCACACTTGCGTGTCTTGTGGCCGTGTGGACAAGTCAGTATGTATGCTCTGTTTTACCACGGCCTAGACACACAGGCGTGTCTAATGCCGTGTGAGGCACACTCACACGAGCATGTGACCTTTATAACTTTGAAAAATGTTTAAGTTTTTTAAAATTTTATATGAGCTCAGTTTAGTCCCTACCCCTTTCTAAAGCATGTTTAAGGTCTCCTTCACCTCCATAAGGGACTCTATAATGTTGTGTGACTTTGATGCTATGTTGATCATGAAATGAATGTGAATTAATCATGAAATGAATGTGAATTATTCTAATATGTCCAGTAATGCCTCTTAACCCTAGTTCGGTGACAGACACGGGTTAGGGGTGTTACAGCCGATTTCTACACTGTTGACACTCAGGTTTAACATATTTTGTTGCCAACGCTTGATACTGATGTGGCTTGAGCTTTAGGGTTGGTGTATTGTTTCCCACGATCTCTATTCTAATATCCCGCTAAAGCTGTCGATCGATTAAAATAGTCTCTATATTTCTTCAATGAGGAATGATAAGATTTACTCATCGATCTCTTCCTTGAATCTCTTACCTCTAAATCAGCCTTTCTCTTTTCTTTTTTGAGATCCTCGGCTTTACAAGCCCTCTCAACCAGTACTACAAATTTCTTCAATTCCATTATCCTGACTAATAGCTTTATATATTCATTTAACCCATTAACAAACCGTTTGCACATAATCTCCTCAGTAGACACATATTCCCAGGCATACTTGCTTAATCGTACGAATTCTCTTTCATACACAGTCATAGTCATTAGACCATATTTCAGTTCCAGAAACTCTTTATGTTTTTGATCGAGAAATCTTTGACCTATGTACTTTTTTCGGAACTTGTTCTGAAAGAATTCCCAGGTAACCTGTTCTCTAGGAACCACCGATGTCAACGTTTTTCACAAATGATATGTGTTACCTCTAAGCAAAGATACTACAGATTTGATACATTCTTCAGGAGTACAATAATTCCTTGAATACTCGAATCGTATCTTCAAGCCAAAACTCAGCTCTCTCAGCATCATCATTAACTGTAGCCCGCAACTCTTTAGCCTCGTGTTTATAAATCTTATCAATAGGTGGCTTACTCAATCAAATTAGATCTATCACTTGTGGCATAACTAGAACTTGTTGAGAAACAGGTGGGGATAGAGGTTGTTGAGTAGCTGGATCCATTCGAACAAACTCTGTGCACCACTCACACATCATTTGGAAGAATACTTGCTTATCAACTCCCCCTTGGCTACTAGAAATTGGCCTAGAATCGCCTGGCACTGCCCCTTGAGTTGGAGCAGGCGTATTACTCTCTACATCGTCAGCTATGGCTCTTTCAGGATCCATTTGCTATATAAAAACACATTTTAACTGTCAAGAATCATCACACTATTGCAATTTATATATATGGCATGTATAGCTAGACTCTCACATGCTACGTTAGTCCTAAAATCGACTAAACTGTACCTCTAATACCAATTAAATGTAACACTCCTAACCCATGTCTTACACTGGATTAGGGTTACGAGGTATTACCGGATAATACACCTCATTCACATACATTTAAACCTTCATAATCAAAAATCATTCAAATTATTCACAATGTCCCTTATAAGGCTCTATGAGACTTTTAAACATGCTTAGAAGAAGTTCGGGACTAAACCGATCACATATAAAAATTTACGTAAACTTAGAAAAATTTCATGAAATCATAGGTCACATGCCTGTGTGAACAGGCCATGTGCCTCACACGGTTACCAAACACGCCCATGCCATAGACCGTGTGAAAATAGGGCATACATACTGACTTGCACCATACGGCCGGAGACACACCCGTGTGCCTTGGTCGTGAGAAATCTAGAGAAGCTACAGACTTAGGTCACACGGCTGACCACACGCCCGTATGTCTAACCCGTGTACCATTCAAAATGGCCACACACGCCCATGTGCCAAGGCTGTGTGATTCACACAGCCACCGGACATCCCCGTATGTCTAGGCCGTGCTCAAGACTGACTTGAATCCCTAATTATTTCCTAAGGGACACACGGCCATGTAGCATGACCGTGTGTCACACACTGCTGAGACACATGCTCGTGTCTCTACCTGTATGGACAAAAATAGGTCATTCGAAAAGCCAATTTGCCACCCTACACTCATGCACACATAGCAACCAAATTTGTACCTTTTCAACACAAATATAAGCAATCAATGCATACTATTTCTTACACATATCATGCCATCTATCCACAACCATTTCAACTAGTCCATTCCATATTCCAATCATATAATTCATTATACCAAAATCAGTGAAACTTACATAACTTCTAAAAGCATTTACCCATCACATTATCATCTCAATATCAACCACAATATATGCCTACTTCCAAACATTAATATATCAACTAATAACTAACAAATGAACAACCATTTAACTATATCAACAACTATGGCAAACATACCAAAACAAGCCAACTTATAAGGCATTATATACATCACATATATCACTTATCAAACTCATAACTCAAACCATCTTAAATGGATAAGAACACAACCAAATTTACATTATCAACAAGCCAAGTCACATGGCTAATATCTTAACTCAAAACATACCAATATGACACTAGCCTATACATGCCATATACCATATATAAAAGGTTTCCAAAAATACCAACGAGATAATGGATAGTGTGATGACGTTTCCCAATTATCCCCGAGTCCAAGCTAGCTTCGATAACCTATAAAACAGGGAAAGAACAAACAAAGTAAGCTTTAAAAGCTTAGTAAGTTCGTATGATATAAACTTATCTAATCACCAATATATCATTCATCAATCTAAGCATAATAACATTTAACTCATGATTATTAACAACCTTTCACATTCTTGTTTTTATGCTTATGTAAAATTCATAATTCCTTCTTCTTGAATTTCATACTTTATATGTACATAACTGTACAATTTCATACCCAACTCATACCTTCTCGTGATATTGTTGAAGACTCAATATCTTGCACACTAAGTGCTAAAGCTTAGCTGAAGCTATTATAATCTCGCACACTAACTACCTTTTATAGCCGAAGCTATCTCAACCTCGCACACTAAGTGCCATATATAGCCGAAGCTATTCTGATTCACACACTAAGTGCTTTATATAGTCGAAGCTATCTCGAAATGCTCACAAAGTGCCAAACATAGTCGATTCGTCGTCGTACATAACCATCATCTCATATATATAATTTATGCAATATTAAAATGTTAAAAACATAGTTGTAACAATGTTTATCTCGTACGAACTTACCTCGGACGTGAAAATGACGTAACTAGTCGATTAGTCGAGTACTTTATTCTTGCCTCAATCTAAATACGAGTTCCTCTTTTCTTGATCTATATTATAACAAATTAAACTGATTTAATAACATAATCTTTCAATTTAGTCCACAAGCACATATTTGGGCCTTTTTACACTTTAGCCCCTAAAGTTCCACAACTATTCAATTTAGTCCCTATTTCACAAAAACACAAATTATACAAAATTTAATTACACCCAAGCCTAACCGAATTTCATGTAAGTCCTTAGCAGCCCAAAACATTGATTTATTTCACAATTTAACCCCTCAATTTACACCTTTCTCAATTTAATCCCTAATGTGCATTTTTACTCAATCTCTTTACAAAACATGTATATCAAACACCAAGCCTTCATAATTCATCATCAAACATCATAAAACTCATAGATTCATCAATGGAATTTTCCAAAATCACTAAAAAACTCAAAAATTAAGGAACGGGCAAGCTAGTACTCAAAGCAACGATCACAAAAACGTAGAAATCATCAAAAATCGAGCAAAGAACACTTACTAATCAAGCCTACAAGTGCCGAACCCTAAAGAAATATTTTTGGATTCTTTTTCTATCAACATTCGGCTATCAAAGTAAAAGATGAACAAAATTTCTTTTTGTTTTTATTATATTATCATTTATAATCATTTTACAAATTTAACTTTAATTAAAACCATTATAAAGCACATAATTGAAGGCCATTTATGTCCATCACCACTACCAATGGTCTAATTACAACATTAGGACGTCCCTTTGAATAAGCCATAACAATTTGACACTTTTAACTTATAGCATGCTACTTTTGCATTTTACGCGATTAAGTCCTTTTCTCAAATTAACTACTTAAACGATAAAATTAACTCACGAAATTTTCACGCCTATATAATCACATGCTGTAAACACCAAAAATAATATTAAAATAATTTTACGACCTCAAATTTGTGGTCCTGAAATCACTGTTCTGATTTAGCTAAAACCGGGCTATTACAAGATCAAAGTTCAACTGCTTCAAAGCCCAGTGAGCTCTATTCTCCAACTCTAATGGCAAATGACATGCCTTTCCAAAGACTAACCGATAAGGATTCATTCCTAATGGTGTCTTAAATACTGTTCGATAAGCCCATAATACATCATCGAGCCTTCAAGACCAATCTTTTCTTCTAGGGCGTACTACCCTTTCAAGGATACCGTTGATTTCACGGTTCACTCTTTCAACTTGCCCATTAGACTGAGGGTGATAGGCAGTAGCAATCTTGTGCTTCACATCATATTTTTCAAGCAACCACTTAAGCCATTTGTTCACAAAGTGAGAACCTTCATCACTAATAATAGCTCTTGGTATCCCAAATCATGTAAACACATGCTTATGTAGGAATCGCATAACTACCTTAGCATCATTTGTAGGGTATGCTTCAGCTTCAACCCACTTAGATACATAGTCCACAGCAACTAAAATGTATTTGTTCCCATACAAAGAAGGAAACGGGCCTAAGAAGTCAATGCCCCACACGTCAAATAATTTAATCACCAAAATGTTTGTCAAGGGCATCTCATTCCTCTTTGATATATTTCTAGTCCTTTGGCATTTATCACAATTCTTCACATAAGCATAAGCATCTTTTAATAGTGTAGCCCAAAAGAAACCTGTTTGCAAAATATTTGCTGCAGTACGTGAACCACCAAAGTGTCCCCCACTTGGAGATGAATAACAATGATACAAGATCTCAGCAATCTCACTTTTGGCTACACACTTTCGGATTATGTTATCTGCACACTATTTAAACAAAAACGAATCCTCTGAAAAATAATACCTACTATCATGAAGGAATTTTTTCCTTTGTTGGTATGTCATTTCTCGAGGAATTATTCCACATGCAAGATAATTGGCAAAATCAAAAAACCAAGGTGTTTTTTGAATTCAAGTTACCTCAAATAAGTGTTCATCTGGGAAATTCTCGTTGATAGGCAATGTACCAGTCCGGTTTAGACCCTAGTCAGAATGGTGGTTTCAAGACCACAAATTTGAGTTAAAAAATATTTAAATATTATTTTCTGTGTTTACAGTACGTGGTTAAGCATATGTGAAAGTTTCATATAAAAATTTGATCGATTGTGTGCTTAATTTTGAAAAAGGACTTAATCGCGTAAAATGTAAAAGATGTGTTCTATTTGTTAGAGTGCTTAATTGCTATGCCTCTTAAAATGAGAGGTCCTTATGATGCAAATAGACCATGTTTATGATTAAATGACATAGATGGACATGAGATAGTGGAATTATAATGAAAATACAAAGGTTAAATATGTAAATGGCTTATTAATGTTAATTAAATTAAAACAAAACATGAAACAAAGCCATTATCATCTCATATTATTGAAAATACAAGGAAAAATAAAAGAAAAAGAGATAGTTAGGGTTCAGCTAGTTCAAGCATCAATTAAGATATAAGTTTTGTTTGATTTTTTTATGATTTTTACGTTTTTGTGATCGTTGTTAAGTGTTCTAGCTAGCCCATGTTTGAATTTCTAAAATTGTTGATGATTTTGAGTTGAGCCATTTATGAAATTATGAGTTTTATGAAGTTTGATGTTAGTAAATGAAAGATATGTATTGGGTTAACATGTTTTGTCTTTGAATTTTTGATGAATTTGAGTAAAATGGGCTAAATTGTGAAATTTGTAAATTAAGGGACTAAAATGTGAAATAAATGAAATATGTGGGCTTATATGAACTCTATGAACATTCGGCCTAACATGTGTAAAAGGAGATTTTGTGTATTTTGTAATTTTGTAAATTAGGGACTAAATTGTCAAAATGTGAAAATATGAGGACTGATTTGTAAAATGTCCTAAATATGTGTATATGGATTGAATTGACTGATTTTTTGAATAAAAGGGTTAATTTTTAATACATATAGATCAAGAAAAGAGGAATTCGGATTTAGATCGAGGAAAATCGAAGATTATCTAGTAAATGATCCGAATCGTCAATTCCGAGTACGAGGTAAGTTCGTACATTATAAATGATGTTACAATAATGTTTTAATGCTTTGACAATACATAAATTGTATATATATTTGACTATGGTTTGAGTAAGATGATAAATCAACTATGTTCGGCACTAAGTGTGCGATTTGAAATATTTTTGGTTATAAATAGCACTAAGTGTGCAAAATGGAATAGCTTCAGCTATATGAGGCACTAAGTGTGCGATACTGAGATAGCTTCGGTTATTTGAGATGGCAATAAGTGTGTGGGAATGTTCTAGTTTTGGTTAACCATTAAATCACTAAGTGTGCTAATTCTTAAAGCATGGAAAGACTTCAGAAATAATTAATGTATTCGAACAAGAGGTGAGAATGAAAATGAATAAATACAGGAAAGTTTCGGTATGTACGAAACCTATGTGGTAGATTATACTGTGTGTACAAAGCTTGATGAATTAGTATGAACATATTAATTGTGATGAAATAGAAGTGATGGATGATTTGAGAACTACTAAGTGTTTATTAAATGATGTTTTGTATTATATAAATTGTTGATTATATTTAGTACGAACTTACTAAGCTTTAAAGCTTACTGTGTGAAATGTTCTCTGTTTTATAGTGTTATAAAGCTAGCTCGAATCCGGGGATCGTCAGTGACTCATTCACACTATTGGATATCTATTTGGTACCATTTTGAGAGTTGTATATATGGTATATGGCATGTATAAGCTAGTGTCATTGTGGTATGTTTTGTGTTGTGAATATTAGCCATGAGTTTTGGCTTGTAGTTGTTGATATATATGGTTTCTTAAATTAGCCTAAATGGTATGTTTACTAAACAAGTTATATGATGTATGTATTGTTAATGTGATGGCTTGGTTATGAAATGTTGAAATGGTAAATTTGTGGTATGAAATAGGTGATAAAATGATGAAATTATACTTTTCAAACTTATGTGAGTTACAATAAATTTGGTATATCTAGGTTGTGGAATTGAGTAGTGAATTGGATGGTATTGAATGGCATGTAATATATACAAATTAGTTGATTTGGTTGCCTATGAATGTATGCAAAGAACGCTAAAATGTTGTGGTTTTGGAGTGTTCAACTTAGGTGGGAAATGTGGCTTAAACCAAGCCTAATTTCACCTCACAGGGTTGAGCACACGGGCGTGTGTCTTGACCGTGTGTCTGTTGTAATTTAGCTATTCAAGTCAGTCTCAAGCATAGGCTTGACACACGAGCGTGTCTAGTGGCCGTGTGAGGTACATAGCCTCGGTAAATTGGCGTGTGTGGCCATTTTGAAGGGTACACGAGCGTGTGGTCGGCTGTGTGACCCAAGTCAGTTTCGACAACAGCTAAGGCACACGGGCATGTCTTGTGGCCGTGTGGAGAAGTCAGTATGTATACCCTGTTTTGCCACGGTCTTGACACACGAGCGTGTCTAATGCCATGTAAGGCACTCGACCTGTTCACAAGGGCGTGTGACCTTTATAACTTAGGAGAATGTTTAAGTTTTGAAATAAAATTTGTATGTGCTCTGTTTAGTCCCGACTCCTTTCTAAAGTATGTTTTAGGTCACATTGACCTAAGTAAGGGACTTATTGTGGATGTTTGATTATGATTTGAGAATAATGTATAAGAATTGTTTGTAAAATATTTTAAATTATCCGGTAACACCTTTAACCCTAATTCGGCGACGGATACAGGTTAGGGGTGTTACAAGCATACATGATCAATTTGCCTCATCTTGCACTAACCTCGACAGATATCAGCTATTTAATTTTCAACACCTTTTTTGTCTTGGATCTCAAGGTCAAATTCTTGGAGTAAAAGTATCCAACGAATTAGCCTCGGTTTCACATCTTTCTTTATGAGCAAGCATTTAATGGCCACATGGTCAGTAAATATTGTAACTTTGGTACCTATAAGATATAAGCGAAATTTTTAAAAAGCAAAAAACTATAGCAAAGAGTTCCTTTTTAGTTACCATATAATTGAGTTGTGATCCCGTCAAAGTTCTACTTGCAAGTAAATAGGGTGAAACACTTTGTTCCTTCTTTGACCCATCACAGCTCCAACGACATAATCACTTGCATCGCACATTAACTCAAAAGGTGAGCTCCAATCAGGTGTAACGATTATTGGGGCTGAGATTAACCTTTTTTCATATCTTCAAAAGCTTCTAAACATGCTTTCTTGAAATCAAACACTGTATCTTTCTCTAACAACAAACACAATAGTTTAGAAATTTTTGAGAAATCTTTGATAAACCTTCGGTAAAAATCGGAATGGCCTAAGAATCTTTTGACTCCTTTCTCATTAATTGGGGCTGATAATCTTTTAATTACGTTTACCTTTGCTTTATCGACTTCAATTCCTCTCTTTGAGATTTTATGCCCTAAGGCAATCCCTTCCTTAACCACAAAATGGCATTTTTCCCAATTAAGGACAAGATTTGTCTGTTCGCATCTCTTCAGTACCTTATCCAAATTACTCAAACAAATATCATAAGTGTGACCAAAAACAGAAAAATCATCCAAGAAAAACTAAACAAAATTTTAAACCATATCAGTAAATATTGCCGTCATGCATAGTTGAAATGTTGCAGGTGTATTACATAAACCAAAAGGCATTCACCTAAAAGCAAACGTACTGTATGGACAAGTAAAGGTTGTTTTATGTTGGTCCTCTGGAGCTACAACTATTTGGTTATATCCCGAATAGCAATCTAAAAAATAATAGAATTCATTACCTATCAGTCGATCTAACATTTGATCCATAAAAGGCAACAGAAAATGGTCCTTCCGAGTGGCTTTATTCAATTTTCTATAATCAATACAGATTCTCCAACCAGTAACAATTCTCATTGGAATCAACTCGTTACGCTCATTTTCAACAATCGTGATTCAACCTTTCTTCGACACACACTACACTGGACTTACCCACGAACTATCTGAAATAGGATAGATGATTCCTGCATCTAACCATTTGATCACTTTCTTTCTCACAACTTCTTTCATAATAGGACATTTTCCCATCAATTCGAACTCTTTCACCTTCTTCTAAAATAATTTTATGCATGCAAAAAGAACGGCTTATACCTCGAATATCAGCTATGAACTAACCAATTACTTTATTAAATTTCTTTAGAAGAGCAATTAGTTGCTCCTCTTGATCTTTCGTCAGTTCTGCTGAAATAATCACCGGCAAAGTAGAACAGTCACCTAAATACATGTATTTCAAATGGGAAGGAAGTACCTTTAGTTTGAGTTAGGTGGTTCTTCAATTGACAACTTGGGTTGCACAAATTTTCTGACTTCTAACTCTAACGGTTCAAACCATGTAGATTGAATAAAATTCCTCGAATTGGATTTCATCAAAGCCATGTTTTCTTCACCTTATTCATCCTCCAAAGGGTCAAGATCTAAGGCTTTCTCCAATGGATCTTTTTCAAAATTGCTTTCCATAGAAACCAAGTTTTTTTATCTCTTCCATAACTGAACACTCTTCTGTCGGATCGAGAAATTTCATCGCTTTAAGATTGTTAAAGGTTACCTGATCGTCTTGAACTCACATGGTGAGTTCACTTTTCTATACATCAATTAACCTTCTTCTCGTGGCTAAGAAAGGCCTCCCAAGGATGATCGACACTTCCTTATCTGCTTCAAAATCTACGACAATCAAATTAGCAGGAAAAATAAATTTATCGACTCTTACCAAAACATCATTGATCTTTCCCTTGGGATATGCTAAAGATTGATCCACTAGTTGAAGCGTCACAGTTGTAGATCTTACTTCACCTATTCCTAACCTCTTGAAAATAGACTTAGGCATCAAGTTGATACTCACTCCTAAATCACACAAAACTTTACTATAGTAAGATTCACCAATGTTACAGGGTATAGTAAAGCTTCTTGGGTCTTTCAATTTCGGTGGTAGTTTGTTCTACAGGAATGCACTGCACTCCTTTGTCAAGGCAACAGTCTCATATCCACTCAATCGTTTCTTCTTAGACAGTATATCTTTCATAAACTTCACATAATTCAGAATTTGTTCTAAAGCCTCTACCAACGAAATATTGATGTGTAACTGCTTCAGAACATCCAAAAACTTCTTGAATTGCACCTCCTATTTCTGCTTGTGTTGCTGTAATCTTTGCGGATATGAAGGTGATGGAACTTTCGGTTGAATCGGATAACTCTTTTGAGTAGGTAAATCTGCATCCAAAAAAGATGTTAAAGTATCTGAATTCACTAAGTTAGGATTTACCTTGTCAGTTTTTGCAGATTCTGACTCTTTTGGTGTAGGAATTTCAACAGTTGGTTGATTCTTCTCAACGGGCTTATCTTCGACATCAATCAAACGAGGTTCCAAAATTTTACCACTTTGCAATGCCATTTCCTTGATATGTTCTTTACCCAAATTTCTTGGATTCTTAGTATTTCTTGGCAAGGTTCCTTGCGGTCTATTACGAAGCTGCGTAACTAACTGACCCATTTGGTTTTCCAAATTTTTCAATGTTGCTGCTTGGCTTTGGATCACAACGTCATTCTTTGCCATGTACGCTTTCAACAAGTTCTCCAAACTATTTGATGCCTCAGCTTGAGGTGATTTTGGAGCTTGCTGATTAAACCCTTGAGATTGGTTGGGTCTATGTTGCAATAGGTTTGTGACAGTTCGATTTAGACCCTATTTGGAATGGTGGTTTTGGGACCACGAATCCGAGTCAAAAAAATATTTTAAAATTATTTTTTGTGTTTATTTTGTTTGAATTTATATCTATGAAATTTTCGTGATTTAATTTTATAGTTTGGGTATCCGATTAAATGAAAGGACTTAATCACATAAATTTTAAATTAGCTAGTTTTAATTGTAAGGATTGAATTTGTAATGGCTTCTTAAGTGGAAGCATTCATGATGCAAAAAGCTCAATTTTTATTTGATAGTGGGCAGCATTATATAGGATAAATATGTTTTTATATTAAATATGTACATTTATGTATATATATGTGTTATAATAATAAAATGCATATTATATGTATATAATATGAGAAATGACTTGAAACCATGTGCATGTGACATGGACGATTATGTCCTTGGCCTATTAGTTTTAGTTATTAATTTTTAAAGGGTAATTTAGAAAACTAGCTTATAAATTATATAATATGTGATAAAACATAAAAGAAAAACAAAAAGTGTTCATTAATTTTTTTTTCACATAGCCGAAACTAAAAAGAAAGAAAAGGAAGAAGTAAGATAGGGTTCGGTTGATTTTTAAGCTCAATTAAGGTAAGTGTTCGGCTCGATTTTTGATAATTTTTATGTTTTTGAGATCATTGCTTTGAGTACTACCCGACCCATGCTTGAATTTTTTATTTTGGTGAATATTTTGAGTTATGCCATTGATGAATATTTGTGCTTTGTGATGTTTGATGATGAAATATTAAAAATATGTTTTAGATTAACATGTTTTGTATTTGAGTTTTTGAAGATTTTGAGTAATTAGAACTAAATTGCAAAAATAATAAATTGAGGGACTAAAATGTGAAATAAATGAAATACATGGACTAGTATGAGTATGTTGAAAATTTGGCTCAACTATGTTTTTGTGAGATTTGGTGTATTTTGTGTTTTGTGCAATTTGGACTAAATAGTACAAATATGAAATATCAGGGGTAAAATGATAATTTGCCCATTTATGTGTTGTTGGATTAAATTGAATGAAATTGTGTTTAAATAAGGTTAATTTGAAATTATATAGATCAAGAACAAAAGAAATCGGATTTGGATCGGGGAAAAGCAAAAATAGTCGAATAGCTAGTTCGTAACGTCCGTCGATATCCGAGGTAAGTTTTAAGCTATTAAACATGGTTTATTTTGAACATAGAATGATTTACTATGATAATTCATATTTTATATTGTATTATTATGTTAGCCGAATGAGAAATATCAATGAATAAATATGATTGACTTGTATTCGAATGATATCTAAACCTCTGAAAGTGCGTATGTGTTTCATGGAGTATTATACGATTTGATATATGAAATGTGTTGTGGAATGATTTTATGTTTGAGATATTTGGGCTTTGAGCCTAGCAATCCTTGGGCTGGTGACTTTGTTCGGGCTTTGTGCCTAGCAGGCTTAGTGCAGGTGAATAAATATCAGACCTTGAGTCTAGCAGGCCTTGTGCCGGTGTGTAAGTCAGGCTTATGCCTAGCAGGTTTTATATCGGTGATTTATTTTTAAGTCTATGATTATAAGAGTTCAAGTTACTACGGCTATTGAGCAAGTGAAATTGAGTTGAATGACATTATATATATTCGACCACATAGTTAAGTATAAGTGAGATTATACTAAACTTGAATATTCGATTACATGTGAACTTATATTGAAATTGTGTATTCGGTCATATATGAAGTTATTTTGAATGTGCATATTCGAATATATGTGATGTTTTATTGAATATGAAATATAGGTTACATATTATGTTTTACTTAACTTTATATATATTCGGCCACATGTGAGTCCATAAAGAATTTTGTGTATTTGGCCATACATGTAAGTACTAATGTGAAAATATATTTGTTTTTGTACAAATCGGCTACATAGGAATTATATATATATGTGGTGACATATATTTGATTTTGAACATTCAGCTAAGGTATTTTAATGTGTTAATGAGAAATATTATTAAAATAATTCGGTTAGTTGAATGTTTGATTATTCATTGAGTTGTTTATTATGCTTAAAGCTTACTAAGCTAAGTTAGCTTACTCTATGTGTTTTGTTACTTTGTTTTATAGATTTTGGTTGTAAGTCATGAGCTTGGGGATCGTTATCGAAGTCATCCACAGTATCGTCAACTTTCGATACTATTAAAAATATATTTTCGAACTTATGGCATGTATAGGCTAATATGTATTTTGTTGAATTTGGATATGTATATTTTAAGCCATGCGAATATGGCTTGATCTTAATGCAAATGTCTAAATGTTTAAGAAATATCGGTCATGGTATATGTGTGTGGTAAACTTGATATATGGATGATAAATGTATTTTGGTTGTGGAATGTTAATGATCCTAATGATAGTAATATTCGGTTATGTATTAGCTTAATTTGTAAATATAGATATTTGTGATTCAACAATGGTGATTTAATCATATAGTTAATTGTTTAGTTATATGTTAATATCGAAATTGGTTGTATTCGTTATGTGTGGACTATGCTATATTATGGATAATTGTCAATTTGATATGTCTACTTTGAGTCAATTTGTAATGATAAGCTTGCATTTGGTGAAATGGTTTAGAAATGGTGAATAATGTGTATAAGTATATTCGGCTAAAGTATTAAATTTATGTTAATGAGTATCTAATATGGTTTATGTTATCTATGGAAGTTATTTTGGATTACTGTATATGTAGTTAAGTGATTGGCTATGTGTATGTATTTTTAAGCATGCGAATTAGGATACTTTTAATGTTTTTGTTTGTTCAAAATGGCTCAAATCAATATGGTCATATGTGTATAATCTTGTGTTAGGAGAAGAAGTATATTTGGTCTTGAAATGATGCTTGTTTAAATGAGATTACGCATAAGAATGTCTAGTATGCCTTGTGATTAATTTAACTTAGATTAATGTACATAACATGTGAAATGACATAGTCACGAATTAATTAATAAATCAAGATAATATTCATTCAGTAATTATGTAATGTTATGAATGTTATGATTTTAAGACTGATATTTGAATAAGATATGAGCATTGATATGTTTAAATTTTGAGTTGTGAAATGAAAGGAATATCTGTATGAACTGTGTTTTTATCTGTAATGGCTCATAACCCAAATCTGGCGACGGATACGGGTTAGGGGTGTTACAAGGTTGTTGCTCAATCTATTTCCTTGGTTGATCTAAGAAAAGTTAGGATGATTACGCCATGAAGGATTGTAGAAGTTGGACTAGGGTCCTTGTCCACTCCTATTTTGATGTTGGTTCCCCATATAGTATACTGACTCAGGATTTGATGGACAATTCTCAAAAGAATGACCTTGCCCACAGTACACACAGGAAACTACTTCAAACGAACTTGGTTACTAAGCTGTAAAATTATTAGTACTATTAACGGTAAACTATTTTAACATAGAGGAAATAGACGATACCTGAGTTAATAATGAAGTGAGGGCAAGAGGAAATAGACGATACCTGAGCTAATAATGAAGTGAGGGCATCAACTTCATGAACTCCAGCTACGCTTCTTCCTAAAGTTGTTCGGTTTGTTGGCTATTGATAGTTATTACTTGCGATCCTCTTAATGATCTCATAAGCCTTATTATAAGACTTAGACAAAATTGCACCATTCGCAGAAGCATCTACCATCAATCTTCTATCTGCATTGAGACCATTATAGAATATCTTCAACTGGATATAATGAGGAATCCCATGATCAGGGCACTTAAAAAGTAACTCCTTGAATCACTCCTAAGCCTCATGCAAAGACTCGTCATCCAATTGTTGGAAAGTTGGGATCTCGTTCCTCAACTTATCATTTTTTCTAGGCGGGAAATACTTAGCCAAAAATCTCTCTGCTAATTCTTTCCATGTAGATATGGAACTTGGTGGCAAAGAATTGAGCCATGCTCATGCTTGATCTCTCAACGAGTACAGAAACAACTTCAACCTCAGTGTGTCTTCAGTCACACCAGTTATCTTAAATGAATCACTCACCTCCATAAACAATCAAAGGTGGAGATGTGGATCTTCTGTGGGCATACCACTGAATTGGCCCACCATTTGGAGCATTTGAAACATCACTGGTTTCAATTCCAATTGGGTTGCCTCTATATCTAGCCTTTTAATTCATGGATTTAACTCACTGAAAAGATGCACAGCATATTGTCTGATGCATCAATCCCTATTGTCAGCAATGAGGATGGGGTTCTGTACATGATTGCCTTCATTACCTTAGTCTTGATTCTGATTGCCAAGGTCCATCTCGACTTGTCTTTGAGCTATTCGTTCACGTCTTCTTTGTCTGAAAGTTCACTCAATTTTAGGCTCTACAAGGAGTAAATCGATAATCCAATCGATGCTCATAAACACCTGAAAATAAAATCACAAAATAAAAAAGAATAAGTTAATAATGTTAGAAATATACCAAACTGGAAGTAAATAATTTCACAAAAAAATGACTATGGCAATTGTAACAACCCGTTTTAAGGTCAAGTCAAAATAGTGGTTTTAGGACCACAAATTTAAAGTATAAATGTTAATTTTATTATTTCTTTAAGGTCTACAGTATGATTGAATGATTGTGTGAAAATCTCGTTAAGAAATTTTATCGATAGAGTGTCCAATTTGACTAATAGGACTAAATTGTAATAAGTGCAAAATGTTTGTTCTAGATGCCAGAAGTGTCTAATTGAAATGAAATTTTAAATTTGAGGTAAATTGGACAAAAATGGACATGGACGGGTAAAATTTTGAAGTTAGGCATTAAGGGCATTTTGGTTATTTGGTAAATAAATACCAAATTTAACTAATAAAAAGATGTCATCTTTTCTAATTTCATCCCCCATGGCCGAAATTCACAAGGGGAAACCATAGCTAGGGTTTGCTAAGCTCTCAAGCTCGATTGTAAGTCCGTTCTTAACCCGTTTTTAATGATTTTTATATTTTTGAAATCGGTGTAACCTAATCTAGCTATTTCAAGGACTAACTTGAAAGAAAATCAAAGTCTAAAATTTTACCCATGTAGAATATTTGTGTATTCTGATGTCTAATGGTAGAAAATGTATGGTTGATGTTAGGTAAACAATATTTACCAAGTGATTTTTGATGAAAATGACAAATAGGGACCTATTTGTAAAAGTTGTAAAGTGTGTGTAAAAAAGTGAATAAATGAAAAATGTGAGCTGTTATGAGTATCATTAATATTCCACTAGACTTGGGTAATGAAGAAATTGAATGGAAATCATTTTACGAGCTTAGGGACTAAAATGTAAAAAGTTGAAAAGTTAGGGAAAAAATGTAATTTTTGCCATAAGGTGTTTTTGGGATTAAATTGAATAATTTGGTAATTGAATAAGTTAAATTTGATATTTTAGATCAAGAAAGAAGAGATTCTGATCTAGACCGGGGAAAGAATAAAGTTGTGGACTAAATCGAACAATTAGTCATTTTGTATCGAGGTAAGTTCGTATGTTAAAAATAAGCTTTAATATGATTTTATTTTATTAATTTAATATTGCATGAATTGTATGTTTGATAAATGTGGATGATTCAAATTTATGAACGAGTCCGAAGATGAATCGACAAGCGAGAAACCTCATTGAACCTTAGCAATAGGGTAGGATACAAGTGACATGTCACTAGGGTTAGTATGTGTTATGTGATTATGTGATCCGGGTCCTGGCCTTGTCCATCCTACCAATGGCTGAGTATACTGGCATATGTTGCGGATACTTGATAGCTTGTGTGAGCAGCACCGTATAGCTACGTCTTGACTGACAGCTTGTGTGAGCAGGCCCGTTGATAGCTCGAAAGCGAACAACTATGTGATATGAGACTTGGATAGCTTTGGCTACATATGTGGCACTTAGTGTGCAAGAATCCCGAGTATCCGACATTATTTTTCTGAGTGGTTCACGGGTATGTCAAAGATGAGAATATGTGTAAGTTCATTTCGAGATGGTTTAGGTATGTACATAAAGCTCATGTGTATTAATTGCTTGAAATGATAATAATGAGGTAAGTTTGGTGTTGGAATGAATTATGATCATGAAGCTATGATAAATTCACATTTAATTATGTTATATTATTTGAATGTTATATGCATGGTAAGGTTGCTTATTTCTTGCATACGAGCTTACTAAGCTATAAAGCTTACTTTGTTTATTTTTCATGTTTTTATAGTATTGCCAAGCTAACTCAGAATCGGAGATCGTCGGACATTTGGATCACACTATTTGTAACACCCCTTACCCGTGTCCAACGCTGGGATGGATACAGGGCATTACCAGACTAAAACATAAACATACATGCAGAATAGAGCCATAAAATTTCTTTTGAATACAAAAATGTACATACACATGTAACTCATCCCTATTACGAGCCTATAAGGCCACAAAGCATACATCGGGGGTGGTTCGGGACTAAGCCGTGAACTTTAGAAAATTTTTCATAAAACAGGGTCACATGCCCGTGTGGACACAAGGACATGCCCATGAGCCCTCAACACGCCTATGTCTCCATGTAATATCCCGAATTAGGGCCTAATCGGAATAGTGGTTTCGTGACCACAAATTCGAGATAGAAATAATTATTTTATAATTATTTTGAGGTTTATGATATGATTCCATAATTGTGTGAAGATTTCGTGAAGAAATTTTTGGCATAACGAGTTTAATTTAAAGTTAGGGACTAAATCGAATAAGTTGCAAAACTTGCATTCTAGAAGTTTTTAGTATGAAAATGCTTTGAAATATTAATTAGGAGGTCTTAAATAGCAATTTGACCAATTTTAAGTTCATGGACAAAATTAGGACATGGAAGGAATTTTTGAAAGTTTAGTAAGGAGGGGCATTTTGGTCATTTGGATATTAAATGAAATAAAATGGGAAAAATAACACAAAATGGTCATCTTCTTCATATGGTTGATGCCGAATTTTACTCTCTCCATAGCTAGGGTTTCTTCAACTTTCAAGCTTCATAGTAAGTGATTCCAAGCCCCGTTTTTAATGATTTTTACGTTTTTGAGATCCCTGTAGAGTTCGATTTAGCTTATGCTAGCAATAATTTAACCTAGGGTTCATATTTGGAAAAATACCCTTAGGTGAAATTTGTGTATTTTGATGTTTTATGATAGAATATGAGGTTTTAAATTATGTTAGACAACTTGTGCTACTCGGTTTTGAGTGAAAACGAGTAAAAGGACTTAATCGGCAAAAATACCTAATAGTCATAAGTACATGTTAGAGTGAGAATTTGATGTTTCCATAGAAGAGAAAAGTAATCAGCATGTTATAAAACATAAGAATAAGGAATAAAGTTTAATCCCGAGCCTAGGGGCAAAAGTGTAAATATGCAAAAGTTTAGGGGTAAAATTGTAATTTTGCTAAAATTTGAATTAAGGATTAATTTGATAATGTGAGTATTAAATAAGATAAATGTGTTATTTTAGATCAAGAAAGACGTGGAATCGACCCCAATCGAGGAAAAGAAAAGATTGTGGACTAAATTGCAAAATCTTTATATTTTGGTACCAAGGTAAGTTCATGTGTAAATAATGTAGCATAATTGTTATTTTTAAGTTATTGATGTCAATTATATGATATGCTGATTTTTATCATGAAATATATGCTTTGTGGTTATTTTCGAACAAAATGTAAATTATGTGAGCTACTTGTTAAATACAAATTGTTACCGAGTATTGGTTTCGGCATTCTACGGAAGACGGCAAGGATATATGTTCGAGGAAAATCCCGTTTGAACCTTAGGAATAGATTAGGATACAAGCGACATGTCACTAGGATGGTTGAGCATCCGAACTCGTTGAGTTGAGTCCGAGTTCACTTATGGATGCAAATGTCCGAACTCGTTGAGTTGAGTCCGAGTTCGTGAGATGTAACTAGGCATCCGAACTCGTTGAGTTGAGTCCGAGTTCACTTATGGATGCGAACGCCTGAGCTCGTTGAGTTGAGTCCGAGTTCACTTAGGGGCGGGTTACATGATTGCTTGATTGCATATGTGGCACTTATGTGCAAATTATCCATGTATCCGAATTATATTCCAATGTGTTGAACGGGTAAAGTTCTACTCAAATGGAGGAATACTTGAGATGAAAAGAGACGTATTGGTAAGTGTTGTGAAATGGATACTTTGGACAGGTATGTACTTAACCCTCGGGTTGAGTATTGATACAACAACGATAAGGTAATAAGATGATGAAAAATTATTAGAAATGTGATATATGTTTTGGTGATACCATGCTAATGTTGTTTGGTATGATTGCTTTGTTATGTTACTTATTATTTGCATATGAACTTACTAAGCATTTATGCTTACTCCCTCCTTCTTATTCATTGTAGTTTTGGACAAGACAGCTCAGGAATCGGGATAGGTCAAAGGCTCGATCACACTATCTGGAGGACTTTTTGGTAAATGGTTTGTAAAATTTAAGTATGGCATGTATAGCAATATACCTATTTTGTGTAAATGATCTTATGATATGGTGATGGAATGGTTGAGAAAATGTTTGATAATGATAAGTTATGGAAATGGTTAGTTTAGATTATGTTTGATGTCATGGAAGGTTAATAGGATACCTAGTTCATGAAAATTTATAAAAGGGATGAAATTTGCCATGAACAGAACATTGCAGCAACACTGACGTGAGTTTGAAAATTTACTAAAAATCATAGAAATCGAATTAGGGATGTATTAAATATTAAATTGAAGCTTATTATGTCTAGTTTTACATAAAACAAACTAAACAGGTAAAGAAATTATATGTTAGAAGATATTTGAATTTTAGTGAAACAGGGCCAAAGCGATTTCTGCATCCCCTGTTCCAACTTTAAAAATTCACCATAAATTGTACAGATATAATTAGGTGTTGTATTTTATATTCTCAGAATCCGTATTGAGTCTAGTTTCAGGATAAACAAACCTCATAGTCATATGAATTTTTTACAGAGTCAAATGTGGTTCGTAGTAAAAAGATGTCAGTCTAGTCAAGTCCTGAAACAGGGGTAACTTTAACTAATAAACTGTACTAATTGGCCCAACCAAAAATTCTATAAAAAACTTAGTAAATAGGTATATGAGTCTAGATTCAGGGAAAATTTATGGATCTTGATTTCGAGTTTTTTAACTTGAGATATGATTTTTCTTGTAACTGTGACGCAAGTAGCTAGAAAGCAGTGAATGTAGAAACAAATGATCCAAAGTTCTTAAAATGTTAAATTAAGTCTAGTAATTCCTCATACTCGACTCCGGTGATGGTCTCGGGTAAGGGGGCGTTACACTCCAGGCGGTGTAACTCTCTATTTATGATGTCAGCATCAATTTAAGATCATACGACCAAGTCACACGCCCGTGTGCTAGGATGTGTGGCAAATTTAATTTTCGCATTTAATGTGCAGACTTCACACGACCTGGGCACATGCCCATGTCCTAAGGTCATGTCCTCTACATGACTGAGACACACGGATGTGTCTCTGCCTATGTGTTTACTTCCATGCATATTGACTTGAACAATTTGGGTGTAGGGGACACACGGCCAAACAACACACCCATAGGGCTAGCCGTGTGTCACACACGGCCCAGACACACGCCCGTACGTCTACCCGTGTGGATAACTTTGAGGCTATTTTCCAAGCCCTCTTGTCACCCTCAATAACCCATACACACACCCATGATATAATGGCAATTATCACGACATAAATAGACTACTTAGACGTCTATAACTTTAACTCATGCATGATAAATTTATATCAAGTATACCTAATTGGGACTCCATGACTTGTTAGGTTCATTCAATCCATCTCTTTGCCTTTATTCATATTATGACCATGCCAATTAACACCCTTTATCCATCAAGCATAAATTTCACATTTCATCATCCATTTTTAATAACCAATTAGGCACACACTACAAGAATATTAACACATTTCAATGCATGTATCAATGTTTAGGGATTTCAACCCCATAATCAATATGAGCCATATTTCATGGCCATATACAAAATGGAATAATATACTAAAATGAGCCATCATTTTGGCTAACGAATATGACACATATAACAAAATACTAAGTCCCCTATATATCCCATACTTAAATGTAATAAGCCCATTATACCCCAAAAGATTTGTTAATAGTGTGACTCGAGCTCCAACGTCTACGATCCTCGAGCTAGCTTGTCGATGCTAAAAGAAAAAGGAAAAGAGAGAGGGGTAAGCATATAGCTTAGTAAGTCGTGTGCAAATAATAAACAACCTAGATCATGAAACTCATGGATTACACATATTATCAATTACCACCACATTATTATTTTACACATAATGAACATATTGAGAATTGATATTAAATGTATTTGAACATCATGCTTATCTTAATCTTTCATACCTGTACCAAATTTCCCAACATGAATCAAGTCCAAAACTCATGAGGTTTACGTACATACCTGTACCATGCATTATTACTCACTCCACCCCACATTCTTAATCATAATCTTGAATCGTCCGTTGAATTACCCGGAATACTAAAGGACGTTTGGAATTATCACACCACACAAAATGCCAAAGCCATGTCCCCGACATGGTCGTACATGGGTCTACATACCAATGTCATATCCCAGATATGGTCTTATACGAAGTCTCATGTTGGTGTCGATGCCATGTTCCAGACATGGTCTTATACAGGACCTCATATCGATGACATGTCCCAGACATGGTCTTACACGAAATCTCATGTCAACGCCATATCCCATATATGGTCTTACATGAAATCACATACTGAGGCTGATGTCATATCCCAGATATGGTCTTACACTGGCACATGTATCAATGCCGATGCCATGTCCCAAACATGGTCTTACACTGGCTCTCATATCAACGCTGATGCCATGTCCCAGACATGGTTTTACACTGGCTCTCATATCAACCCTGATGCCATGTCCCAGACATGGTTTTACACTGGCTCTCATATCAACCCCGATGCCATGTCCCAGACATGGTCTTACACTGGCTCTCATAAATCGTGGTGTTAATGATATTTGAATCCTAAGCATTCCTCAGGGTCACTTGGGACTTTCGAGATATAAAGCTATCATCAAACTTTCATTAAATCGTCACAAGCCAATTTCATTAAGGCATACATACATATATCATAGAATATCAATTATTAAATGCATAATAATGAAATTTTTAAATTACTTACACCCAACTTACCTTGGTGCAAAATATGACAAATTTGCGACTTAATCCACAACCTTGGCTTTTCCTCGGTCAAGGTCTATCCCTCGTCCCACTTGATCTATAATAGCACATTTTGCTCATTTAATACACGCACTATTCAATTCAGTCCAAAAATATGATATGGAAAAATTACAATTTTGCCCCTAAAATTTCACAAAATTACGAAATTGCCCCTAGGCTCGTAAAATGAAAAGTACCCATTTTTCTCATTATTCAAGCCTAGCTGAATCATTTTCTCTCCTATACCAACCCACATTTTTCATTTATTCACACATTTACACATAGTTTCTACAACTTTTACAATTAGGTCCTTTGTATCAATTTCACCAAAAACCACCTAGTAAAAGTTATTTATCACACATTAAACCTCTATATTCTTCCATTAGACATCAAAGCACAAGCATGTCATTCATGGGTATGTTTTTGAACATGAACCCTAGCTCAAATTAAGGGTAGAAATAGCTAAATCGAGCTACGAGGATTTCAAAAATATAAAGAACATTAAAAATGGGGCTAGGATGCACTTACTTTTAAGGTTGAAGATGAAAGAAACCCTAGCTATGGCTTCCTTATGATATTCGGCCAAGGGGGATGAAGATGAACACAAACTTTGACTATTTTTCCCTTTTAATTCTTTTAATAACCAATGGACCAAAATGCCTTTCCATTAAAACTTTGATATTTTATCTCTCCTATCTCCATTTTTGTCCATAATGACATATAATGGTATAATTACTAAGTAAGGACTTCAAATTTCAAATCTCATCACAATTAAGCCCTTAAATCAACTAGAACACATGTTATTCACTTATTGCAATTTATTCCTAATAACTCAATTGGACACCTTATTAGTAAAATTTATCATCGATATTTTCACACAAGCATGCATATATATCATAGACCTTATAACAACCATAAAATAATTATTTCTATCTCAGATTTGTGGTTTTGAAACCACTTTTTTGTTTAGGCCCTAATTTGGGATGTTACACTATCAAACTCTCATTTTGGGTTTTAATGGTCTTAGCATTTTGAATGTATGGCATGTATAGGGACCTGGTCATTTTGTTATATGTGTCATTTGATTTTGCCAAATGTATTGACTCATATTTGTTTAAGTTGATTTGGTATTTAGCTATGTAATTGGCTTATTTTAGCTCAAATGGTTGTAAGCCCATTTATTTATGTATATATATGTCAATGGCTTTAGTGATATGGTCATGATATGTTTGGTGAATGATAGAATGTGACTCATAGCATGAATGTGAAATGTTTGGAAGTGTGATCTATTGATGAGATGATAAATTTGTGCACAAATAGGTGTCTTGAGAGTAGTTAATGATACTTAGTATATGTGAGATTTGCATGATTTATTTAAGGCATAATAAATGTTGTGAGTATGATGGATGTTGCTATTATATTGGCATGTGTTGGCCATATTTGTGGATGTTTTAATTGCCTAAATATATCATGTTTTGTGCCTTTGAATAGGTGTAAGTGCATGTCTGAATAAGGGTGGCAAATGGATTGGTAAATAGCCTTTATTTTGTCCACACGGGCATGTGTTTAGGCCTTGTGTGACACACAGTCAGCCCCATGGGCGTGTAATCCGGCTGTGTGGCCTCTGAACCTTAAATTTGAGAAATAGAATGCTCATAATTAAGCACACGGGCAAAGACACGGGCATGTGTCTCAGCCGTGTGGACGGCACGGCCTCGAACACGGGTGTGTTCCCTGGCCGTGTGATGTCTGCACCTATTTTATGAAAATTAATTTTCCAAACGGCCTAGCACACAGGCGTGTGACTTGGCCATGTGACCACAATTTGTTCATGGGTTACAAGTCAGTGAGTTACACGGGGTCAGGACACGGGCGTGTGACCCACTATTTAGGGCAAAAATTTTCTAAGTTTTGTAAAAATTTCCTAAGTGCTCGGTTTAGTCCTGGCCACTTCCAAAGCATGTTTCAGACCTCGTAGGCTCGTATTAGGGACTTTATGATTAAATGCAAATGGTTTTAATTTGGACGCAAATTTGTGACTTGGAACTGTATGATTGTTTATGTGGTAAGTCTGGTAATGCCTCGTATCCTGTTCTAACATTGAATACGGGTAAGGGGTGTTACAGCAACAGTTAACAATCCCCGGCAATGGTGCCAAAAACTTGTAACGCGTAGGTTTGTGCAAGTGTACACAGTCGTTATCAAGTAATAAGTAAGTATCGAGTTATCACCTCCATAGGGATTGTATTTGTGTTAAATCACTTAATTGTAAAATTATGCTAACAACTTGGCAAATAAAAACACAATATAGTTGAAAAGTGATGATTAAAATTAAATGTATTAAACTAAATGCAATGATCCTTAATGCAAATTATCCTAAGTATGCAAACTATATGAATGAAATAGATTTTAGCAAAATTAGACACAGTTTGCAACAATTATAACATAAATAAACTAGGACAATTACTTTAATTAAACTCAATTTATTATCAACATGCTTAATAACATTTGGAAAAATATTCTATGGTAACTCGATCTTTCATGAGTTTGGAAACCATACTAGGTCCTTTCGGAATCCTTTACTTAGTAGATACGCATTTTACTCATCCTCATTTACTAAGGGTTTCTTAGCATTCATGTGAGGTAACAGGGACGTGTTAGGTTTGAAACAATTTAATCACACAAATCTAAAAACTGTGCAGATAACAGAGCTTGGTTATAGTTGTTATGCAACCTGTAATTTAATTGGGTCAGGATCTAAATTGAGCATGCACATTTCAGTTATGCGTCCACTAGCCGTCGTCTGGTTAGGATCACTCAGCTAATTTAGGTGCATTTCAATCACGTATGAATGAAATACAGACTTGATTTTAATTGAGAACATGATCGATTGGGACACAAACATTATAAGCATAAATGAAATAAATATTATTTAATCAAAGCAATCATCTTACCTTAAATAAAATTAAGCTAACATTGTTGTAAACAAGAACAAAGAACACATAGAAAACATTTTTAGATTAAATTAAAGAAAAGAATGATTAAACCCAAATCAAAGTGGCTGTCACCCAAGACTCTGACTGATGAGGTTCCTTCGCTTCTTAACTTTGCTCCTTTGTTGATGGCTTTCCAAGGTGGTCGACTAAGGGCTCTTTAAGAGGATTTAATTGCTAAAACATCTATGAAGAGATGACGCTAGGCGTGGGGAATGGAAATTGCTAAGAGAATTGAGAAAGAAGAGAGAATGATGAGGGATGAGGGATGATGAATGAGGGAATGAAAGGGTCTTATTTATAGGTGAAGAGAGGTGGGTAGTTTGCTAAAAATAGTTGGGTTTAATCTCTACAGACTTTTTGTATGTGTGGTTGGGCACAATTAGTGGCATTTGAGCTGATTTTTGCTTGATTTTTAAGCAATTTAATTGCCATAATAACTCAAGACTGAGACTCGGTCAAATGTAAATCTTCGGGCAAATCTTTAATTTCTTCAACAATGCAAGGACCTTGTGTAATTAAACCAAAAAAGTAGTTTAAGTGGACAGTCATATGTAGCCGAATTTGGGTTGATTTGGTCTTCAATTTGGATGATTTTTGTAATCCATCAAAGCTACCAGACCTGTCCAAAATAAATCAATAAGTTAAAGGACCAAAGAATAAAATTCGTTCAATTTAAATAATTAATTCCAACCCTAATTATTAATGAAATATTTAAAATGATTTATTAAATATAATTTTATATTTTATTATTTAATTTAATCATGCATGACCCATTTTATGTCTTAAAAATATAATATGTTCAAATAAATGTAAAATAAGCCATTTTATGAGTGAAAACTATATAATAAAGTATAAAATCACATTTTAATAATTTATATGTCCTAATTTCATATTTTCACATATTTCATTAATTTATTAAACAATTACTTAGTTTTAACAACGAATTTAAGTAAAAAGGTGACAAATTACATAGAAAAAATCCTATATATTTTTTAGTTTACAGCTGTCAAGTATCCGCAACACATGCCGGTATACTCAGCCACCTGTAGGACGTACAAGACCAACACCCCGATCACATAATCACAATAATCCCTAATGACATGTCATTCGTATCCTAATCTATTCCTAAGGTTCAACCGGGATTTTTACATTTGTTTAATCCTAGTCGAACATGTCTGTAGTCTCGTATTTATAGTTTATGCAATATCAATGCATTTAAAACACAATTATAATAATGCTTATTACATACGAACTTACCTTGGACGTAAAAATGGCTAAATAGACCGATTAGTCAAGTACTTTGTCTTTTTCTCTGATCTAGATCCGAATTTCGCTTTTCTTGATCTATATGTAATCAAAGTTAGCTTATTTAATTACCTCACTATTCAATTTAATACAAAACACTTATTAAAACACATTTACACTTTTTCCCCAATTATTTCACAACTTACAATTTAGTCCTTATTTCATAAAATCACAAATTCATGCAATTTGACCCAAATCCATGCTAGCCGAAATTCAAATAAGTCCCTAGCAGTCCATTTTTATCATTTATTTCACATTTTAACCACAAAGTTTCCATATTTCATAATTTAATCCCTAATTTGCATTTTTACCAAAAATCACTTAACAAAACTTGTATAACTATCATCAAATATTCATAATCTATCATCAATCATCAAAACACATGCTTATTCATCAATGGAAACTTTCTAAATCTTTAACAGCTTTGCAAATTAGTCCCTGAGCTAGCTAGACCTAGTCACAACGATTACAAAAATATAGAAATCATTAAAAACAAAACAAAAGTCGTACCTTAATTGAGCAAAATAGCGTAGCCGAATGAAGAGCATAAAAAATGGCTTCTTCTAGCCCTAATAATAGGTTTAGGAAGATGATATCAAGACTTTATTTGGTTATTTTTATTTATTTATTATTTATTAACTAATTTAATAATTTAACCTTGATTAAAAACCATAAAAATTCTTGATAATATGTCCATATATGGCCACTCATGTTTCAAATGCTCTAATTACAACATAAGGACCTCTAAATTAAGATTCCATAGCTATTAGATACCTTTAGCTATTGGAACTCCACTTTAACACTTTACGGGATTTAGTCCTTTTTATCAAATTAAGCATTCAAATGATAAAATTTCTTAACGAAATTTTCACACAATTATTTTATCATGCTGTAAACATTAAAATAATAATAAAATAATTATTTTGGCTTCGAATTTGTGGTCCTAAAACCACTATTCTAATTTGGCTAAAAATGGGCTATTATAACTCTCCCCCCTTAGGGATTTTTGTCCCCAAAAATCTTACCAGTGAATAGGTTAGGGTACTATTTTCTCATAGCTTCCTCGAGCTCCCACGTAGCCTCTTCGACACCGTGTCATTGCCACAATACTTTTACTAAAGTTAGGCTTTTATTTCTCAACTGTTTAACCACTCGAGATAAAATTCTGATTGGTTCTTCGCTATACGTCATATCAAGTTGAATCTCAATCTCTAACAGCGAAATTACATGCAATGGATCTGATCGATAACGGCTTAACATCAACACATGAAATACATTGTGAATCTTTTCTAATTTAGACGGTAAAGCTAATTGATATGCTAGTGGCCCTATTCTTTTGATAATCATATACGGCCCGATGAAACGTAGACTCAACTTGCCTTTGTGACCAAATCAAAGTATTTTCTTCCACAGAGATACTTTCAAAAATACTTTGTCACCGATCTAAAATCCAATGTCTTTTCGTTTTAAATTTGCGTATGAATCTGTCGATCTGAAATTGCTTTCAGACTGTCGTGAATTACTTTCACTTTATCTTCAGTCTCTCAGATTAAATCAACCCCTTGAATCTTTTTCTCATTCAGCTCGGTCCAATACAATGGAGTTCAATATTTGCGACCATACAAAGCTTCATACTGTGCCATCTTTATACTAGATTGAAAGCCATTGTTATATGCAAATTCAACCAACGGCAAAAATCTCTCCCAGTTGCCTTCGAATTCTAACACACAACAACAAAGCATATCTTCGAGAATCTGTATTACTTTCTCAGACTGACCGTCAGTTTACGAATGAAAAGCTGTACTAAAATTCAACCTCGTACCAAGAGCTTCTTGTAGTTTCTTCCAAAACCGTGATGAAAACCTCGGATCTCTATCCAAAATAATCGAAACTTGCACCCCGTGCAATCTAACAATCTTAGATATGTACAATTCAGCAAATTTATCAAGGGAATAGTCTATACGAACCGAAATGAAATGTGCAGACTTTGTTAGTCGATCTACAACAACCCAAATAGCATCTTTCTTCTTCAGAGATAGGCCCGATACGAAATCCATCGTAACTCTATCCCATTTCCACTCTGGTATCATCATAGGCTGTAACAATCCTGAAGGCATTTGATGTTCGTCATTTACTTGTTGACAAACTAAACACCTAGATACAAATTTTGAAATGTCTCGTTTCATGCCCAACCACCAATACAACTATTTCAAATCATTGTACATTTTGGTACTCCCTGGATGAATAAAAAAAGAACCATAGTGTGTTTCATGCAAAATTTTCTGAATGAGCTCAGAATTATTTGGTATACAGATTCTACCTTGATACATTAAGCAATCATCGAACCCGATCTTAAAATCTGAATCACTAATCGACTCACATTGCACTCTTTTAGCTTGCAACTCGTTGTCACACTTTTAAACTTCACAAATCTACTGAAGAAAAATCGGTTTAGCTTTTTATTCGGCTAATATGGATCCATCATTAGACAAAGATATGTGTGTATTCATCACTCTCAAAACAAACAGAGATTTTCTACTCAAAGCATCTACGACTACATTTGCTTTCCCTGGATGATAATCAATTACTAACTTCTAATCTTTCAATAGCTCAAGCCATCTCTGTTGTCGCAAATCAAATCTTTCTGAGTCATTATATACTTCAAAATCTTGTGATTAGTAAAGATGTGACACTTTTCACTGTACAAGTGATGTCGCCAATTTTTCAATGCGAAAACAATTGCGGCCAACCCTAAATCATGCGTCGAGTATTTCTTTTCATGCGATTTCAACTGTCTGGAGGCATAAGCTATCACTTTTCCTTCTTGCATCAAAACATAACCCAAAGCATTCAAAGATGCGTCACTGTAAATTACAAATTCTTTACCCAACTCATGTTGAACTAAAACTAGTTAGCAATGCTTTCAATTGTTCAAAATTCTGTTGAAATTTTTCTGACCACTCAAACTTTGTAAAAACACTATTTTAGCTAAATCAGAACAGTGGTTTTGGAACCACAAATTTGAGGTTGTAAAATTAATTTTATATTATTTTATGTGTTTCAGCATGTGAATTAATATGTGTGAAAGTTTCGTGAAATAATTTTATCGATTGGTTGTTTAATTTGATAAAATGACTAAATCGCGTAAAATATAAAAGTAACATGTTATATGTTAAAGTGCTTAATTGCTTTAATTAATTAAAAGTGAAGTCCTTGTTGGAATGCCGGTGCCTCCAAGGCGCAGTGGAAAAAAAATAATTAAAAACATTCCGGAGATCCAAACCATGGATCCATGTGTAAGGAACGTATCGGGGTGATAAAAGGTTTTGAAATTACCGAAACTTCAATCTGAGTAGACAGCGACGCCTAGGCAACGAGAATCCTGAACCACTATCGAACCAAGCCGAAACCTTTCCGATGTCGGCCTCTACGTAGTCCACCCAGATGACAATGAACGATAGAAAAATCTCAGAAACTATTTTAGTGATTTTTATGCTTGACGGCTGCTAGACCCTTTAGCATAGTTTCAGGCTTATTTATATATTATCTCTTTAGGGTTTTTACCCTTGCCATATATAACACCCTTTTAATTGGTATATTTTTTAATGAATATTAATTCATTAAAATTAATCTGAACATAATAGTCATCGTTAAAATAAATATAATAATGTTTAACCGAAAATTATAATTACATTAATTATAATAAAGATTTCGGTAAACTATATTTATTTAAACTTATATACGAAGCAAATTCATATACTAATGAAATTATGTTCTGATTATGTGTACAACATACTTGTACGTATAGTATGTTCAACAATTTGATTGCCCAATTAAATTAATTCTATAATTAATTTAATTCATCTGACAATCAGAATATAATACCAACTATGTTTTACTCCGTTCATTTCAACCATAGGGTGTGACCCTATAGGTTCTTGTAGCATTAGCAGTAATATTAGAACGATTCTAATGTTACAAACAATGAGTGGCATCTAGCAATGCATCATTGCTACCTAAGTTACAGGAAGTCATGATTCGACATAACCTTTTGTGATTAACCTTTCATGCATTAATCCTTAAGTTCTATACCTTTGGAATGGACACAAGTCATGGAATAGTCACACTTGCATAGTCCATCCCATGTTTCTTGATACTTTAAGTGAACTATGATACACAAATAAGTATGACATCTCATATCAACTTATTTGAGCATGGCCATGCATTTCTAGTCTCACTCAATCAAGTGGCCTAAGATATTACTCCCATTATGTAGGAGGGACTTATCCTATATTGATCAACCATATCCCTCTACATAGATTATGGTATATCCAACATCAGTCTTTATAGAACAACCAGTTACGATGTTTGTTTGACTATATCAAAATATACAACTCACGATGTTGGGATAATGATGATCTCAAGTATGAGGATCATATACATATTAATCACTATGAGTAATGTTGTGACAATTACATAATAATTCAAGAAACATACTCATAGCAGGTCAGTCCAATATGTTGTTCTCTAACACACATATTCATGCATTGATTTTGACACTCACATATCAATGACAACTCTTTATCATCAATCAACTACATGTTAGTCTTAATGCATTATTGTTGTCCTACCCAAAAATAATACTTGACTAAGGATCTTTTAAGAATAATCATATTATTCTCAGGACATTATTATAAAACAGTTTATTTATGTACACAAAAAAGAAACTGAAATAATAATGGCAACGCCTTATATCAATAAACATGATAAATCAAGTATGTTATTACAACCATCTCGTGATTGATCTTTGGGCATACTCTTACAGTCCTTATGTGGTTATTTGGCCTTTTAATAATGGAGTGGATAGTTATGGGCTTATGTTATATGGTTTTCTTATTTAACTATAAAGGTTAAACTGATAAATTGAATATTACTATGTAACAAATAAAACAAAACATAAAATATCATTCATGTTCATCTTTTATGGCCGAATATGAGAAGAAAAGAAACCATTGTTGAAGTTTCTAAGTTCGGCTGTAACACCCCAAACCCGGCCTAGACGTTACGACCGAATCTGGCTTGTCACATCGAAGTGCCTTCTAAAACTTGAACTTGTTGGTGAAAAACTATTTTTTTTAGTTAAACCCATTAGTTTATATTGCTTGAGAAAACTTGGTAAATTTCGTAATTACCACTGATATTAACTTATCAAAACGTTTGTTATCATTGATTTCTTTATTCGATTAAAATTGCGGAAGCTTCTCCAGTTGAAAGCCTTAAGGTTAAAAATGCATGTTTTTCTTTAAAACCGTTGATATTTTGAAAACTCGATGTTCCTACTCTAGCAGTTTAAAACACGAAATCAAAAACCCAATTAAAAGTTAAAAATTTCCCAAATGGCCTTATTACATAATTAAAACCCAAATATAATATCTTTGATTAAATTGAGTCATTACCAAATCATCAGTGCTCGTGTGGCCACCTCCGAGTCATCTCGAATCCAAATCGTCTAAGGCAAGGGATTACCTGCACAGTTAAAAGAAAGGGTGAGTTTACGAAAACTCAGTGTGTAATCCCCTATCAGTCAAATGGTAAATAGTGCATACAATAACGGTCCGGGCTTAAGCCCTATTCAGTAACAATACAGTCTGGGCCTTAGCCCTATATAGTGACAGTGTGGGCCTAAGCCTAAAATAGTATTAGTACAGTGCAAGTATGCAACCCACCCCCAATCCAACCAACACACCACCCGTACCAACCAGCACACCATGTGGGGATTAAATTGACCCACAAAACCAGAACCATTATCGCAGCATAGCTGCTAATAGTAACGCAACAAAACTGCTGATAATAGTAAATGTGGCGTAACCACTAATATCAGAATACGTGGCAAAGCCACCAGAACAATAATAACATGGCAAAGCCACTAGTACAGTACTTCCTCCATATCAGAATCCTAACCCCAATACAGAATGGCATGTCATATATATTACGTGTATGCAAAGTCTCATATTCAGATACAATCATACATATATCATACACTCATCAATCAACCTACCCCTAGGGTATAATGGTCACTTCCATCCATGAGGGGTAAAATAGTAATTTTACCCCTTTAAGAGTATTTTGGTCATTTCACACTTTTGGGATCTCGGTACAGATAACGACCTCTCAGAAGGTCTGTCGTCACCTCGGGTGACTCAGGTAACCAATATAGCCAAAATAGTGTAAATGGGCCCAAAGCCCATTACTCGGCCCAAGTGGGCCCACACGCTTGTGTGGCCCATTTAGCCTAAAATCCAACAGTGACTATGCGACCACCGTAGCCTATTCCATACTTATCACTTACCGCAAATTTCATCAGTGTGAGGGCCACGGGCCCATTGGGCCCATACGGCCCAACGAGGCCCACAATGACCCAAGCCCACGAGAATGCTCATGGTGGCCTCTACAGTCTACCACCCATGGTTGGTGACCTCGGTTTACCACACAAGCATTTGCACGCTCGTGAAATGCAAATGTCAAATTTTTGGCATTTTAGCTTTTTGGCTTTTCGACTTTTGCCGATTCATAGTGGCGTAGTGGTGCGTATACACCCCTCTTGGCTATTGGACAGTAACAGTATGGTGTATGGTTACACACTTGGATTTGCAAAAATGAGAGAATCTCCTACGAGTCCAAAGCCTATAATTAATCCATCATTTAGTTAGTCTCCACTTAAATAAATCGAAAACAACTAATCTATAACCCAACTCTTCTGCTTACCCTGACCGAAAAGAGGGAGGCCAACCGCGTCTGGATTAGTTAGGGTCGATCACCCGTATTCAGGCACCTAACTGCACTCACGACAAATTAATAGGTAGAACTAAATAAAAAGTAGCCTAAAATCATAAAGATACACTTTAAGAGACTAGGAGCGGTCGACCTTACTCAAGTATTGGAAGACAGGGTTCGATGGTTCAAGAATGTTCTACGCCCTTCGTTTCTCAACGATACCTGGAATCCATGAACACGCTTCATGGGAAAAAGGGGTCACCAACTGGCAAATACAGAGATTCAAGAGAAGGGATATTCGGTTTTAAGAAGATAGAAGAAGAAACAGAGTTGCCAATCCCTACACGACATACTTACCAATGGCAGAGGAGCCCAGAGTTTGGCCAACCAAACAAATCGAGTAGCACAGACACTGATATGACGAACAAAAGAAACAAAGAAATGTTTGAAGAAAAGGGAAGAGGTTTCGACAAAGAGGGTGTTATCGACAGTAGGGTTTGGTCAAAGAAATAAGTGTGATGTCAAGAAAAGAAATATGGGTATTAGAAAGAGGCTATATTCGGCCAAGGATTTAGAAGGGAAGAAAGAAAAAGAAATATGATTCGACACCAAGTAGAATAAAAGAAGAGAGTTGCGACAAGGGATTTCGACTTTAATCCCAAAAGGCATGAAATACAACCGGCAAAATAGGCACGAGGGAGAATGGTACCAAAAAGGTCAAAAAAGAATAAAAACCAAAATAGAAGAGAAGGAATTCAGCACCTACTCTCACATCAATTGCCGAAAAATGCACTCCCAAAACCCTCTGGCCGAATTTGCACCTACAAGCACCCCCATTCGGCTACAACTCAACCCCACTTCAAACTCCTTGAAAATCTCCAAGATTTTCTCCCCTTATTGTAACGCCCCCACGCCCGAGACTGTCGCCGGAGTCGAGTATGAGGTGTTACTAAGCTTAATTTAACATTTTTAGAACTTTGGATTATTTGTTTCTACATTCACAGCTTTCAAGCTACTTGCGTCACAGTCACAAGAAAAATCATATCTTGAGTTAAAAAACTCAAAATCAAGATCCGTAAATTTTTCCTGAATCTAGACTCATTTACCTATCTACTAAATTGTTTCTAGAATTTTTGGTTGGGCCAATTAGTACAGTTTATTAGTTAAAGTTTCCCCTGTTTCAGGACTTGACTGGTCTGACCTCTGTTTACTACGAGCCACATTTCTCTCTGTATAAAATTCATATGACTTTGAGGTTTGTTTCTCCTGAAACTATACTCAATAAGAATTCTGATAATATAAAATAAACCACCTAATTATATCTGTAAAATTTATGGTGAATTTATAAAGTTGAAACAGGGGATCCAGAAACTGCTCTGACCCTGTTTCACTAAAATTCAAATATCTTCTAACATATAATTCCTTTACCTGTTTCATTTGTTTCAAGTGAAACTAGACATAATAAGCTTCAATTTTATATTTAATCCATTACCAAATTCAATTTGTATGATTTTTAATAAATTTTCAAACTCACATCAGTGTTGCTGCAATATTCTGTTTATGGCAATTTCATCCTTTTTATGAGTTTTCATGAATTAGATAACTTATTAATTTTCCATAACATCAAACATAATCTAAACTAACCATTTCCATAATTTATCGTTATCAAGCATTTCCTCAACCATTCCATCACCATATCATAAGATCATTTACACAAAATAGGTATATTGCTATACATGCCATACTTAAATTTACAAGCCAATTCATCAAAAGTTCTTAGGATAGTGTGATGATCCTTCGACCCATCCCAACTCCTGAGCTGGCTTGTCCAAAACTACAATGAGTAAGAAGGAGGGAGTAAGCATAAATGCTTAGTAAGTTCATATGCAAATAATAAGTAACATAACAAACAATCATACCAATCAACATTAGCATGCATCACCAAAACACATAACACATTTCTAATCATTTTTCATCATCTTATTACCTTATCGTGGTTGTATCAATACTCAACCCGAGGGTTAAATACATACCTGTACAGAATATCCATTTCTCATCGCTTACCAATACGTCTTTTTACATCTCGAGTATTCCTCCATTTGAGTAAAACTTTACCCGTTGAACACATCGGAATATAATTCGGATACATGGAAACTTTGCACATAAGTGCCACATATGTAGCCAAGCTACTATGTAACCCGCCCATAAGCGAACTCGGACTCAACTCAACGAGCTCGGGCGTTCGCATCCATAAGTGAACTCGGAATCAACTCAACGAGCTCGGATGCCTAGTTACATCTCACGAACTCGGACTCAACTCAACGAGTTCGGACATTCGCATCCATAAGTGAAGTCGGACTCAACTCAACGAATTCGGATGCTCAACCATCTTAGTGACATGTCACTTGTATCCTAATCTATTCCTAAGGTGCAAACGGGATTTTCCTCGAACACATATCCTTGCCGTCTTCCGTAGAATGTCGGAACCAATACTCGGTAACAATTATGTTTAACAAGTAATTCACATAATTTGCATTTTATTCGAAATTAACCACAAAGCATATATTTCATGATAAAAATCAGCATATCACATAATTGACATCAATGACTTAAAAATAACAATTATGCTACATTATTTACACATGAACTTACCTTGGTACCAAAATACAAAGATTTTGCAATTTAGTCCACAATCTTTTCTTTTCCTCGATTGGGGTCGTTTCCACGTCTTTCTTGATCTAAAATAACACATTTAGCTTATTTAATACTCACATTATCAAATTAATCCTTAATTCAAATTTTGGCAAAATTACAATTTTACCCCTAAACTTTTGCATATTTACATTTTTGCCCCTAGGCTCGGGATTAAACTTTATTCCTTATTCTTATGTTTTACAACATGCTGATCACTTTTACCTTCTATAGCAACATCAAATTCTCACTCTAACATGTATTTGTGACTATTAGGTATTTTTACCGATTAAGCCCTTTTACTCGTTTTTGCTTAAAATCGAGTAGTACAAGTTGTCTAACATAATTTAAAACCTCATATTCTATCATAAAACATCAAAATACACAAATTTCACCTATGGGTATTTTTCCAAATATAAACCCTAGGTTAAATTATTGCTAGCATAAGCTAAATCGAGCTACCGGGATCTCAAAAACGTAATAATCATTAAAAACGGGGCTTAGAATCACTTACTATGAAGCTTGAAAGTTGAAGAAACCCTAGCTATGGTGAGATAGAGCATTCGGCAGCAACTAAATGGGGAAGATGACTATTTTGTGTCATTTTTCCCATTTTATTTCATTAATTATCCAAATGACCAAAATGCCCTTAATACCTTTCTTTGAAAATTTTCATATACAAGCCCATTTTTGTCCAAAATTTTATAAATTGGTCAAATTGCTATTTAAGACCTCCTAATTAATATTTCAAAGCAATTTCATACTAAAAACTTCTAAAATGCAAGTTTTGCAACTTATTCGATTTAGTCCCTAACTTCAAATTAAGTATTTTATGCATAGAATTTCTTCACAAAATTTTCACACAATCATGCAATCATATCATAAACCTCAAAATAATTATAAAATAATTATTTCTATCTCAGATTTGTGGTCACGAAACCACTATTCCGATTAGGCCCTAATTCGGGATATTACAACTCTCCCCCCTTTAAGGATTTTCGTCCTCGAAAATCTTACCGGTAAACAAATGTGGGTATTGATTTCTCATAGTTTCTTCGGGTTCCCATGTAGCTTCTTCTACTCCATGCCTTTGCCACAACACCTTCACAAGTGCAATATTTTTATTCCTTAGTTGTTTGACCTCTCGAGTTAAAATCTTAATCGGTTCTTCTTCGTAAGTCATATCTGGTTGTAGTTCAATTTCTGTCGGTGAAACTACATGTGAAGGATCCGAACGATACCGACGTAACATAGATACGTGGAACGCATCATGAATCTTCTCTAATTCAGGTGGTAAAGCTAGCCCATATTCTACCGGGCCAACTTTTTCAATTATTTCATATGGCCCAATAAAACGCGGACTTAATTTGCCCTTCCGTCCAAATCTGAGAACTTTCTTCCACGGAGATACCTTTAAAAATACTTTATCACCAACTTGAAATTCAATGTCCTTTCGTTTTAAATCTGCATAAGATTTCTGTCTATCTGAAGCAACTTTCAAACAATCTCGAATTACCTTCACTTTTTCTTCAGTTTCTTTTATTAGATCAACTCCATAAATTTGATTTTCCTTGAGTTCAGTCCAATACAAAGGCGTTCGACACTTACGACCATACAATGCTTCATAAGGTGCCATTTTCAAGCTCGTCTGATAACTATTATTGTAAGCAAATTCTACCAACGGTAAATATTTTTCCCAACTTCCTTGAAATTCCAATACACAACATCTGAGCATGTCTTCAAGAATCTGAATTACTCTCTCTGATTGTCCATCAGTTTGTGGATGAAAAGCAGTACTGAAATTTAACTTTGTACCTAACGCGTCTTGCAACTTTTGCCAAAACCGCGAGGTAAACCTTGGATCTCTATCTGAAATAATCGACAATGGTATTCCATGTAGTCTAACAATTTCCCTAACATATAGTTCAGCCAACTTGTTAAGAGAATAATCCGTACGTACCGGGATAAAATGAGCCGACTTAGTCAATCTGAAAATGAGCCGACTTAGTCAATCTGTCAACTATTACCCAGATGGCATCTTTCTTTCCCGGAGTCAATGGCAATCTCGATACAAAATCCATAGTAATCCGATCCCATTTCCATTCAGAACCATAATAGGTGAAGTAATCCCGAAGGCACTTGGTGTTCAAACTTTCACTGTTGAAAAATTAAGCATTTGGACACAAACTCGATATATCTCTTTTCATTCCATTCCACCAATACATTTTCTTCAAGTCATTATACATTTTCATTACTACCCGGATGAATTGAGAAACAACTACTATGTGCTTCTGTAGGATCTTTTGAATCAATTCCTCATTCTTGGTACACAAATCCGATCAGTAAACATTAAGCATCCATCGAACCGATTCTCAAATCGACTCTGTATCAACTTCACACTGCTTTCTCTTGGCTTGTAAATCTTGATCATCTTTCTAAGCTTCAGAAATTTCTTGTAAAAACATCGGTTTTGCTCTTAACTCTGCTAGAATCGAACCATCATCTGACATTTTCAACTGAGTGTTCATAACTCTCAAAGCAAACAACAACTTTCTGCTTAAAGCATCGGCAACCACATTCGCTTTTCCCGGATGATAATCAATAACAAGCTTGTAATCTTTCAATAACTCCAACCATCTTCGCTGTCTTAAATTCAAGTCTTTTTGTGACATCAAGTACTTAAGACTTTTATGGTCGGTATATACCCGGCACTTTTCACCATACAAATAATGTCGCCAAATTTTTAAAGCAAATACCACCACAGCCAATTCCAAATCGTGAGTAGGATAATTCCTCTCATGAGGTTTTAACTGCCTCGAAGCATAAGCCACCACTTTTCCTTCTTGCATGAGTACACACCCCAAACCATTTAGAGAAGCATCACTATACACCAGAAATTCTTTACCGATTAAATTTGTACTAACACCTGGTGCCTCTGTTAATAACTTTTTCAATTCTTCAAAACTCTATTGACATTCTTCCGTCCATTCAAATTTAACATCCTTTCAGAGTAGTCTAGTTATAGGAGCAGCAATTATAGAAAATCCATTTACAAACCGCCGATAATACCCAGCTAGCCCCAAAAAACTTCTAACTTCAGTTACATTTTTCGGTGGTTTCCAATCAACAATGGCTGAAATTTTACTAGGATCAACCCGTATACCATCACACGAAACAATATGACCCAAAAATCGACTTCCGAGCCAAAATTCACTTTTACTAAACTTAGCATACAACTGCTTATCTCTCAAAGTTTGCAAAACTATCCTCAAATGCTCATCATGCTCTGTCTCATCTTTTGAATAAATTAAAATATCATCTATAAACACCACAACAAATTTGTCCAAGTATGGTCGGAATATGCGATTCATTAAATCCATAAACACAGCAGGAGCATTTTTCAACCCGAATGACATAACTAAAAATTCATAATGACCATACCTTGTTCTAAAAGCAGTTTTAGGCACATCCGACTCTTTTACCCGCAGTTGGTAATACCCAGATCTCAAGTCAATCTTTGAAAACCATGTCGCTCCTTTTAGCTGATCAAACAAATCATCAATTCTTGGCAACGGATACTTGTTTTTGATTGTCACCTTGTTTAATTGCCGATAATCAACACACAACCTCATAGAACCATCCTTCTTTTTCACAAATAACACGGGAGCACCCCAAGGTGAGAAACTCGGTCTCACAAAGCCTTTATCAGTCAACTCTTGCAACTGCGAGTTTAATTCTTTCAACTCTGCTGGTGCCATTCTATACGGAGCAATCGAGATCGGAGTTATTCCCGGTATCAAATCAATACCAAATTCTACTTCCACGATCGAGGCAAACCCGGCAATTCTTTCCGAAATACATCCGCAAATTCACACACAACCAAGACTCGATTCAACTTTCTTTTCAACTTCTTTTGTATTAATTACATACGCCAAATAAGCTTCATAACCCTTTCTCAAATATCTTTGAGCCGACATTGAAGAAATCACACTAGGCAATGCCTCTGATTTATTTGATTCAACCCGCAGAGTTTCACCATTTTCACACTTTAATTCTATAACCTTTTCTTTGCAATTTATTTTAGCATCATGCAATGTCAACCAATCCATACCCAAAATAACATCAAACTCATCAAACGGCAACAACATCAAGTCAACCGGAAAGTAATGACCTCGAATCATTAAAGGACATTTCTTACATACTTTATCAACAATCACACATTTGCCTAACGGATTCGACACTCTAATCATAAATTTTGTGTTCTCAACAGGTATATTCATACTAGACACCAATTTCATGCACACATATGAATGAGTAGAACCAGGATCAATCAAAGCAATAACATTAACATTATAGAGAGAAAATGTACCGGTAATCACATCAGGTGAGGAAGCATCTTCGCGCGCTTTAATAGCATAAGTTCTAGCTGAGCCCTTCCTTCAGTCTAACTGGTGCATCCTCGGCTACATTCTTACCGCTTGCTTCGCTCCAGCTTTTCTTGGATATCTTCCTCTCGAATCCGCCCCACTTGTTTTTGTATTCTGAAATTTTTCTTTTCACTCTCTCTGCAGGCGATCTCTAATAAAATGATCCAGGAGAACCACATCGAAAACATTCATTTTGCTCTGCACGGACCAAAATGATTTCTACCACACACTGGCACTCAAAGTTTAACAAATCTCGAATTCCCTACACTGTTGCCAAGTAGTCCGGGACTTAGGACCCACATTTTGCTTCTTATAATTCCTATATGATTGCCCAGTGAAGCTTGGGAACGAGGATTCATATTTCTTGACTTTCCAGTTCTTTGTGAGAATGAACCGCTTTCGTCCGTCTTTTCTTCCAATTTCTAGTCTCACCTCTACCTTTTTCTTCTCTTTAAGTAGTTCTTCACCTTGGAAGCTCGATCCACCAGCACTACCATTTCTTTTAATTCAAGAATTCCAACAAATACCTTGATGTCTTCGTTGAGCCCGTCTTCAAATCGTTGGCACCTCTTGGCCTCAGAGGAACATACTCGGCATATTTACTTAATCGAACAAACTCTCTTTCATATTCTCAGAATCTGTCATATTACCTTGCTTTCACTCAAGAAATTCTTTACGCTTCTGATCAATAAATCTTTCACTAATATATTTCTTCCGAAACTCTTCTTGAAAGAATTCCCAAGTTATTCTCTCTTTCGGTACCACCGAAATCAAAGTCTTCCACCAATTATAAGCTGAATCCCTCAACAAAGATATAGCGCATTTCAAACATTCTTCAGGTGTACAAGATAATTCATCAAATACCGGATAGAATTTTTCAAGCGTAACTCGCTTTCTCGGCATCATCATCAATATTTGCTTTAAATTCTTGCCCCTTGCTTGCAAATTCTATCAAGCTGGAGTTCTATGAAATTTCATCGATCCATACCTTGAGGCATCTGGGGTACAGGTTGAGGAATTGGGGAGGTGGGGAGGTTGTACATTTGGGTTCGCATTTAACGAACTCGGTGTACCATGCACTCATCATTTGGAGAAAGGCTTCCTGACCCCTTTCTCCTCCTCCCTGACCAACAGTAGGAGGTGGATTTTCAGTCGGTGCTGCTCCTTCAGCCGGAGCTGGCGCATTACTCTCTACTTCATCTGCCACAGCTGGATCGGGATCCATTTACTATAAAAAAATCATTTAAAAAGGTTAGAAGTCGTCACACTATCACAATTTATACATATGGCATGTATAGCAAAATCTGTACATACAACACGTAGTCCGAGAACTGACTAAACCTGCTCTGATACCACTAAATGTAACGCCACCACGCCCAAGACCGTCGCCGGAGTCGAGTATGAGGTGTTACTAAGCTTAATTTAACATTTTTAGAACTTTGGATTATTTGTTTCTACATTCACAGCTTTCAAGCTATTTGCGCCACAGTAACAAGAAAAATCATATCTCGAGTTACGAAACTCGAAATCAAGATCCGTAAATTTTTCCTGAATCTAGACTCATATACCTATCTACTAAATTGTTTGTAGAATTTTTGGTTGGGTCAATTAGTACAGTTTATTAGTTAAAGTTTTCCCTGTTTTAGGACTTGACTAGTCTGAACTCTGTTTACTACGAGCCAGATTTCTCTCTGTATAAAATTCATATTACTATGACGTTTGTTTATCCTGAAACTAGACTCAATAAGAATTCTGAGAATATAAAATACACCACCTAATTATATCTGTACAATTTATGGTGAATTTATAAAGTTGAAACAGGGGATCCAGAAACTGCTCTGACCCTGTTTCACTAAAATTCAAATATCTTCTAACATATAATTCCTTTACCTGTTTCATTTATTTCATGTGAAACTAGACATAATAAGCTTCAATTTGATATTTAATCCATCACCAAATTCAATTTATATGATTTTTAATAAATTTTCAAACTCACATCAGTGTTGCTGCAATATTCTGTTTATGGCAATTTCATCCTTTTTATGAGTTTTCATGAATTAGATAACTTATTAATTTTCCATAACATCAAACATAATCTAAACTAACCATTTCCATAATTTATCATTATCAAGCATTTCCTCAACCATTCCATCACCATATCATAAGATCATTTACACAAAATAGGTATATTGCTATACATGCCATACTTAAATTTACAAGCCATTTACCGAAAAGTTCTTAGGATAGTGTGACTGATCCTTCGACCTATCCCGACTCTGAAGTGGCTTGTCCAAAACTACAATGAGTAAGGAGGAGTAAGCATAAATGCTTAGTAAGTTCATATGCAAATAATAAGTAACATAACAAACAATCATACCAATCAACATTAGCATGCATCACCAAAACACATATCACATTTCTAATCATTTTTCATCATCTTATTACCTTATCGTGGTTGTATCAATACTCAACCCGAGGGTTAAATACATACCTGTACAGAATATCCATTTCTCATCGCTTACCAATACGTCTCTTTACATCTCGAGTATTCCTCCATTTGAGTAAAACTTTACCCGTTGAACACATCGGAATATAATTCGGATACATGGAAACTTTGCACATAAATGCCACATATGTAGCCAAGCTACTATGTAACCCGCCCATAAGCGAACTCGAACTCAACTCAACGAGCTCGGGCGTTAGCATCCATAAGTGAACTCGGACTCAACTCAACGAGCTCGGATGCCTAGTTACATCTCACAAACTCGGACTCAACTCAACGAGTTCGGATGCTCAACCATCTTAGTGACATGTCACTTGTATCCTAATCTATTCCTAAGGTTCAAACGGGATTTTCCTCGAACACATATCCTTGCCGTCTTCCATAGAATGCCGGAACCAATACTCGGTAACAATTATGTTTAACAAGTAATTCACATAATTTGCATTTTATTCGAAATTAACCACAAAGCATATATTTCATGATAAAAATCAGCATATCACATAATTGACATCAATGACTTAAAAATAACAATTATGCTACATTATTTACACATGAACTTACCTTGGTACCAAAATACAAAGATTTTGCAATTTAGTCCACAATCTTTTCTTTTCCTCGATTGGGGTCGTTTCCACGTCTTTCTTGATCTAAAATAACACATTTAGCTTATTTAATACTCACATTATCAAATTAATCCTTAATTCAAATTTTGGCAAAATTACAATTTTACCCTAAACTTTTGCATATTTACATTTTTGCCCCTAGGCTCTGGATTAAACTTTATTCCTTATTCTTATGTTTTACAACATGCTGATCACTTTTCCTTCTATAGCAACATCAAATTCTCACTCTAACATGTACTTGTGACTATTAGGTATTTTTACCGATTAAAGCCCTTTTACTCGTTTTTGCTTAAAATCGAGTAGTACAAGTTGTCTAACATAATTTAAAACCTCATATTCTATCATAAAACATCAAAATACACAAATTTCACCTATGGGTATTTTTCCAAATATAAACCCTAGGTTAAATTATTGCTAGCATAAGCTAAATCGAGCTACCGGGATCTCAAAAACGTAAAAATCATTAAAAACGGGGCTTAGAATCACTTACTATGAAGCTTGAAAGTTGAAGAAACCCTAGCTATGGTGAGATAGAGCATTCGGCAGCAACTAAATGGGGAAGATGACTATTTTGTGTCATTTTTCCCATTTTATTTCATTAATTATCCAAATGACCAAAATTCCCTTAATACCTTTCTTTGAAAATTTTCATATACAAGCCCATTTTTGTCCAAAATTTTAGAAATTGGTCAAATTGCTATTTAAGACCTCCTAATTAATATTTCAAAGCAATTTCATACTAAAAACTTCTAAAATGCAAGTTTTGCAACTTATTCGATTTAGTCCCTAACTTCAAATTAAGTATTTTATGCATAGAATTTCTTCACAAAATTTTCACACAATCATGCAATCATATCATAAACCTCAAAATAATTATAAAATAATTATTTCTATCTCGGATTTGTGGTCACGAAACCACTATTCCGATTAGGCCCTAATTCGGGATATTACACTTATCCCTCCTTGATATCCTCCACAACAACCATTATGACCCATTCAAACTCTCCAACACTAGAGCTCAAATTCAACACCAACTATTGCCGTCCCCTGGTAGCAAAATAAATGCTCCTTGCTTGCCATGGGATTCGTGCCCTTGCTCTCTCAGATGCTCTACACGCTTATTGCCACTAAGCCACAAGGCTCTTTTGTAACAGTCCGGTTTTGACCCTAGTCAGAATAGTGGTTTCGGGACCACAAATCCAAGTTAAAAAAATATTTTAATATTATTTTTGTGCCTATTAAAAAATATATTTTAATATTATTTTTCGTGCCTATTCAGATGCTCCACACGCTTCTTGCCACTAAGCCACAAGGATCTTTTGTGACATACAGTCCCACACACTTAAACATAAGTCCAACTGCTAACTGCTAGTCTCACTTAAGAACAAAACTTAAAAATTTTGCCAAAGCCCAGACTAAAACCCAGGCTTCTCACATACTCCCAAACACACCCAAAACACTTAGCCAATAAGGAAAACATGCAATTTGTGTCAAAGCACGCAAAATTACAGACCTTACATTTTTGGGGCGTTACATCGGCACCTAGGAAGCTTGATTTAGGTATGATATTTGTTCAGTTTTTGATAATTTTTACATTTTTGAGATCGTTACTTTATATATTAGCTAGCCAATGCTTTAATTTTTGGATTTGATGATGAATTTGTGAAATGCCATTGATGAATATTCAAGCTTTTTGTTGTTTGATTATGAAAAATAAATATTTGTTGTTAGATTTTCATAATTTATTAAGTGATTTTGATAAAAAAATGCTTATTAAGGATTAAATTGTGAAATTTGTAAATTGAGGGGTTAAAATGTGAAATAAATGGAATTAATGGGCTACTAGGGACCTAGGGAAGATTCGGCCATGCTTGGGTTTGATGAAATTTTGTGTATTTTGTGTTGTTTTGAAATAAAGACTAAATGGTGAAAATGTGAAATGTTAGGGGCTAAAGTGCAAAATGCCCATTTATGCGTTTTTAGGTGAAATTTAATGAACATGTGATTAAATAAGTTAAATTTTAATTTATTTAGATCAAGAAAGAAGGAAATTGGATTTGGATCGAGGGAAGTCGAAAGTTGTTGAATAGTTGTTTCGATCCCTTTGTTTCCGTACGAGGTAAGTTCATATGCAAATAAATGCTTTTAAATTTAAATGTATATTCATATATGTTGCCGAATTGAATTGAGCATTGGAGGACTTGTTTCGAGCATGAATTGATTGAGTTACAAAGTTTAAAGCCTCGTATTAACCTTAGGAATAGTATAGTATATGAGATTACGTGTAAGACCCTGTCTGGGATAGAGGCATCGATATGTGATAACATGTTAGACCATATCTGGGATATCGCATTGTATGTGATATATGAGTTTCCGAGTATCCTTAACGATTCCGAATGGTTCAATGAGCAATGTCAAAATAAGACCTAATGTGAATTTGAGCTAAATGATTCAGGTACTATGAAGTTTATATGTTCATTAAAAAATAAGGTAAGTGAAGTTACTTAACATGGTAATATGGATTATATGAGAAAAGTGATTGTATATGTGTATGAGATTAGTTAAATGTGGTCTATTCGAATTGAATTATTAATGTTCTTGTGATGATTTATTTGTTTATGGCTTACTAAGCTTCCAAAGCTTACCTTGTGTGTTCTTTCATTGTTTTATAAATTTATAAAGCTAGCTCGAGCTCGAGGATCGTCAAGGATCATGGTCACACTATCAATCACTATTTTGGTACTTTGAAAGCTTGTATTTATGACATATGGCATGTATAGGCTAGTTTTGATACGGTTAGTTTTGAATTGTGTATAAATAGCCATGCGAAAATGGCTTGATAATGATGTTAATATTTGTGAATAATCGGCCTTGTTAATTAGCTCATTTTGGGAAGTTTGTTTGATGGCATAGTTTGTATTTGTGGATGGTTATGAATCAGTTTGTGTGATGTTAATGTAGTGATGGATGTGGTTTTGGTTGTGGCAAGTTTATATAAGCTATGTTATGAATATATTATTGCTTGTGTAATTGGTCTTTTTGGTACGGTTTGTGATAGCAAAAGATGACTATGTTCTATGGATGATGAGTCGGTCATTTGAGTAAGTATAATGCATCTAGTTAATGCTGTTAATTAGCTACAAAATGGTATACCTAGTTGAGATTTCATTGAGATAATGGTATGATCTATTGAGGTTAAATTTGTTGACCAAATATATGGCTAATTGATTGGTTGTGTATATGTATTTTGGGTATGAAAAATTAGCATGCGATTTAGGTGTACTTTGATTTGCTATTTGTGTTCAAAAATGTTAATGTTGCTATAGTGCAATACGCATAACTTGGTAATAATGACAATTATATTTGACCATTTGATGATGTTTGATAATGACTCTTATATGGATAATTAATAAGTTGTATAGTATGGCTTGATTTGATTTGATATATGGTACGTTTGATAATTAGCTAATGAAATAAATGTATGCAAATGGATGTTTTGACATATGCTAGGAACATGAAATGTAATGATATATGCTTGAATTTATATTAAGTATGCAAATGCTATTAATGTGATGGTTATATGGTTTAAAAATTTTATTTATGGAGCATGTGAACATAGCTTTGATGTATGCAAGTTTGGTTTGAATATTCGTATAGGTTGATGATATCGATGTGATTGAAATTTGAAGCATGGATTGTTTATGAATTATAAGTAATAAAGCATGATTGGTTTTCGTTGATTAAGTGGTCCATATGTGCGAATTTGACTTATATGAACGAATAGATGGCTGTTATTCGATTTAAAATTATTGTAAAGTAGTTGATATATCTTTGATCATGAAATAAATTATATGAACGTGTTGAACTGTGTTTTGTCAGGTAATGCCTCGTAACCCTAATTTAGTGTCAAATATGGGTTAAGGGTGTTACAAACTTCACATCTTTCTGTTGTAATCTAGTTATCAGTATAGCAATCATCAAAAATCCCTTAGCAAAACGTCGAAAGTAGCCAACTAGTCCCAGAAAGCTTCTGACTTCGGATACATTCCTCGATGGTTTCCAATCAATAACTACTAAAATCTTACTCGAATCAACTCGTATACCTTCCGCTGAAACAATGTGCCCCAAAAATCTAACTTCTCTGAGCCAAAACTCACATTTACTGAATTTAGCATATAGTTGCTTATCTCTCAAGGTTTGTAACACAATCTTCAAATGCTCGGCGTGCTCAGACTTATCTCATGAATAGATCAAAATGTCGTCAATGAACACAACAACAAATTTGTCTAAATACGGTATAAAAATCTGATTCATCAAGTTCATAAAAACTGCAGGAGCATTAGTCAATATGAAAGGCATAACAAGAAATTCTTCGAACCTCGTTCTGAAAGCAGTTTTTGGCACATTTGAATCTTTAACCCTCAACTGATAAAAGCCTGATCTCAAATCAATCTTCAAAAATATTATTGCCCCTTTCAACTGATCAAACAAGTCATCTATTCTCGGCAATGGATATTTGTTCTTTATCGTAACCTTATTGAGCTAACGATAATCAATACACATTCTCATTGATCTGTCTTTCTTCTTTACGAACAATACTGGCGCACCCCAGGGTGAAAAACTAGGTCGTGTGAAATCTATAGTTAACTCTTGCAGCTGAGCTTTCAACTCTTTCAATTCTGTCGGAGCCATTTTGTACGAAGCTATAGATATCGGTGATGTTCCCGGTACTAACTCAATAGCAAATTCGACTTCTCTGATTGGAGGTAACCCAGGCAACTCTTCTGGAAACATATCCGGAAACTCACAAACTATAGGCACTGATTCAATCTTCGATTCAGACATTTTTGTATCTAAAACATAAGCAAGGTATGATTCACAACCTTTTTTCACACATCTCTGAGCTAATATAGATGAAATTACAGCAGGCAACTCACTCGACTCATCTGATTCAATTCGAAGAATTTCACTGTTCTGACATTTCAATTCAATGATCTTTCGTCTACAATTTACAATGGTATCATGCAGAGTCAATCAATCCATTCCCAAAATTACATCGAACTCATCAAACGGTAATAGCATCAAATCAATCGAAAAATAGTAACCCCGAGTCATTAAAGGACAGTTCTTGCAGACTTTATCATCTGAAACATACTTGTCTAAGGCGTTTGATACTTTAATTACAAGCTTAGTAGGTTCAACAGGAAATTTCTTACTAGATACTAAATTCATACAGATATATGAATAAGTCGATTCAGGATCAATCAAAGCAATCACATTAGTGTCGTAAAGAGAAAATATACCAGTGATAACATCGGGTAACGACACCTCTTCGCAAGTGCAAATAGCGTAAGCTCTAGTAGGTACTCTAGCCTCAGATCTCACTGTAGAATCTCTAGGAGTACCATGATTACCACTCGTATTTTATGCATTTCTTGGTGGCCTCCCTCTAGCAGCTGTATTTCTTGATCTTGCATTCTAAGATTTATCTTTTTCATTTAACTCAGAACAATCCTGAATAAAATGATCTTCTGAACCACATTTGAAACAAGCCCAGTTATTCATTCTACATTCACCAGGATGTCATCTTCCACATTGCTGACATCCAGGTCTATAATTTCTTACACTGCCAACACTCTATACTGATGTAGCTTGAGTTTTAGGACTTGAGTATTGTTTTCCACGATCTCTGTTTGAATACCCGAATGAAACATTTGGATGAGTGAACGAATCTCTAAATTTCTTTGACAAAGATTGATATGGCTTATTCATTGGTCCTTTTCTCGAGTCTCTAGCCTTTGAATCTACTTTTCTCTTCTCTTTGCTAAGCTCCTCGACTTTTCAAGCTCTATCAACCAAGACAACAAATTCTTTCAATTTTAGAATTCCGACTAGAAGTTTAATATCCTCGTTCAACCCATCAATGAACCACTTACACATGATTTCTTCAGTAGAAACATACTCCCAAGCATACTTGCTCAACCATACAAATTCTCTTTCGTACTCGGTCATAGCCAAACAGGCCTGTTTCAATTCTAGAAACTCTTTGTGCTTTTGATCGAGAAATCTCTGACTTTTTTGTTTCTTCCAGAACTCAGTCTTAAAGAATTCCCAGGTCACTCTTTCTCTCGGTACCACTGACACCAAAGTATTCCACCATTGATACACTGTGTCTCCCAATAACGATATGGCATATTTTAAACACTTAGCTGAGTACACGACAATTCATCAAATACTCGAATAGTGTTTTCAAGCCAAAATTCAACTCTATCGGGATCATCATCAATGGTAGCTCTCAACTCTTCGGCCCCATATTTTCAGGTTTTGTCTACTGACAGCTTATTTAATCTTTAAAGTTCCACACCTTGAGGATCTACGTGAACCGATTGGGGATTAGGTGGGGGTGGAGATTGTTGAGCAGCCGGATTTGTCCGGACAAATTGCGTGAACCATTCGTTCATCATTTGGAAAAATGCTTCTTTAGCCTCTCCTCCGTGACTACTCGATACATTTCTAGATTCAGACGGGGCTGCCCCTTGAGTAAGAGCTGGTGCATTACTCTCGACATCGTCAGCTACAACTCGATCGAGATCCATTTACTATATGAAAATAGATTTTAAATTGTCAGGAGTCATCACACTATCATAGGTTATATATGGCATGTATAACTAGACTCTCACACACGCTACATTAGTCCAAGAATCGACTAAACCATAGCTTTGATACCAACAAATGTAACACCCCTCACCCATATTCAATGCTAGAATAGGGTTACAGAGCATTACCGAACTTATAACACAATTAAACATACACTTCAGATACAAATAGTTAATTCATATACATTTCATTTACAACCAATCATTTTGTCCTTGATACCAGCCTACGAGGCTTTAAACATGCATTGGGAGTGGTTCGAGACTAAACCAATAACTTTGGAAACTTTAAGAACACTTGAAAAATTTTCTCAAAAATAGGGGACACACACCCCTGTAGCCCAGCTATGCATCTTACATGGCCAACAGACACGCCTGTGCCACAGGCCGTGTGGACATTCGAAATGGGATCAGATGGCCATGTCCCAGCCTGTGTAACTCTCTAACTTGGGTCACACGGCCAACACACACCCCCGTGTGGCTAGCCTGTGTGCCCTAAAATGGCCATACACACCCGTGCGTCAAGTCGTGTGCTAAGCCATGCCAAACCTGTAAGGTATACTAACTTATGCCACACGGCCAAGTCACACGCTCGTGTGTGAGGCCGTGTGGAGCATACTGACTTGATTTTAATTTCAACACTAGGGGACACACGCCCTGTAACATAATCGTGTGTCACACACGACTGAGACGCACACCCGTGTCTCTGCCCGTGTAGACAAAAATAGGCTATTTACCAAGCCATTTTGTCACCCAACTTGCACAAACCTATACCAAACCAAATTATACAACTCATGGCATAAAAATAGACATTTAAACCAACCAATTCAAGCCTAAACCATGCATATTCTATATCACTATCTTCCATACACACAAGTCACAAAAGTAGGCCATACCATTTATACCAAATTCACACATACACAATTAACCAATTATGCACATTCAATTATACATGAACATGCTCAATTTACAAGTATATAACTTCACTAGTTTCTACTATTTGACAATCACAACATCTATTATCAATAAGCATCATAAGGCCAAACTTAACTACATAATATAAACCATATGCACACCTTTATACACATAACCATACCAACCAAAATTAAGCCACTCAAATGGAAAAACAAAACCAAACTTAAAACATCTACAAGCCAATTCAAATGGCTAAATATAATGACAAAACTTATGCCAAAATGACCAAAGTCCCTATACATGCCATATACTCAAAACATAAGCTTAAAAGTACCAAATTGATAGTTAGATAGTGTGATGAAATCTCCGACGATCCCTGAATCCGAGCTAGCTTTAAATTCACTATAAAACATAGAAAAATAAACAAAGTAAGCTTTATAGCTTAGTAAGCTCGTATGAATAAACTCAATCTTAACATAAATATACAAACTATCAATTTGAACATATCAACATGTAATTCATTTAACTAACAAACCTTTTACATTTTCAATCATAATCTTGTGTATGAATTTCACAACTTGTTCGATTTAAACTTATACAGTTCATGTACATACCTGTACCATCTCGTATCAATCTCATATTCAACCACTTCTTTCATTTACCCGTTGAACCATTTCGAATACTATCGGATACATGGGAAACTCGCACCCGAAGTGCCACATATATATATAGCCAAGGCTATCTCAATCTCATATCACATATACTGCTCACACTAGAGCAATCAATGGGCCTACTCACACAAGTTGTCAGTCAAGACGTAGCTACAAGGTGCTGCTCACACAAGCTGTCAAGTATCCGCAACACATGCCAGTATACTCAGCCACCTGTAGGATGTACAGGACCAGCACCTGGATCACATAATCACAATAATCCCTAATGACATGTCATTCGTATCCTAATCTATTCCTAAGGTTCAACCGGGATTTTCACATTTTTCGAATCATAGTAAAACATGCCCGTAGTCTCATATTCACAATTTATGCAATATCAAAGCATTTAAAACACAATTATAATAATGCTTATTACATATGAACTTGCCTCGGATGCAAAAACGGCTAAATAGACCGATTAGTCGAGTACTTTGTCTTTCCCCTGATCTAGATGCGAATTTCATTTTTCTTGATCTATATGTAATCAAAATTAGCTTATTTAATTACCTCACTATTCACTTTAATCCAAAACACTTATTAAAACACATTTACACTTTTTCCCCAATTATTTCACAACTCTTACAATTTAGTCATTATTTCATAAAATCACAAATTCATGCAATTTCACCCAAACCCATGCTAGCCGAAATTCAAATAAGTCCCTAGCAGTCCATTTTTATCATTTATTTCACATTTTAACCACAAAGTTTCCACATTTCACAATTTAATCCCTAATTTGTATTTTTACCAAAAATCACTTAACAAAACTTGTATAAATATCATCAAATATTCATAATATATCATCAATCATCAAAACACATGCTTATTCATCAATAGAAACTTTCTAAATCTTTAACAATTTTGCAAATTAGTCCCTGGGCTAGCTAGACCTAGTTACAACGATTACAAAAAATAAAAATCATTAAAAACTGTAACACCCCAAACTCGGCCCAGACATTATGGCCAAGTCTGGTGTGTCACATTGAAGTGTTTTTCGAAAACCATGTTTTCATTGAAAACCCTTCTTGATGTTTAGAAACTTTTACCATTTAAACTTGTATAAAACCTTAGCCTTATTTTTTTTCTCCAAAACGTGATTCATTGTAATAATCAAAACATTTTTAACAACCTTGTAAAATCTTATGGGAAACTTTGGAAACTTGTAATCCTTTGTAGTGGCAAAAACATGTTTTTTTTAAAAATAGTTAAGTATCGAAAAATCAAACCTTCTTTGTTATGGCTTAAAGTGAATGGATACGACGCACCAAGTAGGATTCAAGAAAAGAGGAGGAGAGTCAATTAGACTGCTTAAGTACCTAGCTCTTCCATGTTCCAATCCTAGACATGCACACATCCATTACCACACTTTAAGCTTATTACTTGTCCATGATCAACAAATTAAGTTTAAGTCTATTTAAAACATTTATTTCCTTTAAAAACATTTACGTTGCGGAATCTTTGCTCGGTTATCGTGATATTTTGAAAATAAGTAACTTTTATAAAACGCGCCCTAGAGCTAACCAATTTTAAGGAATCAATTTAACTGATGTGAATCTCAAGTTGAAAACGATTTAAGTAATTTAAAAACCCAAAATAAAAATACTAGAGCGGCCTTATTACAAATTAAAAACCCGAAAACATAAAGGAAATAATCTAAAATAAAAGTGAAGGTATAAACACTTATTTTAAACAGTCCACATTGCCACTCTGAATCCCACCAACTCCAAGTCCACCGATCTAAGGCTCACCTATAAAGATGGGAAAAAGAGGGTGAGTTTGGAAAACTCAGTGTGTAAAGTATCCCAACCAGAGCCCAAATCAGTTCAAGCTTTACTGGGCCTAAGCCCTATTCAGAAATCAGTGTTAACTAGGCCTTAGCCCATATCAATATTAACTGGGCCATAGCCCCTTACAAAGATGTCGAGAATATATTGGGCCTAGCCCATATCGATTAATCTGGGCCATAGCCCCCACGAAGATCGAGTATATTGGGCCTAGCCCATATCAGTATTAATCTAGGCCGTAGCCCTATTACAAGTCGAGATATATTGGGCATTGCCCATATTAACACAGTTGAGCCCATTTCAATACAGTCTCATATGATTAATGCATGATAAACCCATCCAACCCTGCACTTGCCTCCGTCTATCCCTACACTTCCTATGGGGATTAAATCACCCACGCCATCCCTACACTTACAGTGTTAGCACGATTGCAAAAGACTAACTATAATCGCGCAGAAAGTCGCTTATATCGTAATATGCGCATGACCACCGTAACGGGTTCTTCCTCCATAACATAACCCAGATCCCATGCAACAGATATACATGTCATGGCATACAACAAACAGAATCAAAATATCATGCATTTTAGTCAAAATTAACCCTATGGCTATAACGGTAATTTTACACATAAGGGTAAAACGGTAATTTTCATACTTAGGGGTAGTTTAACAAAATTTACTATTCTAGAGTTTACATATATATTCTAACCATTAACACATTAACAGAAGCACTTACCGAGCGTTTTTATCGAATTGGGCTCGTTGGTCCACTAACCCGTTTTCGGCCAATTAAGCCCAAATATACCGAAGTGCACAAAATTACGCACTCTGCAATCATACTTCTTACGATTAACAAAAATTAACAACCAAACCACCTCACGAGCGCTCGCACACTCGCAAGTTCACAAATGCCGGCTTTTCGGCTTTTGCCAATTTAGTCTATGAGTGGGTGTCGTTTACACACCTAATTTATAACTATACGTTGGTGAGATCCACACACGAGTTGCCTACAATCAAGTTACTAATACGTTAGTCTAAATATCAAAAACAAGCTACGTACTAAACCCCTTACCATATTCAGCCAACAATGCCTTAAACCCCAAAGTTCTTACCTTTCTGCCGAAATTGATGACTAGATCCAGATTTAGTCACTCCGATTATCCAAGCTTTTCACACACACTCCTCGATCGGCAGCCTTTAATCCTCACTAGCACCAACAAACCAAATAACACCAAAAAACCCTTTCAACCTTAGTCAACAGCCACCCTATGTATATAGGGGTTTTTAGCTTTTCTTAACCACAAGATACGAATGGAAAGAAGGTTCGAATACTTACCAAGAGATCTACTCATTGAAGAACATTCCAAATACATTTATACCCCCGATCCGTTGCGAATCCAACTTAAGCGTGCGTAGAAAATAGATCTAAATATTAATTCCCGAATCACTAAAATATGAAGCTTTTTGGCTTTTGGATCTATCCTAGAATATGGCTATTGCGATCTAAAAGAAAAATAGGTGACGATAAGTTCACCATCGAAGAGACAATCAGTAGAGGAAAAGATGTAAGATTAGACGTTCAGTCTTTTGAAAGATTAAAAGGAAAGGAGATATGGTTTCAACCAAAGCAGTAATCGGCAACCAATATTTGAGAAGAAAAAAATTGTTTTAAATAGAATTTGGCTTCCAGGAAAGAAAATAGAAAAGGAGAGAATCGTTCAGATTTTGGGAAAAATAGAAAAGAATATGAGCAAAAGAAATAAGATAAAATTAGAATAAAATAGAAACAAAGGAAAAATCCGATTGAAAGGAAAATAAAATTAAAATTGGCTACCTCACTAAAAAAAATATCCCAAACCTCCAAGAAGGATATAACTCATGAAGGCCCCCCCCAAAATAAAAGTAATCGGCACCTCATGCTTATGCCCGAATGGGTGCTTAAATAGGCACAAAAGTCCTTTTTCAATTTTAATTCCTTCCTTAGCTCCTTAATTCATGGCCAAATTCAAAGTTTGAATTTAATTCAAACTCGCCCATCGCTTAGCATGTGATCCACCCCTCGGTGACTCCTCCCGTTCTTTGGTAGAGTTTCAATCCCGTACGGCCCTTCCCATGCACGTACAGTAAAAAGAAGCACTCTCTTGCGCATAACGCTGCTCGAACCTAGGACCTCCAGGTTGCCCAGCACGTTGTTGGTCACTGGGACACGCGTTCGCTTTCAACAATATACCGTCACATTTTATCTTAAAGATTACCTGCTGAAGTCCCGTTCATTTTAAAAAATATAAAATTAAAACATACCAGTGCTGGACTCGAACCCGTGCCCTTGTGGAACTCCTAGCACCCTAGGTGCCCACTGCGCCACAAGCGTCCTTGTAGCATAACTCGGTCTCAACTATTCTTAAACCTTACTTTAGTGCGACCTGGCTTCTAAAATAAAAACAAGCCTTTGCGTGTGCCAACCCTCGAACCTAGGCACTATACCACACTCCCCGCGCTCGCCATGGACCGAGCTTCCCTTTGTGTTACCTTTTAACCCCAACTCTATATAAGGCTTCCCTGCGTCGTTCGCTGATATAAAGAAAAATAAAACACTTTTGCACATGCTGGGAGTCGAACCCCAACTCTCCTTCCCACTACCTGGCATGCTAACCACTGGGCCAAGTACGCTTCTTCATGCCCAGTCTTGCCCAATTTATTAATAAAGCCTACTGCCCAGATTCCCTTAAGAGACAAAATTTAAAAAAAAAATTGCTAAAGCTATGGGCCGAGCCCTGGACCTTTTTTTTTTTCCTACACCATAACCTTTTGTAATTTATTTAATTGCTACACTAAACATACGAAATAAAAATAATAATAATAATAACATCCAAATTATTCGAGCCGTCTTCTACCCGAACCCAGACTAGAGGCCCATTACTTTCAGGCCCAAAAATCAGGGCGTTACAACTCTACTCCCCTTAAAGAAATTTCGTCCTTGAAATTTCAAACTAACCGTATTACTTAAGTCAAACCACTGTGCTTCCGCTGCGCACTCTAATTTAATTAAAAATATAATTCTTAGTACGACCCAGAACATCTAATTACCAAAGTAAAGAAACATTTATCAAGCATGCATACAATTTGTAACACACACTTAAATAGAATAAGCTTGGTGATCCCGAGCTCGATGCTCCTTGGACCCACATCTAAAGCATGCTCCTGTCTTCCTATGGCATTCACCTGGATGACACCCGTTGCAGTTCTTGCAAGTTGGAAAGTTTGGTCGTGTCTTAACATGTTTCATAGAACGAGGCTCAGTCTTCTGAGAACTAGAATCTTTCCTCTTCTTACACTCCAAGCACCTTGCTTGAAGCGTTTCCCTAATTTCCTTAACCTTGGTCTCCAATACTTCTTCTACCACTTTCCTTACTAACTCGGTCAGTGCCTCAGTCCTAAGCTCCGAGTTACCACTACCCGAAGTTGGCAGACTTTGCTGACCCTCAGAATCCATATCAATACTCTACATTACCAGTACACATATCGAATAACTACAAAGATCTCAAAAATTTTACTATTCATTCATATGTCTTATGCAGAGATAATATTTTAGAGTTTTTGTTCTTTACAGAATCATAGCCTAGCTACAGTCTCAATCCTATCTACAGTAAGGTTTTAGTACAGTACAATATATATATAGAGCAGAAAGATACTTACAGACTTGGTGCCGGGGATTCAGTGTGCCACCTTATCAGATTTCAAACAAACTCAAAAGATTTAGGCCTTAAAATCCATTTCTCAAACATTTGATTTAAAGAAAACAAGTTTGGAAATTATCTTCTTTAAACAGAAAATTTTTTTTCAAAAGTCAGATTTTTCCAAAAAAATACCCTCTTTGGGCTTAAAGTTTTGAAAAACTTTTTGGACCCGATCCACAGTTGAGTTTTTGTAATCATGGCTCTGATACCACTAAATGTAACATTCCAAACCCGGCCCAGACATTATGGACAAGTCTAGTGTTTCACATTGAAGTATTTTTCGAAAACCATGTTTTCATTGAAAACCCTTCTTGATGTTTAGAAACTTTTACCGTTTAAACTTGTATAAAACCTTAGCCTTATTTTTTTTCTCCAAAACATGATTCATTGTAATAATCAAAACATTTTTAACAACCTTGTAAAATCTTATGGGAAACTTTGAAAACTTGTAATCCTTTGTAGTGGCAAAAACATGGTTTTTTAAAAACAGTTAAGTATCGAAAAATCAAACTTTCTTTGTTATGGCTTAAAGTGAATGGATACGACGCACCAAGTAGGATTCAAGAAAAGAGGAGGTGAGTCAATTAGACTGCTTAAGTACCTAGCTCTTCCATGTTCCAATCCTAGACATGAACATATCCATTGCCACACTTTAAGCTTATTACTTGTCCACGAACAACAAATTAAGTTTAAGTCTATTTAAAACATTTATTTCCTTTAAAAACATTTACGTTGCGGAAGCTTTGCTCGGTTATCATGATATTTTGAAAATAAGTAACTTTTATAAAATGCACCCTAGAGCTAACCAATTTTAAGGAATCAATTTAACTGATGTGAATCTCAAGTTGAAAACGATTTAAGTAATTTAAAAACCCAAAATAAAAATACTAGAGCGGCCTTATTACAAATTAAAAACCCGAAAACATAAAGAAAATAATCTAAAATAAAAGTGAAGGTACAAACACTTATTTTAAACAGTCCACATGGCCATTCTGAATCCCTCCAGCTCCAAGTCCACCGATCTAAGGCTCATCTGCAAAGATGAGAAAAAGGGGGTGATTTTGGAAAACTCAGTGTGTAAAGTATCCCAACCAGAGCCCAAATTAGTTCAAGCTTTACTGGGCCTAAGCCCTATTCAGAAATCAGTGTTAACTGGGCCTTAGCCAATATCAATATTAATCTGGGCCATAGCCCCTTACAGTATCAGAGTATATTGGGCCTAGCCCATATCAGTATTAATCTGGGTCATAGCCTTATTACAAGTCGAGATATGTTGGGCCTTGCCCAATTAACACAGTTGAGCGCATTTCAATACAGTTTCATATGATTAATGCATGATAAACCCATCCAACCCTGCACTTGCCTCTGTCCATCCCTACACTTCCTGTGGGGATTAAATAACCCACACCATCCCTACACGTACAGTGTTAGCACCGGTTGCGGCACTAACTATAATCCACAGCAAAGTTGCTTATATCAGAATATGCGGCATAGCCACCAGAACGGGTTCTTCCTCCATAACATAACCCAGATCCTATGCAACAGATATACATGCCATGGCATACAACAAACAGAATCAGAATATCATGTATTTCAGTCAAAATTAACCCTAGGGGTATAACGATAATTTTGCACCTAAGGGTAAAATGGTAATTTTCATACTTAGGGGTAGTTTAACAAAATTTACTATTCTAGAGTTTACATACATATTCTAACCATTAACACATTAACAGAAGCACTTACCGAGCATTTTTACCGAATTGGACCAGTTGGCCCATTAACCCGTTTTCGGCCCATTAAGCCCAAATATACCGAAGTGCACGAAATTGCGCACTCTGCAATCATACTACTTGCGATTACCAAAAATGAACAACCAAACCACCTCACGAGCGCTCGCACGCTCGCAAGTTCACAAATGTCGGCTTTTCGACTTTTCGGCTTTTCGGCTTTTACCGATCTAGTCTATGAGTGGGTGTCGTTTACACACCCGATTTGTAACGGTACATTGGCGAGATCCACACACGAGTTGCCTACAATCGAGTTACTAATATGTTAGTCTAAATATAAAAAACAAGCTACGTACTAAACCCCTTACCATATTCGGCCAACAATGCCTTAAACCCCAAAGTTTTTACCGTTCTGCCGAAATTGATGACTAGATCTAGATTTAGTCACTCCGATGATCCAAGCTTTTCACACACTCCTCGATCGGCAGCTTTTAATCCTCACTAGCACCAACAAACCAAATAACACCAAAAAACCCTTTCAGCCTTAGTCGACAGCCACCCTATGTATATAGCGGTTTTCAGCTTTTCTTAGCCACAAGATACAGATGGAAAGAAGGTTCGAATACTTACCAAGAGATCTACTCATTGAAGAATGTTCCAAATACCTTTCTACCCCCGGTCCATTGTGAATCCAACTTAAGCGTGTGTAGAAAATAGATCTAAATATTAATTCCCGAATCACTAAAATATGAAGCTTTTTAGCTTTTGGATCTATCCTAGAATATGGCTATTGCGATCTAAAAGAAAAATAGGTGACAATAAGTCCTCCATCGAAGAGACAATCAGTAGAGGAAGAGATGTAAGATTAGAGGTTCGGTCTTTTGAAAGATTAAAAGGAAAGGAGATATGGTTTCAACCAAAGCAGTAATCGGCAACCAATATTTGAGAAGAAAAAAATTGTTTTAAATAGAATTTGGCTTCAAGGAAAGAAAATAGAAAAGGAGAGAATTGTTCAGCTTTTGGGAAAAATAGAAAAGAATATGAGCAAAAGAAATAAGATAAAATTAGAATAAAATAGAAACAAAAGAAAAATCTGATTGAAAGGAAAATAAAATTAAAATTGGCTACCTCACTAAAAAAAATATCCCAAACCTCTGAGAAGGATATAACTCATGAAGGCCCTCCCAAAATAAAAGCAATCGGCACCTCATGTTTATGCCCGAATGGGTGCTTAAATAGGCACAAAAGTCCTTTTCCAATTTTAATTCCTTCCTTAGCTCCTTAATTCATGGCCAAATTCAAAGTTTGAATTTAATTCAAATATCCCTTCGCTTATGTGCAGATCCACCCTCGGTGACTCCTCTCCATGTTGCTGGTAGAGTTTCAATCCCATACAGCCCTTCCCATGCGTCAAAGAAAAAGAAGCACTCTCTCTTGCGCGTAACGCTGCTCGAACTGGGACCTCCAGTTGCCCCCAAAGACGTCTTGGCCACCGAGAGCGCGCGTTCACTTTCAACAATATACCGTCACATTTTATCTTAAAGGTTACCTGCTGAAGTCCCGTTCATTTTAAAAAATATAAAATTAAAACATACCAGCGCCTAGACTCGAACCCGTGCCCTTGTGGAACTCCTAGCACCCTAGGTGCCACTGCGCCACAAGCGTCCTTGTAGCATAACTCAGTCTCAACTATTCTTAAACCTTACTTTAGTGCGACCTGGCTTCTAAAATAAAAACAAGCCTTTGCGTGCGCCAACCCTCGAACCTAGGCACTATACCACACTCCCAGCGCCTCTGTAACTGGATCGAGCTTCCCTTTGTGTTACCTTTTAACCCCAACTCTATATAAGGCTTCCCTGCGTCGTTCCCTGATATAAAGAAAAATAAAACACTTTTGCACATGCTGGAAGTCGAACCCTAGCTCTCCTTCACACTACCTAGCATGCAAACCACTGGGCCAGGTACGCTTCTTCATGCCCAGTCTTGCCCAATTTATTAATAAAGCCTATTGCCCAGATTCCCTTAAGAGACAAAATTTTAAATTTTTTTTTTGCTAAAGCTATGGGCCGAGCCCTGGACCTTTTTTTTTCCTACACCATAAATTTTCGTAATTTATTTAATTGCTACACTAAACATACGAAATAAAAATACTAATAACAATAACATCCAAATTATTCGAGCCGTCTTCTACCCGAACCCAAACTCAAGGCCCATTACTTCCAGCCCCAAAAATCGGGACGTTACAAAAACGAAACAAAAACCGTACCTTAATTGAGCAAAATAGCATAACCGAATGAAGACCATAAAAAATTGCTTCTTCTAGCCCTAATAATCAGTTTAGGAAGATGATATGAAGACTTAATTTGTTTTTGTTTTATTTATTTATTCTTTATTAACTAATTTACTAATTTAACCTTGATTAATAACCATCAAAATTCATGATAATATGTCCATATATGACCACTCATGTTCCAAATGGTCTAATTACAACATAAATACCTCTAAATTAAGATTCCATAGCTATTAGATACCTTTAACTATCGAAACTCCACTTTTACACTTTACACGATTTAGTCCTTTTTATCGAATTAAGCATTCAAACGATAAAATTCCTCAACGAAATTGTAACACCCCTAACCTGTATCTATCGTCAGAATGGGGTTACGAGGTATTACCAGATGAGACACAAATTTTAAACAATCGTATGCATACACTTGCTCAAACTCTTAAACCAATCAAATATTAACATATGCAACTAATTTAAATTTTGTACGAATCATATCATAACCTTTTATTTATTTTTCAAACATATAACAGTTACATAATTCATAAGAAAATAGTGCTTATTATATCATTTACCACATAGCATATGCACACATCAATGATAATACAAATAATTCATTTTATTATTACATACATAAATCATATAAAGCAAATATATTAAAGTATATATCATTTTTAGCAACACTCAATTCAGCACAATAAGGATATACCAAATTTAACCAAATCATTCATAGCCTATGTACATTACTACATATGATTTGAAATGACTAAAACCTGAATAAATCTACTTATAAATTAATGTTTGTAGTTTTGTACAAGACTAATAGATCCTATATCAATTTGGACATATTTTAAAAGAACACCAAATAGTCTATCCATCAAAATACATACAAAAGTTCACGAGTCATTTCCATAAGGAAAAATCAAATTTCACATACAAACAACTTCAATGTTATTCTTATTTGACCAAATAATAAACTTATAAATCAATCAACTTATGCTCATCATTTAACGACTAACCTATACACTACTCAAACATCAATTTTTAACCAAGTCGGACATATATGCATCACATATAACTCATATAACCTTCTTGTTTTACCAATGCACAAATCACTATCCATTTGGTTTTTTTTTCAGTGCATTAGCTGAATATAATCATGCTTAATACATATGCTTTGGTCAATGTTTAAATTTTCTTCATTTTTAATCAATCACTTTATACGCATAATAGAAATAAATCAATATATATATCAACTATAATTTGCACATCAAGTCAAACATATTACAAATATATCTCATCTAATAAATATAAATATCAAACCAATACATCATATACTTATATATATAAATGCCGAATCATGATTAACTTACTAACATGATTCATAACATTTTCTTCACTTAACGCAAGCATATTGAACTCACATTTATCATAAGCCACAACCGAACTACCTAGTTACAATAATACATAGCAAATCTAAATAAAACATGGTTCACATATAAATACAAAGCATGGCTGAACCATCAATCAAATATAAATCTATTACCTAAATTCAACATTTAACCGAATACATTCGTCAACCAAATTAAATCATTACTATCAAATACAATACATAGTCGAATCATTAAAACAATAGGTAACATATCAAACAATAGGTAACATTTTCAACAAAATTCACTTTACAAAAGTTGTTTATTTAACAACAAAGATTCATTTTCTTCCATCAAACTTCAAAAATCGTATAAACACATTCACGAAAAATCCTAACCTTTTAATAATTTTGCAAATTAGTCCCTGGACTAGATAGATTAAGCTACAATAATTCTGAAAACATAAAAAAACATTTAAAACGAAACTAAAATTAACTTACATGCAAGGGAGATATAACCGAAGCTTTAAAACCCTATCAATGGCTTTCTATTCTTCAATAATCAGTGGAAGAAGACAACAACAAAGATGATATTTTTGTTTTGATTATTTTACTTAACTTATTTTATTAAATTACCTATATAACCTTATATATTAACCTTTAAAACATTTAAATGACGTCCATAAAAGTCCACTCATGATAAAAATGGTCTAATTACCATATAAATCCCTTAACCATTTAATTTCATAGCCATTTAGCACCTTTTAATTATAGAACTCTAATTTTGCATCTTTTACAATTTAGTCCTTTTTACCAAATTAAACAGGCAAACGATAAAATTTCTTAACGAAATTTTTATACGACCTTGCTAATATTCCGTAGACACTAAAATAATAATAAAATTAATATTCTTACATTAGATTTGTGGTCCCAAAACCACTGTTCTGATTTCACTAAAAATGGATTGTTATAACAAGTTTTTGGCGCCAATATCAAGGATCGAAACATTGGTGAAAATTGGTTTGTTATTATATGTTTAATTTCTATTAGTTTAGTTTAATTAGTTTGATTTTTCTTTTTTAGGTCTGTGCTAGTTCATGCATAGAAATATTTTGGATAATATAGAGTACTGTTTTGATCCAGAGATTGAGAGAACCTTAAGGCGAAGAAGAAAAGAGTTGTGAGAAATGGAAAGAATTAGAAATGATCTAGTTAGAAAAGATCCAGTACCTCAGAATGGAAGGGATACTGATATTCCTCGAATTGTAGATGACAAATACAGACCCATCAGAGAACATGAACTACCAATCTTAGATGATTTGAATCCAAGAATTGTTAAGCCACACATTCAAGCTCAACAATTTGAATTAAAGCCAATGATGTTTCAAATGCTGCAAACTGTAGGGCAGTTCAGTGGATTGCCTACGGAAGATCCACGACTCCACTTACGACTTTTTCTGGAAGTCTACGATTCATTCAGGCAGCAAGGTATTCCTAAAGATGCCATGCGACTAAAGTTATTCCCTTACTCATTGCGAGATCGTGCTAGAGCATTGTTAAATGCATTACCGTCAAGTATAATGGCATCGTGGAATGAACTATGTTAGAGGTTTATGCTAAGATATAATCCTCCTAACATGAATGCCAAGTTGAGGAATGAAATTACATCGTTTTGACAATCAAAGGGTGAAACATTATATGAAGCATAAGAGCCATTCAAGGAGCTACTGAGAAAATGTCCGATGCATGGTTTCCAGCATTGGACGCAAATGGAAATGTTTTATAATGGATTGAATGCTCATATAATAATGGTTGTCGACGCCTCTGCCAATGGGAATTTACTCAATAAATCATACAACGAGGCTTATGAAATTTTAGAAAGGATAGAAAATAACGATTATCAATACCCCACTACCAGAGTTGGAACTGGCAGAAGAGTTGCAAGAGCAAAGGCGCTTCATGTAATTACATCTCTAACAGCTCAAGTATCATTTTTAACAAATATGATTAAAACATTAAAAAGGCCATCTATAATGCAGGAAATGAAATCAACAGAGTTAGCATGTCTTTACTGTGGAAAAGATCATGTTTTTGATGAATGGCCATCGAACCCAGCCTTAGTTTATTACATGGGGAATTTTAATCACAATAACAACAACCCATACTCCAACACATACAATCCAGGGTGGAAACAATATACTAATTTTAGTTGGAGTAATTAAGGGGTGGGAAATGCCAGTAATGTCATTTGACAGAATGCTGTGAGTGTACCACCTAGGTACAATCAATCTTTACCATGGTAAAATGCCCAGCAAAATTTAGCTTCAAGTTCTTCATCTATGTAAGCTTTATTGAAAGAGTATATGGCCAAGAATAATGCTATCATTTAGATCCAGGCTGCACCTTTAAGAGCTTTGGAAAATCAAGTATGGCAAATTTTCACTTTATTGAATTTGAGACTAGAATGAGCTTTACCAAGTGATAATAAGAATTTGAGATCACAAGGAAAAGAGCATTGTAAAGCAATCACTCTTAGAAGTGGAACTCAGTTGAATGATGTTGTTAAAGATGCCACAGTAGAAGAGGACGACTCAAGACTCGATCACAAAACGATCTCAGAACCAACTAAAAAGTATACAGCACCAGAAAATGGTCAGCAAAAAAATGTTGTGGTAGAAACAGATCATGTTCCTAAAGAATATCAGCTACCTGAAGGACAACCACCTCTACCATTTCCTCAGCTAATTGATGTGCAGAAAGGCAAACTTACTATGAGGGTGAATAATTAGTAGGTTACATTCAACATATTCGATTCCCTGAAATATGTTGATGAGAGTGAAGATTGCTAGGCCATTGGTTTTCTAAAAACAACAGTGGAAGAAAAGTTACAGAATCTTCTATCTCCAACAGTCTGTTTGAGCAGCAAATGCTTAACTCACTTGGTTAGTTGTAGAAGCAACTCAATATTTTAGACTTAGCAACTTCAAATTGTTGCAGAATTGGAAAAAGCGTAAAAAATACCTTTTCTGTAACTGTAACACCCCAAACTCGGCCTAGACATTATGGTCGGTTCTGATGATGTCACATTGAAGTGTTTTTTGACAAACATAACTTCGTTGAAAAACCCGTTCTATATTAAACCTCTTTGTGATCTTAACGAAAATTTAGGATATCTCATTCTTTGTTAAAAATCAAGTCGTTTTAGCAAAATTTTAATCATATTAGATTGTTATTACATTTTAAAACATTGTTTGTTGTGGAAGGTTTTAAAATATGTTGCGTAAACGTGATATTTTGAAAAGCATTTATCTTTTGAAAACCGGAGTCCTACTGCTAGCAGATATAAATCAAAATACTAAAAGCCCAAATTAAGGAATAAAATTTAGGGAGGCCTTATTACATAAAAATACCCAAATTAAACTACACATAAATTAAAAGATAAATATGAGAGCATAAGCTGTTGTGTGGCCACCTTCGAGTCCCTCGCAACACCGATCCAACTAAGGATTACCTGCGCAGATACGCAGAAGGGTGAGTTTACGAAAACTCAGTGTGTAATACCTTAAATAATCAAACAGTCAAGCATACAGTGAACAAATACAGCTGTAACGCCCCAAAAGTCCAAGTATTTATTTTTGTGTTGTGATGCATAAGTGCATGCTTGCTTTAGTGGTTAGGTGTCCTGAGAAGTGTTGAAGAAGTTCTGAGTTCAAGCTGTGGCTTGGCAAAATTTGTTTTTTGCTTGAATTAACCCTGTCTCTGAATAGTAGGGTTTTTAAATAAATATGGTTAGGTTGTGTCATAAAAAGCTTGTTGGTTCAAGGGAGAGTGGCATGTTACTCTTGCTGGAAGACCTGAGTTTGAATCTTTGCATACTCAAAAGGGAGTAATATTTTGTTGTGTTGGACGACTAAAGTTTGTATTCCAATGAAAGTCTGAGTAGTAGGATGGTTGGAGGGATTTTAGGAGGAGATTTGGGAGGTGGATAGAGGAGTATGCGTTTTGAATGAGTGTGGAGAGATTTAGGGTGTGGAACTAGGGGTGTAGTAATGGTTGATTGAATGTGGGATTCTCTAGTATGCAAATTTGGTCATAGGACCTCTTTTCTCTTAGTACCGAAAGTGTGTTCTATTTGCTCTCTATTTCGGCAACTTTTACCCATTGTTGGTTCTTTGCTTTCTTTTGAAAGTTGGTTTGTGTTGATCGATTTCTGCTCTATTCTTCTTCTCCTTCTCAAGTTCTTTTTCCTCTTCTTTTGTTTATGCCGAATACCTCTTTTCCCTATAGCCGAACTTTGCCTTGTTTCCATTGATTTCTTTCTCCTCTCCCTCAACTGTTTACTTTGGCCTAATATTGGTAAGGTATCTCTGCTTCATACTTCTCTTTTCCCTTATTTTAGTTCTCCCTATTCTTTCCCCTCTTATATTTGTGTCTTGGATGAATACCATCTTATTTCTTTGTTTTGTTTTTGTTTGGTAAGTGTCATGTGATTAGTGGGGTTAAGCGCGCGGCTCTCATCTACTACTAATGTGTTCTTGTGTTAGCCGAACATTATTGGGTAAGCCATGGTTCCATCTCTTTCCCTTTTCAGATTATTTCACCTTGTTGACCCATCTTCTAACTGTGTCTCTTCTTGCCAATTATCTCATTTGCCGTTCAAAACAATTCTTATACGGGCTTCTGGGTGCTCTACTTCAATAGTTTGTACGTTGCTCTGTTGCTGTGGTAAGTATGGTACGGTGGTGATGTTGATATGCTTCAAGTGTGAGACTAACATTGGAAAATGATGCCTTTTGTGTAGGTAGCATTCAATCTGATTGGTGTTTTCCCGAGGGGACCAAGGGGTCGAACTTGGGGACATTTGGTATAGGAGTGTTAAGAGCACGGATTAATCCAAATCGCAAAAAGGTGTGTAATCACACTCCTGTTAGCATAGATCGAAAAAAGTCAAAAAAGTACGACTATTGACACTACACGAGCGTACGCTCACTCATGTGGTGAGTCGAATGTACAAAACGTAGGCATTCGATCGAGGAGGCCACCATGAACGTTTTCATAGGCTTTGGCCAAGTTTGGGTCACGATGGGCCGAAATGAGTCGTGTGGGCTCCATGGGCTCGTGGGCCCTGCACGATCAAATTGCATAGACGTAAGGAGATTATTGGGCCGGCTATGTAGTTTGCACGACCAAGACCATTATTTGGGCTTATTGGGCCTCATGAGCGTGTGGGCCCACATGGGTCGTATTATGGGCTTAGGCCCATTTTTGCTATTTAACTATTAAGGTTGCACAGGTCGCACGAGACGACTGTAGACCTACTGTTGGGTTGGTAAGTATGCCTAAACCCTAATTTATGAAATAACTATTGTACCCCTATGAGGTAAATGACGAATATACCCCTATGTGATGTATGACTGTTTGAGCATGCCATTGTTTCATCGTATGTACATTTATATTATGTTGCATTGCATGGGGTGGGATATATTATTGGAGGAAGTGTACTGAAAGGCTATAAGCCTATTACTGGCAGCTCTGCTGCAAATACTATTAGTGCCAAAATCGGTACTCTATTTTTAAGTGTAGGGATGGGTGGGTCGATTTATTCCCCACATGGAGTGTAGGGCTGGACGGAGTGGAGTGTAGAAGATGGTTAGGTAGGATCTTTTTATGCATCTTTGATACTATACTGAATTAGGCTAAGGCCAACACTGTTACTGCTACTGTAATAAATAGAGATTACACACTGAATTTCATAACTCACCTATTCTGCTTTATTGTGCAGGTAACGTTTAGGCAGGTCGATGCTACGAGGGACTCGAAAATGGCCACACCACTATATATGATTTCACTTGAATTTTAGTATAAATAGATTTATTTGAGGTATTTAATGTAATAAGGCCATTTTAAGTTTTTATTTTTTGGGGGGGATTTTATTAATTGACTTATATCTGTTAGCTGTGGGATTCGGGTTTTCAAAAAGTAAATGATTTTCAACTATCATGCTACATAACTTGATTAAAAAGCTTTCGCAACGATAATATTTTAAAAATGTAATAACGACTTATTGCGAGACATGTGTTACTGAATGAACCTAAAGTTTGGTAAATGGATTAAACAAGTTAGCATTTCAAAAGAGCACAAACAAGGTTTTAACACAAACGAGCTTTTCTATTAAATCTACGGTTTTTGAAACTCACTCCCATGTGACATTACAGATGCGGCCCTAACATCTATGCCGGGTTTGGGGTGTTACATTTAGTGGTATCAGAGCCAGGTTGTAAAACTCGGCTATGGATTTGGGTTTTTTTCTAAAAACGTAAACTTCAAAAGAATTGTTTCAAATAATGGAAAATATTTTGAAATGTTATTTCTGCATGTGTGGTCAACTGAGTCTCTAGCGCTGATCCTGTCAGTTCTCTAAAACTACTGTTCGATTTAACTAAAATACTGAGATTATTTTAGATGATAGACTATACTGAAACCTTTATTTGGGTTACTTAAAACTGTAGTAAGACTACGATCTGCGAGAACAAACAACTCTGAATTATTGATGTTAGTTTTCATAAAACATTTGTTAATAAACACTGGAACTGTAAAACTGATGCATAAAACTGTTAATACAGATAACATACAAATCGATAATGAGCATTAGAGGTACTCGTAGAAGGGGTACTAGGGGCCGTGGAGGTGCTTGGTCTTCGGCATCTGGCCATATGCCTAATGTTGAAGCAATAGAGGCACCGGCTTTACCTATGACTGAGACTGGGTCACACAATCGTGTAGTTGGGAACGATGCACTGTCCCAAGGTATGCTGCGGGTTTTAGAAAGGGTCGCTACGCCCAATACTAGTACTGTGGCCGCGGGTCGATAACGGAATGACTCAGGTATAATGGGGCTGAGACCTTTAGGGGTTTCGCTGGAGTTGCCCCTAATGTGGTTGAATATTAGATAGAGGCCATGGAGAGGATCATGGATGATCTCGACTGCACCCTCGAGCAGAAACTAAAAGGTGTAGTATCATTGCTACGAGATGAAGCCTATCAGTGGTGGCTTACAGTGAAAGAGGGTACTCAGCCTGATCAATTAACTTGGGAGTTTTTCAAGAATTCATTTCAAGGGAAATATGTGAGCACTAGAAATGTGGATGCCTGCAAGAGGGAATTTCTGAATCTAACCCAGGGAGATAAGTCCGTAGCTACATATGAGGCAGAATTTTTACGATTGAGCCGTTACGCGCGAGGCATGATGGCCACTGAGTATGAACATTGTGTTCGTTTTGAGGATGGCCCCAGAGATAATCTGCGAGTTTTGATAGCACCACAGAGGGAGTGAGATTTTGCAGTGTTAGTAGAAAAGGAAAAGATTGCTGAGGATGTGAAGCGCGCTGAGCACCAGAATCGTGAGAAGGATAAGGGGAGGAACAAAAGGGTTTCGGAGCCCTCAGGTTTAGCTATGGGGCCTAAGAAAAAGGCTAGGGTTGAAGGGCTAGCTAGAGTTGGGGCCCTTGTTGCTACTTTTGGTTCACAGCCTTGTGCTGTTTGTGGGAAACGCCATCAGGGCGAGTGCTGGGTACAGATGGAGGCATGCTTTAGGTGCGGATCTATGGAGCACCGTATCAGAGATTGTCCACAGAGGCCCGATTAGATGCAAGCTACTGGTAGGGGTACTGTTAAGCAACAGAAAGGGTTTCAGTAGCCACGGAGAGGTCGTGGTCAGGCCAAAGGTGGAAATGGTGTGGACCGTGGTCATGGAGCACCAGGCAGAGGTGCTGGTCATACTGAGGCGAGGCAGTCGACACTGGTTTATGCTGCTCATCATCGAGAGGATAGAGACGGCCCAGATGTTATTATAGGTACGTTCTTTATTCACCATGTACCTTACATTACATTGATTGATGTTGGGTCTACGCACTCTTATATAGCATGCACTATGTCTGAGGCTTTGGGTGTGATGTGTGAAAACACTACGATTGAGGTAACTGTGTTGAGTCTACTAGGGCAGTCTGTGAAAGTAATTAAACTATTTAAGGAGGTACCTTTGGAGGTTTAAGGAAGAATATTTTTGGCGAATTTAATGTAACTCCCTTTTGGGGAATTTGACTTGATACTGGGTATGGATTGGCTAGTTAAGCATTAGGAGATTTTGGATTGTGCTACAAAGCGGGTGGTCCTAAAAACTGTAGAGGGTGACAAGGTGGTCGTAATTAGGGAGCATCAGGATTATCTCTCAAATGTGATTTTTGTGCTGAGAGCTGAGAAGATAGTTAGTAAGGGTTGCGAGGCGTATTTATCTTATGCCAGTGCTTCTGGATTTGAAGTTACGTATGTTAAGGATATCAGAACAGTTAAGGAGTTTCCAGATGTCTTTCTTGATAAGCTACTAGGGTTACCTCTTAATCGCAAAGTTGAGTTTGGGATAGAGCTCTTGCCTGGTACAGCTCCGATGTCTATCGCCCTTTATAGAATGGCACCGAAGGAGCTCGTGGAGCTTAAAGCTCAAATTCAAGAGTTATTGGATCGAGGGTTCATCCGCCCTAGTGTGTCTCTGTGGGGAGCACCGGTTTTATTCGTGAAGAAGAAGGATGGAACCATGCGGATGTGCATCGATTATCGGCAACTAAACAAATTGACTATCAAGAATAAGTATCCCCTATCAAGGATTAACGATCTATTTGACCAGTTTCAAGGAGCCTCGGTCTTTTCTAAGATTGATCTCTAATCAGGGTACCAGCAACTGCGTGTTAAGGAGACTGACGTATACAAGATAGCATTTAAGACTCGTTACAGTCATTACGAGTTCCTATTGATGCCGTTTGGACTAACAAATGCACCAGCAACTTTTATTGATTTGAAGAACTGAGTGTTCCAGCCCTATCTGGATCAGTTCGTAGTAGTGTGTATAGATGATATTCTGGTGTATTCGAGGACTGAGCAGGAACATGATGCTCATCTTCGTGTTGTTCTGCAGATTCTGAAGGAGAAACAATTGTATGCTAAATTTAGTAAATGTGAATTCTGGCTTCGAGAGGTAACTTTCCTGGGTCATGTGGTATCTGCTGAGGGGACTAGAGTTGATCCTTGGAAAATTGAAGCAGTTTTGGATTAGAAGCAACCCAAGTCGGTATCTGAGATTCGAAGTTTTCTGGGATTGGCAGGGTATTATAGACGGTTTGTTGAGGGGTTTTCATTAATTGCTGCACATCTAACTAAGTTGTTGCGCAAAGGGGTACCATTTAACTAGACTGATAGGCAGCAAGAAAGTTTTGAGAAACTTAAGAAAGTTCTGATTGAGGCCCCTGTCTTAATACAGCCAGAATTTGGGAAGGAATTTACTATTTATAGCGATGCATCACATGTTGGCTTGGGGTGTGTACTGATACAAGAGGGTAAGGTAGTGGCGTATGCTTCATGTTAGCTTAAGACACATGAGGCGAACTATTTGACACATGACTTAGAGTTGGCAGTGGTGGTATTCGCACTGAATATTTAGAGGCATTACTTGTATGGTAAGAAGTGTATTATTTACACGGATCACAAGAGCCTCAAGTATCTCCTCACTTAGAAGGAGCTAAACCTTAGGCAATGTAGATGGGTAGAGTTGCTTAAGGATTATGACTGTTTGATTGAATACCATCTTGGAAAGGCTAATGTGGTAGCTGATGCATTGAGCCGTAGAGCTGTTACTGACTTGAGGGCGATGTTTACTCATCTCAGCTTATTTGATGATGGCAGTTTACTGGCCAAACTTCAAGTTAAACCGAGGTGGATTGAGCAGATTAAAGGTAGGCAGTTGGAGGATGAGTCACTGGGTTCTTGTTTCCAACAGATAAAGAATGGGGAAACTTCAGATTTTGGGCTGAATAGCGAAGGGGTACTTTGTTTCTGTGGAAGAGTCTGTGTACCGAAAGATATTGATTTGAGATGGTCTATACTGTAGGAGGCGCATAGTAGTCCTTACGCTATGCATCCTGGTGGGAATAAGATGTACCGAGATCTTCGAGAGTTATATTGCTGGCCAGGATTTAAGCAAGAAATTACTGAGTTTGTGAGTAAGTGCCTGACTTGTCAATAGGTTAAGGCAGAGCATCAGTTGCCTTCAGGGTTGCTTCAGCCAGTTAAGATTCCACTTTGGAAATAGGAGAGAGTAACTATGGACTTTGTTAGTTGGCTACCCCTAACGCCTTCTAAGAAAGATTCGGTATGGGTCATCATGGACCGATTGACCAAGACTGCTCACTTCATACCTGTTCGTACCGATTACTCACTATAGAAGCTAACTAAGCTGTATGTGTCCAAAATTGTGAGACTGCATGGGGTACTACTTTCCATCATATCCGATAGTGATCCTCGTTTTATGTCTCGATTCTGGAAGAAGCTATACGAGGCATTGGGTACAAGGTTGGACTTCAGTACTGCATTCCATCCTTAGACAGACGGTCAGTCGGAGCTGGTGATTCAGATACTGGAGGACATGTTGATGAGTTGTGTGATTGACTTCTGGGGCAATTGGGAGGATTACTTACCGTTGGCAGAATTTACATACAATAATAGTTATCAATCTAGCATACAAATGGCACCTTACGAGGCATTATATGGTCGTAGGTGTCGTACTCTTTCATGTTGGACTGAGTTGGGTGAGCAGCGTGTTTTGGGTCTGGAGCTAGTATCTGATACCAAGGATAAGGTTAGATTGATTCAGGATCGACTAAAGACAGCATCAGATAGACAGAAGTCTTATGCAAATCTGAAGCGGAAGGATATCGAGTTTTCTATGGGGGACTTGGTGTTTCTCAAGGTCTCGCCATGGAAGAAGGTACTGAGGTTTGGTCAGAAGGGCAAGATGAGCCCTAGATTTATTGGACCTTACCGTCTACTGAAACGTGTGGGACTGGTTGCCTATCACTTGAGTTACCTCCAGAGTTGGATCGGATCCATGATGTGTTTCACATCTCTATGTTGAGGCGATATCGTTCTGATCCTACGCATATCGTCTCGACTGAAGAGGTTGAGGTTAGGCCAAATTTAACCTTTGAGGAGGAACCGTTTCAAATTATAGACCATGATGTAAAAGTAACATCTCGAAATAAGGCCTAGATAGAATAGTGGTTTCAGGACCACAAATTCGATGTTGAAATATTTTTTTCATGATTATTATGAGGTCTAGAATATGAAAATATGTATGTGCTAAAGTTTCATGAAGAAATTCTATGAGTAAGGTGTCCAATTGGAAAATAATGACCAAATTGAATAAATTGCAAAACTTGGATTTAGAAGCAATTTGCATGAAATTGCTTTAGATTATTAATTAGAAGTCCTTAAAGAGTAATTTTCCCAATTTCTAAGTTTTTGGACAAAAATGGTCATGTATGGATAAAATTTGAAAGAAAGGGCTTAGGGGCATTTTGGTTATTTGGCTAAATAATGAAATAAAATGGCAAAAAGGAAGCAAAATTCAACCATTTCTTCTCCATGACTACCGAAAATTAAAGGGTCTCCATAGCTAGGGTTTTCAACATTTTCAAGCTCAAAAGTCAGTGCTTCCAAGCCCCGTTTTTAATGTTCTTCGTATTTTCGAGATCCTCGTAACATGTTCTCTCTATTTCTACCCATATTTCATGCTAGGGTTCATGTTTAGAAATTTACCCATGTATGATATGCTTGTATTTTGATGTGTATTGGAGGAATATAAGAGTTTAAAGGATGGTGAACAGCTTTTACCAAGTGGTTTTTCATGGAAATAGCTTAAAGGACTAGATTGTAAAAGTTGGAAAAAGTGGGTAGAAAATATGAAATAAAGGAAAAAGTGGGCTGCTATAAGAATGAAAAATATTCGGCTAGGCTTAAGTAACCAAGAAATTTCATGCATTTCACTATACGAGCCTAGGGACTAAATCATAAATAATATGAAAGGTTAGGGGCAAAACATTCATTTTGTCCGGGGGTGAGATTTAGGTTCGTAAAGAATAATGTGAGATATTGATAATTTATTTTTACTGTTATAGACCTCAAGGAACAAATTCTAGAGGTCGATCAAGGAAAATGAAAGGTTTCGAAATAACTGAAACGTGAAACCGAAACAAGTACCAGGTAAGTTCGAATAACTTAAGTAAACTATTAATATGCCTAATTGCATGTGTTATGAATGTATGATAATTTGTCATAATGATGGCATGAAAATCCATGAAATGTGTTAATAATAATGATATGATAATAAATGTCCCGGTTGAAGTCAAAAGGGAAATTCGATGGATAAACCATGGCTTACATGACTTGAGATCCTGCATGTGTTGCAGAAAAGGATTTAGCCTGGATGGGTAATCTGTTGATCTCAAATATAGAAAGGATCTAGCCCAAACGAGTGTTCCTTGAGTGATCGAGCCTCCCGAAGAATATGTGTGTATTGTGGATTTAGCCCGAATGGGTATTCCAATTAAGGTCTGAATTTAGCCTGGACTGGTAATTCAGATCCGAGCTCATTAAGGGTGTTTGTCTCTATAAGGGATTTAACCTAGATTGGTAATCCCGACATCACCCTATGAGTTTACATTACGGGGGATTTAGCCCGGACTGGTAATCCCGCCGTAAGATGTGAGGTTGTGGGAGTGCGTACTTGAGATGATCGCTCTTATGACTTGACGGTAAATGGATAATCCATCAAGATTTCTGAGAAACTCAACGGGATTAACATGAGATATAAAAATAAAAATGTTGGATGATGAGCTCATCTAAGACAAATTACATGGTGTATTGTTATAGGACTAACTTGTTGATTGAGTGCATGTGATAGGGAATCTACTTCATGCTTGTTGGTTTTATTGCCTAATATGGATGTATACTAATTAATCAGTAAGTTTACTTTCCAGTTATTCTGGCTTACTAAGCATGTAAATGCTTAGCCCTCTCTTTTCCCTGCCTTACAGAGCTCGAGGACTCAAAGAGATTGGAAGACGGTTGGAGAATCAACACACTATCATTTTGTCCAGCTTTGGTATATAGATATTCTTATTTTGTTCAATGGCATGTATAGGGCTTTTGTTTATTTTGTTATATGTATCATTTGATCAGCCTATATGAGGGCCTATAATGGTATACATATTCACCTATATATGGCAGGGGGAATTGGCTCATTTTAATGTAGGTTATGACCTACCAACCATACATGTTTGTGTTAAAAATGTTCTTGTGATGATTAAATATGGTATATCATGAATAGGCATTTGTAATATGGCCAGGACATTTGAAGATAGTTAGGCCATAATTTGCAATGAATTATAATAATGACTCAAGCCTAAATATGTTTCAATGGGATGGGAAATCTGTAACACCCTATACTCATAACCCACATCGGGCCGAAGTACAAGGCATTACCTAACTTGATCTTATGCATACAACCAAACTCAAGTCACCGTGACTCGGTCCAATTTAAATTTTTTTTCAATTTCTACTTTAAACTTCTTATTATGGGCCTATGATCCCCAATGCTAGACCGTGTCATTCACACGGCTGAGACACACGGCCGTGTCTCTGCCCTTGTGCTTATTACCATGCATACTGACTTGAAATTTTTACGTGCAGGGGACACACGGCTGGTCCACACGCCCATGGGGCTGGCCGTGTGTCTACTCATGTGGACAATATAAGGCTATTTACCAAGCCTCATTGCCACCTTTACATACCTATTTTCACACTAATGCCATCCAATATCAAAACGAGCACAATTTCTATAATCAAATAAGCCATAATGGATATTCATTCAACCATGAAAATGCATATTTTATAAACTCAAAATGAATATTAGCCATCATTCAAGGCTTAATTCAAAGTGTGGGATCTATACCAGGCCAACACATTTGGCCAACTTCTCAAACACACAAAATAATGAAGTCTAAGCCCTATACATGTCATATTCAAAATAATGAAGGCTTCGGTTGATAGTGTGATTGATATCTATGACTTCTGGTGATCTTTGAGCTAGTTAGGCAACACTGAAAAGGAAAGGGAGTAAGCATAAAAGCTTAGTAAGTTGCATATAAGTAAGTATACAACAACAACAATATATCAATAATCCATATGCTTATAATACCAAGGTGGGCATAAGCAAAACTTATTCATTACCAACCATACAAGTCACATATTATACAATGAGCTCATATCTCATACGTACCAATTAAGTACCTGTACCACTCACAACACGGTTATAATTTCCTCATTAGCTTAAGAACGTAATGTTCACTGTTGAACCATTTGGAACACTACTGGATATTCATTAAGCCTCAAACGTGGGTAAGGTGCCAATGCCATATCCCAGACACGGTCTTACACTGGCTCATATCTCAAGTCGATGCCATGTCCTAGACATGGTCTTACACTGATTATCATCTCGTAGTCGATGCATGTCCTAGACATGTCTTACACTGGCTTACGTCTCGAGGCCGATGCATGTCCTAGCCATGTCTTACACTAGCTCTCGTCTCAATACCAATTCCATATCCCAGACATGGTCTTACACTAGCTCTCATAATGTGGCCGATGCATGTCCCAGACATGTCTTACACTAGCCAACAATAGCCTATATGTCATGGCATGAATATCCGATTTATTTCCTAGGTTCAAACGGGAACTCTACTATCTCTATTATCATCATACCTTCTCAATTCCACAATCAAGCAATTCATGCTATATTAATTCAATACCTATATTAGCAATGTAGTTGTATTATTTACATACAACTTACCTCGGATTACAAAATGTGGCGACTAGTCGGTTTAGTCAATTTGCTTGGCTTTCCCCCAATCTAGGTTTGGATTTGGCAATTCTTGATCTAAAATAGCAAAATGCACTTATTTAATCGCTAAATAAAATTAAGCAATTAAAAATTCATATCTTCGATAAAATGACCATTTTGCCCCTAGACTTTGACAAAATGACCATTTTACCCCTATGCTCGAAAATCAATTTTTATTGAATTTCTTTGCATCTTAAGTCTAGCTGAACTCTTTTTACTCTTATAGCAACCTCAAATTCTCTCTATTTCACACATTTATCAATTATTTTACAACTTGTGCAAAATAATCCCTTTAGGTGTTTTCATGCTAACACCTTTCACAAAAGTTGTTTATAAGACTCCCAAGACTCATTTTCTTCCATGAAAACTCAGCAAACATCCCAAACCCTTTCATGGAAAAACCCTAGACTCTTAATCATTTTTCAAAATAGTACCATCATTTGAAAGCTCATGCTTCAAGGGTCTCAAAAATGTAAAAATATTCAAGAAAACTCACTAAAATCACTTACTTGTGACAGGAATAAGTTGCTGCAATTTTTAAAGCTCAAAACCATTAACCATGGCTAAAAAAATCGGTGGAATGAAAGAAAAAGATGATATCTAGGCTTAGGTATTATTATATTACACCTTATGTCATCAAATTTTACCTAATGTTGACTTTTCAACATTTCCATCTACTATGGCCGGCCATCACCTAATTTATGGCCCATTTTCACTTTAAAAACCCCCCAATTTATGATACATGGCAATTTGGCACCCCTAGCTATCAATTTAATACTTTTTCACTTTATGTGATTTAGTCCTTTTCCGCAATTGGGCTCATAAACGTCAAAATTAACTCACCAAAATTTTCATGTACTAATATAAACATGCTATGACTCCAAAATAAAAAAAAAATAATTTCTCCAACTTTGGATTTGTAGTCTCGAGACCACTATTTCGACTAGCGCTAAAATCGAGTTGTTACATTTCTCCCTCCTTAGGGATTTTCATCCTCGAAAATCTTATCGGTGAATAAGTTCGAGTACTGATCTTTCATAGTCCCCTCGAGTTCCCATGTGGCTTCCTCGACTCCATGTATATGCCACAAAATTTTCACAAGTGTTATACACTTATTTCTCAACCGTTTGACTTCCCGGGCTAAAATTTTGACCGACTTTTCACCATAAGTCATGTCCGGATGAATCTCAACCTCTGACAGAGTAATCACATGCGAAGGGTCTGATCTATATCGACGTAGAATGGACACATGAAACACATCGTGAATCTTTTCCAACTCTGGTGGTAAAGCCAATCGATAGGCAACCAATCCTACTCTCTCGATAATCTCATAAGGCCCTATGAAACGAGGACTCAATTTACCTCTTCTACCAAATCTGAGGACTTTCCTCCACAGGGACACTTTTAAAAATACCTTATCACTGACTTGAAATTCAATTTCCTTTCGTTTCAAGTCCGTATAGGATTTTTGTCTATCCGAGGTAACCTTCAAGCAGTCATGAATCACTCTAACTTTCTCTTCAGTCTCCTCGACTAAATCGATCTCGTAAATCTGACCCTTTCTAAGCTCGGTCCAATATAAGGGCGTTCGACACTTTTTCCCATACAAAGCCTCATAAGGCGCCATCTTCAAACTTGCCTGATAACTGTTGTTGTAGGCGTATTCTGCTAATGGTAAGTACCTCTCCCAACTTCCTTGGAATTCAAGGACGCAACATCGCAACATGTCCTGTAATATCTGAATTACTCTCTCTGACTGACCGTTGGTTTGTGGGTGAAATGCCGTGCTAAAATTCAACTTTGTTCCCAGTGCCTCTTGTAACTTCTTCTAAAATCTTGAAGTAAATATTGGGTCTCTATCTAAAATAATTGATATGGGCACCCCTTGTAGTCTCACAATCTCAAAAACGTACAAGTCGGCTAATCTCTCAAGGGAGTAGTCGGTACACACAGGTATGAAATGTGCCGACTTAGTTAATCTATCTACAACAACCCATATTACATCTTTCTTTTTCAGGGTTATTAGCAAACCCTTCACAAAATCCATCGTAATCTGATCCCACTTCCACTCGAGAACCATGATAGGCTGAAGTACACCGAAGGTACCTGATATTCAGCTTTCACTTGCTAACACACAAGACACTTAGACACAAACTCTGAAATGTCTCTTTTCATACCCGATCACCAATACATTTTCTTATGGTCATTGTACATTTTCACACTACCCGAGTGGACGGACAAACAACCGTTGTGTGCCTCTCTCAGAATCTTTTGAATAAGCTCATTGTCCTTGGGTACACAAACTCTCTCTTTGAACATTATACATCCATCGATACTAATACAAAAATCCGATTCAATTCCTGACTCACACTAAGTTCTCTTGGCTTGCAATTTCTCATCACCTTTCTGAGCTTCTCGGATCTCTTGGAAGAACGTCGGTCTAGCTCTCAACTCTGTTAGAACTGAGCCATCATTAGACAAAGTCAAATGAGTATTCATGGCCCTCAAGGCAAATAATGACTTTCTACTCAAAGTATTGGTAACCACGTTCGCCTTTCCAAGGTGGTAGTCGATAATCAACTCATAATCCTTCATTAATTCTAACCATCATTATTGTCTTAGGTTCAACTCCTTTTTAGTCATCAAGTACTTAAGCCTCTTGTGATTGGTGAACACTCGACACTTCTCGCCATACAGATGGTGTCTCCAAATTTTCAATGCGAACACGATGGCAGCCAACTCTAAATCATGTGTCAGGTAATTCCTCTTATGTGGCTTCAGCTGTCTCGACGCGTACGCTATAACCTTACCTTCCTGCATAAGCACACATTCCAAACCATTCAAGGAGGTGTCGCTATAAATCACAAACTCCTTGTCCAACTCCGGTTGCACCAACACTGGGGCTTCGGTCAATAAAGCCTTTAATTTCTCGAAACTTTGTTGGGATTTTCTGTCCATTTGAACTTGACATCTTTTTGCAACAGTCTTGTCATCGGTGTAGCTATCATAGAGAATCCATTTACAAATCGTCTATAATATCTGGCCAAACCCAAAAAGCTTCAGACCTCAGTCACATTCCTCGGTTATTTTCACTCTACAATAGCTGAAATCTTGCTTAGGTCAACTCGGATCCTGTCTCCCGACACAATGTGTCCTAGGAATCTGACCTCCTTAAGCCAAAATTCACTCTTACTAAACTTGGCATATAATTGCTTGTCTCTCAAGGTTTGCAACACAACTCTCAGATGCTCCGCGTGCTCACTCTCATCACGTGAATAAACCAATATGTCATCGATAAAGATGACAACAAACTTATCCAGATACGGTCAAAAAACATAGTTCATCAAATCCATAAACACTGTCGAGGCATTATTCAAACCAATGGGCATGAAGAGGAACTCATAATGCCCGTATCTTGTCTGAAATACAGTCTTTGGCACATATTACTTTTTTACTCTTAACTGGTAGTATCCGAATCTTAGGTCAATCTTGAAAAATACAGTGGCTTCCTTTAACTAATCAAATAGGTCATCAATCCTTGGCAAAGGATACTTGTTCTTCATTTTTACTTTATTGAGCTATCTACAGTCGATACATAACCTCATCGACCCATATTTCCTTTTAACAAACAATACCGGTGCACCCCACGGTGAATAACTAGGTCTCGCAAAACCTTTTTCTATTAACTCTTGTAGCTGTACTTTCAACTCTTTTAACTCCGTTGGAGCCATCCTATACGGAGCAATAGAGAAGGCTGTCGTATCGGGGACCAACTCAATTCCAAACTCTACTTCCCTCACCGAAGGTAATCTGGGTAATTCTTCTGAAAACACGTTTGTAAACTCACAAACCACTGGTACCGATTCAATCTTCAACTCAGACACTTGAGTATTCAACACAAAAGCTAAATAAGCCTCATTTCCTTTCCTCAAATATTTATCGGTAGTTAAAGACGATATTACTACAGGCAGATTATCTGACTCATCTGATCCAACTCGAAGAACATACAACACTATGAGCAGTCAACCAATCCATCCCAAGGATTACATTAAACTCATTAAATGGAAATAACATCAAGTTAGCCAGAAAACAATGACCTCTAATTGTCAAAGGGCAATTTCTACATACTCGGTCCACTAGCACATATCTGCCTAAGGGATTGGACACTTTTATTACAAACTCAGTGGACTCTACTAGCATACTCATACGAGGTATCAATTCCATACAAATATAAGAGTGGGTAGATCTCGGGTCAATTAAAGCGACAACAAATATTTCATGGATAGAAAAGGTACCCGTGATCACGTCGGGAGACTCTACCTCTTCTCGGGCACGTATAGCATAAGTCCTTGCAGGTGCTCTACCCTCGGACCTCACCGCAGCATCTCTTGGCGTGCCTCTACTGCTATCCCCGCTTCCGGGGTTCTACTGTAGTCTACCCCTCAAATGAGCACTACTCGCTTTCACATCTTATTTTCTCTCTCTCATCCAATTCAGGGAAATTACGGATGAAGTGTTCCAATGATCCACACTTGAAACAGCCCCTTTCATTCCCTCAGCACTCACTAAAATGACGCCTACCACATTGCGAGCATTCTAGCCTATTTGGCCGAGTGCTACCGATGCTTGCGACCAAAGTGGTCTGGGCTCTAGAAGTTGTGTTCTGTCGGTTCTTGTTCCTATCCGAATACCCCACCGAAGCATTCGATCAGTTACTGATCTCTCTCGATCTTTTGAATGAAGACTGATGTGATTTTCTCATCTGTCTCTTCTTTGAATCCGGTGACTCAAAAGCCACTTTTCTCCTTTCTTCAATCAACTCTTCGGCCTTACAGGCTCTTTCAACAAGCGCTACAAATTCCCGCAACTCTAAGATGCCAACAAACACTCAGATATCTTCATTGAGGCCATCCTTAAACCTCTTACACATGGTGGCTTCTGTAGATACGCACTTCCACGCATACTTGCTAAGCCTCACAAACTCACGTTCATATTCTGTCACTGACATTCGGCCTTGCTTTAGCTCTAAGAATTCCTTCCTCTTTTGGTCTATGAATCTTTGGCTAATATACTTTTTTCAGAATTCTTCCTAGAAGAATTCCCATGTAACTATCTCTCTCGGTACAATGGACACGAGAGTATTCCACCACTGATACACCAAATCTCGTAAGAGTGACACTGTACACTTCTCACACTCTTCAGGTGTGCACGATAGTTCATTGAATACCCTGATGATATTCTCCAACCAAAACTCTGCTCTTTCTGGGTCATCATTTATGCTAGCCCAAAATTTCTCGGCCCATTGTTTCCGAATCTTATCCACTGCAGATTTCTCCCTCTGAAACATGTCTGCGCCTTGCGGAGCTACTGAGGCATACTGAGGGATCGGAGGAGGTGGGGGAGGTGAACTATTCGAATTCACACGAACAAACTCCGTGTACCAAGCGTCCATCATCCGGAGGTAGGCTTCTCTAGCCCCTCTGCCTTGGCCCATATTCACGAGCTCACTCTCAACTGGCGCGGTCCCTTCAGCGAGAGCCGGTGCATTACTTTCCACGTCATCCGCCATGGCTCTATCAGGATCCATTTACAATATAAAAACATAATTTATAATTATCAGAAATTGTCGCACTATCAACATACAGTTATGTCATGTATAGCTAGACTCGTACTCTCAATAAGTTAGTCCTAGAATCGACTAAACCATAGCTCTGATACCACTAAATGTAACACTCTATACTCATAACCCATACTGGGCCGGAGTACAAGGCATTACCTAACTTGATCTCATGCATACACCAAACATGAGTCACCGCGACTCGGTCCAATTTAAATTTTTTTTTCAATTTCTACTTTAAACTTCTTATTATAGGCCTACGAGCCCCGATTCAACCGTTGAAATCTATTCAGGACCATTACGGGTCTTTAAACCAAACTTAAGAAATTTGCTTTTAAAACAGGGCACACGCCTGTGTGGAATTAAATTCTAATTCACACCTACAAGGGTTTTCCCACGGCCATACACACGCCCGTATCAATGGCTCGTGTCCCTCACACGGCCACGACATGCCCGTTGTCCTAGCCCTTGTGCGAAACATGGACATTTTGTTTCTGACGTCAGTATACTCAGAATGTGACACTGCCAAGGCACACGCCCGTGTGCTAGGTCGTGTCATTAACAGGGCTGAGACACACGGCCGTGTCTCTGCCCGTGTGTTTATTACCATGCATACTGACTTGAAATTTTTACGTGTAGGGGACACACGGCTGGTCCACACACCCATGGGGCTGGCCTTGTGTCTACCCGTGTGGATAATATAAGGCTATTTACCAAGCCTCATTGCCACCCTTACATACCTATTTTCACACTAACGCCATCTAATATCTAAACGAGCACAATTTCTATAATCAAATAAGCCATAATGGATATTCATTCAACCATGAAAATGCATCTTTTATAAACTCAAAATGAATGTTAGCCATTATTCAAGACTTAATACAAAGTGTGGGATCTATCCCAAGCCAACACATTTGGCCAACTTCTCAAAGACACAAAATAATGAAGTCTAAGCCCTATACATTCCATATTCAAAAATCTAAATCCAACTATACCGAAGGCTTCAGTTGATAGAGTGATCGATATCTCTGACTCTTAGTGATCCTTGAGCTAGTTAGGCGACACTGAAAGGAAATGGAAAGGAAAGGGAGTAAGCATAAAAGGTTAGTAAGTTGCATATAAGTAACTATACAACAACAACAATTTATCAATAATCCACATGCTCATAATACCAAGGTGGGCATAAACATAACTTACTTATTACCTTCCATACAAGTAACATATTATACAATGAGCTCATATCTCATACGAACCAATTAAGTACGTGTACCACTCACAACATGGTTATACTTTCCTCTTTAGCTTAAGAACATAATGTTCATCGTTAAAAAATTTGGAACACTATCGGATATTCATTAAGCCTCAAGCGTCGGTAAGGTAACGGTACCATGTCCTAGACACGGTCTTACACTGGCTCATATCTCAAGTCGATGCCATGTCCCAGACATGGTCTTACACTGACTATCATCTCGTAGCCAATGCATGTCCCAGACATGCCTTACACTGGCTTACGTCTCGAGGCAATGCATGTCCCAAACATGTCTTACACTAGCTCTCGTCTCAATACCGATGCCATGTCCCAGACATGGTCTTACACTGGCTCTCATAATGTGGCCGATACATGTCCCAGACATGTCTTACACTAGCCAACAGTAGCCCATATGTCATGGTATAAATATCCGATTTATTTCCTAAGTTCAAACGGGAACTCTAATATCTCTATTATCATCATACCTTCTCAATTCCACATTCAAGCAATTCAAGCTATATTAATTCAATACCTACATTAGCAATGTAGTTGTATTATTTACATACAACTTACCTCAGATTACAAAATGTGGCGACTAATCGGTTTAGTCAATTTGCTTGGCTTTCCCTCGATCTAGGTTTGGATTTGCCAATTCTTGATCTAAAATAGCAAAACGCACTCATTTAATCTCTAAATAAAATTAAGCAATTAAAAATTCACATATTCGGTAAAATGACCATTTTGCCCCTAGACTTTGGCAAATGACCATTTTACCCCTATGCTCAAAAATCAATTTTTATTGAATTTCTTTGCATCTTAAGCCTAGCTGAACTCTTTTTACTCTTATAGAAATCCAAAATTCTCTCTATTTTACACATTTATCAATTATTTTACAACTTGTGCAAAATAATCCCTTTAGGTGTTTTCATGCTAACACCTTTCACAAAAGTTGTTTATAAGACACCCAAGACTCATTTTCTTCCATGAAAACTCAATAAACATCTCAAATCCTTTCACGGAAAAACCTTAGACTCTTAATCATTTTGCAAAATAGTACCCTCATTTGAAAGCTCATGCTTTAAGGTTCTCAAAAATGTAAAAATCTTCAAGAAAACTCATTAAAATCACTTACTTGTGATAGGAATAAGTTGCTGAAATTTTAAAGCTCAAAACCCTTAACCATGGCTGGAAAAAAATCGGTGGAATGAAAGAACAAAATGATAGCAAGGCTTGGGTATTATTATATTACACCTTATGCCATCAAATTTCACCTAATGTTGACTTTTCAACATTTCCATCTACTATGGTCAGCCATCACCTAATTAATGGCCCAATTTCACTTTAAAAACCCCCCAATTTATGATACATGGCAATTTGGCACCCCTAGCTAACAATTTAAGACTTTTGCACTTTATGCGATTTAGTCTTTTTCCGCATTTGGGCTCATAAACGTCAAAATTAACTCACCAAATTTTTCATGTACCAATATAAACATGGTATGACTCCAAAATAAAAATAAAATAATTTCTCTAACTTCGAATTTATGGTCTCGAGACCACTATTTCGACTAGCCCTAAAATCGAGCTGTTACAAAATCTTTAATTACAAAGAGGATAATTGAGCATGTACATAACCGATGAGATGAGGTTAACATGCAATGGAACATTGATGATAGTCCTTAATTATATTTCAGTCATGTTAAATGCAATTGGGGTTCTTATATGTGAGGAAACGATGAGGGTTACCATTAGCTTGAAATTATAGCCTAATAAAGGTCCACACGGGAAGACACATAGGCATGTGTCTAGGTCGTGTGTGACACACGGACAGCCCCATGGGCGTGTGGTATCGCCGTGTGTCCCCTGCACCTAAAATTTTTAAGTTAGAATGCATGGTAGTAAACACACGGGTAGAGGCACGGTTGTGTGTCTCAACCGTGTAGAGGGCACGGCCTAGCACACGGGCGTGTGTCTTGGCCGTGTGCCCCTAAATGCATGCTGACATCAAAAATAGAATGCTCGAGTTTTTGGACACAGGGGCCCACAAGGGACACGGGCGTGTGCTTGACCGTGTGAAAACTCCTGTAGGTTCAAAATGAGATATAAATTCAATTAATTCTACACAAGTTAGGGACACGAGTGTGTGCATTGTCTCCACACGGGCGTGTGAGGCTTAACCTAGAAAATTTTCTTAACTCAGTTTAATCTCGTATTGTTCTCAATGTATGTTTAGGGCGTCGTAGGCCCTTAGTAGGGGCACTAAGATATTGTTCGATTGGTTTTCAGTTGGAACAAAATTTACAATCCGTATTTTCCGATAATGTCTGACTATGTGTCTGGTAACGCCTCATGCCCAGTCCTAACCTCGAGTACAGGTAAGGGGTGTTACATTTAGTAGTATCAGAGCTATGGTTTAGTCGATTCTAGGACTACCGTAGAGTGTATTCAATTTAGCTATACATGCCATTATACAAATGTTGATAATGTGACAACTCCTAACTGTTTATTTATCTTTGAATATAATAAATATCTTCCAATCAAGCCCAAGATGAGTCCGAGAGAGCCGAGAGCTATGCTCCAGCTTCCATACAATGAGCTGTTTCTAGTAGTAGTAGAAGGCCTATGTCTGAAAGCTGAGAAGAGGCCAGAGCTGCCTTCTTTGACATGATGGATGAGTGGTTTGGAGATTATTTGAGAAATCGCCTCAATATACCACGACCTCCCCCGTCCCCTAATCGACCTAACGAGGAAGTGCCGCGAGGTATGGCACTTGTAAGAATTGGTAAAGCCCTAGTGGACAAGCTTAGAAAGTATGGAGTTGAAGAATTTAGAGCTAAGATCGATTATGATCCTGAGCAAGCCGAGTTTTTGCTAGAGAATACTACACGAGCATTGGACGAGTTATCGTGTACACCTAAAGAGTGTTTAAAGTGTGTTGTATCTCTTTTAAAGGATACTGCATACCACTGGTGGAAGACTATATCTTCAGTGGTGCCAAAGGAAAATATCACTTGGGAATTTTTCCAAGTGGAGTTGAAGAAGAAATACATCAGTCAGAGGTTCCTAGACTCGAAGCGAAAGGATTTCCTAGAACTCAAACAAGGAAATAAGACTGTATCGGAATACGAAAAGGAATTTGTAAGACTAAGTCAGTATGCGACTTAATGTGTACAAACGGAGTTATAAATGTGTAAACACTTTGAGGAAGGTTTGAATAAGGAAATCAAGCTGTTAATTGGGATCCTTGAGATACGAGAGTTTGTTACATTAGCTGATTGGGCCAAGAAGGCTGAGGAGCTTAATAATGAAAGGAAGCAAGCTAAGAGAGAAGCTCAAGTTTCGAGCAAGAGATCCAACAATAAGACGCTCTCATTTCCCCTAAAGAAATCAATGAGTCAACATTAATGCTCCACTTCATCGGTAGGATATTCGGGTAGAGCGAGAAGCTCCAAACGGCATAACCAGAAATATTCTTCCCCGATGGTGACTAGTGTGGGGAGTGTAGATGACCAAAAGCTGAAGTGTAAAAGTTGTAATAAATTTCACTTTAAAGAGTGTCGAATGAAGAGTGGTGCGTGCTATAGATGTGATTCTCTTTACCACTACCTCAGAGACTACCCGGAGCGAATCAATAAAGAGACAGAATTAGCCCCGAAGTCGAGTGCTCTTATTTCACAAGGTAGACCTCCGAGATATCCTAAAAGTGCTAGTGGCAGCTAAGTTGTGACTAAGGACACTGTAAAATTAGAGGCTCGAGCCCCATCAAGAACGTATGTAATACGCGCTCGAGAGGAAACCTCTACTCTTGACATCATCACGGGTACCTTTTCTCTTTTTAATACTTGTGTTGTTGCCTTAATTGATCTGGGATCGACGCATTGATACATTTTCATGAGACTGGTGTCTAGTATGAATATATCCATTAAACCTACGAAATTTATTATCAGAGTGTCGTACCGATTAGGCAAGTCAGTTCTGGTTGATAAAGTCTGTAAGGATTGTCCTTTGGCGATTCAGGGTCATTGTTTTCTGGCTAACCTTATGTTATTTCCATTTGATGAGTTTGATGTAATACTTGGTATGGATTGGTTAGCCCTGCATGATGTAATTGTAAATTGTGGTAGCAAGTATATTGAATTGAGTGCCTAAATAGTGAGATTCTACGGGTTGATTCAAGAGAATTGGATACACTACCGGTTGTAATCACAGCAGTGGTTGCTCAAAGATATATGCAAAAAGGGTACGAAGCCTACCTTACTTTCGTACTAAATGCTAAAGAAATGGAGTTGAAGATTGAGTTTGTACCAATAGTATGTGAATATTCAGATGTGTTCCCGAAGGAACTACCCGGATTACCTCCTGATAGAGAGATAGAGTTTGGTATTGAACTGGTGCCAGGAACAGCCCCTATTTCTATTGCTCCGTACAGGATGGCACCAACTGAGCTGAAAGAGTTAAAGGCACAATTGCAAGAGCTGATGGACAAAGGTTTTGCAAGGCCAAGCTTTTCGCCTTGGGGTGCTCCTATATTATTTGTAAAGAAGAAAGATGGTTTAATGAGGCTATGTATAGATTATCGGCAACTGAGCAAGGTAACTATCAAGAATAAGTATCCTTTGTCAAGAATCGATGATTTTTTCGACAATTTGAGGGGAGCTACTGTATTCTCTAAGATAGACCTGAGATTCGGCAACTATCAGTTATGAGTTAAGGAATCAAACGTGCCTAAGATAGCTTTCAGAACAAGGTATGGCCACTATGAATTCCTTGTCATACCGTCTGGATTGACAACTGCACCAGTCGTATTTATGGATTTAATGAATAGGATATTTCAGCCATACTTGGACAAGCTCGTTGTTGTGTTCATTGATGACATTTTGATTTATTCCAAAGATCAGACAGAGCATGCGAAGCATCTGAAGACTGTGTTGTAGACCTTACGGGAAAAACAAATGCATGCTAAGTTTAGCAAGAGTGAGCTTTGGCTCAATGAAGTAGGGTTTTTGGGTCATATTTTTCGAGTGATGGCATCCGAGTTGATCCAAGTAAGATCTCTACCATCATTGAATGGAAACCACCTAAAAATGTAATCGAGGTTAGAAGCTTTTTGGGATTAGTCGGTTACTACCGAAGATTTGTGAAAGGATTCTCCATGATAGCGACTCCAATGATGAGGTTGCTACAGAAAGACGTTAACTCCGAATGGTTAGAAAAGTGTCAGCAGAGCTTCGAGAAGTTGAAGACATTGCTGATGGAAGTTCCAGTTCTAGTATTACCCGAGTCGAGAAAAGAGTTTGTGGTCCACAGCAATTCGTCCTTAAATGAAATACGTTGTGTGCTTATGCAAGATGGCAAAGTGATAGCCTATGCTTCACGACAGTTGAAGCCACACGAGAAAAATTATCCAACGCATGACTTAGAGCTTGCCGCCATTGTTTTTGCCTTGAAAATTTGGAGGTATTGTTTATATAGTGAAACTTGTCGTATATTCACAGACCACAAGAGTTTGAAGTATTTAATGACTCAAAAAGAATTGAATCTGAGACAGTGGAGATGGTTAGAATTAATTAAAGATTACGAGCTGATCATCGGTTATCACCTGGGAAAGGCGAATGTGGTTATCGACGTGTTAAGCAGAAAATTTTTGTTTGCATTGAGGGCCATGAACACTCGATTGGCATTATTTGATGATGGTTCAGTCTTGGCAGAGTTTAGGGCTAGATCGACATTTCTTTAGGAAATTTACGATGCTCAGACTAATGATAGTGACCTGCAAGCTAAAAGAACTCAATGTGAGTCGAGTATCGAATCAGATTTTTAGATCAGTTCTGATGGATGTTTGACGTTCAGAGATCGAGTTTGCGTACCGAGGAACGATGAAATTATTTGGAAAATATTGTAAGAGGCACATGATAGCCGTTTTTCTATTCATCAAGGAAGTACCAAGATGTATAATGATTTGAAGAAAGTGTACTGGTGGAACGGCATGAAGAGAGACATCTTCGAATTTGTATCGAAATGTTTGATATGTCAGTAAGTCAAAGCTGAACATCAAGTACCTTCAGGTTTACTATAGCCTGTGATGGTCCTCGAATGGAAGTGGGACAGAATTACTATGGACTTCATGACAGGATTACCATTGACCCTGAAAAAGAAAAATGTTATATGGGTTCTGGTTGATAAGTTGACAAAGTCAGCTCATTTTATTCCGGTAAGGATAGATTATTCACTTGACAAGTTGGCCGACTTGTATATATTTGAGATCGTGAGATTACGCGGGGTACCGCTATCGATTATTTCAAACAAAGACCTGAGATTCACTTCGAGATTTTGGAATAAGTTACAAGAAGCCTTGGGTACTAGGTTGAGTTTTAGTACAACTTTTCACCCACAGACTGATGGTCAGTCTGAGTGGATGATTCAGATTCTTGAAGATATGTTGCGATGTTGTATCCTTAAATTTCAGGGCAGTTGGGAAAAATACTTGCCATTGGTAGAGTTCGCCTACAACAACAGTTTTGAAACGAGTTTGAAGATGGCACCTTATGAAGCCTTGTATGGTAGAAAGTGCAAAACTCTATTGTATTGGACAGAACTCAATGAGAGTCAGATTCACAGAGTTGATCTAATCAAGGAAGCTGAAGAAAAGGTTAAAGTGATACGTGACTGTTTAAAAGCGGCATCAAATAGGCAAAAGTCATATGCTGATCTGAAAAGAAAAGAGATCAAATTTCAAGTTGGAGATAGAGTATTCTTGAAAGTATCTCCATGGAAAAAGGTATTGAGATTTGGCCGAAAAGGCAAACTGAGTTTGCGATTCATCGGACCATACGAGATCACTGAAAGAGTTGGACCATTACCCTATCGCTTGGCATTGCCACCAGAACTGGAAAATATTCATGATGTGTTTCATGTGTCTATGTTAAGGCGATATCGATCAGACCCCTCTCATGTAATTTCACCGACGGAGATTGAAATTAAACCGGACATGACTTATGGTGAAGAACTGGTCAAGATTTTGGCTCGTGAGGTTAAATAGCTGAGAAATAAAGATGTGGCTTTAGTAAAAGTTTTATGGCATCGACATGGTGTGGATGAGGCTACATGGGAGCCAGAAGAAACCATGAGGACCCAATATCCGAACCTGTTTACTGGTAAGACTTTCGAGGACCAAAGTCCCTAAAGGGGGTAGAAATGTAACATTTCGAAATAGGGCCTAGTCAGAACAGTGGTTTCGGGACCACAAATCTGTCATTGAAATATTTGTTTCATGATTATTACGAGGTCTCGAATATTGAAATTCTATGAGTAAGGTGTCCAATTGGAAAATAAGGACCAAATTGAATAAATTGCAAAACTTTGATATTAGAAGAAATTTGCATAAAATTGCTTTAGATTATTAATTAAATGTCCTTAAAGAGCAATTTTCCCAATTTCAAAGTTTTTGGACAAAAATGGGCATGTATGGATTAAATTTGAAAGAAAAGGCTTTGGGGCATTTTGGTCATTTGGCTAATTAATGAAATAAAATGGGAAAAAGGAAGCAAAATTCAGCCATTTCTTCTCCATGGCTGCCAAAAATTAAAGGGTCACCATAGCTAGGGTTTTCAACATTTTCAAGCTCAAAAGTAAGTGTTTCCAAGCCTCGTTTTTAATGTTCTTCGTATTTTTTAGATCCTCATAACATGTTCTCTCTATTTCTACCCATATTTCATGCTAGGGTTCATGTTTAGAAATTTACCCATGCATGATATACTTGTATTTTGATATGTATTGGAGGAATATAAGAGTTTAAAGGATGGTGAACAAGTTTTACCAAGTGGTTTTTCATGGAAATAGCTTAAAAGACTAGATTGTAAAAGTTGTAAAAAGTGGGTAGAAAAATAAGAAATAAAGGAAAATATGGGCTGCTATAAGAATGAAAAATATTTGGATAGGCTTGAATAAGCAAGAAATTTCATTCATTTCATTATATGATCCTAGGGACTAAATCGTAAATAATGTGAAAGGTTAGGGGCAAAATAGTCATTTTGTCCGAGGTGAGATTTAGGTTCGAAAAGAATAATGTGAGATACTTATAATTTATTTTTACTGTTATAGACCCCGAGGAACAAATTTTAGGGGTCGATCGAGGAAAAAGAAAGGTTTCAGAATAACCGAAACGACTACCAAGTAAGTTCGAATAACTTAAGTAAACTATGAATATGCTTAATTGCTTGTGTTATGAATGTATGATAATTGGTTATATTGACGGCATGAAAATCCATGAAATGTGTTAATAATAATGATATGATAATAAATGTCCCGATTGAAGTCAAAAGGGAAATTCGATGGATAAACCATGGCTTACATGACTTGAAATCTTGCATGTGTTGTAGAAAAGGATTTAGCCCGAACGGGTAATTTTTTGATCTCAAATATAGAAAGGATCTAGCCCGAATGGGTGTTCCTTGAGTGATCGAGCCTCCCGAAAAATATGTGTGTATTATGGATTTACCCCGGACGGGTAATCCGATTAGGGTCTGAATTTAGCCTGGACTGGTAATTCTGATCCAGGCTCATTAAGGGTGTTTGTCGCTATAAGGGATTTAGCCTGGACTGGTATCCCGACATCACCCTATAAGTTTTCATTACGGGGGGCTTAGCCTGGACTGGTAATCCCGCCGTAAGATGTGAGGTTTGCAGGAGTGCGTACTTGCGATGATCGCTCTTATGACTTGACGGTAAATGGATAATTCATCAAGATTTCCAAGAAACTCAACGGGATTAACATATCCATAAAAATGAAAATGTTGGATGATGAGCTCATCTAAGACAAATTACATGGTGAATTGTTAAGGGACTAACTTGTTGGTTAACTGCATGTGATAGGGAATCTACTTCATGCTTGTTGGTTTTATTGTCTAATATGGATGTATACTAATTAATCAGTAAGTTTACTTTCTAGTTATTCGGGCTTACTAAGCATATAAATGCTTACCCCTCCCTTTTCCCTACCTTAAAGAGATCGAGGACTCATAGAGATTGGAAGACGATTGGAGAATCAACACACTATCATTTTGACCAGCTTTGGTATATAGATATTCTTATTTTGTTCAATGGCATTTATAAGGCTTTTGTTTATTTTATTATATGTGTCATTTGATTGGCCTACGTGAAGGCTTATAATGGTATACATATTCACCTATATATGGCCAGGGGGAATTGGCTCATTTTATTGTAGGGTATGACCTACCAACCATACATGTTTGTATTAAAAATGTTCTTTTGATGATTAAATATGGTATATCATGAATAGGCATTTGTAATATGGCCAGGACATTTGAAGATAGTTAGGCCATAATTGGCAATGAATTATAATAATGAGCCAAGCCTAAATGTGTTTCAATGGGATGGGAAATCCTTAATTACAAAGAGGATAATTGAGCATGTACATAACCAATGAGATGAGGTTAACATGTAATGGATCATTGATGATAGTCCTTAATTATATTTCAGTCATGTTAAATGCAATTGGGGTTCTTATATGTGAGGAAACGATGAGGGTGACCATTGGCTTGAAATTATAGCCTAATAATGGTCCACACGGGAAGACACATAGGCGTGTGTCTAGGCCGTGTGTGATACACGGACAGCCTCATAGGCGTGTGGTATGGCAATGTGTCCTCTGCACCTAAAATTTTAAGTCAGAATGCACGGTAGTAAACACATGGGTAGGGGCACGGTCGTGTGTCTCAACCATGTGGAGGGCACGGCCTAGCACATGGGTGTGTGTCTTGGTCGTGTGCCCCTAAATGCTTGTTGATGTCATAAACAGAATGCTGAGTTTTTGGACACGGGCATGTCTAGGCTGTGTGAAGGACATTGGCCAGGGACACGGGCGTGTGCTTGACCATGTGAAAACCCCTGTAGGTTTGAAATGAGAAATAAATTCAATTAATTCTACACGGTTTAGGGACACGGGCGTGTCCCATAGCACAGGCGTGTGCATTGTCTCCACACAGGCGTGTGAGGCTTAACCTAGAAAATTTTCTTAAAACTTTCTTAAGTTCTCGGTTTAATCCCGGACCATTCTCTATGTATGTTTAGGGAATCGTAGGCCCTTAGTAGGGACACTAAGATATTGTTCGATTGGTTTTGACTTGGAACAAAACTTTACAATCTGTATTTCCTAAAAATGTCCGAGTATGTGTCTAGTAACACCTCGTGCCCGGTCCCGGCCTCGGGTACAGGTAAGGGGTGTTACAAGTTCTGAGGAGAAAGACTGTGCCACTGGTTAAGGTGCTATGGCGTAATCACAGTTCTGAGGAAGCCACGTGGGAACCCGAGGAGGCGATGCTGTAACAATACCCTCATCTATTTTGACAAGGTAAATTTCGAGGCCGAAATTTTCTTTTAGGGGGTAAACTTGTAACGCCCCAAAAGTCTAAATATTTATTTTTATGTGTGGTGATGCATAAGTGCATGCTTGCTTTAGTGGTTAGGTGTCCTTAGAAGTGTTGGAGAAGTTCTGAGTTCAAGCTGTGGCTTGGACAAAATTTTGTTTTTTGCTTGAATTAACCCTGTCTCTGGACAGTAGGGTTTTTAAATAAATATGGTTAGGTTGTGTCATAAAAAGCTTGCTGGTTCAAGGGAGAGTGGCGTGTTACTCTTGCTGGAAGACCTGAGTTCGAATTCTTGCATACTCAAAAGGGAGTAATATTTTGCTATGTTGGACGGCTAGAGTTTGTGTTCCAATGAAAGTCTAAGTAGTAGGATGGTTGGAAGGATTTTAAGAGGAGATTTGGGAGGTGGATAGAGAAGTATGCGGTTTGAATGAGTGTGGAGAGATTTGGGGTGTGGAACTAGGGGTGTAGTAGTGGTTGGTCAAATGTGGGATTCTCTAGTATGCAAATTCGGTCATAGGACCTATTTTCTCTTTGTACCTAAAGTGTGTTCTATTTGCTGTCTATTTTGAAAACTTTTATCCATTGTTGGTTCTTTGCTTTCTTTTGAATGTTGGTTTGTGTTGACCGATTTCTTCTCCATTCTTCTTCTCCTTCTCAAGTTCTTTTTCGTCTTCTTTTGTTTATGCCGAATACCTCTTTTCCCTATAGCCAAACTTTACCTTGTTTCCATCGATTTCTTTCTCCTCTCCCTCAACTGTTTACTTTGGCTGAATATTGGTAGGGTATCTCTGCTTTCTACTTCTCTTTTCCCCTATTTCGGTTCTCCCTATTCTTTCACTTCTTATATTTGTGACTTGGTCGAATACCATCTTATTTCTTTGTTTTATTTTCGATTGCTAAGTGTGGTATGATTGGTAGGGTTAGGCGCGCGGCTCTCGTCTCCTACTAAGGTGTTCTTGTGTTAGACGAACATTGTTGAGTAAGCCACGGTTCTATCTATTTCCCTTTTCGAATCATTTCACCTTATTGATCATCTTCTAACTGTGTCTCTTCTTGCCAATTATCTCATTTGACGTTCAGAACAATTCTTATGCGGGCTTCTGGGTGCCCTACTTCAATAGTCTGTGCGCTGCTCGGTTGTTGTGGTAAGTATGGTACGGTTGTGATGTTGATATGCTTCAAGTGCGAGACTAAAGTTGGAAAACGATGCCTTTTTGTGTAGGTAGCGGTCATGTTGATCAGTGTTTTCCCTAGGGGACCAAGGGGGCGAACTTGGGGACTTTTGGTATAGGGGTGTTGGGAGCATGGATTAATCCAAATCACAAAAAGGTGTGTAATCACACTCCTGTTAGCATAGATCGGCAAAAGCTAGAAAAGTACGACTATTGACACTACACGAGTGTACACTCGCTCATGTGGTGAGCCGAATGCACAAAACGTAGGCATTCGATTGAGGAGGCCACCATGAACGTTTTCATGGGATTTGGTCGAGTTTGGGCCACTATGGGCCGAAATAAGCTGCGTGGGCTCCACGGGCTCGTGAGCCCTGTATGGGCAAACCGCACGGACGTGCGGATATTATTGGGCCGGTTTTGTAGTTTGCACGGCCAAAGCCATTATTTGGGCTTATTCGGCCACACGAGCGTGTGGGCCCACATGGATCATATTATGGGCTTAGGCCTATTTTTGCTATTTAATTATTAAGGTTGCACGGGTCACACGAGACGGCTATGGACCTACTGTTAGGTTGGTAAGTATGCCTAAACCTCAATTTATGAAATGACTGTTGTACCCCTATGAGGTAAATGACGAATATACCCCTATGTGATGTATGACTATTTCAGCATGCCATTGTTTCATCGTATGTACATTTATATTATGTTGCATTGAATGGGGTGGGATATATTATTGGAGGAAGTGTACTAAAAGGCTATAAGCCTATTACTGGCAGCTCTACTGCAAATACTGTTAGTGCCGAAACTGGTACTCTATATTGGATTGTAAGGATGGGTGGGTCGATTTATTCCCCACATGGAGTGTAGAGCTTGACAGAGTGGAGTGTAGAGGATGGTTGGGTAGGATCTTTTTATGTATCTTTGATACTATACTAAATTGGGCTAAGGCCCACACTGTTACTGCTACTGTAATAAGCTAAGGCCCTCACTGATATTGCTACCGATATGGGATTAAGCCCCGACTGTTCAGCACTGTATGTTTGACTATATAATAAATAGGGATTACACATTGAGTTTCATAACTCACCTATTCTGCTTTACTGTGCAGGTAACCCTTAGGCGGGTCGATGCTTTGAGGGACTCGAAAACGGCCACACCACTATTTATGATTTCGCTTGAATCTTAGTATATGTAGCTTTATTTGAGGTATTTCATGTAATAAAGCCATTTTAAGTTTTTATTTTTATTTGGGTATTTTATTAATTGACTTATATCAGTTAGCCGTAGGATTCAGATTTTCAAAAAGTAAATGATTTTCAACATCATGCTACGTAACTTGATTAAAAAGCTTCCACAACGATAATGTTTTAAAAATGTAATAACGACTTATTGTGAGACATGTTTTACTAAATGAACCTAAAGTTTGGCAAATGGATTAAACAAGATAGCTTTTCAAAATAGCACAAACAAGGTTTTAACACAAATGAGCTTTTCTATTAAATTTGGGGTTTTTGAAACTCACTCCCATATGACATTATAGATGCGGCCCTAACATCTAGGTCGGGTTTAGGGTGTTACAACAGCCTGGGCCTAAGCCCATATCAGTAATAGTGGCAATATCAGTTTGGGCTTTAGCCCACCTCAATACAGAAGCAGTCATATGCTCGGGCCTTGGCCCATTACGGTAATAATAGTAACAATGCGGTAATAGTAAGCAAGATAAAGATATGAAGAAACAATGATGCGGTATTAGTAAAGCGATTGCAATATCCATAAGCAGTATGCAAGTCCTACCCAACCCAACCTCTACACACCATCTTCGTACCAACCCTACACACCATGTAGGGATAAAATCAACCTACCTAGCCCTACACTCCAAAATAGCACCGATGGCAGCACTAAAACAGTATTTGCAGTAGAGCTGCCAATAATAGGCTTAAAGCCATAAGTAGGTCCACAGTCGTCTTAGGCGACCCGTGCAACCATATCAGTACAGTACACTTTCTCTAAAATAGCAATCCCAACCCCATGTAACATGTCATACATCGTATCATAATATCTTACATGGATGCAACATACATATAACGTGGCATTCTCAAATACAGTCATACACATCGTAGGGAAAATCAGTCATTTTACCTTACAGGGGTATTACAGTCGTTTTACCCTACAGGGGTATTACAGTCATTTTACCCTATAGGGGTATTATAGTCATTTTACCCTACAGGAGTATTATAGTCATTTTACCCTACAGGGGTATTACAGTCATTTTACCTTATAAGGGTATTTCGATCATTTTACCTTACAAGGGCATTTCGATCATTTTACCCTATGAGGGTATTTTGGCCATTTTACCATGTAAGGGCAAAATGGTCATTTTGCTACACAAGGGCAAAATAGTCATTTTATCGATTAAAGGTCCATGTACACTTACCAACCCAACAGAATGTCACAGTCACCTCGGGCGACCCGTGCAACCTTAACAATCAAATAGTGAACATGATGCGGCCTATGTGGGCCCACACGCCTGTGTGGCCCACAAAGCCCAAAAATGACCTTGGTCGTGTGAACTACACAACCTGGCCCAATAATCTCCACACTTCCGTGTGGTTTGCCTATGTGTGGCCCACGAGCCCGTGGAGCCCATACGGCCCAGCGTGGCCCAAAGCCCACGAAATCGCTCGTGGTGGCCTCTACGCTCAAACGTCCATGTTTCACACGTTCGGTTTACCATACGAGCGAGCGTACACTCGTGTAGCATCAATAGTCATACTTTTTTGGTTTTTGCCGATCTACGCTTATAGCAGTGTGGTTACACACCTGATTGTGAAATTGTGCGAGTAGCCCACAAGTACTCCAACCTATAATCAACCACAAGCTTCAGTTAGTTGCATCCTAACCGAGTTATCAAAAACCCCCATCAAAACTCTTATTCAAAACATTACCTCTCATTGTTAGATTGGTCAAATGAAGCTTGTCCACCAACTTTGCTGCAAGAACCTAATCCCTAGGCCTTAAGGGTTGCCTGCACTCCAGTAAAAACTTATCATCCATCACATAAGAGAACATTTTGAACTAGTTGAACAATCACTTATCGAAAACATAATGTCCAGACTAGAAGGAAGAATATTCGACCTACACCCAAAAGAGCCAGAAGCACTCAATTATAGCGGCAAAATGGAACATTTGTACCCTTCAAACAACGGTAGCATAGGGAGACATTAGATGAAACTATAAGTGGGACAGAAGAGAGAAAGAGAGAGAGAAGGAATAACCACGTACCCTCACACCTGATTAGTTGAATAATAATAGTCCAGAACCAAAGGTATAGAAGGAGAGAACAGGGTATTCGGTTACCATAACTAAGATGAAGAAAGGAATAAGAGCAAAAAGTAATCGGTCAAGGTAGTAATGTGAAAAGAGTGGGGATTTGTAAATACAGAAGAATCGAATAAGGGGAAGAAGCAAAGAAGAGAAGGGAAAAGGTTCAGCTAAAGCAAACCGATTTTGAAGAGAGGAAGAAGAAGAGTGTTCGGCCAAGGTTTGAGAGAGGAAGATAATAAAGCAATTGGAAGAAAAAAACTTTAAGGAAGAACTAACCCGAAATGAATCAGTTTGAGAAAAACCTCGACTGGTCTCTAGAAACAATTCACCCCCAAAAGAAAGATATTGAGTAAAAAAACCAAAACCAGCAATTCGGCACCAAAAGCAGAAAGAACCAAAACACCCAAAAGGAAAATGAGCATCCAAAATCAAAAATTTTGAGAGAATGGATAACTCAGCTGAAGTTCCTGAGTAGCTACATACCAAACTCGAATTCCCCTTGATTAGAGTACCAATTCGGCACAACTCTTCCACCAAATTCGAATTCCCCAATTTCCTCCTAAAAATACTCCTGCTCACAAACCTCAACAACTGAAAATACCTATTTTCACTCCCCAAATTTGACCAACAACAACCCCATTCAAACTCATTCAAACTCCTCAGTGTTTCGGTCAAACACAACTTCCTTCCATGGCCACCAGCAAAAATAATCTCCTTTTGCACAAGCAGAGATTCGAACCTCAAACCACTAACACACTCCACACGCCACTATCCACTAGACCAGTAGGCCCATTCTATCATGTTTTTACCAAAATAAACTTATAACCCTACTGGCCAAAGATAGGGGTTTTATCCTTAAAAAGTAATTTTTTTTGTGGAAGCCAAGCCTTGAACACATGACTTCCTAGACACTTCCAGAGCACACAACCACTAAGCCAGACATACAATTGTGTCACTTTCTTACACATCTAAACTTTTATGTGCAACCTCCTAATTGTTCCCATGCTCAAGACTTAATACTTCTAGGCCCAAAATTGGGGCGTTACAGTAACAACCAATTTTTTAGTAAAATCAAAACAGTGGTTTTGGGACCACAAATTCGCATTTGAAAATTTTATTTCATTCCAAAATTGAAATAGGATCGAGTTACTATGGATTTTGTATCTAGTTTACCCCTATCTCTGAGAAAGAAAGATGTCATTTGGGTTATCGTTGATCGTTTGACGAAGTCTGCACATTTTATTTCGGTACGTACAGATTTCTCCCTTGACAGATTAGCTGAACTATATGTTTCTAAAATTGTCAAATCACACGGAGTGCCAATTTCTATTATTTTGGATAATGATCCACAATTTACATTATGATTTTGGAGAAAGTTACAGGAAGCTCTTCATACACTGTTACACTTTAGCACTGCATTTCATCCTTAGACCGATGGTCAGTCTGAGCGAGCAATTCAAATTCTCAAAAATATGCTTCATTGTTGTGTATTAGAGTTTGAAGGCAACCAGGAGAAATATTTACTGTTGATTGAATTCATGTACAATAATAGTTTTCAATCATGTATAAAGATGGCACCGTATGAGGCTCAGTATGGTCGCAAGTGCCGAACTCTGTTATACTAGATTGAGCTCAGTGAGAGAAAGATACATGGGTTTGATATGATTTGTGAGACTAAATAAAAAATAAAAGTGATCCGATATAGTTTAAAAGTAGCTTCAAATCGTTAAAAATCATATGCTGATCTCAAACGTAAAGACATAGAGTTCCAAGTCAGCGATAGAGTGTTTCTGAAAGTATCGCCTTGGAACAAAGTTCTTCAGTTCGACCGCAAAGGAAAGCTAAGTCCGCGGTTTATCAGATAAATGAGATTACTTAAAGAATTGAACATGTTATGTATCGATTAGCCTTGTCATCAGAATTAGAAAAGATTCATAATGTCTTTCACGTGTCTATGTTACGACTGTACCGATCTAACCCTTCACATGTTATCTCCCTGACTAATATCGAGATTCAGCCTGATATGTCGTATAATGAAAAACCAATCAGAATTTTGGCTCGAAAGGTGAAAGAATTGAGAAAAAAGAACATAGCTTTAGTAAAGGTTCTTTGGAAACGACACGTAATATAAGAAGCCACCTGAGAACCCGAGGAAGCTATAAGAAAGCAATATCCGAACCTCTTTTTTGGTAAGATTTTCGGGGACGAAAATCCCTTTAGGGGGAGAGTTGTAACAGCCCATTTTCTGTGGAATCAGAACAATGGTTTCGGGACAACAAATCTGAAGTTGAAAAATTATTTTATTATTATTTTATTTCCTACAGCATGATGTAGTACCGTATAAAAATTTCGTTAAGAAATTTTATTGATTACATGCTCAATTTGATAAAAATGACTAAATTGCGTAAAGTGCAAAAGTTGAGTTCTAGTAGCTAAAAGTATTAAATAGCTATAGAACCTTAAAGTATGAGTCCTTATATGGTAATTAGACAATTTATATGTTAGTGAATGAGCATGGTTGGGCATAAGTGTAATTATTAATGTTTTAAAAGGGTATATATGTAATTTAGAATTAAATGATAAATTAAATAAAGTAAAATAAGCTTTCATCTTTTATTGTCTTCTTCAACCAATTTTCACAAGAGAAAATAGCCATTTTTGAAGCTAGGGTTCGGCCATGCTTGTTTGGCTTGATTAGGTATGTATTTTGTCCCATTTTTAATGATTTATATGTTTTCGGGATCGTTATAGCTTAATCTAGCTAGCCCAGGGACTAATTTGTGAAACTGTTAAACTGTTAGGTTTTACCATTGATGCATGTACATGATTTTTGAAGTTTGATGTTATAAAATGGATGGTTGTTGTTAGATAAACAACTTTTGTAAAGGAATTTTTGGTGAAATTGTCAAATAGGGATTAAATTGAAAAATAGAAAATTATACGTGATGAAATTGTGGAATAAATAAAATATAGGGCATGCTAAGGACCTATTTGTTATTCGGTCATAATGGATTGTGGTGAAATTGCATGAATTTCCATTTTTATAAGCTAGAGACTAAATTGTAAAGAATTAAAAGTATAGGGGAAAAATGGTAATTTTTCCAAAATATGTTTTTGGGCTAAATTGAATGAATTAAATATTAAATTGAGTTTAATTTATCCGTATAGATCAAGATAGACCTCATACGGCTTTAGATCAAGGCAAAGAGAAAATCTTGAACTAATCACCTTTGTATCTACGTATACTCGTCAAGGTAAGTTTGTGCAATTAAATTGTGTTTATATGTTTTATATTGAATTATTTATGAATTGTGAATTGTTATAAATATATATGGTTGCATATCCAATGAATTTCGACAAATACCGAGTCCCGCTTGAACCTTAGGAATCCGTAGGATACAAATGACATGTCATTATGGTTTACATGATTTGAGTACTAGTCTTGAACGTCCTACCAATGGCTAAGGTCCTGCATGTGTTGCGGATACTCCACAGCTCGTGTGAGTAGCATCACGTATCTACGTTCTGACCCACATCTCGTGTGAGCATACCGATTTATAGCTCGTGAGAATATACCGATCTACAGCTCGAGTGGCCATAGCAATTCATAGCTCGTATGAGCATGTATGTACATGAATTGACAGATTATAGTTATATGAGCTAGCACACTATGTGTGAGTTATCTCGAGTATCCAATGGTATTCTAAACGGTTCAACAGGTAATATTCTGATACAAAATGATAAGAGTTCAATACGAACTATTACAGATATATACTTGAATTACATGGAAATGTTGTTATATAATATATAGAAAAATGAAATGGATGATACATGTATATAGAACTTGATCAAAGGTTATGTTCATCTATGTTTATTGGCTTATATATGTAATTACATGGCTAACATGGTTGGTGCATATGTGCTTAGGCATTTGGCCAAATTGTATTGGGATATGCTTGTTTACTTACCTATTATATGACTAAATGGTAAGTTAAATTCTATGCCATACGAACTTACTAAGCTTAAATGCTTACTCTATATTATTTTCTGTGTTTTATAGTGAATAGAAAGCTCGTTCAGGTTGGAAGCTTGTTGGAGCTATATCACACTATCCATCGGCTCTTTTGGTACATTCGGTTGTTTAATTTTGGCTATAATGACATGTATAGGTATTTTGGCTAATGTTGGCCTATATGTTTTGTTGTGAATATGGCGATTTGATTTGGTTTGTGTTTTGACATATTTTGGTATGTATATAGGTAGCATTAACATGGTTGACATGTGGTTTGTTTTATGATTGAATAATGAAAGGTAAAATGATAGTTAAATATGTTTTATGATATGATAAATTTGTGGTGAATTGGTACTATAGTATACATTACTTATATGGTGATAGCTTATAATGGCATATTTGGTACCAATTGAGAAGTTTTGGTAAGTAAATTATATGGTATGTATTGATGCAAATATGCATGCAAGTTAGTTGATTATCTGGTCAAATTGAATACATGGTTAGACATGTATATGTATTGTCAATTGAAGTGCCTAAGGCATATTGGTTGTATGATATTATACCATATGTATATGACTTGTTCATGCTTGATTTGATGCCTTGTTATGGCTTGTAAGTATGTGTAATGTTGTGTGTAGGTACATGGCAAATTGGTGAGAAAAATGGCTTGTAAAATTATAACACCCCAAACCCAGCCTAGATGTTACGGCCGAATCTAGTGTGTCACATCTGAGTGTTTTTTGAAAACCCTATTTTCCTTGAAAACCCTTCTTATTTGAAACTTGGGTGAAATCCCAGTTACGTTAGTTTATTTTCAACACGTACATAATATTATTCCCAAAATCTCTTTTAGTTGTAGAAGCTAGTTTTAAATTAGTTACTAAAACTTGAGGTAAAACAAAATTAAGTTGCGAGAGCATTTTGAAAATGTTGCGGAAACGTAGTGTTGCATTTTGAAAATGTTGCGGAAACGTAGTGTTTGAAAACAGTTATTATTTTGAAAATTCGATGTTCCTACTCTAGTAGTTTAGAATATGAAATCAAAAGCCCATTAAAAGTTAAAAACCCCCAAATGGCCTTATTACATAATTAAAACCCAAATATGAAAGCTTAAATAAATTGAATCATTAATAATCAGTCTGAGGACGTGTGGCCACCACTGAGTCCCTCACGGCTCCAAATCGTCTAAGGCTGGGAATTACCTGCACAGTTAAAAAAAGGGTGAGTTTACGAAAACTCAGTGTGTAATCCCCTATCATCCAACAAGAATGCAGTGCATACAAGATATGATGCGGGCTCGAACCCTATTCATTAATAGTACGATGCGGGCCAAAGCCATATGCAAGATATGAGTGTGGGCCTATGCCCAAAACAGTATAATCACAATACAGGTATGCAACCCAACCCAATCCATCCTGCTCACCACCCGTACCAACCAACTCACCATGTGGGGATTAAATTGACCCACCCAGGCAACTTACCAATATCGCAGTGTAGCTGCTAATAGTAACGCAGCAAAGCTACTAATAGTAACGCAGCAAAGCTGCTAATAGCAGTAAACGTGGCGTAGCCACTAATATCAGAATACGTGGCAAAGCCACCAGAATAGTTTTTCCTCCAAATCAGAATCCCATCCCCGATGCAAAATGTCATGTCATAATATTTCGTGTATGCAAGGTTTCATTCTTAGATACGGTCATGCATATATCATACACTCATCAATTAACCTACCTCTAAGGTATAATACTCATTTCCACCCATTAGGGGTAGAATAGTAATTTTTACCCCTTAGGGGTATTTTGGTCATTTTACCCTCTAGGGTCTCAGTAGAGATAATCGACCTCTTGAAAGGTCCACAGTCGCCTCAAGCGACTTAAGTAACCTAAACAGACCTAACGGTGTAAATAGGCCTAAGACCCATACTCGGCCCAAGTGGGCCCACACATTCGTGTGGCCCATTTAGCCCAAATTTAGTTACGGCTATGTGACCTACATAGCCCAATCCAATATTTATCACTTACTGTGGATTTAATTTGTGTGGAACCCACGAGCCCATTGGGCCCTCACGACCCATTTTGGCCCAATGAAGCCCTTAACGGCCTATGCCATGCACACGACATGACAAGCCCAACTACTTCCCACCTAACAGTTAGATTTACACAAGCGGGCGTCTATTGAGGCCCAGTACACGAGAACGCTTGTGGCGGCCTCTATAGTCTATTGCCATGGTTTATGGGCTCGGTTTACCCCATGAGATATCGCACGCTCGTGAGACCTCAAATGCTGAAGTTTCAGCTTTTCGGCTTTTGCCGATTTCCAACGAAAAAGGGCGTGAATACACACCTGTTTATGAGAACGCACCGAAGTCCACGATCACCAACCTTGGTTAAGCAGGTATGAAATAATCCCGCCTACAACCAATGATCACCAGTCCTTGGCACATCCTGTATTGAGTCTTAATCACTTTCCCCCTCATCAACTCATCTGGTTCGCTCTATTTAAAGCCAGCTTCTCACCAATTCCCATGTTAGCTTCCCGATATGGGATTACTTTCAACCATTAGGAAAATTCCTCATTCTTATGACCACTTCAACCACAGAGTTCCAATCCAACTCCACCTCCTACACAGCTCAAACAGCAAAATAAATACTCCACTGCGCATCTCAAGACTTGAACCTCAGACCTCACAGTCACACCACACGCCACCTTCCCACTCCACCATAGGCTCTTCCTGTGTCATATTTTATCCTCAATTAATTATAAGGTCTATAAGCCGAAGTCTAGGTTCTTTTAAAAGAAAAACCAAAATAAATTGCAAGAGCCAAGACTTGAACCCAAGCTCCCTTGCAACCTTAATGACGCCACAACCACTAGACCACAAGCTTCCTTGTGTCATTTACTTTACACAATAATTTAAAAGGCCATCATCCAAGCATCCAAGGTTTTATCCACTTAAAACCAAAATTTTTGCTAAAGCCCAGGTTTGAACCCAAGATTTCTCCAACACCTCTCAGAGCCATTAACCACTAAAGCAGACATTTAATTGTGTCATTTCCTTGTACAAATAAATACTTATATACAACCTCCTTACGGACCCATACTCAAGGCCCAATACTTCTTGGCCCAAATTCGAGGCTTTACAAAAATGGCATATTTTCATCCACACGGGCAGAGACACGGGCATGTGTCTCAGCCGTGTGTGACACACGGCCAGGAGACACGGCCATCTGTCCCCTGTAGCTTTCAAAGGGTGGCAAGTTAGGCTGTTACACGACCTAGAACATGGGCGTGTGGCTTGACCGTGTGACCCAAGTCAGTGAGTTATAGGGCATGGACACGGGCTGGGACACGACCGTGTGTCCCTACTTCAAATGGTCACACAGCTGTGTGACCTCTGCAGTGTTGAAAATTTTCCTTGTTTCCTAAAAAATTCTCTGAGTTTTTAATTTAGTCCCGACTTGTTTTTATTGCATATTTAGGGTCTCGAGGGCTTGTATAAGGAACAATATGTATGATTTGACTTGGTTTCAATATGTTCATTGATATGATATGAAATGTTTGAAATTTTTGTCTATTTGAATTGTAAATTCTGGTAATACTCTATAACCCTGTTCTGGCGACAGATACGGGTTAGGGGTGTTACATTTTCTATCTTTCTTTTCTTTAATTGCTTTATTTTAATTATGTTCTTATTATTTTTATCTTTAATTACTTAACCTTAGTTTCATTTCTGATTTATTACCTTATTAATGAAATCACGGAGTCTAATAAAGAAATAAAAGATTTGCACCTAATGAAAATGAGCTACTATCGGATGAAAATAAAGGGGATGAGGATGAAGGAAAAACTGATGAGCCTGGACCTACCACACACACTACCACTAAGGAGATGGGGAAAAAAGGACCAGAGGGAGATGAAGAGAAGACGGAATCAGTAAACATTGAATCTGACCAAGAAAGAGAATACGTGAACCATATTCCTACACCAACTGAACCTGCTACTGCACATCAATCAATTGCACCCATATCGATGCAAGATCGTGAGATTAATCAACTAATTGATGATCTTATGAAATTAGATGATGATGATGAGGTGCCAATCAATATTCTGAAAAGGAAGTAGCATTACAAGCGCGCTACTCAAAAAACAACTCGCTTGAATTAAAGTAACACTAAATTTTTCCCAAGCTTCTGTCTTTATTTTCATTTGAATAGTTTTCATTATATACCATGTGTTTTTCATGCATTCATAATTGTTGTCATTGTATTGTATTTATATATATATATATATATTTTTGTTTTTGCATTTTGGAATTTTAAATTGTTCATGAATTGAGGACAATGCATCCCTTAAGTTTAGGAGTGAGTTGTGTTGTGCATATAGTCTGCATTAGATATATGTTTTAATATTTGTCCATTTTGTCATTTATTTTTCCATGACATACAAATGCCAAATAATTGTTAGACTATGATAAGTATATTGTTATCTATGATGTTCGATGAGGATAATAACTCTTCGATAAATTTAGAAATTTGTGAAAGTTGATTAGGTATGTTTAGGTTAGGATAGTTGTTTGAAAATTGATCCCTAAAAGTAAAATGCCTTAATTATAATTGCAGTTAGTCTATAGTAGGTTTCTTTTAATACACTTAGAAATTCTTAAGCCTAAGATCAGTAAATTAGCAATGTGTAATAATAAATACCACGAAAAAACTGAGGGTAAATCAATAAGAAAATTAAAAAGACGCTATGAAGCACTCCAATGTTTGAAATTATTGAGTTGGTTACTAATACTCCGTTTGTTCCATTGTATTATTGATCAGAAAAGCAAGATCAAATAAAAGTGAGTAAAAAAAAAAGAAAACAATTTAGAGGCACTCCACTGCAGTAGTAGGCTAAGTAGCTAAGGGGGTAATTGTTTGGTCCATCTATCTTTTTAGTCAAAAGCTTTAGCTTCATGAGTGAATTACATTCAAATTGTGGCATGACGTAATACCTAGCAATCTAGTGTATGTTCTATTGAGATTGTCAAGTAAAGAAATCATGTGATAAGATGAATTCCCTATAAAAAAATACATATAATTAAAGTATGCAATGATAGAATAATTATAAGAAGAGACATTGAGTTTTAGTGGAAAGATGAACTAAGTACAATAGAGGGCACTTGTTATAGTCAAAATTGCATGAATATTTAGGAAATTTTATTTTTAGGTAACATTTTCTACACTTTGTATGCTAAAGAAACCTATAAAATTTGAACCAATTTTCTAAGGTAGAAGACTACTTAGAATGGAGGTATAAAATATACTTCAGATAGTTTAGAAGTATATGAGGTAAATGTAGTATTATGGCAAATTCATACATTCATACATACTTACACATATTTTGCTTGAGGGTAAGCAAGAATTTAGGTTTGGGGTGTGATAACTCTTGAAAATATTTATATTTCGAGCCTCTAAACTTGAGTAAATGCATGTACTTAAGTAGATATATTTTCATTTTTAGGTTATTTTTAGAACATTGCATAATAACGTTTGGATTGTGCCTTGAATGTCATTTTATGTTACTTTTTCAGTAGAGAGAAAGACAATTGGTTGTTGTATGCAGTAGGTGCAGAAAGGATGAAGAAAAGGAGAAAGAGAAGGAAGAGAATGAAGGAAGTGAAATATTGCCATGGAAAAAGGTTGGATGGATTGCCAATATAAATGCCATGACAATTTCATGATAATGCTGATGTAGCACTCAGTCCTCATCACTCTTAGCCAGCTGTCCATGTACCAGATAAATCTACCTACAAAACAGGGAGAAAAAGGTGTGCTAAAAGGGACATATCTACCCTATAAAGGCAGGAGAGAGAAGAAAAGAAGGACACACAGATTGTAAGGAGAAAAGAAAATAAGGAGAGTGATTCCTCTTTCTGCAACAAAATCCTTTGGAGAAATTACGTGGAAAATTAGAAGGTAGCAGCTAAAAAAAGGATATCACAGTCGCGAAAAATGGGAAGAGAAATCTACCCTAGGTTTTGTGTAAAATCTTGAGAAGAAGTTGGAGTGTAGCAAGAACTTCCTACAGTTCTGCCTTTGTTCTGTTTTTCTTGGTTTTAATTTCTATGATTTGTAAAACTTGAAGAATGATGATGAATGATTTAATTTTGGATTTCATTGCCCAACCCATGATCTAATTATCTTTGGGTTGGAATTATTTGGGTGAATATTGAATTATTTGTAATGCCCATGATATGATTTTGATTAAAATTATTATTTTATTCGATTTATGATCATTTTGAATGCATGCATGCAAGCTGTAGACATAGTTGATTGTGTGTTATGTTCTTAGATGGATTTGAATCTGAAAGGATTAAATACATCAGATTATTAATCGATTGATATAGACAAGTATTCAAAAGAATAATTTCAGCACTCTAGACGTAGAAGTTGCGATCTGTACAGGTGAAGAACGTTAGTGTGGTTATCATTCATGAGTCTCGTAGACATACATAGACTCAGTATAATAACTAAAGTCTAACTTTTGAAAGAAGTAGACTGCAGTAGTAATTCTCTAGGCAATAGTTAGTCAAAATTTTGCCATGCCATTATTATGTTATGAAAATATTCCCTGAGTAATTCCAAACTTTATCATTCAACAGCAGAAATACACTTCACTTATTCTTTGTGAATTGCCACAACATTTAGACTACTTTTTCATTTTTTTTTCAATTATAACTGATATTATTAGTCCATTCTTTAATTCTCTTCATGAATTTTAGTTAAATCTACAATAAAACTTTACCAATTGTAATCAATTTTCGATCCCTGTGGAGACAATACTCACTTATCATTATATTACTTGAATCGACATGTACACTTGTACATTTGCATTACATATTTACATGCAACACCTCCTTAACTTTGCCTAACTATGAATATATATACATAGCAAATTTTTTGGCCCTAACTAGGTCAATTACAAGCCATAAGGCTAAATAAGATGTGTTGTGCAGACAAAAACAGCCTCAACATATTTTTGCTTTTCGTCACTCCGGTGTCGCGACAACGCAGGACCGATGTGATGATACTAAACTTCGCAAGGAACTTTTTTAGTTTCAAAGTGGGTTTTCCAACACCATATGCTGGTGTTGTGACGCTGGCATCGTCCCTGATGTTCTTGGCCTAAAAATGGTGTCCTTGTTGGAAAAAATTTGGTTTGAAAACAATTTCCTTACACAACAAAAAATTAAAATTTTTAAAATTAACCCAGTTTGTAATATTTATAGCAATAAATCTTAGACAAGAATTGTATCTGTGTTTTTGGATAAGCGGATCTTTGATATTTTTTGGCTTTCACCCAAACAATCTTCTCTGCTATTCTCGTACCACGAACTGCTTCAAGTGTGAGCTTCAACCAATTAAATCCAGTAGAATTGTTATTCTGGAAAAAATATTTAATAGTTGAAAATAAATTCTCTTTATTTTATGGCAAAGTAACAATCTCTTAAAGTTGTCTGTAATGCCTTACCAGTGTCATCTATTTATAAGAATAGAACGTAGAATCCTTGTTAAATTGTAGAGGTTTATTTAAAAAAGATAAACAACTTCCTACTTAGAGTAGGATTAGGGTAGAAAGTATCCCCTAGTATTTCTACTAGCGTTGTCGCCTCCCTCATATCCATGAAGGGTTTTTGGGTCTCTCTCATATCGAGATCAATTACAAGTACTTCTTGAACTTTTGACCTAGTACTTTGTAATCTGATCCAACCTGATTTTGTTTTTAAATTTTCCAAAATAAACTTCAATATATTTATATTAAATAATTTTCTCATCCCAATTTTACCCCTAATAAAATTATAACGATTTTACCCCTGTTAAAATGTGACAGCCCTAATTTGACCCTAGTCAAAAAGTGGTTTCGGGACCACAAAACCGAGTTATAAAAATAATTAACCGTTATATTCTATGCTTATTCTATGTGTAAATGTATTTGTGAAAGTCTCATGCTTTGATTTTGTCATTTGTATGTGAAATTTTTAAACAGGACTTATGTGAGACATTTGTGAAATGTGATAGGTAACTTTTAAAGTGATCTATTAATGCATGATGTCAAAAAGGTGGACTTGCATGTTAATTACTCATTTTTGGATAGTGGCCGGCCATGATATTGATTAATATATATTATATGTATTTTTATATTAATATTTTAATTTACAAAATGAATTAAAGAATAAAGAGTAATAAAATATTGGGTTAGTGGGAGGAGAAACCAAGGTTGGTTCATCTTTGCTCCTCCACTACCGTAACTTGAAGTAAGGAAGAAGAAAAGATTCTTGTTTAATTTTCGGCTTAGATGATGGCTAGAATGAGCTCAAGAGCAAAGGGGAACTAAATCAGATAGGGGAAAAGAGAAAGCAATCGAGTAGCCTATCCGCAACTGTTCAAAATATCCAAGGTAAGTTTTGAGTAATCACCTTTAGTATAAAATTTATGATGCCTTGATATGTGTATATTAGATGAATTATGAACTTTTGAGTCTACTTGAACTAAGTTGTGTAATAAATAATCTAAGTATATGAACTATGGTCGAATGGTCAATACGGGTTAAGCTTGATTAATGAAATGTATATGAGATATTTTTGTATAATTTTTAAACTGAAATATAATTGATGGTGTTCATATGGAGCTTATATTCGCATGTAGCAAATGACTACTAATGTGTCATGTTAAATGAGATGTGTTAATATATGATTAAATATGCATGATGCTTGTGCAATTGTATCCGGGCTTAAAGACCCGCAGGCTTCGTGCTGGAATTGTATCCGGGCTTAAAGACCCGCAGGCTTCGTGCTGGAATTGTATCCGGGATTAAAAGCCCGCAGGCTTCGTGCTGGAATTGTATCCGAGCTTAAAGACCCGCAGGCTTCGTGCTGGAATTGTATCCGGGCTTAAAGACCCGCAGGCTACGAGCTGGTATTATACCGGGTTTAAATTCCCGTAGGCTGGTGCTAGAAATTTGTTTCAAGTTCTAAGACTTGACAGGATTGATGCCAGTAAAGTAAGTACTATATATATTTTACATGTTAAGGTACGTATTATGTACTCATATGTGAATTGATTTTAAATTTAATTATTAGTATCAAAGAATGATATAAATATATATATATATATATATGTGTGGATGAATACGGTATTTAAGAATAAGAGAATGACCTATTCGGTCAATGTATGTCATTATGTGAAAGTATTTGACTTAAAGTAATTGTATGAGCCATATAGTATAGTGAAATATGTGCTGGAAATTTCTTGTGCATTCATATATATATTCGGCCAATAGGCTTTATAACTAGTGTACTTGTGTATATTCGGCCAAGTGATTTACAATTAGAATACAAGTTTTGTGATACTTAATGTTCGATTTAAATGACAAGTTTTAATTGTTTGAAATGCTTAAAACTTACTAAGCCTCGAAAGCTTACTCTGTTCCTTATTTCTTTGTTTTATAGATTGTTGATTTTGGCCACCGACTCGGGGATCATCAGCAGTTCATCATACTATCGATCTTTTTGGTATAGTTATATTTTGGCCTTGATATGGCATGTATAGGTTAGGCCGGTGATAGTTATGTTTTGTACTGTAAATATTTTGGCCATATGAAAATGGCATTTATAACTTATAAATCGATATATATTCAGCTCGATTTTTGTCTTTGTTAATTGGTAATGTGAAAAAAAATTTAATGTTTAGCTCGGTAATACCTCTTAGCCTAAAACCGGCGATCGGATTCGGGCTAGGGAGCCTCAGTACCTTCACTAATGAGATTTTCTTATTTTGTAGTTCTTTTACTTCACGAGCCAAAATACGAACCAGTTCTTCTTCATAGCTCAAATCAGATTGAATCTCAACCTCAGATGGATTAATTATATGCGATGGATCGGATCTATAACGTCGAAGCATCGAAACATGAAAAACGTTGTGAATCTTTTCAAGCTCAGGGGGTAAAATCAATCTGTATGCGACCGGCCCAACTCGTTCGGATATTTCAAACGGCCCGATAAACCTCGGACTCAATTTGCCCTTACGGCCAAATCTGAGCACCTTTTTCCAAGGTGAAACTTTAAGAAACACTTTGTCTCCGACCTGATATTCAATGTCTTTTCGTTTTAAATCCGCATATGACTTCTGACAATCTGAAGCTGCTTTCAGACTTTCACGGATCACTTTTACTTTTTGCACAGCATCTTTAATCAAATCAACCCCGAAAATTTTCCTTTCACTAAGCTCGGTCCAAAACAACGGTGTACGGCATTTACGACCGTAAAAAGCCTCGTAAGGTGCCATCTTAATGCTTGGTTGAAAACTATTGTTGTAAGCAAATTCAATCAAAGGTAAATATTGTTCCCATGAACCACTAAACTCAAGGATGCAACATCTCAACATATCCTCAAGTATCTGGATTATCCTCTCGGATTGACCATCAGTCTGGGGATGAAAAGCAGTGCTAAATTGTAACTTGGTACCCAATGCTTCTTGCAATTTCTTCTAAAATCGCAATGTGAATCTCGGATCTCTATCCGACTCAATAGAAATAGGTACCCCGTGTAACCTTACAATCTGAGAAACATACAATTCGGCTAGCTTGTCAAGTGAATAATCCGTACATACAGGAATAAAATGAGCCGACTTTGTCAATCTATCAATAACAACCCAGATCGCATCTTTCTTGCTTGCCGACAATGGCAACCCAGATACAAAATCCATCGTGACTTGATCCCATTTCCATTCGGGTATCATGATCGGCTGAAGTAATCCCGAAGGCACTTGATGTTCCGCTTTCACTTGTTGACATACCAAACACTTCGAAACAAATTCAGAAATGTCTCGTTTCATACCAGGCCACCAAAACTGACGTTTCAGATCGTTGTACATTTTTGTACTACTCGGGTGGACTGACATTCGGCTACTATGAGCCTCGCTCAAAATCACCGAAATAAGTTTCGAATTTCTTGGAACACACAATCGACTTCTGAACTTCAAACAATCGTTGTCGTCAATTTGAAACTCTGATTCCACATTTGAGACACATTCAGCTCGTTTAGCAACCAATTCATCATTGACTTTCTAAGATTCATGTATTTGATGAATCAATAATGGTTTGGCCTTTAATTCTGCTACTAACACATTATCGGATGAAACGAACAGATGTACATTCATCACTCGCAAAGTAAACAGTGACTTGCGACTTAAAGCATCGGCAACCACCTTAGCCTTTCCCGGGTGATAGTCAATGACGAGCTCATAATCTTTCAACAACTTAAGCCAACATCTTTGTCGCAGATTTAAATCTCTTTGTGTCATCAAATATTTGAGACTTTTGTGATCCGAATATACATAACACCTCTCTCCAAACAAGTAATGTCGCCATATTTTCAAAGCGAATACGATGGCAGCTAATTCGAGATCATGGGTCGGATAGTTTTTCTCATGTAGCTTCAATTACCTCGATGCGTAAGCTACAACTCGACCCTCTTGCATCAATACACAACCCAGCCCAAGTAAGGATGCATCACTATCAATGACAAACTCTTTACTGGATTCAGGCTGCACTAGCACTGGAGCTTCAGTCAAATAAGTTTTCAATTGATCGAAACTTTTCTGACATTTTTCTGACCATTCAAACTTAACATCTTTCTGAAGTAGTTTCGTCATTGGTGTGGCTATCATCGAGAAACCCTTTACAAACCATCTGTAGTAACCAGCAAGTCCCAAAAAGCTCCGAACTTCAGTAACATTTCTCGGAGGCTTCCAATCAAGTATGGCTGAAATTTTGCTTGGATCAACTCGAATACCCGATGCGGATACCACATGTCCCAAAAAGCTAACTTCTCTCAACCAGAACTCACATTTACTGAACTTAGCATATAACTACTTATCCCATAAAATTTGCAACACTAATCTCAGGTGCTCGGCATGTTCAGTTTCATCTCGCGAATAGACCAAAATGTCGTCAATAAACACAACTACAAACCGGTCCAAACACTGTCTGAAGATCCGATTCATCAAGTCCATAAATACCGCAGGAGTATTAGTGAGCCCAAACAGTATCACTAAGAACTCGTAGTGATCGTATCTCGTTCTGAAAGCAGTTTTAGGTATATCTGAGTCTCGAACTCGCAACTAATAATAACCCGATCTCAAATCTATCTTTGGAAACACTGAGGCTCCCTTCAGCTGATCAAACAAATCATCAATACGCGGTAACGGATGTTTTTTATTTATTGTCACTTTATTCAATTGACGATAGTCAATGCACATTCTCATGGTTCCGTCTTTCTTTTTCACAAACAATACTGGTGCACCCCAAGGTGAGAAACTCGGTCGAGCGAAACCTCTATCCGTCAACTCTTGCAACTGAGTTTTCAATTCCTTCAATTCCGTTGGTGCCATACGGTACGGAGCTATCGAAATTGGAGTAGTCCCAGGTACAAGTTCAATGTCGAATTCTACCTCCCGAACCGATGGTAACCCCGGTAATTCATCGAGAAAAACATCCGGATACTCACAAACCACCGGCACTGATTCAAGCTTCATTTTTGATTCTTTACTATCAAGTACGTACGCAAGATATGCTTCACACCCCCTTTTTACATATTTCTGAGCCAACATCGAGGATATTATTGCGGGTAACCCGTTCATGCCAGTAGACTCAACTCGTATTATCTCATCATTTGCACATCTCAAATCAATAGTCTTTCTTTTGCAATTCACAACTGCATCATGCACAGTAAACCAATCCATACCGAGAATAACATCAAATTCATCAAACGGTAAAAGCATCAAATTAGCCGAAAAACAGGAACCTCAGATTATTAGGGGACATTTCCTGCACACTTTGTCAACTAGCACATATCGACCCAAGGGATTTGACACTCGAATCACAAACTCAGTAGACTCAGTAGGTAGAGTCTTACTGGATGCTAAAGTCTCACATACATATGAATGAGTAGAACCAGGATCAATCAATGCAATCACAATAGTATCAAAGAGAGTGAAAGTACCGGTAATGACATCAGGCGAAGAAACATCCTCGCGTACCCGTATAGCATAAGCTCTAGTAGGAGCACGAGCCTCAGATTTGGTCGTAGCATCTCTAGACCCTCTCTGACCGCCACTAGCAATCCCCGCATTCCTAGATGGTCTACCTCGAGCTGTAGTAGCACCCGGTTTCCCACTTTGATTCACATTTTGTTCAGACAATCTCGGGCAGTCCTTGATAAAGTGGTCGGCTGATCCACACTTATAACAGGAGCGATCATGAGATCTACAACTCCCCGAATGCCATTTCCCACAATACTTGCACTCGATCCTGTTCCGACGATCGTTTCCAACACTGACAACTGAAGTGGCTCGCGTACTCCCAAGGGGTCGATCACGGTCTTGTCTGGAAAAGCCCGAAGTGTTCTTAGATCGGTTCGAATCATCTCGAACTTTCTTCAGCGACTGCCGAAAGGGCTTTCCCAAAGATCTTTTACGGAACTCTCTAGCTCCATCTTGACTTTCTTTTTTCTTTCTTTGAGCTCTTTCTTGGCTTGCTAGCTCGCTCGACAAGTACTACAAATTCTCTGATTTCAAGAATGCCAACAAACAGTTTTATATCTTCATTCAATCCATCTTCGAAACGTTTACACATTATAGCTTTTGAAGAAACACATTCTCGGGCATACCGGCTAAGCCTCACAAATTTTCGTTCATACTCAGTAACTGACATGGAACCCTATTTAAGTTCAAGAAATTCCTTTCGTTTTTGATCGATGAATCTCTGGCTAATATACTTTTTCCGGAACTCAGTTTGGAAGAACTCCCAAGTCACTCGCTCTCTAGGCACAACAGAAACCAACGTATTCCACCAATAGTAGGCAGAATCACGTAGCAAAGATATAGCACATTTTAGGCATTCATCGGGTGTGCAAGATAGTTTATCGAACACTCGGATGGTATTGTCCAACCAAAATTTGGCTTGCTCAGTATCATCACTATCGGTAGCCTTAAATTTAGTAGCCCCGTGCTTTCGGATTCTGTCTACCGGGGGCTTATTCAATCTCATCTGATCAATTATCAGAGGTATCGTAGGTGCAGAGGGTGTATTATTCGGGAGTGGGGGTTGTGGAACAGCCGTATTAGTTCGAATGTATTGGTTGAACCAATCATTCATCACACTATAAAGCCTGTCTGGCCTTATCGTTCTGATTGCTTGCGATAGGTTGAGAGTCCATTGGCACTGTCCCATGCGCGGGAGCAGGCGCTACACTCTCTACATCATCAGCTACCGCTCGATTGGGATCGGGATCCATTACTAAACGAAAACACATTTTTAACTGTTAAAATTCATCATACTATCGTATTAATACTATATGGCATGTATAGCTAGATTTGAGATCGTGTTATTATTAGTTACGAGTTCGAGACTCAGATATACCTAAAACTACTTTCAGAATGAGATACGGTCACTACGAGTTCTTAGTGATGCCGTTTGGGCTTACTAATGCCTCTGCGGTATTTATGGACTTGATGAATCGAATCTTCAGTTAGTGTTTGGACCAGTTTGTAGTTGTGTTTATTGACGACATTTTGGTCTACTCGCGAGATGAAACCAAATATGCCGAGCACCTGAGATTAGTGTTGCAGATTTTACAGGATAAGTAGTTATATGCTAAGTTCAGTAAATGTGAGTTCTGGTTGAGAGAAGTTAGCTTTTTGGGACATTTGGTATCTGCATCAGGTATTTAAGTTGATTCGAGCAAAATTTCAGCCATACTTGATTGGAAGCCTCCGAGAAATGTTACTGAAGTTCAGAGCTTTTTGGGACTTGCTGGTTACTATAGACGGTTTGTAAAGGGTTTCTCGATGATAGCCACACCAATGACGAAACTACTTTAGAAAGATGTTAAGTTTGTATGGTCAGAAAAATGTCAGAAAAGTTTCGATCAATTGAAAACTTATTTGACTGAAGCTCCAGTGCTAGTGTAGCCTGAATCCAGTAAAGAGTTTTTCATTTACAGTGATGCATCCTTACTTGGGCTGGGTTGTGTATTGATGCAAGAGGGTCGAGTTGTAGCTTACGCATCGAGGCAATTGATGCCACATGAGAAAAACTATCCGACCCATGATCTCGAATTAGCTGCCATCGTATTCGCTTTGAAAATATGGCGACATTACTTGTTTGGAGAGAGGTGTTATGTATATTCAGATCACAAAAGTCTCAAATATTTGATGACTCAAAGAGATTTGAATCTACGACAAAGACGTTGGCTTGAGTTGTTGAAAGATTATGAGCTCGTCATTGACTATCACCCGGGAAAGGCTAACGTGGTTGCCGATGCTTTAAGTCGTAAGTAACTGTTTACTTTGTGAGCGATGAATGTACATCTATTCGTTTCATCCGATAATGTGTTAGTAGCAGAATTAAAGGCCAAACCATTATTGATTCATCAAATACATGAATCTCAGAAAGTCAACGATGAATTGGTTGCTAAACAAGCTGAATGTGTCTCAAATATGGAATCAGAGTTTCAAATTGACGACAACGATTGTTTGAAGTTCAGAAGTCGATTGTGTGTTCCAAGAAATTCGAAACTTATTTCGGTGATTTTGAGCGAGGCTCATAGTAGCCGAATGTCAGTCCACCCGGGTAGTACGAAAATGTACAATGATCTGAAACGTCAGTTTTGGTGGCCTGGTTGAAACGAGACATTTCTGACTTTGTTTCGAAGTGTTTGGTATGTCAACAAGTGAAAGCGGAACATCAAGTGCCTTCGGGATTACTTCAGCCGATCATGATACCTGAATGGAAATGGGATCGAGTCACGATGGATTTTGTATCTGGGTTGCCATTGTCGGCAAGCAAGAAAGATGCGATCTAGGTTTTTATTGTTAGATTGACAAAGTCGGCTCATTTTATTTCCGTACGTACGGATTATTCACTTGACAAGCTAGCCGAATTGTATGTTTCTCAGATTGTAAGGTTACACGGGGTACCTATTTCTATTGTGTCGGATAGAGATCCGAGATTCACATCGCGATTTTGGAAGAAATTGCAAGAAGCATTGGGTACCAAGTTACATTTTAGCACTGCTTTTCATCCCCAGACTGATGGTCAATCCGAGAGGATAATCCAGATACTCGAGGATATGTTGAAATGTTGCATCTTTGAGTTTAGTGGTTCATAGGAACGGTATTTACCTTTGATTGAATTTGCTTACAACAATAGTTTTCAATCAAGCATTAAGATGGCACCTTACGAGGCTTTGTACGGTCATAAATGCCGTACACCGTTGTTTTAGACTGAGCTTAGTGAAAGTAAAATTTTCGGGGTTGGTTTGATTAAAGATGCTGGGCAGAAAGTAAAAGTGATCCATGAAAGTCTGAAAGCAGCTTTAGATCATCAAAAGTCGTATGCGGATTTAAAACGAAAAGACATTGAATATCAAGTTAGAGACAAAGTGTTTCTTAAAGTTTCACCTTGGAAAAAGGTGCTCAGATTTGGCCGTAAGGGCAAATTGAGTCCGAGGTTCATCGAGCCGTTTGAAATATCCAAACGAGTTGGGTCGGTCGCATACAGATTGATTTTACCCCCTGAGCTTGAAAAGATTCACAATGTTTTTCATGTTTCGATGCTTCGACGTTATAGATCCGATCCATCTCATATAATTAATCCATCTGAGGTTGAGATTCAATCTGATTTGAGCTATGAAGAAGAACCGGTTCGTATTTTGGCTCGTGAAGTAAAAGAACTACGAAATAAGAAACTCTCATTAGTGAAGGTATTGTGGCTTAAGCATGGGGTTGAAGAAGCTCCATGGGAACCTGAAGACTCTATGAAAGATCGATATCCTAACTTATTCACTGGTAAGATTTTCGGGGACGAAAATTCCTTATGTGGGGGAGAGTTGTGACAGCCCTAATTTGACCCCAGTCAAAAAGTGGTTTCGGGACCACAAAACTGAGTTATAAAAATAATTAACCGTTATACTCTATGCTTATTATATGAGTAAATTTATTTGTGAAAGTCCCATGCTTTGATTTTGTCATTTGTATGTGAAATTTTTAAACAGGACTTATGTGAGACATTTGTGAAATGTGATAGGTAACTTTTAAAGTGATCTATTAATGCATGATGTCAAAAAGGTGGACTTGCATGTTAATTACTCATTTTTGGATAGTGGCCGGCCATGATATTGATTAATATATATTATATGTATTTTATATTAATATTTTAATTTACAAAATGAATTAAAGAATAAAGAGTAATAAAATATTGGGTTAGTGGGAGGAGAAACCAAGGTTGGTTCATCTTTGCTCCTCCATTGCCATAACTTGAAGTAAGGAAGAAGAAAAGATTCTTGTTTAATTTTCGGCTTAGATGATGGCTAGAACGAGCTTAAGAGCAAAGAGGAACTAAATCAGATAGGGGAAAAGAGAAAGCAATCGAGTAGCCTATCCGTAACTGTTCAAAATATCCGAGGTAAGTTTTGAGTAATCACCTTTAGTATAAAATTTATGATGCCCTGATATGTGTATATTAGATGAATTATGAACTTTTGAGTCTACTTGAACTAAGTTTTGTAATAAATAATCTAAGTATATGAACATGGTCGAATGGTCAATATGGGTTAAGCTTAATTAATGAAATGTATATGAGATATTTTTGTATAATTTTTAAACCGAAATGTAATTGATGGTGCTCATATGGAGCTTATATTTGCATGTAGCAAATGACTACTAATGTGTCATGTTAAATGAGATGTGTTAATATATGATTAAATAGGCATGATGCTTGTGGAATTGTATCCGGGCTTAAAGACCTGCAGGCTTCGTGCTGGAATTGTATCCAGGCTTAAAGACCCGCAGGCTTCGTGCTGGAATTGTATCCGGGCTTAAAGACTGCGCAGCTTCGGCTTTGGAATTGTATCCGGCTTAAAGACCCGCAGCTTCATCTTTGGAATTGTATCCGAGCTTAAAGACCCGCAGCAGTTAGTTGAAATGGTATTATACCGGGTTTAAATTCCCGTTGGCTGGTGCTAGAAATTTGTTTCAAGTTCTAAGACCTGACAAGATTGATGCTAGTAAAGTAAGTACTATATATATTTTACATGTTAAGGTACGTATTATGTACTCATATGTGAATTGATTTTAAATTTAATTATTAGTATCAAAGAATGATATATTTATATATATATATATATATATGGATGAATACGGTATTTAAAAATAAGAGAATGACCTATTCGGTCAATGTATGTCATTATGTGAAAGTATTTGACTTAAAGTAATTGTATGAGCCATATAGTATAGTGAAATATGTGCTAGAAATTTCTTGTGTATTCATATATATATTCGGCCAATAGACTTTATAACTAGTGTACTTGTGTATATTCGGCCAAGTGATTTACAATTAGAATACGAGTTTTGTGATACTTAATGTTCGATTTAAATGACAAGTTTTAATTTTTTGAAATGCTTAAAACTTACTAAGCCTCGAAAGCTTACTCTGTTCCTTATTTCTTTGTTTTATAGATTGTTGATTTTGGCCACCGACTCGGGGATCATCAGCAGTTCATCATACTATCGATCTTTTTGGTACAGTTATATTTTGGCCTTGATATGGCATGTATAAGTTAGGCCGGTGATAGTTATGTTTTGTACTGTAAATATTTTGGCCATATGAAAATGGCATTTATAACTTATAAATCGATATATATTCAGCTCGATTTCTATCTTTGTTGATTGGTAATATGAAAAAAAATTTTAATGTTTAGCTCGGTAATACCTCTTAGCCTAAAACCGGCGATCGGATTCGGGCTAGCGGTGTTACATAAAATTTCTGAAAAACTGTATCTAATGTTTCACAAATCAACTTGTTCATATGATCGAATGATTTATTTTTATTTTTGGGCTTTAAAATAGCTCAAAAATATAAACTCATTCTCTCGATCATTTCTAACTAATTCATCTACATTTGTAGATGAATAATTTCTCAATTTCATTTCCATTTTGAGAAACCTACATTCATTTCCAAATGATTCCATTTCTCTATCTCAGAGAAAACTATAATCATTCCTAAATGTTTCCTATTTCTATTCATTCTGTTTATTTCGATTCAAACACGTAATTCATTTATGGTTTCAATGAGCTAGCAGAGGGACTGGTTGGACACATGTACATAGGCTCAAATGATTTATAATTAGATTTCAGCTTTTCGCCTATTAATTATGAACTTATTTAATCAAGAAGTCATTCCACTACAGTATCATGATTGAGCTCTCCTAACAACATACCATTACAAAAGTATTTACTCAATACTTGTCCAATGACCTTGTCATAAGTGTGTTACCCTCATAGGATATCCTTAACCTTTCTAAGATAATATCCGCTCTCCCAATATGATCCTATTTAATATCATGGTAACCAGTACATCTTTCTTCATGAAAATTCAATTACTATTAAATTGTAATCAAGTTATTCATTATAAAGACGAACAATCCGTGGCCACATTTACTTTTCATCAACCATGTACTGCCAATGAGAGGATATCATTTGCTCATGTCTCAGGCTATAAATTCCATTGTTGTGAATGACACTATGTATTATAGAAGTCGTATACCCAACACACCAACTTTTAGTTCTTTATCTATTCGAACTCAATCTTTTACTTATACCAAAGTGTACAAGTCACGTATACATAGTCCGTCATCTACTCAGGATTTAGGTATGCCACACTATAAAGGTCACAAGTGAATGAATCCATAAATAGATTCAAGATCTATTCTGTAACACCCATATCCATAACCCTAGCCTGGACGGAGTACAAGGCATTACCTACTTGATCACGTACATGCAACCCGTTTTAAGTCACCAAGACTCGGTCCAATTTAAAAAAATTTCAATCTCTACTTTAAACCTCTCAATATGGGTCTACGAGACCTAAATCGACCATTGGAAACCATTTAGAATCCTTCCGGGTCCTTACCCAATCTATGCAAACTTAGCATTTAAAACAGGGCACACGCCCGTGTAGAAAGGTAACACACCCGTGTGACCATCCTAACATGGCCTTGTTGATGACCAGTGGGTCTTACATGGCCTAAGCACCTAGGGACACACTCGTGTTGCCAATTTAATTACACTATTTTACAAAATTCAAGTGCAGACTTCACATGGCTTAGACACACGCTTGTGTCCCTGGCCCGTGTTGCTTACATGGCCTTGACACGCTCTGTCTTAGCCCGTGTGAGAAAACTTCAGCATTCTATTTCTAACGTCAGCACCCCCAACAAATCACACGGCCATAGCGCACGCTCGTGTCTTAACCCATGTGAAAAAACTTGAGCATTTTGTTTCTAACGTCAGCACCCACGATTGAGACACACAGTCGTGTCTCCGCCCGTGTGGTTACTACCATGCATACTGACTTGAAAGTTTTACGTGCAAGGGACACGCGGCCTCATCCCATGCCTATAGGGCTGACCATATGTCACACACGGCCCAGACACACGCCCATGTGCCTACCCGTGTGGACAAAATAAGGCTATTTACCAAGCCTATTTTCCACCCCTATCTACATAATTTAACACAGCTCAACCAACACCAATTCTAGTTTATACATTACTACCAAATCAGCTACAACAGACATTCTTTCCTAAGGCAAAATACTCAACCAAGGAAATATCATCTTGCATATAATCAAAATGAGTAACTGACAATATCAAGGCCAAAAGCAAAGTGTGGGGCTTATCTCAAGTCTACACATTAGGCCAATGCTTAAGGACACAAAATAATCAAGTCTAAGCCCTAAACATGCCATATTCAAAAATACAAATCCAACTACACCGAAAGTTTCGGACGATAGTGTGATCGATATCTCTAACTCTAATTGATCCTCGAGCTAAAAAGGCAACACTATAAGAAAATAGAAAGGAAGGAGGGTAAGCATAAAAGCTTAGTAAGTTGCATATAAATAAACATACAACTACAATTCATCAATAATCATCATGCTCATAACACAAGGATAAGCATAAGTATGGCTTACTCATTATCATCCATATGAGTCATATACTCTCTAATGAGTTCATTTCTCATACGTACCAACTTGGTACCTGTATCACTCGCAACATGATTATATTTTCATTATTAACTCGCAAACATACTTGCTCCATTGAACCATTCGGCATGTTTTCGATTCTTTTATAGACATCAATCTAAGGGTAAGGTGCCGATGCTATGACCCTGATATATTCTTACACTGGCTCACATCTCAAGTCGATGCCATGTCCCAGACATGGTCTTACACTGACTATCATTATCGAAGCCGATGCGTGTCCCTAGCATGTCTTACTCTAGCACTCGTCTTATGATATCCTGAATTAGACCTAATCGGAATAGTGGTTTTGACACCATAAATTCGAGATAGAAATAATTATGATTGCATGGTTGTGTGAAAATTTCGTGAAGAAATTTTAGGCATAAGGTGTTTAATTTGAAATTAAGGACTAAATTGAATAAGTTGCAAAACTTGCATTCTAGAAGCTTTTAATATGAAATTGCTTTGGAATATTAATTAGGAGGTCTTAAATAGAAATTTAACTAATTTCTAAAATTTTGGACAAAAATGGGCTTATACATGAAAAATTACAAAGAAAGGCATTAAGAGCATTTTTTTCATTTGGTAAATATAGTCATTAAAAAGGGAAAAATAACACTAAATGGACTCATCTTCTCCATAGGGCTGCCGAATTTTGCTTGTCACCATAGCTAGGGTTTCCAACATTTTTAAGCCTTGATTGTAAGTGATTTTCATACCCGTTTTTAATGCTCTTTTCGATTTTAAAATCTAGAAAGCATGTTCTATCATTTTCTAGCAATATTTTGAGCTAAGATGCATGTATGAAAATTTACTCATGTGTGATATAATTGTATTTTGATGAATAATGAAGGAATATGATGGTTTGATGTGTGTTTAACAACTTTTACTTAGTAGTTTTATGCGAAAACACCTAAAAAGGGACTTAATTGTAAAAAGGGTAAAATTGATGGTAAAAATCTAATTTTTGGTGTAAAATATGGACTGTTATGGACACTAGGAAATTCGGCTATGCCTAGATGTCATGGGTAATGCATGTAACTCATTGTACAAACTTAAGGACTCAATTGTAAATAATTGAAAAGCTAGGGGTAAAATGGTAATTTTTATCCAAGCCCGTATTAGGGGCTATTTTGATGAATGTGTATATTGAATAAATTAATTTGGTATTTTAGATCAAGAGAAATGAGATTCGAGTCGTGATTGAGGAAAAAATAAAGTTTCCGAGGAATAGGCTCGATTTCTAACATTTTGTACCGAGGTAAGTTCATGTGTAAATGCGGTAACATAATTGTCATTTTAAGTAATTTAATGATTTTTATATGATATGATGATTATTATCATGAAATATTATGCTTTGTGTTTATTATTGAATAATATGCAAATTATGTGAGCTACTTGATAAATATGAAATGCTACCAAGTATCGGTTCTGAAATTCCGTGGAAGATGGCAAAGATATGTGATCAAGGAAAATCTCGTTTGAACATTAGGAATAGATTAGAATACAAGTGACATGTCACTAGGATATTTGAGTTCCGAACTCGTTGAGTTGAGTCCAAGTTCACTTATGGATACGAACGCCTGAGCTCGTTGAGTTAAGTCCGAGTTCACTTATGGGCGGGTTGTAACAGCCTAATTTTCAGTGGCATCGGAACAGTGATTCGAGATCACTAAATCTGATAAATAAGTAGGAAATATTATTAATTTAGTGAGTATAAGTTAAATATGAAGTTAGGAAAATTTTTGAAATAGTGAATAGTGTACTAAAAATAAATATTAAAATAATTAGAATCGAAAACGAGGTATCGAGACCTCAAGAATTTTAAATCGAGCCATAAATATTTTTATAAATATTTATGGAGTGTTAATAAGCTAGTATTAAAGTTTCATCGAGAAATTTTAAAGTTCTGATAGTTAATTGAACAAAAAGGACTAAATTGTATCAAATGCAAAATTGTGGGAAATGATTAAATAGCTTAAATGATAAAAGAAAGGGGGTTTAAAAGGCAAATAGACCCAAGGTCTATTTGGACTAGACAGCAAGGGCATGAAATCAGCAAGAAAATAAGGAGAATTAAGGGCAAATTTGGAAAATTACAAAATTTACTTAATAAAGCTAGGACTAAAGTGGAATTATCTAGATTTCTCTTTATTTTTCTGCATTCTCATCAGCAAAAATGCCATGGAAGAGTTCCCTTAAGCTGGTTTTTCATATTTTTACTTCAAGTAAGTTCAATTCTTGATTATTTCTAGAAATTTTTGTGTTTTTGTACCTTTTACAACTAGGTCCACTTGTTGAATTCATTAGTTTTTGATTCTATGAAAGAAATTGAAAGTTGTTATGAATATGTGCTGGAAGTATATGATGATTTGGCATGGAATTAGAGCTTTAAATTGTTTATATGCTGATTTTATTGAAAGAATTGAATAGAAAGTGAATGTTTGGGACCTAATTGTAAAAGAGTTTGAAGTTAGAGTTTTATGTGGATATTCTGAATTTCAGTAGTTATGAAATAACTTATAATGTCTAGGAAAATTATTAATTGATAAAATTATCTTAATTGAGGGGTTAATTGGGTGAGGACTGAATTGTATGGATTGTGATATTTGGGGCAAAATGGAAATCAACATTTTGCACTAAAACTGTTTTGGACAGCAGCAGTAGTCTAACTTTGAAAAATCACCAAAAAATTGTATAAATGGAATTAGAGGATGAATAAAATATGAAATTAAAGCTTATTGAGTCTAGTTTCTTATAGAAGAAATGATGTAAGCAATGGAATTGTAAATCATGATATATGATAAATTTTGTGAGATAAGATCAGAATGATTTTGGGTTCCCCTGTTCTGACTTTGTAAAATCATCAAAAATTGGATAAAAATAATTAGGGGCTTAAATTTATATGTTTAGAATCATGAATGAGCCTATTTTCAATAGAAACAAACTGTAACATCATTCAAATCTTGTACGAGGAGATAATTATTTTTTAGTGAAGAAGGGTCGGAACTATCAGACTGCAGAACAGGGGAGACTTCAATGAATAAACTGTATTAATTGGCCCAACTAAAAATTATGAAATTTTTATGTAAGAAGACATATAATTCTAGTTTCTGGGAAAATTTATGGATCTTAATTTGGAGTTCTTTAGCTCAAGATAAAAATTATTTAGTGACTATGACACAGATGAATAGCTTGAATATTCACATATGTAAATAGTGAAAATTATGGATAATGTTACTTACAAGTGTGTTATTTATACTAAGGATGTGGATGGAGAGGAGGAGGAGGAAAAATATACATATATATATGAATGACTCGTGTATAAATTGATCACATGCCCGATTATAATCGATAAGTGTTGAATTAGAAATGATATAATGTTTTATTTGGAATATTTATTATGAAATTATGATTATCGTTATAATACAAAAATCAAACTTCTGAGTTTATATGGCTAAATTTTAGTGATCATTTGTTAATTTTATGAATTTCATGATGTGTTATTTCATATGTATTAATGATAAAATCGTGAATAATGTAAAAACATGAAAATTGAATAAATGATCAATTGAGCATTTCAGTTCAGTGACAAGATGAATTGAAGGAAAAGACCATGGTTGGACCATGGCAACAAGTGATAAGTGATAGCTTCGGCTACACTTATCTGATCAAAGACAAGTGAAAGTGATAAGTGATAGCCTACACTTATCTGATCAAGAACAAGTGAAAGTGATAAGTGATAGCTTTGGCTACACTTATCTGATCAAGGACAAATGACAAGTAAAAAGTGGTAGCTTTGGCTACCTGATCAGTGAAAAGTGGTAGCTTCGGCTACCTGATCATCGGCTACTTGACCAGTGAAAAATGGTAGCTCCGGCTACCTGATCAGTGAATAGTGGTAGCTTCGGCTACAAGTGACAAGTGATTTTTGTGTAAAACCATATCTAGGATGTGACAGCCCTAATTAGACCCTAGTCGGAATGTGGTTTCGGGACCACAAAACCGATTCACAAAAAATTATTTTTATTTTAATTGCATATATTTATGTGTGATAGTGTATGTGAAAAAAAAAATGTTTAAAATTAGTCTTAGGAATGTGAATTTTCTTGAAAGGACTTAGTTGAGAAACTTAGAAAAGATGATAGGTAAATTGTAAGGATCAAATAACAACAAGGTGAGAAAGCATGGATTTGCATGTCAAAATGCCCTTAATGCATGAAGTGGCCGGCCATGTGATGATGTTCCTCCATTAAGTCTAATTAAATATATATATTATAATGGTAAATGATAAAATAATCTAAATAGAAAAATAGATTAATAAGAAAAAGATGAATAAAAGAAGAAATGGAAGGAGAGAGAAGTGTTCATCTTCTTCTTACAAAGCCAAACCTAAGTGAAGAAAGAAAGAAAAATTGTTAAAAGCATTCGGTCAATATAAGGGTTAATCAAGGTAAGATTTCATGTTTTTTTTTTTATTTATTAAATTTTATGAAATTTATTTAGTAGACAAATCTATATTATAACCCATAGGTTGATTTTTCTATTTGGTGACAAAATGTGCATTCGGTTGTGATGTTTAGATGTTATGAGGATAGTGTTTGATGCTTTGGATGGAATATTAAAGATGAAGAATGAACTAGTTAATAGATATATGAACATTGGTATGAACTTATGAATAGATGTGGAGTTTTTATTTTTTTTCTAGTTAGAAACATTCGGTCAAATTGTTATGTGGAGGAACTAAGTGTTTAAATGAAATAAAAATGATATTACATTTGAAATTGTATATTCTACCTTATAATTAAATAAATAGGTAATGTTAAATTTGGTCTTGCATATTCGGCTAAATAGTATGCACATTTGTGAAATAATTTTTGATTCTATATAATCGACCCAATGAAGGATGTTGGCTTACAAAGTTGAGTTTGATTCATAATTATGTATATTTGAATGTAAACATATTTGACACAATATTAATTTTGGAAGTGTTAATGCATTCGGCTTAGAGACATAATATAAGCATTAGTTGAGGTTTGATGTCTTGAACAAGGATGGTTGTAAGAAGAAGTGGAATCATTAAATTCATATATATGAATATCTTGCAAGGTAATTAAACTACTAAATTTATTTATTCTAGCTCAAGAACCCAAATGAGGGGAAACAAGCAAAGGCAAAGCAAAGAATATTGAGTAGACAATTGGGAATCATATCATCCGACATAAGGTAAGTCTATAAGCATTTGTAGGCTGATTAATTTATACATGATTAATACTAACGTATCATAAAAGAATTTCTTGGGGTAGGTATTTATTTGGAGTGATATACGTATTTATAAATGTGGTAGTGTGTGCTATTTGATTTAAGTAAATTGCCTTATTATAATGAGCCAACCTTGGCACTAAGTGTGCGGATTTAAATGGCACTATGTGTGCGAAATCGATTGGCACTATGGATGCTGGTTTGAATGTCAATAAATGAGTGAATTTCCAAAGCACTATGTGTGCGGTTTAGCATGGCACTATATGTGCGAATTTGATTAGCACTATGTGTGCAAAATCGGTTGAGGATATAATGTGTGCCGGAAAAGAATAAAGTGCTAGGGCTATTAACGGAAAAAAAATCGAATTTGAGTCATAAAACGTATAGGCATGGAATCATCTAGTTTATCATTGTTTTATACTTCGAGGAAAGGATCTAAACTATCTAGTTGTTTTGATATTTAATTGGATGGCAAGACTTGGCTTGTGGTTGAATCGATAATTTAAGTAATTGTGGCATAATTCGGTATGGTTAAATGGTTGATCTTACAATATTTTTTATTATGATCTTATGTTAATGGTCTGTATTATATTGCTTACGACTTACTGAGTTGAATACTCATTTGGTGTGTTTACTTGTCTCCTATTTAGATTTCTTTGATCCATTTTGTGTGTTCAGGACCATCGTCGAAGTCATCACACCAGCCTGCAACATTTTGGTACCCTCTTCTTAGTTGGTCTAAGTGAACATTACGGCATGTATAGGCTAATATGTATTTTGTTTGAACTTTGATATGTATACTTCCAGCCATGCGAATATAGCCTAAATACTAAGTTTGAACTTGGTTATGTTTAATCATGGTGTAATTTGTCTTGGTTATAATGTTTAATGCTATTAATGAATGATATATATATAAAAATATACATATGTTTGAAGGTTGAAAATGCTAAGAAATTTTGACTATGTGTTTTTGGGGTGGTTCGATTATGACACATTTATATAAGTGATTAATTGCAATTTGGCTATTGTATATGATCTTAGTATTTAAATTGAGATAGCATAATGGGTTGTCTGGTTATATCTGAACATAACATAAAATCGTATGATATGGTTGTTATATGATGTAAACTTATGTAATGGTTTTGATTGAACTTAATAATGATTAATTATGTGTTCCGGCTATGTATGAATAAGGATCGTATATGGTAGTATAATGAATTATGCATTGTTAAAGATGAACTTAGCGAAATGAAGATGATAGAAGAAGATGCATGAAAATTTTACGAATAAGTATTTGGTTCAGTAATATCTCGTAACCCATTCCAGCGATGGATACGGGTTAGGGGTGTTACATTTTATTGGTATCAGAGCTACGGTTTAGTCAGTTCTAGGACTACCGTAGCGCATATAGTCTAGCTATACATGCCTTAATGTTAGTATATGATAGTGTGATGACTTCTGACAGTTGAAATTATTGTTTTGATTAGTAAATGGAACCCAATTTAGAGAGAGCCTTAGCGGATGACGTTGAGAGTGTAGTGGCTGCTCTTGCGCAAGGGACAGCGCCTGTTGAACCTCAACCATCTGCGAATAATCAAGGTGATGGGGCAAAACAAGCCTTCTTTACCCTGATGAACGAGTGGGTCGCACAATATGCCCGAACTAACCCGGCTGCTCAACCATTCCCGAATTTAAATAATCCGCCTCAGGTGCCTATAATACCACCAACTACTGATCCTTTGAGGCCGAGTAAACCTCCGTGGATTTGATTAGGAAGCGGGCCGAGAAATTTCGAGCTACGACTACATCGGTGATCTTTGAAAGGGCCGAGTTTTGGCTTGATAACACCATCCGGGTTTTTGATGAGCTGTCTTGCACACCTGATGAGTGTTTAAAGTGTGCCATATCTTTATTACGAGCCTCGACCTACTATTGGTGGAGAACCTTGATTTCTATTGTTCCAAAGGAACGAGTTACTTGGGATTTCTTTTAGACGGAGTTTCGAAAAAAGTATATCAGTCAACGATTTATTGATCAAAAGCGCAAGGAATTTTTGGAGCTTAAACAAGGCCGTTTGACGGTATCTAAATATGAGCATGAGTTTGTAAGACTCAGCCGTTATGCTCGGGAGTGTGTAGCTGATGAAGTTGCCATGTGTAAAAGATTTGAGGAGGGATTGAATGAAGATTTAAAGCTACTAGTGGGTATTTTAGAACTAAAAGAATTCGTAACCCTAGTTGAACGAGCTTGCAAGGCTGAAGAACTTGGAAAGGAGAAAAAGAAACCTGAATTTGAAGCTAGAGACTTTCGTAAAAGATCGGCTAGTAAAACTTCTTTCTCGGCTGCAAAGAAGTTCAGAGACGATACTATTAGATCAAAGACGACTGCAGGAATTTCTATTAGGGAGCGACCATCAACGGACTCTCGAGCTACTTCGGTTGCTAGTGTTGGTAACAACCAACAAGAAAAACCTGAATGTCCACAATGTGGAAGACGACATGTAGGTGAATGTTGGGGTAAGTCTATTAACAGGGCCTGTTATAGATGCGGATCACGGGATCATTTTATTCGAAATTGCACGGAATCTGATGAAAAGAATAAGATACAAGGTACGAGATCGAGTGGTACAACGACTAGAGGCAAACCACCGAGAAATACAGTAGGCATGGGTGGTAGTCAGAGAGGGACTCCCGATACGGCTGTTCGATCTGAGACTCGTGCTCCTGCCAGAGCTTATGCCATCCGTGCACGAGAGGAGGCATCTTCCCCTGATGTTATCACTGGTACTTTCACTCTCTTTGATAATAACGTGATTGCATTGATTGACCCTGGTTCTACTCATTCATATGTATGTGAGACTTTAGCATTTAGTAAGACTCTACCGATTGAGTCTACTGAGTTCGTAATTCGAGTGTCAAATCCCTTGGGTCGATATGTACTTGTTGACAAAGTGTGTAAGAAATGCCCTCACGATGTCTGAGATTCTGTTTTTCGCCGATTTGATGCTTTTACCGTTTGATGAATTTGATGTTATTCTTGGTATGGATTGGTTGACCGTACATGATGCAGTTGTGAATTGCAAAAGGAAGACCATTGATTTGAGGTGTGCAAATAATGAGATAGTCCGAGTTGAGTCTACTGACTTGAACGGAGTGCCAGCAATAATATCCTCGATGATCGCTCAGAAATATGTGAGAAAGGGGTGTGAAGCATATCTTGCATACGTACTTGATAGCAAAGAGTCAGAAAAGAAACTTGAATCAGTACCAGTGATTTGTGAGTATTCAGATATTTTTTCGGAGGAGTTATCGGGATTACCACCCGTTCGGGAGGTAGAATTCTGCATCGAACTTGCACCTGGTACCACACCAATTTCGATAGCTCCGTATCGTATGGCACCAACAGAATTGAAGGAATTGAAAACTCAGTTGCAAGAGTTGACGGATAGAGGTTTTGCTCGACTGAGTTTCTCACCTTGGGGTGCACCAGTATTATTCGTGAAAAAGAAAGATGGAACCATGAGGATGTGCATCGATTATCGTCAATTGAATAAAGTGACAATAAAGAATAAATATCCGTTACCGCGTATTGATGACTTGTTTGATCAGTTGAAGGGAGCCTCAGTGTTCCCAAAGATAGATTTGAGATCGGGTTATTATCAGTTGCGAGTTCGAGACTCAGATATACCTAAAACTACTTTTAGGACGAGATACGGTCACTATGAGTTCTTAGTGATGCCGTTTGGACTCACTAATGCTCCCGCGGTATTTATGGACTTGATGAATCGAATCTTTAGACAGTATTTGGACCGGTTTGTAGTTGTGTTTATCGACGTCATTTTGGTCTATTCACGAGACGAAACTGAACATACCGAGCACTTGAGATTAGTGTTGCAGACTTTACGGGATAAACAGTTATATGCTAAGTTCAGTAAATGTGAGTTCTGGTTGAGAGAAGTTAGCTTTTTGGGATATGTGGTATCCGTATCGGGTATTCGAGTTGATCCAAGCAAAATTTCGGTCGTACTTGACTGGAAACCTCCAAAGAATATTACTGAAGTTAGGAGCTTTTTGGGACTTGCCGGTTACTACAGACGATTTGTAAAGGGTTTTTCGATGATAGCCACACCGATGACGAAACTACTTCAAAAAGATGTTGAGTTTGAATGGTTAGAAGAATGTCAGAAAAGTTTCGACCGATTGAAGACATGTTTAACTGAAGCTCCAGTGCTAGTACAGCCAGAATCCGGTAAAGAGTTTGTTATTTACAGTGATGCATCCTTACTTGGGCTGGGTTGTGTGCTGATGCAAGAAGGTCGAGTTGTGGCTTACGCGTCGAGGCAATTAAAGCCACATGAGAAAAACTATCCGACCCATGATCTTGAATTAGCGGCCATTGTATTCGCCTTGAAAATATGGCGACACTACTTGTTTGGAGAGAGGTGTCATATTTATTCGGACCACAAAAGCCTCAAATATTTGATGACCCAAGGAGATTTGAGTCTGCGACAAAGACGTTGGCTTGAGTTGTTGAAAGATTATGAACTCGTCATTGATTATCTCCCGGGAAAGGCTAACATGGTTGCCGATGCTTTAAGTCGTAAATCGTTGTTTGCTTTGAGAGCGATGAATGTTCACCTGTCCGTTTCATCCGATAATGTGTTAGCAGCAGAATTAAAGGCCAAACCATTATTGATTCATCAAATACATGAATCCCAGAAAGTCGACGATGAATTGGTTGCTAAACGAGCTGAATGTGTTTCAAATGTGGAATCAGAGTTTCAGATTGACGACAATGATTGTTTGACGTTCAAGAGTCGATTATGTGTTCCAAGAAATTCGGAACTTATTTCGATGATTTTAAGCGAGGCTCATAGTAGTCGAATGTCAATCCACCCGGGTAGTACAAAAATGTACAACGATCTGAAACGTCAATTTTGGTGGCCTGGTATGAAACGAGACATTTCTGACTTTGTTTCAAGGTGTTTGATATGTCAACAAGTGAAAGCAGAACATCAAGTGTAACGATGGACTTTGTATCTGGTTTACCGTTGACATAGAGTAAGAAAGACTCAATCTGGGTTATTATTGATAGATTGACAAAGTCTGCTCATTTTATCCCTGTCCGTACAGATTTCTCGCTCGATAAATTGGCAGAATTATATGTCTCCCAAATTGTTCGATTACATGAAGTACCTATTTCTATTGTGTCGGATAGAGATCCGAGATTTACATCGCGATTTTGGAAGAAATTGCAAGAAGCATTGGGTACCAAGTTGTATTTTAGCACCGCTTTTGATCCCCAGACTGATGGTCAATCTGAGCGGATAATTCAGATACTCGAGGATATGTTGAGATGTTGTATCCTAGAGTTTTGTGGTTCATGGGAAAGGTATTTGCCTTTGATTGAATTCGCTTACAACAATAGTTTTCAATCAAGATTAAGATGGCACCTTACAAGGCTTTGTACGGTCATAAATGTCGTACACCGTTGTTTTGGACCGAACTTAGTGAAAGTAAAATATTCGGGGTTGATTTGGTTAAAGATGCTGAACAGAAAGTAAAAGTGATCCGTGAAAGTCTGAAAGCAGCTTCAGATCGTCAGAAGTCGTATGCGGATTTAAAAAGAAAAGACATTGAATATCAGGTTGGAGACAAAGTGTTTCTTAAAGTCTCACCTTGGAAAAAGGTGCTCAGATTTGGCCGTAAGGGCAAATTGAGTCCGAGATTCATCGGGCCGTATGAAATATCTGAACGAATTGGGCCGGTCGCATATAGATTGATTTTACCCCCTGAACTTGAAAAGATTCACAACGTTTTTCATGTTTTGATGCTTCGACATTATAGATCCGATCCATCGCACGTAATTAATCCATCAGAGGTTGAGATTCAATCTGATTTGAGTTACGAAGAAGAACCAGTTCGTATTTTGGCTCGTGAAGTAAAAGAACTACGAAATAAGAAAATCTCATTAGTGAAGGTACTGTGGCTTAAGCATGGGGTTGAAGAAGCTACTTGGGAACTTGAAGACACTATGAAGGATCGATATCCTAACTTATTCGCTGGTAAGATTTTCGGGGACGAAAATTCCTTATGTGAGGGAGAGTTGTGACAGCCCTAATTAGACCCTAGTCGGAATGTGGTTTCGGGACCACAAAACCGATTCACAAAAATTTATTTTTTATTTTAATTGCATATATTTATGTGTGATAGTATATGTGAAAAAAAAAATGTTTAAAATTAGTCTTAGGAATGTGAATTTTCTTGAAAGGACTTAGTTGAGAAACTTAGAAAAGATGATAGGTAAATTGTAAGGATCAAATAACAACAAGGTGAGAAAGCATGGATTTGCATGTCAAAATGCCCTTAATGCATGAAGTGGCCGGCCATGTGATGATGTTCCTCCATTAAGTCTAATTAAATATATATATTATAATGGTAAATGACAAAATAATCTAAATAGAAAAATAGATTAATAAAAAAAAGATGAATAAAAGAAGAAATGGAAGGAGAGAGAAGTGTTCATCTTCTTCTTGCAAAGCCGAACCTAAGTGAAGAAAGAAAGAAAAATTGTTAAAAGCATTTGGTCAATTTAAGGGTTAATCAAGGTAAGATTTCATGTTTTTTTTTATTAAATTTTATGAAATTTATTTAGTAGACAAATCTATATTATAACCCATAGGTTGATTTTTCTATTTGGTGACAAAATGTGCATTCGGTTGTGATGTTTAGATGTTATGATGATAGTGTTTGATGCTTTGGATGGAATATTAAAGATGAAGAATGAACTAGTTAATAGATATATGAACATTGGTATGAACTTATGAATAGATGTGGAGTTTTTATTTTTTTTCTAGTTAGAAACATTCGGTCAAATTGTTATGTGGAGGAACTAAGTGTATAAATGAAATAAAAATGATATTACATTTGAAATTGTATATTCGACCTTATAATTAAATACATAGGTAATGTTAAATTTGGTCTTGCATATTCGGCTAAATAGTATGCACATTTGTGAAATAATTTTTGATTCTATATAATCGACCCAATGAAGGATGTTGGCTTACAAAGTTGAGTTTGATTCATAATTATGTATATTTGAATGTAAACATATTTGACATAATATTAATTTTGGAAGTGTTAATGCATTCGGCTTAGAGACATAATATAAGCATTAGTTGAGGTTTGATGTCTTGAACAAGGATGGTTGTAAGAAGAAGTGGAATCATTAAATTCATATATATGAATATCTTGCAAGGTAATTAAACTACTAAATTTATTTATTCTAGCTCAAGAACCCAAATGAGGGGAAACAAGCAAAGGCAAAGCAAAGAATATTGAGTAGACGATTGGGAATCATATCATCCGACATAAGGTAAGTCTATAAGCATTTGTAGGTTGATTAATTTATACATGATTAATACTAACGTATCATAAAAGAATTTCTTGGGGTAGGTATTTATTTGGAGTGATATACGTATTTATAAATGTGGTAGTGTGTGCTATTTGATTTAAGTAAATTGCCTTATTATAATGAGCCAACCTTGGCACTAAGTGTGCGGATTTAAATGGCACTATGTGTGCGAAATCGATTGGCACTATGTATGCTGGTTTGAATGTCAATAAATGAGTGAATTTCCAAAGCACTATGTGTGCGGTTTAGTATGGCACTATGTGTGCGAATTTGATTAGCACTATGTGTGCGAAATCGGTTGAGGATATAATGTGTGCCGGAAAAGAATGAAGTGCTAGGGCTATTAACGGAAAAAAAATCGAATTTGAGACATAAAACGTATAGGCATGGAACCATCTAGTTTATCATTGTTCGAGGAAAGGATCTAAACTATCTAGTTGTTTTGATATTTAATTGGATGACAAGACTTGGCTTGTGGTTGAATCGATAATTTAAGTAATTGTGGCATAATTCGGTATGGTTAAATGGTTGATCTTACAATATTTTTTTATTATGATCTCATGTTAATGGTCTGTATTATATTGCTTACGACTTACTGAGTTGAATACTCATTTGGTGTGTTTACTTGTCTCCTATTTAGATTTCTTTGATCCATTTTGTGTGTTCGGGACCATCGTCGAAGTCATCACACCAGCCTGCAACGTTTTGGTACCCTCTTCTTAGTTGGTCTAAGTGAACATTACGACATGTATAGGCTAATATGTATTTTGTTTGAACTTTGATATGTATACTTCCAGCCATGCGAATATGGCCTAAATACTAAGTTTGAACTTGGTTATGTTTAATCATGGTGTAGTTTGTCTTGGTTATAATGTTTAATGCTATTAATGAATGATATATATATATAACTATACATATGTTTGAGGGTTGAAAATGCTAAGAAATTTTGACTATGTGTTTTTGGGGTGGTTCGATTATGACACATTTATATAAGTGATTAATTGCAATTTGGCTATTGTATATGATCTTAGTATTTAAATTGAGATAGCGTAATGGGTCGTCTGGTTATATCTGAACATAACATAAAATCGTATGATATGGTTGTTATATGATGTAAACTTATGTAATGGTTTTGATTGAACTTAATAATGATTAATTATGTGTTCCGGCTATGTATGAATAAGGATCGTATATGGTAGTATAATGAATTATGCATTATTAAAGATGAACTTAGTGAAATGAAGATGATAGAAGAAGATGCATGAAATTTTACGAATAAGTATTTGGTTCGGTAATATCTCGTAACCCATTCCAGCGATGGATACGGGTTAGGGGTGTTACATAGGATATGGCATCGGTGTGATATGTGTATAGGATGTAAGACCATAGATGAGCTATGGCATTCTAGTGAAAGGACCATAGCTATGCTATGGCATCAGTGATTATCAGTGAAATTCAGTGCATACCGGTGCAGACCAATTCCGTAAGATGTTCACTAATTTGAAGAAGTTTAATTAGTATTACATTGAATTATGTGACATAAGGAAATACGAGTTGATGAGACATGAGCATAAAACTTGGTTGATGAATGAGTTCATTTGTGATTATATATTTCTACGCCTTGAGTGTATTATCCGTATGAATTGGTATTCCAAATGAGTTAATGAGAAAACTTCTAGTATGAAAGAATCTGAGTTCGAAATGAAATATCATGAAAACGTACTTGAAATACATTGGTATGTCTTGTATATGCTATTTGAATTCATAAATGTGGAAAGTAAATGCAGGTGGAAGTATGGATGATGATATCTGTACATGGAATTTATTGATGAATACGTACATCCAAATTTATATGATAAATTTTAGTGAACATTGAAATTGGGCTTAATAAGTGATTTGGCAATTTAAATCGTGATTGGTAGGAAGAGTTAATGAATTGAATATTTATGAATTGTTACACGTATTTGTCTGAAATACGAGGAAGTGATAGTAATTGATACATGGAAATATGAAACTATGATATGTATAAAAACATGGAATATATTTGATAAATGTGTTCATTCATAATTATGGAATTATGTACCTCATGTGTGCTATTTGCATAAAGATGATATTTCAAATAGTTTGGTGAATAAAGCTTAAATATGAAATAGTATGAAATCGAAACAAATTGTTATGAAAATGTATTTAAATTATCTGTGAGTGTTTCGTGCTTCTCGGTAATGCCTCGTACTCTATTCTGGCGATGGATACGGGTAGGGGGTGTTACAGGTTACATGGAAGCTTGGCTACAAAATTTCCGCAGGCTATTGAGTTTGTCTAGCTACGAGTATGGCACTTATGTGCATTCAATCCGTGTATTCGAATTATATTCCGATGTGTTCAACGGGGGAATCTTAAGTGAAAAAGGAGAATACCTAAAACGAAGGTGACATGTTGGTAAGTGTGGTGAATGAGAAAATTTGACAGGTATGTGCTTAAACCCTCGGGTTGAGAACTTGGTATGATGAAATCGTGGTAAGATAGTAAATGCAAATGTAACATGAATGTTTTGATGATATTTATGCAAATGATATTTTGTGTTGGATTGTATGATTATGTTACTTGCTATTTGCATGTGAACTTACTAAGCATTTATGCTTACTCCTTTCTTTCCATTCTTTGTAGTTTTGACAAGCGAGCTCGGAAATCGGGAACGGTCGGAGGCTCGCTCACGCTATCCGTGGATCATTTTGGTATAGTGGCTTGTATATTTTGAGTATGGTACGTATAGCATTATAATCATTTTGCGTATATAATCTTATGATATGGCTATTGAGTGGTAAGGAACTGCTTGGTAAAGATTAGCCATTGGAATGGCAAATCAAAAATCATATTTGGTGTTATGTATGCTTAATGTGCTATCTAATCCATGGAAATTCATGAAAAGGTGAAATTTACTATAAAATAGTATCATACAGCAGCAATGATGTGAGTTTAAAAAATCACTAAAAATAGTAGAGACAGAATTAGATGGTGAGTAAAATATTATGTTGAAGCTTATTAAGTCTATTTCCATATGGAAGAAACAAAACATGTAAATAAGTTGTATTTCATGAGATATTTGAGTTTTGGTGGAACAGGGTCAGAGCGATTTCTGAATCTCCTATTTTGACTTTAGAAATTCACTAAAAATTGTACAAAAATAATTAGGGGTCATACTTTATATGTACAGATTTCTTATTGAGTATAATTTTAATAGAAACAAACGGCATAGTCATCTGAATTCTGTACAGAGAGAAAAGTTATTCATAGTGAACAGAGGTTAGAGTAGTCAAACACTGAAACAGTGGAAACTTTAACTAATAAACTATACTAATTGGCCTAACCAAAAATTCTAGAAAAAAAATTAGTAAATAGATATATAAGTATAGTTTCAGGGAAAATTTACCAATTTGAATTTTGAGTTTTGTAACTCGAGATATGAATTTTTTAGCGACTGTGACGCAGATGGGTAGTTTATTACGAAAGGTGAAATAAATTGTTTGAAATTGTTTAAGTGATAATTTAAGTCTGTTAACGCCTCGTGCTCGACTCCGACGACGATCTCGGGTAAGGTGGTGTTACACGTCTCAATGCCGATGCCATGCCCCTAACATGGTCTTACATTGGCTTCCATAATGTGGCCGACGCATGTCCTAGACATGTCTTACTCTAGCTCACACAAGTGACCCAACTGTCAGAGCTAAAATATTCAGTATATTACCTAATGTTCTAACGGGAGTTCTATTATCTCATTTTCTTTATGCATTCTCAATACGAAATCAAGAGATTCATGCTATATCTATTCAATGACAACGTAAACACATATATTAATAATATAGTTGTATCATTTATGTATAACTTACCTCGGTTAATAAAATGTACTCGACTGGTTGGTTTAGTCGATTTGCTTGGCTTTCCCCCGATTTGGGTTCGAATTTGGCAAAGCTTGATCTAGAATAACAAAATGCACTCATTTAGTCACTAATTATAATTAGGCTACCACAAGTTCACATCTTTGGTAAAATGACCATTTTGCTCCTAGACTTTGGCAAAATGACCATTTTACCCCTATAATCGAAAAATGATTTTTATCAAATTTATTCATATTTCAAGCCTAGAAGAACTCTTTTTACTCTTATATCCACCCCAAAATTCCACTATTTCGCACATTTATTACCTATTTTGCAACTTATGCAAATAGTCCCTTTAGGTGTTTTCATGCTACCACCCTTCACAAAAGTTGTTTAGAACTCCTCTAAGGTTCATATTCTTCCATAAAAACTCAGTAAACACTAAAATTCCATCCATTTCAAAACCCTAAACTCTTAATCATTTTGCAAAATAGTCCCTTCATATGAAAGCTCATGCTTTAGGGGTTCCAAAAATGCAAAAATCATCAACTAAGGGCATGGAAATCACTTACTTGTTGAGGTGATAAGTTGCTGAAATTTCAAAGCTTCAAAACCCCGCTTTTGCTGATATTTTCGGTGGAGAGAAGGTGTGGAGAAGAAAGAAAATAATAGCTAAGCTCATAGGTATTTTTTTTTATCACAAAATTATGTCATCAAGTAACCTAACATTGTCCTTTTGACTATACTTGACTCCTATGGCCAGACACCTTGTTTCTAGGGTCTAATTACTCTTTAAAGGCCCCAAATTTTAGTCTTCTAGCTATTTAACACATTTGGGTACTAAAATGCAACTTTTTCCCTTTTTGCTGTTTAGTTCTTTTCCGCAATCGGGCTTGCAAATATCAAAATTAACTCACCAATTTTTTTCATACACTAATATAATCATGTTATAACCTCATAAGAATAATAAAAATAGTTTTTCCAACTTCAGATTTGTGGTCCCGAGACCACTGTTCCGACTAGGCCCTAAATCGTGCTATTACATATTCTACTTGGATCCAGTCCAATATACTATTAGTCCAGTCAGTCATATTTATGTCTCTATATTTTGGGAGTCGTCCCCTCCGATACCTAAGACAAACATTTCCCTAATTGGACTTGATTATTTCTTAGATTAGGGTTTTAGCTTTTGCTTTGTTAGTACTTTCTTTTCAATTCTATTTTCAGTTATTGTTCAGTTGTTTGTGTTTTTAGTTCAGATCATGAATTACTCAATTATTATTACAAATCTTTATTTTCTACACTCAATCAATATTTAGAATCAAATTTCTTTCTTCTTGATTTTGTCTTTTGATATTTTATCTATGCCTAAATTTAATTTAGGGTTTTCTTTAATTTGTTTATGGTAAACTAAAATTCGAGGGAGAATAATGAGCTGATGTGGGAATAGTTAACAACTAGTTTAGGGTTCCTTATTGTATCAGTTGGTTTGGGTTCAAAAAGTTTAGTCCCTAGGCCTAACAACCCTAGGAAGTCATTTAGATAGATGAGGTCGAAAGAATAGTCTATTGAGCATCACTTAGCATGTCCCGGTTTAAACTGTAAGGTCAAGAGATAAGTAGTTCTTGCCAACTAGTTAGGTTAATTATGAACACTAAAGTGAGTTAGTCTTCTATTTACATTATTAAAAGATTTACGATTGCTTTATTTCTTCTATTTAGTTTCTTTTGCATGTTTTACTTTAATTCATTTTTTTCTATATAATTTATCGTAATATGGTTTTGAATCGGTAATGCTTAGACTTGTTAGTGTAGAAGTCAATTATTAATCTAATCCAACCTCCTTTAGGTACGATCCTCAAAATACTTTCATGTTACATTGTAACAATCTATATTACAACCTGACTCGTATATTTATGGACATTGCCTCAGTCTATTTCTTTTGTTGTAGTATTCACACTCCTAACGTTCGCACGTTGGGAGGTGGTCATGTACGTACTAAGCTTATATAAGTTTAATGTGTTATTTTTCAATGCATAGGTAGAGATTCATGTTGAAGCTATGAAGGGAAGATATCATCTCAACTCATCACATCTCAAGGATTGGAAAAGAGTATGATTTTGATATTTTTTGTTATACATTTTGGCATGTACATAGGTTAATGCAAAACATATAAACAAGATTTCTAGTGAAAATACTTAAAGAGTCTTGATCATTTTGTTAACCTTACAAACTTGTTAAATTTTGATTGAGTTAGATGTGGAATCATATGATGTTTTGATGGAGATTTATGTTTTATGATGTTTAAAAGTGATTTGGAATGGTTGATGATAGTTGAAACTTGATTTTAGACATTTTAAACATGATCTAGGCAATCTGTCTCCAGTGTCATGACATTAGAAATTAGTATTGCGACATTGGACTTGTAGTTAGAGCAATCTATTTTTTGTGTCACGACATTCGCATCCCAGTGTCGCAACATCTATTAGTGTCGTGACACCCACTACCCAATGTCGTGACACCAGCACCTCAATGTTGCGACATTAGTTAGTGTCGTGACACCCTCTTCATAGTGTCGCAACTTGACCCTGTATAACTTGTTTTGACGAAATTAAATTAATTGATTAAATAATAATTTGAAAAAATTAAATTAATTTCTAAGTCATCTTTTATACTCAATGAGAAAAAACATTCACTGTGGAAAGTGGTACATGCAGTCTATTTCTCTTACTTAATTATTTTCATTCATTTCATATTATTCATTTTAGTTTTTGGTTATCCCGAGCTAGCGGAGGGATTGATTGAACATATATAATTAGGGCTCAAATAATTTGTAATTAAGTTTCAACTTTTTGCCTATTAATTACAACATTATTTAGTCATGAAATCATTCCTCTAAAGTATCATGATTGAACTATCCCTGATTATATACCATTACGAAAGTCACTCATTAAGTGTTCATCCAATGACATTGTCATAAGTGTGTTACTCTCATGGGATATACTTAATCTATTTAGGATAAATTCGTTCTCCAAATATGATCTTATTTTATCTCATGGTAACCTGTATGGTAGTGTTTGGAAAGCCACCTACTAATTAGGTTTGAGTGTAATTAGTTGTAATTACACAAGGATGACATGCTTGGGTAACCATTATAATTGGTAGGTCTCACTGAATTGGGTGTAATTAGAGCACTCCCAAATACACTTTTCAATTCATAGGAAAAGGGTGAGAATTGGACTAATTACGTAGATAATTACACCCAAATTCAATGTTAAAAAATTATTTTATACAAGTTATAAAATTATATTATAAACATAACATGTACGAGTGTTTGAGATGGTTATGGCAAAAAAAAATTATAAATCCTAAAAAATATATTATAAAAAAAATTTTAAAGTTATGGCCAAAAAAATTATTATAAAAATAATTTACATGTTATAAAATTTTTATAATGTATTTATTTATAAAAATTTATGATCAAGTATGGATATAACTTATTTATGCCTCAATGTTATATATTATAAAAATAATATACTTATTTATAAAAAAATGTTATAATTTTTTATCATAACTCATTTATAAAAATAACTTTAAAAATTATGACAAAAAATTATATTATTTATAAGAAGTTTTATGAAAATTTTGGACAATTTATAAAATATTTTTTATAAAAGTTAAATATTATAAATATTATATTATAAAAAAGAGATATAACCTAGCATAAGTGTTTCTTCAAACTAAGTTTATATAAGTTTCTATAATTAAAACTACAAACTATTTGAAATGTAAACCCTGCTAATTATGCAAATAGAAAAAGGTTTCTTATATCATATCTGAGGTATGATACCATTTGAGAGAATAGTGCTAGACACAAGCACTATAGACAATTCGTGAACCCTTTCATTTGACACATTCAAGGCTTTGAAATGTGATTGAGAAGAAATTTGTTGTTCTAAAATAATATTTCTCATATTAATAACATCACATTAGTATAACATAAAAAAAAACAAGGTAAATCGTACTAACATTTGCATATTTTATAACTTCAATCATAGGTGGAATTGAGATGATCCATATACTTCAAAGAATACATGGAAGAATGAGATTTTGATAATCTTAATTATGCAAATTCAAATTCAGATAATGATGAACTCCGTTAAGGACTAAAAAATGATTATTAGAAGCATATGTTAAATATTAAAGATGGAATAACCCAACAAATATGCACTAGAACAACTAGATAAAATTGCATATGATGTTTATTTTTCTTACTATTTTTATTAGTAATCATATTATCATCTACTTTTTTTAGACTAACATGATACATACGATGATTTGATTCTTACTATTTTTATTAGTAATCAATTTATCATCTACTTTTTTTTAAACTAACATGATACATATGATGATTTAGTTTTAATTTTTGTTACGTGTTTAAAAATTATTTTTACCACACTAATAATTGTTTTAGTAATTAATATTTTTTAAAAATATAAATTATGTAACTATGTAATTATAATTTGTACTGCCAAACATGACATAGTGAATTATGATGTAATGGCACTCTATCAACTAAACATGTCTAGGGAATTACATTTCTTTGTAATTATTAGAGAGTGTAATTACTACCTTAGTAATTGCACTTTCATTCAATTACTCTGTGTTGTCCAAATAGGCCTTACATCTTCCTTCATGAAGAGTCAATTACTAACAAATAGTAATTAAATCATTTAGCTTTAAGACAAATGACCCTCTGTCACGTTACTTTCCATCTATTATGTATGCCAAAAAGAGGATATCCTTTACCCTTTATTAGTTATGAATTCTACTATTGTGGAATGATGCTACATCACGCAGAAGTTGTATACTAAACATACCAACTTTCGGCTTCTTATCTATTTAAACTCAAGCTTTCATTTACATCAAAGTATACGAGTCATTCATATATAGTCCTCAGGATTAAGATATGTCACACTTTGAAAGTCACAAGTGAATAGATCCGTAACAAATTTAGGATCTATTCTACTTGTGTCCTGTCCAATGTATTATTAGTCTTGTCAGTTACATTTATGTCTCTATCTTTTAGGAGTCATCCACTCCGATACCTTAGACAATGTATCTTCCTATTTGGACTTGATAAATGACATATTAAACTTTCAATCGATTTGCTCAATTCTGATTAAACTAAGGATGTGTTTAGATTGTCTACTAATATAAGTTATCTTTTCGAATTACAATCTAACCACGTAATGTCGTTTAATATTAGTTTAAACATTAGTTAATCAACGATTCAATATTTGCTTTCATTTTGCTTTGTATGAAAAAACCGTAGAGGACATTATACAAAATATAGTAATAATACTAATAATTTTTTATTAAACCAATTTATTCGAAAAGTTACAAGTATATAGACGGAATTACTACACTTAAGGCACTAAATTTAAACATAACATTCTATCAATTTTTAAAAAAAATAAAAATTAGAATATTCAGTAGAATATTTTTACATATATTTTTTTTAAAAATAATGTGGTAATAACTTCGACTTAATTTCATAAATGATTCTTTCATCGTGTAGAGAAGGATTTTATTGATCCTTACTAATAATAAAATATACTTTTCTAAATTGAGTGAAATCATGTATTTTGCTTTCTATAAAAAATTAATTTTTAGTATTTTCCGAGACATCAGGAGATATAGAAAATTATGCACTCGAAAAATAAAAGTGTCTTATTTCAAGGGATGACAATTAAACATTAAATTTTCAACATTTGAATTTTGAATTATTTTTTTGACAACTGTGTAATTATGAATGTACTAATTTTGAATGTTGTACGGGTTTTATAACATGCCCTACGCGTAACCAACTCTCATTTTTTTTTTTTTTTGGATTTCAACATAGAATTTAAAATTATCATTTTTAAAGAGACTTTGAAATTTCTTTACGAAAAAGCCATTCACACCTAGCAAAAAATAAATAAATAAACTTCCTTTTAAAAAAATTTGTGTTTTTCTTAAAGCTCAAAGTTTCATACTTTAATAAAATGGTTAACCTGATTTTTTAATTGTTTAATTATTAACAGAAAATTGGTGGCTGCAGTCTCTTAATCTGTGTTAGCGTTAATATTGCTTTTGTTTAATCTATAAATCTTATGTTATTAGTGTTTGATCTGTTTTTGTTTCGAAATTGTATTCCAAAACTTGTTTTTTAATTCTTGTACTGCTTATTGTACTGTTAATTTGCTTGGTTGAAAATTTAGGTCCTTTTTAGGAAGTGTTCACACGCTTAAAACGGATCTAGTCCAATAATAGGTTTTAAATTTGACCTGAAATGAATTTGAGCTTGAAAAATGAATTGGGATTCAAATTTAAAATTGATCCAGTAACCATTAGGCCTTAACAAACTGGGCTAAAGAAAAAAAATCAAGTTCAATTTTGAACAATGAATGGCCCAATTCCAAGAATAAAAAATATAATTTACCCTCAGCAATTCAGGTAATTTCAAGTTTAACCTTTATTTTGATATTAAACTTTTAATTCTAACTCAAAAGTCAAATAAAATTTGATTCGACTTTAAAATTAATTTAAAAGGTTAATTTTAATTTAAAAAATTTAAATAATCTCATAATTCAATAAAATCAAAGCTCAAAAAACTCGAAATTTACTAGGCGGACATACTTTGTTGTCAACACTAATCATTTCCAGCTCTATCTTTTGACTAAAGCCTCCAATATTGTTGTAAGCTTTTAGATTGTCCACTATTTCACCAAAAATATGTTCAATTCGAAGGGAAAAGACAGGACCAATAAGCAACAAAGAGCGAAAACCCAAAAAAAGAAAAAAAATCATATTTAAAGTGGAATAAAAACATAACCCAAAATGACATCAACTCACGATATATCATAAGCCGCCTTAGGGGTCAACGAATGAGATCTAGCCACGTTAGTTGCGAGCTCGCGTCGCCACTTTGCTATCTAACATCGACTTCGTTGTGCTATCAAGGGAAGGACACGTGTCCTCATTGTTATACAACACATTCGGTGACATAGGGCAAAATTACCGGTGCAGCCGGTAACTCCCTCTCTACCGTTCCCGCTAGGTATATAAGCAGACTTCTTGAAAATTCTCACTGTCTTTTTTTTTTTCCCAAATCAAGTCATTTAAAAAAAAAACAAAAACAGTAAAAAGTAACGTTTTGCCTTTTGTATTGCGATTTTGAGGTTAGTAGCTTCTCTCTTTTTCTTTAAGCAGTAATTTATTCTTCATTTTTTGTTGATAGTGTAAATCATATCATGAGTTCCAACTTGCTTTGATCGATCACTAAAAGCAAGAAAATTTGCCGGTTTTTCATTTTCATTTTTAATTTGAAGTGATTACTGCTGTTTAAGTTGCTATGAAGTTTTAATTATGGTTAATCTGTTGCTCCGAACTTTATTTTTGTAATTGGAATTCAATTACACTGAATTTTTAATGCGTGTAATCTATTTGATACTCAAGTTCAATTAGAATTTAATTAGTAGTTCGTTTCGTGATGTAGGTCTCGTGATTGCTGATATGTTCTTTTAAGGTAGAAGGGTTTTAGGTTTTCAGTTATACATTCTTGGCTTAGTGACTTGGGTCCCAAAATTAGGGTTTTTATTCAGGGGGGTGTGTGGCTTTGGGAAGAAGGGGGAGTTCAGGAAGTTCGTTTCCTTAAAATTGTGGAGATTAAGCTTGGAAAGCTTATTGGATTTTTTTTTTTTTTTGTGTGTTTTCATTCTTGATTAATTTTGTCTTAGTGGAATAACGTTTGAAACGTTGTAACTTTGTTCTCTTGAAGCATGTGCAATTCGGATTCTAACTATTATTATCTTGTTTTTCTAGTATACATTGCTTTTAGATCTCTGCGCAAATTGTTGAGGGCGTATTTGTTATCAGAAAGGCCTGGCTCTGGACAGCTATTTAAACTCCAGCCACCAGGGGGCAGTACATTCAATGGCACCTTCACGAGTAGCTGGAGGGTTAACTCAATCTTCCTCAAGTTCTGGAATTTTCTTCCAAGGAGATGGACAGTCCCAGGTTGTAGTTAACACTCGCTTGTGCTCACCTTATGAGAACTCATCTAATTCAATTCCTGGAACTGGGCATCCTAATCTGGCTCCTGTTTCGGGGGACATGAGCAGTGCTGTCTTGAACAATGTGGCGAACTCAGGACCTAGTGTTGGGGCAAGTTCTTTTGTCAAAGATGCAAATTTGGCATTTTCAAGAGGTCCCCATTTGCCGAGAAGTGCTAGCATAAATGCAGATTCATATATGCGCCTGCCAGCATCGCCCATGTCGTTTTCTTCCACCAATATAAACATGTCAGGCTCATCAGTCATTGGTGGATCCTCTATTGGCCAGCATGGCTCACATCAAGACCCCAGTGTCCAACAAATGCAGCAGAGTCAGCAGCTGCAGCAGGGGGGCTCAAGTGCTTCATCTTTGCCAATTTCACAAACTGGGCAAGTTTCACTTACTATGGGTCCACGAGGCCCAGGGACTTTTGTACAAGACCCTAATATTCTATCCCAGGTGCAGAAAAAAACTCGAGTAGATGTCAAGCAAGAAGACATTCTGCAGCAGCAGGTGTTGCAACAACTGCTGCAAAGACAGGATTCCATGTTGCCAGGTCGAAACCCTCAATTACAAGCCTTGATCCAGCAGCAGAGGCTTAGGCAACAACAAATGTTGCAGTCAATGCCGCCATTGCAGAGAGCCCATTTGCAGCAACAAATGCAATTGAGGCAGCAGTTGCAACATCAGGACATGCAGCAAGTAGCCTCAATAAAGCATCCCTCTGATGGTGTATGTGCTCGCCGGCTAATGCAATACCTATATCATCAAAGCCAAAGGCCATCTGTGAGTTTATGTTTTTTAATTATTAACTGCATGGCAGAGTCTTGAATTTTAATTGTTTTAATTTAGCAGTTTCAATCCTATTGCATCTTTTTGTGAAATTCTGCTATCCCCTTATGCAGGCTCAAATGTCTTGTTGCGGTCGAAGTTATGTAATTTTTAACTTAGTGTAGAAATTTGCTGTATGCTTTTATGCATGCTCTCTTTCTTGTTGTTGAAGTCTTGAGATAAACTATATTTAACTTAGTAATTGCAGAGGTTCAAAGTGTTTTGAATACTGTTACGCCTTCTTGGATTTGTAGGACAATACCATTGCATATTGGAGGAAATTTGTGGCAGAATATTATTCTCCTCATGCCAAGAAAAGGTGGTGTTTATCTTTGTATGATAATGTTGGGAGTCATGCACATGGCATTTTCCCTCAAGCAGCTATGGTTAGTCCTTTTGCTTCTTTTTTCTAGTTTTTAATGTGAGGAATTTACTATTTTATTATGAAGTTTAGGCCTTTCTTCTGCGATGTGCAGATTAGCGTGCATGCATTCTTCTGCATGAACAATATTCTGCATTACTTGGCTTCTAAAATTACATGCTTGTATTCTAATATATAAAATTCTTATTTTATTTTATTTTTTTCAGGATACCTGGCAGTGTGATATTTGTGGGTCTAAATCTGGAAGAGGGTTTGGTAAAGATTAATGACTATTTACTTTGTTCTAGAATGGAAATTCATCTTAGTTGATTTGGTAGAATTACTTTTTTGAAATTGGGTATGAGAAAAAGACATTCCTTGGTCTGTGTTTGTTAGAGAGTGCTATCTGCAGTAAATTCATTACCTTCTTTTCATTTATTCCAGTTTTATCACCTTCAGATTCCTGAGATTATAGAATATCATTTTTCTCTCTCCATGTTGACATATTGGATTGAAGAGGGAAATGCAATGTCTTGAATTTTTTGGGTTCTGGGCTTTAGAATTGTTTGTATTCTTTCACTTTAAAACTTTCAGGTAAGCTTTTTCGTTTATTGCTCTTTCAATTGAACAATAATAAATATAACAATGGCTTGAAATCAATATGTATGGTTTCTCAACATTTTCTAGATTTACCTACTCTATAATTAATTCCCATATTCTGTCTCCCTAGTTTTAGAACATAGGCTTTGTAGCTGAGGCTTCTGTCTACTTTTCGCTTCAGTCATCTATAATTGCTCTTACAAGTTGGCACTAATACCCATATTTTGCGTAACTAGCTAGAGAACAAATGCGTTGTGCCTGTGGCTTCGATCTAATTTTTCATTTCAAAAATTTCTTCTAATCACTCTTGCATCTTAGCATTTGACCACTTGCTTGAATTTGACCTAGCTAATTACTCTGATGTTCACAGAGGCAACTTTTGAAGTTCTCCCCAGACTTAATGAAATCAAATTTGGGAGCGGAGTGATTGATGAGCTTCTGTTTTTGGATTTGCCTCGTGAATGTAGATTTCCTTCTGGAATAATGATGCTGGAGTATGGAAAAGCAGTTCAGGAGAGTGTATACGAGCAGCTTCGTGTTGTTCGTCAGGGCCAGCTTCGTATCATATTCACTCAGGACTTAAAGGTTAACAGAAGGTTTTACGTTTAGTAGTTGTTTTTGATGTAATTTATGATAACCTGTTGACTCTTTCTGTGTTGCAGATATTGTCCTGGGAGTTTTGTGCACGTAGACATGAAGAACTTTTGCCTCGTCGTTTAGTTACACCTCAGGTACTAAACTTTGCACCATATAGCTCTAAATTATTGATGATTCCTGTGTAAATTAATTCTCGCTTCTTTCCTTTTTCTTTTTCTTTTACCAGAAATTTAATATCATTGCCATACTAAATGTTACCATGCAATTCGATTTATTTATGTTCCTTTAGATGATTTTCTTTTTATTTTTTGGTTGATAAATTCAATATAATTGTTATAATTATGTTTTATAGGACATATGGTTGTATTTGAACTTTTAAAGAAGAAGAGTGTGCAAAAGTAGGATAATTGGAAGTTGTTAACATTGCACCCATATTCATATTGCAAGTGACTTTAGTATAACTTGTCTTGTTTTCTGTACTTGGGTTTGCATGGCTTTGATACCATATCGGTGAAGAACAAGGGAAATGATGGGAATCAATGTTTAGAGGGAAATAAACAGAAACAACTAGTGAGGATTTAGGGAGGAACGAGGAGAAATCTCAATAACCAATATTTTAAAGCTCAAATATTCAGCATCTAAAACCTACTCGATACTAAAATAACATAATTTTTTTATAACCAAACCAAAACCTAAATAAACTGCAAAACATTAAGTTTAACCCTAAAAACCAAGTACTTGGAACAGAAATAAGGCACTAATTAGTATAAAATAACTTAAATACTTTTAAAGATTACAATCAAACCCGTAAAACATAAAACAATCTTAGATAACATAAAATATTTCCCCCTTCATAAATTTTACCGTGTAAACTGTTAAACTATCTTGCTTTGAGATAACAAACATGGGACTAAACATTTCATTTAAATTGTGCTAGGGCTTTACTTTGTTAGAGGTGATTGATACTAATTGTTGGCCATGTGTATGGAATCTATATAATAAGAAAGACAGATATGTAATATGACTTACTTTCAATGCCATGCTTGAATATTAGCGATATTTAAAATTCACACAAGATAAATGGAGGAGCTTGAAGCTTTTTAACTGTGTGTTTGAGACCTGAAACTAAATGAGTTGAAAGGTTAGAAGAGTATAGTTAATAAAGTCTCTCTAAAATATTTGGGAGTGGAAAGGAAATTAGAGTAAACTAGAGAGTTTATATGCTTATTATGCCTTATCTCTATTTAAACCATTAGTAGAATATATATTTTTTTAAGTTGGAAATGACTGCAATTAAGATCCTAAGTGGAATACTTAGTTCAAACTCTTCCAATTGGAGGGTAAAATAGGAGGTTAGGTTAGTCTACAAGTAGTGTAAACCTTTACTTCATTTCAGTCTGCTTTCCCTTAGTCCCTTTCTATCCAAACACACCTTAACTGTAGCTCTGAATCCGTTGGTCATGTTAAGGAGAGTAGAATAGAAATCCTAAATTAGTGTTATCCAGTTAACATGTACCTTTAAGAGCAGGCCAAAAGATGTAAATTGTTTTTATCGCTTTCATTTTAGTCCTTTAATTCTAAAACTGCATGCCTTTGGCTTGTATAAGAGTTTCCTCTTTTGAGGTAAGAGGTTCTCTTTAATTATTCTGGCAAAAAAAAAAATTAAAAAAAATAAAAACATTTGGGTTTTCCATTTCCTGATCATTTGTTCATTTTGTTTAAAGTTCTTTAAAGACATGATATAACTTGTACTTGTAAACCATTCAGGTAAATCAGTTACTTCAGGTGGCACAAAAATGCCAGAGCACAATTTGCGAAGGTGGATCTGAGGGGGTTTCTCAGGAGGACTTGCAAACGAACAGCAATATGTGTGTTGATCATACAAGTGTCTCAAATGTCAAATTCTTTTATTCCATTAGTTGATGTATTTACTTATCCGGTTCCTTCGGTTAGAGCCCTTAATATTTTAAGCAAATAAGTTGCTCCAAGTCATTACTTGAGAAACCTTAGAAATATGAAAGCCCTTGTGATATCTTATGTGGTTGTAAGCTAGAGGGACACAACCCATAGAGTGTTTTTTCAGTGTCTTGAAATAGCAAGAACTTTTTGTTATAGGAGTATAGAGTGGATAGGTCCTTTAATTAGTGAAGGTTTTTATTTTCGGTTTGCATGTTGCTCAGGATCTATTACCTGGTCATTAGAATTTTGCTGATGCAACATTGATTGCTTTCTCCCAGGGTTCTGACTGCTGGACGTCAGCTTGTGAAGAGTTTGGAGTTACAGTCACTGAATGACTTGGGTTTTTCAAAGAGATATGTGAGATGTTTGCAGGTACAGTTTAGCTTTGTGCATTTAAAATCTGGTAATTCAGTATTCATTTTCTGCTTTTGAATTTCCTTACAGTTTTCATATAATTTGTCATAGATTGCTGAGGTTGTCAATAGCATGAAAGATCTGATGGATTTTTGTCGAGAACACAAGTTTGGGCCAATTGGTAAGTTTTATATTTGCGTTTCTGACCTCTGGGATTTTGATGGTTTTCTCTTGCTCATGACATCTTTTGGTTACATTCATGGAAAACTGTGTATAATAGGTGACTAGATCTGATATTATGTGGCATACTTCTCTAAGTCCTCTTATTCTTTTTAAGGAAATAAAAGAACTTCTACCTTGTTTCCATTCAGTTGGCTGGTATGTGAAATCAGAAGAGGGGAAAAAGGGGGGCGGGGGGGTTGTAAATAACCTTTGATCCTAACCACCTGCTTGCTTAACACAATATATGCAGGGGGCTTGAGAAACTATCCTAAACATGCCACTGCAGCCAAGCTCCAAATGCAGGAAATGGAGCAGCTAGCAAATGCTCAGGGTCAGCCAACTGATAGGAATACCCTCAACAAACTGACGGCATTGCATCCTGGAATAAACAATCCAATGGGCAGCAGCAATCACATTGCTGGTGGAGGAGCCTCAAGTGGTTCAGCTCAAACTGCTTTGGCACTTACTAACCACTGGAATCTGCTCTGTAGGCAGAATTCAATTAATTCAAGCCCTAACTCACATCATCAGGAAGCTTCGTCTTCCTTCAATAATTCTATTCATAGTCCATCAAATTTCCAAGGGTCTGTGGCCTTGTTACCAGGATCGATGCAGTCCCTGCCTGTTAGTGGCCTATCAAGCCCCAATTTAGCAGCTCACCAGCCTACAGCCAGCACTAATGACTTAATAAAACAGAACTACCCAGAGTCTTCTCAGGATAACGAGGCTTTACAACAACAAATGATCCACCGGCTACTCCATGAGATGTCTAATAACAATACGGGAGGTCAACAGCAATCCTTGAGTGGGCATAATGGGACTGGAAATGAGGGAAGAAATGGAGTATGCTTTGGAAGTAATGCCCCTGCTTCTGCTGCAGCTACCTCTAATGTATCAGGAGGTGTTGCAGGCCCTGCACCAAGTCAAAGCAACAGTTTTAAAGCTGCTTCAAACAGCGACTCTTCAGCTACTGGTGGCAACAATGTATTCAAGCGGGGAGCACCAGATTTACCTCAGAATCATCTCCATTTCCAGGATGATATAGTTCCAGGTATAGCTCATGAGTTTACAGAAAATGGTTTTTTTAACAGTGACCTTGACGGTGATCAAGGTTATGGGTGGAAGGCATGAGTAAATGTGGTTTGGCTCAACACCAATTAAAAATGGCTTCTGATGGGCGAGTATTGGCAAATCGTTGTACAGAAATTTTGAAATAGCTGCGCTTTTCTTCTCTATTGTTTTTCTCTTCTCTGGCTTCTTTTAACATGCCATGACTGTGACACCACTAGCTTTGTTCTACAGTAGGTATTTAGTGATCTTTTTCCTTTCTGGTTCCTTTATTTTCCAAGCTTTTCCAGTTTTCAAGTCTTGCAAGTGTAATCTATTGAACGAACTTGAGAACAGATTTCATTCTCTCATAATATGATATATTACATGTTTCATCGGACAGTGTTCATGATTCATTCCGTGTATTGTCAATAGAGCTGGCAAATCGGGGCTTACTCAGAGCCCTGAATTGTATGGTTTCGGAATTTTTTCGGCTCTTTCAAAATAGTTCTTTTAATTCGATTTTTTTCATATTTGGGCTCATGGGTGGGCTATAACAAATTTAACTTATAAAAAACATAAATGATATATATTTAATAAAATTAATTTATAAAATAATTGAAGTGGATGTGAATTTTAGTATTCTATGATATTATATGAATTATTAAAAAATATAAACTATATATTTAATAAAATTATTTTATATAAAATAATTAAAATATATGTAAAATTTAAAATTTTACATATATTATATAAATTAACTTAAATATATTTTATTGTGAATAACTTTTTATCTTTTTTATTAACTTTTCATTGAATAATATTGTTTATTATAACATCTTACACCGAACCTAATTATCAAATTCAAGTATGGAGCATCACAAGTCAAATTGTTAAAATGTATGTGGTTGAAAGTAAAATAAATATAATACAGCGATACTTTACAAGATTTAAGACTCAAGTAAATAGTTGTTTGTGAAAGCTTAAAAAATATCCATAAGCTCAAATGAAATTTTCCTATCAAGTTACTAATCAGGCGATAATTTAAAAACTGAACTCAAAATAATTTGGTAACACAATTAGTCATATTTAATAATGTCGGCACAACTACAAATATATAAAATATTATTTTCAAAATACAGTTTGATGCCTCTCGAATGGTGGCATCTAACAATTGTCATAATATCCCCAACAAATGCATGTAACACAAGAAAAATAAAAAAGGCTCACAAATGCACGCTAATATGGTTGTTTTCTTGTTACTACCACATTCAACCTACGACCTGAAAAGAAGGAAAAGCTAGGTAAGTTCATGAGAACTTAGTGAGTTCCTAGGAAATAAAATCCTACAATAAAACATCAACAGACAGTAAAAGATTAGACTCAAACTGATAGACTAGCACGCCATATTTGGCGGATACAACTCTCTCTGATCTAAAGTATCCGCTGGCGTATACTATCGAGATCAGACTCAACCTATTGACGGACACTATCTATTAGGAAACTCGCATATGACGAACACTGGCACAATTGCTCTACATATACGACATTTTCGCGAACTACTTTTATATAACTGTCAGATATACTGTTTACATTTAATGCAATTTACACTTATTATTTTACACACATAAACCTTTTTTTCTCACATACTCCCTTCCTTGTGCTAGCTTTTGATCCTAGATCCAAAGAACCATTTTGCATGTATCTTCATCATTTATTAGATTTGTTTATCGGTTATAACCTCCATACCCCCTAACATTCCTCCTCGTTTCCGAACACGCACGCGTTCCCCTGCAAGGTTAGGTTTTTACTAGTCACAGTTTGCACCAGTGTCATACCGGAAGCAAAACATTTTATCCTGTGTCTTCCTTTCATCATAGTAGGCAAACATCCCTCCTTTGCCTCCTTACACCAACCTGGATACGAAGCTTGTGCACCAAGAAAGGAATATTTAAACCATGTATATACTAAATTTCTAGGTCCATGTAACTCTATTAGTTGCCACGATTGTGTAATGTTCATTGTTCAATTAGATTATTCCCTTGAAATTAAATTTAAATAGCCCTTAAAAATATAAAAATAACAAAAAATATACTATTTTCATTTTAAAAAAAACAATAAACTTAAAAAACTATATAAAATTTTTATTTAAATTACCTAAACATATCTCTCAAAAAATTTTCTTAAGTTTTAAATAAGAATTTTTTTTACTTCTTGCTATATTTTTAAGTAATTTAAATAAGAATTTTAATGAGTTTTTATGTTTATTTTTTTAAAAAAAATAAATAAAAATTTTTTCTTATACTTTCTGAAATCTATTTAAATTTAAATTTAAAATGGTTTAAATTTAATTTTAAAATGAGACAAACCTAACCGTCAAATAAATCAAAATTTTAAAAGCATTTAATCATCGGCACTTATGATAACTCCCTTTTTCATCTTATCTTTAACATTTTATATAATCACACTTTAATCAGATATTCTAAATAACAACAGCACACCTAAATTTTTTTTTTTTAAAATTAACCAATGATTGACCTATTATAAAGGATAATACCACCAATGTCAACGGTAGCACCAAAATTCACCGTTCAAAAGGAATATTTTTTTACTTTTCAAATGAGATACTTCTGTAAATAATTAATTAACTTAAATTATTTCTGAAAAAAGCCCCAAGATAAATATTATGTGGCAAGTAATGCACGGTAGCAATACCAAACCAAATACGTGGGGTCCTAAGCTAAAATTATTTAAAATTATAACGTAAGGACTTACCTCATTCCTACTGCGACCTTAGTCTACCTCATCGCGATGCTTAAAAATAGCTAGCTTGCATATGAACTTAGCAAGAAAAGAAGATAATGTTGACAAGACATCTTTATTTTCTCTCCTTTGTTTTTCTTTTTTTGAAGCCCACATACTAAACTTGCTCAGATATGAGTTCAAAGATCTCCAATAACCCTCCAAATATATGAAATAATTTAAATAAAGAAAAGAAAAAAGCATCATGCAAACAGTAATTTTTCATGTTCCTCGAATAAAACGTGGTCATCAATTGCCTCCCACTTGTCTCTTCCATGAGTCTTCCACAATCAACTCATCAACTCCCCAGTCTTCATAACTGAAATGTTTTATCAAATGTTAATCCATCAGATACGCTAAAAAGAAAGCGAGTAAACAAAGGCATGAATGATCACAATCACCAAATGTCACCCCACCGCTGTTTCCCTCTACTTTCCACTCTTCCCCCAAAGTTCAAAGCAAAACTACCACACAAGGGCATGATGTTCCATTGATCTTTACATAGGACACAATTTTTATTTTTCACGACAAAATCTCACCTCCCACCAGGCAAGTACCGACGAATGGTGAAGGGGATTTTCCGCTCCCGAAGCTCCTTCATGGCAATCTAAACAAACAAAATAAATAGAGTCAGCAATGAAATATTAGGCTGTTGGAAAAATGGCATGGACTATTCTCACCAAACATGTAATGTAGATCAGAAAAAGAAAGAAAGTGACTACAAGCAACTTGCTTATAAGTTTAAAATTGTCAAAGCCAAGCATGAGATATTACAAACAAAGTGGGTGAACCGAGTAAAGAAGATAGATTAGAACTTTTTCGACAAGCAAAGCAACTGCTAAAATGAGAAAAACAAGGAAAAGCACATGATTGAAATTGAATCAAGAATGCTTTCAAACTGAACAAGACGCAAAATGAGAATAAAACCAGGGCCAAATTTGTTGTTTATTTAATAAAGGAATTATGATATTGGATGCTTGCCTATCACATTCCCTGAGCAAAGAGTTGAACAAGCCACATGCTGCAACTGGTCAATATCACAGCACTAAACAAGATACAAGGGATCACTTTGAATGTTGTTGGCAGTGTTGTGTGTGCAAGTATTTATATATAGATTGATAAACTATTATTATATAAATTAGATTATAGCACACTCACAGTTTGGGTGAAAAAAAGTTCATATAATAAATATATATTAGAAGTTCAAATATAAATCAAATGAAGTTTTAGTTGAAATGGTAAAGTTAAAGATTTAATATTCATTATGTCTTAGATTCAAATCTTACCATGTGTGAGTTTTTATTGATTTTATTTTAAAAAATCATATGTATATAAACAAAATCACCCTCATAATAATATAACTTACATTTGGGTAATACGAATAGAAAACTTCTTCAACAGAGCTACATAATACCCTCCAAAGCCAAGTTGAAGAAATAGTAATCCGTCAATAGTTACTTTTATGGGGGTGGTTGGTTGGGTGAAAAAGTAGAGAGATGAGAGGAGGGGGTGAAAAATTGGAAAGAAAGTAATTTTTTAGAGTACTTGGTTGGGAAGAAAAGCAAGAGGAAAGATAATAGGAAAGGTGATCATTTTCGCTCCTAATGCGTAAAAATCAATCATCCCAAATTGAAATGATGAGAGGAGAGAAACTGAGAGGGATGTGTAATGTTAGTTCAAAATTATGTATTTTCCAAATGTTTTATTTTCTTTACTTCCAATTTTCAACTCTACCAAGCAATGGATGGAAAGAAAAATAATTTTCTTTTCATTTTTCCATCTCTCCTAACAAGCACACCTATGGAAAGAAAAATTATGTTTTTCATCCTTCTAGTTTTCCACCCCTTCAATTTTCCATCCTTCCAATTTTCTTTCCACCCTACCAAGCACAACCTTAAGGCTATTTAGCACTGCTTTTTGAAAATTACTGTAGAATATGCTTTTGAAAAGTGTGTTTTAAAATTTCAAGTGTTCAGCATTGTTATGAAAAAGTGATGTGAAAGGTTTTAATGTCAATTTTAGACACAATTTTGTAAAGTAAAAATATGTTAATTTAAATGATTTTTAAATTCGTTAATATTATGATATATCACATATCATATTTAAATAAATTTAAGCAATTAATATAAATTGTTTTTAAAATTTAGTTTCAATATATAAATAATATTTGTTATATTTAATTCACATACATAACTTCTATAAAATAATAAAAAATTCATAAGTAGAAAAATAATTGAATCAAATGCAAAGTATCTTACTTCCCCATGTCTTTATTATTAATTATTACTATCACAATTCTCTACAAATCATCAGCCAAACATGAATATGGAAGCCCAGTTTCCTATACAATGTAAAAACTCATTTACAGCAATAAATAAACAAGATGAAATAGAGAACCCAATGTTCATTTTATGCATATCGATACTCAGAACTTGTATTGTCAAAAGCAGCAATCTCAAATAAGTATTCGACAGGTTTAATGCCAAGCTAACCCACAGTTTTATCAACTTTCTATATAGAAGAATATAAAAAAGAAGCAGTGCAAGACAGGAAATGTAGAAAAAAACTTAGGCTTACCTCAAGCGGGTCAGTCTCACCCTCCAGCTCAACCATTACTGGTGCATTCATGCTGCTCAGAAGAAAAGGTTAAAGCATTGGAAACGCAATAAAAGAATTTAAAGCTTATTAAGTTCACCTGATTTGCAGGGCACGTGTACCCAAGATTCTAGCACGCTCATATTTGGTCATGTACTTTGATGTTTTGCGACTAATTTTGTCATTAGCATCTTCGTCTTCTTTTTCTTCAGTTTCAACCAGATCAACGGGAACATCGTCATTGTTATTGTTTTCCACCTCCTCCTCGGCTCCTTCCTGTCCATCAAAAAAAAAAAAAAAAAACAATTCATTAGACAGCAAATAACCTTATCGCTCACGTTGAATTTCTGTTTTGCAAACAATGTAAAGTATTTTTTTAAGAAAACGAAATTGGATTCTCACTTCAATCTCAGGCTCTGGTGGCTCATCCTCATATCTGTAGCAACAATTTCAGCAATACAGGCTTAAGTTTTTGGGAATCAAAACACAAAGTCAAAATGCTGTAATTTCAACAATAAAGACAACAGCAAACCAGAGATGAGGCAAACACTTCACCCTCAGTTCGGTTGCTTAGAAAAGTATGGGTTCCAAAGAGAAAAATACCCTTTACCAACGAGAAAATCAAGAAAAAAAAACCATTGGTTTCCCAAGATTCCTTAACGATAGAAAAAGAAAATAAAAGGCCCAATTCTGGGATTGCCTTTATTTATCCGAACTTCAACAGAAACTAACTACAAACTCCAATCGTCGCAATCGATAAAGAAAAAATGAAAACAGAGAAAGAGAGAGAACCCCATGTCCATGTCATTATAATCGTCGTCCGCCATTGTTGATTTGTAAAAGCAACTTTGATAAGTGTTTATTCTTGAGGGTTCTTGCGCAAAGCTTTACTTCTTTTCCAAAGCCCTAATCAGAACATAAATATAGCCGAATTAAAAGTTAAAACTCGTTTAACTTTTGACCAAAAAAGCCGTTTAACTTAATTAAGAATAAGGCCCTGAGATTTCTTAAAATATCATTTATTGCCCTTGGCTTCTATGAAAATTGCCTATGCGCCCTTTTTCAGGTTAGTTTGGTATTGTTAACAATGGATTTTCTATTCTCTTATGAGAAATGGTTTGCTTCGTTTGAGCCGTCGTCGCTTAATGCATGTAGGGGGACTGGGGCATTTCCCCCACGACCCCTTTTATTTTAAAGGAGAACCAGAAGAACAACAATGAACTCAAAGCTAATGAAGGAGATCCGCAACTTGAACAAGGTACACGGGATCTTTCCTACCCCTTTCTATTTCGACTTCTTTGAAAGGTGAAAGAGTAAGAATTTTTTGAAAATCTCTGTTTGGAGTGTGTGAAAGTGTAATTTATTAATTTTGGTATTAATATAAAAAATTGCGGTGGTCTATTTTATATATTATATTGAAAATTTAAAAATAAATAATATTTAAATAAATTAATATAATCATACATAAAAAATATATTTTAAATACTTTTTAATAATTAATAAATTATTTGTATATTTAATTATAAATAAAATATTTTAAAAGTTTAAATATAATAATAAATAATATTTCAATAATTTATTTTAATAGTATATATAATTAAATTACTCTAAAAATTTAAATACATTTTAAATAATAAATACAAATAATGATATTATAATAATTTGCATTCCAAAGCACAAAAATAAAAAAAAAATTCAAAAAGTTAAAAACCAGCTATGTTAAATATGACTCCTATTTTCAGTCAAATTTAAAAAATAATCTTTTAGTTAAACTCTGTTTACTTGTTTAAATCAAACACTGGTTAGTTTAGATTATTTTATTATTATTTGACCTATGAATTTAGCCTATAAATAGGCTCTTTTACAACCTTAGAAAAAAAAACACCTATTAGATATTAGAACTCATAACACATTTAGAGAATTTTGTGTTTACGTTTTGAGGGTTCTTTGTTTTCGGGTTTTCAGGGTTTAGTTTTTATCTCCATCTTTTGTACTCTTCGTTTTTTTTGCCATTATAGTAAAATTATCTTTACTCGTGGTTTTTTATCCTTTTTGGAGGGGTTTTTCCACGTTAAATTTGTATGTTCAATTTCTTAATTTATTCCGCTATTTTTCTTATTCATTGCTTAATCGGGTCAATCCTAACAAGTGGTATCAGAGCTAGTTCAATTTTCATAGATCAGCTCATTTAGAGATGGCAATAACAAGGTTTGAAATTGAGAAGTTCGATGGTGAGACAAATTTCAATCTATGGCAAGTTCAGATGATGGCAATTCTAGTTCAATCCAGTTTGAAAAAAGTTGTTACCGGGAAAAAGCCTGAGAATCTAAATAAAACAGAATGGGAGGAGCTTGATGAAAAGGCTTTGTCTGCAATCCAGTTGTGCCTCGCGAATACGGTATTGCAGGAGGTATTGATGGAGAAGACCTCATCTGCCTTATGGAAAGGGTTAGAAACTCTTTATGCAACTAAGTCTCTAGCTAACCATTTAATGTTGAAACAACGTCTATTTACGTTTTGCATGAACGAAGGTGAGCTTCTTAGAGATCACATCAGTCAATTCATTACTCTTTTAAATGATTTAAAGAACATTGAGGTTCATATTGATGATGAAGATCAAGCTATGCTATTATTGTGCTCTTTACCTCCTTCATACAAGTCTTTCAAGGAGACCCTAATTTATGGCAGAGACAAACTCTCGTTTGAAGATGTAAAGGGTCATTTGTTGAGTAGAGACAAACTCGACAATGAGCTTCATTTAGATAGCAAGATAGATAGCAAGCTTCCGTTTTGGTAGTATCAAAGAAACGAGACAAAAGGTGTCGCTATTGTAAAAAAGTTAGGTCACGTCAAAGCAAATTGTTATAAACTGTGAAATAAAAGAGCTACTGAGAGTAACGAGAAAGATGTAGCTCGTACTAATTTGGCCTATGAAAGCGGTGATGATTTCTTGTTAGTGTCAACGAGCGAGAACTCCAAGCTCACGTCCGAGTGGATCCTAGATTCAGGATGTTCTTTCTACATGTGTCCCAATAGAGAATGGTTCTCCACTTACAGTTCGGTTGAAGGTGGAGTTGTGCGCATGGGAAACGATTCATCTAGTAAGGTAATTGGTATTGGTACTGTTAAAATTAGGATACACGATGGACAATTAGGACACTCTCAAATGTCAGGTATGTACCTGATTTACGAAAGAATCTCATATCCTTGAGTATTTTAGACTTGAAAGGATGCAGAATTAACATCGAGTCGAGCGGCATTAAAGTATCTCATGGAGCTCTCGTTTTGTTAAAAGGTAAAAGAACCGGCAACCTTTATATTCTTGAAGGTTCTACAGTGATTGGTGAAATTGGACTTCCCTCGTCTGTTACGGAGTTGAAGTCAACTCGTTTGGAGCGGAGGCAACTTGGTCATAGGAGGGGAAAATGTATGACTGTTTCGTTGAAGAGAGGTTCTCTTTTGGATGCAGGTTTTGAAAAGTTAGAGCACTGTGTTCGTGAAAATTAGACCCGGGTTAGTTTCGATTTGACAGTGTACAAGTCAAAGGCTAGAAGGCTTCTAGTTTCTAAGCAAAAATTTGACTCAGTTAATTCCCTGCACAGTTCAAGATAGGCTCGTGGCAGGCTTTGGCAAAGAGGGCGTTGTGGAAATATGAGTCAAGGTGGAAATTTGTTAAATATGACTCCTATTTTTAGTCAAATTTAAAAAAATAATCTTTCAGTTAAACTCTGTTTACTTGTTTAAATCAAACATTGATTAGTTTAGATTATTTTATTATTATTTGACCTATGAATTTAGCCTATAAATAGGCTCTTTTACAACCTTAGAAAAAACACCCATTAGAGATTAGAACTCATAACACATTTAGAGAATTTTATGTTTACGTTTTCAGGGTTTTTTATTTTCGGGTTTTTGAGGTGTAGTTTTTATCTTCATCTTTTGTACTCTTCGTTCTTTTGCTATTATAGTAAAATTATCTTTGCCCGTGGTTTTTTATCTTTTTTGGAGGGGTTTTTCTACGTTAAATTTGTGTGTTCAATTTCTCAATTTATTCCGCTATTTTTCTTGTTCGTTGCTTAATCGGGTCAATCCTAACAAGCTAAACTCAAATTTTGCATTTCACACACTTCTAACTTCAAAAATAAATGTTTGACATTGTTTTTGGGTTGAAAAACACTTTTTCACCCTTAAAAGTAATGTCAAACAAACCTTACACCATGTTTGGTTGAGGTGAATGGAATAAGACTATAATGGAATAGAGCTGTAATGGAATAGAATTGTAATTAGTAATTCTGTAACACCCTTAACCCGTATTTGTCGCCAGAACAGGGTTTCAGAGCAATACTAGAATATTCAGAATATTTTTCAATTAATTTATGTAAATTACTATTCATTTATCAAGATCATTCATAACGTCCCTTGATTGGGCCCTCGAGGCCCAATACGAGCATTAGAATCGAGTCGGGACTTAATCGAGACCTCTAAGAATTTTTCGTGACTTTTTAAAATTTTTCCAAGGTGCATGGCTCACACGCCCGTGTGACCCTGGGACAAGCCCGTGTTGGAGGCCGTGTTCGACCCCGTGTAACTCTCTAACTTGCACACACGGTTATGCCACACGCCCGTGTGCTAGGATGTGTGGTTAATTAATTCAATTCAAAAATAGGTGTAGGTTTCACACGGCCAAGACACATACCTGTGTGCTAGGCCGTGTGACACACACGGCTGAGACACACGCCTATGTGCCCAATTCTGAGCATTCTGTTTCTCAAAATTAAGGTGCAGGGGACACATGGCCTAACCACATGCCCATGTTACCAGGCTGTGTTTCACACACGGTCTAGGCACACGCCCATGTGTCTGCCCGTGTGGATAAAATGAAGCCATTTCTAGCTTCATTTCTCACCCAAAATTTCACCCAAGACCTGCACTTGAAACACACAACCAATACCAACCATTCCAAGTATTTAAAATAGGCAATTTCATCATTTAACATGACATATCATTACAAGCATACATGATCACCACCTTACCTTAGTTAACTTAGGCATTCACAACATTAATCACATGTTCTTAACATCACACATGTGTATATGTATATATCATAATAATCTACTTAGTCATACCAAAATGAACCATTACTAGCCATTCCAATGGCTAAATTACAAAATAGCATTTCAAGTCACTAATGACCAAGTTGTCCTATACATGCCATTATACCAAAATGATTTCACTATATATACCCAAAATAACTAGTTGATAGTGTGACGATGCTCCAATGATCTTCCAACCTTCACGAGCTTTCGAGCACTATAAAACAGGAAAAATAAACGGAGTAAGCATTACATGCTTAGTAAGTTCGTATAACGGAAACTAAACTTACCAGTCTTATTTATTAAAATCTAAGCATACAATGTTATGTTTCCATCCATTTGACTAAATTACCTAATCACATACATTCAATCAAACATGTTAGTCGCCAAAATATTCATATCAATCAAGTAACATAGATGAGCTCATCAAGCAATATTCCTTCAGGTCATTATCATTTTATCTCAAGGTTTTCATGCCATGTTAAGAGTTCTATGTCTGTTGAATCATTGAAATTCCGATAAAAGCTCAAGTATTACACTCGAGGTGTACGATTCGTTAATCCGTCAATTCTTATTGAGGTTATCCCTTAGGGTACTTAACTAAGGAACACTCTCTCGAGCCACATATCGTATAATAGGATTACCAGTCCAGGCTAAATCCTTTATATGACGTATGCTTAGAGAGTTCAATTAGGGTTACCAGTCCAGGCTAAACCCTAATCATAACATATGATCGAGAGGTATTATATTGGGATTACCCGTCCGGGATAAATCCTTTATATAACAAGGTTAATGAGATTACTCGTCCAACCTAAATCCCGTCAGCAACAAATGCAGGACCTTATTCGTTTCGGGGAAAGCGCATGTATTCATTGGAAATCAATGTTTAATCGGGACTTAACTCCTTTTTCACCATATCAAGCATATATAAATTTTCTCATTGTAGCATTAAAGTAATGTACATATATATAAGTCACATTCCATACATACAACATTCAATTCAAACATATTACATGCCTGATTAAGTTACACGAACTTACCTCGACTTGTTCGCGTAAAAAGTCTACTAATCCGAAACCTTTTCTTTTCCTCGATCTAACCTCGAATTAGTGTTTTCCGGATCTATATAAATGAATTTAACCATCAATTTTATACATTTCAAAATTAAATGGACTCAATTTACGTCCTAGCAAAATTACCATTTTGCCCTTAACTTTTCCATAAATTTTGATTTTGTCCCTAGGCTCGGAAATGAAACTTGTGCAAATTACTCCCTATTCCAAGCCTAACTAAAGCTCCATTACAAATTTTACAACACATGTATTCATAAAATTTTAGAATTTTTCATCAAATTTTACAACTTTTCATTTTAGTCCGTAAATCATGTTTTCATCAAAAATCACTTTGTAAAAGTTGTTTATCTATAAATAATCTTTCATTTTCTACCATAAATTTCTAATTTCTAGCATATACATCCATGACCCATTTTTCATACCTTGATAACTTTTCAAATTAATCCCTCAAATAGAGAGATTAAATTATCCCAGTTTAAAAAATAAAAAAATTACTAAAAATGAGACAAGAAAACCTACCTAATTAAGCCTTCAAAGTTTTCTCTCTCTCTCCTAGGGTTTCCATAGAATTTTAGGTTGAAGATGACAAAAATAGTACGATATTTTCTTTTATCATCTTTTAATTAATTTAATTATTTCAAATTCCAATTTAGTCCTTGACCTTTTCTAATTTTTCCATGGATGAGTCAACAAGAATATACGTACTTTTCTTTAATGGTCTAATTACCATATTAGGACCTCTAGTTTTGAATTCCATAGCTATTTGATCCTTATAGCTACTAGAATTCAACTTTCGTATTTTATGCGATTTAGTCATTCTCGTAATTAAGTACTAAATCGATAAAATTTTCGTACCAAAATTTTCACACGACATATCTACCACATTACAGACCATATAATAAAATAAAAATAAACCTTATTTCTGAGTCGGATTTGTGGTCCCGAAACTACTGTTCCGATTTCACTGAAAAAATGGCTTGTTACAACTCTTCCCCCTTTAGGATTTTCATCCTCGAAAATCTTACCAGTAAAAAGATTCGGGTATTGCTTCCTCATAGTATCCTCTGGCTCCTAAGTAGCTTCTTCTATATCATGGCATTGCCAAATAACTTTTACTAAAGCTACCTTTTTATTTCTTAACTCTTTTGTTTCGCGAGCTAAGATTTCGATTGGTTTTTCACCATATGTCATATCAGGCCGAATCTCTACTTTTTTTGGAGAGATAATATGTGAAGGATCGGATCGATACCACCGTAGCATAGGCACATGAAAAACATTATGAATCCGATCAAGCTCTGGTGGTAAAGCTAACCAATATGGAACTGGTCCAATTCTTTCTGTAATTTCATATGGTCCAATGAACCGTGGACTCAGTTTTCCTTTGTGTCCAAACCAGAGAACTTTCTTCTAAGGCGATACTTTCAAGAATACTTTGTCACCGACTTGAAATTCTATTTCTTTTTATTTCAAATCAGCGTAGGACTTTTGACGATCAGAGGCTACTTTCAAGCTATCTCGAACTACCTTTACTTTTTCCTCAGTCTCTCAGATCAAGTCAACTCCGTGTAACTTTTTCTCACTGAGTTCTGTCTAATACAATGGAGTTCTACATTTGCGTCCATACAGGGCTTCAAACGGTGCCATTTTAATACTAGATCGATAACTGTTATTATAAGCAAATTCAACCAAAGGTAAATACATTTCCCAGTTACCTTCAAACTCAAGTACACAACAATCTTCCAAGATCTGTATTACTCGTTCAGATTGGCCATCTGTCTGGGGATGAAATGTAGTACTAAAGTGTAACTGAGTACCCAAAGCTTCTTGCAATTTGTTCCAAAATCGAGATGTAAATCGAGGATCTCTATCTGAAATAATGAAGACATGCACTCCATGCAACCTAACAATCTCAGAAACATATAATTCAGCCAATCTATCCAAGGAATAATCTATACGTACTGGAATAAAGTGTGCACTGTAACACCCCTAACCCGTATCCGTCACCGAATTAGGGTTACGAGGTATCACCAATCAAAGCATAAATCCAAACATTCACATGAGTACACTTGCATAAACTTTTAAGAACAATTATTTAACATTAATAGTTGTTGCAATACTAATAACACATAATAGAATATACTTTTAATTTAACTTATAAATACATGCAAACATTCAAACTTTATTACACTTTAAGTGCATATAGTATTCTATACACAATGAAATATATAAAATCTGTTACATTTAATCATTCCAATAAAGTCATAACATATTCGACATTCATTTAATAACAAGTTGGACACTTATATTTCACATCAAAACACATACTATCTCATGATTTACCATTGCACCAGTTGCTATTCATTTGGTTATTAATCAGTGCATTAGCCGAATGCAAGTCTAATTTAACAATTACTCACTACAATTTGACTTAATTATTTTACAAACCTGAGCACTTCAAACATTCAAATCATTATTCATATTATATAATATAATAATGACAACATTTAACAAGCCATGACCGAATACAACTTATTAAAAATTTGCCTATTTAATTACATTTGCCGAGTCATAATGTAATATAACTTAATAAAATCTAATAACATATACAAACTATCATTATTTGATCCATACTTTAGGTACCATCACAACCAAATTTAGAAAAATAAAACCCATCCAAATACATGCATGCATAGGTTGTTTGTTTCGGTACTAAGCTGAAACTAGTTTATTATTTCCAAGTACCAAACATAGCAAATAACACACATATCCTACCATTAATCTTAACCATCCTGAAACATAGTCGGCTATTCTTTAAAACCTATACAAAACACATCTCATACATGTTGTGTATTAATCATACCAAATAAACTCATCTCATGTTTGATTTTAACCAAATAAACATTAGTACTATACCACATTTTAATACTTTAATAGCATGTTAGCCGAATTTTCATACATACTTTTAAAACAACGAAACACACCTAAGAATAAATGCATATATATATTACGGCCAGAATATTCATATCCCATCCCAAGTCATGAATCAATTTCCATGCTCAAACATGCTCAAACACATGTCACTACTCAACCATTTCCAAATCATATTTCATATATCACCTATGTCATTCATTCACAACACATAGCATCATCACCAAATAGATTAAACCATAAACAAATATAATCAAAACCAAACCTAAAAATAAAGCCATCTTCGCATGGCTTTAGTTACATATAACCAAAATACAACATTTCAGAACACATTACAGCCTATACATGCCATAATTCAAGTTTGATTATTTAAATACCGAAGACGGTTGATAGTGTGATTGACTTTGCTGACGATCCCCAAGCTTGTAACTTGAATCTAAAATCTATAAAATAGAAACAAGTATACACACAGTAACCTATTATAGCTTAGTAAGTCATAAGCAAATAAACAATCCCAAGGTATTATCAATTCATTTTAAGCTAACTGAATTACATGATCATTACCAAGCTTAATCTCAAACCTACAAGTGAGATAAATAATACATTTTCATGCATAATTCTACCTTGGCCGAATGCTCACATAATCATATTAATCAAGTGTCAATCGACTTCCTAAGCTAAAATGTCATTATATAATCAAACACACATATACATATTTACATAAGCTCAAGAATCCGATTATAATATCATGTACATAAACTACTTTCATGGCCGAATATACTACTTTCATGGCCGAATATACATGGTCACATATAAATGCATATCCAAGAATCAAATCCATATTATTCATACCATTTGTTCAAAATCGAATACACTTATTTAAATCATGTATGTTTATTCTTTGCATCACATATAACTTATATCATCATACAAGTCACATACTTACCTTATTACTGGTAGCTAACAAGCTAAATCATACTTGGCCCTTTTAGCTCATTTTTCACATCTGATCACAAATACCTTTGCCCGATGAACCATTCGGAATTGGATAGGACACTCGAATAATCACACATATCATACAATGCCAACGTCCTAGACGTGGTCTTACTTGTACACATATATCAGAGTCACATATCAATGCCATGGTCTTACTCGCATACATATATTGTAACACCCCTAAACCGTATCCGTCGCCGGAGTAGGGTTACAGGGTATTACCAGACAAGCCACAAACTACGAATAATCATTTGCATACACTTGCACGAACTTTCAAAAGAATCAAATATTAAAATAAATAATCAATTTAATTATTATTACCATATAGCTAATTATAACATTGATGCACTTCAAGGTTTTATAAAACATACAGACCATATTACACGTTAACCGCTTACTACATTCATACATTAATAGTACTCATATAACAAAGTTCACTTAGTTATTTCAATTTAATTACATCATATTCAGCATTTATACATTACTATCTGTTCAATCAATTTATACTCACAGTTTAGGCACTAACTTATATACTACATAACATTTAACTATAACCAGCAGAACAACAGTACATCACATAAAAATTCATACAATTTCATGATTTATTATGGCATAGTTCACTATTCATTTGGTCATTTTTCAATGCAATTAGCTGAATACAAATATGTTTAATAACTAAGCTTTAACAATTGTTTACTTCCAACTTTGTCAATTAAAGTACTCCAATGAACCAAACCTAACATCCAAATTGCATGCCCCTATTAAATCGGCACAAATACCATATTCGTTAATCAAATCTATAAGCCTAACTTTAACCACAATTATTCAATACCACCTTTGCACCATGAACATATAAGTTTACATATGTCAACCTAATACTAATACATTTGCCGAATCATACACAACATATTTACTAATTAAAATAACAAGTCTAACTTGTTTCTACTTAACCAATTCATTATTAATATCCTTGACCTATTCACATATACATAACATAATTATTTCACTCCAACATTAAACCGATTTAGTAAACCATTCACAAGACAAAACATATTACAATAAACCCTTACCACATTCGAACTTAGCCATATAACATTTAATACCAATTCACAAATTAACACTTATATCATCATAACAAACAATTTCATATTTATATTATCTATACAAAATCTTAGCCGAATCAACTAAGCATGTTAAGGAAAGATATGTAAACCATGATCATTTCATCATCCACATCCAAAGTCCCAACCATTATCATGCTATTTCCGAAATATATAACACCTATCACAAACATCATTCTTTTATAGCATGTAACATTATAACCAAAATGAACTCAGATCACAAGCAAACATACCAAAAATCAAACATGAAAATTAAGCCATTTTCGCATGGCTCAAATTATACAAAACCAAATCCAACATTTCAAAAGATGATCCAGCCTATACATGCCATAATTCGAGTTTGATTATATAAATACCGAAGCTGTAGATAGTGTGATAGACTTTACTGATGATCCCCGAGCTTGTAACTTAAATCCAAAATCTATAAAACAAAGTAAACATGTACACACAGAGTAAGCAATTATAGCTTAGTAAGTCATAAGCGAATAAACATCCTAATGATATAACCAATTCAGTTTAAGCAAACCCAAATTTCATTATCATTATCAAACTTAACCTCAAACCTATAAATGAGATAAATAACACATTTTCATACACAAAATTCTGCCTTGACCAAATGCACACTTAATCAATTTAACTTAATATCATTCAACTTTCTAAGCCAAAATGTCTTAATATAATCAAACATATATATACACATTTATATAAGCTCAAGAACCATGTTATAACATCATGTGCATATACCACTTATATGGCCGAATATACATGATAACATATATATACATAATCAAAAATCAATTCTTCATTATTCATACCATTTATTTACAAAGCCGAATACACCTACCAACTTCACATATAATCTTCATTTGTATCACACATAATTAGTAACAAATATCAAGTTACTTATTTACCTTATCACAAATAAACAACAAGCTAACTCATACCTGAGCATTTAGCTCATTTTACATATCTGTTCACGATTTACCTTTGCCCATTGGATAGGACACTCAGATAATCACACATATCGTACAATGCCAACGTCCCAGACATGGTCTTACATGTAATCACCTATCGATGCCACTGTCCCAGACAGGGTCTTACTCGCACACATATATCGAAATCCTATGTCATGACATATGTATCCTAACTATTCCTAAGGTTCATACGAGGCTTCCAGACGTCGTAACTCGATCGAAACGATTGCATGAACATAGTTACCATGCTAATACACATTTGGCATTAGCATATATTAATTCATATATTTCACTTCAGCATATATACTTTGCATTTAATTGAAATTAAGTACGTCTATTTGCTTATAAACTTACCTCGGACGATACAAAACGAAACAGGGCAGCTAGTCGACAACTTTTGCTTTCCCCCGATCCAAATTCGGTTTCTTTGGTTCTTGATCTAAACATATTTAAATTAAGCTCATTCAAACATATTTTCATTCAATTTAATCCAAAAACACATAAATGGGTAAATTACCATTTTACCCCTGACATTTATAATTTTTACAATTTAGTCCCTATTGCACAAAACACAAAATATGCAAAATTTCCCTATACTCATGTTGGGTCGAATTTTACCCATGCTTATACAAGTCCATATATTTCTTTTATTTTACATTTTAGTCCCTCAAATTATTATTTTTGCAATTTAGTCCTAATTACTCAAAATCATCAAAAACTCCAATACAAAACATGTTAATTTAAAACATATCTTTCATATTTCATCATCAAACAACAAAAATCACAAGCTCTCATCAATGGCATAACTCAAAATATTCATCAGAATAAAAAATTCAAGCATGGGTTTTATAGTACTCGAAGCAACGATCTCAAAAACGTAAAAATTATCAAAAATCGAGCTGAACCCTTACCTTGATTGAGCTTAGAATCAACCGAAACCTAGCTTTGTTTTTCTTTTTCTTTCTTTTTTAAGTTTCGGCCAAGAGAAAGATAATATGAAAGCTTATTATAATTTAGTATATTATAACATATAATGACATTTTATTTAATTACTTATTTGACCTTATTTATTAAATTATAAAACCATTACAATTTGGCCATTACCGTCCACTTTACTTAATAATGGGCTAATTTCAACATAAAGGCTTCCATTTAAAAAGCCAAGTGCAATTCAGCCCCTTTTAGAAATAACCACCTAATTTTCATTTTACGTGATTAAGTCCTTTTATTTAATCAGACACTCAAACGACAAAATTAAATCACAAAAATTTCACAGATATAAATTGACACAAAATAAACACAGAAAATAATTTTAAAATATTTTTTTGACTCGGATTTGTGGTCCCGAAACCACCGTTCTGATTAGGGTCTAAATCAGGCTGTTACATAGATTGGAATCCTATGTCATAACATATGTATCCTAAGGTTCATACGGGGCTTTCAGACATTATAACTCGGTCGAAACGAATGCTCGAACATGGTTACATAGATTATACACATTCGGCAATAGCATATATAAATTCGTATTTTGCATACCAGCATATATATTTAGCATTTAACTATAATTAGACACATCTATTTGCTTATAAACTTACCTCGGACGTTATAAAATGAGACAGGGCTGCTAGTCAACAACTTTCGTTTTTCCCCGATCCAAATCTGATTTCTTTGGTTCTTGATCTAAACATATTCAAATTAAGCTCATTCAAACATATTTTCATTCAATTTAGTCCAAAAAAACATAAATGGGTAAATTACCATTTTACCCCTGATATTTACAATTTTTACAATTTAGTCCCTATTGCACAAAACACAAAATATGCAAAATCTCAAAATACCCATGTTAGGTCGAATGTTCATAGTGTTCATACAAGTCCATATATTTCATTTATTTAACATTTTAGTCCCTCAAATTATTATTTTTGTAATTTAGTCCTAATTACTCAAAATCATCAAAAACTCCAATACAAAACATGTTAATCTAAAACATATCTTTCATATTTCATCATCAAACAACAAAAATCACAAGCTCTCAACAATGGCACAACTCAAAATATTCATCAAAATAAAAAATTCAAGCATGGTACCCGAAGCAACGATCTCAAAAACATAAAAATTATCAAAACCGAGCTAAAACTTACCTTGATTGAGCTTTACAAAATGCTGAACCCTAGCTTTTGTTGTTTATTTTTTTTCTTTTTTTTTAGTTTCGATGTAAGAACAAAAGAAATAATATGAATATGTTAACTTAATTTTAGTTATTATATGTTTATTAACTAAATTACATTTTTAACCTTTATAATATAATATAAAATCATTGTTTCCTTCGCCATTACCATCCACTTATTCATTCGATGGGCTAATTGCAACATAAAGGCTTCCATTTATAAACCCAAATGCAATTCAGCCCTTTTTAGAAAAAACCACCAAATTTTCATTTTACGCGATTAAGTCCTTTTATTAAATCGGACACCTAAACGACAAAATTAAATCACGAAAATTTCACAGACATAAATTCACATAAAATAAACACAAAAAATAATTTTTAAATATTTTTCGAACTCGAATTCATGGTCCTGAAACCACCATTCCGATTAGGGTCTAAATCGGGCTGTTACATGCAGACTTTGTCAACCGATCAACGATTACCCAAATAGCATCCTTATTCTTTGGAGACGGGGGTAATCCTGTTACAAAGTCCATAGTAATTCTTTCCCATTTCCATTCTGGTATCGTAACCGATTGTAATAGTCCAAAAGGCAACTGATGTTCAGCTTTTACTTGCTGACATATCAAACACTTAGATACAAATTCAGAAATATCTCGTTTCATTCCCGGCCACTAGTACATCTTATTCAAATCATTATACATTTTATTACTACCAGAATGTATAGACATGTTACCATCGTGAGCTTCATTCAAAATCTTCTATACTAGTTCTAAGCCTTTTGGTACACATGCTCTACCTCTGAATAACAAACAATCATCAGTCCTGATCTAAAATTCTAAATCCAGAGTCAATTCACTTTGTACCCATCTTGCTTGTAACTTACTATCATTTTTCTGAGCTTTAGAGATGTAACAACCCGTTTTTAAGTCAAATTGGAACAGTGATTTCGGGACCACAAATCTAAAGTCAAAATATTTATTTTATTATTTTAATAAGGTTTATAGCATGATAGATCAATTGTGTGAAAGTTTCGTAAAGAAATTTTACTATTTAAATAGTTAATTCGGTAAGAAGGACTAAATCGCGTAAAAGTTGAGTTTTATTGTTTAAAGGTATTAAAATGCTATGGTTTATTAATATGGAAGTCCTTATGACGTTATTATGCCAATATTAGGGTTAATGGACATTTATGTCCATGAATTATATGTTATTATAAGTTTAATTATAAGGTTATTTTAGTAATTTAGTTATTAAGGTTATTAATAATAAAACAAAGCCAAATTTTGTTATATTCATCATATTCTTACCAAAAGTGGAGAAATAAATAAGGGTTTTTAAGCATCCATGGTTTCGGCAACTTTAATCCTTGATTAAGGTACGGTTTAAGCTTGATTTTTAATGATTTCTACATTTTTGAGCTCGTTGCAGCTTAATCTAGTTAGCCCGTACCTTCTTTTTTGAAATTATTATAGATTTTAAGATATGCCATTGTTGAATACTTAAGTATTTTGAAAGTTCTTATTGGATTATTGATGGTTGTTAATAGTTATACAAGTTTTATAAAGTGATTTTTAACAAATATGAGAATTAGGGATTAAATTATAATAGATAAAATTTTTGTGGTTGAAAATGTGAATAAAATAAAAATATGGGCTATTATGTGAGTATGTGAAATTCGGCTATACATGGGTTAAAGGTAAATTGCATAAATTTGCCATTTTGTGTATAAAGGACTAAATTGCAAAGTAATCAAAAGTCTAGGGGTAAATTTGTAATTTGGAAAATATGAATGTTTTAAGCTTAATTTAGTTGAGTGAAAATTAAATAAGTTAATTTGATATCATATAGATCAAGTTAAGCAAATACTGGAATTAGATCAGGGGAAACGAAAAGTAGACGAGTAGACACTAGTTTCCATTCAAGCAACTCGTGGTAAGTTCGTATAATTAGAATCGAACTTTACTATACTTGCAATGGTTGAATTGAATTATTTGAGATACAAATGCCTTGATGATATATCGAATTTGTTACCGAGCCTTATTGAACTATGAGAATTCATCGGATACGAGTGCTATGTTATTGGAATTACCGATATGGTTGAGCTCCTGCATTTGTTGCGAACTCACCACAGCTCATATGAGCTTACCGATTCAGCTCTTATGAGCTTACCGTTATGCTCTTCGAAGCTTACCGTTTCACTCCTTCGGGGCTTACCGTTTCAGCTCAATAGAGCTTACTATTATTAGCTCGAAAGAGCTTACTGGCCATATCTCGAAAGAGCATGTATGATGATGAATTGACAGATTTATTGACATTGTTCACTCAATTATCCCCTGAAGTTAAAATAGATTCAACGGGCTTAAATAATGTTATATGCAATTTACGGTTTGTGTATTAGTTAAATGATTAACATGTGATGATTATGTGTGAATAGGTGATGGTTATATTGAATTGTTAATACGTTATTATTGCTTTGATTAATTTAAATGGTAAGTTTAATTCTATATTATACGGGCTTACTAAGCTTAAAAGCTTACTCTGTTTCTTTTCTATGTCTTATAGAGGTTCGTTAGCTTGCTTGCTCCGGACAAGTCGGAGTTGCACGTCACACTATCCAAATTTTCGTTTGGTATTTTGAACTTATGAACTTATGTAATATGGCATGTATAGACAAGTTTGATGGTAAAAGTTATGATTTGGAATCTTGGTTTGAGTATGAACTTGTATATAAGTTAAGCCATGTGATTTGGCTTATTTAGTACCATGTTTTGGTTATATGTAAAAGTGTTTGAATATGGTATGTTTAGATATGATAATGTTTAAATGGAATGATGCAAAGATAGTCTTGATTTATGAATGTTATGTGGATGAATTGTACATGTTGCTATATTGATACATGGACATGTAAATGGTAAGTTTTGATATGGCTTATATGTGTATTGTATAGGTTTATTTGGTTGCATATTGAGTAGTTTAAATGTGGTCAAATATGAATGTTTATGCTTATGTTTTAAGGTGGCAAATTTGGCTTTTCAAATGGCCTATTTTTATCTACACGGGCAGAGACACGTGCGTGTGTCTCAGCCGTGTGCGACACACGGCTATGTTGCACGGCCATGTGTCCCCTGGGATACCTTACGATTGTAAGTTAGTCTCGGGCACGACCAAAGCACACGGGCATATGGCCAGCCGTGTGAACCAAGTCAGTGTCGACCACGACCAATACACACGGGCGTGTCTAATGCCGTGTGAGGCACACGGCCTGTTCACACGGTCATGTGATCTTTGAAAAGTTGAAAATTTTTTAGGTTTTTGAAACTTCTATATGTTATCAAATTAGTACTAAATGTATGATTAAAGCTTTGTATGATTGTATTTAAGTACATTAGATTGTGAATGATTGATGATTATTGAAAGGAGATAGAATTTGTTATTGAATATTCTGATTGGAGTTACAGGTCTGGTAACGCCTCTTAACCTATTCCGATGACGATTATGGGTTAGGGGTGCTACATTTAGTTGGTATCAGAGCTAGGATTTAGTTTATTCTAGGACTAACGTAGCGTATGTGAGTCTAGCTATACATGCCATATATAAAACCGTGATAGTGTGATAACTCCTGACATTCTTAAATGTGTTTTTATATAGTAATGGATCCTAAACGAGCTGTAGCGGACGATGTAGAAAGTAATGAGCCAGCTCCCGCTTAAGGAGCAACGCTTGCTGAATCTAGACCTATGACAGGTAGTCATGGAGGTGAGGCTAAAGAAGCCTTCTTCCTGATATTAAATGAGTGGTTCACAAAGTATATACATACGAACCCGGCTATTCCCCATCCTCCACCCCCACCTATTCCCCAATCGATTCCAGTAGTTCCTCAAGGTACTGATTTTCTATGATTGAATAAACCACCTGTTGATAGAATACGGAAACAAGGGGCTGAGGAATTTAGAGCTACTGCTAATGATGACCCTGAAAAGGCTGAATTTTGGCTTGAGAACATGATTCGGGTGTTCGATGAATTGTCCTGCACACCTGAAGAATGTATGAAGTGTGTTGTATCGTTGTTAAGAGATACTGCATATCAGTGGTGGAATACTTTGATATCCATAGTTCTGCCAAAGCGAGTCACTTGGGATTTCTTCCAAGCTGAATTTAGAAAGAAATACATTAGCCAAAGATTCATTGATCAGAAGAGGAAGGAATTTCTTGAATTGAAGTAGGGCCGTATGTCAGTTACACAATATGAACGAGAGTTTGTATGACTCAGCAAATATGCCCGTGAATGTGTATCGTCTGAAGCTATAATGTGTAAACGATTTGAAGATGGATTGAATGAAGAAATTAGAGTGTTGGTTGGAATTCTGGAGCTTAAAGAGTTTGTTGTTCTGTTTGATTGAGCCTGTAAGGCCAAAGATTTGTGTAAAGAGAAAAGAAAAGCTGATTTTGATGTATTTCCAGAATAATCAAACAGTTTGTTGTTCTGTTTGATTGAGTCTAGAAAAAGAATTAAGGGTAAATCACATCAGTCAACATCAAAGAAATTTAAAGAATATCACCCTCGTTCTATAGCCTCTGCAGAAATTTCTATCAAACACAGAAATGTGAGGCAATCAAGTTCGAAATCTCAGACAACATTTGTGGCTAGTACGGAAAGTGTTAGAAATGCCGTATTTGAATGTAGACATTACAATAAGTGACATTATGGTGAATACAGATTAATGAGCGGAGCTTGTTTTAAATGTGGATCCTTGGATCATTTTCTCCATGATTGTCCAAAAAAGTTTGCAGCTGAAAGAGGTCAACCAGTGAAAACGAGTAACACGACTGTTAGAGGAAGACCCCCTCGAAACACTGGAAATGTGAGTGGTAGTCTTGGTGCTATGAGAGATTCGGTTGTGAGATCAGAGGCACGAGTACCTGCCAGGGCTTATGCTATTCGTGCACGAGAGGAAGCATCATCACCAGATGTTATTATCAATACTTTTTCTCTTTTTGATACTGATATAGTTACGTTGATAGATCCTAGATCAACCCATTCATATATCTGTATGAATTTAGTATTTAAAAAGAGTTTACATGTTCAGTCTACAGAATTTGTAATTAAAGTATCGAACCCCTTAGGAAAGTTTATTTTAGTTGATAAAATTTGTAAGAATTGTCCTCTGATGATCCAGGGTTACTGTTTTCGGGCTGATTTGATGCTTCTACCGTTCGATGAATTTGATGTGATTTTGGGTATGGACTGGCTGACTATGCACGATGCAATTGTGAATTATAGACAGAAGATTATTGAATTAAAGTGTCAAAATGGTGAGATTCTTCGGATTGATTCTATTGATTCGAATGAATTACCTATTGTAATATCGTCTATGTTAGCTCGGAAATACTTGAGAAAGAGCTATCATGCATATCTTGCATATATATTGGATGCGAAGGTGTCAGAATCAAAGATTGAATCCGTGCCTGTTGTTCGTGAGTTTTCGGATGTATTTCCAGAAGAATTATCGGGATTACCGCCGATCAGAGAAGTCAAATTTAGTATTGAGTTAATACCGGGATCAACTCCGATATCTATAGCTCCTTATAGAATGGCTCCTACAGAATTAAAAGAGTTGAAAGCTCTGTTACAAGAATTGACGGACAGAGGTTTTGTATAACCGAGTTATTATCTTTGGGGTGCACCAGTACTGTTTGTGAAAAAGAAAGATAGCTCGATGCACATGTGTATTGATTATAGACAATTGAAAAAGGTGACTATAAAGAACAAATACCCTCTACCACGAATTGATGACTTATTTGATCAGTTGAAAGAGGCTACAATATTTTTAAAAATTGATCTAAGATCGGGTTACTATCAATTGCGAGTAAAAGAGACGGATGTACCGAAAACTGCTTTCAGAACAAGGTATGGCTATTATGAATTCCTTGTTATGCCTTTCGGTTTAACTAATGCTCCTGCCATTTTTATGGACTTGATGAGTCGTATATTCAGACCGTATTTAGACAGATTTGTAGTGGTATTCATTGATGATATTTTGATCTATTCACAATATGGATTTGAGCATACCGAGCATTTGAGAATTGTGTTACAAACTCTACGTGATAAGCAGTTATTTGCAAAGTTTAGTAAATGTGAGTTTTGGCTCAAAGAGGTTGAATTTTTGGGGCATATTGTTTCAACTGATGGTATTAGAGTTGATCCAAGTAAGATATCTACTATTGTTGACTAGAAGTCTCCGAGAAACGTATTTGATGTCCGTAGATTTTTAGGCCTAGCGGGCTATTATTGAAGATTTGTGAAAGAATTATCAATGATTGCAATACCAATGACTCGATTGCTACAAAAAGATGTGAAATTTGAATAGTCAGATAAGTGTCAGTAGAGTTTTGAACAGTTGAAAGCATTGTTAACAGAAGCACTAGTTTTGGTTCAACTTGAACTGGGTAAAGAATTCGTGATTTATAGTGATGCGTCATTAAATGGATTGGGGTGTGTTTTAATGCAATATGGAAAAGTTATTGCTTATGCTTCTCGACAGCTGAAATCGTATGAAAAGAACTATTCGACGCATGATTTAGAACTGACTGTGATTGTTTTTGCATTAAAAATTTGGCGACACTACTTATACGGTGAAAAATGCCACATTTATACGGACCATAAGAGCTTGAAATATCTAATGTCACAAAAGGATATGAATTTGCGACAATGAAGATGGCTTGAGTTGTTAAAAGATTATGATTTTGTGATTGATTATCACACGAGAAAAGCTAATGTAGTTGCTGATGCCTTGAGCCGAAAATCATTGTTTGCGTTACGAGCTATGAATACCCAGTTGGTGATATGTGATGATGGATCTATTTTAGCTGAGTTAAAAGCTAAATCAGTATTTTTGCAACAAATATGTGAAGCTTAGAGAAATGATCGTGAATTACAAGCTAAACAAATTCAATGTGAATCTATTTTTGATTCAGAATTTCATATTGGAACTGATGATTGTTTAATGTTTCGAAATAGGATTTGTGTACCGAAAAATAAATAACTTATTTAGAAAATTTTGCATGAAGCACACAGTAGTCGATTTTCTATTCATCCGGGTAGTACCAAGTTATATAATGATCTGAAACAACAGTATTGGTGGTCGGGAATGAAACGGGATATCTTAGAGTTCGTATCAAAATGTTTGATTTGTCAACAAGTGAAAGCTGAACATCAAGTACCATCTGGTTTACTACAACCTTTATTGATTCCTGAATGGAAATGAGATAGAGTCACCATGGATTTTGTATCGGGACTGCCCCTAACTCAGAAAAAAAAGATGCTGTTTGGGTTGTCGTTGATCGACTAACAAAATTTGCTCATTTAATACCGGTATGTATAGATTACTCTCTGGATAGATTAACTCAACTGTACTTGTTTGAAATTGTTCGATTACATGTGTACCATTGTTTATTATTTCCAATAAAGACCCGAGATTTACGTCAAGATTTTGGAAGAAATTACAAGAAGCTTTTGGAACAAAATTGAATTTTAGCACAGCTTTTCATCCCCAGATGGATGGTCAGTTCGAAAGAGTTATACAGATACTTGGGGATTTGTTGCGTTGTTGCATTTCGAGTTTGAAGGTAGCTGGGAGAAATACTTGCCTCTGATTGAATTTGCTTACAACTACAGTTTTCAAACAAGTATAAAGATGGCACCGTACGAAGCTTTATGTGGCTGCAAGTGTTGAACACCGTTATACTAGACTAAATTGAATGAGAAAAAGATACACGGGGTTGAATTGATCAAAGAGATTGAAGAAAAAGTAAAAGTAATTCGCAACAGTTTGAAATCAACTTCAGATCAATAGAAATCCTATGCGAATTTGAAACGTAGAGAAATTGAATTTCAAGTCGTAGACAAAGTGTTTCTGAAAGTGTCACTATGGAAAAAGATTCTTCGATTAGGTCGTAAAGGAAAATTAAGTCCGCGATTTATCGGGCCGTATGAGATTGTTGAAAGAATAGGGGCTATAGCATATCGACTGTCGTTACCATCTGAGCTAGAAAAGATACATAATGTTTTTCATGTTTCGATGCTACATAGGTATAGATCGGATTAGTCACATGTGATTTCTACCGTTGATGTTGAGATACAGTCTGACTTATCGTATAACGAAGAACCGATCAGGATTTTGGCTCGGGAGATTAAAGAGTTGAGGAATAAACGTATAGCTCTTCTAAAGGTTCTTTGGCATAAACATGGAATTGAAGAAGCTACATGGACCCTAACTTCTTTATCGATAAGATTTTCGAGGACGAAAATCCTTAAGGGGGAGAGTTGTAACAACTTGTTTTTAGGTCAAATTGGAATAGTGGTTTCGGGACCACAAATTTGAAGTCAAAATATTTATTTTATTATTTTAATAAGGTTTATAGCATGATAGATCAATTATGTGAAAGTTTTATAAAGAAATTTTTCTGTTTAAATAGTTAATTCGGTAAGAAGGACTAAATCGCGTAATGTATAAAAGTTGAGTTTTATTGTTTAAAGGTATTAAAATGCTATGTTTGTTAATATGGAAGTCCCTATGATGTTATTATGCCAAGATTAGGGTTAGTGGACATTTATGTCCATGAATTATATGTTATTATAAGTTTAATTATAGGGTTATTTTAGTAATTTAGTTATTAAGGTTATTAATAATAAAACAAAGCCAAATTTTGTTACATTCATCATCTTCTTGCCAAAAATGGAGAAAGAAATAAGGGTTTTTGAGCTTCCATGGTTTCGGCAACTTCAATCCTTGATTAAGGTACGGTTTGAGCTCAGTTTTTAATGATTTCTACGTTTTTGAGCTCGTTGCAGCTCAATCTAGTTAGCCCGTACCTTCGTTTTTGAAATTGTTATAGATTTTGATATAAGCCATTGTTGAATACTTAAGTATTTTGAAAGTTCTTATTGGATTATTGATGGTTGTTAATAATTATACAAGTTTTATAAAGTGGTTTTTGACAAATATGAGAATTAGGGATTAAATGATAATAGATAAAATTTTTGTGGTTGAATATGTGAATAAAATAAAAATATGGGCTGTTATATGAATATGTAAAATTTGGCTATAAATGGGTTAAGGGTAAATTGCATAAATTTGCCATTTTGTGTATAAAGGACTAAATTTCAAAGTAGTCAAAAGTCTAGGGGTAAATTTGTAATTTGGAAAAAATGAATGTTTTAAGCTAAATTGAGTTGAATGAAAATTAAATAAGTTAATTTGATATTATATAGATCAAGTTAAGCAATTACTGGAATTAGATCAGGGAAAACAAAAAGTAGACGAGTAGACGCTAGTTTCTATCCGAGCAACTCGTGGTAAGTTCATATAATTAGAATCAAACTTTACTATACTTGCAATGGTTGAATTGAATTATTTGAGATACAAATGCCTTGATGATATATCGAATTTGTTACCGAGCCTTGTTGAACTATGAGAATTCATCGGATACGAGTGACATGTTATTGGAATTACCGATATGGTTGAGCTCCTGCATTTGTTGCGGACTCACCACAGTTCGTATGAGCTTACTGATTCAACTCTTATGAGCTTATCGTTCTGTTCTTCGAAGCTTACTATTTCAGTCCTTCAGTGCTTACCGTTTCAGCTTAATAGAGCTTACTGTTATTAGCTCGAAAGAGCTTACTGGCCATGTCTCGATAGAGCATGTATGATGATGAATTGACGGATTTATTGACATTGTTCACTCAATTATCCGTTGAAGTTCAAATAGATTCAACGGGCTTAAATAATGTTATATGCAATTTACGGTTTATGTATTAGTTAAATGACTAACATGTGATGATTATGTGTGAATTGGTGATGGTTATATTGAATTATTAATACGTTATTATTGCTTTGATTAATTTAAATGGTAAGTTTAGTTTTGTATTATACGAGATTACTAAGCTTAAAAGTTTACTTTATTTCTTTTCTATGTCTTATAGAGGTTCGTTAGCTCGCTTGTTCTGGACAAGTCGGAGTTGCACGTCACACTATCCAAATTTTCGTTTGGTATTTTGAACTTATGAACTTATGTAATATGGCATGTATAGGCTAGTTTGATGGTAAAAGTTATGTTTTGGAATCTTGGTTTGAGTATGAACTTGTATATAAGTTAAGCCATGTGATTTGGCTTATTTAGTACCATGTTTTGGTTATATGTAACAGTGGTTGAATATGGTATGTTTTGATATGATAATGTTTAAATGGAATGATGCAAAGATAGTCTTGATTTATGAATGTTATGTGGATGAATTGTACATGTTGCTATATTGATACATGGACATGTAAATGGTAAGTTTTGATATGGCTTATATGTGTATTGAATAGGTTCATTTGGTTGCATATTGAGTGGTTTAAATGTGGTCAAATATGAATGTTTATGCTTATGTTTTAAGGTGGCAAATTTGGCTTTTCAAATGGCCTATTTTTGTCCACACAGGCAGAGACACTGGCGTGTGTTTTAGCCGTGTGTGACACACGGCTATGTTGGACAGCCATGTGTCCCCTGGGGTACCCTACAATTGTAAGTCAGTCTCGGGCACGGCCAAAGCACACGGACGTGTGGCTAACCGTGTGAACCAAGTCAGTGTCGACCACGACCAAGACAGACGGGCATGTCTTGTGGCCGTGTGAATAAGTCAGTATATGTGCCCTGTTTTACCACGGCTTAGACACACGGGTGTGTCTAATGTCGTGTGAGGCACACAGCCAGTTCACACGGGCATGTGACCTTTGAAAATTTGAAAATTTTCTAAGTTTTTGAAACTTCTATATGTTATCAAATTAGTACTAAATGTATGATTAAAGCTTTGTATGATTGTATTTAAGTACATTTGATTGTGAATGATTGATGATTATTGAAAGGAGATAGAATTTGTTAATTGAATATTCTGATTTGAGTTACAGGTGTGGTAACGCCTCTTAACCTATTCCGGCGACAGTTATGGGTTACGGGTGTTACAAGAGATCTGTTGCAAAAATGTTGGTCTAGTTTTCAACTCGGCTATTGTAACATCCTGAATTAGGGCCTAGTCGGAACAGTTGTTTCAAGACCACAAATCTAAAGTAGAAATAATTATTTTATGATTCTTATGAGGTCTATGATATGATTGCATGCTTGTGTGAAAATTTTATGAAGAAATTCTATTGATAAAGTGTCCAATTTGACATTTAGGACTAAATTGCAAAAGTTGCAAAATGTGAGTTCTAGAAGCTTTAAGCATGGAATTGCCATGAAATATTAATTAGAGGTCCTTAAATATCAATTTGCCCAATTTCTATAATTATGGACAAAAATGGGCATGAATAGAAAAAAAATTTGAAAGAAAGGCCTTAAGGGTATTTTTGTCATTTGGTTAATAAAAAAATAAAAAGGGAAAAATAAGTTAAAATTGATGTCCGTCTTCTTCATGTGTCCCAAAAATTCTAAGGGTTCCATAGCTAGGGTTTCTTCAACTTTCAAGCTCAATAGTAAGTGCATCATATCCCCTTTTTAATGCTCTTTACATTTTTGAAACCCTCGTAACCCGATTTACCTATTCTAGCCATATTTTGAAGAGGGGTTCATGTTTGAAATTTGACCCATGTATGACATGCATGTATTTTGATGTTTCATGGTAGACTATGGAAGTTTGATGTGTGTTTAACATCTTTTACCAAATGATTTCTAGTGAAAATGGCCAAAAAGGACTTATTTGTAAAGTTTGTAAAATGAGTATTAAGATGTATGATTTAATGAGAAATGTGGGATGCTATGAGCATGTTATAAGTTCGGCTAGGCTTGGGTAATAAAGAAAATGAACACATTTCATTTTACGAGCCTAGGGGCTAATTTGTAAATATGTGAAAGTTTAGGGGCAAAATTGTAATTTTTCCAAAGTATGATTTATTGATTGATTTGAACAATCTGATAATTAAATAAGTAAAATTTGCTATTATAGATCAAGAAAAACAAAGTCCGGACCTAAACCAAGGAAAGAACAAGGTTGTGGACTAAATCGAATAGTTGCCATATTTTGGTACCGGGGTAAGTTTGTGTGTAAATAATGCAACATTACATTATTATGTTCTTAATGCTTTAATATTGCATGAATTGTGTAATTGTGTTTGTGGATTTAATTAATGATGACTCGATGACGATTCGACAAAGTTTGATATCTCGAAACCCCAGTTGAACCTTAGGAATAGTTAGGATACAAATGTCATGACATTAGGGTTATGTGTGATCCCATGTAAGACCATGTATGGGACATGGCTATGGCATCGATATGTAATTTCGTGTAAGACCATAGCTGGACTATCAACATCAATATGTGATCCCATGTAAGACTATGTCTGGGACATGGCATTGGCATCGATCTATGATCCCATGTAAGACCATGTCTGGGACATGACATTGGCATCGATATGTGATCCTATGTAAGACCATATCCAGGATATGGCATTGGCATCCAACCATGTGTATGAGAGTTCCCGAGTATCCTTTAGTATTCCAAGTGGTTCAATGGGTAATCCAACGATTATGTCAAAGAGATGACAAGGTATAATCATGTTGAAAGGATACAGGTTTGTACACAAAGCTCATAAACATTGAGATTGTGAATCGGTGAGACCTCGAAAGAAGTGAATGAATGAATTATGATCATGAGTTTTATTGTACATTATGTAAATGGCATGACTTAAAAAGTACCTATGATACTTGATGACAATGTGATAAATATTATTGTGTTATGTGTATAATAATGCATGGTTAATGTTGTTAATTATTTACATGCAAACTTACTAAGCTTTATGCTTACTCCCTTTTCTTTTTCATTTTCTTATAGTATTGCCAAGCTAGCTCGGGGATCGAAGGACGTTGGAGCTCGATTCACACTATCAAACTAATCTTTTAGGTATAGTAAAATTCAAGTATTTTAGGTATGGCATGTATAGGGACTTGGTCTTTTTGTTATATGTCATATTTGTGTAGCCAAATGTGTTGGCTTATAATGATTTAATGATTCATTTTGTATATGGCCATGAGATATGACCAATATTAATTATGGGGATGTATTCCTATTCATACATGCATACATATGCTATGGTCACTTATGTTGTGGTTAAATTCATTTGGCATGGATGAATTGTGGATATGGTGATGGATGTTTGATGATGGGAAATGTGAGTAAATGGCATAATAACAACTAAGGCATGAATGTATGAAATATAAGTAAATTGTTGTTTCATATTGCATGTGATTTGGTAAGCTTGGTCTAAATAAAATATGAAGTCTTAAGCAGGTATAAATTAATAAGAAGTTGATATGCATGAGCCATGTTTGTGAATGTGTAAGTGCTCATTTATGCTATGTAGGATGTCATTGAGATGTGTAAGTGTGCATGTTTTATTGAGGGTGACAAAAGGTTTGAAAAATAGCCTCAAAGTTGTCCACACGAGTAGGCACACGGGCGTGTGTCTAGACCGTGTGTGACACACGTTTTGCCCCATGGACGTGTGATCCGACCGTGTGTCCCCTGCACCCTAATTAGGTAAAACAGAATGTCCAATAGTAAACACACGGGCAGAGACACGGTCGTGTGTCTCAGCCGTGTGAAGGACATGGCCTCAGGACATGGGCGTGTGCCCAGGGCGTGTGCCCAGGCCGTGTGAAGTCTGCACCTGATTTTTGGAATTTGATTCGCCACACGGCCTAAGCACACAGGCGTGTGACTTGGCCGTGTGACCCTATTTGGTTGATGATGTCATAAACAGAGAGTTACACGGGTCGAGGATAGGGCTGTGTCCCAAGCCACACAGGCGTGTGTGACCACACGGCCTACCTACACGGACGTGTGACCTTTCAAAACAAGAAAATTTTCTAAGTGTCACAGAAGTTTCAAAAGTTCTCGGTTTAGTCTCGAACCACACCCAATGTACGTTTTGAGCCTCGTGGGCCCGTATAAAAGACGAGATGCATGTTTATGAATGGTTTTAAATTGAATGAAATTTTATGGCCTGGTTTTGTGTGAATGTTTATGTTTGAGTCTGGTAACGCCTCAAACCCTATCCCGGTGTCAGATACGGGTAAGGGGTGTTACTGTTATAATTGATCCATTACCAAACATCGACAATCGAGTATTCATAGCTCGCAAGGAAAACAGGGATTTTCTACTTAGAGCATCAGCAACCACATTGGCTTTTCTCGGTTGATAGTTAATGACAAGATCATAATCTTTCAATAACTCAAGCCATCTGCACTGTCTCAAATTCAAATCTTTATGTGACATCAAATATTTCAGACTTTTATGATCAGTGAATATGTAACATTTTTCATCAAACAAGTATGCCGCCAGATTTTCAATGCAAACACTATGGTTGCCAATTCAAGATCGTGTGTCGGGTAGTTCTTTTCATGTGGCTTTAGCTGCTTTGAAGCATAGGCTACTACTTTACCATCTTGCATCAAAACACAGCCTAAACCATGCAATGATGCATCACTGTAAACTACAAATTCCTTACTTGATTTTGGCTGAACTAACACTGGTGCTTCTGTCAATAAGCTTTTAATTTGTCAAAACTCTGCTGGCATTTATCAGTCCACTTGAACTTTACATCTTTCTATAGTAAACGAGTCATCAGGGAAGCTATCATTGAAAAACTTTTTACAAATCTCTGATAATAACTAGCTAGTCCCAGAAAGCTTCAGACTTCAGACACATTCTTTGGTGGCTTCCAATTAACAATGGCTGAAATTTTTTTCAGGTCTACTCTGACACCTTCAATGGATACTATATGCCCAAGAAAACTAACTTCACGTAACCAAAATTCACATTTACTGAATTTAGCATTCAATTATTTTCTCGCAGAGTTTGCAACACTATTCTCAAGTGCTCAGCATGTTCATTTTAATCTCAGGAATAAACCAAAATGTCATCTATAAATACCACCACAAACCTGTCTAAATACGGGCTAAAAATTCTGTTCATCAAATCTATAAACACTGCAACTGCATTTGTCAAGCCGAATGGCATCACAAGAAACTCATAGTGCCCATACCTGGTTCTGAAAGCTATCTTGGGAACATCCTATTTTTTTACCCGTAGTTGATAGTAACCAAAACGGAATCAATCTTCGAAAATCTGGTATGTAACAACCCATTTTTAGTCAAATTAGAACAGTGGTTCCGAGACCACAAATCTGAGGTTAAAATATTTATTTTATTATTATTTTAACATTTACAATATGATATTGTGTTGGTGTGAAAATTTCGTGAAGTAATTTTATCGATTGGTGGGTTAATTTGATAAAAAAGGACTTAATCGTGTAAAATGTAAAAGTTGCATTCTACTTGTTAAAGGTGTCAAATAGCTTTGGCTTTTAAATATGATGTCCTTAAATGGTAATTAAACCATTTGAAACATTAGTGGACTTATATGGACATATGATTAGGTGTTTTTAAATGTTTTATTAAAGGTTATTTAGGTAATTTGATTATTAATATGATAATAAATAAAACAAACTTTAATTGCTTTCATCTTCTTCAATTGCCGAAATTCAAGAGGAAAGAATACCATTTTAGGGTTTGAAGGGTTTGGTCATTGCTTAGCTCAATTATCAAGAAAAGAGGAATCTGAAATTAGATCGGGGAAAAAAAAGGTTATCGAGTAGTCGATCCGATTTGTCAATTCCTAATACGAGGCAAGTTCGAATGTGGTAATTTCATTATAAAAGTATGTTAAAAGCTTTGATATTGCATAAACTGTGATTATGAGATTATGAATAATGTTCGAATTGTGAAAACAACTCTATGAATGCATTCGATGATAGAAACAAAAAATGTGAAAGCTCGGTTGAACTATAGGAATAGATTTGGATACTAGTGTCATGCTATTAGATGATAAGTTGAGTTGGCTTTGGGCCATGATATTAGCACTTCAGGTGCAGGTTATACCGATTTGGCTTCGGGCCATGATAATTTTTCTTCAGATAAGTTACCTTGATTTGGTTACGGGCCATGGTATAGGTACTTATCGTATAAAACTATTGAGTATCCAATTTCTATTCCTAATGGTTTAACAGGAAAACGAATGATGAGGTTGAGAATGAGGTTAGTACGAGGCGATACAGGTATGTATAGAACCTAAATGAGTATTAAATAGAGAAAGTTCAATGAGATGGTATTTAATCATGTTTTAAGACATGAGAAAGGTTTTTAGTTAATATGAAATTGGTTGATTTACATTTATTCGATGAATTAGGTTATTTACATATGAGCTTATTAAGCTATGAAGCTTACTTCATGTTATTTTTCTATGTTTTTAGTGAATCAAGGCTAGCTCAGATTCGGAAGTCATCGGGAACATCATCACACTATCAGACATCTATTTGGTACTTTTGAGTTGTGTATATTTGGTATATGGCATGTATAGGCTAGATGTGGTATTTTGGTTGTGATTATAGCCATGAGAGTTGGCTTGTAAATGATGTTTATATTGATGTATGTTTGGCTAATAGAAATGGCTTATTTTGGCATATTTGGTATGAATATGGTTAATTGTTTTGTGGAGTATAAATGCTTGAGAAATGCTTTGATGAAGTATGATTTTTGAAGTTGAGTTGATAAGTATTTGATTAGGTAAATGGCATTGAATTGAGTATTGAATTTGGTTGAAATAGATATTATATGAATTGTGCTTTCGGTTGATGATTTTGGCTACCTAATTGAATGATGAAATGGTACCATTTTGGTTGTTTAGGTGAGCATGAGTTGGGGTGGCAAATTGGCCTTGCAAATGACCTATTTTTGGTCCACACGGGTAGAAGCACGGGCGTGTGTCTCAGCCGTGTGCAACACACGGTCATGTTATACGACCATGTGTCCCCTGGTGTTGTTATTAAAATGAAGTTAGTATGCTCCACACGGTCTCACACACGGGCGTGTGATTGACCATGTGGTACAAGTCAATATACCCTCTAATTGGCACATAGCCTAGCACATGGGCGTGTGACATGGCCGTGTTGCATAAGTCAGTATACCCTCCAGTTTTCACACAGTCTGACACACAGGCATGTCCTCTATAACACTCTTTACCCGAGTTCAACACCAGAATAGGAGACGAGGTGTTACCGTACTTAAACACATGCTTACAAACATTTCTGTGCCATAAATTTTCGTCCAAATTAATACTTTTTGAAAATCGAACATAAAGGCCCTACTACAAGCCCACGAGGCCCAAAACACGTTTCGAAAAAGATTCAAGACATAACTGAGTACTTTAGAAAACTTTGAAAAATTTCAAGGTAAACAGGGCACACGCCCGTGTGGCAAAGTGACATGCCCGTGTGTCATCTTAACATGTTTGTGCTGAAGGCCCGTGTAGCTCACACGGCCTGGGCATATCTGGACACGCCCGTGTCCTTGACTTGTGTGGATTTATTTTTCGATTCGAACCTACAGGATTTTTCACATGGCTTGACACATGCCGGTGTCCATAGCCCGTGTCCCTTACACGACCATGACACGCCTGTGTCTCAGCCCGTGTACAAAAACCTCGACATTCTGTTTCTAATGTCATAAACCAATTAAGGGGGCATGGCCAAGGCACACACCTATGTGTTAGGCCGTGTCCTCCATATGGCAGAGACACGATATACTGACTTGCAAAATTAAGGCGCAGGGGACATACGGCCGGACTACACGCCCGTGGGGCAAATCGTATGTCACACACGGCCTAGACACACGCCCGTGTGTCAGCCCAAGTGGAAAAAAATAAGGCTATTTACCAAGCCTTTTTGCCACTCTTACATGCACCAACCTACACAATATTAACCAACCAATCCAAGCATAACACATATAACGAAATCAACCACAATCATGATAAATTTGTATCAAATGCATTTAATAGTAATCAATATTAGCAAAAACATTTAAACTAGCTTTACCAAAAGCTTTAGGTGATAGTGTGATCGATTCCTCCGACGTCTCTTGATCCCTGACACTAGCTTGGCGACACTATAAGAAAATGGAAAGGAGAGGTAGTAAGCATAAAACTTAGTAAGTTGCATATAAATAAGTAACAACATCAACCATTCATATTATAAATCAATACAACATTCTTGAGTGAACATGGGTAGATATCACTACATGCTTATATATCACAAGTATAAACCAAAGATTTCAGTATCGTCCCAAAATCATTTCATAGCTGGAGCTTACTCATGACTTTCTTACCATCAATGCGACAAAACTAGACACATATCTCATGAATTTCGAATAAGAACCTGTACCTCTCACAACATGATTATATCATTCCATATCATTATCATAAGCTTCAAAATAATTTGTGAGACCATTTGGAATACTAAAGGATATTTGACAAGCTTTACACAAAAGGGTAAATTGCCAATGCCATGTTCCAAACATGGTCTTACATTGGTTCACATGTCGAGGTCGATGCCATGTCCTAGACTTGGTCTTACACTAGCTCTCGTCTCAATGTCGATGCCATGTCCCAGACATGGTCTTACACTAGTGCACATATCAATACCGATGCCATGTCCCAGACATGGTCTTACACTGGCTCTCATTACATTGCTGATGCCATGTTCCAAACATAGTCTTACACTGGCTCTCATATCGTGGCCGATGCCATGTCCAAAACATGGTTTTACACTGGCACACATATCACCCAAATGTCATGACATGGATATCCAATCTATTACTAGCCTCAACCTGGAATTTACCCCATTAATTTCATCACGCATTATTCATACTCATATTCAACATATTATGCAAAATCAATCATTCGACACTTAATAGCGTTAAAGTTGACTTACTTACGTACTACTTACCTCGGTATACAAAAAGTGGACGACTAATTGGCTTTAGTCTACTTGCTTGGCCTTCCCCTGGTCTAGGTTCGGATTTCGTATTTCTTGATCTAAAATGATAAAAATTCACTAATTTAATCATCATATTAATCAATGCATCCTAATTCATATTTTGGCAAAATGACCATTTTACCCCTAGGCTCGTAATTTGATTTTTATCGAATTTTATCACTACCCAAGCCTAGCCAAATTCTTTTTATACTAGAAGCAGCCCACAATTCTCATTATTTCACACATTTAACACATAATTTATAACTTATGCAAAATGGTCCTTAGTTAGGGTTTCTATGAAAACTACTTCACAAAAGTTGTTTGTTTAACAACCAAGATATATTTCTTCTATAAAAATTCAGCAAACAACATGGATACTCTCATGGAAAAACCCTAGACCCTCAATCATTTTGCAAAATAGTCCCCTCATTAGTTAGCTTATGTTACAAGGGTCCCAAAAGTACAAAAATTATCAAGAAAAGTCATCAAAATCACTTATGAGAGAACTTAATGGCTGGAAATTTCAAGCTTTCAAGACCCCTTCTTTGCTGAAAATTTCAATGGAGAAGAGAAGAAGAGAAAAAAATATGATATCTTTTCCTTATTTTATTTTATTCTAGTCAAATTGGTCACTAAATTTCACCTAATTTTGACATTTTTGATTTTCTTGTCCCTATGGCCGGCCATGCCATTAATAAAGGCCTATTTTCTCTTTAAAGGCCCTTAATTTTGGTTCTCTAGCTATTTGTCACCTTTAGCTAATGAAATAAAACTTTTGTCCCTTATGCGATTTAGTCCTTTTTCGCAATTGAGGATGCAAACGCTAGAATTATTTCACCAAGATTTTCATGCACTCATATAAGCATGCTATAACATAGAATAATATAAAAATAATAATTTCTCTAACCTCGGGTTAGTGGTTCTGAAACCACTATTCTTACCAGTCCCAAAATCGGCCTGTTACAATTCTCCTCCTTTAGGGATTTTCATCCCTGAAAATCTTATTGGTGAAAAGGTTAGGGTATTGATCTCTCATAGTCTCCTCAGGTTCCCATGTGGCCTCTTCAACCCCATGTCGATGCTACAGTACTTTCCCGAGTGTGATACTTTTATTTCTCAATTTCTTAACCTCTTGGGCTAAGATCTTAACTGGCTTTTCGCCATAAGTCATGTCTAATCGAATCTCAACCTCTGTTGGCAAAAGAATGTGCAAAGGGTCAGAACGGTAACGGTGCAACATCGACAACAGAAAACATTATGGATCTCCTCTAACTCGGATGGCAAGGCTAGTCGATAACCTACCAGTCCAATTCTCTCTGTCACCTCATAAGATCCAATAAAATGTGGACTTAATTTTCCTTTCTTACCGAATCTGAGGACTTTTTTCCACGGGGACACTTTTAGAAACACCTTATCATCCACTTGAAATTCAATTTCCTTTCGTTTCAAATTTGCATAGGATTTTTGTCTATCTAAAGTGGCATTAAACAATCACGAATCACCTTAACTTTTTCTTCGGTCTCTTTAACTAAGTTGACCCCATGAATCTGACTTTCTTTGAGTTCAGTCCAAAACAAGGGAGTTCAGCACTTACGCCCATATAAAGTCTCATAAGGCACCATTTTCAAACTCAACTGATAGTTATTGTTGTAGGAGAACTCTACCAGCGGTAAATACTTTTCCCAACTGCCTTGGAATTGAAGGACACAACACCGCAACATGCCCTCAAGAATCTGAATTACTCTCTCCGACTGGCCGTCGGTTTACGGATGAAAAGCCGTGCTAAAATTCAACTTTGTTCCCAAATATTCTTGTAACTTTTTCCAAATCCACGAAGTAAACCTCGGATTCCTATCCGAAATAATCGATAGGAGCACTCCATGAAGTCTCACAATCTCAGAAATATATAACCGGCTAGCTTATCGAGTGAGTAGTCGGTACGCACCGGAACAAAGTGAGCTGATTTCATTAGTCGATCAACTGTGACCCAAACAACATCTTTCTTTCTGGGTGACATCGGCAATCCCATCACAAAATCCAGGGTAATTCGATCCCATTTCCATTTGAGAACCATCACAGGATGAAGTAAACTCGAAGGTACTTGGTGCTCGGCTTTCAGTTGCTGACAAATTAAACATTTTGACACAAACTTTGAGATGTCTCTTTTCATGCCCGGCCGCCAATACAATCTCTTCAAGTCATTATACATCTTAGTACTACCCGGATGGATTGACATACAACTACTATGTGCCTCATGAATAATTTTCCCAACAAGCTCGTCATCTCTAGGTACACAGACCCAATCTCAGAACATCAAACAACCGTCAGTAGTAGTCAAAAAATCCGATTCGTCAACTGTCTCACACTAGGTCATCTTGCCTTGCAAATCTTTATCACTCTTCTGAGCTTCACAAATCTATTGAAGAAACATAGGTCTAGCTCTCAACTCTGCTAGGATCGAACCATCCTCGATTACAGACAACTAAGTATTCATAGCTCTCAAGGCAAACAATGACTTCCTACTTAATGCATCAGCGACCACGTTCACCTTTCCCGGGTGAAAGTCAATTGCTAACTCGTAATCTTTAATCAACTCCAGCCACCGTCGTTGCCGTAGATTTAAATCTTTTTGTGTCATCATGTATTTTAGGCTTTTATGGTCAGTGAATACCCGACATTTCTCGCTATACAAGTGGTGTCTCCAAATCTTTAGTGCGAACACTATGGCTACTAACTCTAAGTCATGAGTCGAATAATTTTTCTCATGCGGCTTCAGTTGTCTCAAGGCATACACTATCACCTTACCTTCTTGCATGAGCACGTATCCTAATCTAGTCAAGGATGCATCAATATACACTATGAATTCTTTCCCCGGTTCTAGTTGCACTAAAATTGGAGCTTTAGTCAACAACGCCTTTAGTTTCTCAAAACTCTGTTGGCATTTTTCTATCCATTTGAACTTAACATCTTTCTGAGTAAACTTGTCATCAGAGTAGTAATCATGGAGAATCCTTTAACGAATCATCTGTAGTAACCTGCTAAGCCTAGAAAGCTTCTAATCTTTGATACATTCCTCGGCAGTTTCCACTCAACAATATCCAAGATCTTACTCGGGTCAACTCTAATTCCATCACCCGACACGATATGTCCTAAGAATCTGACCTCTCGGAGCCATAACTTACTTTTACAAAACTTGGCATACAATTGTTTATCTCTTAAAGTCTTCGAAACTGTTCTTAAATGCTCCGTGTGCTCACTCTCATTACGAGAATAAATTAATATATCTTTGATAAAAACAACCATGAACTTATCCAACTACGGCCGAAAAATACAATTCATCAAGTCTATAAACACATCGGGGGCCTTTGTTAAGCCAAAGGGCATGACGAGGAACTCATAGTGCCCATATCTCATCCAAAATGCAGTTCTTGGCACATCTTGCTCCTTAACTCTTACCTGGTAATAGCTGGATCTCAATTCTATCTTAGAAAACACCGTGGCTCCCTTTAGTTGATTAAACAAATCGTCGATCCTTGGTAAGGGATACTTGTTCTTCACTATCACTTTGTTGAGCTAACTGTAGTCTATACATGACATTATCGACCCGTCTTTCTTTTCACAAAAAGTACTGGAGCACCCCACGGGGAATAGCTCGGTCTCACAAAACCCTTGTTCGTTAATTCTTGTAACTATATTTTTAACTCCTTTAACTTCGTCGGAGCCATCCTATATGGAGCAATCGAGATAGGTGCCGTACCAGGGACCAACTTGATACCAAACTCAACTTCCCTAATTGGAGGTAATTCGGGCAATTCTTCTAGAAACACATCCGGGTACTAATATACCACTGGCACTGACTCAATCTTTACTTGTAACATCCTGAAATAAGGCCTTGTCGGGACAGTGGTTTTGTGACCACAAATCTGACATCAAAATATTTATTTTATGATTATTATGAGACTAGAATATGTTAAAGTTTCATGAAGAAATTTCTTGAGTAAGGTGTCTAATTGGAAATTAGAGACTAAATTGAATAAATTGCAAAACTTGGATTCTAGAAGCAATTTGTATGAAATCTCTTTAGATTACAAATTAGAAGGTCTTTGGGAGCAATTTGCCTAATTTCTAAGTTTTTGGACAAAAATGGGCTAGCATGGATGAAATTTTAATGAAAGGACTTAAGGGTATTTTGGTCAATTGGCTTTTTAATGAAATAAAATGGAAAAAATAAGCCAAAATCAGCCATCGTCTTTTCCATAGCTGCCAAAAATTTCATGCTCTCCATAGCTAGGGTTTTCAAGCTTTCCAAGCTCAATAGTAAGTGCTCCCAAGCCCTGTTTTTAATGTTCTTTATATTCTTGGAATCCTGATAGCTTACTCTCTCCATTTCTACCCATATTTCATGCTAGGGTTCATGTTTAAAAATTTACCCATGCATGATTTGCTTGTATTTTGGTGGATTATGGAGGGGTATGGAAGTTGAAGGTGTGATAAACATCTTTTCCTAAGTGATTTTCATGAAAAGCCTTTGTAGGGACCATTTTGCAAATGTTTTAAAATGTGTGGTTGAAATGAGAAAATAATGGAAAATGTGGGCTGCCATAAGAGAGAAAAATGTTCGGTTAGGCTTGGGTAAGATAGAAATTCCATGTGTTTCATTACACGAGCTTAAGGACTAAATAGTAAAAATGTCAAAGGTTAGGGGCAAAACGGTCATTTAGACTGGGGTAGAAATTAAACTTGAAAAGTGTAATGTAGTGAATTAATGATATAATTTTATTGTTATAGACCCCAAGGAACAAATTCCAGAGGTTGATCGAGGTAAACATAAGGTTTCAGAATAACCGAAACACAGCTCCGAAACAAATACCAGGTAAGTTCGGATAACTCGAAGTAAGCCTATAACATGCATAATTGTATGTTTTGTGAATGCATGATTATTGCATTGTTGATGGCATGAAAATGCATGAATTGCATCTTTAATAATGAATTGTTGGATAATGTCTCAGTTGAGGTTTGAAAGGGAATTCAATGGATAAACCATGATTTACATGAGACTTGAGATCCTGTATGTGTTGTAGAAAAGGATTTAGACTGGACTGGTAATCCGAAGATCTCAAGTATAAAAAGGATCTTGCCTGGACTGGTGTTCCTTGAGTGATCGAGCCTCCCGAAGAATATGTGTGCATTGTGGATTTAGCCCAGACGGGTAATCTGATTAGGGTCTGAATTTAGCCTAGACTGATAATTCAGATCCAAGCTCATTAAGGGTGTTTGTCGTTATAAGGGTTTTAGCCTGGACTGGTAATCCCGACATCACCTTATGTGTTTATATTACGGGGGATTTAGCCTGGACTGGTAATCCTGCCGTAAGATGTGAGGTTCGCGGGAGTGTATATTGAAACGATCATTCGTACGAATTGATGGTAAATGGATGATCCATCGAGATTTCCTAGAAACTCAATGGGACTATCACAAGGAATATGTATAGATGATATGTTAAATGATGAGCTCATCTAAGATGAATTACATGGTGTATTGATATGTAACTAACCTGATGGTTGAGTGCATGTGATAGGGAAACTATCCTATGCTTGTTGGTTTCATTGCTTAATATGGTTGTATGCTAAATAATCGGTAAGTTTACTTTCCAGTTATACGGGCTTACTAAGCATGTAAATGCTTACCCTTCTTTTTTCCCTGCTTGTCAGAGCTCAAGGACACATAAGGATTGGAAGACAATTGGAGAGTCAACACATTATCAACTAGATAAGCTTTGGTATAAAGACATTTATATTTTGTCCAATGGCATGTATAGGATTTTTGAGTATTTTTTTTATATATGTCATTTGATTTGCCTAGTGAAGGCATGTAAAATTATGTTTATCTTTTTTTTATATGGCCATGGGAATTGGCTCATTTTGAAGTAGACTATGCCCTACAAATATATGCATGTTTATATTTATATGCGATGGCTTAGTTATAATTGGCAATGAGTTATAATAACGAGCCAATCTTAATATGTCAAGCAGACATATAAATCATTAAATTCAAGACAAGAATTAACTTAGCATGTATGAAACCAATGACATGAGGTTCACATGCAATGAGGTTAATCAAAATTCCATATTTACAAATGGATAATTTGGCCCAAATATGCACTATAGTAATCTATAAGTGTAATTGGCTAGTAGAGGGTGACTTAAGGCTTGGAAAATAGCCTAACAAGGTCCACATGGGTAGACACACGGACTGTGTCTATGCCGTGTGTGACACACGGGCTACTCCCATGGGTGTGTGCTATGATCGTGTGTCCCCTGCACTTGAAATTTTAAGTAAGCATAGAGCACAGGCTAAGCACACAGGCATGTGCCTTGGCCGTGTATATTTAACAGAATGGTGAGGGTGAAGCCAGTGTAGCACACGGGCTAAGCCAATGGGCGTGTGCCTTGGCCGTGTTGCATACTGGAAAAAGGACACGGGCGTGTTCTAAGCCCCACGGGCGTGTTACACTTCAACTAAAGGAGAATTTCCTAAAGTGCCCCAAGTCTATCGAACAATTTTGGTTTTGTTCCGTACTACCCCTAGGAATGTTTTTAAGCCTCAGAGGCTTGTATAAAAGACAAAGTGCACACGTTTGAAAATTGTTAAATCATGAGCGAAATTCAGTTACCCGATTGAGTAAGTTTGTAAATGTGAATTACTGGTAATGCCTCGAACCTTATCCAGACATCGGATACGGGCGACGGGTGTCACATTTAGTGGTATCAGAGCTACAGTTTAGTCAATTTTAGGACTATCGTAGAGGATGTTAAAGTTCGCTATACATACCATATTTCGAATCTTGATAGTGTGACATCTCCTAAATTGTTAAAATTGTTTTGAATATAGTAAATGTCTTCCAATCGAGCACAAGATGAGTCCGAGGGAGTCGAGAGCCATGCTCCAGCTTTCGTACAATGAGTTGTATCTAGTAGTAGTAGGAGACTTATGTTTGAAGGCCGGGAAGAGGCCCGAGCCACCTTCTTTGATATGATGGATGAATGGTTTGGGGATTATCTAAGGAATCGCCCCAACATACCACGACTGCCCTCGCCCCTGCCCCCGCCCCCTAACCGACCTGATGAGGATGTGCCACGAGGTATGGTACCGATAAGAATCGGTAAGGCCCCTGTGGACAAGCTTAAAAAGTATGGGGCTGAGGAATTCAGAGCGAAAGTCGATGATGATGCTGAAAGAGCGGAGTTCTGGCTCGAAAATACTACACCGGTGTTAGATGAATTGTTATGCACACCTGAGGAGTGTTTGAAGTGTGCCGTGTCCCTCTTGAAGGATACTGCATACCACTGGTGGAAGACCATATCCTCGGTAGTGTTGAAGGAAAGTATTACTTGGAATTTCTTCCAAACAGAGTTTATGAAGAAATTTATTAGCCAACGATTTTTAGACTCAAAGCGAAAGGAGTTCTTGGAACTCAAACAAGGGAACAGGACTGTAGCAGAATTTGAGAGAGAGTTCGTACGGCTAAGTCAGTATGCAATTGAATGGGTCCAAACTGAATCAGAAATGTGTAAACACTTCGAGGAGGGTCTGAATGAGGGCATCAAATTGTTGATTGGAATTCTTGAAATACGAAAGTTCGCCGCATTGGCTGATCGGGCCAAGAAAGCCGAGGAGCTTAATAATGAAAGAAAGTAAGCAAAGAGAGAGGCTCGAGTTGCGAACAAAAGGACCAGTGGTAAAACACTCTTATTCCCCACGATGAACGCTTCACTTCATCAGTAGGATATTCGGGTAGAGTGAAGGGTCCTAGATGAAGAAGTCAAAATTCTTCCTCCCCGATGATGACTAGTGTGGGGAGTGTAGATGATCAAAATCCGAAGTGTAGGAGCTGTAACAAATTTCACTTTGGAGAGTGCCGAGTAAAAAGCGGTGCATGTTTTAGATGTGGCTTTCTTGACCACTTTCCCAGAGACTGCCCAGATAGAACAAAAAAAGAAGTGAAAGTAACCCTGAAGTCGAGTGCTCCCATGGCACGAGGTAGACCTCCAAGATACCCTGAAAGTGCTAGTGGCAGTCGAGTCGCAGTTAAAGATACAGCAAGACCAGAGGTTAGGGCCCCGACAAGAACGTATGCAATACGCGCTCAAGAGGAAGCCTCTGCTCCTAAAGTTATCACTGGTACTTCTTCCTTTTTAATACGAGTATTATTGCTTTAATTGACCAGGGGTCGAAGCATTCTTACGTTTGCATGAGATTGGTGTCTAGTATGAATATACCCATTGCTACCATTTGATGAATTTGATGTAATACTTGGTATGGATTGGTTAGCCATTCATGATGTAACTGTGAATTGTGGTAGTAAGTATATTAAGTTAAAATGTCTGGATGGTGAGACTCTACGGGTCGAATCAAGAGAGTTGGGTTCACCGCCAAATATAATCACGACAATGGTTGCCCAGAGGTACACGAGGAAAGGGTATGAAGCTTATCTTGCATTTGTACTGAACACTAAGGAAACAGAGTTGAAGATCGAGTCTGTGCTGATAGTATGTGAGTATTCAGATGTATTCCTGGAGGAATTACCAGGATTACCTCCTGAGAGAGAAATTGAGTTTGGTACTAAATTGGTGCCAGGGACAACTCCTATTTCTATCGCTCCGTATAGAGTGGCACCAACTGAGCTAAAAGAGTTAAAAGCACAGTTGCAAGATTTGACGGATAAAGGATTAGCAAGGCCAAGTTTTTCACCTTGGGGTGCCCCCGTGTTGTTTGTAAAGAAGAAAGATGGTTCAATGAGATTATGTATTGATTATCGGTAACTGAATAAGGTAACCATAAAAAATAAGTATCCTTTACTAAGGATTGATGATTTATTTGATCAGTTGAGAGGAGCCACTGTGTTCTCTAAGATAGACTTGAGGTCTGGCCGCTATCAGTTGCATGTCAAGGAATCGAATGTGCCAAAGACAGCTTTTAGGACGAGGTATGGTCATTACAAATTCCTTGCTATGCCGTTTGGGCTGACGAATGCACCGGCCGTATTTATGGATCTAATGAATAGGATCTTTCAGCCATATTTGGATAAGTTTGTTGTTGTGTTCGTTGACGACATCTTAATTTATTCCAAAAATGAGACAGAACATGCGAAACACCTGAAAATTGAATTGCAGACTTTGTGAGAAAAACAACTATATGCTAAGTTTAGCAAGAGTGAATTTTGGCTCCAAGAAGTTGGATTTTCGGGTCATATTGTTTCGGGTGAAGGCATCTGAGTTGATCCAAGTAAAATTTCTGCTATTGTTAATTGGAAATCACCTAAAAATTTAACCGAGGTTAGAAGCTTTTTGGGCTTAGCTGGTTACTATCGAAGGTTTGTAAAAGGATTTTCTATGATAGCGACTCCAATGATAAGGTTGCTACAGAAGGATGTTAAGTTTGAATGGACAGAAAAGTGTTAGCAAAGTTTTGAGAAATTAAAGACATTGCTGACTGAAGCTCCTGTTTTAGTACTACCTGAACTGGGAAAGGAATTCGTGGTCTACAGTGATGCATCTTTAAATGGATTGGGCTTTGTGCTTATGCAAGATGGAAAGGTGATAGCCTATGCATCACGACAATTGAAGCCTCACGAGAAGAATTATCCGACCCATGACCTAGAGCTTGCTGCGATCATTTTTGCCTTAAAGATTTGGAGGCATTATTTATATGGTGAAACGTGTCATATCTTTACAGACCACAAGAGTCTGAAGTACTTGATGACTCAAAAAGAATTAAATTTGAGACAAAGGAGATGGTTAGAATTAATTAAGGATTATGATCTGATCATTGACTACCATCCGGGAAAGGTGAATGTGGTCACCGACGCTCTGAGAAGAAAATCCTTATTTGTTTTGAAAGCCATGGATACTCATTTGTCATTGCTTGATGATGGTTCAGTCTTGGCAGAGCTAGAGGCTAGGCCAACATTTCTACAGGAAATTCATTATGCTCAGTTTAATGATGGTGACTTGCAAGCAAAAAGGGCTCAATGTGAGTCAGGGACTGAATCAAATTTCTGGATTAGTCTTGATAGGTGTTTGATGTTTAGAGAGAGTATGCGTACTTAAAGACGATGAACTTATCCGAAAAATATTGCAAGAAGCACATAATAGCCATTTGTCTATTCATCTGGGAAGTACCAAAATGTACAACGATTTAAAGAAAATGTATTGGTGGAACGGTATGAAAAGAGATATTTCTGAGTTTGTGTCAAGATGCCTGGTATGTCAGCAAGTTAAAGCTTAACATCAAATGCCTTTAGGTTTGTTACAACCTGTGATGGTTCCCGAATGGAAGTAAGACAGAGTTACCATGGACTTCGTGACAGGATTGCCTTTGACTTCGAAAAAGAAAAATGCCATATGGGTCATACTAGATAAGTTGACCAAGTCGGCTCATTTTATTCCGGTAAGGACAGATTACTCCCTTGATAGACTGGCCGACTTATACGTTTCTGAGATAGTAAGATTGCACAGAGTACCATTATCGATTCTTTCAGACAGAGACCCAAGGTTCACTTCGAGATTCTAAAAAAAGCTACAAGAAGCCTTGGGGACAAAGTTGAGTTTTAGTACAACTTTTCACCCTCAGACCAATGGCTAGTCTGAGCGGACGATTCAGATTCTTGAAGATATGTTGTGATGTTGCATCCTCGAATTTCAAGGTAGCTGGGAAAAATACCTGCCATTGGTCAAATTTGCCTACAACAATGGTTTCCAAACAAGTTTGAAAATGGCACCTTATAAGGCCTTGTATGGCAGGAAGTATCGAACTCCATTATACTGGACAAAACTTCAGGAAAATCAGATTCATGGAGTGGATTTGATTAGGGAAACTGAAGAAAAATTTAAAGTAATACAAGACTGTTTAAAAGCGGCATCAGATAGACAAAAGTCTTATGCTAATCTGAAAAGAAAAGAGATTGAATTCCAAGTTGGGGATAGAGTATTCTTGAAAGTGTCTTCATGGAAAAAGGTGTTGAGATTTGGTTGGAAAGGTAAACTGAGTCCACAATTTATCGGACCTTACAAGATCACTGAAAGGATTGGACCATTAGCCTATCGCTTGGCATTGCCACCTGAATTGGAAAAGATTCACGACGTGTTCCATATATCCATGTTAAGATGATATCGATCAAACCCCTCTCATGTGATTTCACCAGAGGAGATTGAGATTAGACTAGACATGACTTACGGAGAGGAACCAGTCAAGATTTTGGCCTGAGAGGTTAAACAGTTGAGAAATAAAAGTGTAACTTTAGTAAAGGTTCTATGGCACCGAAATGGTGTGGAAGAAGCTACATGGGAACCAGAAGAAACCATGAGAAACCAATATCCGAACCTATTTACTGGTAAGACTTTCGGGGACGAAAGTCCCTAAGGGGGAGAAATGTAACATCCCAAAATAGGGCCTAGTCGGGACAGTGGTTTCAGGACCACAAATCCGACAATCAAAATATTTATTTTATAATTATTATGAGACTTAGAATATGAGATTATGCATGAGTTAAAGTTTCATGAAGAAATTTCTTGAGTAAGGTGTCTAATTGGAAATTAGAGACTAAATTGAATAAATTGCAAAACTTGGATTCTAGAAGCAATTTGTATGAAATCTCTTTAGATTACAAATTAGAAGGTCTTTGGGAGCAATTTGCCTAATTTCTAAGTTTTTGGACAAAAATGGGCTAGCATGGATGAAATTTTAATGAAAGGACTTAAGGGTATTTTGGTCAATTGGCTTTTTAATGAAATAAAATGGGAAAAATAAGCCAAAATCAGCCATCGTCTTTTCCATAGCTGCCAAAAATTTCATGCTCTCCATAGCTAGGGTTTTCAAGCTTTCCAAGCTCAATAGTAAGTGCTCCCAAGCCCTGTTTTTAATGTTCTTTATATTCTTGGAATCCTGATAGCTTACTCTCTCCATTTCTACCCATATTTCATGCTAGGGTTCATGTTTAAAAATTTACCCATGCATGATTTGCTTGTATTTTGGTGGATTATGGAGGGGTATGGAAGTTGAAGGTGTGATAAACATCTTTTCCTAAGTGATTTTCATGAAAAGCCTTTGTAGGGACCATTTTGCAAATGTTTTAAAATGTGTGGTTGAAATGAGAAAATAATGGAAAATGTGGGCTGCCATAAGAGAGAAAAATGTTCGGTTAGGCTTGGGTAAGATAGAAATTCCATGTGTTTCATTACACGAGCTTAAGGACTAAATAGTAAAAATGTCAAAGGTTAGGGGCAAAACGGTCATTTAGACAGGGGGTAGAAATTAAACTTGAAAAGTGTAATGTAGTGAATTAATGATATAATTTTATTGTTATAGACCCCGAGGAACAAATTCCGAAACACAGCTCCGAAACGAATACCAGGTAAGTTCGGATAACTCGAAGTAAGCCTATAACATGCATAATTGTATGTTTTGTGAATGCATGATTATTGCATTGTTGATGGCATAAAAATGCATGAATTGCATCTTTAATAATGAATTGTTGGATAATGTCTCGGTTGAGGTCGGAAAGGGAATTCGATGGATAAACCATGATTTTCATGAGACTTGAGATCCTGTATGTGTTGCGAGAAAAGGATTTGCTTTGATTTGTGTAAGAAGATCTCAAGTATAAAAAGGATCTAGCTGAATCGGTGTTCCTTGAGTGATCAAGCCTCCAGAAGAATATGTGTGCATTGTGGATTTAGCCCGGACGGGTAATCCGATTAAGTGCAATTTAGCTGGACTGGTAATTCAGATCCGAGCTCATTAAAGGTGTTTGTCGTTATAAGGGATTTAACCTAGACTGGTAATCCCGACATCACTTTATGAGTTTATATTACTAGGGATTTAGCCTGGACTGGTAATCCCGCCGTAAGATGTGAGGTTCACGGGAGTGCATACTGAAAGGATCATTCGTACGAATTGAAGGTAAATGGATGATTCATCGAGATTTCCTAGAAACTCAACGGGACTATCACAAGGAATATGTATAGATGATATGTTAAATGATGAGCTTATCTAAGATGAATTACATGGTGTATTGATATGTAACTAACCTGTTGATTGAGTGCATGTGATAGGGAAACTATCCTATGTTTGTTGGTTTCATTGCCTAATATGGTTGTATACTAAATAATTGGTAAGTTTACTTTCCAGTTATACAGGCTTACTAAGCATGTAAATGCTTACCCCTCTCTTTTCCCTACTTTTCAGAGCTCAAGGACTCATAAGGATTGGAAGACAATTGGAGAGTCAACACACTATTAACTAGACAAGCTTTGGTATAAAGACATTTCTATTTTGTCCAATGGCATGTATAGGATTTTTTAGTATTTTTTTTATATATGTCATTTGATTTGCCTAGTGAAGGTATGTAAAATTATGTTTATCTTTTTTGTATATGGCCATAGGAATTGGCTCATTTTGAAGTAGGCTATGCCCTACAAATCTATGCATCTTTATATTTATATGCGATGACTTAGTTATAATTGACAATGAGTTATAATAATGAGTCAATCTTAATATGTCAAGCAGACATATAAATCATTAAATGCAAGATAAGAATTAACTTAGCATGTATGAAACCAATGACATGAGGTTCACATGGAATGAGGTTAATCAAAATTCCATATTTACAAATGGATAATTTGGCCCAAATATGCACTATAGTAATCTATAAGTGTAATTGGCTAGTAGAGGGTGACTTAAGGCTTTGAAAATAGCCTAACAAGGTCCACATGGGTAGACACACGGGCTGTGTCTAGGCCGTGTGTGACACAGGGGCTACTCCCATGGGTGTGTGCTATGACCGTGTGTCCCCTGCACCTGAAATTTTAAGTCAGCATAGAGCATGGGCTAAGCACACAGGCGTGTGCCTTGGCCATGTATATTTAACAGAATGGTGAGGGTGAAGTCAGTGTAGCACAGGGCTAAGCCCATGGGCGTGTGCCTTGGCCGTGTTGCATACTGGAAAAAGGACAGGGCGTGTTCTAAGCCCCACAGGCGTGTTACACTTCAACTAAGGGAAAATTTCCTAAAGTGTCCCAAGTCTATCGAACAATTTCAGTTTTGTTCTGTACTACCCCTAGGAGTGTTTTTAGGCCTTGGAGGCCTGTATAAGAGACAAAGTGCACATGTTTGAAAATTGTAACATCACGAGCGAAATTCAGTAACCCGATTGAGTAAGTTTGTAAAGGTGAATTACTGGTAATGCCTCAAACCCTATCCCGGCGTCGGATACGGGCGAGGGGTGTTACATTACTACCGACTCTTAGGTATTCAACACAAATGCAAGGTAGGACTCATACCCTTTTCTCATGTATTTCTCAGCTGTCATAGAAGAAATCAATACTGGTAAGCTGTTCGATTCACCTGATTCGACCCAGATAGTATCCCCATTTTCACATCTTAATTCAATAAGCTTACTACCATAGTTTACTAACACGTTATGAACAATCAGCCAATCCATGCCAAGAATTAGGTCAAATTCATCAAACAGTAGTAGCATGAGGTTAGCCGGAAAACAGTGGCCCCTAACCATTAAAGGACAGTTTCTACACACTTTTTCAACTATTACATGTTTGCCTAACGAGTTGGACACTTTTACCACAAAGTCAGTAGACTTCACTAGTATATTTGTACTAGGTACCAATTTCATGCAAATATAAGAGTGGGTAGACCCCGGGTCGATCAAACTAATCACAGATATATCATAGATAGAAAAGGTACCTGTAATCACATCGTGAGATGCAGCATCTTCACGGGCGCGAATGGCATATGTCCTTGTAGGCGCTCTACCCTTGGACCTCACAGTAGAATCTCTAGGCATACCTCTATTGCCAGCTCCACTCTTAGGGTTCTTTTATGGTCTACCCCTCGAGGAAGCATTACTCGCTCTCACATCTTCCTTTTTGTCTTTCTCCTCCATCTTAGGATAGTTTCAAATAAAGTGGTCTAGTGAACCACACTTGAAGCAACCTCTATCATTACCTCAGCACTCACCGAAGTGTCATCTACCATACTGTGAACACTCCAATCTATTCGGTCGAGCACTAATAACGCTCGCAATAGAAGTGGTCTGAACTTTAGACGCTGCATACTACTTATTCTTGTTTCTGCTTGAGAATCCTGTCGACGTATTTGTTCGAGTAGGAAACTCCTTCGATTTCTTGGATGAGGTCTAAAATTATCTTCCCATTTGTCTTTTCTTCGAGTCACGTGACTCAATGTCAACTCTCCTCTTCTCTTTGGCCAAATCTTTGGCCTTACATGCTCTCTTAACAAGTACTACAAATTCTCTTTACTCCAAAATGCCAACCAAAAATCTGATGTCTTCGTTCAAACCATCTTCAAACCTCTTTCACATAATGGCTTCGGTAGATACGCACTCCCTAGCGTATTTGCTGAGTCTTACGACCTCACGCTCGTACTCTGTTACCGTCATTCGGCCTTGCTTCAATTCTAGAAATTCTTTCCTCTTTTGGTCTATAAACCTCTGACTAATATACTTATTTCGGAATTCCTCCTGGAAAAACTCCCATGTAATTCTTTCCTTTAGTATAACCAACATAAGGGTGTTTCACCATTGGTAGGCCAAGTCTCGCAGGAGTGACACAACACACTTCATGCACTCCTCAGCAGTGTAAGACAATTCATCGAATACCCTAATGGTATTTTCCAACAAGAATTCTACTCTCTCTAGGTCATCATCAATTTTAGCCTGGAATTCTTCGGCCCTGTGCTTACGAATTCTATCTACCGGAGGTTTTTCTCTCCTAACCATTTCTACTCCTTGGGGAGCCATATGGGCAGGCTGAGGAATCGGAGGAGGTGGGGGAGGTGGAGTGTTTGGATTTGCACGAACAAATTTCGAATACCAAGCATCCATCATATGGAGGTAGGCTTCTCTAGCCCCTTCGGCCTGACTCATTGTCACTGGCCCGCTCTCTACTGGCGTGGTCCTATCAGTGGGAGTTGGCACGTTACTCTCTACATCGTCCACCATTGCTCTGTCGGGATCCATTTACTAAATGAAAACACAATTTAAATTTGTCAGGAGTCGTCACACTATATCATCACACTATCATAATATATTTATGGCATGTATAGCTAGACTCGTACTCATGCTAGGTTAGTCCGAGAATCGACTAAACCATAACTCTGATACCACTAAATGTAACACCTTTTACCTGAGTTCAACACTGGAATAGGATACGAGGTGTTACCGTACTTAAACACATGCTTACAAAAATTTCCATGCCATAAATTTTTGTCCAAATTAAAACTTTATGAAAACCAAACATAAAGGCCCTAATTTGACCCCACGAGGCCCAAAACACATTTCGAAAAAGATTCGGGACTTAACTGAGTACTTTTGAAAACTTTGAAAAATTTCAAGGTAAACAGGGCACACGCCTGTGTGGAAAAGTGACATGCCCGTATGTCATCTTAACATGATCGTGCTGAAGGCCTGTGTAGCTCATACGGCCTGGGAATATCTAGACACGGCCGTGTCCCTGACCCATGTGGATTTATTTTCGACTCGACCTTATAGGGGTTTTCACATGGCCTGACACACACCCGTGCCCATGGTCTGTGTCCCTCACACGGCCATGACACGCTCGTGTCTCAGCCTGTGTACAAAAACCTCAACATTCTGTTTCCGACGTCATCAACCAATAAAGGGCGCACAGCCAAGGAACACGCCCATGTGTTAGGCCATATCCTTTACACGGTTGAGACACATGGCTGTGTCTCTACCTGTGTGTTTACTCATACTGACTTGTAAAATTAAGGTGCAGGGAACACATAGCTAGACTACACAACTGTAGGGTAGACCGTATGTCACACACGGCCTAGACACACGCTCGTGTGTCTGCCCATGTGGACAAAAATAAGGGTATTTACCAAGCCTCTTTGCCACCCTTACATGCACCAGCCTACACAATATTAACCAACCAATCCAAACATAACACATATAACGAAATCAACCACAAACATGAAAAAATTGTATGAAATGCATTTGATAATAATAAATATTGGCCAACATTAATGGCCTATACAAAATGAATATCACATCCATCTTATGAGCCAACACTTGTGGCTAAACTAAAAAGACTCTAAACAAAAGATTCAAGTCCATATACACGCCACAATCAAAACATTTAAACTAGCTATACCAAAAGCTTCAAGTGATAGTGTGATCAATGCCTCCGACGTCTCTTGATCCCTAATACTAGCTTGGCAACACAATAAGAAAAAGGAAAGGAGAGGGAGTAAGCATAAAACTTAGTAAGTTGCATATAAATAAGTAACAACATCAACCATGCATATTATAAATCAATACAACATTCTTGGGTGAACATGGTTAGATATCACTACATGCTTATATATCACAAATATAAACCAAAGATTTCAATATCGTCCCAAAATCATTTCATAGCTGGAACTTACTCATGTCTTTGTTACCATCAATGCAACATAACTAGACTCATATCTCACTAATTTTGAAGAAGAACCTATACCACTCACAACATGATTATATCATTTCATATCTTTATCATAAGCTTCAAAATAATCCGTGAGACCATTTGGAATACTAAAGGATATTTGACAAGCTTTACACAAAAGGGCGATTGTCGATGCCATGTTCCAAACATGGTCTTATACTGGCTCACATGTCGAGGCCGATGCCATGTCCCAGACTTGGTCTTACACTAGCTCTTGTCTCAATGCCGATGCTATGTGTAACACCCCTAACCCGTATCCATCGCTGGAATGGGTTACGAGATATTACCGAACCAAATACTTATTCGTAAAATTTTCATGCATCTTCTTCTATCATCTTCATTTCGCTAAGCTCATCTTTAATAATGCATAATTCATTATACTACCATATACGATCCTTATTCATACATAGCCGGAACACATAATTAATCATTATTAAGTTCAATCAAAACCATTACATAAGTTTACATCGTATAACAACCATATCATACGATTTTATGTTATGTTCAGATATAACCAGACGACCCATTACGCTATCTCAATTTAAATACTAAGATCATATACAATAGCCAAATTGCAATTAATCACTTATATAAATGTGTCATAATCGAACCACCCCAAAAACACATAGTCAAAATTTCTTAGCATTTTCAACCCTCAAACATATGTATATTTATATATATATCATTCATTAATAGCATTAAACATTATAACCAAGGCAAATTACACCATGATTAAACATAACCAAGTTCAAACTTAGTATTTAGGCCATATTCGCATGGCTGGAAGTATACATATCAAAGTTCAAACAAAATACATATTAGCCTATACATGCCGTAATGTTCACTTAGACCAACTAAGAAGAGGGTACCAAAACGTTGCAGGCTGGTGTGATGACTTCGACGATGGTCCCGAACACACAAAATGGATCAAAGAAATCTAAATAGGAGACAAGTAAACACACCAAATGAGTATTCAATTCAGTAAGTAGTAAGCAATATAATATAGACCATTAACATGAGATCATAATAAAAAATATTGTAAGATCAACCATTTAACCATACCGAATTATGCCACAATTACTTAAATTATCGATTCAACCACAAGCCAAGTCTTGCCATCCAATTAAATATCAAAACAACTAGATAGTTTAGATCCTTTCCTCGAAGTATAAAACAATGATAAACTAGATGGTTCCATGCCTATACGTTTTATGTCTCAAATTTGATTTTTTTTCGGTTAATAGCCCTAGCACTTTATTCTTTTCCGACACACATTATATCCTCAACCGATTTTGCACACATAGTGCTAATCAAATTCGCACACATAGTGCCATGCTAAACCGCACACATAGTGCTTTGGAAATTCACTCATTTATTGACATTCAAACCAGCATACATAGTGCCAATCGATTTCGCACACATAGTGCCATTTAAATCCGCACACTTAGTGCCAATGTTGGCTCATTATAATAAGGCAATTTACTTAAATCAAATAGCACACACTACCACATTTATAAATACGTATATCACTCCAAATAAATACCTACCCCAAGAAATTCTTTTATGATACGTTAGTATTAATTATGTATAAATTAATCAACCTACAAATGCTTATAGACTTACCTTATGTCGGATGATATGATTCCCAATCGTCTACTCAATATTCTTTGCTTTGCCTTTGCTTGTTTCCCCTCCTTTGGGTTCTTGAGCTAGAATAAATAAATCTAGTAGTTTAATTACCTTGCAAGATATTCATATATATGAATTTAATGATTCCACTTCTTCTTACAACCATCCTTGTTCAAGAAATCAAACCTCAACTAATGCTTATATTATGTCTCTAAGCCGAATGCATTAACACTTCCAAAATAATATTATTTCAAATATGTTTACATTCAAATATACATAATTATGAATCAAACTCAACTTTGTAAGCCAACATCCCTCATTGGGTCGATTATATGGAATCAAAAATTATTTCACAAATGTGCATACTATTTAGCCGGATGTGCAAGACCAAATTTAACATTACCTATGTATTTAATTATAAGGTCGAATATACAATTTCAAATGTAGTATCATTTTTATTTCATTTAAACACTTAGTTCCTCCACATAACAATTTGACCGAATGTTTCTAACTAAAAATAAAAATAAAAACTCCACATCTATTCATAAGTTCATACCAATGTTCATATATCTATTAACTAGTTCATTCTTCATCTTTAATATTCCATCCAAAGCATCAAACACTATCCTCATAACATCTAAACATCACAACCGAATGCACATTTTGTCACCAAATAGAAAAATCAACCTATGGGTTATAATATAGATTTGTCTACTAAATAAAGTTCATAAAATTTAATAATAAAAAAAACATGAAATCTTACCTTGATTAACCCTTAAATTGACCGAATGCTTTTAACAATTTTTCTTTCTTTCTTCACTTAGGTTCGGCTTTGCAAGAAGAAGATGAACACTTCTCTCTCCTTCCATTTCTTCTTTTATTCATCTTTTTCTTATTAATCTATTTTTCTATTTAGATTATTTTGTCATTTACCATTATAATATATATATTTAATTAGACTTAGTGGAGGAACATCATCACATGGCCGGCCACTTCATGCATTAAGGGCATTTTGACATGCAAATCCATGCTTTCTCACCTTGTTGTTATTTGATCCTTACAATTTACCTATCATCTTTTCTAAGTTTCTCAACTAAGTCCTTTCAAGAAAATTCACATTCCTAAGACTAATTTTAAACATTTTTTTTCACATACACTATCACACATAAATATATGCAATTAAAATTAAAATAAATTTTTGTGAATCGGTTTTGTGGTCCCGAAACCACATTCCGACTAGGGTCTAATTAGGGCTGTCACGCTATGTCCCAGACATGTCTTACACTGGCTCTCATAATGTGGTCTTAGACTAGCGCACATATCAATATCGATGCCATGTCCCAGACATGGTCTTACACTGGCCCTCATTATATTGTCGATGCCATGTTCCAAACATGGTCTTACACTGGCTCTCATATCGTGGCCGATGCCATGTCCCAGCCATGGTCTTACACTAGCACACATATCACCCAAATGTCATGGCATGGATATCCAATCTATTACTAGGCTCAACCGGGAATTTACCCCATTAATTTCATCAGGCATTATTCATACTCATGTTCAAACATATTATGCAAAATCAATCATTCAACACATAATAGTGATAAAGTTGACTTACTTACGTACAACTTACCCCGATATACAAAAAGTGGATGACTAATTGTCTTTAGTCTACTTGCTTGGCCTTCCCTCGGTCTAGGTTCGGATTTCGTATTTCTTGATCTAAAATGATAAAAATTCACTAATTTAATCATTGTATTAATCAATGCATTTTGTAATTCATATTTTGGCAAAATAACCATTTTGCCCCTAGACTTTCACAAAATTACTATTTTAACCCTAGGCTCATAAATCGATTTTTATCAAATTTTCTCACTACCTAAGCCTAGCCAAGTTATTTTTATACTAGAAGCAACCCACAATTCCCATTATTTCACACATTTACCACATAATTTATAACTTATGCAAAATAGTCCTTAGTTAGGGTTTCCATGAAAACTACTTCAGAAAAGTTGTTTGTTTAACAACCAAGATTCATTTTCTTCCATAAAAATTCAGAAAAAAACATGAATACTCTCATGGAAAAACCCTAGATCCTCAACCATTTTGCAAAATAGTCCCCTCATTAGTTAGCTTATGCTACAAGGGTCCCAAAAATACAAAAATTATCAAGAAAAGTCATCAAAATCACCTACTTATGAGAGAACTTAATGGCTAAAATTTCAAGCTTTCAAGACTCCTTACTTGCTGAAAATTTCGATGAAGAAGAGAAGAAGAGAAAAGAATATGATAGCTTTTTCTTATTTTATTTTATTCTAGTCAAATTGGTCACTAAATTTCACCTAATTTTGACTTTTTTGATTTTCTTGTCCCTATGGCCGGCCATGCCATTAATAAAGGCCCATTTGCTCTTTAAAGACCTTTAATTTTGGTTCTCTAGCTATTTGACACCTTTATCTAAAGAAATATAACTTTTTTCCCTTATGTGATTTAGTCCTTTTTCGCAATTGAGCATGCAATCGCTAAAATTATTTCACCAAAATTTTCATGCACTCATATAAACATGTTATAACATATAAAATAATATAAAAAAATAATTTCTCTGACCTCGGGCTAGTGGTCTCGAAACCACTGTTTCGACTAGGCCCAAAATCGGGCTGTTACATCCTCTGCCGTGTGATGCAAGTCGGTATGTATGCCCTATTACACAGCTTGAGACACGAGCGTGTCTAGAGCCGTGTGAGGCACATAGCTTGTTCACACGGGCATATGACCCCTGTATGGTTGAAATTTTACTAAGTTTCCAAAATTTTCATATGATATCGGTTTAGTCCTGATCTATTTCTAAAGCATATTTAAGGCCTCGTAGGCCCTTATAAGGGCCAATGTGATCGTGTTGAATGATTTATGAGAATGAATGCTTTATGGTTGATAAATGTATGCTATACATTGTATATTGATTGGTAATACCTCGTAACCTTACACCGACGATGGATACAGGTTAGGGGCATTACACAATATCACATTTTAACTGGTCAAAAAAGTCATCAATACAAGGCAATGGGTACTTGTTCTTTATTGTAACTTTGTAGATTTGTCTATAATCAATGCACAGCCTCAACGATTCATCCTTCTTCTTTACGAATAGAACCGGCGCACCCCAAAGTGAAAAACTAGGTGGAGAAAAACCTCTGTCAATCAACTCTTGCAGTTGTACTTTTAGCTCTTTCAATTCAGTAGGAGCTATTTTGTAAGGTGCTACAGATATAGGTGTTGTACCTGAAACAAGATCTATAGAGAATTCCACTACTCTATCCGGTGGTAAACTAGGTAATTCTTTTGGGAACACATCAGGAAATTCACATACAACCGGAATTGATTGAATTTTTAACTCAGATACTTTAGTATCCATCACATATGCGAGATAACCATTACATCCCTTTCTAACATATTTTTGTGCTGACATTGCTGAAATCACATTCAGTAATCCATCCAGTTTATCAGATTCAACACGAAGCAATTCTCTATTCTGAAATTTCAATACAATATATTTTTGCTTACAATTAACCACTGCATCATATCGGGTTAACCAATCCATTCCCAAGATCACTTCAAATTCATCAGATGGCAATAACATTAAGCTAGCAGAAAAGAAATAACCTTTTACCATCAATGGACAGTTCTTACAAACTTTATCCACCATAACACACTGGCTTAGGGGGTTTGAAACTTTAACCACAAATTCAATGAATTCAACAAGTAAATTTTTAACAGACACTAGATTCGTACATATGTATGAATGTGTAGAACCAGGATCAATCTATGCAGTAATATCAGTATCAAGGAGAGAAAATGCACCAATAATAACGTCTAGTGCAGAGGCATCTTTTCTAGCACGAATAGCATATGTCCTTGCAGGTGCTCGTGCCTCAGATCTAACTGTTGTATCCTTGGTAGTACCTCGACTACCGCTAACATTGCCAGGATGGCAGGGTGTTCTGCCCCTCGAGATAGGATTACTCGGCCTCGAAGCTAGTTCTATTTCTTTTTTAACTCTTTCAGGACAATCCCTGAGAAAATGGTCAAGTGAACCACATCCGAAACAAGCTCCACTTCTAGACTGACATTCCCCATGATGAAATTTGTTACAATGTTTACATTTTGGTTTGGGATTACAGACACTACCCACACTCGTCATAGACGGAGATAAAGACCTCAGGTTAGAACGTTGAGAGCCTCGCGCTCTTCCAAAATATCTCATAGAGGTGGTCACATGATCATAATACTTCTTTAATTTCTTAGAAGCAAATAATTGTGACTTACTCATAGTTCTTTTTCCAGAAACCCAAGCCTCTCTTTTGGCTTGTTTCTTTTCTTTAGTCAATTCCTCAACTTTGTGTGCTCGGCCAGCTAGCGCTGCAAATTCCCTTATTTCGAGAATCCCAATCAATAACTTGATATCTTCATTTAGGCCCTCTTCAAAGCGTTTACACATTTCAGCCTCTGTTAAAACCCATACCCTGGCATACTTGCTCAAACGAATAAATTCTCGTTCATATTCTGATCCATGAATCTCTGACTCACATACTTCTTCCTAAATTTAGCTTGGAAGAGTTCCCATGTGACATTTTCCCTTGGTACTACTGAAGTTATGGTATTCCACCAATGATAAGCTATATCTTTCAGTAGGGATACTGCACATTTCAGACAATCGGCAAGAGTGCAGGATAGTTCATCAAAAACTTAGATAGTATTTTCTAGCCAAAACTCGGCCCTTTCTGGATCATCATCTGCGGTAGCTCTAAATTCTTCCGCCCCATACTTATGGATTTTATCTATTGGAGGCTTACTAATTCTAACAGGTTTGGCACCTTGTGGTACCTCAGGAATCAGTTGGGGAGCAGGCAGGGGAGGTCGTTGTACAACAGGGTTAGTTCTCAAGTACTGTGTAAACCATTCATTCATCATTTGAAAGAAGACTTGTTTCGCCTCCTCACTTCGGTCCTCAGACACAGGCCTTTCACTACCAAACGTAGGCACAACTCTTTGAACTGAAGTTGAAGCATTACTCTCAGCTTTATCAGATTCAACTCTAGCTCGGTTGGATATGAAAAACACATTTAAAATGATCAGGAGTCATCACAATATCATAAGTTATATAATGACATGTATAGAAAAACTCGTGTTTGCTACATCAAATCTGAGAATCGACTAAACCGTAGCTCTGATACCACTAAATATAATACCCTAACTAGTATCCGTCACTGGAACAGGGTTTCAAAGCATTACCAGAGCATTCAGAACATTTTTCAATTAATTTACATAAATTTTTATTCATTTATCAAGATCATTCATAATGTTCCATGATTGGCCCTCGAGGCCCAATACGAGCATTAGAATTGAGTCGAGTCTTAATCGAGACCTCTAAGAATATTTTGTAACTTTTTAAAATTTTTCCAAGGTGTAGGGCTCACAGGCCCGTGTGGTCCAAGGGGCATGCCCGTGGGACCCAAGGACACGCTCGTGTTGGAGGCCATGTTCGACCCCGTGTAACTCTTAAACTTGTACACACGGTCATGCCACACCCCCGTGTGATGGGTCATGTGGTTAATTAATTAAATTCGAAAATAGGTGTAGGTTTCACAGGGCCAAGACACACACCCGTGTGCTAGGCCGTGTGACATACACGGTTGAGACACACGCCCATGTCTCTACCCGTGTGCCCAATTCTGAGCATTTTTTTCTCAAAATTAAGGTGCAAGGGACACATGGCCTAACCACATGCCCATGCTACCAGGCCGTGTGTCATACATGGTCTAGACATATGCCCCTATGTCAGCCCATGTGGATAAAATAGAGCCATTTCTAGCTTCATTTCTAAACCCAAAATTTCATCCAAGACCTGCACTTGAAACACACAACCAATACCAACCATTCCAAGCTTTTAAAATAGGCAATTTCATCATTAACATGACATATCATTACAAGCATACATGATCACCACCTTACCTTAGTTAACTTAGGCATTCACAACATTAATCACATGTTCTTAACATCATACATGTGTATATATATATATCATAATAATCTACTTAGTCATAACAAAATGAACCATTACTAGCCATTCCAATGGCTAGATTACAAAATAGCATTTCAAGCCACTAATGGCCAAGTTGTCCTATACATGCCATTATATCAAAATGATTTCACTATATATACCCAAAATAACTAGTTGATAGTGTGACAATGCTTCAATGATCTTCTAACCTTCACGAGCTTCCGAGCACTATAAAATAGGAAAAATAAACGGAGTAAGCATTACATTCTTAGTAAGTTCGTATAATGAAAACTAAACTTACCAATCTTGTTTATTAAAATCTAAGCATACAATGCTATGTTTCCATCCATTTGGCTAAATTACCTAATCACATACATTCAATCAAACATGTTAGTCACCAAAATATTCATATCAATCAAGTAACATAGATGAGCTCATTAAGCAATATTCCTTCAAGTCATTATCATTTTATCTCAAGGTTCTTATGCCATGTTAAGGGTTCTATGTCTGTTGAATCATTGAAATTTCGATGAAAGCTCAAGTTGTACACTGGAGGTGTACGATTCGTTAATCCGTCAATTCTTATCGAGGTTACCCCTTAGGGTACTTAACTAAGGAACACTCTCTCGAGCCACATATTGTATAACAAGATTACCAGTCCAGGCTAAATCCTTTATATGACGTATGCTTAAAGAGTTCAATTAGGGTTACCAGTCCAGGCTAAACCCTAAGCATAACGTATGCTCGAGAGGTATTATATTGGGATTACCCATCCGGGATAAATCCTTTATATAACAAGGTTAATGGGATTACTCGTCCAAGCTAAATCCCGTCTGTAACAAATGCAGGACCTTATTCGTTTCAGGGAAAGCGCATGTATTCATCAGAAATCAATGTTCAATTGGGATTTAACCCCTTTTCCACCATATCAAGCATATATAAATTTTCTCATTATAGCATTCAAGTATTGTACATCAATATAAGTCACTTTCCATACATACAACATTCAATTCAAACATATTACATGCCTGATTAATTTACACGAACTTACCTCGACACTTGTTCGCGTAAAAAGTCTACTAATCCGAAACCTTTTCTTTTCCTTGATCTAACCTCGAATTAGTGTTGTCTGGATCTATATAAATGAATTTAACCATCATTTTCATACAATTCATAATTAAATGGAATCAATTTATGTCCTAGGCAAAATTACCATTTTGCCTCTAACTTTTCCATAAATTTCTATTTTGTCCCTAGGCTCGGAAAAAGAAACTTGTGCAAATTACTCCCTATTTCAAGCCTAACTAAAGCCCCATTACAAATTTTACAGCATATGTATTCATAAAATTTTAGAATTTTACTTTTCATTTTAGTCCCTAAATCATGTTTTCATCAAAAATCACTTTGTAAAAGTTGTTTATCTATCAATAATATTTCATTTTCTACCATAAATTTCTAATTTCCAGCAAATACATCCATGACCCATTTTCCATACCTAGATAACTTTTCAAATTAATCTCTCTGTAACACCCCAAACCTAGCCTAAACGTTACGACCGGATCTGACGTGTCGCATCAAAGTGTTGTTTAAAAACTGAGCTTGTCAATAAAAGATCGTTATTGAATTTTCAATCCCTTTTAATTAATTGCTACTGAAAACGTTAATGTTGTAAAATCAGAACATGTTGTCCAATTACTGGTCATATCAATTGTTATAAGCTTGTTAATCTGATTTAAACCGTGAAAGATTTTCTAATTGGAAGCCTTAAAGTTTAAAAATTTAGTGATCTTGTTAAAACAGTTATTAACTTGGAAAAAAACCCGTTTTTCCTAATCTAGCGGTTTAAAGTAAGAAATCAAAACCCAACTAAAAGTTAAATCCTCAAATGGCCTTATTACATAAGTAACACCCAAATATAAAATCTTTAAATAAATAAAGCCATAAGTAAATCATTTGCGATCGTGTGGCCACCTCTGAGTCCCTCGCAGCTCCAAATCGTCTAAGGCTGGGGATTACCTATACAATAAAAAGAAATGGTGATTTTTCGAAAACTCAGTGTGTAATCCACAAAGAATCGTGACAAGAAAGCAGTATATGTAGAAACGATGGGGCGTAACCTATTTAGTAATCGAAAACGATGCAGGCTTTAGCCCTATCTGAGAACGGTGTGGCCTAAGCCCAATTCGAGATCGATGACAATGCGATCATGTAACCCACCCCAGTCCAACCAACACACCATGTGAGGATTAAATCGACCTACCCAGTCAACACACCAATATCGCAGTGAAGCTGCTAATAGTAATGCAACAAAGCTGCTAATAATAGTAAACGTGACAAACCCACTAGAGCAGTAATTACGTGGCAAAACCACTAATATATTACTTCCTCCAAATCAGAAACCCAACCCCATGTAGTATGTCGTGTCATCAATATTAAGTGTATGCAGTATGTCATACTCAAAACCAGTCATATAAATGTCATACACACATTAATTAACCTACCACTAGGGGTATAATGGTCATTTCGTCGATTAGGGGTAAAATAATAATTTTACCCCTTAAAGGAATCTCGGTCATTTAACTAATTTTAGGGTCTCGATATAGATAACAACCCTTCAAAAGGTCTACAGTCGTCTCGAACGACTCAGATAACCTATATGGCCAAAACAGTGTAATTACTTGGCCCAGGTGGGCCCACACACTCATGTGGCCCATTTAGCACAAATTTAGTCGTGACTATACGATCATCATAGCCCACTCCATTATTTGTCACTTACCGTAAATTTTATCCGTGTGGGGCCCACGAGCCCATTGGGCCCACACGGCCCATCTCGGCCCAACGAGGCCCATAATGGCCCAAGCCCACGAGAACACTCGTGGCGGCCTCTATAATCTGTCGCCCATGATTTGTGGGCTCGATTTACCACACAAGCTTTCGCACGCTCGTGAGGCCTCAAATGCTGAAGTTTCTACTTTTTGGCTTTTTGCCGATTCACAGTAACATAGTGGTGTGAATACACACCTTTATCCAACATTTTGATAGTAGCAAAATTGGGTGTACAATTACACACCTTCTAGCGAACCCTTGCAAAATTCCAAAAGCACCAACCTAGATTCAATCCAAATATTCAATCAGCTCTCAAATTGATAATAATAAGTTTCACAAACCCTGAATCTCTAAACTGTCCATACCACTAACCTTGATAAACAGAAGTGTAGCCTTAAACCCTTAAATCGCTTGGCTAGACTCTCACAATTGTTGATTGACCACTAATTGTATAACAACAGATCTTGTTAGAGGGTTGATTAAGGATGTAGCTTACACCCATCAACAATAACTTGAGCATGATAGAGGACAACTTATCATATCCCTCAGAACTGAATACTGACTTAATGGGTGGCACACGTGAGTGGAGTATTGCATTTGATCTAAGAGATTAAACTGAAGGAATATCATTAGATAGGAGTAACGATAATCCTAGAAAGGAAAACCACAAAGTAACAAAAACACAACCTAATTACCTCCCACCAATATTCGGCTTGGTAACAAAAAGAAATGATAATGATAGATTTGCAATAGAAATGAAGTGACAAAATGAAAGTATGAGAAAGTCTATGCTATGATTGGCTTGTCAGAGTTTTAGAAGGTGTGAGGAGAAAATAAGATATTCGGCTATTACTTAGGAAGAGAGGGAGAGACGGAAGTAGAGATGATCTAGAGATAGCATATTCGGTCAAGCACCAAGAGCGAGATTGAAGGTCTAAGATATTTGGTTTAGGAAAGAGGGGAAGAAAAATGCCAATTTGGCAGAGAGAAAATGTAAAGAATAAAGGGAAAGATTCAAAAGAGAGTTCGACACATGCTATCTTGTTATTCGGCAAAACAATTGAGAAATAAAGTTGAAAGAAGAAATACCTGAATGGTCAGAAACATACCAAAAACAAAATGAGGAAACAAAAGCTTAAGAGGAATGCTACTGAAAACAAAATGAAAAAAACCCTATTGTTCCTATACTAATTCGACACAACCAAAGGAAAAGAGAAGTTCCCAAAGTGCTCCCCCAAAGTGCCGAATACATGTAACGCCCAAAAAAATAAGAACTTTTTTTTTGGTTTTGAGAAAAAGTGTGCTTAATATTCCTAGTCAAGTGTTATTTTTCTGATAATAGGCCTTGGTTAAGTTTTGATTTTGAACTTTGGGGTGAAGGAAATTATAGTTTAATAATTAAAAGAACCTTGTTGGCAAGTAGTTTGGTTTTTAAATAAATGAAGGAGGAATTGGACATAAGGAGCCCTGTGTTGGAGTGAAAAGTAGTGTCACATGTGGGGCTTAGAGGGGGCATCACATGCATGGCAAGGAGGTTTGGGGTTTGAATCCCTTCTTAATCTAAAGAAGGATTTATTTTTGCTCAATAAATGGCCATTGGTGGCGTTGGATGTGAACTCTGAAGGGAGAGATAAAGGAGAAATTTAAGGAAGGGATTAAGGAGTTATCAGGGAGAAAAGTTAGAAGATGAGAGGTGTAGAGAAGTGGAGCCCAATTGGGAATTTGAGGATAGGTAAATTCGGCTATAGTATATATAGGTGCCGATTTTGGGGATTCTAGGCTAATGCCGAATTCTTCCTCTCTACGTACCGAAAACATTTTTCTCTCCAGAGATATAAAAGCCAAAATCCCTTGTTATTTCTCTTTTATTTTGTGCCTATTTCTTCTCTTCCTTTCACACCAAACTCTTGTCTTCTTGCTCCTAGTTGCTTTCTCTAAAGCCTAATATCTTTTGGCCAAAATCCTGTTGTGCCGCCACTTTTTCTTCAACGTTGGCCGATCGATTCTTGTATAAGTGCTTTAATTTATTTTAGTTGGTCTTCCAAGTACTGATTTCTTCTCTCTCTCACCTTTTCTAAATCAGTTTTGGTAGGGGATTAGTATCGAATCTCAGAGTTCAGATCTCTGCCGAATCGCTCCTTAGGCATTTTGGGGTTTTGGGTAAGTGTTCCTCATTTATTGGTTAAGGTTGGCCGAATGGTCATGGATGATTTAAAAGTGACTTAAGATGATTGCGAGTCACTTGTTGTTTAGGTTTTAATGATTAAGTTGGATGCAGATTTAAGAAATACTCATGATTAGTGATCAAGGAAGGGCTGTTAAGGCTTGTCGTTCAAGGTAAGGCAAATGTGAGATTTTCGGCTTGTGGTGATCGTATTTGATAAGTGTTTGATTAATCATTGAGTGACATCATTTCTAGGTTCGTGGCTAAGAAAATCGCGACACGTCTTAGTACCAGGTGTGTACATACACTGCACACACACAATAGGCCGACAAATTCTAAAATGCCGAAAAACTAAAATGCTAAAAAGCTGAAAGTTTGGCTACGGTAGTCTTGCGAGTGTGCGAACACTCGTAAGGGGACCAACAGGTTATTAGAGGCTCCATGAGCGATTCCATGGACTTGGGCTATGTTTTGGCCAACCAGGCCAGAATGGGCTAATTGGGCCGATAGGGTGTAGGGCCCATAATAGGCAAAATTGGCAATTTGATACTAAGTAACAAAAAATCATATGATTGCATGATTGTGAACGTGATTGGGCCTGATGGGCCATATGAATGTGATTGGGGCCGATGGGCCATATGAATGAGATTGGGCCTAAAGGAGCTAAGTGAATAAGTGTGGATCTGCTAGTGTTTAGTAATTGGTAACTACCCAATTAGGCATAAAACTTAAATAATGAATTAATTGTGACTGTGGACGAGTCATAAGGTTAAGGTGTGGCAATGGTTATATGAATGTCTAGGATTAGATCTAGGGAGAGCTTGGTACTTAAGCGGTCTTAATGACTCACCTCCTCTTCTCTAGAATCCTACCTGGTGTATAGTATCTGTTTACTTTAGCCAACGAGGACTTGTTAACGGGCCAAGGTAGGTAATAAACCCATAATAAAGAGAAATTATTGAAATGCCTTAAGGGCAAAAAATGACTAAAATACCCCTATGTGTTGAATGTAGGACTTATGGATATTAAATGTATACCTGCTGCATTCATATGATATTCTGTTTAGGTTTCATATTGGTTGGGAATTATGGAATGGAGGAAGTATATGAGGATCGCATGGTTGCTTGACGATCGTGGACCCACCGATGGCTATTAAGCCTAATATTTGATTAGCAACTTACTGCAATGAAGGTAGTACCGCAACCGGGCTACCATTGATGTGTATCGGATGTGTGGGTTGATATTTATATCCCCACATGATGTGTACCAGGGGACGGAGTCGGTGTATAGCGATTGGATTATTGGGGTGGGTTGCACAGCATTGCATGTATGATATTTTGGTGATTGATGATTGCTTAATACTTTGTGAGGGTTGTACACACTGAGTTTTCGAAAACTCACCCCTTCTTTTATTTTTCTCAGGTGATCCTCAGTAGGTGGTGTGACGGTTGGAGGGACTCCGAGGTGGCCAGCTAGCAAGACGCCTTGGACTTATTTTTTTAGCATATCATCTCTAGTATTTAAAGTTATTTCAGTTTGGATTGTAATAAGTCCTATTCTCTAGATATTAATTCATTGTCATTACTACGCTTTGAAAACTAAATACAAACTGAATGTTACTTAATTTTCTCTTGAAGGGTTTTCAATGAAAACATGGTTTTCGATAAAAAACTTCAATGTGACACGCTGGATCTGGCCATAACGTCTGGGCTGGGTTCTGGGTGTTAAATTTAGTGGTATCTGAGCCAAGTTACAAAACTCGAGCTGTGAAGTGGTTCTTATTATTTGGGTTTGTTTTAAAAAAAAAATTGGATCACAATGTTTTGAAAAAAAATCTTGCTGTGCTGCACACCGAGTCTCCGACGTCGAACCAAGTAAGTTCTTTTGTTATTAAGCTTGTTTAATTTAATATACTGTAGATAGTTATTGGGCTACTTTAGATGATTATACTGAAGCTTTTAGTTAGAGTGAAACTGAAGCCTGTAGGACCTTGAAACTGTAGAGGATTTACGAAAACAACTTTCTTTTTAATACTTTCATAAAACATCGGCTTAATTAATTGAAACTAACTAAAACTTCATAAAATTTCTAATACAGATAATACATGAATCAGCAATGACTTCTAGAAGAGATGTAAGAGGCCGTGGCCGAGGCCGCGGAAGTGTTAGGGCCGAATCATTGGCATCGGGCCATATGCCTAATGTTGGAGTAGGAGAGGCTCCGGCCTCACCCGTGGCTGAGACTGGACTGTATGGTCAGGCTGCGGGGGAGGAATCATTGCGTCAGGCAATGTTGAGGATTTTGGAAAGGGTCGTAGGGCCTAATAATGGCACGAGAAATCGGGGGTCAATTTCAAAGTGACTTCGATTAAATGCGGCTGAGATCTTTAAGGGCGTGGCGGTGTGGCTCCTAACGTGGCTGAATACTGGTTGGAGGCCACTGAAAGGATAATAGAGAACTTGGACTGTTCACCTGAACAAAAGTTGAAAGGGGCAGTGTCACTGCTTAGGGAAGTAGTTTACTAGTGGTGGCTGACGGTGAAAGAGTGCACCCAACCTGAGTAGGTCACTTGAGAATTCTTTAAAACTGCGTTTCAAGGGAAGTATGTGGGTGCGAGTTATGTGGATGCAAGAAGGAATGAGTTCCTGAACTTGACCCAGGGAAACAAACCTGTGGCAGAGTATGAGGTTGAATTTCTACGCCTTAGTAGGTATGCAAGAGTTATGGTGGCAACGGACTATGAGCGTTGCGTTAGGTTTGAAGATAGTCTTAGAGATAGCCTCAGAGTATTGATCACTCCATAAAGGGAGCGAGTTTTCTCAGAGTTGGTAGAGAAAGCAAAGATAGCAGAGTAGGTAAAGTGCACTGAGCGCCTAAATCGGGAAAAAGAAAGGGGTAAGAATAAAAGGGAGGCTGAGACTTCTAGTGCTGGACAGAGGCCTAGGGATAGGTCTAGAGTTAATTGGCCAGTTAGAGCAGGGCCCCCTGCTATTAAACCAGGGGTACCACCTTGTACTGATTGTGGGAAAGGTCATGTAAGCGAGTGTTGGAAGAGGACGCGGGCTTGTCTAGCTTGTAGATCTATGGAGCATAGGATCAAGAGTTGCCCTAGAATGCCAGGTTAGGTGCCGATCATGGGCCGAGGTGGTGTTCAGCCACCAAGAGGTGGTCAGCTGCTACCAAGGGGCCGTGAGCAGGCCAAGGACGGTAATAGCATTGGACGTTGACGTGGAGCACCAGGCGAAAATGCAGGCCATCCTGGGACGAGGCAGCCAGCTTTGGTTTATGCTGCTCATCATTGAGAAGACGGGGATGCCCCAGATGTGATAACAGGTATGTTCTTTATACATGAGTTACCTTACATTGCATTGATTGATATCGGATTGACGCATTTATATGTTGCATGCAATATGACTGAACCTTTGGGTGATATGTTTGAAATTACTGTGAATGAGATTACTATGATAAGTCCGTTAGGTCAACCAGTGGGAGTGAATAAGTTGTTTAGGGAGGTACCCTTAGTAGTCTAACGGGTTACCGTTTTAGTGGATTTGATGGAACTGCCGTTTAGCGAGTTTGATTTAATCTTGGGTATGGATTGGCTAGTGAAACACCGAGCAACCTTGGATTGTGCTGCAAAGCGAATGGTGTTAAGAACGACGGAGGATAAGGAGATGGTGGTGATTGGTGAACACCGAAATTTCCTATGGAATGTGATTTCGGCATTAAGGGCTGAAAGTTGGTACGAAAGGGATGCGAAGCCCATTTGGCTTATATTAGCGATACGGAGGCTAAGAGCCCTACCGTTAAGGAGTTGAGAATAGTTAGGAAATTTCCTGATGATTTTCCCAAGGAGCTGCTAGGTTTGTCACCCAATAGAAAAGTAGAATTTGGAATCGAGTTGTTACCTAGTACAGCTCCGATGTCCATCTCCCCTTATCAGATGGCACCGAAGGAGTTGGTAGAACTTAAGGCATAGATTCAGGAATTGTTGGATAGAAGATTCATTCGACCAAGTGTGTCTCTGTGGGGAGCACCGGTGTTATTTGTAAAGAAGAAAGATGGGATGTTACGTATATGCATTGACTACCGGCAGTTGAACAAGTTAACTGTTAAAAACAAGTACCTTTGTCGAGAATCGATGATCTTTTTGATCAGTTTAGGGGAGCTTCTATTTTTTCGAAGATTGATCTGCGTTTGGGGTATCATCAATTGAGGTTAAGGAGGCAGATGTTTGTAAGACAACTTTCAGAACTCATTATGGGCACTACGAGTTCTTGGTGATGCCATTTGGGCTGACGAATGCACCTGCCACTTTCATGGATCTCATGAATTGGGTCTTCCAACCCTACCTGGATCGGTTCGTGGTGGTTTTTATAGATGACATCTTAGTGTACTCGAGAAATGAGGATGAGCATGATGCACACTTAAGGATTGTGTTGCAGATTTTGAGGGAGAAGCAGTTGTATGCCAAATTCAGTAAGTGCGAATTTTGGCTAAAGGAGGTTACTTTTCTAGGACATGTGGTGTCAACTGAGGGGATTAAGGTGGATCCTCAGAAAATTGAAGCAGTGTTAGACTGGAAAACACCTAAGTCAGCATCGAAAATTTGAAGTTTTCTAGGCTTGACAAGGTACTATAGGCAGTTTGTTGAGGGTTTTTCATTAATTGTTGCACCTTTAACTAAGTTTTTGAAGAAGGGGGTACCGTTTGAGTGGACGGACAAGCAACAAGAGAGTTTTTGAAAGCTTAAAAAGGTTTTAATTGAGGCCCCGGTGTTGATACAGCCAGAGCCTGGAAAGGAGTTTACGGTTTATAGTGACGCGTCGCATGTACGCTTGGGCTGTGTATTGATGCAGGAAGGAAAGGTGGTTGCATATGCGTCACGTCAACTTAAGACTCACGAGGTGAATTACCCAACCCATGACTTGGAACTAGCTGCGGTGGTTTTCGCGCTAAAAATATGGAGGCACTATTTATACGAAGTGAAGTGCATAATTTATTCGGACCATAAGAGTTTGAAGTACCTCCTTACCCAAAAGGTGCTAAACCTTAGGCAGCGTAGGTGGGTGGAATTATTAAAGGATTACAATTGTACGATTGAATACCACTATGGCAAAGCAAATGTGGTAGCGGACGCGTTGAGCCATAGGGTTAAGTCAGACTTGAGGGTTATGCTCGCCCGTTTAAGCTTGTTGGATGATGGTAGCTTGTTGGCTGAGCTTCAAGTAAAGCTGGTGTGGGTCGAGCAAATAAAGAGTAAGAAGTTAGTGGATGAGACTTTGGGTGCTCATTTTAGACAAGTAGAAAATGGGGAGACGTCAGACTTTGGGATAAATAGTGAAGGAGTGTTGTGTTTCCGTGGGAGAATGTGTATACCAAAGGACAATGATCTAAGTCAGTCTATTTTGTGGGAAGCACATAGCAGTCTCTATACTATGCATCCTGGCGGAAGTAAGATGTATAAGAATTTGCGTAAGCTTTACTGATGGCCTAGACTTAAGTGCGAGGTTATGGAGTTCGTAAGTAAATGCTTGATTTTTCAAAAACTGAAGTCGGAACATCAGTTGCCTTCAGGATTGCTTCAGCCAGTAAAGATTCCACTTTGAATGTGGGAAAGGATCACTGTGGACTTTGTTAGTGGGCCACCCTTGACGCCTACTAAGAAAGACTCAATATGGGTTATAGTGGATCGGTTAACCAAGTCTGCCCATTTTATACCGGTCCGCACCAATTACTCGTTACAAAAGTTGGCTAGGTTGTATGTGGCAGAGATTGTAAGATTGCATGGAGTGCCAGTTTCCATAATATCTGATAGGAACCCACGTTTCACTTTGCGATTTTGGAAGAAGCTGCACGAGGCGTTGGGTACTAGGTTGAACTTTAGTACGGTATTCCACCCTCAAACTGATGGGCAGTCAGGAAGGGTGATCCAAGTTTTGGAAGATATGTTGAGGGGATGTGTAATTCAGTTTCGAGGTAGCTGGGAAGACTATTTACAGTTAGTCGAATTTGCGTACAATAATAGTTATCAAGCGAGTATTGGGATGGCTCCGTGTGAAGCATTGCATGGGCGAAGGTGTCGAACTCCAACATGTTGGACGGAATTGGGTGAATGGAGAGTTTTGGGCCCTGAGTTAGTAGCAGATACTAAGGGTAAGGTAAAATTGTTTTGGGATCGGTTGAAGGAGGCCTCGAATAGGCAGAAGTCGTATGCTGACCTAAAGCAGGGACTTAGTTTTTCTTAAGGTCTCTCCGTGGAAGAAGATATTAAGGTTTGGACTGAAGGGGAAGCTAAGTCCAAGGTTTATTGGGCCATATCGGGTTGTGAGGCGGATTGGGCCAATCACTTATCAGCTGGAATTACCTTCTAAACTAAGCCAAATCCATGGCGTGTGTCATGTTTCCATGCTAAGACGATATCACTCGGATCCTTCACAAGTCATGCTGATTGAGGAGATCGAGGTTAGGCCAGACCTCACTTTCGAGGAAGAGCCCATACAAATAATTGGTCATGATGTTAAGGTACTGAGAAAGAGGTTCATCCCATTAGTCAAAGTGCTTTGGTGTAATCATAAGGCTGAGGAGGCTACTTGGAAACCTGAGGAAACGATGCGACACCAATACCCTCAACTGTTTGGATCAGGTAAAATTTCGGGGACAAAATTTCTTTTAGGGGGTAGAGTTGTAACGCCTCAAAAATCCCGAACTTTTTTTTTTTGGTTTTGAGAAAAAGTTTGCTTAATATTCCTAGTCAAGTGTTATTTGTGTGATAATAGGCCTTGGTTAAGTTTTGAGTTTGAACTTTGAGGTGAAGGAAATTATAGTTTAATAAATAAAAGAACCTTGTTGGCAAATAGTTTGGTTTTTAAATAAATGAAAGAGGAATTGGACTTGTGTTGGAGCGGCAAGTAGCATCACATGTGGGGATTAGAGGGGGCGTCACATGCATGGCAAGGAGGTTTGGGGTTCGAATCCCTCCTTGCTCAAAAGAAGGATTTATTTTGCTCAATGAATGGCCAGCGGTGGTGTTGGATGTGAACTCTGAAGGGAGAGATCAGAAGAGAAATTTAAGGGAGGGATTAAGAAGTTATCAAGGAGAAAAGTTAGGAGATGAGAGGTGTAGAGAAGTGGAGCCAAATTGGGAATCTGGGGTTAGGTAAATTTGGCTATACTATATATAGGTGCCGATTTTGGGGATTCTAAGCTAATGCCGACTTCTTCCTCTCTATGTACCGAAAACACTTTTCTCTCCAGAGATCTAAAAGTCAAAATCCCTTGTTCTTTCTCTTTTATTTTGTACCGATTTCTTCTCTTCCTTTCATATCAAGCTCTAGTCTTCTTGCTCCTAGTTGCTTTCTTTAAAGCCGAATATCTTTTGGCCAAAATCCTGTTGTGCCGCCACTTTTTCTTCAACGTTGGCCGATCGATTCTTGCGTAAGTGCTTTACTTTCTTTTAGTTGGTCTTCCTAGTACCGATTTCTTCTCTCCTTCACCTTTTCTAAATTGGTTTTGGTAGGGGACTAGTATCGGATCTTGGAGTTCAGATCTCTGTCGAATCGCTCCTTAGGCGTTTTGGGGTTTTGGGTAAGTGTTCCTCATTTATTGGTTAAGGTTGGTCGAATGGTCATGCATGATTTAAAAATGACTTAAGATGATTGCGAGTCACTTGTTGTTTAGGTTTTAATGATTAAGATGGATGTAGATTTAAGAAATACTCGTGATTAGTGCTCAAGGAAGGGCTGTTAAGGCTTGTCGTTCAAGGTAAGGCAAAGGTGAGATTTTCGGCTTGTGGTGATCGTATTTGATAAGTGTGTGATTAATCGTTGAGTGAAATCATTTGTAGGTTCGTGGCTAAGTAGATTGCGGCACGTCTTAGTACCAGGTGTGTACAAACACTGCACACACACAGTAGGCCAGCAAATCTCGAATTGACGAAAAGCTGAAATGCTGAAAACTCAAAAATTTGGCTACGGTAGTCTTGCGGGTGCGCGAACACTCGTGAGGGGATCGATATTTTATCAGAGGCTCCATGAGCAATTACATGGACTTGGGCCGTGTTTTGGCCAACCAGGCTAGAATGGGCTATTTGGGCCGATGGGCTGTAGGTCCCATAATAGACAAAATTGGCAATTTGATACTAAGTAATGAAAAATCATATGATTGCATGAATATGAACGTGATTGTGCCTTATGGGCCATATGAATGTGATTGGGGCCGATGGTCCATATAAATGAGATTGGGCCTAAAGGGGCTAAGTGAATAAGTGTGGATCTGCTAGTGTTTAGTAAGGAGTTGTGGATCTAGTTTTTGGTAACTACCCAATCAAGCATAAAACTTAAATAATTCATTAATTGCGACCGTGGACGAGTCATAAGGTTAAGGTGTGGCAATGGGTATATGCATGTCTAGGATTGGATCTAGGGAGAGCTTGGTACTTAAGCGGTCTTAATGACTCACCTCCTCTTATCTAGAATCCTACCTGGTGCATAGTATCTGTTTACTTTAGCCAACGAAGACTTGTTAACGGGCCAAGGTAGGTAATAAACCCATAATAAAGAGAAATTACCGGAATGCCCTAAGGGCGAAAATGACTAAAATACCCCTACGTGTTGAATGTAAGACTTATGAATGTTACATATATACCTGCTGTATTCATACGATATTCTGTTTAGGTTGCATATGGGTTGGGAACAATGGAACGGAGGTAGTATATGAGGATCGCATGGTTGCTTGACGATCGTGGATCCACTGATGGCTATTAAGCCCAGTATTTGATTAGCAGCTTGCTGTAATGAAGGTAGTACCGCAATTGGGCTACCATTGATGTGTATCGAATGGTGGGTTGATATTTATATCCCCACATGATGTGTACTAGGGGACGGAGTCGGTGTATAGCGGTTGGATTATTGGGGTGGGTTGCACAGCATTGCATGTATGATATTATGGTGATTGATGATTGCTTAATACCCTTTGAGGGTTGTACACACTGAGTTTTCGAAAACTCACCCTTTTTTTTATTTTTCTCAGGTGATCCTCAGTAGGTGGTGCGACGGTTGGAGGGACTCTGAGGTGGCCAGCTAGCAAGATGCCTTGGACTTATTTTTTTTTAGCATATCATCTCTAGTATTTAAAGTTATTTTAGTTCGGATTATAATAAGGACTATTCGCTAGATATTAGTTCATTGTCATTACTACGCTTTGAAAACTAATTACAAACTGAATGTTACTTAATATTCTCTTGAAGTGTTTTCAATGGAAACAAGGTTTTCAATAAAACACTTCAATGTGACATGCTGGATCTAGTCATAACATCCGGGCTGGGTTTGGGGTGTTACAATACACATCCCAAAGAATCTCAAATTCGGCCAACACCTTCTCACCCAAACTCCACGATTTTCTCCCCCTTATCTCTCCACATTTCCCTCCTCCAAATCCCTACCAACCTTCATTCAAAACTCTTTTGACCAAGTCTCCAACCACCTCTTCAAAGTTTGAATCAAACTCCACCTCTCATGCCATAGAGACATAAAATAAAATCCCCTTTGCATTACTTTGGATTCGAACCCATGCCCTCTCAGATGCTCCACACGCTACTTGCCACAAAGCCACAAGGCCTTTTGTGACATAAAACAAACACAATTATTTATAAAGCCTATGTGCCAGTATCCAGATTCTTTTAAGAGCAAAAAAAAATTCTGCAAAAGCCGGAGCTTGAACCTAAGACTTCCCAGACACTCCCAAACACACCCAAAACACTTAGCTATTAAAGTAAACATGGAATTTATGCCAAATCATGCAAAATTACAGACCCTATATTTTTAAGGCGTTACAACTCTACTCTTTAAAAGTAATTTTGGCCTCGAAATTTACTTGGTCAGAATAAGTGAGGGTATTGTTGTCGCATCGCCTCTTATGGTTCCCACGTAGCTTCTTTTGAGCCGTGATTACGCCATAGATTTCCTCCTTAATACCTTAACGTCATGATCCAGTATCTACACCAGTTCTTCCTCTATAGTTAGATCAAGTCTAATCTCAATTTCCTTAACTAGCACTATGTGTGAGGGATCAGAGTTGTATCGCCTCAACATGGAGACGTGGAACACATCATGAATTCTACCTAATTTAGGAGGCAACTCGAGTTGATAGGCGACCGGTCCCACACGCTTTAATACTTGGTAAGGTCCGATGAATCTAGGGCTGAGTTTGCCTTTCCGTCCAAATCTCAGAATTTTCTTCCATGGTGAGACCTTCAAAAAGACATAATCCCCTACAGAGTACTCGATCTCTTTACACTTTAAGTTTGCATAAGAGTTCTGCCTATCAGATGCTTCCTTTAACCGACCTCGAATCAACTTCACCTTTTTTTCGATATCAAAAGCCAACTCTGGCCCCAGAACTCCCCGTTTACCCAACTCAGTCCAACATGTAAGAGTACGACACCTACGACCATACAATGCCTCATATGTTGCCATTTGAATACTGGATTGATAGCTGTTGTTATATGCGAACTCTGCTAACGGCAAGTAGTCCACCCAGCTGGCTCGAAAATCCATTACAAAACATCTTAGCATGTCCTTCAGTATCTGAATCACCTTCTCTGACTGACCATCAGTCTGAGGAGGGAACGTAGTACTGAAGTCCAACCTTGTACCCAGAGCCTCATGTAACTTCTTCCAGAACCAAGATGTGAATCTAGGATCTCTGTCTGAAATGATAGAAACTGGTACCCCATGTTGTCTCACAATCTCAGCCACGTACAATTTAGCCAACTTCTGTAGTGAATAACCAGTGTGGACTGGTATAAACTGGGCAGCTTTAGTCAATTGGTCTATAATAACCCATATCGAATCCTTCTTAGTCGGCTTTAAGGGTAGCCCACTTACAAAATCCATGGTTACCCCCTCCCACTTCCAGAGTGGAATCTTTCTGGTCTGCAGAGAACCTGAAGCGATTGATGCTCAATTTTTAACTTGCCGGGCATGTCAAGCACTTACCCACAAAATCAGTAACCTCGTGCTTAAGCCCTGGCCACCAGTACAGCTCACGAAGATATTGATATAACTTATTTCCTCTAGGATGCATAGCATATGGACTACTATGCACTTCTTGCAATATAGATTGCCTCAAATCAGAATTCTTCGGTATACAAACTCTCCCCCGGAAACATAGTATTCCCTCACTATTTAGCCCAAAATCCGCAGTCTCTCCATTCTTAACTAATCGAAAACGAGGAACCAATGACTCATCCAACAACTGTTTCTCCTTAATTTGATCAGTCTAGTTCGGTCTCACTTGAAGCTCAGCCAACAAGCTACCATCATCAAATAAGCTGGGATGAGTAAACATTGCTCTCAAATCAGATACAACCCTACGGCTCAGTGCGTCAGCTACCACGTTAGCCTTACCAGGGTGGTACTCAATTGAACAATCATAATCCTCAAGCAACTCTATCCACCTTCGTTGCCTAAGGTTCAACTCCTTCTGAGTAAGGAGGTACTTGAGGCTTTTATGATCTGTGTAAATAATAGACTTCTCACCGTATAAGTAATTCCTCCAAATCTTCAGTACGAAAACCACCGCAGCTAACTCCAAGTCGTGAGTGGGGTAATTTGCCTCGTGAGACTTAAGTTGACGAGACGCGTAAGCAACCATCTTACCCTCTTACATTAACACACAACCCAATCTAATGTGTGACGCATCACTGTAGACAGTGAATTCCTTCCCAAACTTTAGTTGTTTTAAAACAGGGGCCTCAGTCATAACTTTCTTCAGTTTCTCAAAACTCTCTTGCGCCTTATCAATCCAATTAAACGGTACCTCTTTACATAGTAACTTAGTCAGAGGTGTAGCAATCAATGAAAACCCCTCAACAAAACGTCTATAATACCCAGCCAGACCCAAAAAGCTTCGAATCTCAGATACCGTCTTTGGTGGTTTCTAATCCAATATGGCTTCAATTTTTCGAGGATCAACCCTAATCCCCTCGGCAGACACCACGTGACCCAGAAATGTCACTTTTCGCAGCCATAACTCACACTTGCTGAACTTTGCATAAAGCTACTTTTCCCTCAGAATTCACAAAACAATTCGAAAATGTGTATCATGATCCACCTCGGTTCTTGAATACACCAGGATGTCGTCTATAAACACAACTACGAATTGATCCAGATAGGGCTGGAATACTCAGTTCATATATCCATGAAAGTAGCTGGTGCATTCGTCAACCCAAACAGCATCACTAAAAACTCGTAGTGACCATAACGAGTCCTAAATACAGTCTTATACACATCATCCTCCTTAACCTTTAGCTGATGGTACCTAGATCAAAGATCTATCTTGGAGAAACCAAAGCTCCTCGCAGCTGGTCAAACAAATCATCTATCCTCGGTAAAGGGTACTTGTTATTGATAGTTAGTTTGTTCAGTTGACTATAATCGATGCACATGCGCATGGATCCATCCTTCTTCTTCACGAATAACACTGGTACTCCCCATGGGGACACACTAGGTCGAATGAATCCTCGGTCCAGTAGCTCTTGAATTTGAGCCTTTAACTCCACCAGCTCCTTCGGTGCCATCCTATAAGAGGCGACAGACACTTGAGTTGTTCTAGGTAGGAGCTTAACACTAATTTGTCCTCACGGTTTGGAGGCAATCCAGGAAGCTCTTCAGGAAATACATCTGAAAACTCCTTAACAGTTCTGACATCTCCAACAGAAGGACCTTTAGAATTAGAAATGTTGACATGAGCTAAAAACGTCTCGCAACCCTTGCGAACCAGTTTGTCAGCCCTTAACGCTGAAATTACGTTAGATAGATAATCTCTTCGCTCCCCTATCATAGTCACCTCCTTATCCTTAGTAGACTTCAACACCATATGCTTAGCAGCGCAATCCAATTTTACACGGTGTTTTACTAGCCAATCCATGCCTAATATATTATCAAATTCTCCAAATGGCAGTTCCATCAAATCTGCTAGAAAGAAAACCCCTTGGACCTCTAGGGGCAGGTCTCTAAACCACTTATTCACTCTAACCGACTGTCCTAGTGGACTCAACATAATCATCTCACTAACAGTATTTTCAAACTGAATACCCAGCATCCTAGACACAGTGCATACAACATACGAGTGTGTAGACCCAATGTAAATTAAAGCAGTGTATGGTACATTATAAATTAGGAACGTACCAGTTATGATGTCAGGGGTATCACCATCCTCTCGGCGACGAATAGCATAGACCAAGGCTGGCTGTCTCGCCTCAGTGTTACCAGCACCTCTGCCCAATGCTCCATGACCTCGTCCCAAACCATTTCCACCTTGGCCTGTCCATGGCCTCTCGGTGGCTACTGACCACCTCTCCCTGGCAGAACATGGCCCTGACCTGCAGCTTGCATCTGAACAGGTCTCTGAGTATAGTTTTTAACCTGATGATCCATGGACCCCCACTAAAAGCACGCCCCAGTTTGTTTCCAACACTCACCCTAGTGAGCTCTTCCACAATTAGTACAAGGCTGCGATCTTGTAGCAATAACAGGAACTGCTTGGACTGGCCCATCAAATCTGGCCCTCTTTATAGGCCTTCCAGAAGAACCTGAGGGTCCAAAATCCCTCTTATTTCTACCCCTATCTTTCTCGTGGTTCTGGCGCTCAGAGCGCTTCATATCCTCAACAATTTTTGCTTTCTCAACAAGGGAAGTAAAGTCTCACTCCCTTTGTGGAGCTATCAGCACACATAACTCATCCCAGAGGCCATCCTTGAACCATACACAGCGTTCATACTCAGTTGTGACTATCCCGCGAGCATACTAACTCAACCGTAAAAAATCTACCTCGTACTCTGCCACAATCTTATTCCCCTAGTTCAAGTTAAGAAATTCCTTCCTTCGGGCAACCACATAACTTGCACCTACATACTTCCCTGAAAAGGCCGCTTTGAAGAAATCTCATGTCAAACGGTCAGCCTGCGTACCCTCTCTCACGGTGAGCCACCATTGGTAGGCCTCATCTCGCAGTAAAGACACTACTCCTTTTAATTTTTGCTCCACAGTATAGTCAAGGTCGTCCATTATCCACTCGGTAGCCTCCAACCAATACTCTGCCACACTTAGGGCTACACCAGAAACGCCCCTGAAGATTTTTGCTCCATTAGACCGGAGTTGCTCAGAAATTGACCCTCGGCCCACTGATCCAGTACTCACTCCAGTAACCCTTTCAAGAATACGTAGCATTGCTTGGGATAGAGTATCATCCCCAACTGCTCGGTTATGAGACCCTGTCTCAGTTACTAGTGAGGCTGATGCCTCCATAGCAGGCATGTGACCTGATGTTGAAGACCTAGCTCTAGCACTACCTCGGCCTCTATCGCGGCCTCGTGTATCCTTTCCATGAGTACCTATTGTGCTTATTTTGATAGCGAATTATCTGTTTAAAAGTCTTATGAATCAGTTTATAATTTCAGTAATTATTAACAATGTGTTATGAATGACAGTAATTAGGGTTTGTTTCCGCAGAATAAAATCTTACTACAGTTTTCAGTCTTGTTTAGTCTCAATTTACTCGAACTAAAGAGTTTCAGTGTAGTCCTACTACCTATAGTAGTCCCTCAGTAATACATTTCAGTCTATAACAATAAACAGTGTCAGAAAACTTAAAGATTTGGTGTCGGAGACTCGGTGTGCCACATTTCCAATCACAACGTTTAAAAATCAAATTTTCAAAAACCCATTCACAGCCGAGTTTTGCAACTTGGCTCTGATGCTACTAAATGTAACAACCCAAACTCGGCCTAGACGTTACAATCGAATCTAGCGTGTCACATCGAAGTGTTGTTTGAAAACTGAGCTTGTCGATAAAAGATCGTTATTGAATTTTCAATCCTTTTTAATTAATTGCTACTGAAAACGTTAATATTGTAAAATCAAAACATGTTGTCCAATTACTGGTTATATCAATTGTTATAAGTTTATTAATCTAATTTAAACCATGAAAGCTTTTCTAATTGGAAGCCTTAAAGTTTAAAAATTTTGTGATCTTGTTGAAAACAGTTATTAACTTGGAAAAAAAACTCGTTTTTCCTAATCTAGCGGTTTAAAGTAAGAAATCAAAACCCAACTAAAAGTTAAATCCTCAAATGGCCTTATTACATAAGTAACACCCAAATATAAAATCTTTAAATAAATAAAGCCATAAGTAAATTATTTGCGATCGTGTGGCCACCTCTGAGTCCTTCGTAGCTCCAAATCGTTTAAGGCTGGGGATTACCTGTAATATAAAAAGAAAGGGTGAGTTTACAAAAACTTAGTGTGTAATCCCCCAAAGAGTCAGACAGTAAACAGTATATGCAGAACAGTCTGGGTCGTAGCCCTATTTAATAACTGAACAGTCCGGGCTTTAGCCTTATACAGTAACGGTGTGGCCTAAGCCTAATTCAGTATTAGTACAGTGCAGTCATGTAACCCACACCAATCCAACCAACACACCACCCCTACCAACCAACACACGAAGTGGGGATTAAATCGACCCACCCATCCAACACACCAATATTGCAGCGAAGCTGCTAACAGTAACGCAACAAAGCTGCTAATAATGGTAAATGTGACAAAGCCACCAGAGCAGTAATTACGTGGTAAAGCCACTAATACAGTACTTCCTCCAAATCAGAAACCCAACCTTATGCAATATGTAGTGTCATCAATATTACGTGTATGCAGTATATCATACACAAAACCAGTCATATAAATGTCATACACACATCAATTAACCTACCACTGGGGGTATAATGGTCATTTCATCAGTTAGGGGTAAAATAGTAATTTTACCCCTCAGGGGTATTTCGGTCATTTAACTAATTTTGGGGACTCGAACGACTCAAATAACCCATATGGCCAAAACAGTGTAAATGATCCCAAGGCCCATTACTCACCCTAGATGGGCCCACATGCTCGTGTGGCCTATTTAGCCCAAATTCAGCCGCGACTATGTGATCACCATAGCCCACTCCATTATTTTTCACTTACCATAAATTTTATCCGTGTGGGCCCACGAGCCCATTAGGCCCACACGGCCCATCTCGACCCAACAATGCTCATAAGGGCCCAAGCCCACGAGAACGCTTATGGCAGCCTCTACAGTCTGTTACCCATGATTTGTGGGCTTATTTTACCACACGAGCATTCGTACGCTCGTGAGGCCTCAAATGTCGAAGTTTCAGCTTTTTGGCTTTTCGACTTTTTGCCGATTCACAGTAACATAGTGGTGTGAATACACACCTTTATCCAACATTTTGACAGTAGCAAAATTGGGTGTACGATTACACACTTTCTAGCAAACCCTTGCGAAATTCAAATAGCACCAACCTAGATTCAATCCAAATATTCAATTAGCTCTCAAATCGATAATAATAAGATTCACAAACCCTGAATCTCTATACTGTCCATACCATTAACTTTGATAAATAGGAGTGTAGCCTTAAACCCTTAAATCGCTTGGCTAGACCCCACAATTGTTGATTGACCACTAACTGCATAATAACAGATCTCGTTAGAGGGTTGATTAAGGATATAGCTTACACCCATCAACAATAACTTGAGTATGACAGAGGACAACTTACCGTATCCCTCAGAACTGAATACTGACTTAAGGGGTGGCACACGTGAGTGGAGTATTGCGTTCGATCTAAGAGAGTAAACTGAAGGAAGATCATTAGATAGAAGTAACGATAATCCTAAAAAGGAAAACCATAAAGTAGCAAAAACACAACCTAATTACTACCACCAATATTTGGCTTGGAAACAAAGAGAAAGGGTAATGATAGATTTTCAACAGAAATGGAGTGGCAAAATGAAAGTATGAGAATGTCTATATTGTGATCAGCTTGTCAGAGTTTTAGAAGGTGTGAGGAGAAAACAAGATATTCAGCTATTACTTAGGAAGAGAGGGGGAGATGGAAGCAGAGATGATCCAGAGATAGCATATTCGGTCAAGCACCAAAAGCGAGATTGAAGGTCTAAGGTATTCAGTTTAGAAAAGAGGGGAAGAAGAATGCCAATTCGGCATAGAGAAAATGTGAAGAAGAAAGGGAAAGGTTCAAAAGAAAGCTCGACACATGCTATCTTGCTATTCAGCAAAACAATCAGGAAATAAAGTTGAAAGAAGAAAGACCCGAATGGTCAGAAACATACCAAAAACAAAATGAGGAAACAAAAGCTCAAGAGGAATGCTACTGAAAACAAAAGGAAAAAAACCCTATTGTTCCTATACTAATTTGGCACAACCAAAGGAAAAGAGAAGTTCCCAAAGTGCTCCCCCAAAGTACCGAATACACATCCCAAAGAATCTCAAATTCGACCAACACCCTCTCACCCAAACTCCACGATTTTCTCCCCCTTATCTCTCCACATTTTCCTCCTCCAAATCCCTACCAACCTTCATTCAAAACTCTTTTGACCATGTCTCTAACCACCTCTGCAGAGTTTGAATCAAACTCCACCTCTTACGTCACAGAGACATAAAATAAAATCCCCTTTACATTACCTGAGATTCGAACCCATGCCCTCTCAGATGCTCCACACGCTTCTTGCCACCAATCCACAAGGCCTTTTGTGACATAAAACAAAAAAAATTATTTATAAAGCCCATTTGCCAGTATCCAGATTCTTTTAAGAGCAAAATTAAAAATTCTACAAAAGTTGGAGCTTGAACCCAGGACTTCCCAGACACTCCCAAACACACCCAAAACACTTAGCCATTAAAGTAAACATGGAATTTATGCCAAATCATGCAAAATTACAGACCCTATATTTTTGGGGCGTTACACCCTCAAATAGAGAGATTAAGTTATCCCGGTTTCAAAAATATCAAAATTACTAAAAATGGGACAAGAAAACTTACCCAATTAAGCCTTGAAAGTTTCCTCTCTCTCCTAGGGTTTCCATAGAATTTTAGGTTGAAGATGACAAAAATAATATAATATTTTCTTTTATCATCTTTCAATTAATTTAATTATTTCAAATTCCAATTTAGTCCTTGACCTTTTCTAATTTTTCCATGGATGAGTATACGTAATTTTCTTTAATGGTCTAATTACCATATAAGGACCTCTAGTTTTGAATTTAGTAGCTATTTGATCCTTATAGCTACTAGAATTCAACTTTCGTATTTTATGCAATTTAGTCCTTCTCGTAATTAAGCACTAAATCGATAAGATTTTCGTATCAAAATTTTCACACGACATATCTATCACATTATGGACCATATAATAAAATAAAAATAAACCTTATTTTTGGGTCGGATTTCTGGTCCCGAAACCACTGTTCCGATTTCACTGAAAAAATAGGTTGTTACAAATTCAATTGCTTGCTTCAATGGAATGGAGTAGAGCTGTAATAATATTTTTATGTTTGGTTGAATAGAATAGATGTTGTAATAACATAAGGAAAAAGTCTTAAATGACCAGAGTACCCTTAGCAGAAGTTTTGTTAAATAGATAATTATTGTTATTGTTATTAAATTTTAATAAGATTATTATTAAATATAATTTAATAAAAATAAAAATAAATAATTTAATCATATTTTAACATAATTATTAAATACAATTTAATGAAATACTATATAATATAATAACATTCTTAATTCAATTGTTTGATTCAATAGAAAGGAACATGAGTTAAACTAAACAGAATTATAACATGATCTCAACAAAATAAAAATAGAACGATTAGGACCACAGCGAAATATAAAAAAAGCATTTTTATTTTTTAATATAATTATGATCATCATTTTAATTTAATTTTCCATTTTTTATTTTCTTTTTGTGGTAGGGGGAAAACCAACTATCCAATGTATTAAAAAGTCTAATTTTTCATTCTCTATTTTAGAAAAAAATACAAAAAATATATATACACAAAAACTTAGAAGTTAGTTTAGCCTAAAATACTTATAATATATGCATACATATATATATTTAAAAAAGAATAAGGATTATAAACATCCTATTATGTATATTTACATATGCATTCATAACTTTACACTATAAATGCAACGTAGCGTTGCATATAGCAATTGTATAAATAAGGAGTAATTGTTGCCCTCCCTTCCCTTGCTTTGCTGCTTTGGTCTGCTCAGTCCAACATGTACTTGTAATATATACACATATATGCATGTATTAGAAAATGTAATTATAAACATCCCTTCGTGTCTGCCAAATAATAGTCACCCACAGTCAAGAAGACAAGTTTTCCCTGAGTCACTTCCACTGTACCCTGATTTTCAATGCATTCAACTTTACTTGCAATTCTACAAAACCAAACAATAAAATAATATCTTATTATACCCTAGGTTGCGAACCTTACAAATTACTCAGAGAAACTTGATGCATGTTTTCCAATGAAACCAACAATATCACGGACCCATAGCTAGTTCAAGGACCCTACAATTGATTCGCAAACCACAACCTGGTGAACTTCAGACTTCCACATCAACAATCTTAAAACACATAACTAAATTGGTCACCACCGTAAAAGGATCATGTAAACAGCTCACATTGGTTGCTCTTTTCTTCTCAACCTCCATTGGCAGAATCTCTTATTTCTCTCCACAAAACCATAATTTCCTCCCAACCTTCAGACTCATTCCCTTCATTCTACTTTCATCTTCTTCCTCTATTCACCTCACTGGTTAACATATTTCAATCCATCTAAATTTCTCCAATTATGCAACCAGTTCTTCATAACCAAAACAAACCTGCCCATTTCTATGCTCAAACTCCAACTTCAAACAATAGTAGTCTCTTGATAGAAGATAAACCTGTAGGCTTTGAGCAAGTTATAATTAAGATAATAAAATGTCCAAATAACTTCAACCAAAAAAATTTTGGAACAAAAAGCATTTATCAATAAGTCACTGATGAGGTATATCTACTGAAAAATATTAGAATAATTACAACAAAGATGAAGAATACCTTTCCTTCTTATTAAGGAAAACTACAATAGTGAATGCTTTCCTGTACTCTATCACAAACTTTCTGCATGTTTTGATAAAGAACCTCAGTGAAAAACGGTGTAAAGGGGGCCATAACTTTACGTGAAGTTAGAAGCACCTAAAACTGTAGTGCATATTTCTAAGCATGTAAATAAGCTGTGACTTTTGCTGAACATATGATAGCAGTTAGAAGCAATGATTTGTCACTACAAAAATGAAAAAAAAATACATACATTACAAAGAGTAGGGAGAGCCATATGACAGTCTTCTTCTCCAATACGGCCTTTTAGTCTCTAATGGTTGAATCTCACATATATATATAAAAGCATGCCCTAGAAAGAATCTCACTCAGGACACAAGGTAAGACAGGAGGGTAACTATATTCTATGATGCCTCATTTCTACAATTAAAAGTTCATTTTTGAAGTTATGAGGAAGATAGAGGGAAAGGGTATGGACTAATAGTTGCTAAATTATTAGCTCTGTCTAGCCTGAACCTAGACTTTATATTGTTCATTACAATGTTCTTTTGGGTCAGAAACATTACCATGCTTACCATTAAAGACATGACACTCTAAAGGCACCAAGAAAATGTGTTCCATAAAATAAATAAACTAGCAGATATATTCATAGCCTAACTCCCATATCATTGACATTAAAAGTTATGAAAATAAAAAAATAAAAAAATAAGATATGGTGTCAAGCAAAAATTAAAAGATAATATACAGTTGTATACCTGCCATCCTTGATCAAGAAATAGTTTTTCCTTTGCAAGCAAAGTTGGCATAGCATAAATACCCAAAAGTGCATAGCCTCGACTCTGAAAAGAAAAATGTTAGCAAAGAGGTATTGATTTTCAGCTAATAACTAGTGTATGTTTATATAAACCAGCATCAATTCATCCAAGCTCCCAATTTTCGCCTTTTTACTTCCACGATTGCAAACAAATAAAAGGTATTGACTGTAATATGTCTTAATCTCTAAATTCAAAATTTATTGCATTTCAACCAAAGAGAAAAATGGGTGCTCTGTAAAAAAATTTTAGCCAAATATAGAGAGAGGAGAAAATGGGACGTTCTGTAACATTCCAACCTAGCTAAACATCTTTTAAGTTTCAATCTAACATCAAAAGAATTTAAAACAATACGAAATTCCTATAAGTTAAAAAATCACGCAAACAGCTTATTGGGAAATAACTAATTCACGCACAGAATTAAGCCAACTCATAATAGATGAAAATAAGAAGGTAGGATGGTTTCACATCAAAATTCTTATCGTTTGTTCCCCAAACACATCATCCGAGTGAACCTGTTGACAAAGACCACAAATTGTAAATTCAATGTTGTTTTCAACCTTAATAAACACAAAAGGGAAGGCATTCAAGAAAGGAACACTAGCAGGAAGCTGCAACCAACAAACAAAACCTGCTCATACAAGAAAAATATTGTTGTTGAAAAAGTTCTAAATGCCTGACCAATGATAGAACAACTTGACTCTGGATCCAACTATATTAAGGCACATTTTACAATTATAAATATTAGCAGACTAATACCAGTATCATATGGCCCTTAATGTCCCCAACCAGGGAAATATTAAAAGGATTCCACAAAATAAAGTCAACAAAGGAAGAAATTTCACGGGGAAAAGAATAAAACTAAAATAAAATGCAAATTGAATGCACAAACAAGGAAAACAACACAAAACAAAATAAGAGTTATTCCTAGAACAGTTGAAAGTGATGGTTTTTAGCATCATTTTTTACATGGCATCTTGAATTCTTTAAAGTTTATAATCTTGTGTACCCATAAGAAAAAACAAAACATCATTTCCCCTAAAAGACAGTGATTTGGGAGTTGATTTGTAGCTTATTTTTTAGAAAATTTAAAGAAAACCCATTACCAGAAACCCCTTCTAAAACAAAGTTTGATGATTGCAAGAATAGAAACTAAACGAAATTAAACTTGAAAAGAAAAATCTGCCAACCTAAAAGTGCATTGTTGTGATAAAAGAAGCAACTTTGGACGCATTTGCAGAGAAAGGAAGCAAGTTTGAACGCGTTTGCAAAGAAAGTGTGAAGGAGATTTTGGGAAGAATTTTTTTTATTTCTATTCAGTGATGGTCGGAATGGCTACTCAAAGCCATCACCACTAAATTCGTATTATGCATTTGAGGTAATATAAATGATTTAAATGATTTGACTGAATGAAGAAACCATGAACCAAACAACAACAGTACAATTCATCTAAGAATAGGGAGGGGGAATGGCAGCCTTAGTGATAATATTCTTATTATTATCATATAGCATTCATATGCATGCATATAATTTTTATAATATACATCATATCAGATCAATCAATTTAATCCAGAGTGAACAAGTCATACTGAAAAAATGTGAACTACAACGGATAGAGAAAAACAGGAACCAAAAACTAAAAACATCACCGAAATCTTGTACAACTATAAATTAAAGTTCAACCTTTGGTTTTATATATTTTTAAACCCAGAAAAGGGGAAAAGGAAAAAGAAGTAAGAGAAAGAAACTGGAAGTCTACAACTAAAAAAATGATCTAAAGGCTATGATCCTTGAAATCATCTTATACTTTAACATCTGCCTTTACTGCACTTCATGCTTATCTCCAAAATATTGAAAAGTTTTTGAAATAGTTAAGAAATTAAGCTTCCATGAAAGTAAAAAGAATAAGAAAGACTGAAAAACAAAAATCCAAGTAAGCTCAAGAGAGATTTTGTTTTAAGGATCAAAGAAATATCTTCAACCACCTTGAAAATTTTTAAAAAATTAAATGAAAATGAAAATTGAAGAAACTCAAGAGAGATGGATAGGTAAGACTAAAAAGATGAAGAGTTTTCTTCGTTTAAGCTTTCATCTATTTATTATTTTTTTTTTGTAATTCTAAATCTAAAACATTAAACAAATAAAATGAAGGTTGGGAGAAGCTAAAAGCACACATACTGAAAAGTAAATTCTAATAAATTTTCTTTTGAGTTTCAAAGATATCATCAATGCTTAGTCGTTTGAAACTTCAAAAGCTAAGTGTATTTATTATTTTAATAATTCAAAACATTGGTATTTTCTCCTTAATATTTAATAAAATATGAAAGTAAATAAAAATGGTTCATAAGACAAATAATGTGATAATTGAAACCCTAGAGAGGAAGCTCTGCTCTTGGAGGAGGTTGATCGGATGGCCGAGGGTGTTCTAAAACATAAGCAAATTTTAGGTTAATCATAACGCATCGTATTGTCAAAATAATATTGCAATAAAATTGTAACAACCCAATTTCAGTGAAATCAGAATAGTGGTTTTAGGACCACAAATCTGAGCCAGAAAGAAAATTTATTTTAATATTATTTTAATGTTATTGCATGGTCTGTATTATGATAGGAATGTTATATTAAAATTCTAATAAGAAAATTTTATCAATTATGTGCTTAATTATGAAAAGGACCAAATTGCATAAAATGTAAAAGTTGAGTTCTAGTAGCTATAAGTATCAAACAACTATGGAATTCAAAACTTGAGGTCCTTATATGGTAATTAGACCATTAAAGAAAAGTTAGTAGATATTTTTTTATGAATCATCCATGGAAAATTAGAAAAAGGCAAGGATTAAATTGGAAAGTGGAAAAATTAATGGATGATAAATAATTAAATAGAAATATTATCATTTTATATCATCTTCATTCCCAAAATTTGCATGAAAACCCTAGGAGAGAGAATGGAAACTAATCAAGCTTAATTAGGTATGTTTTCTTGTATCGTTTTTGGTAATATTATATTTTTGAGATTGGGATAGTTTAATCTATCTATTTTGGGGATTAATTTGAAAAGATATCAAAGTATAGAAATTTTTCCATGGATGAATATGCTAAAATTTTAAAATTTATGGTAGAAAAGGAAAGGTTGTTGATAGATAAACAACTTTTGTAAAGTGAATTTTGTTGAAATTATGATATTAGGACTAAATTGTAAAGTTGTAAAATTCATGGAAAATTTTGAATTTTTATGAAATACATGGGCTGTAAATATTATATGAGAAATTTAGCTAGGCTTGGAATAAGGATTAAATTTCATGAATTTCATTTTTCGAGCCTGGGGACGAAATTGGTTTAAATTGAATCCAATTGAATATGAAATGTTATAAATTGATGATTAAATTCATTTATATAGATCCGGACAACTCAAATTCGAAGCTAGATCGAAGAAAAGTTTTAGATTAGTAGATTTTCATACACAAACAAGTGTCAAGTTAAGTTTGTGTAACTGAATTGTGTTTAATTATATGTTTGAATTGAATGTGGTATGTGATTGTGTGAATTATATAAATGTTAAAAATAAATGAAATAATGATATATTCAATCATATCCGAAAAATAATAAGTTCCATTTGAATAATGAAATTCGATGGATACATGTGATTTCCCATATTACATGTGGTCCTGCATATGTTGCAGACAGAATATAGCTCAGACGAGCAATCCTGTTAAAGTGTAACACCCCTTACTCGTGTCTGACGCTGGGACAGAGTACAAGGCATTACTGAAAACATACATAGTCATTCATGCAAAACCGAGCTATAAAATTTTTCTTCAAATCAATTTCATTCATACATACACAATTTGTCCCTAATATGGGCCTATGAGGCCCAAAATAGCCATCAGAAAAAGGATTGACACTAAATCGGGAACTTTTAGAAAAGATCCATGACGTGTCATTGGGTCACTTGTGTGAGCTAGTATAAGACATGTCTGGGACACGCATCGGGCACATTATGAGAGCCAGTGTAAGACCATGTTCGGGACATGGCATCGACATTGAGATGAGGGCTAGTGTAAGACATGTTTGGGACATGCATCAGCCTCGAGACGTAAGCCAGTGTAAGACATGTCTGAGACATGCATCGGCTACGAGATGATAGTCAGTGCAAGACCTTGTCTGGGACATGGCATCGACTTGAGATATGATCTAGTGTAAGACCATGCCTGGGATATGGCATCGGCACTTTACCCATGTTTGAGGCTTAATGAATATCCGGTGATATTCTGAATGGTTCAACGATGATTGTTATGTTCTTGAGCCAATGAAGAAAGTATAACCGTGTTGTGAATGGTACAGGTACCTAATTGGTATGTATGAGGTATGAGCTCAATATATATAATATGTGACTTGTATGGATGGTAATGAGTAAGTTATACCTATGCCTACTTTGGCGTTATAAGCACGTTGATTTTATATAAATGTTGTAGTATACATGTTTATATACAACTTACTAAGCTTTTATGCTTACTCCCTTTTTCTTTCCATTTCCTTTCAGTGCCGCCTAACTAGCTTAAGGATCACCGGAATTCAGAGATATCGATCACACTATCAGTCGAAACTTTCAGTATAGTTGGATTTATATTTTTGAGTATGGCATGTGTAGGGCTAGACCTTATTATTTTGTGTCTTTGTGAATTGGCCAAATTTGTTGGCTTGGGATAGATCCCACACTTTGCATTAAGCCTTGAATGATGGCTAACTTTCATTTTGAATTTATAAAAGATTCATCTTCATGGTTGAATAAATGTCTATTGTGGTTGATTTGATTATGAAAATTATACTTGCTTTGGTATTGGTTGGTATTTGTATGAGATCAGGTTGGCAAGGGTGGCAATGAGGCTTGGTAAATAGCCTTATATTGTTCACAAGGGTAGACACACGGGCATGTGTCTAGACCATGTGTGACACACGATTAGCCCCATGGGTGTGTAGTTCGACCGTGTGTCCCCAGCACGTAAAAATTTCAAGTCAGTATGCATGGTGATAAATACACGGGCAGAGACACGGCCATGTGTCTCAGCCGTGTAGAGGACACGGCCTAGTACACGGGCGTGTGCCATGGCTGTGAGAAATTTTAGGGGTGCTGACATTAGAAATAGAATACCCAGGTTTTTGCACACAGACTAAGACACAGGCGTGTCATGGCCGTGTGAGGGACACGGGCCATTGACACGGGTGTGTGCCTGGCTGTGAAAACCCCTGTAGGTGTGAACTAGAATTTAATTCCACACGGGTGTGGGACATGGGCGTGTCCCAGAGTGCTAAGGCCATGTGAGCCACATGGGCTATAACACCCCCTTACCCAAGACCATCGCCGAATTCGAGCACGAGGCGTTAACAGACTTAAATTGTCATTTAAACAATTTATTTCACCTTTCGTAATAAACTACCCATCTGCGTCATAGTCGCTAAAAAATTCATATCTCGAGTTACGAAACTCAAAATTAAAATATATAAATTTTCTCTGAAACTAGACTCATATATCTATTTACTAATTTTTTCTTAAAATTTTTAGTTGGGCCAATTAGTAGAGTTTACTAGTTAAATTTTTCCCTGTTTCAGTGTTCAACTGCTCTGACTCTGTTCACTACGAATCACTTTTCTCTCTATAAAGAATTCAGATGACTATGAAATTTGTTTTTATTAAAATTAGACTCAATAAGGAATCTGTAAATATAAAGTATGACTCATAATTATTTTTTTTTACAATTTTTAGTGAATTTCTAAAGTCAAAACAGGGGATTCAGAAATTGCTCTGACCCTGTTCCACCAAAACTCAAATATCTCATGAAATACAACTCATTTACCTGTTTGTTTCTTCCATATGAAAATAGACTTAATAAGCTTCAACTTCATATTTTACTCACCATCTAATTCTGTCTCTAATATTTTTAGTGATTTTTCAAACTCATGTCATTGCTGCTGTGTGATACTATTTTATAGCAAATTTCACCTTTTTATGAATTTTCCATGGATTAGATAGCACATTAAGCATACATAACACCAAATATGATTTTTGATTAACCATTCCAATGGCTAATCTTTACCAAGCATTTCCTTACCACTCAATAGCCATATCATAAGATTATTTACACAAAATGATTATAATGCTATACATGCCATACTCAAAATATACAAGCCACTATACCAAAATGGTCCACGGATAGTGTAAACGAGCCTCCGACCGTTCCTGATTTTCGAGCTGACTTGTCAAAACTACAAAGAATGGAAAGAAAGGAGTAAGCATAAATGCTTAGTAATTTCACATGCAAATAGCAAGTAACATAATCATGCAATCCAACACAAAACATCATTTGCATAAATATCACCAAGACATTCATGTTACATTTGCATTTACTATCTTACCACGATTTCATCATACCAAGTTCTCAACCCGAGGGTTTAAGTACATACCTGTCAAATTTTCTCATTCACCACACTTACCAACATGTCACCTTCATTTTAGGTGTTCTCCTTATTCACTTAAGATTCACCCATTGAACACATCAGAATATAATTCGAATTGAATGCACATAAGTGCCATACCCGCAGCTAGACAAACTCAATAGCCTGTGGAAATTATGTAGCCAAGCTACCATGTAACCCGCCCATAAGCGAACTCGGACTCAACTCAACGAGCTCGGGCGTTCACATCCATAAGTGAACTCGGACTCAACTCAAAGAGTTCGGAACTCAAATATCCTAGTGACATGTCACTTGTATTCTAATATATTCCTAAGGTTCAAACGGGATTTTCCTCGATCACATATCTTTGCCATCTTCCATTGAATGTCAGAACAGATACTTGGTAGCATTTCATATTTATCAAGTAGCTCACATAATTTGCATATTACTCAATAATAACCACAAAGCATAATATTTCATGATAATAATCATCGTACCATATAAATATCATTAAATTACTTAAAATGACAATTATGTTACCACATTTACACATGAACTTACCTCAATACAAAATGTTAGAAATCGAGCCTATTCCTCGTAAACTTTATTTTTCCCTTGATCACGACTCGAATCTTGTTTCTCTTGATCTAAAATAACAAATTAATTTATTCAGTATACACATTCATCAAAATATCCCCTAATACGGGCTTGGATAAAAATTACCATTTTACCCCTAGCTTTTCAATTATTTACAATTGAGTCCTTAAGTTTGTACAATGAGTTACATGCATTACCCATGACATCTAGGCATAGCCGAATTTCCTAGTGTCCATAACAGCCCATATTTTACACCAAAAATTAGATTTTTACCATCAATTTTACCCTTTTTACAATTAAGTCCCTTTTTAGGTGTTTTCACATAAAACTACTAAGTAAAAGTTGTTAAACACACATCAAACCATCATATTCCTTCATTATTCATCAAAATACAATTATATCACACATGGGTAAATTTTCATACCTACATCCTAGCTCAAAATATTGCTAGGAAATGATAAAACATGCTTTCTAGATTTTAAAATCGAAAAGAACATTAAAAACGGGTATGAAAATCACTTACAATCAAGGCTTAAAAATGTTGGAAACCCTAGCTATGGTGACAAGCAAAATTCGGCAGCCCTTATGGAGAAGATGAGTCCATTTTGTGTTATTTTTCCCTTTTTAATGTCTATATTTACCAAATGACAAAAATGACCTTAATGTCTTTCTTTGTAATTTTTCATGTACAAGCCCATTTTTGTCCAAAACTTTAGAAATTGGTTAAATTTCTATTTAAGACCTTCTAATTAATATTCCAAAGCAATTTCATACTAAAAGCTTCTAGAATGCAAGTTTTCCAACTTATTCAATTTAGTCCCTAATTTCAAATTAAGCACTTTATGCATAAAATTTCTTCATGAAATTTTCACACAATCATGCAATCATATCATAGATCTAAAAATAATTATAAAATAATTATTTCTATCTCAGATTTGTGGTCCCGAAACCACTATTCTGATTAGGCCCTAATTTGGGATATCACACGGGCCATCGGCACAACCATGTCGAAATGGTCACACAAGTGTGTTACCCTTCCACACAGGCGTGTGCCCTGTTTTAAAGACAAATTTCCTAAGGTTGGTTTAAAGACCCGAAATGGTCTCGAATAATTTTTAATGGTCGATTCAGGGCTCGTAGACTCATAAATAGAAGTTAAGGTGGAAATTGAAAAAGTTTTAATTTGGACCAAGTCTCGGTGACTTGATGTTATTAAAATACATGAGATTAAGTTAGGTAATGCCTCGTACTTTGCCCCGATGTGGATTACGGGTATGGGGTGTTACACGACTAGTCGGTTTAGTCAATTTGCTTGGCTTTCCCACGATCTAGGTTTGGATTTGGCAATTCTTGATCTAAAATAGCAAAACACATTCATTTAATTGCTTAATAAAATTAAGCAATTAAAAATTCACATCTTCAATAAAATGACCATTTTGCCCCTAGACTTTGGCAAAATGACCATTTTACCCTTATTCTCGAAAATCAATTTTTATTGAATTTCTTCGCATCTTAAGCCTAGATGAACTCTTTTTACTCTTATAGCAACCCCAAATTCTCTCTATTTCACACATTTATCAATTATTTTACAACTTGTGCAAAATTGTCCCTTTAGGTGTTTTCATGCTAACACCTTTCACAAAAGTTGTTTATAAGACACCCAAGACTCATTTTCTTCCATGAAAACTCAGAAAACATCCCAAATCCTTTCATGAAAAACCCTAGACTCTTAATCATTTTGCAAAATAGTACCCTCATTTGAAAGCTCATGCTTTAAGGGTCTCAAAAATGTAAAAATCTTCAAAAAAAAAAACTCATTAAAACCACTTACTTGTGAGAGGAATAAGTTGCTGCAATTTTTAAAGCTCAAAACCCTTAACCATGGCTAAAAAAGAATTGGTGGAATGAAGAGAGAATGAAAGAAAAAGATGATAGCTAGGCTTAGGTATTATTATATTACACCTTATGTCATCAAATTTCACCTAATATTGACTTTTCAACATTTCCATCTACTATGGTCGGCTATCACCTAACTAATGGCCCAATTTCATTTTAAAACCCCCAATTTATGATACATGGCAATTTGGCACCCCTAGCTATCAATTTAAGACTTTTGCACTTTATGCGATTTAGTCCTTTTCCGCAATTGGGCTCATAAACATCAAAATTAACTCACCAAAATTTTCATGTACTAATATAAACATGCTATGACTCCAAAATAAAAATAAAATAATTTCTATAACTTTGGATTTATGGTCCCGAGACCACTATTTCGACTAGCCCTAAAATCAGGCTATTACATAACACCCCAAACCCGGCCTAGACATTATGGCCGGATCTGTGATATCACATTAGAGTGCTTTTCAAAACATGAGTTGTCGAAAGATTCATTCTTTGTAAAACATCATTGGGTTCTTAACAAAGGGATGAGAGGCCTAGTTTATTTTGAAAACTCACGTCGTTTAAGTAAAACATTAGTTATACCGGTTTATTATTAAACTTTAAAACCATGCTTGTTATGGAAGTTTTTAAAACATTTTGCATGAGCGTGATGGTTTCAGAAAAACATTTGTTTGTTTCTTTTCTTGAAAACCCGAGTCCTATCACTAGTAGGTAAAATAAAACAATAAAATCCCCAAAATAAAATAAACTTTAAAAGGCCTTATTACAATGAAAAACCCAAAAATAAAATCTTAGTCATATTCAATAATAAAGTACTACATCGAGTGGCCACCTCTAAGTCCTCCGTCGCCTCGGTCCATCTAAGCTTGGGGATTTCCTACACAGATAACAGATGGGTGAGTTTACGAAAACTCAGTGTGTGTGAAATCCCAAAAGAGCAGATAATCAGAGAAAATGCAATCTGGGCCTAAGCCCTCTTTATTCCAGTTAGGGCTTTAGCTCCTTTTTTAGTAATAGTAGTAGTCTGGGCCTTAGCCCATTTCGGTAACAGGGGCAGTCTCGGCCTTAGCCTATTTCAGTATAGTATGCAACAAAGAGTCCTACCTAATCCATCCGCTACACACCAACTCCGTACCAGCCCTACACACCATGTAGGGATAAAATCAACCCACCCAACCCTACACACCAAGTCGTACCGATTTCGGTACTATAACAGTATTTGCAGCTGAGCTGCCAATAATAGGCGTATAGCCTTTCAGTACACTTCCTCCAAAATCATATAACCCATCCCATGTAATGCAACAAAATAACATACGCGTATACAGAAATAACATGCTCAGAATCAATCATATATAATACATGGATATTTCAGTCAATTTACCCCACAGGGGTATAATGGTCATTTCATCATATTAGGGTCTAAAGATACTTACCGACCCAACAGTATGTCCACAGTCGTCTAGCCGACCCGTGCAACCTTATTAGTCAAATGGTAATGATGGGCCTACAAGCCCTTAATGCGGCCTATGTAGGCCCACATGCGCATCTGGCCCACAAAGACCAAAAATAACCTCAGCCATATAGTTCACACAGCCTAGCTCAATATTTACTGCACTTGGTGCGATTTCTCCGTATAGGGCCCACAAGCCCATTGGGCCCACACGACCCAGTTCGGCCTAGTTCTGTTCTGGCCCATGAGAACGCTCATGGCCATCTCGTTAACCACATGGCCATGTTTCGTAACAAGGCCCATTACACGGGCTCCCACACACCCGTGTGGTGTCAACAACCTACTTTCTGACTTTTCAGCCTTTCGACTTTTCGACTTTTCAGCCTTTCGACTTTTCGACTTTTCTGCCTTTACAGTTTCACATCAATCGGTAGTGTTCACACACTTGTAATGGAACTATTTTCGCAACCCTCCGAGAACAAATCACCTATGATTCATAACGATCCACCATTAGCCACATTCATGGTAACCCCCAAAACAAAATATTAAAATCACTTTAACTGGTTTATTACTACTTACCAAACCACCAATTGCTGAGCCCTTCTTGTTCACCACACGAACTCCCTCCAAAGCTTTAACCTCTAACTGAAACAATAATCGATTCATTAGAAATCATACTTCATTGCAAAAATAAATAATATCCAAATGATTACCACGAGTGACCGGACTTCTTACTGCGAAAGGACAATCGGCCTAACTCCCTTAATCATGGAAATCGTGCCTCTAGTACATTCGGTAACCACAGAGTTAAGTGATCATCACTAAAATAAGATAAGGGTGTGTAACGCCCCAAAAATCTCGAAACCCAAAAATCTCGAAACCCAAATATCCCGAAATCTCGAATTTTTTTTTTGTGCTTAGCAATTCCGATTAAGTGTTAATTACGTGATGGTAGGTCTTGGTCAAGGTTTGAGTTTGAATCAAGAGGTAGAAGAAATTATAGTTTAATTATTAAAAGAATCAGGGTTGGCAAGTAGTTGGGCTTTTAAATAAAATAGGGGAAAAATGGCATCAAAAAGCCTTGTGGAGGAGTGGCTAAGTGACGCCACTTAGGGAGTAGGGAGGTGGCGTTATTGGCTAGCAAGGAGATCCAAGGTTCAAATCCTAGCTTAGTAATTTTTAGAGTTTAATTTTGGCCTTCTAGAAGGTTGGAAGTGGCGTGAAGATGGACTCCAAGGGGAGTGTTCAGAAGAGAAAATTAAGGAAAAGATCAAGGGGTTATCAAGGTGAAAAATGAGGAGATGAGAAGGGAGAAGTGATGGAGCCAAATTGGGAATTGGGCATGGAAAATTCGACTATAAGGGCTATAAATAGGGGCCAAATACAAGGTTACCAGGCTACTGCCGAAATTCTTCTTCACATTGCTACCGAAAACCCTTTTCTTTTCAAGATCGAAAAAGCCGAAAACCCTTTTGTTTTTCTTTCTTTCTGCCAATTTCTATTCTTCTTTACACAATTTTCTTTGTTTCACTCAGGCGATTTCTTCTTCTACTCTTCTTCTTTAATCATTGCCAAATAAACCTTATTCACCATACTAAATTTAAAAGCCGAATCTCCCAAGGGCCGAATACTCTTTGATCGAATCTAGTGTCACTGTTCTACAATCAATTTTCTTTGCTCAGTATCGATTACTGTCCCTTACTTTTTCTAATCGGTTTTGGGTAGGAATAGGTATCGAATCCTGGTCTTTGGATCCCTATCGATTTGCTCTTCAAGTGAGAGACTTTGGTAAGTACTCTTAATCTTAGTTGGTCGGATGGTCATAGTTAAAGTAAGGGGGAACTTGTGTTGGATACGAGTCACCTGTATTCGAGTTTTAATGGCTAAGATTGGTGCAGATCCAAGAGTTGATTGTGGTTAGTGATTAAAGAAGGGGCTGTTATACTTGTCGCGCAAGGTAAGATTAAGGTGAGGTTTTGGTTTTAGTAAGGATATGTATTAAGCATGCGATTAATGGAAAGGTGATATCATTTGTAGGTTGGTGAGTAAAGGAATCGTAGCATGCTTGCTTACCAGGTGTGTACATACACTGCACACACACACTATGAATCGACAAAAGCCGAAATGTCGAAAAGTTGAAAAGTCGAAATGCTAAAAAGCCAAAAGTTTGGCTACGGTAGTCTTGCGAGTGCGCGGACACTCGTAAGGGGGAGACCGATAGGTTGCCTGAGTCCCATGGGCGATTCTGTGGACTTGGGTTGTGATTTGGCCATATGGGCTGGAATGGGCTAAATGGGCCTGATAAGCTGTTGGGCCCATAATAGGCAAAAACTAAATATTGATGCTTTGTGATAGGAATTTGTATGTTAGCATGAATATGAATGTGACTGGGCCTAACAGGCCATATAAATGTGATTTGGGCCTAATGGGCTATATACAGGTGATTTGGGCCTAGTGGGCCATATGAATATAATTGGGCTTAATGGGCCATATACAGGTATGTGAATTTTATTGGGTTTTGTAAGGGGTTTTGGGCCTAGTATATGATAACTACAAAAAACTTAATTAATATATTGCGACCGTGGACAAGTAAAAGGGTTAAGGTGTGGCAACGGGTATATACATGTCTAGGATTGGATCTAGGGAGAGCTAGGTACTTAAGCGGTCTTAATGAGCCACCTCCTCTTCTTTGGAATCCTACTTGGTGCATAGTATTCGTTCATCTTAGCTCACAGGACTTGTTAACGGGCCAAGGTAAGTGAAAACTGAAATGCCCCTAAGGGCGAAAATGACCAAAATACCCCTCGGTGTTGAATGTAAGTTTTGTGGATGTGACATGCATACATATGATATTCTGCTTAGGTTACATATGGGTTAGGAATTATGGAACGGAGGAAGTATATAAGGATCGCATGGTTGCTTGACAATCTTGGATCTAACGACGGCTTTTAAAGCCCAATATGTAAATGAAGGTAGTTTCGCAGTCGGGCTACCATTGGTGTGTCGGTTGGGTGGGTCGATATTTATATCCCCACATGGTGTAATACGGGACGGAGCTAGTGTGTAGCGGATGGATAATTTGGATGGGATTGCATTGCGTGTTTGATGAATGATTTTTTTTTGAATGCTTGTTTCCATCGAGGGTTGTACACACTGAGTTTGCGAAAACTCACCCCCTCTTTTATTTTATTCTCAGGTGATGCTCGGTAGAAGGTTCGATGTCTGGAAGGACTTTAGGTGGCCAGCTAGCAAGATAATTTGGACTTGTTTTTCTTTTAAGCATATAAATTTTTATTTAATTAAGTATGTCTCAGATCAGATTGTAATAAGGTTTTCATTATGTTATTATTACTTGAATTATTATTATTTTCATTGTAATTACAAGAAGTTGAACATGGGTTTCCTAAATTATAGTATGTTTTCTATGTTTCCGCAATTAAATTTTTAAATGATAAGTTTTCTTAAATAAAATGTTTCAAACAAGGTTTTCGCAAATAAATGATAAGTTTTTTCTAAGTTAATTAAGCATTCTTTTATTTTAAGAAGGGTTTTAAATGAAAACAGGATTTTCGCTAAAACACTTCAATGTCACACGCCAGATTCGGTCGTAACGTCCGGGCCGAGTTTGGGGTGTTATATTTAGTGGTATCAGAGCCCAGTTATAAAACTCGGGCTATGAAGTGGGCCTTATTATTATTTGGTTTCTTTTTGGATTTTAAAAATATTTTGGATCACAATACTTTGGAAAAAGGGAAATCTTACTGAGCGGCACACCAAGTCTCTAACGTCGAACAAAGTAAGTACTTTTTAAGTTTGATTAAATTGTTATACAGTAGATAGTTAGAGGGCTACTTTAGATGATAGTTAGAATGGAACTAAAGCCCGTAGGATCTGGAAACTGTAGATGATTTTCTAAAACAATCTTCTCTTAAATATTTTCATAAAACATCGGTGTAATTATTAAACTAACTAAAACTTCATAAAATTTTAATTCAGATAATACATGAATCGACGATGAGTGATAGAAGAGGTGCAAGTGGCCATGGCCGAGGCCGCGGAAGTGTTAGGATTGAATCGTCGGTATCAGGCCATATGTCAGATGTTGCAGTAGAAGAGGCTCTGGCCTCACCGATGGCTGGGAATGGACCGTATGATTGGGTCGCGGGAGAAGATGCATTGTCACTGGAAATGCTAAGGATTTTGGAAAGGGTCGTTGGGCCTAATAATGGTATTGGGAATCGGGGGTCCATTCCGGAGCAACTTCGGTCGAACGGGGCTAAGATCTTTAAGGGCGTGGCTGGCGTGGCTCCTAACGTGGCAGAATATTGGTTGGAGGCCACTGAAAGGATAATGGAGGACCTAGACTGTCTACTGGAACAAAAGTTAAAAGGAGCCGTGTCACTGCTTAGGGAAGAACCTATCAGTGGTGGCTGACAGTGAAAGAAGGCACCCAACCGGAGCGGGTCACTTAGGAGTTTTTCAAAGCTGCATTCCAAGGGAAGTATATGGGTGCAAGCTATGTGGATGCTAGAAGGAAGGAGTTCCTGAACTTGACCCAAGGAAACAAATCGGTAGCGGAGTATGAAGCGAAGTTTCTACGCCTTAGTAGGTACGCAAGAGTTATGGTGGCAACAGACTATGAGAATTACGTTAGGTTTGAGGACGGACTAAGAGATAGCCTTAGGGTATTGATAGCTCCACAAAGGGAGCAAGTTTTCTCGGAGTTGGTGGAGAAGGCAAAGATAGCGGAGGAGGTTAAGAGCACTGAGCGCTTCAATCGGGAAGAAGAAAGGGGTAGGAATAAAAGGGAGGCTGAGACTCCGGGTGTTGGACAGATGCCTAGGGCTAGGGCCAGAGTTAATGGGCCAGTTAGAATAGGGCCCTCTGCTGTTAATTCAGGGGTGCCACCTTGTGCTGATTGTGGGAAAGGTCATGTAGGCGAGTGTTAGAAGAGGACGGGAGCTTGTTTAGCTTGTGGGTCTATGGAGAATAAGATCAGGGATTGCCCCAGAATGCTAGGTCGGGTGCCAGTCGTGGACCGAGGTGGTGTACAGCCACCGAGAGCTGGTCAGCAACCGCCGAGAGGCCGTGATCAGACCAATGGTGGAAACAGTTTGGGTCGTGGAGCACCGGGCAGGGGTGTTGGTCATGCTGAGGTGAGTCGACCAGCTTTTGTCTATGCAGCATGCCGTTAAGAGGATGAAGACGCTCCAGAGGCGAATACCGATACGTACTTACCCATAGTGTGCTATTTATTTAGTTTGGAATTAGAGTGCACAGCGAGAACGTGGTGTGGTAGTCTGTGTTATGCAGCTGTACTGATAGTTGGAAATTTCAAGGATGAAATTTCTTTTAGGGGGTAGAGTTGTAACAACCCAAAAATCCTGAAACCCAAAAATCCCGAAACCCAAAATTCCTAAAATCTCAAATTTTTCTTTTATGCTTAGCAATTCCGGTTAAGTGTTAATTACTTGATGGTAGGTCTTGGTCAAGGTTTGAGTTCGAATCAAGGGGTAGAAGAAATTATAGTTTAATTATTAAAAGAATCAGGGTTGGCAAGTAGTTGGACTTTTAAATAAAATAGGAGGAAAATAGCATCAAAAGGCCTTGTGGAGGAGTGGCTAAGTGACGCCACTTAGGGAGTAGGGAGGTGGTGTTAGTGGCTAACAAGGAGATCCAAGGTTCGAATCCTAGCTTAGTAATTTTTAGAGTTTAATTTTGGCCTTCTAGAAGGTTGGAAGTGGCGTGAAGATGGACTCCAAGGGGAGTGTTTAGAAGAGAAAATTAAGGAAAAGACCAAGGGGTTATCAGGGAGAAAAATGAGAAGATGAGAAAGGAGAAGTGATGGGGCTGAATTGGGAGTTGAGCATGGAAAATTCGGCTATAAGGGCTATAAATAGGGGTCGAATACAAGGTTGCCAGGCTACTGCCGAAATTTTTCTTCACATTGCTACCGAAAACCCTTTTCTTTTCAAGATCCAAAAATCTGAAAACCCTTTTGTTTTTCTTTCTTTCTGCCGATTTCTATTCTTCTCTACACAATTTTCTTTGTTTCACTTAGCCGATTTCTTCTTCTACTCTTCTTCTTTAATCTCTGCCAAAAAAACCTTCTTCACCGTACTAAGTTTGAAAGCCGAATCTCCCAAGGGCCGAATACTCTTTGATCGAATCTAGTGTAACTGTCCTACAATCAGTTTTCTTTGCTCAGTATCGATTATTGTCCCTTACTTCTTCTAATCGGTTTTGGGTAGGAGTAGGTATCGAATCCTGGTCTTTGGATCCCTGTTGATTTGCTCTTCAAGTGAGAGACTTTGGTATCTTAATCTTAGTTGGTCGGATGGTCATAGTTAAGGTAAGGGGGAACTTGTGTTGGATACGAGTCACCTGTATTCGGGTTTTAATGGCTAAGATTGGTGCAGATCTAGGAGTTGATTGTGGTTAGTGATTAAAAAAGAGGTTGTTAGACTTGTCGCGCAAGGTAAGATTAAGGTGAGGTTTCGATTTTAGTTAGGATATGTATTAAGCATGCGATTAATGGAAGGGTGATATCGTTTGTAGGTTAGTGAGTAAAGGAATCGCAGCACGCTTGCTTACCAGGTGTGTACATACACTGCACACATACTATGAATCAGCAAAAGCTGAAATGCCGAAAAGCCAAAAGTTTGGCTACGGTAGCCTTGCGAGTGCGCGAACACTCGTAAGGGGGAGACTGATAGGTTGCCTGAGGCCCACAGGCAATTTCGTGGACTTGGGTTGTGATTTGGCCATATGGGCCGAAATGGGCTAAATGGGCCTAATAGGCTGTTGGGCCCATAATAGGCAAAAACTAAATATTGATGCTATGTGAGCATGAATTTGTATGTGAGCATGAATATGAATGTAACTGGGCCTAACGGGACATATAAATGTGATTTGGGCCTAATGGGCCATATACAAGTGGTTTAGGCCTAATGGGCCACATGAATATGATTGGGCTTAATGGGCTAGATACAGGTATGTGAATTTGATTGGGCTTTGTAAGGGGTTTTGGGCCTAGTATATGATAACTACATAAAATTTAATTAATATATTACGACCGTGGACAAGTAAAAGGGTTAAGGTGTGGCAATGGGTATATGCATGTCTAGGATTGGATCTAGGGAGAACTTGGTACGTAAGCGGTTTTAATGACCCACCTCCTCTTCTCTGGAATCCTACCTGGTGCATAGTATTCGTTCATCTTAGCTCACGGGACTTGTTAACGGGCCAAGGTAAGTGAAAATCGTAATTAAAGGAAAATTATCGAAATGCCCCTAAGGGCGAAAATGACAAAAATACCCCTAGGTGTTGAATGTAAGTTTTGTGGATGTGGCATGCATACATATGATATTCTGTTTAGGTTGCATATAGGTTGGGAATTATGGAACGGAGGAAGTATATAAGGATCGCACGGTTGCTTGACAATCGTGGATCCAACGACGGCTTTTAAAGCCCAATATGTAAATGAAGGTAGCTCCACAACCGGGCTACCATTGGTGTGTCGGTTGGGTGGGTTGATATTTATATCCCCACATGGTGTGACGGGGGACAGAGCTGGTGTGTAGCGGATGGATAATTTGGATGGGATTGCATTGCGTGTTTGATGAATGATTTTTTTTGAATGCTTGTTTCCATCGAGGGTTGTACACACTGAGTTTGCGAAAACTCACCCCCTCTTTTATTTTATTTTCAGGTGATGCTCAATAGAAGGTTTGATGTCTGGAGGGACTCTGGGTGGCCAGCTAGCAAGATAATTTGGACTTGTTTTTCTTTTAAGCATATAAGTTTTTATTTAATTAAGTATGTCTCAGATCAAATTGTAATAAGGTTTTCATTATGTTATTATTACTTGAATTATTATTTTTATTTTCATTGTAATTACAAGAAGTTGAACATGGGTTTCCTAAATTATAGTATGTTTTCTACGTTTTCACAATTAAATTTTTAAATGATAAGTTTTCTAAAATCAAATGTTTCAAACAAGGTTTTCGCAACTGAAAGGTGTGTTTTTTCTAAGTTAATTAAGGTTTCTTTTGTTTTAAGAAGGGTTTTCAATGAAAACACGGTTTTCACTAAAACACTTCAATGTGACATGCCAGATTCAGCTATAAAGTCTGGGCCGAGTTTGGGGTGTTATAGGGTGAATGAGTAGGACACATTCGGCACATAGAAGAACAAGAAATCGCAAACCTGATAAGAGAAAGGACTAACCAATAATCAGCCTAGACTCTAATCTAAATGCCCAAGTACCAAAAGTGATGTTCGATTTTAGCAATAGAAAAGATATCCTAATAGAGAGGAGAGGAAGAGATGAGTCAGCTACAATCAAAGAAGAGTAATTAGAGTTCAACTTGAAGAGAATAGAATGTAAGGGTTCGGCCTCACAACAAAAGGGCAAAGAGGAAACGATGGGGAGTGAAGTGCACTCAGGCAATTGTCCAAGTTGAGAAGTGGGGGAGGCCAAAAATTCGTAGAAAAGAAAAGAAGAAGATAGGGGACAAGTAGAAATTGCCCAAGATTAAGGGAAAAGTCGGCAGGACCCTTGGGGACCTTTTGAGGAACTACTCAAAACTAAAAGAAGGAAAACGCAAAACACACAGTTGAAAAACCTAAAAAGTGAGGGGAGAATTCAGCATAGTGGAGACTCCCATTTTCGGCCAACTACTCCCTCTCCCCCACTCCTTGATCCACTCCCCCTATCTCTTCACAAATCGCTCCACAAATCTCTCCACTTTTCCCTCACTTGACTAATTCAAACTCCTCTCCCCTTATCAGTGTTTTAGTCAACCACCACTACCTCCCCAAAGCAAACAGTAAAAATAATCTCCCTTATGTACAAGTAGGGATTCGAACCTCAGACTCCTTGCACACACCACACGCCACCTACCACTAGGTTAGCATGCTCACTTTGTCATGTCCTACACACATTAATTTAAAAGTCTACTAGCAACTTACAAGGGTTTATTCAAATAAAAACCAAAATTTTGCTCAAGCCAGGACTTGAACCCATAGCTACACAGACACTCCCAGAGCATTAAACCACTAAGGCAGACATATATCCACATCACACTTACACAAAATAATCTTAACAGGATTTTCAAGATTTGGGGCATTACAGATATAGTGCCTTATGGGTACCATTGGACATGATTTGACGGATCCTAATTCGTACACCTCGAGTGTATTACTTGCGTATCCATTGATATTTCAAATAAATTCAATGAGTGACAATTCTAGACATGAGAAGATATGAATGATAAAATGAGTTATTACACGTATCCGTCTAAAATACAAGAAAATGATGATACATGACAAATGATATATGAAAACATGTGATGATGATATTCGTACATGGATTTTATCTGATGATTATATGGTTATTCTTGATTATGGGCATGTACACTTGAGTGCACTAATCGTGACCTTGATATTCCGAGTAATATGAGTAAAGTTCTGATATGAAATTATCTGAACCCAAAATGAACTAGTATGAAATTATACTTGTAATAATGAGATAAATTATGTATGTTGAATGAATACATGTTGTGGAAAGCATAAGTGCTTGGAATCTTGATTACTTTTGAGCCCATATATATTTTGATGTTATTATGGATTATATAACTAACAAGGGCAATGAGAATGTGTGTAGGGAAATTGATTGAATATGCCTTACATAGTTACCTCATAATAGAATGAATGGTAAGTTAAGTACCATGTTATGCAAACTTACTAAGTATTTTATGCTTACTTAGTTTTATTTCCCTATTTTAGAGTAAATCAGAAGCTCGTTGGATTGGAAGCTCGGTGGAGATCACTCACACTATCCATCGGCCCATATCGGTACAATATGGTAAATCAATTAGGATTCTGATGGCATGTATAGGTTATATTAGCCATATTGGCATGTAAATGTAAATGATGCTTGTAATCTAGCCATTGGAATGGCTAGTAATAGTTGTTTTGATATACTTGTAATGTGATGCAGCTACATTTATGTTAAGTAATTGATCAAATCATGTTTAATACATGGATTAAACTATGGTAAGGTTGTGATCATGTATGCTTTTAGTGATATGCCTTGCGAATGATGAAATTTGCTTAAGTGGAATGCTTGGATTGGTTGGTATTGGATGTGTGTTTCAAGTGTAGGTCTTGGGTGAAATTTTGGATGAGAAATGAAGCTAGAAATGGCTTCATTTTGTCCACATGGGCAGACACACAAGCGTGTGTCTAGATTGTGTGTGACACACGACCTGGTAACATGGGCATGTGGTTAGGCTGTGTGTCCCCTACACCTTAATTTTGAGAAACAGAATGCTTAGAATTGAGTACACGGGAAGAGACACGGGCGTGTGTCTCAGCTGTGTGTGCCACACGACCTAGAACACGGGTGTGTGTCTTGGCCATGTGAAACCTGCACCTAATTTCGAATTGAATTAATTAACCACATGGCCTAGTACACGGGTGTGTGGCATGGCCATGTGTGCAAGTCAGAGAGTTAAACGGGGTTGAACACGGCCTCCAACACGGGTGTGTCTCAGGCTCACACGGGCGTGTGAGCCCTACACCTTGGAAAATTTTTGAAAAGTCGTGAAAAATTCTTAGAGGTTCTGATTAAGTCCCGACTTGATTCTAATGCTCGTATTGGAGCTTGAGGGTCCATTTAAAGGAAGTTATAAATGATTTTAGAATTTGAATAGTAACTTGCATGATTTATTTGTAAATGTTTCTGAAAGTTTCGGTAATGCTCAAAAACCCTATTCTGACGACGGATACGAGTTAGGGGTATTACAATCTTTATTAATTAACTAAAGCTTAATTAACCTATCCAAATAAAAATTAACTAATTTAGTGGATTGTAATCAACATCCACCACCATTTGGAACCTAGGAGTTGGGCCAATTGCTCAATTGGTCCTTTGGTTAAATAAAAATCCATAGCGATTAACTTTTACTACTTTTACACTTTAGTCATTGTACCTTAATTAACTATCCAATTAATAAAATTAAAGTACCAAACTTCAATTAAATTTTATACTAACCTCATAAATATTAAATAATAATATTTACAAACTCAATCCTTGAAAATAGGGTTCCGAAACCACTACTTTTGACACCACTAAAAATGGGTTGTTATAGAAATGCCTTAGTAAACCTAGTGATTAGTGAGGATACAGTTAACATCCCATAGGTATTAGTTAGTGCGTGTGTGTTAGAAGACTACAGTTAGAAGATGCCTTCGAGCATAGCAGTCACGTGCATTACGGATCCATTTTCAGGGTGTTTGGATGGATGCGCTTTTAGAGCAATATTTCAAGGTGATTGACTGGAATCCCACATATCAAAATCTTGTATACTAAGGTTTACTAAGGGCGAGTGAAATAAAATTGTAATGATATTTGTCTAAAAAAAAGTATGTGCGTACTAGGATGGTATGTACTAAAAGGTATAAGTTAATTAAGTTAAAAAGTAATTTGAATAAATGAACAAATGTATGAAAAAGATGCCATGATGCTATGTTTTTGAATAATTAGGTCACAATTGGATGCTATTGGTAAGATAGGATAATTGATAATCTTATGCTCTAATAAAGGAGATAAAAAGGAAAATGTTTGACACTTGTGAAAGCACTAAGGCATTATGGCTAAAGAGATATGCTTGATTAGTAATTAAACTCTAAATAAGAATCCAATTATGAACTTCACAATGTGAGTGATGAACCAACTATTAACGGTAAGTTGAGCCTTTTAATTTGATTAATAGAAATGGACTAAATTGAAAAAAAACTTGATGGGGCAAAGTTATTTTGGGAATATAATACCTATAGGAGCCCCACATTAATAACAGAATAGGATTAGTATGGTTATCCTTGTGTACTTATTGACCTTATGCATTAGTTGTTTTAAATGAGTAGGATTGCATTCGTCAAGAAGTTTGAGGGTTCGGATTGGAAGCTCCACATCACCCTTCAAATCAATATTGTATTGTATATATATATGATGCCATTTGTATTAGAAGAGTTTGTCAAAGCATGTACTTAGACTATGTGTATTCTATACTAAATTTGAAAGTTCTATGAAGTGTATTAATATGTTTAACTCCATCAAAGAAACCTTGAGTGTGATTTTGATTTGATCATGTTTTCAAGGTGATTCTGAAACACCCTACACTCCACCTGATCACTAGATCTAGGTATAGAGCGTCACAATTTAAAACAAATCGAATTGGTGAACTAAATAAAAATCTAACACCTTGAATTTGGTAGATTACTCTACAAACTGTGGCTCTACCCCAAAATATCACATGACCTATAAGCTTTAAAAGCGAACTTTATGCAGTAATACGCTACATACAAATAAACAATGTCTAACCAAACATTAGATGGAAGCACTATAATCCTTGATTATATATATGGAACATAATAAATGCAAATTCTCATTCAGAAGTTCAAAATTAATTCTTTCCTGACTATTGTCACTTTAAACAGTTTGGCGGAGTGCCTAGTAATACTGCTCATAAGAGCCCAAAAGTACAAAATCAATTGTTCAGGTACAAATTTTTAAATTTGAAATTAGCCGAATCTAACATTTATCCTATCCCAAGGGAATACATATTACGAGTGTATATAAGAGATGACTCACGAAAGAGGTTGCAGTTCTAGATAAATCCCCTTCTAGATATAATCTTTCAACCTAAACACCTGAAAGTAAGAAAAAGACACTAAGTTCTGCAAAAGTACAACCTTGTAACATCCCGATTTTGGGCCTAGTAAGAACAGTGGTTTCGAGACCACAAATCTGAGGTTGTGAAATTATTTTAATATTATTTTTAGTGTTTATAGCATGTGAATAGGTATGTGTAAAAATTTTGTGAGCTAATTTTATCGTTTAATAGCTTAATTTGAGAAAAATAACTTAATCGCGTAAAATGCGGAAGTTGTATTCTATTAGCTAAAGGTGTTAAATAGCTATAGAATTTAAAATTTGAGGTCCTTAATGAGCAATTAGGCCATTATATATGTGTATGGCTGTACATGAAGAGTAATAAATGAAAAATCAAAGAGTCAAAAATTGGGTAGGGTTGGTATTTGATGACATTAGCTAAATGAATAAAAAATAAAATCAAAGGGGTCATCTTTTTGGTCCATCATTTCCACCGAAAAACCCCTATGGGAGCTTGAAAATTTTCAGCACAATAAACCCCTACATGTAAGTCATTTTGATGGTTATTTTTGTTGATTTTTGTGTTTTTGGAACCCTTATAGCTTAATCTAGCTAATGAGGGGACTATTTTGAAGTATGGTGGAAAGTCTAGGGTTTTTCCATGAGAGCATTGATTTTGTTTACTGAATTTTTATGGAATAAAATGAATCTTGGTTGTTAAATAAACAACTTTTGTTAAGTGATTTTCATGAAAACACCTAAAGAGGACCTTTTTGTAAAAGTTGTAAAATAGGTGGTAAATGTGTAGAATAACTGAAATTGTGAGCTGTTATAAGTTTAATAAAGGTTCGACTAGGCTTGGGTAGTGAGGAAATTTGATGAAAATCATTTTTCGAGCCTAAGGGCTAAATTATAATTATGTGAAAGTTTAGGGGAAAAATTTTAATTTTTCCAAAATATGATTTATGGGCTGTTTTGAATAATGTGATAATTAAACAAGTGGAATTTGCTATTATACATCAAGAAAAATAAAATCCGAGCTTAGATCGGGGAAAGAGCAAGATCTTGGATTAAATCGAATTAGTTGTTCATATTTTGTACTGAGGTAAGTTTGTGTGTGATTGATACAACTTTTCATTATGCATTTAGCATTTAATGTTATATGAATTGTATAATTGTCTTTGTGAATATTATTAATGTTGTTCGATAAATATTAGAGGTGATAAAAGCCGGTTGAACCTTAGGAATACTTAGGGTACAAGTAGTATGGCATTTGGGTTGATGAGATCCCGTATAAGACTGTAACACCCCTTACTCGTATTCGACGCTGGAACAGGGTACGAGGCGTTATAGGACATAAACTCACACAATCATACAAACCAAGACATGAATTTCCTTCCAAATTTAAAACTTTTCATTCACATGCATATCGTCCCTATTACGGGCTTACGAGGCCCAAAACATACATTGGAGGTGGTTCGGGACTAAACCGAGAACTTTGGAAAACTCAAAAAAATTTTATCAAAACAGGGGTCACACGCCCGTGTGGCTTGGGACACACCCGTGTAGGCCGTATGGTCACATACGCCCGTGTCCTCAACCCGTGTAACTCTCTGTTTATGACGTCATGCACAATTTGGGGTCACATGGTCAAGTCACACACCCGTGTCCCGGGGCCGTGTCCTTCACACGGCTGAGACACACAGCCATGTCTCTGCCCGTGTGGCCAAGAAAATGGCTATTTACCAAGTCATTTTCCACCCTCATTTGCACACTCACATACACACTTTCAATGGCACTTAACATGGCACAATTAAGCTACCAACACAACCATAATCAAGGCTTAAACATATCAAAACAATTATTTACTGTTCATAACAAAACTGTCCACTTGAGTCATAGTCACTAAATTGTTTATATCTTGAGCTACAGAACTCTAAATTAAGATCCTCTTGATTTTTCCAAAAGTAGACTCAAATATATTCCTACCATAAAATTTTCAGAATTTATGGTTTAGCCAATAAGTACAGTTAATTCTTCAAATTCATCCCTGTTCTGCTGCTTGACAGTTTCGACCTTTTTTCACTAAAAATTAATTATCTCTTAGTACGGGATTCGTATGATGTTTCCGTTTGTTTCTATTAAAAATAGACTCATTAGAATTTAAACATATAAATTTGAACCCCCAAGTATTTTTATACAATTTTTAATGATTTTCCAAATTCAGAATAGCGGAACCCAAAATCATTCTGACCTTATCTCATAAAAATTCAAATATCTCATAAATTCTTTTGCTTACACCGTTTCTTCCATCTAAAACTAGACTCAATAGGATTTAATTTAATATTTTATTCAACCTCTAATTTTATTTCCAGAATTTTTGGTGATTTTTCAAATTTATACTACTACTGCTATCCAAAACTGTTTTAATGCTAATTTTACTCTTTCATGATTCCCTTCTACAAACTTTCATTAACATACCATTATAAACCACATCACACAATGACTTTGGCATAAACATATGAGTAATTCATATACTTGCAACCCATTAGCCAATATAAGCCAATTTATATGGCTACATACCAAATCAAATCCTTATTCATTACAAGCCAATACATTTGGCCATATCATAATGACACATACACAAAATGACTAAGTCCCTATACATGCCATAAACTTAAGAGGTTTGTATTCATTTTTACCCAAGATGATAGCTTGATAGTGTGATGGAATCTCCGGCGGTCTCCAACCCGAGCTAGCTAAATTAACCTATAAGACATGGGAAAGGAAGGGGCGTAAGCTATATAATATAGCTTAGTAAGTTCATATGCAAATAATAAACATCTATTAACATTCATTTACTTTATCCATCCATAAGAGTACTATAATTTCAATTGGCATTAGATTTTAAGATTTTTACTTATTCATTCATAGTGCTTACTCCTTTAACTTATAAACACCATTTACATGCCTTGGCATTAGCCTAGCCACTATAGTCTTCCCATTATAACATATCACATTAACTAACAAGTTATTTCCATCCTCTTAACCACATGCACATTATTTGTGAGTAATCATGATTCCAACATATAGTTCAACCACCTTTCACTTGTCTAAGCTCGTATCTTACTATATTCTCATAATATCTTTCTTCGGCAATTATGTCTGCCTTTGTTTTCCTTATATCCAAAGAGACACAATTTAAATAAATGAACCGCAAAATATTACAAATCAATTAGGCTCCTAAGCCTATCACATAATCATTATCAAATCTTATCATGCATTCATTCATTATAAATATAGATCATTTGTCATAAGGTTATCAATATTTCACAAGTATAACTTGTCCATGTACATTCTCACCAAGAATTCATCATATGGCAAACTCACTTCGCATGAGTTCTGTATACATGCCTGTACCACTCGAAATATGGTCGCATACTTTCTCATTCTTAACATACCCGTTGAAATACAATTCAAGCACATAATCATATTAGATAACATCTCAATTCGACCCAATAGCCTAACACGTAATCATCATTTATATTTATCATATATCCAACATCACAAGTATGTGCACTATCCATCACAATGGGTAATAAACAATTATTTTCACAATAAGCACATAATAATATTAAATAAACAATTATTTCACGTACATGTCTGTTTACGTAGTAATTTCATTCTCATACTCATCTTTGATTTACCCGTTGAACCACATTGGACTACTAAGGATGCTTGAGGATCTCATACTCATAGTACCATATCAATGCCATATCCCAGATATGGTCTTACATGAAATATCATATCGACGCCATGTCCCTGACATGGTCTTATACGAAATCACATACCGATGCCATATCCCAGATATGATCTTATTCAGAATCTCGGTAGCCCTAATATCATGACACTTGTATTCTACCCTTGAGGTTAAATCGGGATTTCTTATTTCTCGAAACTTCGTCAAAATTATCATTAATCAATTTCATAAAAACAAATTTATACAATTCATGCAATATCAAAATATTAAATACATAACATAAGGTTACATTATTTATACATGAACTTACCTCGACACCAAAATGGCAAAAGGGACCTAACCGTCAATTTCTCGTTTTTCCCCCGTTCTAGGTCCGGACCTCATTTTCTTTGATCTATAATGTCACATTTAGTCTATTTATTAGTCACATTAGTCAATGTGATCCAAAAATCATACTATGGAAAATTTATATTTTTTCCCCTAAACTTTGTCATATTTCCACTTTTGCCTCTAGGCTCGTAAAATAATTTTTATTAAATTTTTTTGCACTTTAAGCCTAGCCTAATCATTTTCATAACTATAGCAGCCCAAAATTTCCACTAAATCACACTTTTATGACAAATTTTATAACTTTTACAAATTAGTCCTTTTTAGCATTTTCACCGAAAACTACTTAGTAAAAGTCGTTTAACACATAACAAACATTCATATTCCTCCCTTAACATAAAAATACACACATGTAACACATGGGTAAATTTTTAAACATCAACCCTAGCTCAAATAAATGGTAGAAATAGATAGATCTTGTTACGGGGATTGCAAAAACGTAAAAATCATTAAAAATGGGGCTAGAACGGACTTACAATCGAGCTTGGAAGCTTGAAAAACCATAGCCATTGTATCTCCATGCAAGTTTAGGCCAAGAGGTTGAAGATGGACAAAAATTGGATTTTAATTTTAATTTTAATTTATTTTAATAACTAAATGACCAAAATGCCCTTAAAGAAAAACTTTGGAAACATGCCTAACCATGTCCATTTTTGTCCACCAACTTAATAAATGGTCTAATTACCATATAGGACCTCCAATTTAAAATTTCATAACAATTGGACACCTCTAGCATGTAGAACTCAACTTTTGCACTTTTTACGATTTAGTCCTTTTGACTAAATTGAGTGCCCAAACGTCAAAATTTTCAAACAAAATTTTCACGAAATCATTTCGTGAAATCGTAGACCATAAAAATATAATAAAAATAATTTTTCTTACGTCAGATTTGTGGTCTCGAAACTACTATTGTGACTAGACCCAAAATTGGGATGTTACAAAGACCATATCCGGGATATGGTATCGGCATCAGTATGAGTTATCATGTAATACCATATCTGGGATATGGCGTTGATACGAGATTTTGTGTAAGACCACGTCTGGAACATGGCATCAAAATAAGAATTTGTATAAAACCATATTTGGGATATGGCATCGATGTGAGATCCCATGTAAGAACATGTCTGGGACATGGCATTGGCATCTTATTGTGTATGGCAATTCTGAGTATCCTTAGTATTCCAAGTGGTTCAACAGGTAGCCCGAGGATGTGTCAAAGAAATGACGATGTATAATCATGTTGAAAGGGTACAGGTATGTACGCCAAGCTTGTAGTTATTGAGATTATGAAACGATAAGGCTTCTGTAAGATGAAAATGAAGGCATTACGATCTTGATGTTTTATTGAACCTTATGTAAGTTGAATGAGATAAGATATGACTACCATGATTATTGAAAACGAGATGATTTAAGTTTGTTATGTATGTGTATGAAAATGTATATTTTTATTACATATTAATTACATGCAAGCTTACTAAGCTTTATGCTTACCCTCTCTCTTTTCCATTTCTTTTTAGTATTGCCAAGCTAGCTCGGGGATCAAGGGACATCGGAGGCTTGTTCACACTATTGATTGGATCTTTTGGGTATAGTTTGTCTCAACATTTTGAATATGACATGTATAGGGACTTGGTCTTTTTGTTATATGTCCTATTGGTCTAGCCAAATGTATTGGCTTATAATGATAGTTGAATCATTTTGTGTATGGCCATGAGATATGGCTCATGATGATTGTTGAGTTGTAAACCTGTTCATCTATGTATGTATGTGCCAATTCCATTATGATATGGCCTATGGATATTGATGATTGAATATTGATGAATGTCATGAGTGTGTATAAGTTGGTATGAAAATATATGCATGCAAGCCAAAGAAATATTGCTTATTGGTGTATGAGTGTTAGTAAGATATGGATTGTCGTAATAGGGTGTCTTAAACAGGTGTATTGTGATGAGAAGTTGTCATGCATGAGATGTGTTTATAAGTGTTTAAGTGTCATTGAGGCTATATATATGTTTGTACAATTAAGGGTGACAATTGGCTTGGAAAGTAGCCTTAAAGTTATCTACACAGGTAGGCACACGAACGTGTGTCTAGGCTGTGTGTAACACATGGCTTGCCCTATGGGTGTGTGGTTCGGCCATGTGTCCCCTGCACCCTGATTAATGCCAAACAGAATGCCCAGTAGTAAACACACGGGTAGAGACACGGTCCTGTGACTCGACCGTGTGAGAGACACGGCCTTAGAACATGGGCGTGCGCCTAAGCCATGTAAAGTCTGCACCTGATTTCGGAATTTAATTCGCCACATGGCCTAGGGACACAGGCGTGTGCCTTGGCCGTGTGACCTTATTTGGTCGATGATGTCATAGTCAGAGAGTTATATGGGCTGAGGACAGGACGTGTCCCAAGCCATACGGGCGTGCGTGACAACACGGCCTACCCACATGGGCGTGTAACACCCCAAACCCGGCCTAGACGTTATGGCCAAATTTGGCAATGTCACATTGAAGTGTTTCTCCTAAAACTTGCGTCATTATAAAAAAGTATTCACTTTAAAAATTATTAGTTCCCAAAAATCTCGTTTATTGCATAAGCTTTTGAAACGGTTGTGCGTATTCGTGGTACTTTAGTAAATCATGCATATCTTTTGAAAACCCGCATCCTACTACTAACATATATAAATCAAAATAAATGAAACCCCAAAAATTAAAAATTATAAAGAGGCCTTATTACAAAAAATACCCAAAATAAACTACTTATAAATTAATAACAAATATGGAAGCATAAGCTATTGTGTGACCACCTTCAATTCCCTCGCAGCACCGATCTGCCTAAGACGGAGGATTACCTGCACAGTTAGACAGATGGGTGAGTTTACGAAAACTTAGTGTGTAATCCCATAATAACAAACAGTCAAACATACAAAGAGCAAACACATTTGTGGCCTAAGCCCATATCAGTAATAGTAACAGTCTGGGCCTTAGCCCATTTTAGTAACAGTTAAGCCTTAGCCTATTTCAATGGGAATATCAGTTTGGGCTTTAGCCCATCTCAATACAGAAACAGTCATGTTTTTGGACCTTGGCCCATTGCAGTCACAGCAATCAGTGCAATAACCATGATTAATGCAGTAATGGTAATCAGTGTTGTATGCAACCAGAAAATCCTACCCAATCTAGCCTCTACACACCATCTTCGTACAAACCCTACACACCATGTGGGGATAAAATTGACCCACCCAGCCCTACACACCAAGTAGTACCGGTTATGGCACTAAAATAGTATTTGCAGCAGAGCTACCAATAATAGGCTTATAGCCTTTCAGAAGGTCCACAGTCGTCTTGTGTGACCCGTGCGACCATATCAGTACAGTACATTTCCTCCAAAATAACAATCCCAACCCCATGCAATGCATCATGCAACGTGTCATGTCATATCACAATATCATACATGTACTCAATACAGTTACAAATAGCATGCTAAAATATACACATACATTACATAGGAACAAAACAGTCATCTTACGATATAGGGGCTAAACAGTCATTTCACCTTACAGGGGCATTACATTCATTTTACCCTACAAGGGTATTTCGGTCATTTTACCCTATGGGGGTATTTCGGTCATTTTACCCTTTGAAGGTATTTTGGTCATTTTACCTTATGGGGGCAAAATAGTAATTTTATCGATTAAGGGTCCAGGTACGCTTACCGATCCAACAGAAGGTCACAGTCGTCTCGGGCGACCTGTACAACCTTTAACAGTCAAATAGTATAAATGGGCCCAAAGCCCATACTACGGGCCCATGTGGGCCACACGGGCCCAGAAATGGCCTTGGCCATGTAAACTACACAGCCTGGCCCAATATTTTCCACACCTTCGTGTGGTTTACCCATGTGCGGTCGACGAGCTCGTGGGGCCTACACAGCCCATTTTAGCCTAATGTGGCCCAAAGCGGCCTAAGCCCACGAAATCGCTTGTGGTGGCCTCTACGCTCAAACGCCCATGTTTCAACATTCGATTTACCACATGAGTGAGCGCACACCCATGTGGCATCAAAGATTACATTTGTCAGCTTTTGCCGATCAATGCTTATAATAGTGTGGTTACACATCTATTTTGCGGAAGTGCGCGCAACCGACGAACACCAAAACCTACATTCGATCAAACTACTCCATTAATCAATTGATAATAGAGTTAACGATTCTTTTCAATAATTAACCAAATAGGGTGGATTATCACTTGCCTTAATCACCGATTTAGGCTTGCACCCCTCAATCGTTGCAGGAGACTAACTATAGGCCCTTAGAGCTCACCTGTATTTCACCCAAACCTATCAGCCTTAGTCATATTACTCGCACACATGAATTGTACCTAAGCATAAATAACTTATCGAAAACGTTAGACCGCTTATATACCAAAGGGAAGCAATCGGTTTATCTCCACGACCATCACCCTATGCAATAGAGGCAAGGTCTAGCTCAACCACATCCCTAGCAGTTGTTGATAGTAAAAGAAAGTGTTAGATGAGTACCATTACTATCGCAGAAGGGAAGAAGAGTGAGAAAACCGAATAGCAGCACTTACCACTAAATTCAATAAATAAGAAGAATTCAGCAACAGTACAACGGAAGAGGGTGACTACTAAGAATCGGTTGAGAGAAGGAAAAGGAACTAGAAGCTATCAGTCAAAGTACAAAAATTGAGATACCGCCTATTAGAGGTGAGCCAGAGAAGAGGATAGCAGAGGAGAGAAAGTATTCGGCCAATTCAAAAATAGATTGAGGGAAGAGAGAACGGTATTCGGCCAAACAAAAGGGTGAGCACGATAGGTTGAAGAGTAAAAGAGAACAAACTCGTAAAGTGTAGAAAAAGATTCCCGAATGGTCCAAGCAATAATCAGCCTTAAGTAAAGAAAAGAAAAGAAACCAAAAGAAATTACAAAAAATGATGTGGATAGAAAAGTTACTAAGCCAAAGCTGAATTCTCCCAAAACCGGACTCACAAGTGCCTACATTCCCAATTCAGCTCCAACACTCTCTCTACTTCCCATCCCCTTTATTTTCTCCTAAATTCCCTCCTGTCCACCAATTCAAACAACCAAAAATCCCCCTTTTTACTCCCTAAATTCGACTAACAGCAAACTTATTCAAACTCTGGGTGTTTCGGTCAAACACAACTATCTCTCATAGCAAATAGTAAAAATAATATCCATTTGCACAAGCAAGGATTCGAACCCCAGACTCCTTACACACTCCACAGGCCACTTACCACTAGGCTAGCATGCTCTTTATGACATGTTTTGTAACAGCCCGATTTAGGGCCTAGTCAGAATAGTGGTCTCGAGACCACAAATATAAAGTTAAAAATATTATTTTATTATTGTTTTGATGTTCTATCATTAATATATTAGTGCATGAAAAATTTTGTAAGTTAATTTTGACGTTTGTGAGCCCAATTGCGAAAAAGAACTGAATCGCATAAAATGTAAAAGTCCTAGATTAATAGCTGAGGGTGTCAAATAGCTAGAGAACCAAAATTGGGGGTCTTTAAAGGGCAAATAAAGCCTTAAAAAAAGCATAGCCGGCCATGAGACAAGGAAATCAATTAGTCAAAGTGTTAGGTTTTGATGACATTAGCAAATTGATTAAAATAAAGAAAAGTTGTCATCTTTTCTTTTCTTCTCCTATACACCACCGAAAATCAGCCATTGAAAAGGGTTTGGAAGCTCAAAATTCTCAACTATTGAAGCATGAGCTTTCAAATAAGGGGTCTATTTTGCAAAATGATTAAGAGTTTAGGGTTTTTCCATGAATGGATTTATGATATTTGTTGAGTTTTTATGGAAGAATATGAGTTCTAGTTGTGTTGTAAACAATTTTTGTGAAGGGTGTTAGCATGAAAACACCTAAATGGACTATTTTGTATAATTTGCAAAATAGGTGATAAGTGTGTGAAACAGTGAAAATTTGGGGTTTCTATAAGAGTAAAAAGAGTTTGGCTAGGCTTGAGATACGAAGAAATTTGATAAAAATTGATTTTCGAGCATAGGGGCAAAATGGTCATTTTGCCAAGGTCTAGGGGCAAAATGGTCATTTTACCCAATATGTGAATTTTAAATTGCCTAATCGTGTTTAGTGACTAAATGAGTGCATTTTGCTAATATAGATCAAGAATTTCCAAATCCAAACCTAGACCGGGGGAAGGCCAAGCAAATCGACTAAACCAACTAGTCGTGTACATTTTGTAATCCGAGGTAAGTTGTATGTAAATAATACAACTACATTGCTACTATATGTGTTTGAATTGTCATTTGATTGATATGGCATGAATTGGTTGACTATGAATTGAGAATGCATAATGATAATTGTGATAGTAGAAATCCCGTGGGACCCTAGGAAATAAACCGGATATTCATGCCGTGACATTTGGGTCACTTATGTAAGCTAGTGTAAGACATGTCTGGGACATGCATCGGCCACATTAAGAGAGCCAGTGTAAGACCATGTCTGGAACATGGCATCGGCATTGAGACGAATGCCAGTGTAAGACATGTTTAGAACATACATCGGTCTCGGGACGTAAGACAGTATAAGACATGTCTGGGACATGCATCGGCTACGAGGCGTGTCAGTGTGAGACCATGTCTGGGACATGGCATCAGCCTCAAAGATGATAGCCAGTGTAAGACCATGTCTGGGACATGGCATCAACACATTTACCCATGCGTGAGGCTTATGGAATATTCGGTAGTGTTTCGAATGGTTCAACGGTGAAAGTTATGTTATTAATCTAATGAGGAAAGTATAACCGTGTTGTGAGTGGCACAGGTACCTCATTGGTACGTATGAGATGTGAGCTCATTGTATAATATGTGACTTGTATGGATGGTATTGAGTAAGTTATATCTATACTTACCTTGGTATTATGAGCGTGTTGATTATCGATGTATTGTTGTTGTAACACCCCTAACCTACATCCGTCGCCGGAATAGGGTTACGAGGTATTATCGATCAAAACATAACTCAAATCAAATTCCATTATTAATTATCTAGTAAAAATTTGTAAAACAAAATTATCATACTTCGATTCAATATTGCAAATGATCCTAGAGTTTTGTATACAAACAATGCCAACAAGAACATATGAATATTAAACATTAAACTTCTAACCAAGTACATAGTTTGATTTACAAACTTATCAAATATGTATATCTTAACTTTTATGACCTTTGAATAATGCTAATGTAAAATATCTTATAACCATGTAAATGTTATGTGCATACCCTGTACAACCAAATACACATCATTTCATTTCATATAATAAAATATTGCATAATAGCATTTGTTCACCAATTTACAACATATACAATTCATGAATACATATTTATAATTAAATCTCCAACTCAAACAATTAAACTACTCAAGTAAACCAACTAGAATGTTAAAGTAATGTACCATTAAAGTCCAATACATAATCGTATTCACCTTTCCTCTATTCAGTTAACTCAGTTTACCTTTACAACTGTGGGTTTAGGTTAAACATAATATATATATATAGCATCCACAATGCTCATTAAGGCTATACACTTTTCAACTCAAAATATACTCATCCTCTACCCTTATTGAAACACAAATTTAAAAACCATAATACATATATATGCTTCCTAGGATCACGTACATGCATATTTCAAAATCACATTACATACCAAAATATCAATATGGACAAGTACTAAGTCCCAAGTCAAGTCAATTCATTATATGCATAAATAGCTATATAAACATATACCAATTATCAAGTTGGTCATAACCATCTCATTCAATTTTGTCTTATAGCCGATGATGCATATCCATTATCGAAATGATTGCCAAAATAATTTACATTGCAAATCATATTTCATAAGGATAAGTCATTAACCACATTTAGACCTATATAAAACATGAATCTTATATGCCATGTAATAACGTATCAAAACATATTTATCTCACATTCGAATATAACTAATTGATTTTTTTAAAGGCAAACTACATAATTATACCTTAGTTAAGCACATCAACCGAATGATCATATACTTTAACATAACAAAAATCATATTCAAAACCATCGAATATACCTATGTATATATTACGGTCAATATATTCATACCACATCCAAGTCATTAATCCACTTTAATATACAACAAAACACATATCATAACTAATATTCATCCATAGCATAAAATACCATAGCCAAAATAGACTCAAACCATAAGCAAACATAACTGAGATCAAACATGAAAATTAAGCCATTTTCTTATGGCTCAAATTATACAAAACTAAAATTCAACATTTCAAAAGATAATCCAACCTATACATGCCATAGGTTCGATAGTTCACTTGTAAAGGTATCAAAAATAGTGGATAGTGTGATAAACTGTGCTGACGATCCCCGAGCTGATATCTTGAAACCAAAATCTATAAAACAGAGTAATCATGTATACACAGAGTAAGCTATTATAGCTTAGTAAGTCATAAGCAAATATTCAACACGATAACAATATCAACTGGATTAAACCAAAACAACTTAAAAAATTATAACATATTTAAATTCAAACATATAAAGTTCATATTACATAAGTATTCATTCTTAGATATCACTTGGCCGAATGCTCATGTAACTAGATTATCATTAATATCATTTAATTTCCACAATCGAATAATCATCACCAACCTAGTTCACAATCCAAAAACACATAAGCCCATGTATCACAATATGGTTTCATATGTACATGTTAATTATGAAGCCGAATGTACAAATGTTAATTATGAAGCCGAATGTACAAAATCACACATGCATATAATTGTAACTCATTCAATAATATTCACAAGATCGAGTACACTTACCTCATTTTATTTATTAATAAGCTAATATATACTTGTCTATTTATCTCATTTACACTCTCGAACATAACTTATCTTTTCTTGATGAACCATTCGGAATTGGATAGGACACTCGGATAACCACATAAATCCTAAAATGCCAATGTCCCAGACGTGGTCTTTCATGTAACCACAAATCGATACCAATGTCCCAAACAGGGTCTTACTCATAAACACATATCGAAATCACATATCGATGCCATGGTCTTACTCGCACATATATATCGGAATCCTATGTCATGACATATGTATCCTAATTATTCCTAAGGCTCATACAGGGCTTTCGGACGTCGTAACTCGGTCGAATCGTATTCGTAAACTTAGTTCCCAAACATTTTCACATTTGGCTATTCTTTATAAAAACTCATAAAATTCAAATCAGCATTATACATTCACATATATTTAAAATTTACGGCATTTATTTGCTTATAAACTTACCTCGGACAATGAAAAACCGATACGGATTGACTAGTTGACAACTTTCATTTTCCCCCGATCCAATTTTGATTTCTTTGGTTCTTAATCTAAACATATTCAAATTAAGCTCATTCAAACATATTTTCATTCAATTTATTCCAAAAACACATAAATGGGCAAATTACAATTTTACCCCTGACATTTATAATTTTTACAATTTAGTCCCTATTATACAAAACACAAAATATGCAAAATTTTCCTATACCCATGTTTGGCCGAATCTTACCCATTACCATACAAGTCCATATATTTCATTTATTTCACATTTTAGTCCCTCAAATTATTATTTTTACAATTTAGTCCTAATTACTTAAAATCATCAAAAACTCCAATACAAAACATGTTAATCTAAAACATATCTTCCATTTTTCATCATCAAACAACAAAAATCACAAGTATCAACAATGGCACAACTCAAAGTATTCATCAAAATCAAAAATTAAAGCATGGGTCTTGAAGATTACTAAACAACGATCTCAAAAAAGTAAAAATTATCAAAAATTAAACAAAAACGAGCCTTGATTGAGCTTGAATATATGTCGAACCCTAGCTTAGTTTTCTTTCTTTCTCTTTGTTTTAGTTTCGGTGCAAGAATGAATAAAATAACATGAATATGGCTTATTTTATGATATATTAACATATATATTAACTTATTAGTAATTTACCCAATTAACCTTAATGAAATAATAATGAAATTATATAACCTATGTCTATTACCGTCCAAAAAACATGCTAATGGCATAATTACAACATAAATACCCCAAATTAGAAAACCATTAATAATTCGGACCCTATACAAATTACCACCTAATTTTTATTTTACGCGATTAAGTCCTTTTATTTAATCGGGCACTCAAACGACAAAATTAAATCACGAAAATTTCATAGATATAAATTCACACATAATAAACACATAAAATAATTTTAAAATATTTTTTTGACTCAGATTTGTGGTCTCAAAACCACCATTCCGATTAGGGTCTAAATCGGGTTGTTACAGTTGTGGTATATTCATTTATATACAACTTACTAAGCTTTATGCTTACTCCCCTTCCTTTCCATTTCCTTACGGTGCCGTCTAACTAGCTCAAGGATCACCGGAAGTCAGAGATATCAATCACACTATCAGCCGAAACATTCGGTATAGTTGGATTTAAATTTTTGAATATGGCATGTATAGGGTTAGATTTCATTATTTTTGTGTCTTTAAGAATTGGCCAAAGGTGTTAACTTGAGATTGATCCCAGACTTTGCATGAAGCCTTGAATGATGGCTAACATTCATTTTGAGTTAATAAAAGATGCATCTTCATGGTTGAATGAATGTCTATTGTGGTTGTTTTGATTATGAAAATTTTACTTGCTTTGGTATTGGTTGGTATTTGTATGAGAACAGGTAGGCAAGGGTGGCAAAGAGGCTTGGTAAATAGCCTTATATCGTCCACACAAGTAGACACACGGGTAGAAACACGGGTGTGTGTCTAGACCGTGTGTGATACACGGTTATCCCACGTACGTGTAGTTCGACCGTGTGTCCCCTACACATAAAAATTTCAAGTCAGTATGCATGGTAGTAAACACACGGGCAGAGACACGACTGTGTGTCTCAACCGTGTGGAGGACACAGCCTAGTACATGGGCGTGTGCCATGGCCGTGTGACCTTTTGGGGATGCTGACGTTAGAAATAGAATACCTAGGTTTTTACACATGGGCTAAGACACGGGCGTGTCATGGCCGTGTGAGGGACACGGGCCATTGACACGGGCATGTGCCTAGCTATGTGAAAACTCCTGTAGGTGTGAATTAGAATTCAATTCCATACGGGTGTGGGACACGAGCATGTCCCAGAGTGCTTAGGTCGTGTGAGTCACATGGACTATCGGCACAACCATGTCGAAATGGTCACACGGGCATGTTACCCTTCCACACGGGCGTGTGCCCTGTTTTAAAGACAAATTTCCTAAGGTTGGTTTAAAGACCCGAAATGGTCTCGAATAATTTTTAATGGTCGATTCAGGGTTCGTAGACTCATAAATAGAAGTTAAGGTGGAAATTTGAAAAATTTTTAATTTGGACCAAGTCTCGGTGACTTGAGGTTATTCGAATGCATGAGATTAAGTTAGATAATGCCTTGTACTCCGCCTCGGCGTGGGTTACGGGTATAGGGTGTTACATGTTTTTCCCATATTTATTTAAAACCTATTGCCTAGAGACAGTGCTTATTCCTTTAAAAACAAAACTTTTTGCACTTGCTCAAGCTTGAGCCCAAGACTTCTCAAACACTCCCAGAACACTCAGAACACTTAACCACTGAATCAGATACACAGTTGTGTCACTTTCTAGCACAATTAATTATTTATGTGCCGCCTCCAAACTGCTCCTGTGCACAAGACCTAATACTTCTAGGACTAAATTTGGGGCGTTACAAGGCATGTGACTCTCGAACACATGAAAATTTTTTAAGTGTTATAAAAGTTCCGGAAGTTTCCAGTTTAGTCTTAAATCCCTTCCAATGCATGTCTTGGGCCTTGTAGGCCCGTAAAAGAGATGTTTTGTTTATGTTTGAATGATCTTAATTGGAACGAAATTTTATGGTTCGGTTTTGTGTGTTTGATTGCATTTATGTCCGGTAACGCCTTGTACCCTATTCTAGCACCGAATACAGGTAAGGGGTGTTACAAACCTTGCATCGAGATGTTCAAAAAAAAGATTTGAAAAACATAGCGGAAAATAAGTTTGAGGGAAAAAATAGTTTTAAAATGTTTTCAAAACTAGAACTTGGTTGAGATATCTAAAGTAATAAACACTTAATCAAAATTTTACCTTTTCGATTCGTCTAAGATGAATGCTACGATCGAGTAGTCTTCTCTATTATCCTCAAGCTCACATTTGACAAGTGTGAGCTCGCTTCAGATCAGAAAAATTTTCACAAAATTATCAGTGGGGCAATTTTGCAATTTCTCTAAACTTTTGGGCCAAGTTCTAAATAAGAAAAATATCTCTAGAAATTTTCTAAAATAATTTCTTAGGAGAATTTTCTTTCCACAACTTCCTCTTGAATTCAAGTGTGTGAAAAATAATGGCTCATGCTTATCTTTATATAAGGAGAGTTTAGAGAGTTCAACAATGATTAAACTTAACCACTTTAATATTAAATTAATATAATACTTATTAAGATAAATATTAGATTAAATTTAATATTAAATCTATTAAATTAATAGAATATTTTTCTATAAGATAAATATTAAATTAAATTAAATATTAAGATAATTACTTTAATATTAAGTTAATAAAATACTATCAAGATAAACAATAAATTAAATTTAATATTAAATCTATTAATATAATATTATTTTTGAAATAGTTAATCTAAAATCAAATTATACAATAGAGTCGTAGTAGGAGTGTGATTTCTTCACTAATCAATCATCGAAGGACTACCCGTCGACCACTGGAATGTCGTCGTCGCTATCGTCGACACCGTCGTGTCCAGTGGTGCTATCGTAGGTGTGACACCCTCACGGTACCCCAAGCGGCTCGGCTATTGCCAATTTGGTCTGGGCTAGTGACAGCCTGACCGGTCTGGTGCAGTTGGACCGTCAGCCCAATTTTACATGCTAGGCCCGATTAGACCAGTTTTAGGTCTCAGTCTTGGTTATTGGTTCTTGGTTCTAATTTTTTATCTCATGTCTAATTTTCAAGTTCAATTACTCATTGGGTCAATTGTCTAACTTGAAGATTAATTTCCAAAAATACCATATTAATTTTAATTAATTTTATTAATTTAATTTTACTTGATCAAAATTAATTTTCACAAAAATGACTGAGACTTTCCAAAATAAAAATTTCAAGAAAATTCTTTAATCAAATTCTCTAATTGAACAATTCTCACGATTGTCTAATTTAATTCCACATCGAATAAATTGACTCAATTAAATTATTTCCAATGTCATAGAATTTTATTTTGATTCAAATGCAGTCCGATCGAGCTTTTATTGAGCTAGCGGAGGGGCCAATCAGATATATACAATTAGACTCTAGTAATTGCAATTATGACCAGAAGCATCGTTCTGATAATTCGCAATTACTTAATTATGGAGCTAGTCCATAAGAAGTACCATGATTGAAAACTCCTTATTGTATACTTTTTATGGAAGCAATTCATCCAATTGTTTTGTCTAATGACATCTTCATATGTGTGTTACCCTCATATGATATCTTTGATTCCTTTGGGTTAAATTCGTTTACTAAATACAATCATATTTTATCTCATTGTCACCATTTTATCTTCTTAATAATTAATATGATTACTGTCAACAAATGACTGTGATGAATTTCTTGTTCGAGAACAAGCAACCCATGGAAATGTTCTATATTTATCAATCCACACAATGTCAATAAAAGCATATCATGAACTCTTTAATCGAGCTATGAATTACATTGTTGCTAGTAAAGCCATGCCATACACAAGTCATTTACCCAACATACCATCTATGGGCTCAATCATCTTTAGATCCAAAGGCTTCCACTTATATCAAAACACATAATTACATAGGCATGGTTAGTGACTAACTCAGGATTTAGGTAAATCACACCATGAATGTCACAAGTGAATTAATTAACAAACGAATTCAAAATTAATTAATCTTGGGTCCAATTCAATGTATCATTCTTCAAATGAATACATCTATGTCTTTACTCGTGGAGTCAAGTACTTCGATAACCAAGACTAACCATCTCCCCAATTGGAATCGTAGACGACATAATAATACTTCTAAGTATTTGAATCAAATTCTCACTTTGATTCTTTTACGGGATTACGGACTCGTTTAGATTATCTACTAATGTAAGTTGTTTTTCTCGCAATGTAAACGTCCTCAAAATGCAACTTATCATCAGTTTGAACTTAGACAATCAATGAGCTAATATTTACTTGTCACAATTTCGCTATGCATGCAAAACATGAAAGACAGAAACACAAAAGATATAATAGTGAAATATGAAATTAACTTTATTTATTTATTTATTCATTGTTCAAATACATAGAAAATGTAACACCCCTTACCCATATCCAAAGCCGGGACAAGGTTTGAGGCGTTACCAGACTTTAACACAAGCACACATACAAAACCGGGCCATAAAATTTTCGTTCAAATCAATTTCATTCATACATATGCAAATTGCCCCTTATATAAGCCTACGAGGCCCCAAACATACATCAAAGGTGGTTCAGGACTAAATCGAGAACTTTAGAAAACTTTAGAAAAATTTCCTACTTTAGGGAGTTACACACCCGTTTGGCTTGGGACACGCCCGTGTCCTCAGCCCGTGTAACTCTCTGACTATGATGTCATCAACCAAATAAGGTCACACGGCCAAGTCACACGCCTGTGTTCTTGGTCCGTGTGGCAAATTAAATTCCAAAAATCAAGTGTAGACTTCACATGGCCTGGGCACACGCCCATGTCCTAAGGTCGTGTCCTTCACACGGCTGAGACACACAGTCATGTCTCTGCCCGTGTGTTTACTATTGGGCATTCTATTTTGCATAATTAGGGTGTAGGGGATACATGGCAGGATCACATGCCCATGGGGCAAACTGTGTGTCACACACGACCAAGACATATGCCCGTGTGTCTAACCATGTGGACAATTTCTAGGCTATTCTCCAAGCCAATTGCCACCCTTAAACACTCACATACTTATACTCACTTCATGTATGCAACATGGCACATTTGGCCACTCAAGCATTCATATTCATGGTTAAATTATGTCTTGGTAATGTAAACATATTACCTATTTAAACTATCATGCTTTCATATGGCATTCCAGACCAATTTCATATTTGTCTATCATCTTTACTAACCTACTTTCAAGTTACACATTTGCACCACATTTATTGTCTTACACATTAATCAAATTTCATACACCAAACATACTTGCCATCCATCACACTCATTAACCATAAGTAACCATAACGACATTAAAGCATAAGCACATTTGCATGCATGCACCAATAATTAGGGTTACAACCCAAATAATCAATATGAGCCACCTCTCATGGCCATATACAAAATAATCATAATACTTTCATGAGCCAACTCATTTGGCTAATCAATATGACACATAACAAAAAGACCAAGTCCCTATACATGCCATAGTCAAAATGATAAGACTAGCTATACTCGAATATTCAATTCATAGTGTGATCTAGTCTCCGACGTCTTCCAATCCCCGAGCTAGCTTGGCGACACTATAAGAAAGGAAAGGGAGGGGGTAAGCATTAAAACTTAGTAAGTTCATATGCAAATAAAATGCAACTTAAACAAGTATTAATCATACATTTAACATAATGAACATAATCTTGCATATTATCAAATCTCTTAAACCCATTCTCCATATATATATTCTTACCACAAGTTCATCATATCTCATGTCATTCTCATGAGTTCGACGTACATACCTGGGCCACTTGCACATAATAGCTTACTTTCTCGTCTTTGACATATTCATCAAGATTTCTCATTGAATTTCCTTTAAAATTACCCGTTGAACACTTGAAATACTATTGGATACATTAGAATCTCACACCTAAGTGCCTCATATGTAGCCAACGCTACCTCATATCACATATCACATATTGCTCACTTTCGAGCTACTCACGGATCTGTTCATACAAGTTATCAGGTATTTGCAACACATGCCAGACTACCTAGCCATCAGTAGAATATACGAGACCAGTACTCGGACACCAAAACATATGTCACATACATCATGAACTCAGACTACAACTCAATGAGTTCAGATGTCACATATATCATGAACTCAAACCACAACTCAATGAGTTCAGACCACATAGTTCCTAGTGATATGTCACTTGTATCCTAAACTATTCCTAAGGTTCAAATGAGATTCTTCGATACCATATTTCTGTCGAACTTGCTCGTAACGTCGATTTCAATAATCATAGCACCAATCACATTTTCATGGAATAATCAAGCATACTCATAGTAGTAATAAAGCATTAAAATTCACTTGATATCAAAGCAATAGAAATATGACATAACATCTCATATGAGCTTACCATACATGCAATATTAAAGCATTTAAAGTATGGCACATGTTGCAATATTTGCAAATGAACTTACCTCGGTACAAAATGATAGAAACGAACCTAATCCTCGTAAACTTTGTTTTTCCCCTGATCAAGACCCGAATCACGTTTTTCCTGATCTATAATGCCAAATTCAACTTGTTCAATACATACATTGCTCATATCGACCCATAACACATACTTTGGTAAAATTACCTTTTTACCCCTAACTTTTTACTTATTTACAGTTTAGTCTCTATGCTTGTAAAATGAAATGCATGCAATTTCTTGGTTACCCAAGCCTAGCCAATTCATATTCTAACTCATATCAGCCCACATGTTCCTTTATTTCACATTTCTACTACTTATTTTTACACCTTTTACAAACTAGTTCTTTTTAGGCGTTTTCACTAAAAATCACTTAGTAAAAGATGTTTATCACACATCAAACATTCATATTCTTCCATTAAACATCAAAATACAACAATGTCACACATGGGTCAAATTTCATACATGAACCCTACTTCAAAATATGGATAGAAATGGATAGATCATGCTTCAAGGATCTCAAAAATGTAAATAACATTAAAAACGAGACTTGGGAGCACTTACAATCAAGCTTGAAAATGTTGAAAACCCTAGCTATGGAGACTCCCCCAAATTTTGGCACCCTTAGAGAAGATGGACATCATTTTTGCTTGATTTTTCCCTTTTTATTCTTTTATTTACCAAATGAAAAAAATGCCCTTAGGGCCTTTCTTTCAAATTTTTCCTATTCATGCCCATTTTTGTCCAAAATTTTAGAACTTGGTCAAATTTTTATTTAAGGACCTCTAATTAATAATCTAATGCAATTTCGTGCTTGAAGCTTCTAGAACACCAGTTTTACAACTTATTCAATTTGGTCCCTAAAGTCAAATTGGACATTTTAGGCATAGAATTTCTTCATGAAAATTCCACACAAACATGAAGTCATATCATGGATCATCAAATAATCATAAAATACTTATTTCTATTTTATATTTTTGGTCTTGAAACCATTGTTTCGATTAGACCCTAATTTAAAATGTTACAAAAAACCATTACATGTTTACTACAACATGGGCACATTTCTCAACAATCTCCCACTTGCCTTAGTGAAGTAAATGTGTCATGTTTCACATTCTCATATCCTCATCTTTGTTAAAATTCCTAGTTACAAGAGTCTTAGCAAACAAATTTGCAAGGTTATCTTCAGAAGCTACTTTTACCATATCTACTATTCCTTCGGCTAAACAGATGTCTGGACAGGTGCAAAGCATAATGATCTGCCTCTATTCGTTATGGCAAATTAAGGTCTTTCTAGCACTTAACAAGCTTATTTATAGCGATTTTATATGGTTTTATTTTGTTTTTTATTTTTGTTACTTTTTTTAGCTCAATCAATTGAATACAAGCAAAATGGAGTAATAAAAACTTTCAGCTCATGCCTAATCGATAGAGCTGCAAAAAATAGAAGTACAACCTATAAAAAAATATAATAGCAAGCAGACTGCACTAATACAAATCACCAAAAACTAACAGATTACCAATAAGCTTTAAAAAAGTGATTCCTGGACAATCCAGCGTTTGCCAATGAATTAGCCATTTAAATTATGCAAACTAAGTGTTTTTACGCAATTTTGAGTTATGTTACGACCTAATGGGCCACTATGGGCTTTCTAGCTTAGAAGAAAAGGGACGAATATAGCATCGTGACATCGGGAAGTGGTGTCACAACTTCAAACTTTGAAGCCAAAATTACCTAGAAAATGAAGGCAGTGTTGCAACATCGGTCTTATGGTGTCATGACATTGAGTGACGAACATGAAAAATTAGTTAGGGGCATTTTAGTCCTCACAATATATATTAATCAAAATTTTGGGTTGTTTAGTAAGCCTAATTAGGTCCGAGCATAAACTCTATAAATAAGCATGTTAAGTCTCACTTAGATGAGGCTTGGCGAAATGAGCTATTTTAATATTTTTAGGTTTTCAGTTTAGTTTTATTTTATTTTCAATTTAGTCCCTTTTATACTTTTGTTACTGTTTTAACTTGGATTCGATTTTGATCTAAGGCCTTATTATATTAATTTTTCTTTATTTTGTTATTGATTCCAATTGCAATTGAGGAGATCTTCGCAACTTTTAAAAGACATTTCGCTTTCAAGCATCAATCGATATAAGAAATGAATTTATTTTTATACTTCTTACTTTATTTAATTTGTTGTTTTGAATGTTAAATATGAGTTTAGGAATTATTGTATTTTGGTTTATGAGTAGCTATTTCCTTAGGGAGTTTAACAAACGGATGTGTGGATAATTAATGGATGAAGGAGAGCTAAAATCTGGGTTAGTTGGTTTAAAATATGTGTGATTAAACACTAGAGAGTGACGCCCTTAGGAAGTAATTTAGGATAAATGAGATCGAAAGATAAGTTTACCAAGTACCTTATAATTTATCCTAGTTGAGAAAGTGAGGCTAAGAGGTAAGCATGTATTGGTTGATTAGTTATTTAGTTAGAGGCTGAAAGGTAATAACTAGTTAATTAATAGCTAACTCGATAAAACCCGAGTTCTAAAGTTAATTAGGATCACTAAACTGAGTTAAGCTTCTACCTGTTTTATTGGATTATTCTCGATTAATAAATTGGTTAATTTTTAGTGTAATCATTTTCTAGGTTAATTAGATTAATTAATGTTATTTAATTTTTTGTAATATAATTTTAAATTAATACTATTTAGACTTATTAGTGTAGAGAATTAATTTCAGTTTAATTCAACCTCCTTTGGGTACGATCCTTGGAATACTTCTTTCATTGTAACATTCTTCTATATTACAATTTGACTCATATAGTTGTGGACACTGCTATTTAATTGATTATTTATTTTTCTACAGTATGTCCAGTATAGACATTCGCACATCTGGCGACGGTCAAGTTGTTGGCACCATTGCCAAGGAGGTTTCGACATTAGACATGAATTTAACTTTCTGCACTTGATAAGATAAATAGGAAAATTTAGAATTATAAATACAAAATTTTATGCTTGTTATTTTATTGCTTTACTCGAATTTTAATTTATTTTAATTTCTCTTTGATTCACTGTATGACTCAGTGTGGGGCTCTTCCTATTGAGCCAAATCCTAAACTGAAGAGAATTTTAGGGAGAGCCTGCCATCAAATACAAAACAATCCACCTGTAGTGGCTGACTTGCCATGAGGAAAGCCACTATTTGAGGCCAGCGAGGAAGTATCGAGAGGTCATCGATGAATGCAAATAATTTTGAAATTAAGACGACCACCATCCAAATGATTCAAAACAATTTGCAATTTTGGGGTAATATGATGGAAAACTCGAACTAGCACTTAAAGAGATTCCTACAATTATGTGACACATTTAAATGCAATAGAGTGACCGATGATGCGATCCATCTATAGTTGTTTCCATTTCTCGCTTTGTGATAATGCCTATGAATGGCTTGATTCCCAAGAGCTAGGTTCCATCACGAGATGGGATGGCTTAGCGGGGAAATTTTTACACAATTTTTTCCCCATTAGTCAAACCATCCAATTGAGGCATGATATTGTTGATTTTAACTAATTCGAAGGCTAAAATTTATATGAAGCTTGAGAACGTTTCAAGTCCCTATTTAGGAAGTGCCTACACCACGATATGCTAGACTAGTTACAATTGCAAATGTTTTATAATGGATTGGATGGGAGCATAAGAGCCAGTTTAAATGGTTCTTCGACTAGTGCCTTCATGAATAACTCTTATGAATGAGTCAGTCAATTGATCGAGGACATGGCGATCGTAATAGCCCATTTTCAGTGGTAGTCAGTCAATTGATCGAGGACATGGCGATTGTAATAGCCCATTTTCAGTGGTGTTGGAAACAGTAGTTTTGGGACCACAATTTTGACTAGTAGGTTAATATTTTATTATTTATTTAATATTTATAGGTTTATTACGGTGTTGTATTAAATTTTGGTTAGAAAATTTCAACGTTTTGATAGTTAATTAAGTAAAAGGACTAAATCGTAAAAGTTGAAAAAGTTAATCGCTATTAATCTAAAAGATTTAAATGATTATATAAGCATTATGAGATGGTTTTAAGTTTCAATTAGCCATCTTTTGAAATGGGTGGGCGGTTTGGTTTGCATGATAAGAAATTTTTGTTAAGTTTAAAGGGTAAAAGGGTAATTAAATTAATAAAATAACATAAACAAAAAGCGAAACAAGTTGCCATCTTCATCCTTTTTTCTTTGAAAATTGATTCTCCATGGAAGCTTAGACCAAACATTTGGTCAAGCTTCAAGTCACATGCATGGTATGTGTTTCGAGTCCTTTTTTAGTTTTTTTTATGTTTTTTAGGTCGTTGTAGCTTAATCTAGCTAACCCAGGGACAAATTTGTAAAAAATTTTAATGTTTTGAATTAAGCCATTGATTAATTTCTGATGTTTTTGAAGTTTAATGGTAGATTTATAAGCTTGATAGTTAAATAGGACTATTTTGTAAAGTGGTTTTGGTTGATTTTAAGTTTAAGGACTAAGTTGTTAAAATAGCAAAGTTAGCATGAAATTCTTGTGAGAATATGATAAATAAGGGTTGTGTAGGGACTATAGAAAATTTGGCTAACATGGTTTAGGTTTAGGTTTAAATTCTGATAAATTGAAACTTTGGGTTTAGGGACTAAATTGCATAAAAGATGAAATTTTAGGGTAAAATTGGAAAATGATAATAAAAGGGAATAAATGCATAAGTTTAATTGTTGAAGTGTTTTTTTAATGGTTAATTGAATTAAAATTATTATTTAGATCAAGAAATGAATCAATCGGACAATAATCGCAGAAAAAGAAAGTTAGCGGAGTAATCATCGATGTTGCGTTTATTGTCGTTTTTGATTAAGTAAGTTTGTATATTGATTGAAATAATTTTTTTTTTTTTGTTCTTGTGATTTAACAATTATTCATGTATGTTTGTGATTGGGTTCACTGAATGGTAAATGTAAAGTGATCAAATGGATTAAGTTGCAGGGATATCATAGTTAAAGGTTATGTTTGAAATTGGAAAACTATATGTATGAACTCATGTGATGAAGTAATCGGTATGTGCTTAAATGATATGGATGTTGAACATGGCCTGATGAACCTTGTGAATGCTTAGGATACAAATGACATGTCATTAGGGTTATTATAGTTTCAGGTATTGGTCTTGTATGTCTTGCTGGTGGCTAAGATCCTGCATTTGTTATGGATTCTTCATAGCTCGTATGAGAAGCATCGTGTAGTTTAACATTGCGACCCATAGCTCGTGTGAGTAGACCCATTCCACAGCTAGTGTGAGCATTTACCATCACAGCTCGTCTGAGCATTTACCGTCACAGCTTGTGTGAGCATTGTTCCTACGTATCCAACATTAATTCACTGTGGTTCATTGGGTGAAAATAGATATATGAAATGATTATACGAAATGGATATCAGAATGGATACTTAAAATGAAAATGTCAAATGTCAAATGGATATGTGAAATTTAAGTTCTGTTCCAAATGTGTTTACTCATATATGTTCTATGACATGGTAATGTTACTTGTTTCATATATGAATTCACTAACCTTGTGATACTTGTGATGTGTATAGACAATTAATGAACTTATGATCTAGATTATGAAATGAATTGTGAAATTTTAAGTTACGCCATTTATGGTAAGTTTAAGTTTAAGTTTATTACGAGATTACTAAGTAATGATTTACTTACATCTATTATGTTTGGTTTCTTTGTAGATTACAGGAAGTTTTGGGTCAGTTGGAAGTTAAGTTGGAGCTCACACTATTTGATCAACAACTCGGTAGAGATTTTGATCATTTTGGTTAGGTTATAAGTGGCTTGTAGTAGGTGTTTTAATTTCATATGTATATATTCAAGTTGTGGTATGCTTGTAGTTATGTAAATATTGTTGTAGTACTTTGTTTAGTTGGTACTTTTAGTATTTAAACATGTATATACATATATTGTAACACTCCTAACCCGTATCCATTGCTGGAGTAGGGTTACGAGGTATTACTAATCAATACACAACATTTAACATACATAACTCATACATTTATGCATTCATACTCAAATACCATTCAACACAATAACATTGTCCCTTATAAGGGCTTACGAGGCCTTAAACATGATTTAGAAGTGGTTTGGGACTAAACCGATAACATACGAGAATTTTGGAAAACTTAGAAATGTTTTATCAATACAGGTGTCACACGCCCATGTGAACAGGCCTTGTACCTCACACGGCTTCATACACGCCCGTGTCTCAGACCGTGTGGAAACAGGGCATACATACTGACTTGCATCACACGGCAAAAAACATGCCTGTGTGCCAGGCCGTGTGAAAACTGGAGAGTATACTGACTTATGTAGTAGGCCAAGTCACACGCCTGTGTGCTAGCCCGTGTGCCAATTAGGGGTATACTGACTTGTACCACACAGCCAGTCACACGCCCGTGTGTGTGACCGTGTAACTGACTCTATTTTAATAACAACACAAGGGGACACACGGCCGTGTAACATGACCATGTGTCACACACGGCTGAGACACGCTCCCGTGTCTCTACCCGTGTGGACAAAAATAAGCCATTTGTATGGCCAATTTGCCACCCTTATTCATGCTCACCAAAACAATCAAAATGGTACCATTTCATCATTCAATTAGGCAGCTAAAAACATCAACCAAATGCACAATTCATACAATATCCATTTCCACCAATTTAAATACTCAATTCAATGCCATTTGCCTAATCAAATACTTATTAATTCAACTTCAAAAATCATACCTTATCAAAGCCTTTCTCAAGCATTTAAACTGCACAATTCATTTTACCATGTTCATACCATACATGTCAAAATAAACCATTTCTATTAGCCAAACGCACATCAACATTAATATCATTTACAAGCCAACTCTCGTGGCTATAAACACAACCAAAATATCACAGCTAGCCTATACATGCCATATACCATATATACACAAATCAAAAGTACCAAATAGATGTTCGATAGTGCGATGATGTTCCCGACGACTTCCGAATTCGAGCTAGCCTTGATTCACTATAAAACATAGAAAAATAACACGAAGTAAGCTTCATAGCTTAGTAAGCTCGTATATAAATAACTTAATTCATTGAATAAACGTAAATCAAGCAATTTCACATTAACTACAAACCTTTCTCATGTCTTAAAACATGATTAAATACCATCTCATTGATCTTTCTCTATTTAATACTCGAATAAGTTCTGTACATACCTTTATCACTTCGTACTAACCATTTTCTCAACCACATCATTCATTTACCTGTTTAACCATTTGGAATAGAAATTGGATACTCAATAGTCACATACGATAAGTAACTATACCATGGCCCGTAGCCAAATCAAGGTAACTTATCCGAAGAACAATTATCATGGCCCGAAGCCAAATCATCCGATATGCATACTTTGGTATAACTCGCACCCAAAGTGCTAATATCATGGCCCAAAGTCAACTTATCCGATATGCATTGCCTGAAGCCAAATCGATATATCATCTTATAACATGTCACCAGTATCCAAAATCTATTCCTAAGGTTCAACTGAGATTTCTAGCTTGTCGATTCCATCTTCGAATGTATTCGTAGAATCGTATTTAAAATCCATACATTAATGAAAATCTCATAATCATAGTTTAGGCAATATCAAAGCATTTATGTAACGCCCCGAATTTGGGCCTTGAGTATGGGCCCATAAGGAGGTTGTATATAAGTATTTAATTGTGCAAGGAAATGACACAATTAAATGTATACTTTGGTGGTTAATGGCCCTAAGAAGTGTTGGAGAAATCTTGGGTTCAAACCTAGGCTTTAGCAAAAATTTTGGTATTAAGTGAATAAAACCCTGGATGCTTGGATGATGGCATTTTAAATTATTGTGTTAAATAAATGACATAAGGAAGCATGTGGTCTAGTGGTTGTGGCGTCATTAAGGTTGCAAGGGAGCTTGGGTTCAAGTCTTGGCTCTTACAATTCATTTTGGTTTTTCTCCTAAGTGAATCTGGACGCTGGCACATATGTCTGTTTAGGTTACTTAAGTTGCTCGAGGCGACGGTGGACCTTCTATTGGGTCGTTAAGGCCTCCAATTTTGTAAAATTATCAAAATACCCCTGATTTGTAAAATTACAAAAATACCTTCGATTTGTGAAATTACCGAAATACCCTTGATTTGTAAAATTATCAGAATACCCCCAGTTTGTAAAATTACCTAAATACCCTCGACCTGAAAAATTATCGAAATACCCTCGATTTGTAAAATTATCGAAATATCCTCGATTTATAAAATTACCAAAATACCCTCAATTTTTAAATTAACGAAATACCTCCAATTTGTTAAATTACTGAAATACCCCCGATTTGTGAAATTATCGAAATACCCATAATTTGTGAAATTACCGAAATACATTCGATTTTTGAAATTACCAAAATACCCCCAATTTATAAAATTACCGAAATACCCTCGATTTTTAAAATTATCGAAATACTCCCGATTTATAAAATTATCGAAATACCCTCGGTTTGTAAAATTATCAAAATACCCTCGGTTTGTAAAATTATCGAAATACCCCCGATTTGTGAAATTATCGAAATACCCCCGATTTGTAAAATTACTGAAATACCCATGATTTGTAAAATTATCGAAATACCCATAATTTGTGAAATTACCGAAATACCCTCGATTTGTAAAATTATCGAAATACCCTCGGCTGGTAAAATTATCGAAATACCCTCGGTTTGTAAAATTATCGATATACCCCTAATTTGGAAAATTATCGAAATACCCCCGATTTGTAAAATTATCGAAATACCCTTGGTTTGTAAAATTACCGAAATACCTTCGATTTGTAAAATTACCGAAATACCCCGATTTGTGAAATTACCGAAATGCCCTCGATTTGTAAAATTATCGAAATACCCTCAGTTTGTAAAATTACTGAAATACCCTCAGTTTGTAAAATTACCAAAATACCCCGAATTTGTGAAATTACCGAAATACCCCCGATTTGTAAAATTACTGAAATACCACTAATTTGTAAAATTATCGAAATACCCTTAATTTTTGAAATTACCGAAATACCCCCGATTTGTGAAATTACTGAAATATCTTTGATTTGTGAAATTACCGAAATACCCCCTATTTTGTGAAATTACCAAAATACCCTAGATTTGTAAAATTATCAGAATACCCTCGATTTGTAAAATTATCGAAATACCCTCGGCTGGTAAAATTATCGAAATACCCTCGGTTTGTAAAATTATCGATATACCCCTAATTTGGGAAATTATCGAAATACCCCCGATTTGTAAAATTATCGAAATACCCCTGGTTTGTAAAATTATCGAAATACCTTCGATTTGTGAAATTACCGAAATACCCCCAATTTGTGAAATTACCGAAATACCCTCGATTTGTGAAATTACCAAAATACCCCCGATTTGTGAAATTATCGACATATCCCTGATTTTCAAAATTAACGAAATACCCTCGATTTATGAAATTACTAAAATACCCTCGATTTGTGGAATTATCGAATGCCCCCAATTTGTGAAATTACTGAAATACCCCTGATTTGTGAAATTACCGAAATACCCTCGATTTGTAAAATTATCGAAATACCCTCAGTTCGTAAAATTACTGATATATCCTCAGTTTGTAAAATTACCGAAATACCCCTGATTTGTAAAATTACCGAAATACCCTCGATTTGTAAAATTATCGAAATACCCTCGGCTGGTAAAATTATCGAAATACCATCGATTTGTAAAATTATCGAAATACCCCCGATTTGTAAAATTACCGAAATACCCCTGGTTTGTAAAATTATCGAAATACCTTCGATTTGTGAAATTATCGAAATACCTTCGATTTGTAAAATTATCGAAATACCTTCGATTTGTGAAATTACCGAAATACCCCCTATTTGTGAAATTACCAAAATACCATCGATTTGTAAAATTATCAAAATACCCCTGATTTGTAAAATTACCGAAATACCCTCGATTTGTAAAATTATCGAAATACCCTCGGCTGGTAAAATTATCGAAATACCCTCGGTTTGTAAAATTATCGATATACCCTTAACTTGGGAAATTATCGAAATACCCCCGATTTGTAAAATTATCGAAATACCCCTGGTTTGTAAAATTATCGAAATACCTTCGATTTGTGAAATTACCAAAATACCCTCAATTTGTGAAATTACCGAAATACCCTCGATTTGTAAAATTACCAAAATACCCCCGATTTGTGAAATTATCGACATATCCCCATTTTTTCAAACTATCGAAATACCCTCAATTTATGAAATTACTAAAATACCCTTGATTTGTGGAATTATCGAATACCCCGATTTATGAAATTACCGAAATGCCCTCGATTTGTAAAATTATCGAAATACCCTCAGTTTGTAAAATTACTGAAATACCCTCAGTTTGTAAAATTACCGAAATACCCCGAATTTGTGAAATTGCCTAAATACCCCCGATTTGTAAAATTACTAAAATACCCCTAATTTGTAAAATTATCGAAATACCCTAATTTGTGAAATTACCAAAATACCCCCAATCTGTGAAATTATCGAAATACCTTCGATTTGTGAAATTACCGAAATACCCCCTATTTGTGAAATTACCAAAATACCCTCGATTTGTAAAATTATCAAAATACCCCTGATTTGTAAAATTACCGAAATACCCTCGATTTGTAAAATTATCGAAATACCCTCGGCTGGTAAAATTATCGAAATACCCTCGGTTTGTAAAATTATCGATATACCCCTAATTTGGGAAATTATCGAAATACCCCCGATTTGTAAAATTATCGAAATACCCCTAGTTTGTAAAATTATCGAAATACCTTCGATTTGTGAAATTATAGAAATACCCCTAATTTGTGAAATTACCGAAATACCCTCGATTTGTGAAATTACCAAAATACCCCCGATTTGTGAAATTATCGACATATCCCCGATTTTCAAAATTACCAAAATACCCTCGATTTATGAAATTACTAAAATACCCTCGATTTGTGGAATTATCGAATACCCCCAATTTGTGAAATTACTGAAATACCCCTGATTTGTGAAATTACCGAAATACCCTCGATTTGTAAAATTATCGAAATACCCTCAGTTCGTAAAATTACTGATATATCCCCAGTTTGTAAAATTACCGAAATACCCCGAATTTATGAAATTGCCAAAATACCCCTGGTTTGTAAAATTATCGAAATATCTTTGATTTGTGAAATTACCGAAATACCCCTGGTTTGTAAAATTATCGAAATACCTTCGATTTGTGAAATTATCGAAATACCTTCGATTTGTAAAATTATCAAAATACCTTCGATTTGTGAAATTACCGAAATATCCCCTATTTGTGAAATTACCAAAATACCATCGATTTGTAAAATTATCAAAATACCCCTGATTTGTAAAATTACCGAAATACCCTCGATTTGTAAAATTATCGAAATACCCTCGGCTGGTAAAATTATCGAAATACCCTCGGTTTGTGAAATTACCAAAATACCATCGATTTGTAAAATTATCAAAATACCCCTAATTTGTAAAATTACCGAAATACCCTCGATTTGTAAAATTATCGAAATACCCTCGGCTAGTAAAATTATCGAAATACCATCGATTTGTAAAATTATCGAAATACCCCCGATTTGTAAAATTACCAAAATACCCCTGGTTTGTAAAATTATCGAAATACCTTCGATTTGTGAAACTATCGAAATACCTTCGATTTGTAAAATTATCGAAATACCTTCGATTTGTGAAATTACCGAAATACCCCCTATTTGTGAAATTACAAAAATACCATCGATTTGTAAAATTATCAAAATACCCCTGATTTGTAAAATTACTGAAATACCCTCGATTTGTAAAATTATCGAAATACCCTCGGCTGGTAAAATTATCGAAATACCCTCGGTTTGTAAAATTATCGATATACTCCTAACTTGGGAAATTATCGAAATACCCCCGATTTGTAAAATTATCGAAATACCCCTAGTTTGTAAAATTATCGAAATACCTTCGATTTGTGAAATTACCGAAATACCCCCGATTTGTGAAATTACCGAAATACCCTCGATTTGTAAAATTACCAAAATACCCCCGATTTGTGAAATTATCGACATATCCCCAATTTTTCAAATTATCGAAATACCCTCGATTTATGAAATTACTAAAATACCCTTGATTTGTGGAATTATCGAATACCCCCAATTTGTGAAATTACCCAAATACCCCCGATTTGTGAAATTACCAAAACACCCCCGATTTGTGAAATTACCAAAATACCGTCGATTTGTGAAATTACCGAAATACCCCCAATTTGTGAAATTACTGAAATACCCCCGATTTATGAAATTACCGAAATGCCCTCGATTTGTAAAATTATCGAAATACCCTCAGTTTGTAAAATTACTGAAATACCCTCAGTTTGTAAAATTACCGAAATACCCCGAATTTGTGAAATTGCCTAAATACCCCCGATTTGTAAAATTACTGAAATACCACTAATTTGTAAAATTATCGAAATACCCCTAATTTGTGAAATTATCGAAATACCCCCAATTTGTGAAATTATCGAAATACCTTTGATTTGTGAAATTACCGAAATACCCCCTATTTGTGAAATTACCAAAATACCCTCGATTTGTAAAATTATCAAAATACCCCTGATTTGTAAAATTACCGAAATACCCTCGATTTGTAAAATTATCGAAATACCCTCGGCTGGTAAAATTATCGAAATACCCTCGGTTTGTAAAATTATCGATATACCCTAATTTGGGAAATTATCAAATACCCCGATTTGTAAAATTATCGAAATACCCCTAGTTTGTAAAATTATCGAAATACCTTCGATTTGTGAAATTATAGAAATACCCCTAATTTGTGAAATTACCGAAATACCCTCGATTTGTGAAATTACCAAAATACCCCCGATTTGTGAAATTATCGACATATCCCCGATTTTCAAAATTACCGAAATACCCTCGATTTATGAAATTACTAAAATACCCTCGATTTGTGGAATTATCGAATACCCCCAATTTGTGAAATTACTGAAATACCCCTGATTTGTGAAATTACCGAAATACCCTCGATTTGTAAAATTATCGAAATACCCACAGTTCGTAAAATTACTGATATATATCCCCAGTTTGTAAAATTACCGAAATACCCCGAATTTATGAAATTGCCAAAATACCCCTGGTTTGTAAAATTATCGAAATACCTTCGATTTGTGAAATTACCGAAATACCCCTGGTTTGTGAAATTATCGACATATCCCTGATTTTCAAAATTACCGAAATACCCTCGATTTATGAAATTACTAAAATACCCTCGATTTGTGGAATTATCGAATACCCCCAATTTGTGAAATTACTGAAATACCCCTGATTTGTGAAATTACCGAAATACCCTCGATTTGTAAAATTATCGAAATACCCTCAGTTCGTAAAATTACTGATATATCCCCAGTTTGTAAAATTACCGAAATACCCCGAATTTATGAAATTGCCAAAATACCCCTGGTTTGTAAAATTATCGAAATACCTTCGATTTGTGAAATTACCGAAATACCCCTGGTTTGTAAAATTATCGAAATACCTTCGATTTGTGAAATTATCAAAATACCTTCGATTTGTAAAATTATCGAAATACCTTCGATTTGTGAAATTACCGAAATACCCCCTATTTGTGAAATTACAAAAATACCATCGATTTGTAAAATTATCAAAATACCCCTGATTTGTAAAATTACCGAAATACCCTCGATTTGTAAAATTATCGAAATACCCTCGGCTCGTAAAATTATCGAAATACCCTCGGTTTGTAAAATTATCGATATACCCTTAACTTGGGAAATTATCGAAATACCCCCGATTTGTAAAATTATCGAAATACCCCTGGTTTGTAAAATTATCGAAATACCTTCGATTTGTGAAATTACCAAAATACCCTCAATTTGTGAAATTACCGAAATACCCTCGATTTGTAAAATTACCAAAATACCCCCGATTTGTGAAATTATCGACATATCCCTATTTTTTCAAATTACCGAAATACCCTCAATTTATGAAATTACTAAAATACCCTTGATTTGTGGAATTATCGAATACCCCCAATTTGTGAAATTACCGAAATACCCTCGATTTGTGAAATTACCAAAACACCCTCGATTTGTGAAATTACCAAAATACCATCGATTTGTGAAATTACCGAAATACCCCCAATTTGTGAAATTACTGAAATACCCCCGATTTGTGAAATTACTGAAATGCCCTCGATTTGTAAAATTATCGAAATACCCTCAGTTTGTAAAATTACTGAAATACCCTCAATTTGTAAAATTACTGAAATACCCCGAATTTGTGAAATTACCGAAATACCCCCGATTTGTAAAATTACTAAAATACCCCTAATTTGTAAAATTATCGAAATACCCTAATTTGTGAAATTACCAAAATACCCCCAATCTGTGAAATTATCGAAATACCACCGATTTGTGAAATTATCGAAATACCCTCGATTTGTAAAATTATCGAAATACCCTCGATTTGTGAAATTACCGAAATACCCCCGATTTTTGAAATTAACGAATTACCCTTGATTTGTGAAATTATAAAAATACCCCCTATTTGTGAAATTACCAAAATACCCTCGATTTGTAAAATTATCAAAATGCCCCTGATTTGTAAAATTACTGAAATATCCTCAATTTATGAAATTAACAAAATACCCTCGATTTGTGAAATTACCGAAATACCCCCAATTTGTGAAATTACTGAAATACCCCCGATTTGTGAAATTACTGAAATACACTCGATTTGTAAAATTATTGAAATACCCTCAGTTTGTAAAATTACTGAAATACCCTCAGTTTGTAAAAATATCGAAATACCCCAGATTTGTAAAATTGTCGAAATACCCTCGATTTGTAAAATTACTAAAATACCCCTGATTTATAAAATTATCGAAATACCCCTAATTTGTGAAATTATCGAAATACCCTCGATTTGTGAAATTACCGAAATACCCCGATTTGTGAAATTACCGAAATACCCCCAATATGTGAAATTATCGAAATACCCTCAATTTGTGAAATTACGAAAATACCCTCAATTTGTAAAATTATTGAAATACCCCTGATTGGTGAAATTATCGAAATACCCCCAATTTGTAAAATTATCGAAATACCCCTAATTTGTAAAATTATCAAAATACCTCCGATTTGTGAATTTACCGAAATACCCCCAATTTGTGAAATTACCGAAATACCCTCGATTTGTGAAATTACCAAAATACCCCCAATTTGTGAAATTATCAAAATATCCTCGATTTTTGAAATTACTAAAATACCCTCGATTTATGAAATTACCAAAATACCGTCGATTTGTGAAATTACCGAAATACCCCCAATTTGTGAAATTACTGAAATACCCTCGATTTGTGAAATTACCGAAATACCCTCGATTTATAAAATTATCGAAATACCCTGAATTTGTAAAATTATTAAAATACCCTCAGTTTGTAAAATTATCGAAATACCCCTGATTTCTGAAATTACCGAAATACCCCTGATTTATAAAATTACTGAAATACCCCTGATTTGTAAAATTATCGAAATACCCCTAATTTGTGAAATTACCGGAATACCCCTAATTTGTGAAATTATAGAAATACCCTCGATTTGTGAAATTACCGAAATACCCTCGATTTGTAAAATTACTGAAATACCCCTAATTTGTAAAATTATCAAAATACCCCCGATTTGTAAAATTACCGAAATACCCTCAATTTGCAAAATTATCGAAATACCGTCAATTTTGTAAAATTACTGAAATATCCTCGATTTGTAAAATTACCGAAATACCCCCAATTTGTGAAATTATCGAAATACCCCCAATTTATGAAATCACCAGAATACCCCCAGTTTATAAAATTACCGAAATAACCTCGATTTGTAAAATTATCGAAATACCCTCGGTTGGTAAAATTATCGAAATACCTTCAGTTTGTAAAATTACCGAAATACCCCTAATTTATGAAATTATCGAAATACCCTTGATTTGTAAAATTACCAAAACACTCCCGATTTATGTTATTATCGAAATACCCCCGATTTGTAAAATTACCAAAATACCCTCGATTTATGAAATTACCAAAATACCCCCAATTTGTGAAATTATCGAAATACCCCTGATTTGTGAAAATACCAAAATACCCTCGATTTGTAAAATTATCGAAATACCCCCGATTTGTAAAATTACCGAAATACACTTGATTTGTAAAATTACTGAAATATCCTCAGTTTGTAAAATTTTCGAAATACCCTCAGTTTGTAAAATTATCGAAATACCCCTGATTTGTGAAATTATTGAAATACCCCTGATTTGTAAAATTACCAAAATACCCTCGATTTGTAAAATTACCGAAATACCCCCAATTTGTGAAATTACCAAGATACTCTCGATTTGTGAAATTACCAAAATACTCCCGATTTGTAAAATTATCGAAATACCCTCGATTTGTAAAATTATCGAAATACCCTCGATTTATGAAATTACCAAAATACCCCCAATTTGTGAAATTATCGAAATACTCCTGATTTGTGAAAATACCAAAATATCCTTGATTTGTAAAATTACCAAAATACCCCCGATTTGTAAAATTACCGAAGTACTCTTGATTTGTAAAATTACTGAAATATCCTCAGTTTGTAAAATTACCGAAATACCCTCAGTTTGTAAAATTATCGAAATACCCCTGATTTGTGAAATTATCAAAATACCCCCGATTTGTAAAATTATCGAAATACCCCTGATTTATAAAATTACCAAAATACCCTCGATTTGTAAAATTATCGAAATACCCCTAATTTGTGAAATTACCAAAATACTCTCGATTTGTGAAATTATCGAAATACCCTCGATTTGTAAAATTACCAAAATACCCCTAATTTGTAAAATTACCGAAATACCCCCGATTTGTAAAATTACTGAAATATATACCCCCGATTTGTAAAATTACTAAAATACCCCCAATTTTTGAAATTACTAAAATACCCCCGATTTGTAAAATTACCAAAATACCCTCAGTTTGTAAAATTACCGAAATACCCCCAGTTTATAAAATTACCGAAATAGCCCAGTTTGTAAAATTATCGAATTACCCTTGTGTAAAATTACTGAAATACCCCTATAGGGTAAAATGACTATTTTGCCCTTGTGGGTAAATGACTAACTTGGACTATGAATTTGACTGATTGACTGTGATTGTATGACTGTGTTTTAATCGACTTGATCGTGGTTGTAAACCGGTATGCTTTTAATATATGTTTAAATGATTGTTATTGAGCATGGCCATTTTGCATACACATGTAATGATTGAGCATGACATACACGACATATTGCATGGGGTTGGAATTATGGAACGGTGGAAGTATATGAGGATCACACGGTTGCTTGACGACCGTGGATCCACCGGTGGCTTTTAAGCCCAATATATGATTATTGACGACTTTGTGTCGATCATATTTACCCGAGGCTGTGTGCCGACTATATTACCGTCGCTGATGGCTATGTGCCTAACATGATACAGCTACCGATGGCTTAAAGCCAATTATTCTGATTATGGCTCTGTGCCAACCTAAATATGGCTTTGTGCCATCTTGATTATGGCTTTGTGCTAATCGTATTTACCTGTGGCTATGTGCCTAACAAACTTATTGATGACTCTGTGTAAATCATATTTACCAAAGGCTGTGTGCCAATTATATTACCGTCACTGATGGCTATATGCCAAACTTATTACAGTTATTGATGGCTTTGTGCCAATTATAATACCACTACTTAAGGATTAAAGCCGTATATATGAGTAGCAGCTTGCTACAACGTTAGGTAGTATGCAATCGGGCTACCATTGATGTGCATTGGATGGGTGGGTTGATATTTATATCCCCACATGATGTGCACTGGGGGACGAAGTTGATGTGTATCGGTTGGATTATTGGAATGGGTTAGCATACATTTTTGCATTATGCATATGGTTTGATTCTGACAAGGGCTGAGACCCAAGTGATGCTGATTTGGGCTTAGGCCCACCTGATTCTATAAAAGCGCACAAGCCCAGTTTGATTTTGTTTTTGTCTGTCTTACTGACTGTTACCTGTTTTAGTTTAGGAGGGGATTACACACTGAGTTTTCATAAACTCACCCCATTTATTAACTGTGCAGGTAATCCCCAGCGTTAGGTGGTTCGGTGCTGTGAGGGACTCAGAGATGGCCACACACTGCTTATGTTTTAAGATTTGTTTATTTACTGTTGCGTATTTCTTTCAAATGTTATTGTAATAAGGCCTCTCTTGATTCTGGTTTTTATTTTACTTTGGAATTTTATTTACTATGTTTTATAATGGTTTGAAGTAGATCGCGGTTTTCCAAAATAACAACTATTTTTAAAACACTACGTTTTCGCAACTTAACTTTTAAACATCACATTTTCGTAAATCGGTTTCTTTTAGAATTAGCTTCTGCAAAGTAAAAAGGAGTTTTGGAAATAAAATTAAGAAGTTTTCAATGTACTACGTTTTAAATAAGAAGGGTTTCCAATGAAAACATGGTTTTCGAAAAACACTTCAATATGACACGCTAGATTCGGGTCTAACTTCTTGGCCAGGTTTGGGGTGTTACAATTTAACATACTTTAATAATGAAATCGTCACATAAGAACTTACCTCGAGTATGAAAACGGCGAAATGAGTCAATTACTCGATAATCTTCTTTTTCCCCTGATCTAATTCTGGATTCCTCTTTTCTTGATCCAAATATATTAAAAATTAATTTCTTTAATCAACCACCCATTCAATTTAGTCCAAAACATACATTTAGGCCAATTTGCACTTTAGCCCCTAAACTTTCACATTTAATCAATTTAGTTCCTATTTCACAAATACACAAAATTCACATAATTTCAATAAACCCAAGCTTAGTTGATTTACCATAGTGCCCTTAGCAGCCCAAAAGTTTTATTTATTACACATTTCAACACTCAATTTGCACTTTTCACAATTTAATCCCTATTACGCATTTTCATAAAAAATCACTTAACAAAACATGAAAATCTATCATCAAAAATTCATATTTCATCTTCGTATGAATGAATTTAATTTGAACAAATTTTTATGGTATGGCTTTGTGTGAATGTTCATGTTTTAGTCCGATAACGCCTCGAACCCTGTCCCAGTGTCGGATACGGGTAAGGGGTGTTACAGATTTCGACACCTGTTATTGCGCCTGCTAGAGGCCGTGGTCGTGATAGAGGTACTGGAAGACCGAGTAGGCAGTGCATTGTTGCTCATACTGTTGCTACACCAGTTGAGTCTGGAGGTCCAACTCGAGTTTATGCTGTTAGAGAGCCGAAGGATCAATATCTGACTAATGTTATCATAGGTACTTTTACTTTGCAGTCTACTTCATTGTTTTCTCTAGTTGATTCTGGTTCAACGCATTCTTATATCTTGAGTGAATTGGCATGTAAGTTAGAGATTCTTGTTGGGGCTATTGGTTTAGGTATGACAGTTATTGGTTCCTTTGGTGATAGTGTAAAGTTTATCGTAGATGTCCTCTTATGATCCAAGGACATGTTTTCTCTGTTGACCTTATAGAATTGTCATTTTATGGATTTGATGTGATACTTGGTATGGATTAGTTAACTAAACATAAGGCTAGAATAGATATTGAGACTAAGCGGATTGCTTTAAGGAATAGTGATGGGCTGGAAATAGTTGTAGTGGGTGAAAAATCGGGTTTTATTTCTAATGTGGTTTCAGCATTAAAAGCTGAGAAGTTGATGGGTAAAGGTTGTAAGGATTACTTGGCTTATGTGATGAATTTAGTTAGTAAGGAGTTAAAAATTCAAGATATTCGTACTGTTAGGGATTTTTCTTAAGTGTTTAGGGTTTGCCACCAAATCGAGAAGTGGAGTTTGGAATTGAGCTTTATCTTGGTATTGCACATGTGTCCATTATACCCTATCGCATGGGCACCAAAAGAGCTCAAGGAGTTAAAGATTCAGTTCCAAGAGTTGTTGGATAAGGGGTTATTCGACCGAGTCTATCTCCATAGGGTGCATCGATTTTGTTTATAAAGAAGAAGGATAGTACGATGAGGATGTGTATTTATCATAAGTAGTTGAACAAGTTGAAAAATAAGAATAAGTATCCCTTTCCTTGAATTGATGATTTGTTTGATCAGTTTAGGGGTGCAACAGTGTTTTCAAAGATTGATCTTAGATCTGGGTATTACCAATTGAAGGTGAATGAGTCGAATGTGTTGAAAACTACTTTTAGGACTCGGTGTGGGTATTATGAATTTTTGGTGATGTCATTTAGGTTAACCAATGCTCCTGCCGCGTTCATGGATTTGATGAATCATGTATTCGATTTGTATTTGGATCAATTTGTAGTTCTCTTCATAGATGATATCTTGGTGTATTATGGTTCTGAGGAGGATCACGACGAGCACTTAAGGGTTGTTTTACAAATTCTTCGAGATAAGTAGTTGTATCCAAAGTTAAGTGTGAATTTTGGCTTAGGGAAGTGGCGTTCTTAGGTCATGTCGTATCGTTAGAAGGGATTCGAGTGGATCCCAAGAAGATAGAGGCGATTTTAGAATGAAAGTCGCCTAGGAGTGTTACTGAAGTTCGAAGTTTCTTAGGCTTAACTGGTTACTATCGTAGATTCGTTGAAGGATTTTCTCTTATTGTTGCACCCTTAACGAAGCTACTATGGAAGGATGTGGTGTTCGAATGGACCAATGAAAGGCAGAAGAGTTTTGATAAGCTTAAGGCAATTTTGACTAAAGCGCCAATTTTGGTTCAACCGGAGCCTGGGAAAGATTTTGTACTTTATAGTGATGCTTCGTATTCGAGTCTTGGTTGCATTTTGATGCAATAGGGTAAAGTTGTGGCTTATGCTTCAAGGTAGTTAAAGATGCACAAACGAAATACCCCTGATTTGTAAAATTATCGAAATACCCCTAATTTGTGAAATTATTGAAATACCCCCGATTTGTGAAATTATCGAAATACCCCCGATTTGTAAAATTATCGAAATACCCTCGATTTGTGAAATTACTGAAATACCCCTTATTTGTGAAATTACCAAAATACCCTCTATTTGTAAAATTATCGAAATACCCTCGGCTGGTAAAATTATCGAAATACCCTCGGTTTGTAAAATTATCGATATACCCCTAATTTGGAAAATTATCAAAATACCCCCGATTTGTAAAATTATCGAAATACCCCTGGTTTGTAAAATTATCGAAATACCTTCGATTTGTGAAATTACCGAAATACCCCCAATTTGTGAAATTATCGAAATACCCTCGATTTGTGAAATTAGCAAAATACCCCCGATTTGTGAAATTATCGACATATCCCCGATTTTTAAAATTATCGAAATACCCTCAATTTATGAAATTACTAAAATACCCTCAATTTGTGGAATTACCGAAATACCCCCAATTTGTGAAATTACCGAAATACCCTCGATTTGTGAAATTACCAAAATACCCCCGATTTGTGAAATTATCGAAATATCCTCGACTTTTAAAATTACTAAAATACCCTCGATTTATGAAATTACAAAAATACCCTCGATTTGTGAAATTATCGAAATACCCCCAATTTGTGAAATTACTGAAATACCCTCGATTTGTGAAATTACCGAAATACCCTCGATTTGTAAAATTATCGAAATACCCTCAGTTTGTAAAATTATCGAAATACCCCGAATTTGTAAAATTATCGAAATA